>JADMNL010000034.1:17272500-18522500 GCA_016271365.2 Neoceratodus forsteri | reverse complement strand
CTACTCAATCAATTACAGATATATACCTGCACTAATAAATCAATTACAGCTATATATGTGCACTAATCAGTTACAGCTATATACCTGCACTAAAATCAATTACTGCAATATACCTGCATTAATCAATCAATAGCAGCTATATACCTGCATTGATCAATAAATTACAGCTATATACCTGCACTAATCAGTCAATTACAGTTGTATACCTGCACTATTCAAGAACACCTATATACCTGCACTAATCAATTACAGGTATATACCAAAATCAATCAATTACAGCTATATACCTGAATTAATCAATCAACTACAGCCATATACCTGCACTAATGAATCAGTTACAACTATATACCTGCAATAATCAATAAATTACAGTGATATACCTGCACTAATCAATTACAGCTATATACCTGCACTAATCAATTATACCTATATACTAGCACTAATCAATCAATTGCAGCTATACCTGCACTAATCAATTACAACTGTATTCCTGCACTAATCAATTACAGCTATATAGCTACACTAATCAAGTACTGCTATATACCAGCACTAATCAATTACAGCTATATACCAGCACTAGTCAATTACAGCTATATACCGCATTATTTATCAATTACAGATATATACCTGCACTAATAAATAAATTACAGCTAAATACCTGCACCAATCAATTATACCTATATACCTGCACTAATCAATCAATTACAGCTATATATGAGCACTAATCAATCAATTACAGCTATATACCTGCACTAAAATCAGTTACATCTATATACTTGCACTAATCATCAATAACAGCTATATACCAGCACTATTCAATTAATTACAGCTATATGCCTGCACTAATCAATTACAGCTATATACCTGCACTAATCAAGCAATTACAGCTACTGTATATAACTGCACTAATCTGTCAATTACAGTTATGTACCTGCTCTAATCAAGTACAGTTATATGCCTGCACTAATCAATTAGAGATATATACCGGCACTAACCAATCAATCATAGCTATACACCTGCACTAATCAATTACAGCTATATACCAGCCCTAATCAATCAATTACAGCTCTATAGCTGCACTAATCAATTAATTACAGCTATGTACTTGCACTAATCTATCAATTACAGCTTTATACGGCACTAATCAGTAAATTACAGTGATATACTGCACTAATCAATCAAAGCTATATACTTGCACTAATCAATTACACCTATCTTCCTGCACTAATCAATAAATTACAGCTACATACCTGCACTAATCTGGCAATTAGCAATATACCTGAACTAATCAATTACAGTTATATACCTGTACTAATCAATCAATTACAGCTATATACCTGCACTAATCAATCAAAGCTATATCGTGCACTAATCAATTACACCTATATACCTGCACTAATCAATCAATTACAGTTATATACCTGCACTAATCAATCAATTACAGCTGTAAACCTGCAATAATCAATCAGAGCTATATACCAGCACTAATCAATTACACCTATATATCCCTAATCAATTAAAGCTACACACCTGCACTAATCAGTCAATTACAGCTACTGTATACACCTGCACTATTCAATCAATTACAGCTATATACCTGCACTAATCAAAGAATTACAGCACTATACCGCGCTAATCAATTACACCTATATGGCTGCACTAATCAATTTCAGCTATATACCTGCCTAATCAATTACAACTATATATCTGCACTAATCAATCAATTACAGCTACTGTACATACCTGCACTAATCTGTCAATTACAGCTACGTGCCTGCATTAATCTATTATAGCTATATACCTGCACGAATCAATTACAGCTATATACCTGCACAATCAATCAATCAAAGCTATATACCTGCACTAATCAATTACAGCTATATACCAGCACTAATCAATCAATTACAGCTCTATACCTGCACTAATCAATCAATTACAGCTATATACCTGCACTAATCTAGCAATTAGCTATAAAACTGCACTAATAAACTACAACTATCTACCTGTACTAATCAATCAATTACAGCTAAATACCTGCACTAATCAATCAATTACAGCTACAGTATATACCTGCACTAATCTATCAATTACAGGTATATACCTTTACTAATCAATTTCAGCTAAATACCTGCACTAATCAATCAATCAAAGCTATATACCTGCACTAATCAATTACAGCTATATACCTGTACTACTCAATCAATTACAGATATATACCTGCACTAATAAATCAATTACAGCTATATATGTGCACTAATCAATTACAGCTATATACCTGCACTAAAATCAATTACTGCAATATACCTGCATTAATCAATCAATAACAGCTATATACCTGCATTAATCAATAAATTACAGCTATATACCTGCACTAATCAGTCAATTACAGTTATATACCTGCACTATTCAAGAACACCTATATACCTGCACTAATCAATTACAGGTATATACCTGCACAAATCAATCAATTACAGCTATATACCTGAATTAATCAATCAACTACAGCTATATACCTGCACTAATGAATCAGTTACAACTATATACCTGCAATAATCAATAAATTACAGTGATATACCTGCACTAATCAATTACAGCTATATACCTGCTAATCAATTATACCTATATACTAGCACTAATCAATCAATTGCAGCTATATACTGCTAATCAATTACAACTGTATTCCTGCACTAATCAATACAGCTATATAGCTACACTAATCAAGTACTGCTATATACCAGCACTAATCAATTACAGCTATATACCAGCACTAGTCAATTACAGCTATATACCCGCATTATTTATCAATTACAGATATATACCTGCACTAATAAATAAATTACAGCTAAATACCTGCACCAATCAATTATACCTATATACCTGCACTAATCAATCAATTACAGCTATATATGAGCACTAATCAATCAATTACAGCTATATACCTGCACTAAAATCAGTTACATCTATATACTTGCACTAATCATCAATAACAGCTATATACCAGCACTATTCAATTAATTACAGCTATATGCCTGCACTAATCAATTACAGCTATATACCTGCACTAATCAAGCAATTACAGCTACTGTATATAACTGCACTAATCTGTCAATTACAGTTATGTACCTGCTCTAATCAAGTACAGTTATATGCCTGCATAATCAATTAGAGATATATACCGGCACTAACCAATCAATCATAGCTATACACCTGCACTAATCAATTACAGCTATATACCAGCCCTAATCAATCAATTACAGCTCTATAGCTGCACTAATCAATTAATTACAGCTATGTACTTGCACTAATCTATCAATTACAGCTTTATACCGGCACTAATCAGTAAATTACAGTGATATACCTGCACTAATCAATCAAAGCTATATACTTGCACTAATCAATTACACCTATCTTCCTGCACTAATCAATAAATTACAGCTACATACCTGCACTAATCTGGCAATTAGCAATATACCTGAACTAATCAATTACAGTTATATACCTGTACTAATCAATCAATTACAGCTATATACCTGCACTAATCAATCAAAGCTATATACGTGCACTAATCAATTACACCTATATACCTGCACTAATCAATCAATTACAGTTATATACCTGCACTAATCAATCAATTACAGCTGTAAACCTGCAATAATCAATCAGAGCTATATACCAGCACTAATCAATTACACCTATATATCTGCCCTAATCAATTAAAGCTACACACCTGCACTAATCAGTCAATTACAGCTACTGTATACACCTGCACTATTCAATCAATTACAGCTATATACCTGCACTAATCAAAGAATTACAGCACTATACCCGCACTAATCAATTACACCTATATAGCTGCACTAATCAATTTCAGCTATATACCTGCCCTAATCAATTACAACTATATATCTGCACTAATCAATCAATTACAGCTACTGTACATACCTGCACTAATCTGTCAATTACAGCTACGTACCTGCATTAATCTATTATAGCTATATACCTGCAGATCAGTACAGCTATATACCTGCCAATCAATCAATCAAAGCTATATACCTGCACTAATCAAGTACAGCTATATACCAGCACTAATCAATCAATTACAGCTCTATACCTGCACTAATCAATCAATTACAGCTATATACCTGCACTAATCTAGCAATTAGCTATAAAACTGCACTAATAAACTACAACTATCTACCTGCACTAATCAATCAATTACAGCTATATATGAGCACTAATCAATCAATTACAGCTATATACCTGCACTAAAATCAGTTACATCTATATACTTGCACTAATCATCAATAACAGCTATATACCAGCACTATTCAATTAATTACAGCTATATGCCTGCACTAATCAATTACAGCTATATACCTGCACTTATCAAGCAATTACAGCTACTGTATATAACTGCACTAATCTGTCAATTACAGTTATGTACCTGCTCTAATCAAGTACAGTTATATGCCTGCACTAATCAATTAGAGATATATACCGGCACTAACCAATCAATCATAGCTATACACCTGCACTAATCCATTACAGCTATATACCAGCCCTAATCAATCAATTACAGCTCTATAGCTGCACTAATCAATTAATTACAGCTATGTACTTACACTAATCTATCAATTACAGCTTTATACCTGCACTAATCAGTAAATTACAGTGATATACCTGCACTAATCAATTACAGCTATATACCTGCACTAATCAATTATACCTATATACTAGCACTAATCAATCAATTGCAGCTTTATACCTGCACTAATCAATTACAACTGTATTCCTGCACTAATCAATTACAGCTATCTGGCTACACTAATCAAGTACTGCTATATACCAGCACTAATCAATTACAGCTATATACCTGCACTAATGAATTGCAGCTATATACCCGCATTATTTATCAATTACAGATATCAATCAATCAATCAATCAATCAAAATCTTTATTTAGTCAGGCGAACATCATTGAGCGTAGCTCATTTACAAGATGGACCTGAGTGGTCATACAAATTAGAGTACAAGTATTTTTACATAGACAAGAAAAACATGAACAACAGTACAATGACATAGAATGAGAGTTTACAACAATTTACATATATACAATGTACAGTAAAATCACTTAACCTGTAGGAAAAGGAGAGAATAGATATAGCAGGCATAGTATACAAATAATAAGCCTATATGGCTTATAAGAGCTTACAGCTGACTGGATAATAGAGGAACTAACATAATGGAATACGGAAGGGGCTGTAGGTTGGATGGAGATTAGGCCTTATGAAAGCAATTGCAGAACTCTGGAAATATGGTGGAGAATAATCTTTTGAAGGATGATAAGGGTAAGAGGGTATTGAGATTCATAGATTTTTGGAGTGAGTTCCAAGTAACTGCAAGGGAGTAGCTGATAGCGGCCCTCCCAAACTGGGTACAGGCATTGGGGACCTTTAACATGATGAGTTTACTGATCCTTAGGGTGTATGGCCTAGAAGTAATTCGGGTAAAACAGTCTGTGATATAGGAGGGGAGTTTGCCTGATAAAGCTTTGAAGATCCAGATTGCAGCATTCCTATTTCTTCTGTGTTGTAGTGATGTCCAATTAACTTCCATATAAAGAGAGCAATGATGGGTGCTAGAGGGAAGGTCAGTAATATATACCTGCACTAATAAATAAATTACAGCTAAATACCTGCACCAATCAATTATACCTATATACCTGCACTAATCAATCAATTACAGCTATATATGAGCACTAATCAATCAATTACAGCTATATACCTGCACTAAAATCAGTTACATCTATATACTTGCACTAATCATCAATAACAGCTATATACCAGCACTATTCAATTAATTACAGCCATATGCCTGCACTAATCAATTACAGCTATATACCTGCACTAATCAAGCAATTACAGCTACTGTATATAACTGCACTAATCTGTCAATTACAGTTATGTACCTGCTCTAATCAAGTACAGTTATATGCCTGCACTAATCAATTAGAGATATATACCGGCACTAACCAATCAATCATAGCTATACACCTGCACTAATCAATTACAGCTATATACCAGCCCTAATCAATCAATTACAGCTCTATAGCTGCACTAATCAATTAATTACAGCTATGTACTTGCACTAATCTATCAATTACAGCTTTATACCGGCAATAATCAGTAAATTACAGTGATATACTTGCACTAATCAATTACAGCTATATACCTGCACTAATCAATTATACCTATATACTAGCACTAATCAATCAATTGCAGCTTTATACCTGCACTAATCAATTACAACTGTATTCCTGCACTAATCAATTACAGCTATCTGGCTACACTAATCAAGTACTGCTATATACCAGCACTAATCAATTACAGCTATATACCTGCACTAATGAATTGCAGCTATATACCCGCATTATTTATCAATTACAGATATCAATCAATCAATCAATCAATCAAAATCTTTATTTAGTCAGGTGAACATCATTGGCGTAGCTCATTTACAAGATGGACCTGGTGGTCATACAAATTAGAGTACAAGTATTTTTACATAGACAAGAAAACATGAACAACAGTACAATGACATAGAATGAGAGTTTACAACAATTTACATATATACAATGTACAGTAAAATCACTTAACCTGTAGGAAAAGGAGAGAATAGATATAGCAGGCATAGTATACAAATAATAAGCCTATATGGCATTTATAAGAGCTTACAGCTGACTGGATAATAGAAGGAACTAACATAATGGAATACGGAAGGGGCTGTAGGTTGGATGGGAGATTAGGCCTTGTAAAGCAATTGCAGAACTCTGGAAATATGGTGGAGAATAATCTTTTGAAGGATGATAAGGGTAAGAGGGTATTGAGATTCATAGATTTTTGGAGTGAGTTCCAAGTAACTGCAAGGAGTAGCTGATAGCGCCCTCCCAAACGGGTACAGGCATTGGGGACCTTTAACATGATGAGTTTACGATCCTTAGGGTGTATGGCCTAGAAGTAATTCAGGTAAAACAGTCTGTGATATAGGAAGGAGTTTGCCTGATAAAGCTTTGAAGATCCAGATTGCAGCATTCCTATTTCTTCTGTGTTGTAGTGATGTCAATTAACTTCCATATAAAGAGAATGATGGGTGCTAGAGGAAGGTCAGTAATATATACCTGCACTAATAAATAAATTACAGCTAAATACCTGCAATCAATTATACCTATATACCTGCACTAATCAATCAATTACAGCTATATATGAGCACTAATCAATCAATTACAGCTATATACCTGCACTAAAATCAGTTACATCTATATACTTGCACTAATCATCAATAACAGCTATATACCAGCACTATTCAATTAATTACAGCTATATGCCTGCACTAATCAATTACAGCTATATACCTGCACTAATCAATCAATTACAGCTACTGTATATAACTGCACTACTCTGTCAATTACAGTTATGTACCTGCTCTAATCGAGTACAGTTATATGCATGCACTAATCAATTAGAGATATATACCGGCACTAACCAATCAATCATAGCTATACGCCTGCACTAATCAATTACAGCTATATACCAGCCCTAATCGATCAATTACAGCTCTATACCTGCACTAATCAATTAATTACAGCTATGTACTTGCACTAATCTATCAATCGGCTATATACCTGCACTAATCAATCAATCAAAGCTATATACCTGCACTAATCAATTACACCTATATACCTGCACTAATCAATGAATTACAGCTATATACCTGCACTAATGAATCAATTACAGCTATATACATGCAATAATCAATCAATTACAGCTATATACCTGCACTTATTAATTAATTACAGATATATACCTGCACTAATCAATCAATTACAGCTATATACCTGCACTAATCAATTACAGCTCTATACCTGCATTAATCAATCAATTACAGCTATATACCTGAACTAATCAATCAACTACAGCTTTATACCTGCACTAATCAATCAATTACAGCTGTATACTTGTACTAATTAATAAATTACAGCTATTTACGCGCACTAATCAATTACAGCTATATACCTGCACTAATCAATTAAACCTATATACCAGCACTAATCAATCAATTTTGTAATATACCTGCAATAATCAATTACAACTATATACCTTCACTAATCAATCAATTACAGCTACTGTATATACCTGCACTAATCTATCAATTACTGCTATGTACCTGCACTAATCAATTACAGCTATGTACCTGCACAATCAATCAAAGCTATATACTAGGAGTTATACTAGGAGGTATAGACATACAGAAAGCTGAGACCCATTTGTATACGCAACCATGCTGGTAATTTCCATGTTTATTTTAACAGGATTGAATCGAGTTTATGCTTAAAGATTTTGTGATCTCTATTATCAAACAAGGAATTAGGTAATGAGTTCCACAAGGTTATTATTCTCTGGGTAAAAAAGGATCTCCTTTTATTATTTTTTGGGCATGTTAGAGATATTTGATATCTGTGGCTTCTTAAATTACAATTATGTTTATTATAAGATAGATTTAATAGTGTTAGTAACTCTTCCTCCCCACATAATTTATGCATAAAAAGTACATCTCCTCTTATTCTTCTCTGCTCCAGGGAATACATCTTTAATTTGTCCAATCTTTGATCATAGCTAATGGTTGATATGTCTTCCACCATTTTGGTAACCCTCAGCTGCACCCCCTCCATTCTTTTACATCCCTTCTCAGGTATGGATTCCACAAGGGGGAGCAGTAGTCCAAATAAGGCCTTGCATAGGCCCTATGGGGTGGAATAATGCATTTTCTATTTCTGGATGTAAAGCTTATTTTTATGCATCCTATTAGCCTGTTTGTTTTATTAATGATGTTATTGTAATGTGCATGAAATGTTAGATCCGAGTCTATTATAATACCTAAGTCATTTTGTTGATTTACATGTTTTATTATTTGTCCTTTTAATGTGTAACCATGATGCAAGTTATTTTTTTCTGAAATGCATAACAATGCATTTCTCATTGCTGAATGTCATTTGTTTTTTTACAGCCCATAATTCTATTTTTTTTAAGTCATTTATGAGTTCTTGGTAATCTTCCTTGGTATCTACCTGGGCTGTTAGTTTAGTGTCATCAGCAGATTTTATGGCTAAACTGTTTAAATTTTATGTCATATCTGATATAAATATGTTAAACAGAATCGGTCCCAAGACTGATCCCTGAGGCACCCCACTCGTCACCAATCTCATGCCTGATACTTGACCTTTTATACAAACACATTGAGTACGATTTTTTAGCCAGTTACCCAATTTGTGATCCTATTGTCAATACCAAGTTTATCCATTTTATCTATTAGTAGTTCGTGTAGCACTTTATCAAATGCTTTACATAGGTCAAGATAAATTATGTCTATAGCTTTATTATCTTCAATACATTTACTTATGTGTTCATAAAAAAACATATTACTTGTTAGACAGGATCTGTTTTCGAAAACCATGTTGGGATTTGTCTTCTAATCCTTTTACTTTTAGGTAACTTTCAATCCTAGTTTTTAATATTGTTTCGAACATTTTACCTACTATACTTGTTAAACTAATGGGTCTATAATTTGAAATTTGTGATCGATTTCCCTTTTTAAAAATAGGTGTGACAACTGCAGTTTTCCAGTCCATTGGGACATGCCCTGTATTTAGTGACATGTTAAAAAGTTTATGTAGTGGGTTAATTATCCATTCTTTAATTTCCTTCAATAACTTAGGATGTAACTTGTCTGGACCAGGCGATTTATTTGTGTTTAGTTTGTTTAGGTTGTCCATAATCTCTTTTTTAGTTATCTCATTTAAAGTATCTTTTGGAATTTTATTGACTATTGATGGATATGTTTTAGTATTGAAAACTGAACAAAAGTATTTTTGAATTCATCTGTACTATCTTGAAGTGATATTACACTATTATCTATCACCAGTGGACCTATATTTCTAGAGTTTGATTTTTATTATTTATGTAAGAATAAAAACTTTTTCCACCATCTTTAATGTATGCAAGCTTTGTTTCAATTTTTTTCACCATTCTAATTTTGCATTTACATTTTTGTGAGATCTTGTAATTCCAGATATTATAATCACTACTGTCTCTTATCATTGCTCTATACAGTCCACATTTTGTTTAATTAAATTTGTAATAGTGAGGGTCATCAAGGTGGAATTTTACCTTTTTTATTGTACAAGGTTCTATTTGGTATATATTTATTTTCTAAGTTTATAATTTTATTTTGATTTTGTTCCATAATGTGTTACGGCAATCTATGTTGTTGTCCCATTTCCACTCTGATAGAATCTGTTTAAACTTAACAAAATTTGCTCTGTTATAATCTTTAGCTACTGTTTTACCCAAAACTGGTTTAAAACATATAGAGTTATTGAAGGTAATTATCATATGGTCACTACATAGTAATGGAGGTTTAACCATTATATTAGTTATTTTATCAGACATGTCTGTCAATACTAGATCCAAAATATTATTGTTGCAGGTGGGCTGATTTATTACTTGGTACAATCCATTTGTTGTACATGTATGCACAAACAGAGGTTCAATATTGTTACTACCAATGTTTTCATTCCAATTTATTCCTAGAAGTTAAAGTCCCCATTAGAATTATTTTGTTATAATTTGGCTTATCATTTATACTATTTATTATATCCTGGTTTATTGTAAAGTTAGAGTCAGGTGGCCAGTAACATAGACCAATCAGTAGTTTCAGAGTATTGTCACATAATATTTCTACCCATATAATTTCACTTAATGTACTATTAATTACATCCACGGCTTGTTTTGATTTTATGTTTTCTTTAACAAATAATGCCACACCTCCTTTTTATCCTTTCTATTTTTGAAATATGTTGTATATCCTGATATCAAAATCAATCAATCAAATCTTTATTTATTCAGGCGAACATCATTGAGCAAGGCTCATTTACAAGATGGGCCTGATAAGGTCAAGGTTCAACTGTTGGTACACAACAGATACATCAGTGCACTTATATATGCATAACAGATACAGAAAAAACACTTGTAAATACACTGATCAAGGGTAAGAAATTGGTTAGGATATACATGACAAGATAGGTTATAGGCAAATTATACTAAAAAATAAAGTATATACATATCCCAATAGAGGAGTCAAGGCATACACACAGCATACTGTAATACTAGGATGGATGGGGAGCATTTAGGAATGATGTAAGGGCAGAAATTAGAGGGAGAAGGATTAGGTAGGTAGTAGGTAGTTAGGTAGAGTTAAATGGAACTGGGGTATTATAAAAAGGGTGGCTGACTGGGAGGAAGAACTGTGGAACAGAATTATGCCATAAATGATGGCTGTCTGGAAGGGGGGGTTGTGAAATAGCAAGATTAGCTCTTGTGGTAGCAGTTGCATTTCTTGGTGAAGAAACCTGTACAGAGCTGTTTGAAGGATGCTATAGGTATGAGATTGGACAGCTTTGAGGATTTCTTTAGGGTATTCCATGCCATAGCTAGAGAATAGCTGATTGCGCCCTCCTGTCCGGTGTTGACTTTAGGTATTTTGAGCATAATGAGGTTGTTGCATCTTAGGGCATAGGAGCTAGCTATGGCCTGGGTGAAACAGTCTAGAATATAATTTGGAAGTTTTTAGACAATGCTCTGTTGCTCAGTTTAGACAATGCTCTGATATATTGTTACACCACTCAGGTTATCATTCCACCATGTTTCAGTTAGCGGCTATATCTATTTCCTCATTATTTAAAATATATTGAAATTTGGTCATATACTTGCACTATTCAATTATACCTATATACCTGCACTAATCAATCAATTACAGCTATATACCTGCACTAATCTGGCAATTAGCTATATATCTGCACTAATCAATTACAGCAATATACCTCTACTAATCAATCAATTACAGCTATATACCAGCACTAATCAATCAGAGTTATATACCTGTGCTAAACAATTACCCCATACACCTGCACTAATCAAACAGTTACAGCGATATACCAGCACTAATCAATCAAGTACAGCTACATACCTGCAATAATCAATCAAAGCTATATACCTGCAGTAATCAATTACACCTATTTATCTGCACTAATCAATTAAAGCTCTGCATCTGCACTAATCAGTCAATTACAGATATATACCTGCTCTAATCAATCAATTATAGCTACTGAATATACCTACACTTACTTACCAATTACAGCTATATACCTGCACTAATCAATTACAGCTATATCGTGCACTAATCAATCAATTACAACTATATACCTGCACTAATCAATACATTACAGATATATATATACTGCACTAATCAATCAATTACAGCTATGTACATGCACTAATCAAAAAATAGCACTGTACCTGTACTAATCAATTACACCTAAATACCTGCACTAATCAATTACAACTATATACCTGCTCTAATCAATCAATTACAGGTACTGTATATACCTGTACTAATCTGTCAATTACAGTTATGCACCTGCACTAATCTATTACAGCTATATACTGCACTAATCAATTACAGCTACATACCTGCACCAATCAATCAATCAAAGCCATATAAATGCACTAATCAATTACAGCTACATACCAGCACCTAATCAATCAATTACAGCTCTATACCTGCACTAGTCAATCAATTACAGCTACATACCTGCACTAATTCAGCAATTAGCTATATAACTGCACTAATCAATTGCAGCTATATATCAACACTAATCAAATACAGCTATATACCAGCACTAATCAATCAATCAAATCTGTAAACCTGCACTAATCAATTACAGCTATATACCTGTACTAATCATTCAACTACAGCTATATACCTGCACTTATCAATCAATTACAGCTACTGTATATACCTGCACTAATCTATTAATTACAGGTATATACCTGCACTAATCAATTACAGATATATAGCTGCACTAATCAATCAATCAAAGCTATATACCTGCACTAATCAATTACAGCTATATACCAGCACTAATCAATCAATTGCAGCTATATACCTGCACTAATTAATTACAACTGTATACCTGCACTAATCAATTACAGCTATATACCAGCACTAATCAATCAATTGCAGCTATATACTTGCACTAATTAATTACAACTTTATACCTGCACTAATAAATTACAGCTATCTATCTACACTAATCAAGAACAGCTATATACCAGCACTAATCAATTACAGCTATATACCCACTTTAATCAATCAATTACAGATATGTACCTGCACTAATATATAAATTACAGCTAAATAACTGCACCAATCAATTATACCTATATACCTGCAAATCAATCAATTACAGCATATATGAGCACTAATCAATCAATTACAGCTATATACATGCACTAAAATCAGTTACAGCTGTATACCTGCACTAATCATCAATAACAGCCACATATAAGCACTAATCAATCAATTACAGCTACTATGTATACCTGCACTAATCTGTCAATTACAGCTATGGACCTGCACTAATCAATTACAGATATATACCTGCACTAAGCAATCAATCAAAAGCTATACACCTGCACTAATCAATTACAGCTATATACCAGCAATAATCAATCAATTACTGCTCTATACATGCACTAATCTATCAATTACAGCTATATACTTGCATAATCAATCAATCAAGCTATATGCCTGCACTAATCAATTACAGCTATATACCTGCACTAAAACCAGTTACAGCTACATACCTGCACTAATCAGTCAATAACAGCTATATACCTCACTAATTAATCAATTACAGCTATATACCTGCAGTAATCACTTACAACTATATACCTGCACTAATCAATCAATTACAGCTATATACCTGAACTAAAACCAGTTACAGCTACATACCTGCACTAATCAGTCAATAACAGCTATATACCTGCACTAATCAATCAATTACAGCTATATACCTGCAGTAATCAATTACAACTATATACCTGCACTAATCAATCAATTACAGCTATATACCTGAACTAAAACCAGTTACAGCTACATACCTGCACTAATCAGTCAATAACAGCTATATACCTGCACTAATCAATCAATTACAGCTATATACCTGCAGTAATCAATTACAACTATATACCTGCACTAATCAATAAATTACAGCTATATACCTGAAATAATCAATCAACTACAGCTGTATACCTGCACTAATCATTCAATTACAGCTATATACTTGTACTAATTAATCAATGACAGCAATATACCTGCACTAATCAATTACAGCAGTATACCTGCACTAATCAATTAAACCTATATAACAGCACTAATCAATCAATTGCAGCTATATAACTGCACTAATCAATTACAACTATATACCTGCACTAATCAATCTATTACATCTATTGTATACACCTGCACTAATCTATCAATTACAACTATGTACCTGCACTAATCAATTACACTTATATACCTGCACTAATCAATCAAAGATAAATACTTGCAATAATCAATTATACCTATATACCTGAAATAATCAATCTAATACAGCTATATACCTGCACTAATCAGGCAATTAGCTGTATAAGTGCACTAATCAATTACAGCTATATACCTGTACTAATCAAACAATTACAGTTATATACCTGCACTAATCAATGAAAGCTATACACCTGCACTAATCAATTAAAGCTATACACCTGCACTAATCAATTAATTACAGCTACTGTATATACCTGCACTAATCAATTACAGCGATATACATGCACTAATCAATCAAACACAGCTTTATACCTGCACAAATCATTCAAAGCTATATACTTGCAATAATCAACTACACCTATATATCAGCACTAATCAATTAAAGCTATACACCTGCACTAATCAATCAATTTCAGCAACATACCTGCACTAATCAATTAAAGCTACTGCATATACCTGCACTAATCTATCAATTACAGCTATACACCTGCACTAATCAACTACAGCTATATACATGCACTAATCAATCAATAACAGCTACATACCTGCACTAATCAATAAATTACAGATATATACCTGCACTAATCAATCAATTACAGCTATGTACATGCACTAATCAAAAAATTATAGCACTATACCTGCACTAATCAATTACACATATATACCTGCACTAGTCAATTACAAGTACAGTATATCCCTGAAACTAATCAATCAATTACAGCTACTGTATATACCTGTACTAATCTGTCAATTACAGTTATGTACCTGC
Organism: Neoceratodus forsteri; assembly: GCA_016271365.2. NCBI lineage: Eukaryota > Metazoa > Chordata > Ceratodontiformes > Ceratodontidae > Neoceratodus > Neoceratodus forsteri. The sequence goes on along the minus strand of JADMNL010000034.1, from coordinate 18,507,248 downwards.
ACTAATCTATTACAGCTATATACCTGCACTAATCAATAACAGCTATATACATGCACCAATCAAACAATCAAAGCCATATACCTGCACTAATCAATTACAGCTACATACCAGCACTAATCAATCAATTACAGCTCTATACCTGCACTAAACAATCAATAACAGCTATGTACCTGCACTAATCTAGCAATTAGCTATATACTGCACTAATCAATTACAGCTATATATCTGAACTAATCATTCAAGTACAGCTATATACCTGCACTAACCAAGCAATTACAGCTACTGTATATACCTACCCTAATATATCAATTACAGATATATACCTGCACTAATCAAATACAGCTATATACCTGCAAAAATCAATCAATCAAAGCCATATACCTGCACTAATTAATTACAGCTATATACCAGCACCAATCAATCAATCAATTACATCTCTATACCTGCACTAAACAAACAATTATAGTTATATACCTGAACTAATCAATCAATTACAGCTTCTGTATATACCTGCACTAATCTATCAATTACAGGTATATACCTGCACAAATCAATTACAGCTATATAGCTGCACAAATCAATCAATCAAAGCTATATACCTGCACTAATCAATTACAGCTATATAGCAACACTAATCAATCAATTGCAGCTAAATACCTGTACTAATCAATTACAACTATATACCTGCACTAATCAATTACAGCTATATATCTACATCAATCAAGTACAACTATATACCAGCACTAATCAATCAATCAAATCTATATACCTGCACTAATCAATTACAGCTATATACCTGTACTAATGAATCAATTACAGCTAAATACCAGCACTAATCAATCAATTTCAGCTACTGTATATACCAGCATGAATCTATCAATTACAGGTATATACCTGCACTAATCAATTACAGCTATTTACTGTGAGCTGCACTAATCAATTAATCAAAGCTATATACCTGCACTAATCAATTACAGCTATATACCAGCACTAATCAATCAATTGGAGCTATATACCTGCACTAATCAATTACATCTATATACCTGCACTAATCAATTACAGCTATATATCTACACTAATCAAGAACAGCTATATACCAGCACTAATCAATTTCAGCTATATACCTGCATTAATCAATTACAGCTATGTACCTGCACTAATCAATCAATTACAGCTATATACCTGCACTAATCAATTACAGCTATATACCTGCACTAATCAATCAATTGCAGCTACTATATATACCAGCACTAATCTGTCAATTACAGTTATGTACCTGCACTAATCTAGTACAGCTATATACCTGCACTAATCAATTACAGATATATACCTGCAGTAAGCAATCAATCAAAGCTATACACCTGCACTAAACAATTAAAGCTATATACCAGCACTGATCAATCAACTACAGCTCTATACTGCACTAATCAATCAATTATGGGTATATAACTGCACTAATCTATAAATTACAGCTATATACCTGCACTAATCAATTACAGCTATATACCAGCACCAATCAATCAATCAAAGCTATATACTAGCACTAATCAATTACAGCTATATACCTGCACTAATCAATCAATTACAGTTATATACATGCAATAATCAATCAATTACAGCTATATACCTGCACTAAAACCAGTTACAGCTACATATCTGCACTAATCAATCAATAACTGCTATATACCTGCATTAATTAATTAATTACAGTTATATACCTGCACTAATCAATCAATTACAGCTATATACCTGCAGTAATCAATTACAACTATATACCTGCACTAATCAATCAAATACAGCTACAAACTTGTACTAATTAATAAATTACACCTATATATCTGCACTAATCAATTACAGCTATATACCTGCATAATCATTTAAACCTATATACTAGCACTAATCCAATCAGTTGCAGCTATATACCTGCACTAATCAATTACAACTATATACCTGCACTTATCAATCAATTACAGCTATATACCTGCACTAATCTGGCAGTAGCTGTATACCTGCACTAATCAATTGAGAGCTACATGCCTGTATTAATCAAACATTTACAGCTATATACCTGCACTAATCAATCAAAGCTATATACCTGCACTAATCAATTACACCCATATACCTGCACTATTCAATAAATTACAGCTATATACCTGCACTAATCAATCAATTACAGCTATATACCTGCAATAATCAAAGCTATATACCTGCACTAATCAATTACACCTACATATCTGCACTAATGAATTAAAGCTATACACCTGCACTAATCAATCAATTACAGCTGTATACCTGCAATAATCAATCAATTACAGCTTCTCTATGTACCTGTACTAATCTATCAATTACAGCTATATGCCTGCACTTATCAATTACAGCTTTATACTTGCACTAATCAATCAATTACAGCTATATACCTGAACTAATCAATAAATTACAGATATATACCTACACTAATCATTTAATTACAGCTATGTACATGCACTAATCAAACAATTATAGCACTTTACCTGCACTAATCAAGTACACCTATACCTGCACTAATCAATTACAACTATATACCTGCACTAATCAACCAATTACAGCTACTGTATATACCTGTACTAATCTGTCATTTACAGTTATGTATTTGCACTAATTTATTACAGCTATATACCTGCCAATTAATCATTCAAAGCCTTATACCTGCACTAATCAAGTACAGTTATATACCAGCAATAATCAATCAATTACAGCTATATACCTGCACTTATCTAGCAATTAGCTATATAACTGCACTAATCAAATACAGCTATATACCTGAACTAATCAATTACAACTATATACCTGCACTTAACAATTACAGCTATATATCTACACTAATCGAGTACAGTTATATACCAGCACTAATCAATCAATCAAATCTATATACCGGCACTAATCAATTACAGCTATATACCTGTAATGATCAATCAATTACAGCTATATACCTGCACTAATCCATCAAATACAGCTACTGTATATACCTGCACTAATCTATCAATTACAGGTATATACCTGCACTAATCAATTACAGCTATATACCTGCACCAATCAATCAATCAAAGCTATATACTAGCACTAATCAATTACAGCTATATACCTGCACTAATCAATCAATTACAGTTATATACATGCAATAATCAATCAATTACAGCTATATACCTGCACTAAAACCAGTTACAGCTACATATCTGCACTAATCAATCAATAACTGCTATATACTCATTAATTAATTAATTACAGTTATATACCTGCACTAATCAATCAATTACAGCTATATACCTGCAGTAATCAATTACAACTATATACCTGCACTAATCAATCAAATACAGCTACAAACTTGCACTAATTAATAAATTACACCTATATATCTGCACTAATCAATTACAGCTATACACCTGCAATAATCATTTAAACCTATATACTAGCACTTAATCAATCAGTTGCAGCTATATACCTGCACTAATCAATTACAACTATATACACTTATCAATCAATTCCGCTATATACCCGCACTAATCTGGCAATTAGCTGTATACCTGCAACGAATCAATTACAGCTACATGCCTGTATTAATCAAACATTTACAGCTATATACCCACTAATCAATCAAAGCTATATACCTGCACTAATCAATTACACCCATATACCTGCACTATTCAATAAATTACAGCTATATACCTGCACTAATCAATCAATTACAGCTATATACCTGCAATAATCAAAGCTATATACCGCACTAATCAATTACACCTACATATCTGCACTAATGAATTAAAGCTATACACCTGCTAATCAATCAATTACAGCTGTATACCTGCAATAATCAATCAATTACAGCTTCTCTATGTACCTGTACTAATCTATCAATTACAGCTATATGCCTGCACTTATCAATTACAGCTATATACTTGCACTAATCAATCAATTACAGCTATATACCTGAACTAATCAATAAATTACAGATATATACCTACACTAATCATTTAATTACAGCTATGTACATGCACTAATCAAACAATTATAGCACTTTACCTGCACTAATCAATACACCTATATACCTGCACTAATCAATTACAACTATATACCTGCACTAATCAACCAATTACAGCTACTGTATATACCTGTACTAATCTGTCATTTACAGTTATGTATTTGCACTAATTTATTACAGCTATATACCTGCACCAATTAATCATTCAAAGCCTTATACCTGCACTAATCAAGTACAGTTATATACCAGCAATAATCAATCAATTACAGCTATATACCTGCACTTATCTAGCAACTAGCTATATAACTGCACTAATCAAATACAGCTATATACCTGAACTAATCAATTACAACTATATACCTGCACTTAACAATTACAGCTATATATCTACACTAATCGAGTACAGTTATATACCAGCACTAATCAATCAATCAAATCTATATACCAGCACTAATCAATACAGCTATATACCTGTAATGATCAATCAATTACAGCTATATACCTGCACTAATCCATCAAATACAGCTACTGTATATACCTGCTCTAATCTATCAATTACAGGATATACCTGCACTAATCAATTACAGCTATATACCTGCACTAATCAATTACACCTACATATCTGCACTAATGAATTAAAGCTATACACCTGCACTAATCAATCAACTACTGCTGTATACCTGCACTAATGAATCAATTACAGCTACTCTATATACCTGTACTAATCTATCAATTACAGCTATATACCTGCACTTATCATTTATAGCTATATACTTGCACTAATCAATCAAATACAGCTATATACCTGAACAAATCAATAAATTACAGATATATACCTACACTAATCAATTAATTACAGCTATGTACATGCACTAATCAAACAATTATAGCACTTTACCTGCACTAATAAATTACACCTATATACCTGCACTAATCAATTACAACTATATACCTGCACTATTCAATCAATTACAGCTACTGTATATACCTGTACTAATCTGTCATTTACAGTTACGTATTTGCACTAATCTATTACAGCTATATACCTGCACCAATCAATCATTCAAAGCCTTATACCTGCACTAATCAATTACAGCTATATACCAGCACTAATCAATCAATTACAGCTCTATACCTGCATTAATCAATCAATTACAGCTATATACCTGCATAATCTAGCAATTAGCTATATAACTGCACTAATCAATTACTGCTATATACCTGAACTAATCAATTACAACTATATAACTGCACTTATCAATTACAGCTAAATATCTACACTAATCAAGTACAGCTATATACTAGCACTAATCAATCAATCAAATCTATATACCTGCACTAATCAATTGCAGCTATATACCTGTAATGATCAATCAATTACTGATGTATACCTGCACTAATCCATCAATTACAGCTACTGTATATACCTGCACTAATCTATCAATTACAAGTATATACCAACACTAATCAATTACAGCTGTATAGCTGCACTAATCAATCAATCAAAGCTATATACCTGCACTAATCAATTACAGCTATATACCAGCACTAATCAATCAATTGCAGCTATATACCTGCACTAATCAATTACAACTATATACCTGCACTAATGAATTACAGGTATATATTTACACTAATAAAGTACAGCAATATACCAGCACTAATCAATTTCAGCTATATACCTGCACTAATCAATTACAGCTCTATACCAGCACTGATAAATCAACTACAGCTCTATACCTGCACTAATCAATCAATTACAGCTATATACCTGCACTAATCTATAAATTACTGCTATATACCTACACTAATCAATTACAGCTATATACCTGCACCAATCAATCAATCAAAGCAATATACCAGCACTAATCAATTACAGCTATATACCTGCACTAATCAATCAATTACAGCTATATACCTGACTAAAACCAGTTACAGCTATATACCTGCACTAATCAATCAATAACTGCTATATACATGCATTAATTAATCAATTACAGTTATATTCCTGCACTAATCAATCAATTACAGCTATATACCCACAGTAATCAATTACAGCTATACCTGCACTAATCAATCAATTACAGCTACAAACTTGTACTAATTAATAAATTATAGCTATATACCTGCTAATCAATTACAGCTATATACCTGCACTAATCAATTAAATCTATATACTAGCACTAATCAATCAGTTGCAGCTATGTACCTGCACTAATCAATTACAACTATATACCTGCACTTATCAATCAATTGCAGCTATATACCTGCACTAATCTGGCAATTAGCTGTATACCTGCACTAATCAATTACAGCTACATGCCTGTATTAAACAAACATTTACAGCTATATACCTGCACTAATCAATCAAAGCTATATAGCTGCACTAATCAATTACACCCATATACCTGCACTAATCAATAAATTACAGCTATATACCTGCACTAATCAATCAATTACAGCTAGATACCTGCAATAATCAAAGCATATATACCTGCACTAATCAATTACTCCTACATACCTGCACTAATAATTTAAGCTATACACCTACACTAATCAATCAATTACAGCTGTATACCTGCACTAATCAGTCAATTACAGCTTCTCTATATACCTGTACTAATCCCTCAATTACTAACTATATACCTGCATATCAATTACAGTTATATACTTGCACTAATCAATCAATTACAGCTATATACCTGAACTAATCAAATTACAGATATATACCTACACTAATCAATTAATTACAGCTATGTACATGCACTAATCAAACAATTATGGCACTTTACCTGCACTAATCAATTACACCTATATACCTGCACCAATCAATTACAACCATATACCTGCACTAATCAACCAATTACAGCTACTGTATATACCTGTACTAATCTGTCATGTACAGTTATGTATTTGCACTAATGTATTACAGCTATGTACCTGCACCAATCATTCAAAGCCTTATTCCTGCACTAATCACTTACAGCTATATACCAGCACTAATCAATCAATTACAGCTCTATACCTGCACTAATCAATCAATTACAGCTATATACCTGCACTAATCTAGCAATTAGCTATATAACTGCACTAATCTATTACAGCTTTATACATGAACTTATCAAATACAACTATACACCTGCACTTATCAATTACAGCTATATATCTACACTAATCAAGTACAGCTATATACCAGCACTAACCAATCAATCAAATCTATATACCTGCAATAATCAATTACAGCTATATACATGTAATGATCAATCAATTACAGTTATATACCTCCGCTAATCTATCAATTACAGGAATATATCTGCACTAATCAATTACAGCTATATATCTGCACTAATCAATCAATCAAAGCTAAATACCTGCACTAATCAATTGCAGCCACATACCTGCACTAATCAATCAATTACAGTTGTATACCTGCAATAATCAATCAATTACAGTTACTCTATATACCTGTACTAATCTATCAATTACAGCTATATACCTGCACTTATCAATTACAGCTATATTCTTGCAATAATCAATCAATTACAGCCATATACCTAAACTAATCAATAAATTACAGATATATACCTACACTAATCAACTAATTACAGCTATGTACATGCACTAATAAAACAATTATAGCACTTTACCTGCACTAATCAATTACACCTATATACCTGCACCAATCAATTACAACTATATACCTGCACTAATCAATCAATTACAGCTACTGTATATACCTGTACTAATCTGTCATTTACAGTAAAGTATTTGCAATAAGTATTACAGCACTATACCTGCGCAATCAATCATTCAAATACCTTATACCTGAACTAATCAATCACAGCTATATATCTGCACTAATCAATCAATTACAGCTCTATACTGCACTAATCAATCAATTACAGCTATTACACCTACTAATACAGCAATTAGCTATATAACTGCACTAATCAATTACAGCTATATACCTGAACTAATCAATTACAACATATACCTGCACTTATCAATTACAGCTATATCTACACTAATCAAGTACAGCTATATACCAGCACTAATCAATCAAATCTATATACCTGCACTAATCAATTACAGCTATATACATGTAATGATCAACCAATTACTGCTATATATCTGCACTAATCCATCAATTACAGCTACTGTATATACCTGCACTGATCTATCAATTACAGGTATATACCTGCACTAATCAATTACAGCTATATAGCTGCACTAATCAATCAATCAAAGCTATATACCTGCACTAATCAGTTGCGGCTATGTACCAGCACTAATCAATCAATTGCAGCTATATACACTGCACTATATCAATTACAACTATATACCTGCAATAATCAATTACAGGTATATATTTAATAATCAAAGTACTGCAATATACCAGCACTAATCAAGTTCAGCTATATACCTGCACTAATGAATTACAGATACACCACATTTCTCAATCAATTACAGATATATACTTGCATTAATATAAAAATGACAGCTAAATAACTGCACCAATCAATTATACCTATTTACCTGCACTAATCAATCAATTACAGCTATATATGAGCACTAATCAATCAATTACTGCTATATACCTGCACTAAAATCAGTTACAGCTTGTACCAGCACTATTCATCAATAACAGCTACATACCAGCACTAATCAGTTAATTACAGCCATATACCTGCACTAATCAATTACAGCTATATACCTGCACTAATCAATCAATAAAAGCATTCAGGAAGTACAAGGAATCGCAGAAAGAGCAGGACAGAGAACTGTATCAGTTAAAAGCAAAGAGCTGGGAAGGCAGTCAGAACAGCAAGGTCCATGTCGAGGAAAAAGATAGCCAACTCAGTTAAGAAGGGGAATAAAACCTTTCATAGGTACATCAAGGTGAAGGAAGACCAAGGGAGGGATAGTGAGGCTTAATAAAGGGGAGGAAAGGGTGGGCAGAGGACACTGTGAAAAGGAAGAGATACTAAACAAATATTTTGCTCAGTATTTACAAATGAAGAGGGGGTAGCTAAAACAAACAGTAGAAACACTCTGGATACAGAAGTTGATACCAGCCCATTTACAGAAGAAAGGGTTATGAAAGAACTCTTAAAACTGAAAGGTGGACAAAGCAATGGGACTGATGGTATTCATCCCAGAATTCTAAAAGAACTAAGGGTAGAACTAGTGACACCACTGACTACCCTCTTTAACAAATCATGGGAGGATGGAGGTGGTACCCAAGGACTGGAGGAGGGCAGATGTGATTCCCTTCACAAAAGTGGGAGCAAAGCAGAAGCAGGAAACTACAGACCTGTTAGTTTAACCTCAGTGAAGGAAAAATGATGGAATCACTTCTGAAGGAAAGAATTGTCAGTATCTAGAGGCCCAGAGGGCACAGAACCCTAAGCATGGATTCACAATGGGAAGGGTCATGCCAGATGATCTGATAAATTCTTTGACTGGGTGACCAAAGTAGTAGATCAGGGAGGGCTGTGGACATGGCCTACCTAGACTTTAGCAAGGCATTTGACATAGTCCACACAAAGATTAATACAAGTTAGCCAGCCTGGGAGTGGGTCCCAAGATGACAGCCTGGGTAAAGAATTGGCTGGAGAATAGGACACAGACAGTAATAGTTAATGGAGTCCACTCTGAAGAAAGGGGGGTTACTAGTGGGGTACCGAAGGGTTCAGTATTAGGACCGGTCCTCTTCAAAGTCTTTATAAGTGAGATTGCAGAGGGACTGGAAGGAAAAGTATGTCTCTTTGCAGATGACACAAAGATCTGTAACAGAGTTGATGCACAAGGTGGGGTGGAAAAAGATGAGAAGGGACTTGGCAAGGTTAGAGGAATGGTCAAATGTATGGCAGCTTAGATTCAATGCTAAGAAGTGCAAGGTAATGCACCTGGGAAACAAACACAGGGAAGAGTATACAATGGGGTGAGATACTAACAACAACAAAATGGAAAGGGACCTGGGGTAGTAATATCAGATGACCTAAGGTGGGCAAGCAATGTGAGAGCAGCAAGCAGGGCTGGGGATACTGGGATGCATGGAGATGCATCACCAGAAGAAAACAGGAAGTTATCATCCTCTGTACAGACAACTGGTCAGACCCCATCTGGAGTACTCCATGCGCAGTTCTGTAGACCCAATCTCCATAAGAGACATAGAAAGGATGGAAGTTGTCCCGAGGAGGGCAACTAAAATGGTGCAGGTTCTGCACCTGAAGACATATGAAGAGAGACTAAATGAGCTTAATATGTATAGCCTCGAGGAAAGGAGGGAGAGGGGGGACATGATAGAAACGTTCAAGTACCTCAAGGGAATCAACAAAGTCCAAGAGGGTAGCATCTTTCAAAAAAGGGGTGTGCAAGAACAAAGGGGCACAATTTGAAGATGGGGGCACAGCTCAGTGGTAATTTAAGGAAGTATTTTTTCACAGAGGGTTGTGGATGCATGGAACGGCCTTCTGGAGGAGGTTGTGGAGTCAAAAATGGTGGAATTCTAGCATGCTTGGGACAGTCATAAGGCCATTCTAGGGGTGAGGGTAGGAAGTAGTAGGCTGCTGGTTAACTAGGATCTGCAGCTTATCAGTAGGTAGAAATGGGCAGACTGGTTGGGCTAAACAGTCCTTATCTCCCATCAAATTCTATGTTTCTAGGTTTCTAATTACAGCTACTATATATATCTGCTAAGCAACTCAAATACAGTTGTGTACCTGCACTAATCTAGTACAGCTATATACCTGCACTAATCAATTATAGATATATACCTGCACTAAGCAATCAATCAAAGCTATACACCTGCACTAATCAATTACGTCCATATACAAGCACAAATCAATCAATTACAGCTTTATACCTGCACTAATCAATCAGTTACCCTTATATACCTGCACTAATCAATGAATTACAGGTACATACTGCTAATCAATTACAACCATATACCTGCAATAATCAATCAATGTAAGCTATATACCTGCACTAATCAATTACAGCTATATACCAGCTCTAATCAATTAATTGGAGCCATATACCTGCACTAATCAATTACATCTATATACCTGCACTAATCAATTACAGCTATATATCTACACTAATCAACGAACAAAGCATATTCCAACAGTAATCAATTTTCAGCTATATATCTGCACTAATCAATTACAGCGATATAACTTTGTACTTAATGAATTACAGCTACATACCTGCACTAATCAATCAATTGCAGCTATATACCATACTAATCAATTACAGCTATATACCTGCACTAATCAATCAATTGCAGCTACTATATATACCAGCACTAATCTGTCAATTACAGTTATGTACCTGCACTAATCTAGTACAGCTATATACCTGCATTAATCAATTACAGATTATATACCTGCAGTGAGCAATCAATCAAAGCTGTACACCTGCTAATCAATTTACAGCTATATACCAGCACTGATCAATCAACTACAGCTCTATACCTGCATAATCAATCAATTATGGCTATATATGCAGTAATCAATTACAGCTATATACCTGCACCAATCAATCAATCAAAAGCTATATACCAACACTAATCAGTTACAGCTGTATACCTGCATAATCAATCAATTACAGCTACATACATGCAATAATCAATCAATTACAACTATATGCCTGCATTAAAACCAGTTACAGCTATGACACTGCATTAATCAAATACTGCTATATACACGCATTAATTAATTAATTACAGCTATATACCTGCCTAATCAATCAATTACAGCTGTATACCTGCGGTAATCAGTACAGCTATATACCTGCACTAATCAATTAATTACAGCTACAAACTTGTACTAATTAATAAATAACAGCATATACCTGCACTAATCCATTACAGCTATGCACCTGCACTAATCAATTAAACCTATATACTAGCACCTAATCAATCAGTTGCAGCTATATACCTGCATTAATCAATTACAACTAAATACCTGCACTTATCAATCAGTACAGCTATATACCTGACTAATCTGGCAATTGGCTGTATACCTGCACTAATCAATTACAGCTACACCTGTAATAATCAAACATTTACAGCCTATACATCTGCACTAAAATCAATCAAGCTATATACTGCACTAATCAATTACACCAATATACTGTAATCAATAAATTACAGCAATATACTTGCACTAATCAATCAATTACAGCTATATACACAATAATCAAAGCTATATACCTGCACTAATCAATTACACCTACATATCTGCACTAATGAATGAAAACATTACACCTGACTAATCAATCAATTACAGCTGTATACCTGCACTAATCAATCAATTACTGCTGCTCCTTATACCTGTACCAATCTATCAATTACAGCTATATACCTGCACACTCGATTACAGCTATATACTGCACTAATCAATCAATTACAGCTATATACCTGAACTAATCAATAAATTACAGATATATACCTCACTAATCAATTAATTACAGCTATTACATACATTAATCAATTATAGCCTTTACCTGCACTAATCAATTACACTATATACACTAATCAATTACAACCATGTACCTGCACTTATCAATTGAGATATATACCTACACTAATCAAATACAGCTATATACCAGCACTAATCAATCAATCAAATCTATATACCGCACTAATCAATTACGTATTATACGATAATCAATTACAATATATACCTGCACTATCCACAAATACAGCTATGTATGCACTAATCAATCAATTACAGCAATATACCTGCACTAATCATTACAGCTATATATCTGCACTAATCAATCAATCAAAACTATATACCAGCACTAATCAATCAATCAATCTATACCTACTAATCAATCAAATATACCATTGATCAATCAATTAGCTATACCTGCTAATCCATCAAGTACAGCTACGCACATACTGCACAATCTGTCAATTACAGGTATATACCTGCACTAATCAGTACAGCTATATCTGCACTAATCAATCAATCAAGCTATATGCCAGCACTAATCAATCAATCAAATCCATATACCTGCACTAATCAATTACAGCTATATACTGCGTGATCAATCAGTAAATATATGCTAATCCATCAATTACGCTACTGTATATACCTACCAAGCACAATCACAGGTATACCCGCACTAATCAACTACAGCTATATAGCTGTACTAATCAATCAATCAAAGCTATATACCCGCACTAATCATCACCTATATATCCACTACTGAATAAAGCTATACACCTGCTAATCAATAATTACAGCTGTTCACCTGCACTAATCAATCAATACAACTACTCTATATACCTGTACTAATCTATCAATTACATTATCCTGCAGTTATCAATTACAATATATACTTACAGTAATCAATCAATTACAGCTATATACCTGAACTAATCAATAAATTACAGATATATACCTACACTAATCAATTAATTACAGCTATGTACATACACTAATCAAACAATTACAGCACTTTACACTAATCAAATACACCTATAAACTGCACTAATTAGTACAACTATACCACTAATCAATCATTACAGCTATATATACGCACTAATCTCATTTACAGTTACGTATTTGCACTAATCTGTATATCCCTGCACCAATCAAGCATTCGATGCGAGACTGCACTAATCAATTACAGCTATATAGCATTAATCAATCAATTACAGCTCTAAACCTGCATAATCAATCAATTACAGCAATATACCTGCACTAATCAAGCAATTAGAGATCTGCACTAATCAATTACAGCTATATACAGAACTAATCAATTACAACATATACCTGCACTTATCAATTACAGCTATATATCTACACTAATCAGTACAGCTATATACCAGCACTAATCTATAATCAAATCTATATACCTGCACTAATCAGTACAGTTTATCCAATGATCTATCAATTACAACTATATACCTGCACTAATATAAAAATGACAGCTAAATAACTACCAATATTATACTACTTACCTGCTAATCAATCAGTACAGCTAAATATAAGCACTAATCAATAATTACTGCTATATACACTAAATCAGTTACAACATATACAGCTCTATTCATCAATGCTATATACAGCACTAATCAATTAATACAGCCATATACCACTAATTAGTACAGCTATATACCTCCACTAATCAATCAACAAAAGCATTCAGGAAGTACAAGCAAGGCAATGAAGCAGCACCAGGGTTTGTAACTCTGTAATTTGATTGGAGGAAAGGTCCACATGTTGTATAATAACTATAGAGGTTTTCACCAGTTTCTTCATTTGTCTTTAACATTCTTTCAAAACCTAATGAAGATGTTCTGTGTTTTAAAAAAAAGTGGGTGTTTTTTATGTATTGTGCTTGTACTGTCCCCTGTAGGATAACAACAACCAAAACTGGAAATCCAGTCTATTTGAGAACATTGCTCAATACTTTATTGGCAGAGGGTGACATCACTGAAGTAAGCTATTTATGCAGTAATTGTAGTCTAGAGTGAAAATTCTGTTGTTAACAGTATGTATAATGAGAATGTGGCTTTGCTTGCCCAGGTATAGATTATTTTCTCCATTAATTACATGCGATAAAAAGGAAGTGTGAGATGAAACACTAATTGAAAATTTTAGTATTTAAATGCAAAGTCTGCTAAGAATGAGTGTGCCAGTCTGGTTTATAATAAAAGGGTTGTATTTCCTGGACCATTGATCAATCATCATTTAGGCTATGAATACGAGCTGTATGAGGCAGTGTTTGGCATATGTTTTTCCATTACGTTTGCACTCTGTCTGAAATTGCCTCCAGCACTCCAAACATTAACATTGACTGGATACAATTTAAGGAGATTGCCTTCTTTCAATGTCAAGTGTTATCTGTCTCATTTATAACTATAATGGAAGATTTTGGAGGTAAATAAAAAATTGTGTTAATTTATCCTTTTTATTGTGAAACACTATTATTTTTGAATTACAGAATTGTCTTGCAGAAATTAAAAATGAAGGAGGCAGTATTATCAAATTGTTATCAAATGTATGTGATAGCCCTTACAGGTCCGTGCTTAATATAAAAAATATATATTGTGCGCTGTTTTATCGCATGCAAGGAAGTTTAACTTTTACTATATATGTGCTAAGTACTGCATATTAATTTTATGTGCAAAATAAAAACACAGTATTAAAACTATGTCCTATTTTATTTGTGTAGCATTAAGGTAAAAAGTAAATTAACATGAAGCCATGAAAAACAGCAGCTTCAATAATTAAGCTATAAGGCAAACTATGGTATATATTATTGTGGGATAATGTCAGTCCTTGAAGTGTAGTACAGTATGAGACACTGGCAGTGCCTTTTTCCACCAAAGAATGGAATTACCCCACAATAGATACCTGAATGGCTTATTGTGATTATTAAATGTATCCACCCATTTTACATTTTTAATCCAAATAATGAGGTTCCAAGAGTGAACCACATGTATAGTCATGGGACTGCATACTGCTAATACCATTTCTTAGTTTATTTGACTCATTCTTCAACAGAGTAACTAGGGCAGTGGATATGGGACAAGCAGTGGATTTACTCTACTTCGACTACAGTAAGGCATTCGACTACGTGCCACATAGAAGGTTACAGGAAAAGTCAGAGGATCTGGGTGCAGCAAAGAATCTAAATAGATAGGTAGAAAAACACTTGTGGAAGACAACAGAAAAGTAGAAAGCCAAAATAAAGTCAAAATTAGAAAGAGGTCATAATGGCCAAGTCACCGTTTCCAATCCCAAGTAATCCCTTTTCAACCATATTTCATTAGTATCATAATAGAAAAAGCAAAACAGAACTGCAAAAACCAATTAGAATAACATTTAAATTTAGACATTTCCCCTACAGCTCCCTAACATTTATAACCTTTAACTAACTATACCCCTCCATTCAAGAAAAGCACAAACTTTGAAATTAGAACATATATACTGTCCAACAACTTTCCCAAACACTAATACTCATAAACACACCAATCAACTCTTACAACATACTGTCTAACCAAACTACCAACACTACAATAGAAACCAATCAAACTACTTGTCTGAAGTGGACTTAACCTCCCTTTTCCAACTCCTAACGTATGATCATTGAACCAACTGTACTTACTCAAATAGGAAGCTGTATACTTTTAAGGCAAACAACTAGTATCAGTATTTGTACTACTTGTTATAAAATAATCCTTCTCACTATGTCTATAACTCAAAAAGCACCAAACATAAAACATCACCACAATATAGCAACAATCAGCAAGCAATACACCTAAAAATGCCAATACCCAACCACCTAATATAAAGTCATTTCATTTACGTGGTAAATGAAAATATAAAGTTTATTCAACTATGAAAGTACAACATTCAACACCAATACATTGAATATTCTAAAAGCCAAACTGCTAGTTAAAGTATACCAAACCATAAGCAAAATTACACTGTAAAAATTTAATTACTAATATAAAAGTATAAAAAAAGCTAAAATGCATACTATTTATATATACAATTTGTATTTAATATATAACTACTATGCCTGCACAAACATATAATATAGTTCTGTTAAACTACATCAACTAAGTATACAAACAAGAAAAATATTTCATATTCATTATCTTTTACATATTACTTAAAAGCACATGCAAAAGTACTATGCATATTGCCAGCCACACTAGAAATTTAACACGTCACTACTAACTAAATTTAAGAATATCATCAAGCCAAGAATAGCTTAAAATACACATAAGTAAAATCAGCCAAAACAAGAAATCCAAAGATAAAAGTAAATATGCAAAATAAAACAAAAATACTAGCAAGCAAAACCCCTTAAGCCAAAACAGAAACACCTATAAGCAAATACGGCAAGAAACCACAAGAAATAACCAACAAAAAGCTCGCCAATAGTAGAAATCCATCCACACAAATGCAAACAAAACTCCCAACACTCCCACAGCAAAAGAAATTTGGCCCAAGCACCACAGAAAGTATTTCCTACATCACTTTAATTTATAGAAAACCTACTAGAAATACCATACTAAACTTAATTATAAAAATATGAACAGCATTGAAAGTAAATTTAGAAAAAGCCCATTGCTTAGTAACCACCAAGACAGCCAAATTTAAAGTAAAAAACATGCATTAAAACATTCAATACTAAAAATACAAATTTTGAAAAAGCAAATTTTAAAATAAAACATAATACAGAAAAACTAATAAAGAAGGAACATAGAAAAATAGAAAACACAAAGTAAAAGTAAAAAACAAAACACACTACTATACATTAGAATATGCAAAAAAAACAAAACTCCCTTTAATTCCTGCTGCAAAAACCACAATTAAAGAAAGAAAAGCTCTTCCAAGCCTGCCACTCTCAAAAGAAAGCAAAAAATATAAAAAAAAACAAAAAAGAAAAATGTCCAAACATTGAAAAGCAAAACAAAAAACACACCTGCAAAACTAAAAGAAACAAAAAATTTTCAAACTTAACAAAGAAAGAATACAGGAATTACAATTCAAGAAAAACATTAGTAAGAAAGATAAAAAAAAACAATATACTAAACAAACCACACACACTAAATACTTCACAATGAAAGAAAGAAAAACAGTGAAAAGCAAGAAAAACTACGTAGTAAAATAAAACTCCAATCCCTTCACCAAAAGCAAAAGCCATCCGAAAAAGCAAAACTATGAACAAACAAAACAACAAGAACTAGACAAAATTCACAAAAATACTCAAAAAAAACAAAATACTTATACTACTCACAATTATTAACCTGTCACTACTCAACAGAAAAATTTCCAAAAGACTAGAAAAAACTGTAATACCCCTATAAAGCAAAAACACTTTCGCTTTCCCAATTACTTCCCTCAAAATTTGCCGCTTAGTAACCACCAAAAGAAAAACTAGTCCAAAAATCAAAGAAGAAAGGCCTCATAGCAACAACTCAACATAAATTCACACTTAGAAACTACCAAACCAACAACAAATACTTGCAAATGCAAATATAGAACCCATGCAGCCACACACACAGACTGAATCTTTGACACCCACACACAATAACAAAATCAACAAAAGTAAAAGTCCCCATGCCAAACACACTGAAAGAAAGAACACAAAAATAGCCAAGCAAAAAACAAAGTACACTCTCAAAAAATGACAAAAGGCAAAATATAATAAACATACTTCCACACACACTGCCACGCACCACCCCAGCAGGCAGCACTTGCAGCCGTAGCCGCACACTGCCGCCACCACCCCATGCCACGCACTCCAGTCGCACCACTTTACCCCAAAAAAACCCAAAAGCCAGCAGCCTGGCACACCCGGCATGCACACACAGTTTCTACAGGCCAACACACACACATACCACACTAACAAATACACTCTTATTTATAACCAAACTTTAATTCCTAAACATTGAAAACACACAGAAAAAAAACAAAAACACATCACCACACTGAAAACAATGAATCTAGAACAAGAGATTTTCTTGAGCTGTTCTCAATTCAAGTAGGAAAAGGAGCCACTGCTAGACCCATCAGAAAAAACAAATAATAAATATTCTACTTTCTTTTGCACACATTGACACTACAAGTCTCCTCCCAGAAAGCGTTCAAAGCAGCTCACCAATGACACAGACTCTGAATAACCAGTGAAGCTCCTCTGTCCCACATCTACCTGTTTTTCTCTGTAAGCCTTGGATATTTATGCCACATCTCCATCGATATCTTAATGTTGATATCCCTTCTCAGAAGCTGTGATGCAGAGAGGGCTAAATAACTAAATTACTGTTGCACTAAGCACTACCAACACAATATAAAATAAAATCTCATAAATAAATAAATGTTCACATTGCACCAAAACAATAAATATTCCCATTTCACCAATGGTCATGGAAGCACACTGGAAGCAAACATACCGTACACATCCCGCCCACAAACACCAGCAAACCAATGAAATCACTCATTCCCCAACACACACCTAATAGCACCAACCAAAAAATAAACTCCAAATCCACTACCGGCACAACCAAGACACCACTACACACCATATCAACCAACCACAACAGAGGATTCCAAAGCATCACTAATCCCTATCACACAGTTGAGCAGACTAACAGACAGCAGGCAAATCACTGAGTAATAACACCAATTTAAAAAGTAACAACAACAAAACAGACCTCAGACACAATATTTAAATAGCAAAACCATACAGAAACTATTGTTGCCTATTGTATAAATAGAACACATGATGGGCAGGAGTGGAATATGGAAAATATTCTCACTCCTGCATCGTGAGGCATAGCTATCCCACTCGTGCCTTCAGCACTTGTGGGATATCCATGCCTCACTCTGCAGGAATGAGAATATTTTCCATATGCCCATCATGTATCCCCTATATGTATTATATCTATCTATCTATCTATCTATCTATCTATCTATCTATCTATATACTATAAATCTAGGACATCACAGAGAGTCTATGAGGAAAGGTGTGTCTGTTCACAGATGACATGAAGATATGTAGTAATAGGGTGGATACAGCGGAAGGGGGGGTGGGCGGTATGAGGGAGAATCTGGCTAGGCTGGAGGGGTGGTCAGAAAGCTGGCAGCTGCAGTTCAATACAAAAAAGTGCAGAATTATGCATGTAGGCGTAATAACCCAAAGGCAGACTACTGGCTTGGGGGTGGGGAGAAACTAAAGGTAACAAAGCAGGAAAGAGACCTGGGGATCACTATTTCAGAAAAACTGAAAGCCTGGAGTCAGTGCAAAAGAGCAACAGGAAAGACACTCAAAATGCTGGCATGCATAGGGTGTGGATTCACAAGCAGAAGGAGAGAGGTGATCATGCCACTATACAAAACCATGGTCAGAACACACATGGAATATGGGGTCCAGTTCTGGAGGTCATACTGGCAAAGGGACAAAGACAGGCTGGAAAGGATCCAGAGAAGAGTAACCAAGATGATGCATGGGCTGCAGAGGAAGTCATATGAGAAGAGACTGGGGGATCTGAGCATGTACATACTGGAGGAGAGGAGGGAAAGGGGGGATATTGTGGAGACATTCAAGTACTTGAAGGGCATGAACAGGGTAAGGGTCGACAGCATCTTCAGAATGAGTAAGAACAATTCCACTAGAGGGTATACCTACAAACTAGAGGGGGGAAGATTCAGAGGGGACATCAGGGGGAAGTTCTTTACTGAGAGGGTGGTAGAGCCAAGGAAAAGACTGCCAGAATGGGAGGTGGGGATGGATACAGTGGACAAATTCAAAAGAGCCTGGGATATGTACATGGTACTAACTGGCAGAGGGCAGGTTGGAGATGGAGGTGGGTGTCTTAGAGGGGGTGGCTTTGGGCAGACTGGATGGGCCGTGGGGTCCTTTTCTGCTGACAGATTTCTATGATTCTATGATATCAATTTACTAGTTCAAACAATTCATATATGTTTGGGTCAATTATACCATTTAAAAAATTGTGTCATGTTACATTCGAGGAAAGTAAACTCAGTCACTTTTGTCATGCTTTGTTGGCTGTGGTTTGTATGTTTATAGTACATACTCTGACTCTTCTTTACAAGAGTTGGGCTTTGTATAATACCATTTGATGCTTTTCACGTCTAAGTCCACATGGAACACATCATTCTGAACTTTTAGTACATTAAACTGGTTTTCACTTGACATGAGATGTTTTTGCTACACAGTTTTGACTTCTTGGAAACATCTCAGAAATTCAGAGCCATTTTCATTTATGACTGATATTAAAGCTACTTTAAGATTTCTTCAGACTAGATCTTCTCAATGCCTCATTATCAGACTGTGAAGTTTTAAATCATCTCTTGGGCAAAGATCCTACCCATATCATGCCATCACATTTTGAAATGCACTTCCAAACTTTGTTCAACAGATTCAATCTAACTCTGTTTTTAAGAGTGTTATATTTATTTATTTAGTTAGTTAGTTTTTGTTGACCGGGTAAGTGCACTAGACAAATCCTGCCTATTTTCAGGCACGACCCGGGGGAGGGGGATACAGATGAATGCCAACTGACCTTGAACCAGATTAAGCTGTTGGTGATATTTTTTAGTAAATGAGGGAAATTTGGCCAGGACACCAGGGAAATTCCCCTACTCTTTTCGATAAGTGCCATGGGATCTTTAACATCCACCTGAACTACCACCAATCCAGGCAGATGGGACCTCAGTTTAACATCTATAATAAATATTGTTTTTCAAGTTCAGCATGTCAGTACTTTTGTCTGTAACTTTTTTATGCTTGCAATAATTGTTTAATGTTATAATGTTTTGTATTTGTTTTTTCCAGTAATATCATCACCTGTGTTAGCTGTAGATATATGCTGAATGTGTGCACCTGGGTCCCCCTTGAAATTGAGTATTTACTGTATACTCTTGGGTTCTTACCTGATTAATACATTTTAAATAAAAAAAATGAAAAAAAAAATAAATAAGAATTATTACCCCAAGTTAGGATCAAGACAGATGGAATTTTTCAAAAATCTCATCTGAAAGGGGAATTTTGTAGAGTGACTGCAAAAACATATTTCACAGGGGATTTAAATAGTGACACCTGTCATGATCACGCAGTAGGGTAACACAAGGGCTATGCTGAAAATCTGGGGCCAAAGTCTACAAAATGAAGTAATGATTAAAGGTTACAAAAAAAACAATGTTTTCAGTTAAGTTCATTGTTTTTGACATTTTAACCCAAAATTGTCAAAATAGTCTTTTTATGACCCCGCCTTTTGATTAAGGCAGGTGGATTTTTTTTAACTCTTGTCTGAAAGGTGATTTTTCAGAGTGACTACAAAATATGTTTTGGAGGAAATTTGAAAAATCATGTTCATAAGGTGGGGTAACAAAAGGGCTAAGCCGAAACATTTTGACCATAATCTGCAAACATCCAAAGCTGTGAGTAAATATGATAAAAATAAATGTTTCTTTTCACATTTTGATATGTGAGGTTGGCCATCTGGGTGCTCACTGGTGTTCTAGTGTGCCAGCACCCAAAGCTCTCCTTCTCTACACCCCTCCCTACCCTATGCGTGGCCCAGCTGGCTGCTGCAACTGTAACACATCTAACCACCACCTTCCCATCCCCCTCCTCCTCTGTAATCATATAGTCTTCTATGAATAAGATAATCCTTGCTGTCTCCCTCCTGTTCTCACCACTGGTTGTCACCAAGTCATCCTGTTCCTTCTTTTCAAACAACTCTGTGTCCCCCTAAATGAATCAGGTACTGTACCTGTGCCTCCTTTAGTCATGCAGAGTGAGTTGCTGTTGAGATTTGGTGAACTTGGTCAGTCCGCTTGTGACTTCCCCTGCCAGCCACCCTCTACTGACCACCCTGCAGCCCCACAGGGCAGTATACCTCTGGGAAAGTAATGGTGTGGGGTGTGCTATTGGTACCAGCTCAGCTGGGATTGCAGCAGGCATATATCCTCCTTTGCTGCACCAGCTGTGCATGGAGCGCCACAAATATCCTACAAAGAGGGCATTGTCCCCTCTAGTGCATAACCCAGGATATGAGCACCCCACAGTCTGCATCTGACTATCTCCCAGCTGTACCTATGCTAAATACTGTCTGTTTTTCAACTTCACACAATGCCTACCAGACTCATCCTTATACTGGAATAACATCCTGGAACTTACCTTACTGTCTTCTGCCTGCCTGAAACCCTTTAGCTTCTCCGAAACACCTTAGCCTAGATAGGGAGCTTACAAAATACAGATTTACACATTTACACAGTTTTACAGTTATGCACTTACAAATTACAATACCCAGAAAAGGGCCTCTAAGATTCCTTATACAAACTGCCCTGCCCCTACAGGTCATACTCCACACAACTGTACTGGCTTTCAGGAGTTTTCTGCAAAACTGCTGATACCTGCAGAAGCCCTAAAGATGCTCCTTAAGCAGATGCCAAACTATTACCCTGAGAGTATGGACAAGATGGGATACTGTGTGGTGCTGAATTTATTTAGTCCTTAATTTTCCGCCACTCTCTGTTTAGTCTCCCATGATTACACCAGCTGGATTTAAATTCCTCTCACGTCCTGCTGCCTCTGATTGGTCTCAGACACTTTTCCCACCTGCAGTCCTCCTCCTAGGTGGTCTTTGACCTCAAGATTGCTGTTGCTTTAAAACCTTGCAGAAAACACAAGAAAAACCCACAAACACAGAAAGTTGATTGAAAATTTCTTCGGTTTAGCTCTACTAAGTTCAAAACTCCAACAAACACAAAAATAGATGAGGAAATCCTCCAGTTTAGTTGTATTCTAGCCATAGTGTGCTACGATACACTCCTAGATCTTATTTATAAGGAACCCCTGCTTTAACATGATGAGCCCTATTCTGGTTTTACTCAAGGTAAAGAATCAGAGGCAGACCCATTAATGGTCAGCCTTCAGTTTCCATAATGAAAATATGTTTTAACACATTCTGAGCAATCACCTATGACAAACTCAAAAAAATTATAATGAATGTCTTTTAATACCATGCATTTTAGAATAAGTTATTTACATTGTACTTTTTTCTGATGTTCTTTGAAATGCAACCACTGTTCATCTTCAAATGGAAAGGTCCTGCATTTATATTCACATTTATTTAATTTATTTAGGGTTATAATCAATGAGCATATGCTCATATGCAGTGGTGACCCATAGACAGTGTACAGATATGTAAAGCATGACAGTTCCAGATATACTATTGATATTTATACCTTCAAAATCTAAATCTCTTTCAAGGCGTGTTGACTGCTGATCATTTTTGTGCTCAAATAGTCAATTTCCTTGTAGAAACATATTTCAATTTAAGTATCAATTCAATTCAAATTTATTGGCAGGAAAAACTCCATTGAGCAATCTCATTTACAAGGAGGTCCTGAACAGACAAAAAGTCAAATACATGGACATATACAATATATGGTACACAATAAATACAGAATACATGGGATATACAAAAGGAAAACAAGATTAATTACACAAAATTTACAATAAATACAGAAGTACAACAGAGCTTTCTTTGGAAGTAGTACATGGTATGACACTGAGTATCTATGCAGCACACTTGTATTAATTAGTAACAATTCAAGTAGCTGCAATAGTTAGAAAAAATACAATGGAGGTGTAGACATGGTATGGAGAACAGTTAGAGAAGAGAAGGAGGCATGAAATAAGGGGGAAGAAGGAGGTGTGTGAGGCTGGGGTGGGTAGGACAGTAGGAGCATGGATGCAGGGGAAGGGGTTGGGAAAAAGAAAATGAGGGGTAGTCTGATAACGGTGAAGGTGGTGGGAAGAAACTGGAGGAAGAGAGATGGTTATTTAATCCAAGGACTAATGGGTGGGACGCTTGACATTTAATTAGAGGCAAACACAGGAGTCGCACAAGTTGGCACTGGCTAGTCTTTTGAAGCCATTTAGGGGGATCAAACTTTGAAGTTTGAGTCTAGATTGTGCTTTGTTCCAAACAGCTGGGACAGCATGGCTTATAGTCATATCTCCAAAGCGGGAACGGGAGCTTGAGAAGTCTAGTATAATGTAAGAGCTACTGCATAGGGGGTAAGAACAGGCAATCCACTGAAACAGATATAAAATGTGGGGGGGGGATTTTGACAGAAGGGCTTTGTACATCCAGGTGACAGAGTGGAAGAGATGTCTGGTTGGTAAAGAGTTCAAACCCAAGGAGGCATATAGTTTACAGTGATGTGTACCATAATGGGCATTACAGATGAAAAGTATTGCCCTGTGGTAGAGTGTGTCCAACTGGTGTTGCAGAGTCTGAGCAACTACTGTATAATATATCAGCATAGTCAAGTAGTGGGATAAATGTTGCTTGGACCAGTCATAGCCTGGCTCGCACTGAACAGAGATTTGTTACAATAAAAAAAAATTATTTGATGCAGTTTCTTTGCAAGGAGTCAATATGGGCTAAAGCGTTAGCTGTTAATCTAGATCACAGCCAAGGTATTTAAATTTGTTGACTAACTCGAGATCATCATCAAGGAGAGTTTTGATGGGCAGGGATGTGAGCAAGTTTGGGATGACAGTCAAGTGGTTAGAATAGAAGAACATAACTTTTGTCTTTTTTAATTTAATAGCAGTTTTGATTGTGCAAAGCTGTGTTGGAGAAAGGTCAAATTCAGACTGGAGCTCAATGTGGGAATCTGCGACTGAGGGTCTGGACATGTATATCATTGTATCATATGCAAACAGATGTAATTTTGCTTTGCTGATGCTATTTCCAGTAGTGTTGATATATAGCATGAATAGCAGAGATCCAAGGAGCGGTCCTTGTGGTACCCCTCTCTGAGCAAAGGAGATGAGGAGAGGGTACCATCCGACTTCACCTGTTGGAGTCTGTCTGACAGGTAACTGTTGAACCATGCCAGCACAGGACCAGAGATACCATGCCAATTTAGTGTGTCGAGGAGTAAAGCATGATCGACCATATTGAATACTTTGCTGAGATCCAGGAAGACCACCCCTGTGACTCGTTTCTTATCCATGGCAAGGAGCCAGTCATTTGTAACTGAATCTAGGGCTGAAGTAATGCTATGGATGGGTCGGAAACTGGATCAGGAAACCAGATTTCCACTTTTAAATTGTAAGAATTTGGATTGTGTGATTATGTATATCACACAGTGTGATTTAATGCATTCAAACAGACAAAATAGTTAAGTAAACTGATTTTTGCCTTGTTTCATTATGGCCAATTAAAGGTTCAGTAATTTGGGGACTTTGTCCTAAGGAATAGTTCATGAACTTGGCTCATGAGCTCTGTCAAAAAACGTCTGGTGAATTCTGATAGTCATTAACCATTTATGAGCATTCCTCAAAATACTGTACAAGGCCATGAACTTCATTTCGCCTGGTTTGTGCTCAGGATTCCTCTTTTGGTAGGGTGGAATATGTGGTACACTAATGTATTGGGAACACCCCCCTCAAAAAAAAACACTCAGCAAGCAAATACACCATACATTCCCTCTGATGTATTGTCTTCATTTTAAGGTAGAGAAGAAAGAAGAAGTTCACAGGCCTCAACAAGTGTTGCATCTTCTTACTGGTTTCTAATTTACATCTAACATCAGGGGGTTTGTAGGGCCATACTGCCTCTGATCAGTGTATCTCCACCTTCCTTAGGATTATCTCGGCTTGTGTTTCCATTTCTGGGCCATTTGAGATGCAGCTTTAAGAAACTGTTAGACTGTGTGCATGTTTTTATGACTTTGATGAAGGTTGCAATAAGAAGCTCCTCTGCTTTTAAGTTTTCCATGTCTGGTGTGTGATTATAATGCATGAAAGAGATATGGGACAGTTCATGGTGATCAGATTCATGCACAATAATATACTCTGCTGAGTCTTCATCAGGGGACATTCAGTGAGGGGTAGCTACAAATTAAAATATGCATTTTGCAATTTCTACTCTTATATAAAGTAATTTAGACTGTGGCAGATTCAGAAATCAAAAGTGGTGCAACTAAAAAAAATTGCAGCAATCTACAACACAAAACATTATTGCCAGGATAGTTTCATATTTTCTTCCTGGCAGGCTCAGGAAGTGTTTTTTTGTGGGGGTGGACTGATGTACACTACTTCAGGCATCCACAGTGGAATCAGGTCACCTTATTAGTATGCATCAGATCACTGAACTCTTTCCCTGTGTTCATGTGCTTGTTTAGTCTCCACCCCTTCTCTGCTGTTAGTTGTGTTAGAAGGAACATGGTCAGTGGCTCCACTGTCAGAGTGAATGAGAAAGTGCTGTGTGAGGGTGGACTGGGAAGAAGATACATGGTGGCAAAATGCCTCCTGGAAGCCTTAGCTAGAAGGCACACCATTAGAATAGATTGGATAGTCAGGCCCATGGGAGGTATGGGTGCGATTATTCACTCAGGGACAAGTGATTTGGTCAACCAAGAACTGGATGAATCCAATGCCTATTCCACATACTAAATCCTCCCCCCCATCCAACACAGTTGACAAGCCCTCTCCTTCCCATTAATTTAATGCTGCAGGAGCTGGCTGGAGTCCCTGGAGGCTCAGGGAGCTGTGAAGAGAGAGTGGCATGGTACATGACTGCAGTTAGGGTCTGAGGACAGTTGGCTGGCATATTTCTAGCTGTCAAAAATATGTCCACTAGTTGTTGCTGTAATAATTATAATACCCATCCAGTACTATTCCTCATGTCTCCAGTAACCAAGCAATAGGATAAGAATATCCCCATACCCTGACTTGGCTTCATACTCCGAGTAGTATCCCCAACTCATACTGAGTTCCTCCTGTGTCCCACCCCCAAGTCCCTGACCCAGAAAGTGTGGAGGACCCTGGTTCCCCATTCATGTAGCTAATGGCTAATTCAACAGGGAGCAACTTAGGCTTTGCAAGCTGGTAAAACACACTGAGTGCTGAGTGTAGTGACTGTCCAAACTCCAGTTCTCACTGGCCCTAACCACTTCCCAGAGGCTCCAGGTTCTCACTGAGTAATTTGGAAGGTGTCCAACAAAAAGAAAGCCCTGAGTTTTCCAGCCACCACTAGATGTCTTGTATAGGTCCTGTATGTGGAATGATGTTGTTCTCAGCACATTGGAAGCTGTGATCACCCTGAAATCAGAATCAATGACATGATCAGACTGTATGAGGGAGCAGCTGGCCTGATGGATTCAACATTACCTAGAGAGAAAATAGGAGCAGACTAGAGTGTAGAAGCAATGGGCTGGGAGGGGGACTGGGAAGTGGTGCAGGGTCTTTGGAAGTGGGGTGAAGTGGATATGGAAAAGAAGAGGAGAGGGAGAGGAAAGAGGTGGTAGGTATGAGTCAGAGAGACTAATTAATTAGAAATTGAAGAAGGAGAGGAGAGAAAAACATTAATCAGTGTCATAATTTACAAATAAAAACTGAACATCTGAAAGAAAATGCAATAGTACAGTAGCATCATAGCTAGAGATGTAGCAAATTATTAATCTGTCCTGAAGTGGACACTTCACATCTGTGGAGCACAACGTGAAGTGGGCCCTATAAAGTGCTCACTTCACGTTACTGTTACCACTTCGCATTCTCAGTGTGCCTTAACTCGAAGTAAGGCGAA
Source organism: Neoceratodus forsteri (assembly GCA_016271365.2). Classification (NCBI taxonomy): domain Eukaryota; kingdom Metazoa; phylum Chordata; order Ceratodontiformes; family Ceratodontidae; genus Neoceratodus; species Neoceratodus forsteri. Next base: position 18,479,118 of record JADMNL010000034.1, on the reverse strand, counting down.
GTGAGAAGAAAATAGGCACATCACATGGCTTGCAGTACTGTAAGTCACATGCTTTAGCCAGGCAGGAAGGAAGTGAGTCAGAGAAGCAGTTTCACTTTCTCCTTTGCATTTGTAGAGGGAGAAAGCAAAATTGTGAGAGGAGAGGAGTTTGTTTGGCTTTCTTTCTTTTACTGCCAGAACCTAGAACAAACAAACAGCTTTTTAAAAGCTATTTTATTTAGTTTTGTTTTGTCTTAGTGTTTTTGTTAGTGATTTTTGTATAAGTTTTATTTTTATGGTATGATCTGTGTGTGTGTGTGTGTGTGTGTGTGTGTGTGTGTGTCATCCTGTGGACTCAGGAGGATGGAGGGTAATGTACGAGAAGGCAAGTCTCTGGCCCATGGGCACATTAGGAGGGGAGGAGTGCGGACCTGTGGAGGTGGGGCGGTCGTGTGATGTTTGACCACTCCAGACTCCTGGCTGGTGTTGCTTCCCCTGATGAAGCAACAGGAGCAGCAGCACCAGTGCCACCGGTGGCTGCTGCACGTCCACCTTCTCCTACACTACCACCACTACCACCACCACTAGAAGCAGCAGCTGTTGGGGCTCCAGCAGCACCCCCTCCACCACCTCCACAGCCACAGAAGGTGGCCCCGGCAATTGTAGGTGGTGGTGGGACTCGTGCCCAATGTGTGAGGACTGTGTCTGCTTCCCCCGCGCAGCTCCCCAGTGTGGGGGGATTTTAATTTAATTTACATTACTGGCACCTCCACCTGTGCTTGCACCCCATAACATCTTCATTCCCTACGCTGCTTCTGACCTTATAGGTGTCAGTTTCTGCCCTCTCTTCTTGCACTTACCTGTCCAATGCAACTTCTAATGCACTTGCCCTGTGTCTGTCCTCACAAAGCCCCTCGGCTGTGTCACTCTGACCCTCTACACCTATGCCTTCCCCTACCCTCAGCCCTCTCTTCTTGCCCTCTTCCTACTATTGTTTCTGAGTTACTCATCACTCAGTCTGATTTTGTCAAGCAAAGTTACTGTCTAAAACCATGTACCTGTAACTGCTTTATGTTTTAGTGTCTGTTACCCTGTAACCAGCATGATGTGGGACCTTTGTAAAAGAGCCTTGGCTCAAAGGTACTTTGTAATCCTCAACACAAATAAATAAATAAAATAAATAATTGTGTGGGGGAGACAGCACAGTTGTGGAGTGCCATTTGTGTGGTGTGCTGGTGTACCATGGCCCCCCGGGACACATTTGGTGACCGGTGGCCAGTGCACCCACATGCTGAACCACTACAGGGCAGAGTGGCAGGCTGCCATAGAAGGGGCCAGGCGTCCACCTGCTGGCCTTTCTGTGGCAGTGGCTGAGAGTGCTGCTGGGTGGGAGATGTGCCTTGCAGCAATCACCGCAGCAGCAGAAGGAGGAGGGCTACTACATCAGCTGCTCCACCAACACCACCACAGCCACCAGAGCCACCCTATCCATCACCAGCCCACTACCTGGATTACCCACTACAGTGGACCCCACCACAGTCCCTGTAAGCCAGCCTGACCTCAGCCTAGTGTGGGCAGCGCTTGAGGAAAATAATGAGCGTTTCAGTGCTTTGGAGCAGCAGGTTAACAGAGTGGAAGCAGAGCAGTAACAAATACTTTCAATGCTGCACCTGCTGCTGGACCACCATGGCATCCCATGGCCATAGTAAATCAGGGGATTATTTTCTGCCCCCACCCTGACCCCACCCCACCCTACTACTGTGTTGTACTTTTTTGTATGTTTTTGTTTTTAATGTTTAATCATACACATTTTCTTCCAGGGAATCTTTCCTGTACCACATTGTGCAATACATTTTTGTGAAAACCAGCCATAATTTCATTACAGTGTCACGTGATGGAGGAATTCCCATTCTGAAAATCTGCCCACATTCTGCCTCCCTTCTCAGCAACGTTAGGACATGATGGCAGGAGAACACATGTCGTGCTCCTTACAGTGAATATCTGATTGTCCAGTAGGTTTCCAAATGTTTCTTTATGTTATAATGGCCAGTTTGTGGTGAAATGTGTGGCCACGTTTCCAGTAAGAAAAGCTTTGTTAGTGGAAACATCCCACATTTCACCACAAAGTGAACCTTATAACATTAGGAAACATTGGTTGGGATAGCTGCCGGACATTCACTATAGTGGAGCATGCGCCAGGGCTCCCCCTGGCATCATGTCCTAACGTTGCTGAGAAAGGGTGGCAGAATGTGGGTGGCTTTTCTGATTGGTAATTACTCTGTCACATGACTCACTGTAATGAAATTATGGGTGATTTTCACAGAAATATATCACACTCTGTGGAGCAAGAAATATTCCAGTGGTAGTAATGACCCCACATATTAGTTTATGTGCGTCACCATAACTATGTAATGTGGTGAATGTCTGCAAGGCTGCAGTGCAACAATCTGTTGATAACTCTGACCTATATTTTTAAATGCTATGTTACAATTTCCTTTACTTACATCCTGACTGACTGGAATGATACAATAATTTGCAGTAGTTGGGTCTGCTGTACTACCTTTTTCATGTGTGAAATAATGAAAGGAACATTCCTTTTAAATTGGTACTGACCAGGTCTTTGTCATTGTTTTCCTCTGCTTTTCTCCATCACATCAAGTAGCTGTTATATATCACTTCTGTTGTTAATTAACAGTTATGCATCAGGCAGTGTTTTATGACACCACGGAACAATAGTTATTGCAAAGCAGCTGCAAATAAATACAAAGCTGATCCGAACAATATTGGAAGATGTGCTCATTTTCTTTTCATACATGAAAAAAGTAGTCACGTAAGAAAAGCAGACGTAAATTGTGAATAGAATCATATCATTCAAGTCACGACTCAGAGATAAGTAGTGGTGGCTGTGGCAATGGAAAGTAGCATAAAAAAGTATAGTTCAGAACTGTGAGGACATTCTTGCAATGCTGCTTTAATTGCAAAAATGTCAGTATGACATCACGAGCTCACAGCAACAATCATAGAACACACAAAAGTGCCACAGAGTTCCCAGATTTTTTCTGCAGGCCCAGAATGCATCCTGCTTGTGTACAAGAAATTGACAAGTGGTAACGAAGTGAAATGAGACTGTTTCAGCACATACAAAGTCCCCCAGAATTAATGGCACGCTCAGTTATGTACATAAAAGTGGCACAGAGTCCCCAGATTTTTTCTGTGGTCCCAGAATGCATCCTTCTTGTGTGCAGAAAATTGACAAGTGGTAATGAAGTGAAATGAGACTGTTTCAGCACACACAAAGTCCCCCAGAATTAATGGCGCACTCAGTCATGCGCATAAAAGTGACATAGAGTCCCTAGATTTTTTCTACCATCCCAGAATGCATACTCCATGTGTGCAGAAAATTCACAAGTGGTAACAAAGTGAAATTAGGCTGTTTCAGCACATACAAAGTCCCTCAGAATTAATGGCACACTCAGTCATGCACATAAAAGTGGCACAGAGTCCCTAGATTTTTTCTGCAGGCCCAGAATGCCTCCTCATTGTGTGCAGAAAAATGGCAAGTGGTAACAAAGTGAAATGAGACTGTTTCAGCACATACAAAGTCCCCCAGAATTAATGGCGCACTCAGTCATGCGCATAAAAGTGGCACAGAGTCCCCAGATTTTTTCTGCAGGCCTAGAATGCATCCTGCTTGTGTGTAGAAAATTGACAAGTGGTAACGATGTGAAATGGGATTGTTTCAGCACATGCAAGGTACCCCAGAATTTATTCCGCAGTCACTCATACGCGCAGTGCCCCTAAAATGATGACCTTGAGAGAACTATTGCTAGTCCAGTGTGTGCTGCGATTCGAGCAAATGCAATGTGATGATCTCAACTAGGTGGAAGGGTTCCCTTTTTCTGTACATTAATAGTAGCCTTGGTGAGTTGATATATATATATAGATATTTTTGTAGTTTGTAGGTGAGGAGGGTTGACATGGACATATACACATGGTATTGTTCTGTATCACAGGTCACAGATACTGTTGGTGTGCACATTTCAGTGCTCAATTAGAACTTTATGCATAGAAATTTGCAATGGATAACTGTCAAACACATAAAGGTAAGTTTTTTTGTTTTGTTTTTTTGGGGTGGGGGAAGCATATTTGCAGGTTTGTCTGTAATGGCTACTTATTTTCTTACTTCTTCACAGATTTCATCTACATCCTTTTCGAGTCTGGTGTGATGGTCATGGTCACCTAATGAAATAACTTCTGCATGTTGCATATGTGCCCCAGCCCCGAGGGGGGGGCCTGATGTTGAAGAACTTGTTTGGAAAAGGCCACTTTGTCAGAACAACAAAGCATCTGGAAGTTTCCTAAAAAAAGAAATGAATGACTTCTTACAACTTAATGGTCATGTGTCCCTCCTGGTTCTCAAATCTCAATCCCTAAAGTCAAGTTACATTTCAAAGAGACATCTTGTCAACTAACACAACCTGTTGTGTGCAATATTTGCTGCAGTCTTTACAAAACAATGAAACGGATTAAATAAAATCTTCATACTTACCAAAATGGATTTCCATGGATATGACATCAGTTCCTCCTGTATGGGACAGCTACAGCATCATTCCCAATGAGTTTTAGTGATGGAGCCTTTTTTGTTACCCTGTAAAAGAAACAAAGAAGTGTACTGTATGTGTTTTACCATTGCAGCTCTGAAAACTACAGAAAACAAAACATACAACTAAAAGAAGTGAAGCAGCATAACAAACATGAGTACACATATTCACTTTATGGTTTAAATATCAGGAAGCTGGTGGTGGTGGTCCGTGGGGGACAGACAGACTCATGGTGGCAGACATGGATAACAGTCCGGGGGGTAGACAGACTCATGGTGGTAGACTTGGATAACATCTGTCCCAGTGGTGGTGAAGGTGGTCCAGCGGGGCAGACAGACTCATAGTGGCAGACTTGGATAACATCAGTCCCGGTGGTGATGGTGGTCCGGGGGGCAGACAGACTCATAGTGGCAGACTTGGATAACATCAGTCCCGGTGGTGATGGTGGTCTGGGGGGCAGACAGACTTGTGGTGGCAGACTTGGATAACATCAGTCCCAGTGATGGTGAAGGTGGTCCAGGGGGCAGACAGACTCATGGTGGCAGACTTGGATAGCATCAGTCCCGGTGGTGGTGGTGGTGGTCCATGGGGGGCAGACAGACTCATGGTGGCAGACTTGGATAACATCAGTCCTGGTGGTGGTCTGGGGTGGGGGTACACTGCCTTTTAAATACTGCATTTAAAACCTGCCAACATTAACACATCACCATCCTCATAAAGAAAACTGCCCTCACAGTCATCGATGTCTGAAGTCTGACCACTGGGAAATTCTTTCTCCATTGTGTCATCATCTATGTCAGTGGTTGGCCATTTCAGGCAGCCACTGCCAGTGCCACCAGGATGCTCCCATTTCCACATCAGCAAGACCACCATGACTAGGCTGGGGTATGAATACCGAGGTTGCAGTCTGTGTTGGTATGTGCCTCTCATTCATTTTAATGAATGTTAGCATACTAACATTTGCAGGAGACAGGTTTGTCTGACGATCCCTGACTATTGCACCTGCTGAGCTGAATACCCTCTCAACACTTACACTGGAGGGTGGGCATGTGAGGTGCTTCAGTGCCACTGCAGTCAGCTCTGGCCATTCACTGACCTTTCCACTCCAGTACAAAAGAGGATCTTCACTTATTGTCAGATGCCTGTTTTCAGGCAAATATGACTCAACCATTCTCTGTGCCACACTAAGTCCAATTGTTGATGCATCATCCTGTTCTCCCGAATCATTAATTTCACAAATACCCACTTGGGACAAAGCCTCCCAAAGTGGGTTGATACCACCCACTTTGGATGACAGACCACCTGGAACTACAGTCCCCTTCCCCCTTGCAGGATATGCTTGATGGTCCTCCAGGTACACCTTCAGCCGAATTATGCTGCTGAGGTTTGCTGACCTTGGCACGTAACTTCTGTGCCCTATGAACCAAGTGCACCAGTTGACTACTGATACTTTTTACCTGTTCAGGCCCTCCCCTCCAGTACTGATGCAATTTCACGTTTGTATCGTGGGTCCAGCATTGTTGCTATGGCAAAGTTGTCACTACGCTGAATGCTCACAACGTGACGATTATGGTCGAATACTGTCAACATGTATTGCAGCAACATACTGCTACCACAGTCTCCAGCAACATCAAGGCTATGCTGTACATTCAACAATGTCTGCCTCAGCACCCACAGCAGTGGAATTGATTGGCTAATGGAGGCAGATTCACCACTCACTGCCTGTGTGGCATATTCAAAAGGCTGCAAAATTGTTATTACAGAATCCATGAGGTGCCACTGCTCAGTCGTCATAGACATGGAGGACCCGGAACTGTCACGGCTAGTGTGCATAACAAGATATTCTGAGATGGATTTGTATTCTTCATACAACCTCTCTGCCATGTATAACATGGAGTTCCATTGGGTGACAACTTCCAGCTTCAAGTGGTGCCGAGGCAGGCTGTTTTGTATATGCAACTGCCACAGCTGGTCACGGGCCTTTCCAGATCTTGAAAAGTGAGAGCAGATACATCATGCAATTGTTAGCATTTCCTTTATATCAGGGTGTTGCAGAACCTCCTGAACCACAAGATTTAAACAGTGGGCCATGCATGGAACACGAAAAAAAAACACCATTAGTGATGCATTTCACCATATTTGACCCATTGTCACTTGCTATGAACCCAGCTCTCAGGGACAGAAGGTTTAGCCATCTGTCAATTTCAATCAGTACCATGTCCAACATGTTTCACCAGTGTGTAAAAGTCACACTACACATAGCAATCATTGCATGCCGGGAATTCCAGGAAGATTGCTACCACAACAATCCACCTTACTGCACTGATTATTCACACTGCCGACATCACAAACAACCCCGGCACTTGGGCCCAGAGTGCAGTTATACACAGATATGAACTCCCGCTGTTTTGCCACTTGTCCACATATCCAAGTTAAATGGATGAATGGAGAGGAGGAATGTTGAAGGGCATGTCTTACTGAGTTGGACACAGTCTTGGACAACTCAGGGACAGCACGGTAGAAAAGTATGTCCTGGATGGGACTTTCCATTTGGACAGGCATGTGCAGCAAACCGCTGGAACCCAGAATTCTCCACAAAGCAGAAGGGCAAAGATCAATTACCATCATTTCCGCTTAGCAGCATTAAGGTCACATGACACTGTATGATTGGGAGGGGTACTTCAGCTTATGCGCAAAAACACTCTGTAACGTGGGCTGACTTGAACGTTTTACACGTGGTGTGTTGTTGCTCACAAATGGTTGTACTCTGTGATGAATGGCATTGGCAGGGGGTGGAGTGTGGACATTTGATGAAGGCGGTTGCACAGGTGATGATGACAAACCCAGAAATGATGTTATTTTGCCAGATTTGTCAACTGGGGTTGATGTACCACTTGCACTGGACATACTGCATTCACCACCACCACCACAAAACTGCTACTCTCACCAGCACTGGACAACATTTCAAAGTCATTATGGTCCTCCACCTCATCATGCCTGTAGTAATCCACTGCTCTTATTACCTCACTACTGCACACATTTAATTTCCTACTGGGCTTAACAGTCATGGAAAGAGATAGCATGCTGGCTATGGTTGCCGGTGACACATGTGAATGCCCCACTGTGGTATTAGCTGCCAGCTTGTGCTAAGTCCACAGAGCCAAGTGCCTATTCTTAAGATGCATATGCTGTCCTCCTGTGCCCAGATGGCTCCCCTTTTACCTCGACTCACAAGCACATGGCAAACCTGGCAGATTGCAACTGAATCATCATTTGCATCTTGAACAAAAAAATCCCAAACAAGGGAATGTGATGTTCTGCTTTTAGCATGTCCGTGATGATGTGGCTCATTTAAGTCTGTTATTTTAAGCACTGAAGTGGGGGGGCACATGATGTTTCTGGCACTGCACACCTGGGCTGCAACTGACCACCATGACTACCTATCATATTGATTACTGGGTCATCATCACCATCAACTAAAAGTGGTAGATCACAAGTTTTTATGAGGGGGGGATTCCTGCAAACAGACTCAGACACAGTCACTTTTAATTTATTTTTCTCCAGTTCCCAACTGGGGTCAATTACATCATCATCATATTCATCAACATCACACACATCCACATCTTCTGCTTGGATGCTAGCATGTGGACTGCATGTTGCAACAACAGCAACATCATCATCATCATCATCACATTCATCATCAGCATCTACACCACCGTCACCTGATATTTTTTCACCACACTGTGAGTCTCTGCATGGAAAATGCATGACGTTAAGTGCCACAGTGGATGGAATATCACATTGTATGCTATCATTGACATGATCATCAGAAACCTCAGGTCCAATTACTGGGATGTTACTGGGAAGTATGACATCATCTACGCTGCCACTCACTTGCACTGTTTCACACTCGATATGTTTGGATACAGTACACTGGTCGGAATTAGAACTTGATGCAACAATATTAATACTACGTTCGCCACTACTAACACCAGTAACACTAACGCCACCAGCTGGAAAACATCATCTCCTCCAACAATGAGTGAAGCTACTGATTGGGCTGTAAAAAACATTGCAGGAGAAATACCTTTTCTCACATCAGCAATGCACTTCTGGATCTGAGTACTACTACCACGCCCACAGACCATCTTACTGCCAACATTGCCATGGCAAGAAACAGCTTTGCTTATACGTCTTTTTGCAGGCATTTTGGGGGATAAATCACAAATATTATTACCAAATTCAGATTTTGATACATTCACTTTCTGATTGGAGGGACACTGGCTGGATGTGAAGCCAAATAAACAACTGTCACTTCAGCAACAGATAAGAGACTACTCTGAGACTGTCATGGAATTAAAACAACTTCAGTAACCAGTGGTGCTGATGCGGTCACAAAAACAATCCAGTCTGGTAAAAAATACCTTTTGAACATGGGGAGGGGCACTGAATAGAGACAGTGCTGATTTTTAATGCACTACAAGCAGCAAAACTAAGAACAGAGGACACGACTGCAGTACAAAATCAGGCAGCTGCAGTGGATAGCAGGTTCACACTGCTGCGCTTAGTTGCAACTACACTAGTCTGTGTCAGAATAAAAGGTGTATTATTTGATGCATGTAACACTGCACACACACTCACACACAACATAGAACAGTTTGTGTACAATGTTGAACGAGGAATGCAACACAAGTGCAAAAGTTCAGTGTATTATGCCATGTTTATGTAAATTTGTAATTTAAACATCCTGACCTTATGAAATGCTGCACCACATCCACACAACAAACAGCAAGACAATGTGTACTATTACTGACAATATTACTATGTGTACATTAACACAGTTATATAATAAAAATATAACCAAAAAACAAAGAAATCACTTACTGCAAAAGTTGCCTTTGGAGCTCAAAAACAAGGCAAAGTGAGGTGAAGTGAACTGCCATCAGTGCACTTCACCTTAAGAATGGAAGAGTAGTGGCCTGGGAGGAAGAGTAGCGGAAAGTCAGCGTTAGTAATGGACTTCACGTTCCTCATTATAATGTAAGTACTCCACTTCACGTTGCGAGCACTCAGCGAATCGCCTGTGGAGCGGATTAAGCCCACTTCACCCACCACTAATCATAGCAACAAGGGAAGCCAACTGGCAAAGGGCCAATCATAGAAAAGGCTTCAGATCCCAGTAAGCTTTAACCCTTTAGCTGCAAGGCTCCCAAATGAAAGATCCAGAACCTTTCCTTTGAAGCAGATGGTTATTCCATCCACCCCACCTGATACCAGGTTTTATCCATTCAAGGTCCATAAAGAGCATCTGATCAGGACAAAAATATTATCAGGAAAGCTTGTTCAGCTGTTTATGAATTCCTGTCTTCAGCTGTGTATACACAGTGCAGAATGCTAAAAGTGTTAGATTATCTGGAAAATGTGCAGATGCAGCAATGTCCACATTCAAAAATCCCTGTTGGGAGGGTGGTAGCCAATTCCAGTATTGTGGCCTACTCAAAGTTTTGTGAAATTGGCTGTGGACCAGCTTCTCATGTAGATCTGTGGCCCTTCTAACAAGCATTTGCCAATGCCGAATGTTGTCATGCTGGCATTGGCTTTGTAGTGCAGTGCAGAAAAATATTTTAGGCAGGATGTGAAAAATGGCAGCTGTACAGTTCATAAGGAGGTATAAAAATGGCAGGGTTGAAAATGTGGCATTAAATATTGCAAATTTGTGAAGTTACAAAGATGCATGGGAAATGCGCAATGTACACTTGTAACACAGTCATTTTATGGACGTTAAGAGCAAATTTTCAACATAGGCATTTTAGCACCTCTGCTTATGCACAAGCGTCACTGTTATTTCTCAAACTGTCCCAAAAGTGATTTAGCATAGCATCCACGCTATTCTACCGGACGTGGAAAACACATTTTGGCAGGATATGTGAAATGACAGCTCTACTGTTCATCAAGAGGTGTGGAAAATGCCAATGGTAAAAATCCAGAGTGAAAATATTACAAATGCACGACATGACGATCATGCATGCAATCTGCAAACGCACTCTCGTAACACAGTCATTTTATGGAGTATCATCACCAAATTTTCAACATAGGCATTTTAGGACCTCTGCTCATGAACTGTGTCACTGTCATTTTTGTAATCTGGCCCAAACACTGATTTCCCACAGTGACTGTGCTATTGTGCACTGGAAGTGCGTAAACACATTTCAGGCAGGATGTGGAAAATGACAGCTGTACTGTTCACAAGGAGGTGTACAAAAATGACAATGTTGAAAATCTGGCATGAAAATATTGTGAATTCGTGAAGTTATGAGCCTGAGTAACAGCTGTTTAATGTACGCTCGTAAAACAGCCATTTTTTTTTAATTTTTTCCACCAAATTTGCAAAATAGGCTTCTTAAGAGCCCACCTCATGAACAGTAGCACCGTCATCTCATTAATCAGTCCCAAAAGGTGATTCCACGCAGTCACTGCGAAATCACCTTTCCGGACTGATTAACAATATGACAGTGCCAGAATTCATGAGGAGGGGTGCCAAAAACCCCATGTTGAAAATTTGGTGTAAAAATTCCCAAAAATGCCCAAGATATGCATTAAAGTTGAAAAAACCCTATTTATTCCATTATACAGCTTACCGGCATTTCCTCAGTTCGCGGTCAGCTTTGAAGAGTGCAGACATGCTCCCGGTCCATCGAAGATCATCGTGCCAGACTCTGGAGGTAAGTATGGGGTGAAAGGGGGTGCACAGTGGGAGGGAGGGCGGTTGGAAGACTACAAGGGACTGTTTTTGCTTTATAGGTTAAAAAAAATAAGTAAAAGACTTCGGGGGACCGTTTTCATTTTAGTAGGTGCTTTGGCACACTGGGGTGGGCTACCAGCATGCCACCTGAGTGTGTGTGCGTATGTGTGGGTGGGTGGGTGCTTTAGCCGACAGGGTATTGGGCACCCCATCCACAAACAAGGAAAGGGGTTCAGTAGCCGAGGGGATTGGGCACCTGCAAGCAAAAATGGGGAAACACATTATGACAATGGGGAATGGGCCTCCCATCAGCAAAATTCAAGGGAGGGAGGGATACATGCCGACAGGGATTGGGCCCCCATCGGCAAAGAAAAACTGTTGGGGGTGCATGATGCTGAGAAAGATTGGGCACCCCCTCGGCAATCAAAAAAGGGGGGGTTACATGATGCTGATGGGGATTGGGCACCCCTGTCAGCACACAATAAAGGGGGGGTTGACAGGCAACAGCGGCAGTCACTGCCGCCATGGTGCCTGCAGTAAGGGGAGGAGTGTTGTGGTCACACTGCGTAAAAGCTTCTCTCTCATTGCATTGGACTGTTTCTGTGATGTCTTCACCTCATTAGCTAGGCATGGTGTTGGTCCCTGCTGCTGGCTGATTGGGGAATGCGGGACGCACCTACTGGTGCATGCCCTGCATTCGCCCAACAGTGACCACAGCTCCAAATCTGCACTACCATAAGATGTTGGCTGCGCAAGTGCTCCAGCATAAAAATGATTCTTGGAAAGGGCACAGTTCCTTTGCCATATCTGGACCCCCTAGCAGGATGGGCCAGAACTGTCTCACCACTCCTTCTGCTGCCTGGTAGGAATCTATGAGACAAGTATGGAGTACAAACTTTATTCACAATAGTCTTGGATTGACAATTGTTTTTGTCATTCTGATTATGTCCCCTTTGTTCTGGCCTCAGACCCTCCCATTGCCACTTACTTGTGGATGTCCCTGTCCCCCAAGTAGCCATGGTCACCCCTCAGCAGAATTCAGAGGGTAGTAAGGACCCTTCAAACAGGATATGCATTTTAGGCCCTCTGGGATGTCTTGGTTGAAGCTGTGAACTGGATATGCCAGAGCTGCTATCCCCCAATGCCAAGGACATTTTTTGTCCTGTTTTTCCACTTCCCTGGGACGCTACTATCTGGGATTCCAATGAATGTGCACATGTCCCTGATTGTGCATGACTGCACATGGGAGCCAGGGAGTGTCCCCTCCCTGCAGTTGCAATCACCTGTTTCCCAGTTCCACTGCCCTATAACCTGCAGATGACAGCGGGACTGGCAAACAGCTGATGGAAAAGTAAATACCACAAGTGCAGTTTCTATCCATTTAATCCCCATGGCTGCAGCCTGGCCCTGATAGCTGTAGGGGATTCTGGGTTGCTTTCAACCCATCTTCAGATAGCTAATATCGGGGCTGCAGGACAGCAGGATCTGCCAGATATGAGATCTTCTAATTTCACATGTGCAAGTAAGACATTTTTATGGTGCACATAGAGTGCTAATTGGGGCCAGCCTCACACATATGTATGGGGCCGCCATATCTGATTGTTCTCGTTCACATGTACCAAAACATTTTCAACACTAACATTTCAAGTGCTTCAAAAGTAATGGCACATTTAACTTTGTTTCTGCAGATGCAGAATGATGTACTTTATATATTTGTGTCTAAGAGTTCAGCACAAATGTCACAGGACCATATATGCTGAACCATGTAGTGATGCATATGAATATAGGTACAACATAGCCTAAATCTGTCAAATGTATTAAAGAAATAGAATTCCACATACATGAATAAAATTAAACTGAACGTATATGCTTTTTATCATGGCCAGCTGCAAGCCATAAGCAGCATTGTGGTAACTGCTCTGATTTTAGCATTTAATTCTAGAGTTGCAGTACTTTACAAGTGCTGGCATAGATGCACTGAAGTTTGCTTATGCAGGTAGGATTTGTGTTAGTAACACATTTCATGGATTTTTTTTTTTTTTTTTTTTGTGTGTGTGTCTGCACTTCCGTGCATTGCATCTCAGCTCATATATGGCATTCATCTGGCATTCGTTCTGATATCGGTGTCTTGTGATTGCAAGCAATGTCTATTTATTAATAGTTACTGGTAAAGACTGATTACAACCCAAAATACAGTACTAAAATAGTGTGAAGTTAGTTTAAAAGTTGTCCGTCAGGTGAGGGGATTTGAGATGATTGTGAGAGCACACTGTAAAATATTTCATGTAATAGGGAAAATAAGATCTGTTACTATTAATAATTGATAGTTTGACAGATAATGTGACAGAGCTTGAAAGCTTTCTAGGATAGTGTTTGCGACTGCATGTGTGTGGAAGGGTGGAAGAAGTAGTTTAGGAAGGCACACAGACAGATGTTATATAAATTAAAAGAGACACTACAGCTGCATTACAGTATGATTTTTCTGAGGTATCTGTAACAATTGCCTAGAGCAAATGTCATTCAACTACATTCCAGCTCAGTTATCATTATAGAAGGCTTAGTATATGTGACAGATGCCAGAGACCTACAGTGTTTAAGTTACAGAAAATATTACTTACATTTTTATTTGCTGTAGAACAACGAAAAACAACAAGTGGAATGCACAAACTATTAATAACTCATAAAAATTACGTTATTCTTTACAAACTGCTAGACAGTCATGCAAATTTAATTGATGTATTATATTTAAGGCTAGTATTTGAAGCATTGCCCCAGACCATGTCCACCTTTGGAATAACCACAGACAATAAGTGGATTAGCCGTTGGTGTGGTAGACTAGCACTGCATTCTGGCAGTGTGCTTACACTTCACCTGTGATAGCAACAAGCTTGTTTGTATGAAGGTATGAGGCAATGCCTACATTACATGTTTGCTGCCAGATTCCAGTGAGAGCCTATTTTAAAGTCGAACAAGATAAGAAAAGCTCTCTCTCTCTCCCTAGACTCTGCAACTATTTGCATTAAAAGATTACAAAACATAGAATTATTGGAAACTGCCAGGTCTGGAGCAGTCAGGTTTGCAATTACAAACTTTTTTTTTTTTAATTATCCAATGTTGCAGTTCTATCAACTTTGACATGTTTAATTTGAGAAGCTACTATATTTCATAAAAGGACTGTGGCACGTGCAATAACACTATTGAAACACAAGTTCATATAAAGGATATAAAAGAAGTGACATGTTGTACCAGGCACTGGTAGTAAGTAGGGAGAAGGCATGAAATGCCACAGCACAAGGCAGCAGTTTTTGAATACAATATGAGGCTGCAAGACACCTAGCCTAGGGCGGTGTTTAACTCTGAATGGTAAAACGGGTAATGGTTTATAGGTATCCTTAACAGAAACCTAGATGATGACAGCAGAAAAGGCTGATGGGACATCTAGTCTGCCCATATTACCCTATTACACCCCAGGACCTATTGTTTCTGTCGGATTACCTAGTTTGCCTAATCTTTTACTGGCCCATCCCTTTTTATGTTTGCTTGCACGCATGTGCAAGAAACATAGTGCCATCATCCGAGTTTTCAGAGGTGTGTCACCCTCTCTTCCAATTCAGTCAGTGTGTTGGCAGGCACGGCCCCAGTCCGCCAATGCATGCTGGAGCTGTCTATGACAAGATCCAAAATGCAGTGGCATACAGTTGAAAGGGGGAGCTATGCTTCAGTGAGCAGTGATCAGATATTGCCTGCTCATGCGCAGCTCCACCTACACACACACACACACACACACACACACACACACACATATACTGTGTGCTGCCCCCCCACGCACACACTGTACGGCCGGCGGGGGTGCCCAATCCCCCGTCGGCTCCACGCCCCCCCAAAGCATCCAGGTGCCATGCTGGGAGCCCACCCCAGCATGGCAAAAATATATAATAGCTGATGGGGTGCCCAATCTCCGTCAGCTTCACTGTCTCTCCCCCCCCCGAGTACAGGGTGCCACGCTGGGAGCCCACCCCAGCGTGGCAACAGATGCCATGCCCGACGGGGGTGCCCAATCCCCTGTCGGCTCCACGCCCCCCCAACCGTCCTTCTGCCATGCTGGGAGCCCACCCCAGCGTGGCAAACATCCCGTGTCGCCTTTTAAAAAAAAACCTGAAAATCAAAAACGGTCCATCGCTGTGTCTGCCCCACCCACACTCACCCACTGCATACCCTACCTCCACACCCCTCACCTCATACGTATCTGGAGCTCGGCGCGATGATCTTCGGTGGACCAGGAACACGTCTGCACTCTTCAAAGCCAACCACGAATGGAGGAAATGCCGGTAAGCTGTATAATGGGATAGATAGGGTTTTTTCAACTTTATTGCATATCTCAGGCATTTTTTGGAATTTTTGCACCAAATTTTCAACATGGGGTTTTTGGGACCCCTCCTCATGAATTCTTGCACTGTCATGATGTTATTCAGGCCCAAAGGGTGATTTCGCAGCCACTGCGTGAAATCACCTTTCCGAACAATTAATGAAATGACACTGCCAGTGTTCATAAGGTGGGCTCCCAAAAGACTATTTTGAAAATTTGGTGGAAAATTCCTAAAAATGACTGTTTTATGAGCGCATTGTGCAGTTCCTACGACGCTCATTAGTTTCATGAATTTCAATATTTTCACTCCAGATTTTCAACATTGCCATTTTACCACACCTTCTTATGAGCAGTACAGTTGTCATTTTTCACATCTCACCCAAAACGTGTTTCCGCCCATGTAGCGCACAATGGTGCAGTCGGTGTCTGAAATCAATGTACAGGACACATTAAGAAAATCACAGTGACACTGTTCATGAGCAGAGGTCTTAAAATGGCTATGTTGAAAATTTGGTGAAAAAATCCCAAAAATGACTGTTTTACGAGCGTGCATTGCGCAGTTCCTATGCATGCTCGTAAGTTTGCGAATTTAATATTTTCACTCCAGATTTTCTACATTGCCATTTTATTACACTTCCTTATGAACAGTACAGCTGCCATTTTTCATATGTCACCCAAAATGTGTTTTGCACATGTAGCGCACAATGGTGCTGTTGGTGTGAAAGCAATGTTTGGGACAGATTAAGAAAATCACAGTTACACTTTTCATGAGCAGAGGTATTAAAATGGCTATGTTGAAAATTTGGTGACAAAAGTCCATAAAATGACTGTGTTACGAGTGAGCATTGCGCAGTTTCCACGCACCCTCATAAGTTCATGACTTTGTAATATTTTCAGTCCAGATTTTTACCAGTGTCATTTTTCCACACTTCCTTATGAACAGTACAGCTGTCATTTTTCACAACATGGCTGAAGTGTGTTTTCACACTTTCAGCGCAGAGATGCGTGGTAGCTGTGGGAAATCATTGTTTGGGACAGATACAGAAAATCACAGTGACACTGTTCATGATAGGAGGCACCAAAATGCCTGAGTGGACAAGCTGCTGTAAAAAATCCCCAACCTAATTATATTACGGGTGTGCATTGCACAGTTTCTATGTACGCTCGTCACTTCACCATTTTTTTTTTATATTTTTACTGCAGATTTGCAACATTGCCATTTTTAAACCCTCCCATGAACAGTACAGCTGTCATTTTTACATCCTGTTTGGAATGTTTTTGCACCTGTGGTACTAAATGCCGTAGTCGCTGTGCATAAGCAGCTTTCGGATAACAAACTGATATTCCCCCGTTCATGAGGTGGGGTCACAAAAAAAAAATGTTGAAAATTTGGAGTGAAAATACCAATGAATGCCTGAGGTATTAGGGTTTCCAACCATAACGCCCAACCCTGTAGAGAATGACAGGCATCAGGGGTGTAACTTGGGATTCTTGCCTGTAATGCTTATACCATTCCACACCCTGCAGCCAGTGAGAGGCATTGAGGTATGCCTTGGACTCTTTTGCCCCAAAGTTCACCCCATTCTCCTATATCGCACCCATCTCACCGTATTTCCTAATGGAATGGGGTACGCATAAGGGCCAAAGACCCCAAGGAACACCGTGACACTTGTCAGTGTCTGCAGGGTGTGGTGTGGTGAAATGGTATGGCCGTTATGCCTGACAACCCAAAGGCACACCCCGATGCCTGTCACTCTCTGCAGGGTGGTGGTGGGGTTGGCTTCAGTTCAATACTTCACTGCCATTCCTATTATGCTGCTCTGTAACTTCTAACTACCACTGCCAATGCCAGCAAGCAAACATTCGGCATTGACAAATGTTGTTTCTAAACCTACTGTACTTAAGCCTTGTTTTCCTCCCTCTTTCCTCAGGGTCATGAGGGCTAAACTGAAAGAAGTCCTCCCCAGGTTCCCCTCACTGCACACCCGGTCCGAAGTTTCTCAGCTGGCCATCAGAAGGAACGAGACAGAGAGAACTGTGTCAGTTTAAATCTTGGCACCTTTTTCCCGCTCATCTCGTGCCCTCTACTGAGAGACTGTGTGGTTTTTATAGCTAATAGTAAAGTTGCTACAGCCTGCGAATTTGTCATTAAATCCTGGCTGGTTAATATCACTAAATACAACTCTTGTTGCAGCCTGTTAGTTTTTAAAGAAAATCCTATCTGCTAAGTGTAATTTATTGAAGCAGACACTGCAGCTCACTCGGACCTGCTGCTGCTTGCTGGATTTTTGCCACCCATCCCCCACCACCTCACAGTATTAAATGCTCCATCTGACTCTGCCCATTGTGGCTCCCTGCCAGTGCACATTCTGGCCCAGATATTCAAAAGAGTTGAGCCATGCGCTATGGGGTTGCGCCTTCGCAAGTCCGAAATTGCGCCATTCCACAATATTCAGCAGGAGGCAGTTGCACCCCCGAAATCATGCTGAGCAACAGCACAATGATAATGAAGGCATGCGCAACTGAAGGGGGAGGAACCATGCATAAATGGCGCAGTGCGATATTCAACAACCACCATGCGTAATTAGGAGCAAGCGGAAGTTGCGCCATAGTGGAAATGAGCCAAAATAAAAAAGGAACAAGGGAGAGGTGCAAGAACGCTACAGGGAAGGCACATGAGGCATAACTCTAGCTACACAGACAGGGCTGGAGGGACACAGAGGGCAGGCCAGGAAAAGGACACCCTGAACAGGGAGGCACAGGGAAGGTGTGGGGAGCCACAGCCAGTGCAGAAGGGGGAAGTGCCACACAGCACAGAGGCCACCACAGGCAGGTGTTCCCAGTGCAGGGGAAGTAGCAGGGAGGACAGTGGTGGGGAATACAGTAACAGCTGCCGAGGGGGTGAACACAAGCCAGGGACATGGCCAGTGCCACCTTCCAGATGGAGGCCGTTATGAAGGGGGTGAGAAGGCGGCGGCAGGGGAGTGTGGCCGTGGAAGGGCCCGTCTGTGGTATGCCCCCAACAGACAGTACCGAGCCCGCACCAGCTTCGAGCTGTACAGCGATACTGAGATTGTGGGCCGGTACCGCCTAAATAGGGTAATTCTGAGGCAGCTCTGTGAGCTGTGCAGTGATGTGATGCAGGCAGCCACACGACGGAGCCATGCCCTGTCAGTGGAGACTAAAGTAACAGCTTGCATGTGCTTGCTCACCACAGGTACCTTCCAGAGACCAACTGGGGACACCACAGGCATAACCCAGTTGGCCACGTCACGCCACCTCACCCAATTCCTCAGCGCACTGTTTCCACATGCTGTGGAGTACATCCATTTCCCCAGCACACTGGCGGAGCACACAGCAAACATACAGGAGTTTCACAGGGTAGCACGTATGCCTGGCATGCTAGGGGCAATAGACTGCACCCATGTGGCCATACGCACACCACCAGGTCCCGGGGGGCCACATACATCAATCGCAAGGGCTATGCCAGCATCAACTGCCAGGTGATGTGCGATGCCAAGGGGTGCATAATCAATGTCTGTGCCACGCACCCTGAGGGAGCACACGATACCTTCATCTGGCACCAGTCGGCACTGTGCCACAGATTCGAGAGTGGGGACATCCCCACTGGCCACCTAGTGGGTGAGTATACAAACCACATGGACAATCATAGGGCCTGGGGGCATGGCCAGAGGTGACATGGGTAGTGGCCTACATGGCCCGGGCAGGGCGATGCTGATCACCAAACTAACCTCCACCCTCTACACACAGGTGACAGTGGATACCCACTCCGTCCCTGGCTGCTCACACCCTACTGGTGGCCCACGACCCCATCGCAGCAACGCTACAATGAGGCACATGCCACCACACGTAATGTCATCGAGCGGGTGTTCGGCATGCTGAAGGCACATTTTCGTTGCCTGGACACCTCCGGCGGTGCCCTACAGTACTGCCCCTCAAAGGCCTGCTGGCTATTCCTGGCCTGTTGCATCCTGCACAACATGGCCAATGAATGTGGAATAGCCATACAGGTCAAAGAGGGGGACAGCAATGGGGATGATGAGGATGCCGGTGACGATAATGATGGACAGCCCACCCTTGGGTGACGGGACCCCCGACTGATCCAGCTGGCACAGCTGCACTGGGACACCATCATGGAAGAGCACTTCAGCCAACCCAGGTAAGTCATGGGGCCATGTACAGCCAACAGTGGCTAAGGCACAACCCACAAACACGCATGGACACACACCAGTGGTGCATGCCATCAAGGGGAGTGGCAGGGCACAGAAGCACACACAGAACCAGGGATGGGTGAGGACTAACATGCCACGTGGACAGACACACACACACGCACACACATACAATGCACCAAATGTACACAGAGGGCAGGAGGCATACCGACCTAGAACGTCAACCCTAGCCACATACATGTCCACAGGCCACCACACCCACTGCCTGTCCATGTGCATGTGTCAGATGCTGAGCACAATTACACATTGGTGTACAGTGCAATGCAGGCATCATCATGCACATGCAACTCTGGTCAGCAGCTGGGATGGTGTGCAGGTGGACTGTGTATCCGCATGCAGGGCCGGGTACCCACCCATGCCCTGCCCACTGAAAGACACAATGCACACAGGGCAGCACCAGACAGTAGCCGTGCTGGGAGACAGGTCAGTCACGTGACACAGTGCCCCGGTCACCACAGATGCATGGGTGGCCCCGCTGAGATCCACCAGCACTGACAGGCTGACCACTGGCCTCATGGGGTGGCACCGATGATCCCCCAGGGGTTCCACTGCGTGAACGTGACCATGCTCCTGCAGGGGTCTGCAGCACACCGAACATGCTTGCACCAGGAGTGCTCGGGATGCCCACAACTGAACCCGGTGATGACAGGGAGGGAGTCACACGATGCCGGGAATGGGGGATGGACAGTGCACTGCGTGGTGTCCGCGACGTGTGGGCACCTGACTGTGTGCCCATTGTGGCCATGACAGCAGTGAGTGCCTGTGCATGCCTGTCAATGGCAGTGGTCACATCCTCCCGCAAATGGTCCATCCCTGCCAGGATCAGAGCAGAGTCCCTGCTGCGATGCTCCTCTGCCCACTCCGAAGCCACACGCAGTGCATCCATGGATGTCACAAGCCGCATCTGCTGTTGGACTGATGCTTGCAGTAGGTGGCTGTGCTCGTCCATGAGGTCACCTGCCTTCTCGGCATCCTGTCCCTCAGGATGTACATGGCTATGATGCTCAGCACCCCTTGAGGGTGGGCGCTGCACACCAGAACCAGGTCTGGGCATGTCCACAGGCGGTGCACAGATGCTGCTGCTGAACCCTGTACCCCCAAGCCCATTGGCCATCTGCTGATGCTGCCCCTCCAGCTGCCACTCCCCAGGGCTCAGCGGTGCTGCTGCAGTGGCCACAACAGTCCCACTGTCCTGAATAAACACCAGTGCTGCCCCAGTGGTGCTGACAGGCACAGGCTGGGACTGTGATGACATGCAGGCCTCCACAGCAGCACCACCCACAGCCAGGGCCGTGATGTTTCCTGCTGTGTGGCCATCCCATGGTACACACGTGTCACTGCCTATGATGTTAGCAACATCATCATCGGTGACGGACTCTGCACCGGCCCCAGTCACAGCATGCTGGCACCCGTGTACGCTGGCACGCTGGGACACAGGCAGGGCTTCCTCTGCACCTGTTACAACGACATCAGTGTGGACAGCCAGGCAGCCCCACTGTTGCACTGATTCATGTATACCTGAGGAGGTGGATGGGCCCTCCTCCATCTCCAGCTGACTGTCCTCAGTGGGCAGGCCCACCACCGCTGACCCATGCAGACGCTCAGGATTGGTAAGGGAAAGCAAAGTCACGTTAATGCATGTGACCTACCCTGCCCCCCCATAGACAGACCATGACTTACCATGCAGTGATGGGCCACCACCCATCTGGAAGCCACCACCCGGAGCACCTTCAATGGCACTATGCTACATGCTTCCAGCAAGCCTCTCCTCCTGTGGGGTCAGCTGTACCACCTCTGGCTGTCTCCCACCTGTTGCAGCTCATGCTGCCCTGATGGCAGCCACCTTCTCCTTTATCCTCCTCCTGTCCGTGCCCATCTTTTTCTTACACTCCTGCATAAAGTGCTGGTGGCTGCTAGGCAGGTTCACAGCACGTGCCACCTCCTCCCATGCAGCAGCACGGGCTTGAGGTGTTCCCTGCCGTCTGCTGAGAAGCGGCTCCTGATCCAGGTAGGCGTCAAACAGGGCTTCAGTCTCGGCCTTCGTAAAGTTAGGCCTCCTCCTCCTCCCACCACTGTGTTCCTCCTATCCTACAACTTGCTTGGTCATTATTTAGCCTGTAAGAATGGCAGTTGTTACCTGTGACTGTGCAGTCCCATGCATGTCCCTAAATCCACAGTCCATACTCCCAAACAGCATGCAACTCACCAATAGACTGCAGTAACTGACTATGGCCACTGCAGCCCAATGTCGCACTTTTATAGCGCAACCCATGCAAATGAGGCAAGGTGTGCAACTTTAAGTGGATGCAAATTGCAGTGCTGCGCCATTGAATGGCTGATTAGATGATTTTCATATGATGGCTCAATATCGCGCTTTTGCGCTTTGCGCAATTGTGTTGAACATGCTGAGCCAATGGCACAGTTCTGTGACATGCGTAGTACACACCTCACTGCGCTTGCCCGGGTTGTTGACGCAGGCGTCTACCGCGCTGCTGACATGCTGTGTGTGGTAGGCAATTCAGGGCATGGCCACCATTGTGCCAGTGGTGCTATAGTGATGGTCACTACATGGCTCTGTGGCACTGGGCCATCATAGGTGCACTGGGCCAACTGCGCAGTAGGCCGTTAATGGCGGTAGCACACAGGCAGCCAATTGCACTACATGCATTGGGTTCCAATGGCACTGTGCGTGTCCATGCACCAGAGACCCTTGACCCTGTGCCCGACCTTTGACCCCTAGGCACCATGGGTCAAGCACGGGTACACCTCTATCGCGCTGTTCGGTGACAGCGCGATAGGGAATAGCAGCGCTGTACCGCGCAGCATCTGCATGTGGGGAGCCGCGTTGCAGAGAGTCATATTGCCAAATCGAGCAGAAAGCATGGCACGCAGGAGGGCAGCTCAGTGGTCAGCAATAGAGCTGGCCAACCTAGTGGCCATTGTGGAGCCACACCATGGGCCACTGTTCGGGGAGGTGCCCCTGGACAGGTCCAGGATCCAGGTGTGGGAGGAGATGGCCACTGCACTTGAGGAGGCCACAGGATGGGGGAGGAGCACTGAGCAGTGCCGCCACAGGTATGGGGACCTGCAGCAGAGGAAACCGGAGCTGCTAGCATGCCTGTGGGCACATGCCAGGAGGGGCACGGTGCCACGGCCAGGTAGGTGTTACGTCAACACACTTTATCTTCTTGTGGGTAACACTGTTGTATGTGTCCAGCACATGGGGAAGGACCATCGGGGTTGGCTGTGGTGGTGTTACCAGGGTGTGGGGTGTGGGGTGGGTGGTTCTGGCTGGGTGGGAGGGCACACACCTGGGGGCAGCGGTGACTTTGCTATGGGATTGTACTGATGTTCCTCTCTCCATGTTTGCACCACAGGCCCAGAGGAACGCTGCCGTGTCCGTGATCTTCGGCAGCAAGAGGAGCAGAGGGAAGCCAGGTGGGGCGAGGGCCCTCACCGCCCACTGGACCGGCCCGATGAAGGTGATTGCCATACCTCCATGATTACTATTGCATGCTATGTAACAGGGTGGGCAGCGGGGCATGGCCACCATCCATCAACACCACTGCCATTCATGCGACTTGTTACAGTCAACACTGTCCAGTGGCAATGCATGTCTGGGAGTGCGTCGATGGTGGTCCATGCGTGCACCAGGTACATGGTTGTGCCACTGCCTTTGCACCACATAGCCATGTCACTAAATGGCCACGGTGGTGCTGTGCGTGACTTGGCCGGTGGGTGTTTACAGCATTCCACATGGCTGTATGTGCCTGGGTGGGCAGGTCATGTGGACGTTATCACTGTGGGTGGTCACACACCATCACAGAGGTATGTCCCACGGCCGTATGCCATGCAGAGTGGGCGGGCTGTATGGGGTTGTGCATTCACACCTATTGACTGTGCTCCCTTGTCCTAGGTACACACCATCTCTGGGAGATAAGCGAGGCGCTGTGGGAGATACTCCAGGTGGCAAGGGCATTGCTGTACATCCTCCGCAGGATTGACGACACCAGGGTCCTGTGGAGGCACCGAGCACGACAGAGTCAGAGTGGGGAGTGGTGCTCCTGCTAGAGGTCCCTCAGTCCCTGTAATCCCCTACCCCCTGGACCCGCCCTCAACACCGCTCCCTTCCCGTCCCATTGGTCCACCCCTGCCCCTACCCACCTTGTTTGTGGCCCTCCCCCCACCTTGTATATGTTTTGTAAATAGTCTTGTAAATAGTTGACTTTTATATATTTGTTCAATACAGTTATTTTGATAGGAATACTGTGGTGGTGTCTGATTTGCAGCGGGCTATAGGCAGGGCCCCGAGTTTTCCGCAATACTGCGGATGCGGCAAACCACGGAAATATCCGCGGAATTTGCCATCACCCGCGGAATTCGGCCGCCCGCGGAACAAACGCCTGCTTCTATTTGCCAACGGGCGTGCCCAATCCCTTCTCGGCTTCACTGTCCCCTCCAACAAATACTGCCACGCTGGGAGCCCACCCCAGCGTGGCAAACGTGCTCCATATTTTTTTTTGCTGACGGAGTTGCCCAATCCTCCGTCGGCTGAACACCCCCAGTCATGCCGCGCCTGAGCCCACTCCCAGCATGGCAAACGTAAGCAATTGTTTGGTTTTTGCCGACGGGGTGCCCAATCCCCGTCGGCTGAACCCCCAAAGTCGTTGTGCCATGCTGGGAGCCCACCCCAGCGGTAGCAAGCGATCCAGAAAATCTTTTTTTTTTTTCCCTGTAAAGCAAAACTGTCCCACAGTTCGTCTCCGAGCCCCCTCCACATCGCACCCACCACTGTACCCAGCCTCCCCACCCCACCCCATACTTACCTCAGACTCTGGGCGATGATCTTGGTGGACCGGGGAACCGTCTGCACTCTTCAAAAGCGACCGTGAACTGAGGAAATGCGGTAGCTGTATAATAGAGCTAGATAGAGGATTCAACTTTTTGTGCATATCTCAGGCATTTTAGAATTTTGCACCAAATTTTCAACATGGGGTTTTGGGACGCCTTCTCATGAATGATGTCACTGTCATGGCGTTATTCGGGCTCGAAGGGTGATTTTGCGCAGTGACTGCGAAATCACCCTTCGGGACTGAATACCGCCATGACAGTGACATCATTCATGAGAAGGGGCCCAAAACCCCATGTTGAAATTTGGTGCCAAAATTCAAAAATGACTGTTTAACAAGCTCGTTGCGCGAGTTCCTCATGAGCTCGAAGTTCACGAAATTTCAATATTTTCACTCCAGAGTTTCAACATTGCCATTTCACCACACTGTCTTATGAGTAGTACAGCTGTCATTTTCACATCTCACCCAAAATGTGTTTCCACCCTTTTAGCGCAGAATGGCGCGGTCAGTGTCTTGAAATCAATGTTCCAGACAGATTAATAAAATCACAGTGATACTGTTCATGAGCAGAGGTCTTGAAATGGCTATGTTGAAAATTTGGTGAAAAAATTCCAAAAAATGACTGTTTAACGAGCGTGCGTTGCGCAGTTCCTACGCAGGCTCGTAAGTTCGCGAAATTTCAATATTTTCACTCCAGAGTTTCAACATTGCCATTTCACCACACTGTCTTATGAGTAGTATAGCTGTCATTTTTCACATCTCACCCAAAATGTGTTTCCACCCTTGTAGTGCAGAATGGCGCAGTCGGTGTGCGAAATCAATGTTCCGGACAGATTAATAAAATCACAGTGATACTGTTCATGAGCAGAGGTCTTAAACTGGCTATGTTGAGAATTTGGTGACAAACACCCATAAAATGACTGTGTTACGAGCGTGCATTGTGTCAGATATGGCAAAAAAAAAAAAGAAAAAAATTAAAGGGTAAAATGTGCACTAGAGTACCGCGAAATTGGTGTTGAGTGCCGCAGAGTTCTGCGGCAAATGGCAACTCCTCCAGAACTTTGCTCCGATGGGCCGCAGAAAAATCGGGGCCCTGGCTATAGGTGCTCAGCTGCAGTGGTGTGCATGGCGTCAGGGGTTGTGCAGTCATGGGTATGTGAGTGTGTCCGTGTGGAGGTGACTGTGGTGTGGGGGTAGCTATCAGTCAGTGTCTGTGGTGTGTGTGTTGTGCCCTTAGCACTGGATAACTGTGTGCCATGGTCCATGGTGCGTGCTCTGTGTCCATGGCACCCCTATCAGCCCGTCCATGGCCTGTGCAGCTGACACACATGCATGTCTGTGACCTGCACGGTCCGCTGGCATGTCAGTGGTGGCAGTCCCTACAGGGCAGCCACTGTAACCGTCACAATGCTGGGTTGTCTCCTGTCACTGGTGTGGTGCATGTCTGCCTCGGGTGACACTGTAGCCTCCACAGTTGTTGTCCCACCTCCATGCTGTGCCTTGTGTGTGTTGTAGGGGATGTGCACCACTGTCTGTGATTTGTGCTCCAGGCAAATGATGGTGGTGTACGGGTTCACAGTGCCTGCGTAGGGTGGCTGGCACTCCAGTGCCATGGAGGACTGTGGGTTGTGTGTACACATTTTACATGGGCCCACACTGGGGGCTTGATTGCCCCACCTCTGCATCCCTGTGTTGTTGTGCCCTTGGGTATGGGTGTGTGTCTGTCCATGCACGGTGTGGCATCTGGTGTGGTGCATGCTTCCACGCACCACTGTGGGTGTCTGTGCTGGCTGTTGTGGCCAGTGGTGGGTCGCGGTGTGTCACTGGAATACTGTGCAGGGTGCTGTACCACTGGTGGTGGTGTCCGGGGCAAGCCCTGTCCCACGTGGGGTACCTCATGTGCCGATGCATGGTTTCAGCAGTACCTCAGGGGGACTGTGCGTGGTGACACTGTGTCTGCCGTTGTTGCAGTGCTATGTGCTGTCACCTGCTGCTGGGTGCTCATGGTGGGGCTGGCTTGCATGGTTCTGTGGTGCACAGGGTTGCAGTGTCACAGTGGAGGTGGTGGCATGCATGGGGTTTCCTGCAGTGGTGGTCGCTGCTCCTGGGGGGGATGTCTGGGGGTCTCGGTGCAGGGTGTGCTCTGCATTGGGGGGATGGTGTGTGTACGGGGTGGTCAGCTCTTCTTGTGTGCCAGTCACAGCTTGCCGGGGGGTGTGATGGGGCACCATGGCCCAGCTGTGGGTTGTTTGCTTGTCTCCATGGGCCGGTGGTTATTCTAGCACTCCCCTAGCTGTGCATTGCATGGGGTGTGGGGTGACGATGTCTGTTCTGCTGTGTGTTTCTGTGCCCATCTGTGGCATGGGTGGTGGGCCCATACCTCCCTGGTTGTGCAATTGTATTGCTCTGCTACTGAGGGGCATCCCTGGTTGTTCTATGGCACCTCTGGACTGCTCAGCTGCACATCCCTTGTTGAGCTATATCGCATCAGATCTGCTCAGCTTCCCCTCCCTAGTTGCGCTATGGCGCAAGTGGTGCGATATTCAGTGGTCGGCTGTAGGCGCAGTTTGACCTGCTCTGTTTTTGAATATCGCATCTCTTGTGCATGGGTGCAATGGACTTGCGCTTGCTCCTGCTATTGCACACTTTTGGGCACAGTTTAAATATCTGGGCCTCTGTCTCTGCCTTCTGCTGCTCTCTGCCTGAAATTCATTGGGGTAGGCAAACCTGTCACTCCTCTCACCTCTCAGACCTATACGCCTCTGATTTTAGAACTGCACAAAACTCATGCCATAATCTAATTTCAAAAGGGTGTTTCTTGTTTCCCTTCCTATTCCTAGGTTGAACTTGAAACAAGACTTCTTGTTTCTTCTACTCTCTACCATAATTATTTTAAAACATACCTTCCCACTTGTCCAGTCAGTCCCTTAATTAGTTTTTTCTTTTACTTTCAGTCACTGGATACTTTAGGTACCTTTACAAAGTGATAGCCTGAATATTAACATGCAGAGCTGCTTTACTTGAGTACAGACAGTACTGAGATTCTGTTTAACCTACATATTTTGGCTTATTGTGCAGTACATTGACCTGTGCCTGCCACTCATTTTATCCTTAAGTGCCCTGTATTTTGCATGGGATCTAAGAAAGGTCATAAGCTAGGTATTGTGTGGTCAGATCTCAATTTACACTCCTACAGCGACATCTGATTGGCACTGGCAACTGTGATCTTTCTCCCTTAGTCTTCCACTAGGACAAGGCCGATGGGCAGGGAAAACAGCCACTAATATAAAACAAAGGGTTTCTCCCATAGGCACCTACCCCAAATTTCCAACTTAATAACTGATTCCACCAGGAGATATACTGGTCTTCTAACATTTCCCCAGAGTACTCTTTATACAGCTATGGCACCACTTGCCTTAAGTTCTGCTGGACTAGTAACTCACTGGCCTCTCTCCCAAATAGGGATGTACTTCTGGCCCTCATATACATACTATCTCTCCTCTAGGTGGACATGTGCTTAGGGGAAGGACTTCTTGACCCCATGAGGCAAAATCTCAGTGACCCTGAGCCTCATGGTCATTACTGCTGGACCTCTCCCACAACTAAAAATGAAAGCCTCATAGCACATGAGTTGGTAAAGCATGGCTCCTATTACGTGGTGATCCACAATGCATGCAGAAGGCTCCACAACCTCTTGAAACCTTCAATTAGGCAAGTGTTAGCTCAACTATTTGCTCTTCTTCTGCTCCGTGGAGGAGACGTTCAGCCCCCATCTAGAAAATTTCCTTGTATATACCCCCCAGGATCCTCATTGGACATCATCAAAAGGCTTAAGGATAGTGCACATGAATGCATGCAGCCTTAAACCTAAAATTCACAAGGTCCAAGCCTGGCTTAATCTCTACAAGCCAGACGTCCTTGCAATCTCAGAGACCTGGCTCAAGGCCCATAGTCATGACCACAAGATCATGATCCTTGGGTACAATACCTTCAGACAGGACAGGACAGGAAAGAGGGGAGGGTCCTAATCTATGAAAGAGACTCTAAATGTGAGTCTACTAAAGCCCAACCTTGGTAGCTGCCAGGACAGGGAGTCTATCTTCATCTGTCTAACCCTTGGTAATGCTAAGCATCTCACCATCAGCTGTGTCTATAACCCTCCTAAGAATGCCTAACTTGCTCTTGAGGGCATCACCAAATTGGTAGGCAGTGAATTAACCAATGAACTCCTAATAATGGGAGATTTCAACCTGAACTGGGCCACTGGCCCCAACAAGGTCCTCAAGGGTGCGATCCAAGATGCAAACCTTGAACAGGTCATCTCTCTACCTACCAGGCTTAATTATGAAATGGGGAACCATAGTACTCTTGACTGGGCTCTGGTATCTAACTCCCTCAACATACAGAAAGCAGGTATATTGGCTGACACCATTAGTAATCACACCCCAATATTCTGTATTTGGAAGAACAGAGCACCAAAGATTCCACCCAGGATACTCACAGTATGTGACTTCTCTAATTTCATGCCAGCAAAATTTAATGACTACCTAAGTAGCTTGGACTGGAGCCCGATTAGGCTCCTCCCGACATTGGACGAGGCCCTTGCCTACTTCAAAATTCACTCCTCAATCGGCATCTCGATTTGCCCTTTCAAAAACTTCATACAAAGAGGCTGCCATAAATGGATCTCCCACTCTGTGAAATCTCAGATGAAAAAGAAGGGACAAAGTCTTGGAAGAAATTCTGGCTCTCCCACCTTCCTGCAGACCTGGTTACTTACAAAACCCTAAGAAAAAAATGTAAGCTAGACATCAAACTTGCCAAAAGGAGTATGTAACCCACCTCCAACGGTCCACACTGGGGAACCCTAAGCTTTTCTGGGCACAAATCAACAAACTGTTTAAGGGCAACTCCAAGGAGGCACAAGGTCAAACTGAGGTACAAGGACAGTGTATCAGTGATTGCCAGCTTATAGCCTCAGCAATCAACCACCACTTCACCAACTTTGATACATACAAGGTAGGGCTACCAACACCCATACCTGTACAGACCTTTGATGAATCCCCCTGTCTGAACAGACCCCAATTTCACCTGAGAATGGTCAAGGTGAGCGAGGTATGTAAAATGACACCCTCAAACACAAAGGCTCTGGTGGCCCAGATGGAATCAGCCTGAGGCTACTCCAGGAAGGTGCACTGTCCCTGGCCAGACCTCTGACCTGGATCATCAACAGGTCTTTACTTGAAGGTACATTCCATACCAGTGGAAGGCTGCCAACGTGGTCCCCATTTACAAGGGGTGGCTCTCGTGAACAAATTGGCAATTACAGGCCCATCTCCCTGCTGTGTACCCTGGCCAAATTGCAAGAAAGATTAGTTTATGGGCAACTGTGAGACTACCTGGAGCTCCACCAAATCCTAGCCCCTTCACAGCATGGCTTTCGGGCAAACCATGGAACAGACACAGCACTCATGAAACTCATAGTGGAGCTATTCAGGGCAATGGATGAGGGCATGTCAACGGGTGTTATCTTCATAGACCTGTCCAAGGCATTTGACCTTGTGGACCACAACCTTCTTCTCACTAAGCTTCAAGGCATTGGGCTTGATGCCCAGGCCCTAAACTGGTTCAAGAGCTACCTCTCAGGCCACTCCCAGAGGGTCATTTGGAAGGGAGAGCTTTCCACCCTTTTACCCATCAAGGAGAATGTGCCTCAGGGCTTAATTCTTGGCCCCCTCCTGTTCTCTCTTCACAAATGACCTAAACCAGCACTGTAGGGATAGCTCAGTACTTCAATATGCAGACGATACTGTCATCTTCTGAGCCAGATCCACACCACATGATCTGGGCCCTTTCTACTAAGGGGACCTAAACACACTTGAGACCTGGCTCACATCAAACAGAATGTTCCTGAATGCATCAAAATGAAAGCCATGCTGTTTGGTCCTAGATCCCTTGCCCAGATTGGACCAATTCCTAAAAACTTACTACCCTTGGGGATAAACGAATAGACATATTTGACAACATAAAATACCTAGGGCTAACTATTGACCAGGGTCTCACCTTTAAGCCCCGTTGGCCAGGTTACAAGGTCTATCCACGTCAAACTTGGCACCATGTACAGGCTAAAAACAACTCATCCCAAAGGCTAGATGAGCAATCGCCTCCAGTTTCCTCCTACCCACATTAACCTATGCTGCCCGGTAATCCAGGGCATGGCAAAGGAGAGGTTAGCAGGCTTCAGGTCCTGTACAACAAGGTCACAAAGTTTGCAACAGTGTGTCAACCAAGAAGCCACCCTGCATCTCACTAGCCCAGCTGCAATGGCCTTCTTCGAGCTTGTCTACAGTATCCCTGCTCTGCCATTCATACAAATTGCAGAGCCCGGCCCCACCAAATCTAACAGGAATAATCATGGCTAAGTCTAACCTCGAAAGCTCAGGACCTCGGATCGATCCCTACTGGCAATCCCCAGAATCAAGACTCACAAGGGAGGCAATTCCTTCACTCTCACAGCCCTAAACTATGAAACACTCTCCCAACTCTAGTACAGGAAGCCACCTCGCTACCAATCTTTCGCACTAGGCTTAAGTCCCATTTGCTCATGACAAGCTCATGCCACTGTGAGGGTATAGGATAATCACCCCCGATCCTAATCACAACACCCATCCCCTCTCTCTTCTCACCTTTAACCTACATTAAATCATGCCTTAAATCCTTGAATCTTTCAAGCGTTGCACTTATGGTCTACAATTTGAATAATTGCCTGTACTGTTATCTTCATTATCTTGTCTACTTCTCATAACCCTGCATCACCTGACTGTATGTATTGTATTGCTTCTGGATCACCTGATTGTATGTATTGTATTGCTTCTGGATCACCTGATTGTATGTATTGTATTGCTTCTGTTCCCCGGGTCACCCCTGAAAAAGGGACCTTTGTGAGCCCAGTGGGCCAACCCAGTCATCAAAATTCAATCAATCAATTAATCAATAAAGCTATGCTTACCCTATCCCCCCTTTCATTGTCCATGTTTCTGCCTCCCTCATCCTGTTGAGTAACTACTATACCTAAGCTTTATCCCAGCTGTTTAAAGCTATTAATAGTTTGGGCACCCACCACTTTTGCCTATAGGTAATTCCATGGCTCAGCCACACTTTCTGTAAAATAATACTCCTTCACATTCTTTTTAAAATCCTCCCTCCCATTAACTTCCTCATGAGCCCATATGCAAGCTTCTCTGTTCCTGGTAAATAGCTTTTCACAGTTCATTTTGTTTATTCCTTTCAGGAATTTGAAGGTCTCAGTCATATCGCCCTCTCTTATCTGGTTTAGAGTGAATACATGTTCAGGGCCCTTAGACAATCTCTCATACAATATGCCTTCCTGGTCCTGAATCATCTTGGTCACCCTGGGTGTACCATCTCTCAGCCTGTCCCCATCTTTTAGGGGGACTCCAGAACTGGGCACAGTACTCCAGGTGTGGTCTTACCAGTGACCTATACAGAGGTAACAGTACCTCCTACTTCCTGCTCGACCCTCTCCCAACTCCCCAAGCATCCTGTTAGTCTTGCTGAAAGCCTTGTTACACTGGTTGGTTTACATAAGGAGTTACTGATGATCACTCTTAGATACCATTCATCTGATGTTGTATCCAACCAAGACCTCTCTTCCAATAATTCTATTCTGGGATTTTGTTTCCTATGTGTATCACTTGCTCTTCATGGCACTGAATTTCAGTTGCCAGACTTTGGACCAGTTTTCTAGCCTTTGCAGGTCTCTCTGTAATCCCTTATCCCTCATACTGTCAACACTAGCACAGAGTTTACTGTCACCTGTGAATAGACACCACCTGCCCTGGATTTTCTCTCTAATGTTGCTGATGAAAATCCTGAAGAAGAGAGGGCCTGGACAGATCCTTGTGGTACTCCACTGGTGACCACTCTTTCCAGTGATCTGGCCATTCACAACATCTCTCTATTGCCCCCTTCAACCAATTCCCTACCCAATTTACTATTTCCTAGTTGTACTGAGATGTCTCATCTTCTTCAGCAGCCTTCAGTGTGGCACTGAGTTGAGTGCCTTGCTGAAGATGCAGTATCTTAGGTCTACTGCATACCCCATGTCAGCTACTCTGGTTGCCCAGTCAAAGAATACAATAAGGTTGGTCTGGCAAGATCTCCTGCCAAAACAAGTGCTGCTTACTATCTTAAAGCCCATTGTTCTCCAGATATACCACTAGGTCCTCCATGACTAATGTCTCTATCAGTATCCCTACCATAGAGTGCACGGTGATGGGTGTATAGTTTCCTGCAACTCAATGTCAACACCCTTGTGTAGCAAAACTATGTCTGCCATCTGCCAGTCCTTTGAACCCACCCTTGTTGTAAAGATCTATTCAATAGTCCCACCATGGGTATGGCTAACATTGATGACAGTTCACTTAGTGCCCTCAGATGCATCCCATCTGGCACCAGGGCCTTGTTTTCCTTCAGGTCTGCTGACCCTTTTCTGACTGTTTTGCTAGTATACTTCTGCAGCCTCATTTCTAAGACCCCTCTATCAGCTGCCTCAATGTGGCTCTATGGTAAGGGCTCACTGTTCCCTGAAGTGATTACCAAGCAGAAGTCATCATTCCACAGCTGCTTTCTGCCTGTCTTCCTCTATTACCCTGCCCCTCCTTTAGCCTGACAACCCATCCCATCTTTCTTTTCCTTGTACATCTAAAAATGTTTTTACCCTCCTTCAGCACCTCTGCAATATGCAGTTCTGTGTCTGCCTTTGCAATCTTGACTTCCCTCTTGGCTTCTCTAGTTCTTTCCTGACACTCATGCATTCCTTAACCCCTGATTTTTTGCATCTTATAAAGGCCTTCTTTTTGGCCCTCACTGGCTCCCTGATGTTTTTAGAGACCAAACTGATCTCCTACACTTGTTTTTTCTTGATAATGCTTCTTGTGCATGTTATAATTGCTGTGAGAATGGCTCCTCTCTTTTTTACTTCATCTTTTTTCATTTTCTGTCATTTGATTACAGGCAATTTTATCTTACTGTATACAGCTTCATCCCATTACCACACAGAGTGTAAGAACATGTATAACTAGCAAAGCATACATCTAGACCAGTTCATTGGTAAGAAACAAGTGGAAAAATTACAATCAATACATTATCTTAAAGTATTGACGTACTGCAAATAAAATAATTAATTCAGTCCATTAACTGTCTTAACCTGCTGATTATTACGTTTAAAACATATTTAAAAATCATACAAACATGAACACAATGTGCCGTTGCCATTATAAAACATAATTCATCATGTTTGGTGCAGTGTAACATGGTCTTGAAATAAAAAAAAATAATCATGAGTCCACTTGTAGTCCATCTTTTGAGTCCATATTCATTTCTTCTAGTAAATCACTGACCTTTGACCAGCGTATTTGAAACAATTCATCATGCTGCTTGTTTGTCCAATGTTGCAGTGATTCGCTCCATCTGTCTGACTACTGTTAACCGGAGAAGAAAGCTGTTATGGCATGGAGGCAGCGGGCTAAGTTGTTTGCTAGTACTGTAAAAAGGCCCTTAAATGGGATGGCTTCTTGGACAACATATCATCCCATTTAAGAAGCCTTTTCAATTAACAGACATAAGCCTTGTCAGTCTTGGCTGGACAGATGACGGTCTGACATTACACTGCGCACTCAGAACAGACACATACACACATATATACAATAGATTATCTAGTGATTGTAGCTAGTGATTACAGTTCCTTTGTTGAAATGCTTGTTCTGGTTTTGTTGTGCTTGGCATCTTTATTGATTAAACAAATTTAAAAACATGTTTTGTTTTTTTTCACTTACATTCCTCAGCAGCATGTCCAGTCTGTGGCTCATCTCCTCCACCAAAGAAATGGATTATTTTTTTCTGTTTCGATTCCAAGGTCATCTGATGTATACTTACCCCTCCAGCTCACTGCTCTGTTTTGTTGGGCTTTAAATGCTAGTTTCCTACTGGCTTATATGTGCTCATGCTTCTGCATTGATAACTTAGAAGGGCAGAGGATTGTCTATGTCCTAATCCACAAAGTCCAATGGCAGCTCTGTATTTTCTGTCTTTAGTGACACACATATTTCCTCCACCGAAAGATCACCATCAGTCTGCTCATCTGCATCTAAATTAACAAATGCCACAAATTCATCCTGTGTCATGTAAGATGGGTGGTCAACATCAGCAAGCAGATCTTCAGTCACACCGTCCTGTGATTCTGTCTCATCTTCCTCTGTGATCATGGTAGAGTCCTGTGGTCCAACAGTTACGCCAGCTTTTCTGAAGCAGTTGGCTATTGTTGACTGTTTGGCAGTAGCCCATATCTCATGCATCATAAAGATAACATTTAACAAGTTTATAGTTTTAGCTATTTCAGATACTAATGTGGAAGAACCCCCTGTCAATTATGCCAACTATGCATGCTAAGAAAAGGTCACGGCCATGACCTCTGAAATTTTTTTATGAGTTCCATATCAAGTGGCTGTATCAAGCTGGTTGTGTTGGGAGGGAGCTAAACCATTATGATATGAGAGAACTTGGTTGCTGGATCACTGGGATGTGCGCACTACAGTTGTCCACAAATAAGAGGACTTTCTGTCTTTGCCATCTAAGATGGCTGTCCCAGCCTCCGAGCCAGTCTGAGAAAATGTCCGCTGTCATCTATACGTTAGCTGAGCTGACATATGTAACAGGGAGTGTGGCAAGATCTTTTGGCAGACATCTGGACCTCTTACTCCTTCTGATTATGAGCAGTTGAAGTTTCACCATTCCTGTCATATTTGTGCAGAACAGGAGATAAACCTTATCCTTAGCTTTCTTGGCCCCTATCAACTTTGCATTTTTTATGTGTGTTGCCACTGTCATGATAGTGGTGATAAAAAACACTGTTCTCATTGGCACTGAATCTGTGTACTTGGGCATATTTGGCCAAGAGAGCAGTGAGAAATTGTTTTATCTGCTTTGATGTAGAAGGGCCATCTGCATCCAATCACTCACCATGCTGTTTTGCAAACTGTTTTATGTCGCAGTTTCCATCTTGAAAGCCACCCATCAGTGGCATTAAAGCCCTCTTGATCCATGTGTGTAGTGATTTCATTGGCCTTTGTTTTTTAAACATGGGGGCCTGACTGCCATGCCCCCTCATCAACTGCATGACTAAATTAAGTGAGTATTCTCACTGAGTGTCTTTCCCTTCACATTTGCGCTTATGATTTTGGGTTGCTGTTAACTTGCCATTCGGCAAGAATTCTATCTTAGTTAATGCCGATCTATCCCCCTGACTTTTGGATATCCCAGACTGCTTTGCCTCAATTTTCAGGAGGTGCTGGAATGCTGCAAAGCCTCTATATCTTTTACTTGGGCAGACAGAGACAGATCAGTTTTCATAACAGATGACATTTTGAAAACAAAGGTGAAAACTGCCCCAAGCAAAGGGTCCTATTTATTCTGGATGCAGACAATAAATGTGAATGAAGCATGAATAGATTAGCAGCAGCTCAGCTTAATTGTCCCTAATAAATGGCACAACTGTCCCCAATTAACAGGACACTGCTCCCACTGCATAAACATGGAAATCTGTGTCATGGGAATTGTCCCAATTAACCAGATGTCTCCACCAAGTGCATCCCTATGTTCCCACCTCTGCTCTTGGTAACTGTGTCTGCACTTAACTTGTACTCTGTCTCTCTCTGCTTTGTCTGTCAGCTTGTGACCTGCCCATTCTTCAGTATTTGCCTTTTGTCAAAGTGTCTCTAACTGTCTGTATCTCCCATTCCTAGACCTAATGACTTGTCTGCCTTACTATTCTATATCAACTGTAAGTGTGCCTACCTGCCTGTTTCTCCCACAGCTAGGCCTGTAGACTGGTCAATATTGCTTTTTTGTAAAAATTGTATGCTGCAATACCCTCACTACTGTTGCTGTTATCCAGGTAGTGTATAATCTTCTGTGGCTGTCCTCTGCCATTGTATTTGTGTGGACAGTTCTCCAGCATTATGTAACTGATTGTTTGTCACTGCTGTATTGTAATATTGTACTCTTACTGAATGGTTATATTGTACTGTCCCAAGCTGTGCCTGGAATTAGGTAGGATTTTTTTGCCTAGTGCACTTACCCGGTTACCAAAAGCTAATAAATAAATAAAGTGGCTTATACTGTAATTGTTTCCAAAGCTATTGCTGTGATGAGCCTATAGATGTGAGCCCTATCTTTTTGTATAGCTCTATGGTGTGTGTGTCCCCGGTATGGGGGCTGAGAATGAATTTGACACAGATGTGGAAAGGACTTGCCCCTGGAAAGCATGTATTTCAGGCCAAAATTAAACAAGGTGATGGCATCTCCAGAAGATATTAAATAATTGTCTTCCTGGCTACAACCCTCTAGCACCTGTCTGAATCATTGGGGTATAATGCTTAGTGTGTAATGGGGTGAAGAAAAAAGCATATTAATGCTTTTCCACAGGAATTCCTTTACCCAGTGATGTACTTGTTTGGTGCCCACTCTACTGCTTGCTCCCATGTTTGGTCAGTAACTTGTTTTCCTGACTCTCTGCCATGCATCCTGGGCATTATATGGATACCAAGGTTCAGAGTTCTGCTACAAATTTGCTATTCCCAGCACTGGTTTAATAATTGTACCCATTTTTCTCACAGTGTCTATAAAACTCTCTAACAGTGTGAGGGGGGTGCAAAACATTAGGCTTTATAGCTGGCTGCAGGAGAAAATGCTTTACCTGCAGGTACTTGTACAACTCTCTGTAGTCCAGGCCAAATTTCACCTGTAACTATGGGAAAGTATTCATAGAGAGCATATCAGGGGTTAGCAGATGCTGTGTTGATTTGATCCCATTAGCTTTCCATGCACTAAAATGTGTGCTGCTCTTTCCCATGTCATATTCAGGGGAGGCTATTACTCCTACAAGGGGGATGAGTGTGTTTGGGATTCCTAAATGGGCACATAGTGTTTCCTAGCTCTTGAGAGTTTGTTTGGTCCAGGGATTCTGCAAGAGTTTGAGGATAATTTGGAGAGAGTCTGGAGAGGGGTTGTGTAGTTAGCCAGCCTTCTGGGAGGCTAGTAGCTTCCATTTCTATCCAGCCTGTCCCCTTTGGTTTAATGAGTCACTGCATGACAGAGGCTCCCGGAGCTGCCCAATAACCAGTCAATCAATCATTCGATCAGTATTTTATACTGCAGGATAAGTTACAAACCAGATATCCTCTGCATTAACGAATCATGGTTAAAACCACCCATACTACTTCATGAGGTCCCCTTCCTGGCTATACCTACTACAGACAGAACTGGGTCCCTAGAAGGGGGTTAATTTATGCTAGAGATGGATTGGTAGTCAATGAATTAACTGACTTACAGGTCAGCTCAGCTGCTGAGTACATCTTTATCACAGTCACCCTTGGCCAAGTCAAAAATGTAATAGTAGGGTGCCTCTTTCTACCCCCGAATCAAGCATGCTCCTATGCCGAATTCCTCACTAGTCTGGACACCCTCCCTAAGAAAAACACTATAATATGCAATGACTTTAACATGAATTAGTTTGGGCCTCTTAAAACACAGTACCAGGCTGCCCTACTGGACGCTAAACTGGAGCAACTCCTCGATGATCCCACAAGACTGAATATGAAGTCAGGCAAGCACACTCTCCTAGATTGGATACTTACTAATAATCCAAATTCTATTAAGGCCACTGGAATGTTCCCTGATGCACTCAGTGACCATTCTCTGACTTTTCGCGTCGGGAAGAATAATTCTCCATATCCTCACCCCCAAAATCCATACAACTAGGGACATAACCAACTGTGTTACTGAAGCCTTCTGCTCAAGTATCGCTGCAGCTGATTGGTCACCAATAGCCTCCCTTCCTGACATAAACCTAGCATTAGAATATCTGGTCAATACCTTCACCTCCATCCTTGACCACCATGCTCCCCACAGACTAAGACAATCAAATGGCACCCACTCTCCCTGGTTCACACAGGAACTGAGGCACCTCATGCACTCTCGTGACAAAGCATGACATGTCTTCAAAATCTGTAGACTCCACTCTGACTGGAACACCTACTGTCAGCTATGCAATATCTGTAAATCTAAGATAGGCAAAGCCAAAATGGAGCATTTCCTATCACTACAGGAACAACACCTCTCCAACCACAAATGTTTCTGGAAGGAAATCAACACACTCCTAAAGGGTAATGAAAGGATCTTCCCACAATCAATGACAGCAAAAGGCTCCACTCTATCCTCACTCATGGAGATAGCGGCAGGGCTGAACCACTTCTTTACGGACCTTGATGCCTACAAAACTGACCTTCCTGTTAATTGTCCTGTGTCACCAGCTAGCCGGCCAGAATTTCCACACCCAGTCTTCCACTTAAAAACTACCTCCTGAAAAGAGGTCTTTAAATTGCTAAGGGGACTTAACCCTGACAGCTCACCAGGGTTTGACTCCCTACCACCCACATTTCTTAAAATAGGTGCACCTGCACTTGCCTACCCGATCTCCTGCCTAATCAATAGATCCTTCCTCTCACAAACCATCCCAGACAAATGGAAAACCACAGTTGTTGTCCCAGTACATAAACGTGGTCCAACCAAACTAATCAAAAACTATAGACCCATATCTAGTTTGTCCATTTGCTAACATCCAAGAAAGAATACTTTATAATCAACTATCATCCTACCTTCAACAAACCAACGCCCTCACTAGTAACCAGCATGGCTTTCGGAAATCACATGGGACAGAAACTGCACTCCTGATGGTCACCACTGATATATTCCAGGCTATGGACGAGGGCAAAGCCACTGGTACAGTCTTTGTTTACCTAATGAAGGCATTCGACTTAGTCATCCACTTACTTCTCATCTGTAAGCTTTGCCACCTTGGTCTTGACAAAAGCTGTCTTACTTCTGTCTCTAACTACTTACAGAATAGGTTTCAATGTGTCAAATGTGCTGATACCATCTCAGCCTTATCTCCTATCACCAACAGGGTTCTCCAGGGATCAATCCTAGGGCCTCTCCTATTCTCAATATTCATTAATATTCATTAATGACCTTCCTCTGAATTGTGGAGGGGCATTGGCTCAGTTATATTCAGGTGATGTCATCTTATATAGGTCCTCCTGTGACATCTCAAGTATTAACTCTATTCTAACAAGTGACTTTCAGACTCTAGAAACATGGTTTAAAAATAACTTACCCCCCTTCCCGTTATCAAAACATTCACTAACATTCAACTAGAAAATGTTACCTCCTTTAAATACCTGGGTGTAATATTTGACAAGCATCCATCCTTTCATGAGCACATAACCTGTGTCACTAAGGCTGCTAATCAGAAACTAGGCCTTCTATATTGCATTGCTCCCTACCCTTCAAGTAGTGCAAAAAACACTATTGCCTCTGCCGCCCTTCTCCCAGGTCTCTTTTATGGTGCTTCTGTAATCCACTCCTCTAAGACTATACTCCTGAACAAACTCAAAATGACCTATCACAGAATTGCCTAATTTACTATTAAGGCTCCAGCTCGCACCCATCACTGTGACATGCCGAACAATTTGGGTTGGCCATCATTCATGGCCAGACTTAACCTCCCAGTATATTGCACCACCTTCAAGCTAATACACCTCCAAACATCCAGTTATACCAATAAACTTATACAAATATTGCACAATGTACACAACTGCATAAGTTAACACATCATACAGAGATGTAAGGAGATAAAACACTATATGCAATATACAGTATATACTTAGTCTAATACACTTGCAACAGCAGTTTTATAAAACAGGGAAAACATTTCATATAGAGGCTAATATTCATTGGGAGCAGCCTTGGGATACCCGTTGACCTGCGACTGGGGGTATGGAGGCAGATGCGACGGCTGGGGAGACGGGCAGAAAAGGGGGATGGGAGTGGGAGGTACAATAAGGGGGATATTAGATGAGAAGGAAAAAGACAGATGTTTGAATGGGAGGAGCAAAAACAGTACCTGAACTGTGGGAGTACCAGCCTTCCTCTGTCTTTTTGTTGCCTAAGATGTAAAAGAATCACTCCCATGTACCAAGAACCCCAAATTAATTTCCTGATGGCTTTGTCTAGTTGTTTCCAGGGTGCTGATGGGATTTTTATAGGTAACATAAGGAAGCAGTATAGTAGTCTTGGTAATATGTTCATTCTAACTGCTTGAATTCTGCCTCTACCGATAAGGGATGTGTGCTTATCTATTGTAGTCTGCATATATTTCTCATAGGAGGAGGTTGTACATTGCATTGAATAGGTTCCTCTGCATCTTTTCTAATGTGTATATCCAGGTATTTAAAACCCTTGGGGGGACCATTTGAAAGGTATTGCCATGTTTATCTGCTTTGATGTGACTCCACTGAGTTTGAATACTTCAGACTTCACTTGGTTAATTTTAAAACCAGAGACCCTGCTGTATGTTTCCAGGGTGTCCAATAAAAGAGGCATGGAGTTAACGGTGTCACTGCTAAATAGCAGACTGTCATCTGCATAAAGAGATATTTTTTTAACCTTGTGGGTCACACAAGGCACCCCTAAGGAGCAGCTTGTCCTGAATGCCAATGGCCAGTGTCTCGATCCCCAGGGCTAATAAAAGTGGGGAGAGGAGACAACCCTGTCAGGTGTCTCTCTGCACCTCTAGGAAGGGTGACAGTATTCCACTGACTCTCACTCTTACCTGTAGTGTAGCACACAGGGCATTTATCATGACAGAAAATTGGGGCACTAGCCAGATCATGCAATGTGCAAAGTAGAATTTGCTAGTTAAGTCAGTCAAATGCCTCTTCTGAGACTTAAGAAATGGGCAGATTCACTGTATTGCAGTGGTGGACCACATGAGCTACATTTGGAGTCTATGCGTTATCAAAGGATTGACATTTTCAGATAAAACCAGTCTAGTTCCAATCTATTAATTTCCTGAATTACCTTCTCTAGGTGTTCTGTTAATATAGGGGCCAATTCAGTAAGGGTCAGGACGTGCCCTGGAAGGCAATGTATGTAGTGGTGTGCAGCTGCATGCCAAGCAGACCCACAGGAACATGTGGTATGCACAAACAGGTGAGTAATACACCGGGAAGGCAAGGGCGGGGATCATGGAGGTGCACAGACATGCACCGGGGCATACTGAAGGATGTGCGGGACCAGGTACCTGCCCCTTGACCCCGCCATATAAGGAGATGAGAACCTGTGCACATGTGGAGTAATGCAATGTAAGGAAGTAAGATGGAGAAGGAGCACATGCAGGAGAACCAGAGTCCGTAGCAGCAGCTGGCCATCATGCCACCGCAATCCACATCTGCCGTCGTGGTGGATGGACATGCCGGGAGAGGAAGGTGGCCACAGTCCACTAACTTCAGTGCAGCATAGGTGGCCATGCTAGTAATGCAGATCCAGCAGCACTAAGATGTCCTGTTTGGGACAGGTTCCTGTCCAGGTCTGCGGAAACCAAGGCAAGGACATGGCTGGACATACAGGTGATGATCAACTCTGTGGAACTGGCGGTGCGCTCACTCCCTACAATCAAGCACAAGTGGTGGGACCTCTGATCCCAAGTCAAGAACATGCTTAGCCAGGCATGACAGTCACAGGGTGCCACCAGTGGTGAATCACTTCCAACAAACCACACCCTTGATTCCCATCAAGAAACTGGTGCCGGACACCATAAGTGATGCCATGAGAGATGGGGATCATGATGGGGTGGACAGCTTGAGAGGTAAGAAATGGGCATGCAGCACTTGCCACACCACCCACAGTATGTACACACTCAGCAAGCTGACCACATGCGACTCACTACCCACAATGCATAATGATGACAGCACTAGAAAGGGGTCTTTGGGCTGCAGCACAGGTATAGTGCAGATGGCAACAGTGGACTGTAGGTCATGGGACAACAGCCATGCAAAGTGCCATGCATCCATCACTAGTGCTATAACTAATGGCCACATGTTCTCCCCACAACAGGTAGTATGCAGCTGGACACACAGCCAGCTCCGGTGGATGCCACCCAGCCAGAACCACACACTGACCACAGGCAGTGCGAGGACCCACAGCGAAGCAGCATACCTGAGTCACAGGGGACCACCAGCACAGAGACCACAGTATCACAAACACCACTCCAGGACAACAGCCACGTAATGGAGGACACGGTGGCGGAGGATCAGTGCACAACACCACACACTAGACCGAGCAACCAGGATGTGGACACAGTGCGCAGTGAGGTCCGTGACACACAAACCTCAACCACAACACCACCAGATGATGCACTTGGTAGATCAGCAGGGCTGCCACACACCAGACAGCCAAACTGGACATCACCCACTGGCCTGATACATACCTACTACCCCAACCCATGACGGCTGGTGAGTGAGAGACTACAGGCCACAAGAGAGTACATGCAGGCCCTTAAGCGGCTCACTGAGGTGGTGTTGGGTGTCATCCATGCTCAGGAAAGGATGTCCGACAAGCTCACTGCAGACGTCCATGCCCAAGAGAGGCTGGCAGATGATCTCACTGCAGTTGTCTGTGCCCAGGAGAGGATGGCCGATGCGGTCACCACTCTCGTACGTGCCCAGGAAAGGGTTGCCAATGGGCTGGCATCAATCACCACAGCAGACACCATACACAACCCGACTGCACTCACGACAGATGCAGTGCATGGCTACAACCAAACAGCACCCAGTGCCACAGGTCCCACACAAGCAGACTAGCCCACCGGTGCAGTTACCAATGCCAGGGTGCCCTGCCAATCAGGATGTGGATGCCACCCCATGGGGTGTACTGTGAACATGCTGGGTCACATGGCCAATCGAGGCTGCCATGACACACAGCTGGGCACAGCTCACTGGCACGGTTGCCAACAGACATGGAGGATGCAGTGTGTAACATGCACAGCCCCGTGCACACCCTGTCAGTGACACACAGCCAGCATATGCACACACCACACAATGCACACCGTGGGACCCACAGGGATCCCACTACACATTGCACTGAGCACACATGTGGCACAGACCCTGCTACACATGCACACAACACACCACATACACTCCCAGCTGTACCACAGCTGCATACGCCACCATACTATCTGGCATAGGTGGACACTAGTCGGCAGCAATGCCCTATGCCATTGGGTACCACGGGCTGTGCATGATGGGGCTGCTGTGGGGCACGTCTGGAGGTAGACAGGGTGGACTATCAGGGGCACAGGCAGTCTATGATGCATGCAGATGTTATTCAGCATGGCACACCTGTGAACATTCTGCACACCTTGCCTGGGGATAGCATCATTGAGCCACCGCTGAGGTCCAGACATCAGAACCACATCTTTAGGAGCCCTATGGTGTGTTCCACAATGTTGCATGCCCTTATATGTGCATGGTTGTATGCCTCCTCCGCAGAGTGCTGTGGTGCTAGCTACAGCATCATGATGTATGTCCACAGTGGATAGCCACTGTCCCCTGTGAAGGTGAGAGGAACATCATTAGTGCATGGCC
Organism: Neoceratodus forsteri; assembly: GCA_016271365.2. Taxonomy (NCBI): domain Eukaryota; kingdom Metazoa; phylum Chordata; order Ceratodontiformes; family Ceratodontidae; genus Neoceratodus; species Neoceratodus forsteri. The sequence continues at coordinate 18,434,768 of JADMNL010000034.1, read as the reverse complement.
TGCAATGCACAGTGCCACATGCTGCAATGTCACCCATGGGCAGTGCTTACCTATAAGTCACCCATACTTCTCTGCACATGTGGACAGATGATGTTTGAGATTGCTGTTGTTGAATATGTAGGAGTCAAGGCATGACTCTGGATTCTTCGCACACATTCTTCAGGATATCCATGGCATTGCACATGACCTGGCAATGAACATGTGGAACCCTTTACGATTCAATAAGCTTCTTCATCCACCGCTGGTGTCAGTATGACCATGTGTGTACAGTCAATTGCCCAAATGTATTCGGAATTCCATACATGTTGCTGAACTCCTCATTTGCCACCATGAGGTCTCCCAGCATTGTGGGGAACCAGATGTGGCCTGGCAGATGACGCAAGAGTACATCTGTCACCTGATGCAGTGCCCTGGATGTACATGCCTGGCTCACCCCTGTGACATTCCCTGTTACCCTCTGGAATGAGCATGTGGCATAGTACTGCAGGGCACACAGTACCTTCATCTCCATGCACATGACCAGGGATCATTGTGTACATGGCTGGATGTGTTCCTGTACCAGTCCACATATGTACTGGATGTAGCATGGTCCACACAGTACCACTGCAGGCATTCTGTGTCCCACATCATCTGTGCCTCTAGCCAAGGCCAGAACACAAAAGGATGGGCCCACCAGCAGTGGTCATGGTACCGCACCATGGCATCCTCAATGAGAACAATGTTCAGCAGTGCACTTGGGCACATTATATCACAGTGGACACCCTGCTGTGTTCTGCCATCACTCACAGTATCTGTTCATCCTGCACCTGCTCGCTGATGAAACCCCACATTTCAAGCATGTGTGCCAGAAATAGCATTGTGGCCAGGAATAAAAGGCCCTGTTGTAAGCCCAGCAACATCTCTGTGGTATGGAACCCTTTTTTCCAAACTCTCCCTCAGGTGTGGCCTCATCGGTTACGTAGTCTGTCCACAAATCTAGTTGTTTAGTGTCCCATCTTACATTCCCATATGTTGCCACCCTCTGCCGAAAGAATTCATCATAGTATATCCACCCCCTTTTACTTTCACTCTTCTTATTATCAGGGAGTATGTGATGAGTGGGATGCCCAACTCAGACCTTCTCTCCAATACTATGGCTGAGAATGTGGCGAAACCTACAAACCACCCTTCCCAAGTCTTCCCCTTGGTAAATTTGTCCTCCTCTTTCTTGCCTAACAAAACTACTGCTGCTGCCATTTCACTCGTTCCTATATTCTCTGTTTCCTCGGATTTTATGCCACTTCCGGCTTACTAAAGTGAAAATATCCACATCTTCTCCCTTCCATATCTTTTCCTTTGTGGCTAACAGGACATGTTCCCAACTCTCATCCCAGGAGTTCCTATCTCCCTTGTACCTTTCCTTCTTTTTCTATTCTCCTTCTTTTCTTTTGGCACCTCCTTTTACTCCTAATTTCAGCCAGTGCTGACTCCATCTGGCCCAAACCCCCTGCCCCAAGTGCCGAAATGATTTGGCTTATGTACTCTTTGATGCTATCACCAACAGAGCCAGGTGCATTACCTGTGGCCTTGTCTGCTTCTTGCTGCCTGCTGTCTTCCTGATGCCCCAGTATGTTTTCCCCTGGCTGAAGGGTTGGTTGTCCCACTAGAGGCTGCAGGGGAACCACTGTGCTCTGGGGCTCCAGTCTGGGCTCCGCCAGGGGAACCACAACCTGGTCCTTGGGAGATAATGATGGTACCAGGTCTACTGGTTGCAGAGGTACTGTGCTAGCCCCCTTGGTAGGTCCCACCATCAGTGGTTGTACCCTGGTTGGGCTATTTGGCTTCTCAGCTGGCCGTTTCCCTCTGCCCCCTTTACCCTTCACCACTTTCTTTTTCTCCCCGGATCTCCCTGGTTCCTCCCCTTCCACCAACTCCCACATTCTATTGGCTTTCTCTGCCAGCTCCAATATAGCCTTGTAGGCATCCTCTTTTGAAGGCCTGCTCTTCTTGGGTTCCATGTTCCTTACTTCTTGCAAACTGTGAAGACACTAAAGAAAAGAAAAGAAGTTCCATTATCAAAAAATTCTACCTGGGCTGTATCCCAAGTGGCCAGACCCGCTTCCCCAGAGGCAGCCTCTGAAGGTGACAATGCTCCTTTTGTTGCTCCCTTTATACCCTGTTTTTCCCAAACCATCCCTGTTCACCGTCGTCCCTATCCTGGGTCTCCTTCCATTGCTCAACCCACCTGGCATGTGCCATCATCTGTATGGCCAGGCCCTTCTCACCCATGCCCTGGCCTGTCCCTGCACACCATTGCCTTGTGGCTTCCGGTGCTCCTTTTTCCAAAGGCCCCCCACCTTGTATCCCCCCAAAGAAAGCTCTATCCCTTCCCTCCCCGTGACCCTCCCAGCCTAACCTTTTCCTTGCATGTCCCCCTCTCCTTCTGGCCACTGGTACCGTCGGGCCATCCCTTCTCCCACCCCTTCATTGTCGCTTTCCATAGTGCTGCACCATGTGGCATCATCCCTTTTGGGACCTGAAACCCATCTTCTTTTTTTTTTTATTCCTCCCACCTGGCTTCCGCTGCTCCCCCCAATCCATTCTCCTTATAACTTATGCCAGCTTGGGTCTGCCGTACCCCCATGCGCTTCCAATTCCCTTCCCTGCCATTTTTGAGGCCTGCTGCAGAGTTGTCATCCCTTCTTTCCTGGATCGCATGGCCCTTCGGGCGTGTGATGTCATGTCCTGCCTAATCGCTGCAGTAGCTTGTACATAGATACATAGACAGTGTGTCGGCAGATAAGGCCTATGGCCCACCCAGTCTGCCCATTTAAGTTTGTAAGTTCAGTTTATGTTTTCCAGGAAGTCTGTTGCCCCTTACCCCTGACTTCCAGAATTCCTTTATGTCTATCCCATGCATTCTTAAATCCCGTGATTGTTTCAGCCCCCACCATTTCCTCTGGCAGTGTGTTCCACTTGTCCACCACCTGTTCTGTGAAGAAATTCTTCCTCATGTTTCCTCTGAATCGTCCTCCCTCCAACTTCATCCCATGCCCTCTAGTCCTGGAACATCTTTTTCGCTTAAAAATAGTGCATTCCCGCACCCTGTTCCTCCCTGTAAGATACTTGTATGTCTCTATCATATCCCTCTCTCCTCCTCTCCTCCAGGGAGTACATGTTCAGTGCCTTCAACCTGTCCTCATAGGACTTGTGATGCAATCCATGCACCATCTTTGTTGCCCTCCTCTGAACCTTCTCTACCCTGTCTATGTCCTTCGTGGTAAGGTCTCCAGAACTGCACAGTGTACCCAGGTGCAGCCTCACTAGTGTCTTGTATAGTGGAGTTATGACCTCCTTTCCTGCTGGTGATGCCCTGCTATGCATCCCAGCATCCTATTTGCTTTACCTGCTGCCTTGTCACACTGTTTCCCTGCCTTGAGGTCATCAGAGATGATAACTCCAAGATCCCTTTCCTGCTTGGTGCATACTATATCCTCACCCCCAACTGATATATTGTGCCAGGGTTTTGTGCCCCATATGCATTATCTTGCACTTCCTTGCATTGAATTTCAACTGCCAAACACCTGACCATTCTTCAAGTTTCTGCAGGTCCCTTCTCATTCTGTCTACACCCTCTGGTGTGTCTACTCTGTTACAGAGCTTTGTGTCATCAGCTGAACAGTGAAATTCTGCATTCTGGGTCCTGTGCAATGTCACTGATGAAGATATTGAATAGTACCGTCCCAGCACTGATCCCTGTGGTACCTCACTGGTCACTCTTCCCTCTGTGGAGTGACAGTCATTTACCACCACCCTCTGTGTCCTGCTGCCCAGCCAGTTACCTACCCACCGCACTACTGTCCTGCCACACCCATATTCCCCAGTTTGTGCAATAGTCTTCTATGTGGCACAGTGTCAAAGGCCTTGCTGAAGTCCAAATAGGTCATGTCCACTGCCTCCCTGATCCACCTCCTAGTCACCCAGTCAAAAATTCAATGAGGTTGGTCTGACATGACCTTCCCTGGTGAAACCATGCTGCCTTGGGTCCTGTAGTCCATTTACAACCAGATGTTCCACCAATCTCTCCTTCAGTAGTGCTTCCATGATCTTCCCCACTACCGAGGTGATTCTGACTGGTCTGTAGTTCCCACTTCCTCTTTGTTCCCACTTTTGTATAAGGGGACTACATCTGCTATCCTCCAGTCTTTGGGTACCTCCTGTTTCTAGTGATCGCTAAACAGGATAGCAAGAGGTTCAGCCACCATCTCTTAGTTCTTTAAGGACCCTGGGTGCACCCCATCTGGCCCCATTGCTTTATCAACTCTTATTACTTCCAGTTCCTTCAGGACCCTTTCTCGTGTAAAGGGACTTGTGTCCATTTCTGCAACATTCTCACCCCTTGTACTCCCTTCAGACCCATTACCCTCCTCTTCCTCAGTAAAGACTGAGCAGAAATACCTGTTCAATATGTCAGCTTTACTATTGTCATCCTCCACGTGGCCCCCATCCTCCCCCTTCAGTCTCACTATCCCTCCCTTTGCCTTTCTTTTTTCACTTATGTACCTGTAAAAGGTTTTGTCCCCTCTACCCACTGATTTTGCAATGTGTTCTTCTGTCTGAGCTTTGGCTTCCCTTACTGACCTCCCTGCCTCCCTTTGCTTCTCCTGGTACTTCTCCCTATCCCCTTCTGCCTGTGTCTTTTTGTATTGCCTGAATGCAATCTTTTTGGCTTTCACTTTCTTTGCTACCTCTTTGGAAAACCATAATGGTCTCCTCTTCCTTTTCCTCTTGCTAACCTGCTTAATACATAATTCTGTTGCTCTTGTAATCCCCATTTAAATACTTCCCACTGTTCCTCAACCCCTGATTCCTGCCCCATTCCCCTTAATGCCTCTTTCAAGTATCTCCCCATTTTCCCAAAGTTTGCCCCCCTAAAATCCAGGATACGTGTTTTTGTGTGGTTTGGTGCTGCTCTTTCTGTGATTTAAAACCACAGTGACTGGTGGTCACTGTTCCCAAGGTGCTCCCCCACTCTTACCCCATCACACTGTCCCTGTTTGTGAGCACAAGGTCCAGTATTGCCTTCTGCCGAGTTGGTTCCATGACCAGTTGCTTGAGGAAGGCACCCTGAAGGAGTCCAGGATAAATCTGCTCCTAGTTGATGCTGCTGCTGGAATGCTCCAGTCCACGTCTGGAATATTAAGTCTCCAACCAGTACTACCTCACCTTGTCTGCCATCCTCTGGATGGCTAGCATTAACTCCTATCTGTTTCTTCCTCCTGGGCTGGTGGTCTATAGACCACACCTGTGCTGAGATGGCTGGCCCCATTTTCCTTTCCAGCTTAACCCACAGTATCTCTCCCATTTTGTTCCTCCTGGATCTCTGTGGCCCTTATGTCATTTTTCACATACAGTGCCACTCCTCCTCCTCCTTCCTGCCTGCCCTGTCTCTTCTGAATATGTTGTAGCCAGGTATGTCCAACTCCCAGTCGTGGTTATCATTACACCAGGTTTCAGTGATGGCCACAATGTCCAGGTCTGACTGCACCATGACAGCCTCCAGATCTTCCATCTTGTTGCTAAGGCTCCTGGCATTTGCCACATGACTTTCCATGATTTGACCTCCCTAGACTGTTTCACTGTTCTACTCCAGCCCCTTCCTTGGTTGTCCTTTATCCCTGGTTCCACCTTGCTGTCTGCCTTTCTGCTGAATTTTACCCCTATTCTGCCTATCTACCTCCTGGGCGCTAATCTCCATCTTTTGCACTTGGCTAACCTGCACATCCTTTCCTTCCATTTCTCTGGAAATGTATTTATTTATTTAGCTCCAACGTCTGATCCTCTACTCGCCTGGCCCTTCCCAGGCTTCCCTCCCTATTGTACTGCCTTACTGTCTTTTAGGGAAACACTCCCCTCCCATGTAGAGCCCCTTCATTGGCCCCACTACACTTTGGAAGGCCCTGCTGGCATGGCGGCCTGGTCATGGCGTGTGACGTCACGCCATGTGGCCATCTTGTAGGCCCATGCTATCCCTTTTTCCAGGCTTCTCCGATACCAACTAATGTCCTCCTAGCTGATGAACAGCCCCCAGATCCCCAGGCCTTTCAGGCCAACACTCAGTGCTGTAGTTTTTCCTCCTCTTTGCCCCCATTTTGTTCCTGTGAGGCCCGCTGCTGGCTACCACGCTATCCTCCTTTCCATGTGCACCTTTCCCACCTGCCTTGCTAGGCCCCCACTTCAGGCTACCACCACAGCCTACCGTGATGCACACTTCACCCCATTCCCTCATCTTGCAACCCCGATCTCAGCCAAATCACCCTCACCTCCTTATCATTGTGACTCGCAAAGCAAAAACAAAGCCCCCCATGTGTTTTTTGTCTCCTCTTCTGTTGGTCCACACTGCGCAACCACCCCTGCCTTCAGCGCAAAATCCCTATTTTCCAAATGGCAATGCACAATTCACTGCCATTCTTCACCGCTTCATATCTGTTATACCAACAGCTTTGTTATCCTATAAAACTCTGCCTCTTCCTTTCTCTCAGCTCTCCACCAGGCAAAATCACTGCTGCATTCAATGCTAAACCCCACAAATAGTGATGCACAATTCACCACCCCTCCTCAGCACTTCATGTCTGTTCTACACAGCCTTGCTATCATTGTACTGTTGCAACTAAACTTAAAACAATGCATTTCCTTCTCCTCTTTATTTTTTTTTGCATTACACAGCCTTCTCACAACTTGCTGTTTCCCTTTCTATATATCTATATATTCTTAAACATCAGACTTCATCAAATCTTTAGTTGTTTGTTTCCTTACCTCTTTTCTGTTGCACAAACCTTCTTCAGTTAATATGCCAATCTGATGTGCTGCAGAATAGTATAGGATCAAATCAAAACTCCAGCCAAAGTGGCTGAACCACCTCTGTGCTGTCCATTATGTACCTCCACTCGACCCTCCCTTCCTGTTGCTTGGCCATTGTTCTTTCCTCTGGCCCCTCCCTTCCTCCTTCTGAGCATATCATCTTGATGGAAAGGAAGGGTGCACCAGGACAACTTGGTCTGCCCTTTAAAGGCAAACTCCATTAGGATTGTCAATCACTGTGCACTGACGTCCTGTGCTTACCAAGTTACACTGGCATACAACATTTTCACCCAAGAAGACTTGTGAATCACAATCAGTTCTGGACTCTTAAACAGTGTAAAAATAAGACTTTTACAAACATTTATTCAAAATTAAATTGTTTGTTCAAACATAAAACTCACATTTACTTGTCAGAGCATTACACCATTTTGTGCTGTTCTTCCTTCAGTCATTGGTGTCTGTTCATCCTTGCAGTTTGTAAAACATTTTTTAATCACAAAAAAAATCAGTTTCACTTTAAGTTTTATCCAACAAGTAATTATGAAAAAAGGTAATAGAAATTAGTGTTGATCTTGAAATATTTACAGCATCTCAATATGGGATGCTTTTGTAAATCACCTGAGCTTCACTGTCAAGGTTCATGTAGTATCACACTCCTTAGACATGTCAAAGAATCCTTGAGTGTATAGTCAAGCTTTGTTATGCATGGATTTCCATGCCAGCTGAAACCTTTGTTGTACCACAGTTCAAAGGTCATGAAACACAGTTGTACCTTTGTGTGTTACAACAAGATTTCAGCTGATTGGAAATCCTCGGGGCAGCTGGTGTTTTTGACAGTGCTGCCACACACACACACACACACACAAAGCAATTAGTTCACGTTCTGAACTTAAACCACCTCCCTGCCAGGGGAGTAGCTTAAAAACACTTTAGTTTTTTTAAATAAAAACAATAAAAAATAAATAAATAAAACTTTACACTACAAAAATGTTGGTTGGGCAACTACGTGCCCAACCAGCCTGAGCTGCCACCTCAGCCTTCTGATTACAATGGATCTCTCGAACTTCGTTCTCGAGGTCTGATGTAATCAGAACCCCTCTGTGGCAGCACAGGCTGCTTATGCATGATTGCCCAACCAGTATTCTCTGTATAACACACTGATACTAATACATGATTCTATATATTGTATATTTTAATGTTGCCTGCCTGGGTGTGCAAAAAAAAAAAAGAACCAGAGCACACTGAGATGGTGAAGGAAATCCATTGCAACAACCGAAGTGTCTTCTGTGCACTACTGCTTTAAGAAATTGAATATTAAAATAAAATTGTTCCAACAAAGGAAAAATAAAATGTAGAGGTGCATTCTGAATGCTTTTAACATCATACTGATGGTTACTATTCAGCTGAGACTGCTTTTGTACCACAGTTTCAAAAGTACAAGATAATACAACACAATTGCAATGTATATGTAAATTCAGCATGCCATACTCTTAATGCATGGTGTCTAAGAAGTGTACTTTACAGCGTTGAAAAAATCCTTGTACCAAAGTAGTATATTTTATTACATTCCTATTCATTGTAAATTGCATGTTTAAGTTGAAAAGGTGAAAAATAAATCTGGTTTTATAAATGTAAGTAAAATACTTTCTCATGAATACTAGAAGGATACATAATGATAAGAAAGTAATGCTGTTATCCTTTCCCACATGTCACTGTGGAAAATACATTATGCTACATTTTCACATAAGGCAGAGGCTTTTTTTTAATTTACCATAATCTTGGTTGCACAAGTGTCAATCAAATAGTGGCTCAGCTGTGAGGAAGCACCAAGTGTCAGCCTGTATTTTGAACTGCTACAAATTCCTTTGAGTCCAGCACAGTTTACTTCCCTGACTAAGATCCAGCTTGCTACACTCTGGCTCATGTGGCCAATAAATAAATATCAATAAATTCCTGTTGTCAGTTCTGATAGGGCCAACATAGAGTTACCAGCAGTCAAGTTAAGAGAACTATAATTTAAGTTTCATATTTCAGCGTCGTAATAAGATGAGATTAAGCTCACAAAATTGCTTCTGCAGCTTATATCAAGTAGCTGAAGGCATTGCATCACTGCCACTCGTACAAGTTTCTTCTCAATTGGCTGAAAGATATAGAGCTATAAACCAGTCAGTAAAACAGATTCTTGTCATCACTAGGTGACATGAGCTATTGAAGGCATCTTTCAAGGTTTAGAAGAAATATTATTCTTAGCTCTACATTCCACAGTCAAGCATTGATTCCTGATGATTAGTAATTGCTTCAGGTATTTCTTCTACAATATATCATAAATTCATATATACAGGCCACATTTCAGCACTGATGAGCCAAATAAATCAGTTCCTGGTTGGTTTCATTTTAATTGAACAGCAATACATTGTAGCACAGCAGTAGCTGCTGATATGTTGTGAGCACTCTATACTCTCTAGTGGTTAGAGCACCATATTTGGAATCAGGAGACTGCAGGTTCAAATCCCAGAAGAGCAAAACTTTCATAGTGTGATCTTTGGCAAGTAATTTTTTTTAATTAAATTTACTTCATTGAAGAATACAAAGTATAACAATAAAAGCACAAACTATAACAGATCTGTAACCACCAAACAATGCAATAAAAATATATTCTTTATATCATTCAACCCCCACCCCTCCTCTCATCCAATTAAATCCCTCCCCCAGGGCACACCCAACTCCTATTAGGATTGAAATCTAATAACCTATTATCAGATTGCAAAAAGAAAATAAGGCTAAGGAACTATACAGAAGCTAGGTAAGATTTGTCCCTTACGACTACTCTGGGTGGGTTAATAAGGTGTATAATGTCTCCTATCTATCTCGAAAATGCTCCAATTGGTGATGGATGGAGGAAATTTGCTTTTCTATTGTTAGGGCCTGAAGGATTTCTTCGTGTCATTCACGGTATGAAGGTGTAACATCAACAAGCCAATGTCAGGCAATAATTAACTTAGCAGTCCTAGAGATCATAGCTATGTGGGCTTTCTGTGGTCCAAAAGGATTAAAAGGATAGAGGCCTACCAGGCAAACATCTGGTATAAAGTAAGCTCTAGGCCCAAGGGATCCAATAACACTCTTATTGCCTCCCAAAGTGAAGAAATTGTGTCACAATCCCATAAAACGTGCTGGAGATGACCATCAATCTTCCCACATCTAGTACATAAAGGAGAAGGGATTCTACCCATCTGGTGCAGTTGCACAGGTGTATAATACAAATGATGCAATATTTTAAATTGGTAGAGGTGATAACAGTCTTGTTTAATATATTTGTATATGGAATGCTAAGTAAGACTCCAAACCCTCAGATCGTCAGATATAGATAAGGCCTGTCACCAGTAAGAACATATTCCTGAGAGGCACATAGGGTCAATCTCCTGAAAAAATTTATAAAATTTGGATGTCGAGTGGGGCTGTATTGCAGTAGACAAACATACCTGAAATTTGGAATTCTGGTGGTCCAATAAAGGACTCTTGCCAAGGTGAGCTGTTATAGCCTGCTTCATCTGGAGTTATTTAAACTCAAAAGAAGAAGGAAGCAAAAAACAATCTTTAATAACAGAGAAGGCAAGAAAGTTACCATTCACTAGCAAATAATCACTGGTGGCATCTCTGAGTTGTGGGCAAAAATTCAAAAGTATAGGGCCACGATGAATCCTGAAATTAGGGTTAGCTTATACAGGTTGGCTGGTTGATTTTGAGCAATCCTGGCCCCAATAACTTTACAACTGCCTAAAAGCCTTTAGGAACCATATTAGAAGCATGGACTTTAGGGCAGTGGGTAGGTGGGATGAGATTGCATATAGTAGACTACTTAATCGTATTACAACTTTCAGACATATCTCTTTCTTGATAATCAGCCACAAGAGGATACATCAAGTTTCCTCTCTAAAAAGATCCAGGTGACCTCATAGGAAAAATTTGCTGGTGTGTAGGGTGCAATAATATAAAAAGTGATTAAGGAGATGTAAGCCCCCTTGAACCCTCGGGAGTGTAAGTTTGAAGTATGCCCTTTGAACTGCTACCCCCTTCCACAGGAAAATATTAAAAGTTCGTTGCAACCATGTAAACCAGGACTTAGGGATATGTTGGCAAAGTATGCCAAGGGGGTACAGCAAGTGGGGCAAGACATTCATTTTAATTGTACTAATTTTACCCCATAGGGAAATGGACAGGGCTGCTCATCACCGCAGGTCAGATTTAATGTCTTGTAAAAGAGGGATAAGATTTTTCATAAAGCAGGAAGGACTGTGAGTGAGACAGATACCCAGATATAGAAAAGTTTTTGGCTCCCACACTAATCCCAGATCCTGCTTATTAACATAATTATTGAGGGGAAGTACTTCTGGTTTTTTTCCAGATTTAATTTATAACCAGAAAGGAAGGCAAAACCCTTTATTTCATCTAAAGCCACAGGGATCAAAGTAGAAGGGTCCTCAACAAGTAGACGTAAATCATCGGCGTAAGCCTATAATTTGTGGTGACCCCTCCTGTAAGGATCCCACATCGTTGTACATTTAATAGGAGGTGCTGGATGAGGGGTTCCAAATATAAATTGAACAAAAAAAGGAGAGAATGAGCAGCCTGCCTAGTTCCCAGTTGTAAGCACAGTGGGAAGTACAGCACTACATTGAACCAGATTCAGGCAGAGAGGTCACTATACAATATCTTGATCCACTTTTGATACTCTTGGGGGAAACCAAACTGCTTTAAGACTTTAAAGAGGAATGACCAGGAAACCTGGTCAAAGGCTTTTTCCGCATCCAGGGAGACCAAGATGGAAGGAATCTTGCTCTCCCTGGATATGGACATCAAATAATGGAGCTTGCACAGGTGATCACTGGATAAATGTCCCATATTAAACCCAGACCTGAGCCAAACTAATCAAACTATCCAATATGAATCGAAGTCTATTAGCCAAAATTGTGGCTAAAATTTTAAAGTCAGAATTAAGAAGGGAGAAGGGGTGATAACTATTCAGGGACCATTCATCTTTTCCTGATTTCCTAATCAGCGTGATCCAGGCTTGTTTCAAGATAGAGTCGGTGAGGCTGGAAGAGAATAAGTAATTAAATAATCAAACTAAAAAGGGAGCAAGGTCAGTGGAGTAGGCTTTATAAAAGTTATTTGTAAAGCCATTCGGGCCATGCGCCTTGTCAAGAGGAAGTTGTTGTATTGCACGGGTTACCTCAGAAAACAAAATAGAACAGTTTAGAGTTTCCTGCTATAGTGGAGACAATTGAGGGAGGGGATGGTCATCCAGATATTCATATGTTAATTTATCAAAATCGTTCAGGGAAGGATCTGCTTTATATAGAGAACTATAAAACTGATGGAAAACTTCCTCAGTTTCATGAGAGTGAGTGACCAATGTGGCTCCCACTCCAGTACAAATGCTAGATATAGTATTCCTTGATTCTAACTGCTGCAGTCGGAGAGCAAATCGTGTACCAGCCCACTCCCTGGTTTCTAAATACCACATTTTGGTGTGGAATAATGATAATTCTCCTTTTTCTGCCCACAGACTAGCATAATTCACCTGTAAAGATAGTAAGCGACACCAGTCTGAATCAGACATGGAGGGGGATAGGCAAAACTCTAGTTCTCTAATCTGCTGAAGCAGGAGTACCAGTTGCACAGTACGAGCTTTTTGGCATTTGGATGCTGAGCGAATGCATTCCGCTCTAAACGCACATTCAGTTGCACCCCAGAGAACATTGAAATGTGAGACTGAGTTATCATTGGTAATAAAAAAAAAAGATTGAATATATTCTTTTAAAACACAATTTGGTAAGTCACTTAAAGTCCCAGTGCTCCAGTCCACCCAATTGCAGATATGGTAGAAACAGGACCCCACTAGAAATAATGTATTTTTCATCTCGGCTGGCTGTCCTGTGTAAATGAGCTAAACAATTACATTCTATTTGTGGGTGTGAGTATGTGTGCTTGCCCTCATGCATATGTGTGCATGTTCACATAGCTGCTCATCCATTTTGCTAAGATGATCTTTCATATAGAGTGTTATGATGCCATAAAGTAAGACAGGTATAAATAGAATTTTGAAATGCTTGTGCTAAATTGTTTTTTTTTTATTTACCTGTTCAGTTTTGTTGATCAGGAAAGGAAGGCTAGACAATACACAAGTAATAATACTCGACATGGAGGAAGTATTGATTATACTGGACTGCCCAGGGGCCATAGCACTGTACCGACCACATGTGGACTGCCACTACTGCACCCTGTGGCCAAGTCCCCACTGCGGGTGGTAGGTATCCACCATGAGTGCAGTGGTTGCAAAGTAGCTGGTGTACACTAACACTATTTCCCATAGCAGTCGTCCAGAGGTCCACGGTACATGTATCTGCAAATGGGTGCCTTGGCACAGCATGGAAGAGGCACATGTGTGGTATGCCTGTTGCACGGATGAGGCATGGTGTGCCTACCACCCACATCCTCACATCCCCACAAGATTGACCCCTATCATGGCAACACACACAGACACAAGTCACTGGCACTGCACTGGTGACATAATGCATATGGGTGCCAAACAGGGTGCACAGTACTGCACCAGACATGGTACGGTCATAGCCCCCCAAAAGACAGACCAACTCTGGAACTGGGCCAGGCGGATAACCATGGTTGGGGCACATCCTCACCCCCTACCACTGTTACCCCAGTGCTCAGTACCTCCCAGGATGCAGAATGCCATGGACACTGTGTACTGCCTCTCAGTGTGCCATTGCCCAGTGACAATAGAGCACAGGCACTCCCAGCTGCGTGCCTTGGGCACCACTGTCCCAAGTGACACTGACCCCCATGCTGCCATACACACATTACAGCATACCACCACCATGCATTGCAGCATTCCACCACCTTGACAGCCTCCGCAGCGATGACAGGGTGAATGCTGCCAGTGTCTCATATAGCCAGTGGGACACAGTGGACAGAGAGGCCCACCACCACTGATGGCCTTATGCCATGGCCACTGCCATGCAAATGTTGCCAGCTCCGGTGCATGTACACATGAAATCTGAGGTGTTGCTCACATGGCAGTCTACTCACTGGATCACCTCCCTTCTGAAGGTCTGCCCTGGATACCATCACAGCCCGCTGATGCTTCTTACAACTCCCTCCTGCTCCTCCAGCTCTGTGCCTGCAACCTGCTGGGCCTGTGCTGGCTGTGAGTTAGGATATGTAGGGTAGGAAAAGAGAGGTGTAGTCAATTTCCTTCAGTGGTACACAGTGCTCCATCCAGTATACAGTATCCCAAGAACCACATAACCGTCTGAACCAGGGTCCAGCGGACATATGCAATGCACAGGCACTAATGTGGTTGGGGCTGCCTGGTACCAGTGGTCTGGCCAGTGGTACCACACAGAAGCAGACTGGCATGCACACGTACACCCCCCATGTAGAGTTGGGACATTCAAAATGCATGCCGCCCTCTGTACTTACTGATGGCAGGGTTGGATTGGGATACAGGGGCCAAGCCTAAGATGTTGACACCAGTGCCCACCTGTACACATGAAAGAGGAGGCCTAGGGGTCACACGTGCATTGGTAGACCCCTACAATAATATACTGTAGCCCTGTGTTCACTACCTTTAGAGACGTACAGAGTCTGTAGATGTACAATACACTAAGGCAGTCAGAATGTAGAGGGTGACCAGCTATGCAATAGAGGGGGTCTACATAGCACTGTGCATGATCTGGTGAGCCAGTCTGGTTGTGGCCAATGCCCTCTGGCCCTGGTGCCTCTGACGTGACATGCCAGCCTTAGTCCCTGTGCAGGCATCGACTGTATAGGTATGCATAGTGCACCAGGGCACACACCACAGGGGTGGGAGGCATAGCAATGGCATACCTAGGGGCCCTGGATGCTGTGTTGTTTGTCTGAATTTAGTCCTGTACATGAGCGTTCCCCACATGACCAAGCCACATCCCCTGCAGACTCAGGCACATGCAGCCCTGTGGCACACTGCAGACACCACGATGATAAGCTAGGGCACAGCACCACATCCTACTGGATACAGCAACCAGGGCAGCCACAGGAGTGTGTACATGTGGGTGTCAACCCAACTATCACTGTGATAAGCATGCTGTGGCAGGAACCTGTAGGCAGCATGTGGATCCAGCCAACTGAGCCCTGCCATTATACAGATGGCCCTCATACCTGTGCCCCTGCCCCCATGCCCAGGCAGTGGCCCCACAGTGCAGTGATGGACTGTGCACCCTCAGGCAACCATGGAAATGCAGGTCATGCATGGGACAGATTAGAATCCTCTGGGCACAGTGGCCAGCCAGCACCATATGGCTGGTGGGCCATGCTGTGGTGCATAGCATACTGTACACAGGGGGGCACAGACAGTGCACAGGAGGCATGCACAGTTTCTGAGGTGGATTGCCCTTACACACTATACAATGCCACTATGCTGCACATGTGTCTGTCCACACCACCCTATACCTGTTAACCTCATCTAGCATAACTCAGGGATGAGGCATTACAACATCAGGGTCTCAGACCCAAAATCAGAGACACATCAGACAGAGTTGTAATCTGCACTCAAAACACTGATACAACTAAGGGATGAGTTATATGTCAGGACAGAGGCAAAGACGTCTGTAATTTTAATGTTTGATATTATTTTGTGCTGACAATCCACACTGTTCAGTCACAAACACACAGTGTGTGAGGGACAGAGGAAACATTTTAGGCACATTCAGGGGCATTCCTGTACATCAATGAACAGTTGAGAGGTATGCACTCACCAATATGGCTGTACCTACCTGGTCTGGGCATGGTGCCACTGTGGATCATATCCCACAGTCCCTGCAGCCTGCACCCCTCCCTCTGCTGCAGTTTGCTGAACCTGTGCCAGTATTTGTCCCCTTTGCAGGCACTCCCCCTTCTGTGGGTCAGATGATGGCTCATCAACACCCAAACCTCACAGAGGGATGTATACACCCCAGATGCCTCTCTGAGCGGCTCCTCCTTCCTGGCCACAACTAGGTACATGAGGTTGGCCTCCTCAACAGCTGACCACCAGTGGCCACACTGCATGACAGTATGGCATTGTCATGAACTCATGCCTGCTGCCTCGATGTGCTGTACAGCCTCCTGGCATGCTGCTTCCTGGTTCAGGGACTGTACTGCATTTGCACAGTACAATTAATACATAGCACTGCACAATGCATTGGAATGCTGTAACAAGCACATCTGGGTGAGGCCAGTGGTACAAGTCCAACATGAGTCACCATGTGGACAGGCTGCACATGTGTGTCTGGCACATGCACCATGCTGTGCAGCATGCGCAGAGCTGACACGCTTGTTGATGTCATAATCAGGACATGTCATTATGCCTACACACTGTCTACAAGGCATGCAACCACGGGTGTGGTGCAACAATGTGTTCAGGTGCTACTCCTGTTAGCATTGCACACAAACATGCAATATTCAGCCAGGGTATGCAAATGAGGTCACTGAGGAGTCTGTGGACTAAAGACCACATTGGCATGTCATTACAGGCAGGTCTGCATACATTAGCATACCTGATTGTGTGGACTATTGAAGGAAGCCTATAACTCCACCTAGAAAGCACAATGGAACCACAAGCCAACACAGGTAAGTGCACAGGGGAGTGCATTGGGAGGTGTGATGTGTGAGGTCACCCGTATGTTTGTGGTACTCAGGACATGTCCCCAAGATGCATGGCCAGAGCCAAACCACTTCAACGATTTTCACACACAGCAGTAACAAGGGCCATTACAGGATGGTCACAGATTACATGCAGGCCATTACAGACACTGGGCCATAGTCTCGTGTATACCTCTCAACCACCTGTTCCAAAGATCAGGACAGGCCAACAAGACATCAGGGACATATGAACACAATCAGAGACACATCTCAACTAATGAAAATTGCTTCAGAACGCCCACTAAACAGTGTGGCCTAATATTCAAAGCACTGTCCGATGGAATTCCAGGCTATAACAGTAATGTTTGCATTCAGTTTATGCTGCATTCCCCCCCTTAGTGACAGAAACTACAAGTTTATGCAGGACAGATGGCAAATGCGAGCCCAAAGCATGGACATCCCTGTCAATCAGAGTCATTTGAGTGTTCTGGTCCCACAGCAGGCTATGGGCTGTGTGGTGCCAATGGCATACCACCACACCAACAGTCCACTCCCAACTGGGGCACATAGGTTTTACTCTGTGGACCATGGGAACATGCAGTGGATCACTGCAGCACAAATGTGCTTGGGTGATGGGCCCACAGTTTACCCCCTGTATCACTATGGTTTTCACAGCTGTGGGCTATGGATGGGAGATGGTGCCACCTGCTGCCCTGTACATCTGTACCCTATATGGAGTCATTGTGTGGGGGACATATCCCAGCACAGTGGTCCAGGAACATGTGGTGCCCTCACTTGTGCCAGTGTCCCCATCCTTTGGGATGGTTGCTGGTATGGTGCCTTGTGCCTGTTGCTGCTGTGAGGAGATAGTTGGAGTGCAAAATTCTCCACAGTGTCTGTCTGACACACACTGTTGGTCCGTGGCCTATGGGGCCAGGAGGCAACAACAGGGACATCCACACCCACACAGTGACAGTGGGAATCTATGGGCAGATCAGAACCTCAGAATGTTCTGGAACTGTCCATGTGTTCAGGGCAGAGTGCAGCTGTGCACAACGAGGACAGGCAGGCTCCCCTCTTGCCACCCCAAACTGGCTGGGTTGCACGGTGGCTGTAGGGTTCACCCATCCCTGTGGACACTGCAGTAGACCTGTAGCATCCAGGACAACTAGTAACAGTGAGTTCCGCATTTAGCTTATAGGGAAGTTGCCATCCACTGTTGTGTTGTGACTGAACTGGCCCATGCACTGGGGGTGGACATCAGGCCCCACAGCCCTGCAGGAGTGGATGGGGTGACAGGACTGGTGGCTACCTGCACCTGTTTGTCGGCAGCAGATGGTCTCTGCACATGTGCCCATCAGTGGGCCTAGGTCTGCAGTGTTCCCTAACCTTCCATGTTGTATACTGCTGGTCTGTGCAGCCAATGCCCCTGTGTATGCTCTATACCATCATGGCAGCTGTGTCCATGGGCCCTCAGCCCCTGGCCTGTATAGTGCAGGCTGTACTGTTCAGGCATGTGGGAACTCCCACAGTGACTGCTCTGGAAGGTGTGCCCCAACCCCATTGTCTATGGGCACCTGCACAGTGTGGGTGTCCTCCATCCCTTTTGGCACATGTGGGCCTGCATGCTGGAGGCTGCCATGATGTGGGTGCGGTGTGACATTGGGGTGGAGGTCTTGGGACACCACACTGTGTGCATTGTCTGTCAATGGCTGCATGTGAACCATGGCCATTGGTCACCATAGTGTGGTTCCACACACTCCCAACAGCATGCTATGGACATGTCAATGGCCCCCTCTCCCTAGTGATGCCATACACATGAGGTGGGCCACTCTCACAGTGAGACTCCCTGTGGAAATTCCAAGAGGAGTACGTGGGAGCCTGGCACTGTCCACCCCAGGCTGTCTGTCATTGGTGATGGTGCCAGCCACACACATAGATGGGTCAGTTTCCATTGCACCCTGCTGCGGCAGGACAGGCATGCATGGGATGCATCTGGAGTACACCATGTGGGGTACTGGGTTGTGGACGTGTGGTGCTGTCTATAACACCCAGTCACCCATATTGGTCCCATTACTCTGGCAGGTACCATGGAGAATGGTGAAAGACTGCAGACCCACCACTTCAGTGCAGAAGAGCTATATGTGCTGGCACAGGCCTATAAGTCCAGGGAGCAGGTATAAAAAAAGTAGGTATTGTCCCACTGCAAGAGCACCAGCACTTATATCCAGTGGGCCTGGAAGGATATCACAGAGGAGGCGAATGCCATGGCATCTGGAGTAGGCCTGTGTAGGCAGTGAGAAAAGTCAGTCATTCTGGGATGTAGGAGGTGCACTAAGGAGGCCATTGTGATGGAGCGCTGAGAGCTGCATTCCACAGGTGGGGGCCATGAGCATTGGGGGCTACTTGGTCCCTGGATCCACAGGAGACCATAGCATCACCGCTATGACCTGTGGAGGTGATAGGGTGCCTGGTGGTAGTTATGAATCCCAAGTCTGGTTTGCCCAGACATGTGAATATGTGCATGTGCCATCCTCTATGTGGACAGGGAGGTGGTGAGATTATTCACCACTTGGGGTGCATGGTGCAGACATGCCATGGCTTGTATGGGATGTGGGCATCACTACTGTGTCCCTATAACCACATGGTGGCCAACTTTGTGCATGCCCTTGGCTGTGTCCCATAGTGTGTGCCCATCTGCCCCTTGGGGCAGGAATAACTACACTCCTAGATGGTGGGGTGTGCTTGTGTCACCTCAGATTTGGGTGCAGTGGTGCTGAGTGTGTTGCCACAGGTTGTGGGTGGGACTACCACTGGTGGGTTAGTGGCCATTGGTTGTGGAGTGTGTTCATCAAGGTTAGAACTGTCTAGTTATTTATTAGTTTATTAATAAATGTTAAAAATATAATACAACTGCATTTTTCTTGTAAAGTAGTCCCTCTCCTGCTATACTTGGCCAGTTGAGGTGCTGCTGTTTGTTTAATAAGATTCATAGCTGCCCCATGGTTTCATGGGAGTTGTAGTTGTGCTGGGGTGGCTGAAAAATAGAAGCAGAAGAAGCTGCTGAGTCTGTTTGTTGCTCGAACCAGATCGTACGCACGACTGCTTTAGCTGTAGTAAAATTGGCCCTCCTGATGAAAAGGGTCTATACCCTTGAAGTACTGGGGAAACATTGTTGTATGTTTTGATAAATTTACTAATTTGCACTGAAGCCATTTCCAGTGTGTATCGCTGCTTTTTGATTTTACATGGAGGGTCTTACAGTTCCTGGAAGGTCCAGTATTGCCCCAAACCACCCACCCTGGAGTGTATTATTGTGCTTAGAAAATGGGCTATAAGTAACAGTTTTAATGAAAGTAAATAACAGATTAAAAACAAGGATAATAATTGTTAAAAAAATAATAAAACTACATTTTTCTTGTAAAGAAATCCCTCTACTGCCATACTTGGCCACTTGAGGGGGCTGCTGTTTGTTTAAGCAAGATTCATAGCTGCCCCATCGTTTTATGGGAGTTGTAGTTTGTGCTGGGGTGGCTGAAAAACAGAAGCAGAAGAAGCTCCTGAGTCTGTCTGCTGCTCGAACCAGATTGTATGCACCACTGCTTTAGCTGTAGCTAATTTACCCTGGCTCACCTCTGCTCGGCTTTTGTTATTTGAGAGTTCCTCTTGGCTGTATCTCCACATTTTTGTTTATAAAGACTATTTTCCAGTGCCATAGGAGATTTAAAAATTTAACAATAGCTCCCTCCTTCAAAGGTGTGCCGAAGTTTGTGAAGCATTTCAGGTTAGTGAATTATCTATCCCATTATTAATGGGTTCTGAATTGTTTAACTGTGACTCGTTCCTCTGGTCTCCCACATGTGAATTATTTTGCTGCAGGGGTGGCTTAATTAGTGAGTAGTTCACATATCAAAGTCTGTATCAGGACTATCAAAACTCATAGTTGTGTTTTTAGATTTGAAAGTCAAGGCAGTCTGTCATCTCATTGTCACCATCAGAGTTTTAAGGGTTTTCCCTTCTAGATTTATTTATAGTGTGGTCAGGGAAGAGAGGAGTGGGACTTTCCTGCAAGTTGGTTATGGAGTGGGCACTGCTGGCTAGCAGCACCATTGAGAGTGGGAAGGGGACTGGAGGCCAGGCGTGAAGAGAGCACCGGAGTCAGGTCCAGCTTAGTGAAAAATGTTTCAAAGTTGTTTTTTTTTTAAATACTGATGTAATTCTTTTTAATTGGTAGTTGTATTGAGTGGCTTGAGGATTCACTGTGGGGAGAGGGGGGCTCTACTTGCTTTCTCATTAAGCGAGCAGAAAAAAAATAGTGGCAATTGAATTCTGAATTTTTAACTGGCACAAGGATACCAGTTTGGCCTTGGGAAATGGCAGGCTGCCACTTTTTATTTCCTGGTCATCTGTTGTAAGTTAATGTACCCCCTAGAAGGGGTACCAGCCAATCAAACACCAGAAAATAAAAAGCCATTTTCTACAAGAAGGTAATATCACTAGGGGGCACAACATGAAGCTGACAAGTGGGTAGCTTGAAATGGGATATTAGAAAGTTCTTTACAGAAAGAAAAGTAGATAAGTGGAAGGAACTTGCTAATGACAGTTAATGCATTTAACCAGGTGTGGGACAGAGTTAGGGGACTACATGAAGAGATTCAGAATGGGCAGAATAGGAGGGGTGACATGAAAGGTGTTAGCAAAGTATGGTCTCACCAGTACTAGATTGGTATCAGGACCAAAGTAGAGACCAGATGGACTGCACATCTTTTACTGCCTGTAAAATTCAACATTTCTATCTGCATTAACTATATAATAAATGGATGACAGCTCTTCACCATAGAAAAGGTCATCATTTATTGCTCTGTATACCTGTGACTAATTTATCAATCAAAGTATATACGAGCAGTAGTCAAACATAGCTATATAACAGCACTAATCAATCAATTACAGTGATACATCTAAACTAATCAATCAATTACAACTATATACCTGCACTAATCAATTACAGCTATATATCTACACTAATCAAGTACAGCTATATACCAGCACTAATCAATTACAGCTATATAACTGCATACATCAATTACAGCTATATACCTGCACTAATCAATTACAGCTATATACCAGCACTAATCAATCAATTACAGATATATACTGGCACTAATAAACACATTACAGCTTAATACCGGCACCAATCAATTATACTTATATACCTGCACTAATCAATCAATAACAGCTATATACCAGCATTAATCAATCAATTACAGCTGTATACCTGCACTAATCAATTACAGCCACTGTATATACCTGCAGTAATCAATCAATTACAGCTACTGTACATATCTGCACTAATCTGTCAATTACAGTTATGTACCAGCACTAATCTAGTACAGCTATATACCTGCACTAATCAATCAAAGCTATATACCTGCACTAATCAATTACACCTATATACCTGCACTAATCAATGAATTACAGTTATATACCTGCACTAATTAATCAATTACAGATATATACCTGCACTAATCAATCAATTACAGCTATATACCTGAACTTATAAATCAACTACAGCTATATACCTGCACTAAGAATCAATTACAGCTGTATACTTGTACTAATTAATAAATTACAGCTATTTACGTACTAATCAATTACAGCTATATACCTGCACTAATCAATTAAACCTATATACCAGCACTAATCAATCAATTGCAGCAATATACCTGCAATAATCAATTACAACTATATACCTGCACTAATCAATCAATTACAGCTACTGTATATACCTGCACTAATCTATCAATTACAGCTATGTACCTGCACTAATCAATCAAAGCTAAATACTTGCACTAATCAGTTACACCTATATACCTGCACTAATCAACCAATTACAGCTATATGCCTGCACTAATCTGGCAATTAGCTATATACCTGCACTAATCAATTACAGCAATATACCTGTACTAATCAATCAATTACAGCTATATACCTGCACTAATCAATCAAAGCTATATACCTACACTAATCAATTACACCTATATGACTGCACTAATAAATTAATTACAGCTATATACTTGCACTAATCAATCAATTACAGCTATATATGCAATAATCAATCAAAGCTATACACCTCCACTAATCAATTACACCTGTATTTCTGCACTAATCAATTAAAGCTATACACCTGCACTAATCAATCAATTACAACTATATACCTGCCCTAATCAATCAATTACAGCTACTGTATATACCTGCACTAATCTATGAATTACAGCTATATACCTGCACTAATCAAAAACAGCTATATATAAGCACCAATCAATCAATTACAGCTATATACCTGCACTAGTCAACAAATTACAGATATATACCGGCACCAATCAATCAATTACAGCTATGTACCTGCACTAATCAAAAAATTACAGCACTATACCTGCACTAATCAATTACACCTATATACCCTCACTTATCAATTACAGCTATATACCTGCACTAATCAATGATACCTATATGCCATCACTAATCAATCAATTGCAGCTATATACCTGCACTAATCAATTACAACTATATACCTGCACTAATCAATCAATTTCAGCTACTGTATATACCTGCACTAATCTGTCAATTACAGTTATGTACCTGAACTAATTTATTACAGCTATATACTTGCACTAATCAATCAATTACAGCTATATACCTGCAATAATCAATCAACGCTATATACCTCCACTAATCAATTACATCTGTATTTCTGCACTAATCAATTAAAGCTATACACCTGCACTAATCAATCAATTACAGCTATATACCTGCCCTAATCAATCAATTACAGCTACTTGGCAGAAGACACCAAGAGAAAGGACTGCTGTGTGACTGAACTTCTCTGCTGGGACTAAAGTAGAAGAACTTTTGTATTTGGACCTTTAATTTAGCGTAAAAAACTAACATACAAAACAAAAACAAAAAGTGTGTGTTTGGGTTAACTGAACTGAATGGGTAACTGAAAAGTCATCTAGGTGTAAATCTCAGGTGACTGAAAGGACTTAACTGCTGTGAGGTTTAAATTACTTGTAGAAAGATCTGTTAAGTAGGGGGAGTGGCTTAGCTAGAAGGAAGCTACATTTAAAGACTGCCTTAGAAAGATTCTGCTAATAGCTTGGCAGAAGACACCAAGAGAAAGGACTGCTGTGTGACTGAACTTCTCTGCTGGGACTATATTGCCCTCCTTCCCCCCACCCAAAGCTAGTTCTATTTTTATAGGCACAGGATTTGACTGACAACAGGAACTTCCTGTTTAGGGGCAGGAAGTGAGTGATCACAGAACCACCAAGGACCCACCATCCTAGAAGGGCAAGAGTAGCTCTCCGGCCCCCTCTAGCTGCTGGAGGTCTGCCTCTGAACAAGCAAGTGGTCTACTGTGAAATATAGGATATTAGTGTCTCAGAACAGGACAATCAGGAGCTTAAAGGGCACACAGGCAGAAAGTAGGAGAGAGAGAGAAAAAACAGATGAAAGAGTAAGGATTGCAAACAGTTAAGGGGTCAGAAATAAGACATGATTGGAGTGGTGCAGTGCAGTGGCTGTGGAGCAGCAGTCTCCAGAAGATATTCTGGAGGATGCGTGTTGTCCCATCTGCAGGCACCTCTGGGCTGAGGGAGGAGGTTGCTCATCTCCAGGCTGAGTTGGCCAGGATTTGTGGGACCTCCTCTTCCATCCAGGGACCACCAGTGCCACTGCCGTTGCCTCAGAGGTTGCCAAGAAAGAGGAGCGGTTGGACCACAGCGGGCTCAGGGAGGGTGAGGGTGGTGGAACAGGCACATCCATCCAGTTGTACCTCTCCACAATTCCTATGCCATTCTGGCAAAGTGTGGTTCCTCTATGGAGGCACCTACAGTGGAGACCAAGGAGGATGCTGGGAACCTCCACAAAGGAGACCCACAGGAGGGTGGCAGGGGACCCCGCAGGGAAGAAACAACTCCTGGTGGGGGACTCCATTGTTAGAAAGGTAGAACTGGGCAAGGAAGGGAGAGGAGGTAAGTGCTGCCTGGCGCCATGGCTTGAGGGACAGGGAGCGAATCCTCAGGATTGCGGAGCAGCTGCACAGGAGGGAGCTGGATGTCATTGTCCACCTGGGACAAATGACCTGGCTAAGAAAGGATTGAGAAGTGCAGGAAGAGTTTGTGGAATTGGGGAGGGGCCTTAGTTAAGCAGCACGCACGGTAACCTTCTCAGAGGTGCTACCCATCTATGGCATAGAGAGGCTAGGGTGTTCCGTACCATGGGATTCAATCAGTGGTTGAAAGCTGGTGTGGAGCTCAGGATTTGGCTTCACTGGGGACTGGGGTCCACCTGGAGTGATCAAGCCTATACTGGCATGATGGGCTGCATCTGTCCGGGAGGGAACCAGGATACTAGGTGATAGGTTTAAATGCTTCATTGGCAAGCTTTTAAACTAGCCAAGGGGAGGCACTGGAAAGGCAGGAAAATCCTAGCCCCCAAACAATCACGGTAGTAAGTGTGGCAAACACCAACATGGAGGTGTCGCTAGGGAGAAGGGCAGGGGTAAATGGAGAAAGTGACAAGGCAAGAAGGACAGGGATGTGGCAAAAGGGGTAAGGCCATCAGGAAATGGAGGTAATGATTACCAATGCCCATAGTCTGGGTAACAAGCTCCCTGAGCTGGTGGTCTTAATGGAAGAGGGATGCCTGGATATCGTAGCAGTCACAGAAACATGGTACACAGAGAACCATGACTGGGATGTTAACATACCAGGTACATAACCTACAGAAGAGACAGGCAGGGGAGAGAGAGGGGAGGAGTAGCTCTCTATGTAAAGGAAGGATAAAAGCAACTGAACAAAAGAGTAAACAGGGAGGAAAGGAGGCACTGTGGGTCACCTTGGAGACTGGAAAGGGCACCACAATCCGCATAGCTGTTGTGTACAGACCCCCATGTCAGGGAGAAGGAATGGACAAGGATATGATGGAAGGCATTCTTAGAATGGCAGAGAAAGGAGATACTGTTGATGGGAGACCTGAATATGCCAGATGTTAACTGGAGCACATTTGCTGCAGCCACATCCAAACAGGGCCATTCTTGATGCCCTACAGGTGGCAGGCATTAGACAGCTAGTTTTGGAACCCACTCATGAGGGAGCAATCTTAGACCTCATACTCTCAAACGGGGCAGGAGAGGATCTCAGATCTAGAAGTAGGTTGCCATCTGGGGACAAGTGACCATCAAACAGTGTGGTTCATGTTAAACTCAGCTACAGAGTCAAGCCATACAAAGTGAGGTACTGGACTTTGGAGGGCTGACTTTGGCAAGATGGGAGAGTGCCTCAGAAAAGCACTAGCAAACAGGCTAGAAGGAGGTGTGGAGCAACAATGGGAATTATCAAAACTGCCATCACAGAGAACAAGCCTTTGTGTGAAGCAAATTAACAAATCAAAATGAAAGAAAAAGCCACTATGGTTTTCAAGAGAGGTGGCTGTGAAAGTCAGGAAGAAAAGATAGCATTCCAGAAGTATAAGGAAACACAGAAGGAGCAGGACAGAGAGCTGTACCAGTTAAGGCAGAAAGAAGCAGGGAGGGAAGTCAGAATAGCAAAGGCCCAAACTGAGGAAAAGATAGCCAACTCAGTTAAGAAGGGGGATAAAACCTTTTATAGGTACATCAGCGAGCGTAGAAAGACAAAGGGAGGGATAGTGAGGCTGAATAGAATAAATGGTGGGTGGGCAGAGGGGGACAGTGAAAAAGCAGGAATACTGAATGAATATTTCTGCTCAGTATTCACAAAAGAGGAGGGGGAAGTGCCTAATCCAATTAACAGAAGCACTCTTGATAGGGGGGTCGATCCCAGTCCTTTCACAGAAGAAAGGGTTCTGCAAGAACTCTTAAAACTGAAGGTGGACAAAGCAATGGGTCCTGATGGAATTCACCCCAGAATTCTAAAAAGAATTAAGGAAGGAACTAGTGAAATCACTGGCTACTCTTTTAATAAATCATGGGAGGATGGTGTGGTACCCGAGGACTGGAGGAAGGTGGATGTGATTCCCTTACAAAGTGAGACCAAGACAGAGGCAGGAAACTACAGACCTGTCAGTCTGACCTCTGTGGTAGGGATGATGAGTCACTTCTGAAGGAAAGAATAGTTGAGTACCTAGAGGTCAGTGGAGCACAGGATCCAAGGCAGCATGGGTTCACAGCGGGAAGGTCATGTCAGACAGAATCTAATAGAGTTCTTTGACTGGGTTACCAAAGTAGTAGACCAGGGAGGGGCTGTGGACATGGCCTACCTAGACTTTAGCAAGGCATTTGACACAGTTCCACACAAAAGATTGATAGTCAAATTAACCAGCCTGGGAGTGGGTCCCAGGGTGGTAGCCTGGGTAAAACATTGGCTGGACAACAGAACACAGAAGGTAATTGTAAATGGGTCCATTCTGAAGAAAGGGCAGTTACTAGTGAGGTACCGCGGGAGTTTAGTGGGTCCAGTCCTTTTTAATGTCTTCATCAGTGACATTGCAGAGGGACTGGAAGGAAAAGTATGCCTTTTTGCAGATGACACAAAGATCTGCAACAGGGTTGATACACAAGGAGGCGTGAAAAGGATGAAAAGGGACTTGGCAAGGTTGGAGGAATGGTCAGATGTATGGCAGCAAGGATTCAATGCAAAAAGTGCAAAATAATGCACCTGGAAACAAGAACCCAGGGAAGAATACACAATGGGTGGGAGGTAGTAACAACAACAAAACAGGAAAGGGACCTGGGGTAATCATATCAGATGACCTTAAGGTTAGCAAGCAATGTGAGAAGGCAGTAGGGAGGGCTGGGGTATACTGGGATGTATAGGGAGAGGCATCAGCAGCAGAAAACAGGAAGTTGTTATCCTCTGTACAGACAGTTGGTGAGACCCCATCTGGAATACTGTGTCCAGTTCTGGAGACCCCATCTCTGCAAGGACATAGACAGGATGGAAGCTGTCCAGAGGAGGGCAACTAACATGGTGCAGGGTCTGCACCGGAAGACATATGAAGAGAGACTAAAGGAGCTTAATATGTATACACTTGAGGAAAGAAGGGAGAGGGGGGACATGATAGAAACTTTCAAGTACCTCAAGGGAATCAAAACAAAGTCCAAGAGGGTAGCATCTTTCAGAAAAAAAGACTTGAAAGAACAAGGGGACACAATTTAAAGATAGAAGGAGGGCAGTTCAGGGGCAATGTGAGGAGTATTATTTCACAGAGAGGTAGTGGATGCATGGAACAGCCTTCCTGAGGTGTTAGGGTCTAAAACTGTGGGAGAATTCAAGAATGCATGGGACAGACATAAGGCAATTCTTGTGGGGGCAGGAAGATAAAGGCTGTTGGTTAACAGGATCTACGGCCTATATCCTGAGAGTGCGGAAATGGGCAGACTAGATGGGCCCTGTGGTCCTTATCTGCCGTCAAAGTCTATGTTTCTATGTTTCATGTTACTGTATATACCGCACTAATCTATCAATTACAGCTATATACCTGCACTAATAAAAACAGCTATATACAAGCACCAATCAATCAATTACAGCTATATACCTGCACTAATCAACAAATTACAGATATATACCTGCACTAATCAATCAATTACAGCTATGTACCTGCACTAATCAAAAAATTACAGCACTATACCTGCACTAATCAATTACACCTATATACCCTCACTTATCAATTACAGCTGTATACCTGCACTAATCAATGATACCTATATACCAGCACTAATCAATCAATTGCAGCTATATATCTGCACTAATCAATTACAACTATATACCTGTACTAATCAATCAATTACAGCTACTGTATATACCTGCACTAATCTGTCAATTACAGTTATGTACCTGCACTAATCTATTACAGCTATATACCTGCACTAATCAATTACAGATATATAACTGCACTAACCAATGAATCAAAGCTATTCACCTGCTCTAATCAATTACAGCTATATACCAGCACTAATCTATCAATTATAGCTATATACCTGCACTAATCAATCAATCAAAGTATATACCTGCAATAATCAATTACAGCTATATACCTGCACTAATCCATCAATTACAGCTACATACATGCAATAATCAGTCAATTACAGCTATATACTGCACTAAAATCAGTTACAGCTATATACCTGCACTAATCAATCAATAACAGCTATATACCTGCCAATCAATCAATTACAGCTATATACCTGCAGTAATCAAACAATTACACCTAGATACCTGAACTAATCAATCATCTGAAGCTATATACCTGCACTAATCAATCAATTACAGCAATGTACCTGCACTAATCAATTACAGCTATATACCTGCACTAATCAATCAAAGCTATATACTTGCACTAATCAATTACACCTATCTTCCTGCACTAATCAATAAATTACAGCTATATACCTGCACTAATCTGGCAATTAGCAATATACCTGAACTAATCAATTACAGTTATATACCTGTACTAATCAGTCAATTACAGCTATATACCTGCACTAATCAATCAAAGCTATATACGTGCACTAATCAATTACACCTATATACCTGCACTAATCAATCAATTACAGTTATATATCTGCAATAATCAATCAGAGCTATATACCAGCACTAATCAATTACACCTATATATCTGCCCTAATCAATTAAAGCTACACACCTGCACTAATCAGTCAATTACAGCTACTGTATACACCTGCACTATTCAATCAATTACAGCTATATACCTGCACTAATCAAAGAATTACAGCACTATACCCGCACTAATCAATTACACCTATATACCTGCACTAATCAATTTCAACTATATACCTGTCCTAATCAATTACAACTATATATCTGAACTAATCAATCAATTACAGCTACTGTATATACCTGCACTAATCTGTCAATTACAGCTACGCACTGCGATAATCTATTATAGCTATATACCTGCACCTAATCAATTACAGCTATATACCTGCACTAATCAATCAATCAAAGCTATATACCTGCACTAATCAATTACAGCTATATACCAGCACTAATCAATCAATTACAGCTATATACCGCACTAATCTAGCAATTAGCTATATAACTGCACTAATAAACTACAACTATCTACCTGTACTAATCAATCAATTACAGCTACAGTATATACCTGCACTAATCTATCAATTACAGGTATATACCTGTACTAATCAATTTCAGCTAAATACCTGCACTAATCAATCAATCAAAGCTATATACCCGCACTAATCAATTACAGCTATATACCTGTACTACTCAATCAATTACAGATATATACCTGCCTAATAAATCAATTACAGCTATATATGTGCACTAATCAGTTACAGCTATATACCTGCACTAAAATCAATTACTGCAATATACCTGCATTAATCAATCAATAGCAGCTATATACCTGCATTGATCAATAAATTACAGCTATATACCTGCACTAATCAGTCAATTACAGTTGTATACCTGCACTATTCAAGAACACCTATATACCTGCACTAATCAATTACAGGTATATACCTGCACAAATCAATCAATTACAGCTATATACCTGAATCTAATCAACTACAGCTATATACCTGCACTAATGAATCAGTTACAACTATATACCTGCAATAATCAATAAATTACAGTGATATACCTGCACTAATCAATTACAGCTATATACCTGCACTAATCAATTATACCTATATACTAGCACTAATCAATCAATTGCAGCTATATACCTGCACTAATCAATTACAACTGTATTCCTGCACTAATCAATTACAGCTATATAGCTACACTAATCAAGTACTGCTATATACCAGCACTAATCAATTACAGCTATATACCAGCACTAGTCAATTACAGCTATATACCCGCATTATTTATCAATTACAGATATATACCTGCACTAATAAATAAATTACAGCTAAATACCTGCACCAATCAATTATACCTATATACCTGCACTAATCAATCAATTACAGCTATATATGAGCACTAATCAATCAATTACAGCTATATACCTGCACTAAAATCAGTTACATCTATATACTTGCACTAATCATCAATAACAGCTATATACCAGCACTATTCAATTAATTACAGCTATATGCCTGCACTAATCAATTACAGCTATATACCTGCACTAATCAAGCAATTACAGCTACTGTATATAACTGCACTAATCTGTCAATTACAGTTATGTACCTGCTCTAATCAAGTACAGTTATATGCCTGCACTAATCAATTAGAGATATATACCGGCACTAACCAATCAATCATAGCTATACACCTGCACTAATCAATTACAGCTATATACCAGCCCTAATCAATCAATTACAGCTCTATAGCTGCACTAATCAATTAATTACAGCTATGTACTTGCACTAATCTATCAATTACAGCTTTATACCGGCACTAATCAGTAAATTACAGTGATATACCTGCACTAATCAATCAAAGCTATATACTTGCACTAATCAATTACACCTATCTTCCTGCACTAATCAATAAATTACAGCTACATACCTGCACTAATCTGGCAATTAGCAATATACCTGAACTAATCAATTACAGTTATATACCTGTACTAATCAATCAATTACAGCTATATACCTGCACTAATCAATCAAAGCTATATCGTGCACTAATCAATTACACCTATATACCTGCACTAATCAATCAATTACAGTTATATACCTGCACTAATCAATCAATTACAGCTGTAAACCTGCAATAATCAATCAGAGCTATATACCAGCACTAATCAATTACCCTATATATCTGCCCAATCAATTAAAGCTACACACCTGCACTAATCAGTCAATTACAGCTACTGTATACACCTGCACTATTCAATCAATTACAGCTATATACCTGCACTAATCAAAGAATTACAGCACTATACCGCACTAATCAATTACACCTATAAGCTGCACTAATCAATTTCAGCTATATACCTGCCTAATCAATTACAACTATATATCTGCACTAATCAATCAATTACAGCTACTGTACATACCTGCACTAATCTGTCAATTACAGCTACGTACCTGCATTAATCTATTATAGCTATATACCTGCACGAATCAATTACAGCTATATACCTGCACCAATCAATCAATCAAAGCTATATACCTGCACTAATCAATTACAGCTATATACCAGCACTAATCAATCAATTACAGCTCTATACCTGCACTAATCAATCAATTACAGCTATATACCTGCACTAATCTAGCAATTAGCTATAAAACTGCACTAATAAACTACAACTATCTACCTGTACTAATCAATCAATTACAGCTAAATACCTGCACTAATCAATCAATTACAGCTACAGTATATACCTGCACTAATCTATCAATTACAGGTATATACCTTTACTAATCAATTTCAGCTAAATACCTGCACTAATCAATCAATCAAAGCTATATACCTGCACTAATCAATTACAGCTATATACCTGTACTACTCAATCAATTACAGATATATACCTGCACTAATAAATCAATTACAGCTATATATGTGCACTAATCAATTACAGCATATACCTGCACTAAAATCAATTACTGCAATATACCTGCATTAATCAATCAATAACAGCTATATACCTGCATTAATCAATAAATTACAGCTATATACCTGCACTAATCAGTCAATTACAGTTATATACCTGCACTATTCAAGAACACCTATATACCTGCACTAATCAATTACAGGTATATACCTGCACAAATCAATCAATTACAGCTATATACCTGAATTAATCAATCAACTACAGCTATATACCTGCACTAATGAATCAGTTACAACTATATACCTGCAATAATCAATAAATTACAGTGATATACCTGCACTAATCAATTACAGCTATATACCTGCACTAATCAATTATACCTATATACTAGCACTAATCAATCAATTGCAGCTATATACCTGCACTAATCAATTACAACTGTATTCCTGCACTAATCAATTACAGCTATATAGCTACACTAATCAAGTACTGCTATATACCAGCACTAATCAATTACAGCTATATACCAGCACTAGTCAATTACAGCTATATACCCATTATTTATCAATTACAGATATATACCTGCACTAATAAATAAATTACAGCTAAATACCTGCACAATCAATTATACCTATATACCTGCACTAATCAATCAATTACAGCTATATATGAGCACTAATCAATCAATTACAGCTATATACCTGCACAAAATCAGTTACATCTATATACTTGCACTAATCATCAATAACAGCTATATACCAGCACTATTCAATTAATTACAGCTATATGCCTGCACTAATCAATTACAGCTATATACCTGCACTAATCAAGCAATTACAGCTACTGTATATAACTGCACTAATCTGTCAATTACAGTTATGTACCTGCTCTAATCAAGTACAGTTATATGCCTGCACTAATCAATTAGAGATATATACCGCACTAACCAATCAATCATAGCTATACACCTGCACATAATCAATTACAGCTATATACCAGCCCTAATCAATCAATTACAGCTCTATAGCTGCACTAATCAATTAATTACAGCTATGTACTTGCACTAATCTATCAATTACAGCTTTATACCGCACTAATCAGTAAATTACAGTGATATACCTGCACTAATCAATCAAAGCTATATACTTGCACCAATCAATTACACCTATCTTCCTGCACTAATCAATAAATTACAGCTACATACCTGCACTAATCTGGCAATTAGCAATATACCTGAACTAATCAATTACAGTTATATACCTGTACTAATCAATCAATTACAGCATATACCTGCACTAATCAATCAAAGCTATATACGGCACTAATCAATTACACCTATATACCTGCACTAATCAATCAATTACAGTTATATACCTGCACTAATCAATCAATTACAGCTGTAAACCTGCAATAATCAATCAGAGCTATATACCAGCACTAATCAATTACACCTATATCTGCCTAATCAATTAAAGCTACACACCTGCACTAATCAGTCAATTACAGCTACTGTATACACCTGCACTATTCAATCAATTACAGCTATATACCTGCACTAATCAAAGAATTACAGCACTATACCCGCACTAATCAATTACACCTATATAGCTGCACTAATCAATTTCAGCTATATACCTGCCCTAATCAATTACAACTATATATCTGCACTAATCAATCAATTACAGCTACTGTACATACCTGCACTAATCTGTCAATTACAGCTACGTACCTGCATTAATCTATTATAGCTATATACCTGCACGAATCAATTACAGCTATATACCTGCACCAATCAATCAATCAAAGCTATATACCTGCACTAATCAATTACAGCTATATACCAGCACTAATCAATCAATTACAGCTCTATACCTGCACTAATCAATCAATTACAGCTATATACCTGCACTAATCTAGCAATTAGCTATAAAACTGCACTAATAAACTACAACTATCTACCTGCACTAATCAATCAATTACAGCTATATATGAGCACTAATCAATCAATTACAGCTATATACCTGCACTAAAATCAGTTACATCTATATACTTGCACTAATCATCAATAACAGCTATATACCAGCACTATTCAATTAATTACAGCTATATGCCTGCACTAATCAATTACAGCTATATACCTGCACTTATCAAGCAATTACAGCTACTGTATATAACTGCACTAATCTGTCAATTACAGTTATGTACCTGCTCTAATCAAGTACAGTTATATGCCTGCACAATCAATTAGAGATATATACGGCACTAACCAATCAATCATAGCTATACACCTGCACTAATCCATTACAGCTATATACCAGCCCTAATCAATCAATTACAGCTCTATAGCTGCACTAATCAATTAATTACAGCTATGTACTTACACTAATCTATCAATTACAGCTTTATACCTGCACTAATCAGTAAATTACAGTGATATACCTGCACTAATCAATTACAGCTATATACCTGCACTAATCAATTATACCTATATACTAGCACTAATCAATCAATTGCAGCTTTATACCTGCACTAATCAATTACAACTGTATTCCTGCACTAATCAATTACAGCTATCTGGCTACACTAATCAAGTACTGCTATATACCAGCACTAATCAATTACAGCTATATACCTGCACTAATGAATTGCAGCTATATACCCGCATTATTTATCAATTACAGATATCAATCAATCAATCAATCAATCAAAATCTTTATTTAGTCAGGAACATCATTGAGCGTAGTCATTTACAAGATGGACCTGGTGGTCATACAAATTAGAGTACAAGTATTTTACATAGACAAGAAAAACATGAACAACAGTACAATGACATAGAATGAGAGTTTACAACAATTTACATATATACAATGTACAGTAAAATCACTTAACCTGTAGGAAAAGGAGAGAATAGATATAGCAGGCATAGTATACAAATAATAAGCTATATGGCTTTTATAAGAGCTTACAGCTGACTGGATAATAGAAGGAACTAACATAATGGAATACGGAAGGGGCTGTAGGTTGGATGGGAGATTAGGCCTTATGAAAGCAATTGCAGAACTCTGGAAATATGGTGGAGAATAATCTTTAAGGATGATAAGGGTAAGAGGGTATTGAGATTCATAGATTTTGGAGTGAGTTCCAAGTAACTGCAAGGGAGTAGCTGATGGCTGACCCTCCCAAACTGGGTACAGGCATTGGGGACCTTTAACATGATGAGTTTACTGATCCTTAGGGTGTATGGCCTAGAAGTAATTCGGGTAAAACAGTCTGTGATATAGGAGGGGAGTTTGCCTGATAAAGCTTTGAAGATCCAGATTGCAGCATTCCTATTTCTTCTGTGTTGTAGTGATGTCCAATTAACTTCCATATAAAGAGAGCAATGATGGGTGCTAGAGGGAAGGTCAGTAATATATACCTGCACTAATAAATAAATTACAGCTAAATACCTGCACCAATCAATTATACCTATATACCTGCACTAATCAATCAATTACAGCTATATATGAGCACTAATCAATCAATTACAGCTATATACCTGCACTAAAATCAGTTACATCTATATACTTGCACTAATCATCAATAACGGCTATATACCAGCACTATTCAATTAATTACAGCCATATGCCTGCACTAATCAATTACAGCTATATACCTGCCTAATCAACAATTACAGTTATATGCCTGCACTAATCAATTAGAGATATATACCGGCACTAACTAATCAATCATAGCTATACACCTGCACTAATCAATTACAGCTATATACCAGCCCTAATCAATCAATTACAGCTCTATAGCTGCACTAATCAATTAATTACAGCTATGTACTTGCACTAATCTATCAATTACAGCTTTATACCGGCAATAATCAGTAAATTACAGTGATATACTTGCACTAATCAATTACAGCTATATACCTGCACTAATCAATTATACCTATATACTAGCACTAATCAATCAATTGCAGCTTTATACCTGCACTAATCAATTACAACTGTATTCCTGCACTAATCAATTACAGCTATCTGGCTACACTAATCAAGTACTGCTATATACCAGCACTAATCAATTACAGCTATATACCTGCACTAATGAATTGCAGCTATATACCCGCATTATTTATCAATTACAGATATCAATCAATCAATCAATCAATCAAAATCTTTATTTAGTCAGGTGAACATCATTGAGCGTAGCTCATTTACAAGATGGACCTGAGTGGTCATACAAATTAGAGTACAAGTATTTTTACATAGACAAGAAAAACATGAACAACAGTACAATGACATAGAATGAGAGTTTACAACAATTTACATATATACAATGTACAGTAAAATCACTTAACCTGTAGGAAAAGGAGAGAATAGATATAGCAGGCATAGTATACAAATAATAAGCCTATATGGCTTTATAAGAGCTTACAGCTGACTGGATAATAGAAGGGGAACTAACATAATGGAATACGGAAGGGGGCTGTAGGTTGGATGGGAGATTAGGCCTTATGAAAGCAATTGCAGAACTCTGAAATATGGTGGAGAATAATCTTTTGAAGGATGATAAGGGTAAGAGGGTATTGAGATTCATAGATTTTTGGAGTGAGTTCCAAGTAACTGCAAGGAGTAGCTGATAGCGCCCTCCCAAACTGGTACAGGCATTGGGGACCTTTAACATGATGAGTTTACTGATCCTTAGGGTGTATGGCCTAGAAGTAATTCAGGTAAAACAGTCTGTGATATAGGAAGGGAGTTTGCCTGATAAAGCTTTGAAGATCCAGATTGCAGCATTCCTATTTCTTCTGTGTTGTAGTGATGTCCAATTAACTTCCATATAAAGAGAGCAATGATGGGTGCTAGAGGGAAGGTCAGTAATATATACCTGCACTAATAAATAAATTACAGCTAAATACCTGCACCAATCAATTATACCTATATACCTGCACTAATCAATCAATTACAGCTATATATGAGCACTAATCAATCAATTACAGCTATATACCTGCACTAAAATCAGTTACATCTATATACTTGCACTAATCATCAATAACAGCTATATACCAGCACTATTCAATTAATTACAGCTATATGCCTGCACTAATCAATTACAGCTATATACCTGCACTAATCAATCAATTACAGCTACTATATAACTGCACTACTCTGTCAATTACAGTTATGTACCTGCTCTAATCGAGTACAGTTATATGCATGCACTAATCAATTAGAGATATATACCGGCACTAACCAATCAATCATAGCTATACGCCTGCACTAATCAATTACAGCTATATACCAGCCCTAATCGATCAATTACAGCTCTATACCTGCACTAATCAATTAATTACAGCTATGTACTTGCACTAATCTATCAATTACGGCTATATACCTGCACTAATCAATCAATCAAAGCTATATACCTGCACTAATCAATTACACCTATATACCTGCACTAATCAATGAATTACAGCTATATACCTGCACTAATGAATCAATTACAGCTATATACATGCAATAATCAATCAATTACAGCTATATACCTGCACTTATTAATTAATTACAGATATATACCTGCACTAATCAATCAATTACAGCTATATACCTGCACTAATCAATTACAGCTCTATACCTGCATTAATCAATCAATTACAGCTATATACCTGAACTAATCAATCAACTACAGCTTTATACCTGCACTAATCAATCAATTACAGCTGTATACTTGTACTAATTAATAAATTACAGCTATTTACGCACTAATCAATTACAGCTATATACCTGCACTAATCAATTAAACCTATATACCAGCACTAATCAATCAATTTTGTAATATACCTGCAATAATCAATTACAACTATATACCTTCACTAATCAATCAATTACAGCTACTGTATATACCTGCACTAATCTATCAATTACTGCTATGTACCTGCACTAATCAATTACAGCTATGTACCTGCACAATCAATCAAAGCTATATACTAGGAGTTATACTAGGAGGTATAGACATACAGAAAGCTGAGACCCATTTTGGTATGCTTCCAGCCATGCTGGTAATTTCCATGTTTATTTTAACAGGATTGAATCGAGTTTATGCTTAAAGATTTTGTGATCTCTATTATCAAACAAGGAATTAGGTAATGAGTTCCACAAGGTTATTATTCTCTGGGTAAAAAAGGATCTCCTTTTATTATTTTTTGGGCATGTTAGAGATATTTGATATCTGTGGCTTCTTAAATTACAATTATGTTTATTATAAGATAGATTTAATAGTGTTAGTAACTCTTCCTCACATAATTTATGCATAAAAGTACATCTCTCTTATTCTTCTCTGCTCCAGGAATACATCTTTAATTTGTCCAATCTTTGATCATAGCTAATGGTTGATATGTCTTCCACCATTTTGGTAACCCTCAGCTGCACCCCCTCCATTCTTTTACATCCCTTCTCAGGTATGGATTCCACAAGGGGGAGCAGTAGTCCAAATAAGGCCTTGCATAGGCCCTATGGGGTGGAATAATGCATTTTCTATTTCTGGATGTAAAGCTTATTTTTATGCATCCTATTAGCCTGTTTGTTTTATTAATGATGTTATTGTAATGTGCATGAAATGTTAGATCCGAGTCTATTATAATACCTAAGTCATTTTGTTGATTTACATGTTTTATTATTTGTCCTTTTAATGTGTAACCATGATGCAAGTTATTTTTTTCTGAAATGCATAACAATGCATTTCTCATTGCTGAATGTCATTTGTTTTTTACAGCCCATAATTCTATTTTTTAAGTCATTTATGAGTTCTTGTTCTTCCTTGGTATCTACCTGGGCTGTTAGTTTAGTGTCATCAGCAGATTTTATGGCTAAACTGTTTAAATTTTTATGTCATATCTGATATAAATATAAAGAGAATCGGTCCCAAGACTGATCCCCTGAGGCACCCCACTGGCCACCAATCTCATGCCTGATACTTGACCTTTATACAAACACATTGAGTACGATTTTTTAGCCAGTTACCCAATTTGTGATCCTATTGTCAATACCAAGTTTATCCATTTTATCTATTAGTAGTTCGTGTAGCACTTTATCAAATGCTTTACATAGGTCAAGATAAATTATGTCTATAGCTTTATTATCTTCAATACATTTACTTATGTGTTCATAAAAAAACATATTACTTGTTAGACAGGATCTGTTTTTTCGAAAACCATGTTGGGATTTGTCTTCTAATCCTTTTACTTTTAGGTAACTTTCAATCCTAGTTTTTAATATTGTTTCGAACATTTTACCTACTATACTTGTTAAACTAATGGGTCTATAATTTGAAATTTGTGATCGATTTCCCTTTTTAAAAATAGGTGTGACAATTGCAGTTTTCCAGTCCATTGGGACATGCCCTGTATTTAGTGACATGTTAAAAAGTTTATGTAGTGGGTTAATTATCCATTCTTTAATTTCCTTCAATAACTTAGGATGTAACTTGTCTGGACCAGGCGATTTATTTGTGTTTAGTTTGTTTAGGTTGTCCATAATCTCTTTTTTAGTTATCTCATTTAAAGTATCTTTTGGAATTTTATTGACTATTGATGGATATGTTTTAGTATTGAAAACTGAACAAAAGTATTTTTTGAATTCATCTGTACTATCTTGAAGTGATATTACACTATTATCTATCACCAGTGGACCTATATTTCTAGAGTTTGATTTTTTATTATTTATGTAAGAATAAAAACTTTTTCCACCATCTTTAATGTATGCAAGCTTTGTTTCAATTTTTTTTTCACCATTCTAATTTTGCATTTACATTTTTTGTGAGATCTTGTAATTCCAGATATTATAATCACTACTGTCTCTTATCATTGCTCTATACAGTCCACATTTTTGTTTAATTAAATTTGTAATAGTTGGGGTCATCCAAGGTGGAATTTTACCTTTTTTATTGTACAAGGTTCTATTTGGTATATATTTATTTTCTAAGTTTATAATTTTATTTTGATTTTGTTCCATAATGTGTTACGGCAATCTATGTTGTTGTCCCATTTCCACTCTGATAGAATCTGTTTAAACTTAACAAAATTTGCTCTGTTATAATCTTTAGCTACTGTTTTACCCAAAACTGGTTTAAAACATATAGAGTTATTGAAGGTAATTATCATATGGTCACTACATAGTAATGGAGGTTTAACCATTATATTAGTTATTTTATCAGACATGTCTGTCAATACTAGATCCAAAATATTATTGTTGCAGGTGGGCTGATTTATTACTTGGTACAATCCATTTGTTGTACATGTATGCACAAACAGAGGTTCAATATTGTTACTACCAATGTTTTCATTCCAATTTATTCCTAGAAAGTTAAAGTCCCCCATTAGAATTATTTTGTTATAATTTGGCTTATCATTTATACTATTTATTATATCCTGGTTTATTGTAAAGTTAGAGTCAGGTGGCCAGTAACATAGACCAATCAGTAGTTTCAGAGTATTGTCACATAATATTTCTACCCATATAATTTCACTTAATGTACTATTAATTACATCCACGGCTTGTTTTGATTTTATGTTTTCTTTAACAAATAATGCCACACCTCCTTTTTTATCCTTTCTATTTTTGAAATATGTTGTATATCCTGATATCAAAAATCAATCAATCAAATCTTTATTTATTCAGGCGAACATCATTGAGCAAGGCTCATTTACAAGATGGGCCTGATAAGGTCAAGGTTCAACTGTTGGTACAC
Organism: Neoceratodus forsteri; assembly: GCA_016271365.2. Taxonomy (NCBI): domain Eukaryota; kingdom Metazoa; phylum Chordata; order Ceratodontiformes; family Ceratodontidae; genus Neoceratodus; species Neoceratodus forsteri. The sequence continues at coordinate 18,393,983 of JADMNL010000034.1, read as the reverse complement.
AACAGATACATCAGTGCACTTATATATGCATAACAGATACAGAAAAAAACACTTGTAAATACACTGATCAAGGGTAAGAAATTGGTTAGGATATACATGACAAGATAGGTTATAGGCAAATTATACTAAAAAATAAAGTATATACATATCCCAATAGAGGAGTCAAGGCATACACACAGCATACTGTAATACTAGGATGGATGGGGAGCATTTAGGAATGATGTAAGGGCAGAAATTAGAGGGAGAAGGATTAGGTAGGTAGTAGGTAGTTAGGTAGAGTTAAATGGAACTGGGGTATTATAAAAAGGGTGGCTGACTGGGAGGAAGAACTGTGGAACAGAATTATGCCATAAATGATGGCTGTCTGGAAGGGGGGGTTGTGAAATAGCAAGATTAGCTCTTGTGGTAGCAGTTGCATTTCTTGGTGAAGAAACCTGTACAGAGCTGTTTGAAGGATGCTATAGGTATGAGATTGGACAGCTTTAGGGATTTCTTTAGGGTATTCCATGCCATAGCTAGAGAATAGCTGATTGCCGCCCTCCCTGTCCGGGTGTTGACTTTAGGTATTTTGAGCATAATGAGGTTGTTGCATCTTAGGGCATAGGAGCTAGCTATGGCCTGGGTGAAACAGTCTAGAATATAATTTGGAAGTTTTTTAGACAATGCTCTGTTGCTCAGTTTAGACAATGCTCTGATATATTGTTACACCACTCAGAGTTATCATTCCACCATGTTTCAGTTACAGCGGCTATATCTATTTCCTCATTATTTAAAATATATTGAAATTTGGTCATATACTTGCACTATTCAATTATACCTATATACCTGCACTAATCAATCAATTACAGCTATATACCTGCACTAATCTGGCAATTAGCTATATATCTGCACTAATCAATTACAGCAATATACCTCTACTAATCAATCAATTACAGCTATATACCAGCACTAATCAATCAGAGTTATATACCTGTAGCAAACAATTACCCCATACACCTGCACTAATCAAACAGTTACAGCGATATACCAGCACTAATCAATCAAGTACAGCTACATACCTGCAATAATCAATCAAAGCTATATACCTGCAGTAATCAATTACACCTATTTATCTGCACTAATCAATTAAAGCTCTGCATCTGCACTAATCAGTCAATTACAGATATATACCTGCTCTAATCAATCAATTATAGCTACTGAATATACCTACACTTACTTACCAATTACAGCTATATACCTGCACTAATCAATTACAGCTATATACGTGCACTAATCAATCAATTACAACTATATACCTGCACTAATCAATACATTACAGATATATATATACCTGCACTAATCAATCAATTACAGCTATGTACATGCACTAATCAAAAAAATAGCACTGTACCTGTACTAATCAATTACACCTAAATACCTGCACTAATCAATTACAACTATATACCTGCTCTAATCAATCAATTACAGGTACTGTATATACCTGTACTAATCTGTCAATTACAGTTATGCACCTGCACTAATCTATTACAGCTATATACTGCACTAATCAATTACAGCTACATACCTGCACCAATCAATCAATCAAAGCCATATAAATGCACTAATCAATTACAGCTACATACCAGCACTAATCAATCAATTACAGCTCTATACCTGCACTAGTCAATCAATTACAGCTACATACCTGCACTAATCTAGCAATTAGCTATATAACTGCACTAATCAATTGCAGCTATATATCAACACTAATCAAATACAGCTATATACCAGCACTAATCAATCAATCAAATCTGTAAACCTGCACTAATCAATTACAGCTATATACCTGTACTAATCATTCAACTACAGCTATATACCTGCACTTATCAATCAATTACAGCTACTGTATATACCTGCACTAATCTATTAATTACAGGTATATACCTGCACTAATCAATTACAGATATATAGCTGCACTAATCAATCAATCAAAGCTATATACCTGCACTAATCAATTACAGCTATATACCAGCACTAATCAATCAATTGCAGCTATATACCTGCACTAATTAATTACAACTGCATACACTGCAATCAATGTTCGGCTATATGCCAGCACTAATCAATCAATTGCAGCTATATACTTGCACTAATTAATTACAACTTTATACCTGCACTAATAAATTACAGCTATCTATCTACACTAATCAAGAACAGCTATATACCAGCACTAATCAATTACAGCTATATACCCACTTTAATCAATCAATTACAGATATGTACCTGCACTAATATATAAATTACAGCTAAATAACTGCACCAATCAATTATACCTATATACCTGCACAAATCAATCAATTACAGCTATATATGAGCACTAATCAATCAATTACAGCTATATACATGCACTAAAATCAGTTACAGCTGTATACCTGCACTAATCATCAATAACAGCCACATATAAGCACTAATCAATCAATTACAGCTACTATGTATACCTGCACTAATCTGTCAATTACAGCTATGGACCTGCACTAATCAATTACAGATATATACCTGCACTAAGCAATCAATCAAAGCTATACACCTGCACTAATCAATTACAGCTATATACCAGCAATAATCAATCAATTACTGCTCTATACATGCACTAATCTATCAATTACAGCTATATACTTGCACTAATCAATCAATCAAAGCTATATACCTGCACTAATCAATTACAGCTATATACCTGCACTAAAACCAGTTACAGCTACATACCTGCACTAATCAGTCAATAACAGCTATATACCTGCACTAATTAATCAATTACAGCTATATACCTGCAGTAATCACTTACAACTATATACCTGCACTAATCAATCAATTACAGCTATATACCTGAACTAAAACCAGTTACAGCTACATACCTGCACTAATCAGTCAATAACAGCTATATACCTGCACTAATCAATCAATTACAGCTATATACCTGCAGTAATCAATTACAACTATATACCTGCACTAATCAATCAATTACAGCTATATACCTGAACTAAAACCAGTTACAGCTACATACCTGCACTAATCAGTCAATAACAGCTATATACCTGCACTAATCAATCAATTACAGCTATATACCTGCAGTAATCAATTACAACTATATACCTGCACTAATCAATAAATTACAGCTATATACCTGAAATAATCAATCAACTACAGCTGTATACCTGCACTAATCATTCAATTACAGCTATATACTTGTACTAATTAATCAATGACAATATACCTGCACTAATCAATTACAGCGGTATACCTGCACTAATCAATTAAACCTATATAACAGCACTAATCAATCAATTGCAGCTATATAACTGCACTAATCAATTACAACTATATACCTGCACTAATCAATCTATTACATCTATTGTATACACCTGCACTAATCTATCAATTACAACTATGTACCTGCACTAATCAATTACACTTATATACCTGCACTAATCAATCAAAGATAAATACTTGCAATAATCAATTATACCTATATACCTGAAATAATCAATCTAATACAGCTATATACCTGCACTAATCAGGCAATTAGCTGTATAAGTGCACTAATCAATTACAGCTATATACCTGTACTAATCAAACAATTACAGTTATATACCTGCACTAATCAATGAAAGCTATACACCTGCACTAATCAATTAAAGCTATACACCTGCACTAATCAATTAATTACAGCTACTGTATATACCTGCACTAATCAATTACAGCGATATCATGCACTAATCAATCAAACACAGCTTTATACCTGCACAAATCATTCAAAGCTATATACTTGCAATAATCAACTACACCTATATATCAGCACTAATCAATTAAAGCTATACACCTGCACTAATCAATCAATTTCAGCAACATACCTGCACTAATCAATTAAAGCTACTGCATATACCTGCACTAATCTATCAATTACAGCTATACACCTGCACTAATCAACTACAGCTATATACATGCACTAATCAATCAATAACAGCTACATACCTGCACTAATCAATAAATTACAGATATATACCTGCACTAATCAATCAATTACAGCTATGTACATGCACTAATCAAAAAATTATAGCACTATACCTGCACTAATCAATTACACATATATACCTGCACTAGTCAATTACAAGTACAGTATATCCCTGAAACTAATCAATCAATTACAGCTACTGTATATACCTGTACTAATCTGTCAATTACAGTTATGTACCTGCACTAATCTATTACAGCTATATACCTGCACTAATCAATAACAGCTATATACATGCACCAATCAAACAATCAAAGCCATATACCTGCACTAATCAATTACAGCTACATACCAGCACTAATCAATCAATTACAGCTCTATACCTGCACTAAACAATCAATAACAGCTATGTACCTGCACTAATCTAGCAATTAGCTATATACTGCACTAATCAATTACAGCTATATATCTGAACTAATCATTCAAGTACAGCTATATACCTGCACTAACCAAGCAATTACAGCTACTGTATATACCTACCCTAATATATCAATTACAGATATATACCTGCACTAATCAAATACAGCTATATACCTGCAAAAATCAATCAATCAAAGCCATATACCTGCACTAATTAATTACAGCTATATACCAGCACCAATCAATCAATCAATTACATCTCTATACCTGCACTAAACAAACAATTATAGTTATATACCTGAACTAATCAATCAATTACAGCTTCTGTATATACCTGCACTAATCTATCAATTACAGGTATATACCTGCACAAATCAATTACAGCTATATAGCTGCACAAATCAATCAATCAAAGCTATATACCTGCACTAATCAATTACAGCTATATAGCAACACTAATCAATCAATTGCAGCTAAATACCTGTACTAATCAATTACAACTATATACCTGCACTAATCAATTACAGCTATATATCTACATCAATCAAGTACAACTATATACCAGCACTAATCAATCAATCAAATCTATATACCTGCACTAATCAATTACAGCTATATACCTGTACTAATGAATCAATTACAGCTAAATACCAGCACTAATCAATCAATTTCAGCTACTGTATATACCAGCATGAATCTATCAATTACAGGTATATACCTGCACTAATCAATTACAGCTATTTACTGTAGCTGCACTAATCAATTAATCAAAGCTATATACCTGCACTAATCAATTACAGCTATATACCAGCACTAATCAATCAATTGGAGCTATATACCTGCACTAATCAATTACATCTATATACCTGCACTAATCAATTACAGCTATATATCTACACTAATCAAGAACAGCTATATACCAGCACTAATCAATTTCAGCTATATACCTGCATTAATCAATTACAGCTATGTACCTGCACTAATCAATCAATTACAGCTATATACCTGCACTAATCAATTACAGCTATATACCTGCACTAATCAATCAATTGCAGCTACTATATATACCAGCACTAATCTGTCAATTACAGTTATGTACCTGCACTAATCTAGTACAGCTATATACCTGCACTAATCAATTACAGATATATACCTGCAGTAAGCAATCAATCAAAGCTATACACCTGCACTAAACAATTAAAGCTATATACCAGCACTGATCAATCAACTACAGCTCTATACCTGCACTAATCAATCAATTATGGGTATATAACTGCACTAATCTATAAATTACAGCTATATACCTGCACTAATCAATTACAGCTATATACCAGCACCAATCAATCAATCAAAGCTATATACTAGCACTAATCAATTACAGCTATATACCTGCACTAATCAATCAATTACAGTTATATACATGCAATAATCAATCAATTACAGCTATATACCTGCACTAAAACCAGTTACAGCTACATATCTGCACTAATCAATCAATAACTGCTATATACCTGCATTAATTAATTAATTACAGTTATATACCTGCACTAATCAATCAATTACAGCTATATACCTGCAGTAATCAATTACAACTATATACCTGCACTAATCAATCAAATACAGCTACAAACTTGTACTAATTAATAAATTACACCTATATATCTGCACTAATCAATTACAGCTATATACCTGCAATAATCATTTAAACCTATATACTAGCACTAATCAATCAGTTGCAGCTATATACCTGCACTAATCAATTACAACTATATACCTGCACTTATCAATCAATTACAGCTATATACCGCACTAATCTGGCAATTAGCTGCATACCTGCACTAATCAATTACGAGCTACATGCCTGTATTAATCAAACATTTACAGCTATATACCTGCACTAATCAATCAAAGCTATACACCTGCACTAATCAATTACACCCATATACCTGCACTATTCAATAAATTACAGCTATATACCTGCACTAATCAATCAATTACAGCTATATACCTGCAATAATCAAAGCTTATACCTGCACTAATCAATTACACCTACATATCTGCACTAATGAATTAAAGCTATACACCTGCTAATCAATCAATTACAGCTGTATCTGCAATAATCAATCAATTACAGCTTCTCTATGTACCTGTACTAATCTATCAATTACAGCTATATGCCTGCACTTATCAATTACAGCTTTATACTTGCACTAATCAATCAATTACAGCTATATACCTGAACTAATCAATAAATTACAGATATATACCTACACTAATCATTTAATTACAGCTATGTACATGCACTAATCAAACAATTATAGCACTTTACCTGCACTAATCAAGTACCTATATACCTGCACTAATCAATTACAACTATATACCTGCACTAATCAACCAATTACAGCTACTGTATATACCTGTACTAATCTGTCATTTACAGTTATGTATTTGCACTAATTTATTACAGCTATATACCTGCACCAATTAATCATTCAAAGCCTTATACCTGCACTAATCAAGTACAGTTATATACCAGCAATAATCAATCAATTACAGCTATATACCTGCACTTATCTAGCAATTAGCTATATAACTGCACTAATCAAATACAGCTATATACCTGAACTAATCAATTACAACTATATACCTGCACTTAACAATTACAGCTATATATCTACACTAATCGAGTACAGTTATATACCAGCACTAATCAATCAATCAAATCTATATACCGGCACTAATCAATTACAGCTATATACCTGTAATGATCAATCAATTAACTATATACCTGCACTAATCCATCAAATACAGCTACTGTATATACCTGCACTAATCTATCAATTACAGGTATATACCTGCACTAATCAATTACAGCTATATACCTGCACCAATCAATCAATCAAAGCTATATACTAGCACTAATCAATTACAGCTATATACCTGCACTAATCAATCAATTACAGTTATATACATGCAATAATCAATCAATTACAGCTATATACCTGCACTAAAACCAGTTACAGCTACATATCTGCACTAATCAATCAATAACTGCTATATACCTGCATTAATTAATTAATTACAGTTATATACCTGCACTAATCAATCAATTACAGCTATATACCTCGCAGTAATCAATTACAACTATATACCTGCACTAATCAATCAAATACAGCTACAAACTTGTACTAATTAATAAATTACACCTATATATCTGCACTAATCAATTACAGCTATACACCTGCAATAATCATTTAAACCTATATACTAGCACTAATCAATCAGTTGCAGCTATATACCTGCACTAATCAATTACAACTATATACCTGCACTTATCAATCAATTACAGCTATATACCTGCACTAATCTGGCAATTAGCTGTATACCTGCACTAATCAATTACAGCTACATGCCTGTATTAATCAAACATTTACAGCTATATACCTGCACTAATCAATCAAAGCTATATACCTGCACTAATCAATTACACCCATATACTTGCACTAATCAATAAATTACAGCAATATACTTGCACTAATCAATCAATTACAGCTATATACCTGCAATAATCAAAGCTATATACCTGCACTAATCAATTACACCTACATATCTGCACTAATGAATTAAAGCTATACACCTGCACTAATCAATCAATTACAGCTGTATACCTGCAATAATCAATCAATTACAGCTTCTCTATGTACCTGTACTAATCTATCAATTACAGCTATATGCCTGCACTTATCAATTACAGCTATATACTTGCACTAATCAATCAATTACAGCTATATACCTGAACTAATCAATAAATTACAGATATATACCTACACTAATCATTTAATTACAGCTATGTACATGCACTAATCAAACAATTATAGCACTTTACCTGCACTAATCAAGTACACCTATATACCTGCACTAATCAATTACAACTATATACCTGCACTAATCAACCAATTACAGCTACTGTATATACCTGTACTAATCTGTCATTTACAGTTATGTATTTGCACTAATTTATTACAGCTATATACCTGCACCAATTAATCATTCAAAGCCTTATACCTGCACTAATCAAGTACAGTTATATACCAGCAATAATCAATCAATTACAGCTATATACCTGCACTTATCTAGCAACTAGCTATATAACTGCACTAATCAAATACAGCTATATACCTGAACTAATCAATTACAACTATATACCTGCACTTAACAATTACAGCTATATATCTACACTAATCGAGTACAGTTATATACCAGCACTAATCAATCAATCAAATCTATATACCAGCACTAATCAATTACAGCTATATACCTGTAATGATCAATCAATTACAGCTATATACCTGCACTAATCCATCAAATACAGCTACTGTATATACCTGCTCTAATCTATCAATTACAGGTATATACCTGCACTAATCAATTACAGCTATATACCTGCACTAATCAATTACACCTACATATCTGCACTAATGAATTAAAGCTATACACCTGCACTAATCAATCAACTACTGCTGTATACCTGCACTAATGAATCAATTACAGCTACTCTATATACCTGTACTAATCTATCAATTACAGCTATATACCTGCACTTATCATTTATAGCTATATACTTGCACTAATCAATCAAATACAGCTATATACCTGAACAAATCAATAAATTACAGATATATACCTACACTAATCAATTAATTACAGCTATGTACATGCACTAATCAAACAATTATAGCACTTTACCTGCATAATAAATTACACCTATATACCTGCACTAATCAATTACTATATACCTGCACTATTCAATCAATTACAGCTACTGTATATACCTGTACTAATCTGTCATTTACAGTTACGTATTTGCACTAATCTATTACAGCTATATACCTGCACCAATCAATCATTCAAAGCCTTATACCTGCACTAATCAATTACAGCTATATACCAGCACTAATCAATCAATTACAGCTCTATACCGCATTAATCAATCAATTACAGCTATATACCTGCATAATCTAGCAATTAGCTATATAACTGCACTAATCAATTACTGCTATATACCTGAACTAATCAATTACAACTATATAACTGCACTTATCAATTACAGCTAAATATCTACACTAATCAAGTACAGCTATATACTAGCACTAATCAATCAATCAAATCTATATACCTGCACTAATCAATTGCAGCTATATACCTGTAATGATCAATCAATTACTGATGTATACCTGCACTAATCCATCAATTACAGCTACTGTATATACCTGCACTAATCTATCAATTACAAGTATATACCAACACTAATCAATTACAGCTGTATAGCTGCACTAATCAATCAATCAAAGCTATATACCTGCACTAATCAATTACAGCTATATACCAGCACTAATCAATCAATTGCAGCTATATACCCACCTAATCAATTACAACTATATACCTGCACTAATGAATTACAGGTATATATTTACACTAATAAAGTACAGCAATATACCAGCACTAATCAATTTCAGCTATATACCTGCACTAATCAATTACAGCTCTATACCAGCACTGATAAATCAACTACAGCTCTATACCTGCACTAATCAATCAATTACAGCTATATACCTGCACTAATCTATAAATTACTGCTATATACCTACACTAATCAATTACAGCTATATACCTGCACCAATCAATCAATCAAAGCAATATACCAGCACTAATCAATTACAGCTATATACCTGCACTAATCAATCAATTACAGCTATATACCTGACTAAAACCAGTTACAGCTATATACCTGCACTAATCAATCAATAACTGCTATATACATGCATTAATTAATCAATTACAGTTATATTCCTGCACTAATCAATCAATTACAGCTATATACCCACAGTAATCAATTACAGCTATATACCTGCACTAATCAATCAATTACAGCTACAAACTTGTACTAATTAATAAATTATAGCTATATACCTGCACTAATCAATTACAGCTATATACCTGCACTAATCAATTAAATCTATATACTAGCACTAATCAATCAGTTGCAGCTATGTACCTGCACTAATCAATTACAACTATATACCTGCACTTATCAATCAATTGCAGCTATATACCTGCACTAATCTGGCAATTAGCTGTATACCTGCACTAATCAATTACAGCTACATGCCTGTATTAAACAAACATTTACAGCTATATACCTGCACTAATCAATCAAAGCTATATAGCTGCACTAATCAATTACACCCATATACCTGCACTAATCAATAAATTACAGCTATATACCTGCACTAATCAATCAATTACAGCTAGATACCTGCAATAATCAAAGCTATATACCTGCACTAATCAATTACTCCTACATACCTGCACTAATGAATTTAAGCTATACACCTACACTAATCAATCAATTACAGCTGTATACCTGCACTAATCAGTCAATTACAGCTACTCTATATACCTGTACTAATCTATCAATTATAGCTATATACCTGCACTTATCAATTACAGTTATATACTTGCACTAATCAATCAATTACAGCTATATACCTGAACTAATCAAATTACAGATATATACCTACACTAATCAATTAATTACAGCTATGTACATGCACTAATCAAACAATTATGGCACTTTACCTGCTAATCAATTACACCTATATACCTGCAATCAATTACAACCATATACCTGCACTAATCAACCAATTACAGCTACTGTATATACCTGTACTAATCTGTCATGTACAGTTATGTATTTGCACTAATGTATTACAGCTATGTACCTGCACCAATCATTCAAAGCCTTATTCCTGCACTAATCACTTACAGCTATATACCAGCACTAATCAATCAATTACAGCTCTATACCTGCACTAATCAATCAATTACAGCTATATACCTGCACTAATCTAGCAATTAGCTATATAACTGCACTAATCTATTACAGCTTTATACATGAACTTATCAAATACAACTATACACCTGCACTTATCAATTACAGCTATATATCTACACTAATCAAGTACAGCTATATACCAGCACTAACCAATCAATCAAATCTATATACCTGCAATAATCAATTACAGCTATATACATGTAATGATCAATCAATTACAGTTATATACCTGCGCTAATCTATCAATTACAGGAATATATCTGCACTAATCAATTACAGCTATATATCTGCACTAATCAATCAATCAAAGCTAAATACCTGCACTAATCAATTGCAGCCACATACCTGCACTAATCAATCAATTACAGTTGTATACCTGCAATAATCAATCAATTACAGTTACTCTATATACCTGTACTAATCTATCAATTACAGCTATATACCTGCACTTATCAATTACAGCTATATTCTTGCAATAATCAATCAATTACAGCCATATACCTAAACTAATCAATAAATTACAGATATATACCTACACTAATCAACTAATTACAGCTATGTACATGCACTAATAAAACAATTATAGCACTTTACCTGCACTAATCAATTACACCTATATACCTGCACCAATCAATTACAACTATATACCTGCACTAATCAATCAATTACAGCTACTGTATATACCTGTACTAATCTGTCATTTACAGTAAAGTATTTGCACTAATCTATTACAGCTATATACCTGCACCAATCAATCATTCAAAGCCTTATACCTGAACTAATCAATCACAGCTATATATCTGCACTAATCAATCAATTACAGCTCTATACCTGCACTAATCAATCAATTACAGCTATATACCTGCACTAATATAGCAATTAGCTATATAACTGCACTAATCAATTACAGCTATATACCTGAACTAATCAATTACAACTATATACCTGCACTTATCAATTACAGCTATATATCTACACTAATCAAGTACAGCTATATACCAGCACTAATCAATCAAATCTATATACCTGCACTAATCAATTACAGCTATATACATGTAATGATCAACCAATTACTGCTATATATCTGCACTAATCCATCAATTACAGCTACTGTATATACCTGCACTGATCTATCAATTACAGGTATATACCTGCACTAATCAATTACAGCTATATAGCTGCACTAATCAATCAATCAAAGCTATATACCTGCACTAATCAATTGCAGCTATGTACCAGCACTAATCAATCAATTGCAGCTATATACCTGCACTAATCAATTACAACTATATACCTGCAATAATCAATTACAGGTATATATTTACACTAATCAAGTACTGCAATATACCAGCACTAATCAAGTTCAGCTATATACCTGCACTAATGAATTACAGCTATACACCCACATTTCTCAATCAATTACAGATATATACTTGCATTAATATAAAAATGACAGCTAAATAACTGCACCAATCAATTATACCTATTTACCTGCACTAATCAATCAATTACAGCTATATATGAGCACTAATCAATCAATTACTGCTATATACCTGCACTAAAATCAGTTACAGCTTGTACCAGCACTATTCATCAATAACAGCTACATACCAGCACTAATCAGTTAATTACAGCCATATACCTGCACTAATCAATTACAGCTATATACCTGCACTAATCAATCAATAAAAGCATTCAGGAAGTACAAGGAATCGCAGAAAGAGCAGGACAGAGAACTGTATCAGTTAAAGCAAAAGGAAGCTGGGAAGGCAGTCAGAACAGCAAAGGTCCATATCGAGGAAAAGATAGCCAACTCAGTTAAGAAGGGGAATAAAACCTTTCATAGGTACATCAGGGAGTGAAGGAAGACCAAGGGAGGGATAGTGAGGCTTAATAAAGGGGAGGAAGGGTGGGCAGAGGGACACTGTGAAAAGGAAGAGATACTAAACAAATATTTTTGCTCAGTATTTACAAATGAAGAGGGGGAGGTACCTAAAACAAACAGTAGAAACACTCTGGATACAGAAGTTGATACCAGCCCATTTACAGAAGAAAGGGTTATGAAAGAACTCTTAAAACTGAAGGTGGACAAAGCAATTGGGCCTGATGGTATTCATCCCAGAATTCTAAAAGAACTAAGGGTAGAACTAGTGACACCACTGACTACCCTCTTTAACAAATCATGGGAGGATGGGGTGGTACCCAAGGACTGGAGGAGGGCAGATGTGATTCCCCTTCACAAAAGTGGGAGCAAAGCAGAAGCAGGAAACTACAGACCTGTTAGTTTAACCTCAGTGAAAGGAAAAATGATGGAATCACTTCTGAAGGAAAGAATTGTCGAGTATCTAGAGGCCAGAGGGGCACAGAACCCTAGGCAGCATGGATTCACAATGGGAAGGTCATGCCAGATGAATCTGATAAATTTCTTTGACTGGGTGACCAAAGTAGTAGATCAGGGAGGGGCTGTGGACATGGCCTACCTAGACTTTAGCAAGGCATTTGACATAGTCCCACACAAAGATTAATACAGGTTAGCCAGCCTGGGGTGGGTCCCAAGATGACAGCCTGGGTAAAGAATTGGCTGGAGAATAGGACACAGACAGTAATAGTTAATGGAGTCCACTCTGAAGAAAGGGGGATTACTAGTGGGGTACCACAGGGTTCAGTATTAGGACCGGTCCTCTTCAAAGTCTTTATAAGTGAGATTGCAGAGGGACTGGAAGGAAAAGTATGTCTCTTTGCAGATGACACAAAGATCTGTAACAGAGTTGATGCACAAGGTGGGGTGGAAAAGATGAGAAGGGACTTGGCAAGGTTAGAGGAATGGTCAAATGTATGGCAGCTTAGATTCAATGCTAAGAAGTGCAAGGTAATGCACCTGGGAAACAAAACCCAGGGAAGAGTATACAATGGGGTGAGATACTAACAACAACAAAAATGGAAAGGGACCTGGGGGTAGTAATATCAGATGACCTAAAGGTGGGCAAGCAATGTGAGAGGGCAGCAAGCAGGGCTGGGGGATACTGGGATGCATAGGGAGATGCATCACCAGAAGAAAACAGGAAGTTATTATCCCTCTGTACAGAGAACTGGTCAGACCCCATCTGGAGTACTCCATGCAGTTCTGTATACCCAATCTCCGCAAAGACATAGAAAGGATGGAAGTTGTCCCGAGGAGGGCAACTAAAATGGTGCAGGTTCTGCACCTGAAGACATATGAAGAGAGACTAAATGAGCTTAATATGTATAGCCTCGAGGAAAGGAGGGAGAGGGGGGACATGATAGAAACGTTCAAGTACCTCAAGGGAATCAACAAAGTCCAAGAGGGTAGCATCTTTCAAAAAAGAGGTGTGCAAGAACAAAGGGGCACAATTTGAAGATGGGGGCACAGCTCAGTGGTAATTTAAGGAAGTATTTTTTCACAGAGGGTTGTGGATGCATGGAACGGCCTTCTGGAGGAGGTTGTGGAGTCAAAAATGGTGGAATTCTAGCATGCTTGGGACAGTCATAAGGCCATTCTAGGGGGTGGGGGTAGGAAGTAGTAGGCTGCTGGTTAACTAGGATCTGCAGCTTATCCAGTAGGTAGGGAAATGGGCAGACTGGTTGGGCTAAGCAGTCCTTATCTCCCATCAAATTCTATGTTTCTAGGTTTCTAATTACAGCTACTATATATATCTGCACTAAGCTGTCAAATACAATTGTGTACCTGCACTAATCTAGTACAGCTATATACCTGCACTAATCAATTATAGATATATACCTGCACTAAGCAATCAATCAAAGCTATACACCTGCACTAATCAATTACGTCCATATACAAGCACAAATCAATCAATTACAGCTTTATACCTGCACTAATCAATCAGTTACCCTTATATACCTGCACTAATCAATGAATTACAGGTACATACCTGCACTAATCAATTACAACCATATACCTGCAATAATCAATCAATGTAAGCTATATACCTGCACTAATCAATTACAGCTATATACCAGCTCTAATCAATTAATTGGAGCTATATACCTGCACTAATCAATTACATCTATATACCTGCACTAATCAATTACAGCTATATATCTACACTAATCAAGAACAGCTATATTCCAACAGTAATCAATTTCAGCTATATATCTGCACTAATCAATTACAGCGATATACCTGTACTAATGAATTACAGCTACATACCTGCACTAATCAATCAATTGCAGCTATATACCTGCACTAATCAATTACAGCTATATACCTGCACTAATCAATCAATTGCAGCTACTATATATACCAGCACTAATCTGTCAATTACAGTTATGTACCTGCACTAATCTAGTACAGCTATATACCTGCATTAATCAATTACAGATTTATACCTGCAGTAGGCAATCAATCAAAGCTGTACACCTGCACTAATCAATTACAGCTATATACCAGCACTGATCAATCAACTACAGCTCTATACCTGCACTAATCAATCAATTATGGCTATATACCTGCAGTAATCAATTACAGCTATATACCTGCACCAATCAATCAATCAAAGCTATATACCAACACTAATCAATTACAGCTGTATACCTGCACTAATCAATCAATTACAGCTACATACATGCAATAATCAATCAATTACAACTATATGCCTGCATTAAAACCAGTTACAGCTATATACGTGCATTAATCAAATACTGCTATATACCTGCATTAATTAATTAATTACAGCTATATACCTGCACTAATCAATCAATTACAGCTGTATACCTGCAGTAATCAATTACAGCTATATACCTGCACTAATCAATTAATTACAGCTACAAACTTGTACTAATTAATAAATAACAGCTATATACCTGCACTAATCCATTACAGCTATGTACCTGCACTAATCAATTAAACCTATATACTAGCACTAATCAATCAGTTGCAGCTATATACCTGCATTAATCAATTACAACTAAATACCTGCACTTATCAATCAATTACAGCTATATACCTGCACTAATCTGGCAATTAGCTGTATACCTGCACTAATCAATTACAGCTACATGCCTGTATTAATCAAACATTTACAGCTATACATCTGCACTAATCAATCAAAGCTATATACCTGCACTAATCAATTACACCCATATACTTGCACTAATCAATAAATTACAGCAATATACTTGCACTAATCAATCAATTACAGCTATATACCTGCAATAATCAAAGCTATATACCTGCACTAATCAATTACACCTACATATCTGCACTAATGAATTAAAGCATTACACCTGCACTAATCAATCAATTACAGCTGTATACCTGCACTAATCAATCAATTACTGCTACTCTATATACCTGTACCAATCTATCAATTACAGCTATATACCTGCACTTATCGATTACAGCTATATACTTGCACTAATCAATCAATTACAGCTATATACCTGAACTAATCAATAAATTACAGATATATACCTACACTAATCAATTAATTACAGCTATGTACATGCATTAATCAATTATAGCACTTTACCTGCACTAATCAATTACACCTATATACCTGCACTAATCAATTACAACTATATACCTGCACTTATCAATTGCAGCTATATATCTACACTAATCAAGTACAGCTATATACCAGCACTAATCAATCAATCAAATCTATTTACCCGCACTAATCAATTACAGCTATTTACCTGTAATGATCAATCAATTACAGCTATATACCTGCACTAATCCAGCAATTACAGCTACTGTATATTCCTGCACTAATCTGTCAATTACAGGTATATACCTGCACTAATCAATTACAGCTATATATCTGCACTAATCAATCAATCAAAGCTATATGCCAGCACTAATCAATCAATCAAATCTATATACCTGCACTAATCAATTACAGCTATATACCTGCATTGATCAATCAATTACAGCTATATACCTGCACTAATCCATCAATTACAGCTACTGTATATACCTGCACTAATCTGTCAATTACAGGTATATACCTGCACTAATCAATTACAGCTATATATCTGCACTAATCAATCAATCAAAGCTATATGCCAGCACTAATCAATCAATCAAATCTATATACCTGCACTAATCAATTACAGCTATATACCTGCATTGATCAATCAATTACAGCTATATACCTGCACTAATCCATCAATTACAGCTACTGTATATACCTGCACTAATCTGTCAATTACAGGTATATACCTGCACTAATCAATTACAGCTATATAGCTGTACTAATCAATCAATCAAAGCTATATACCTGCACTAATCAATTACACCTATATATCTGCACTACTGAATTAAAGCTATACACCTGCACTAATCAATCAATTACAGCTGTTCACCTGCACTAATCAATCAATTACAGCTACTCTATATACCTGTACTAATCTATCAATTACAGCTATATACTGCAGTTATCAATTACAGCTATATACTTACAGTAATCAATCAATTACAGCTATATACCTGAACTAATCAATAAATTACAGATATATACCTACACTAATCAATTAATTACAGCTATGTACATGCACTAATCAAACAATTATAGCACTTTACCTGCACTAATCAAATACACCTATATACCTGCACTAATTAATTACAACTATATACCTGCACTAATCAATCAATTACAGCTACTGTATATACCTGTACTAATCTGTCATTTACAGTTACGTATTTGCACTAATCTATTACTGCTCTATACCTGCACCAATCAAGCATTCGATGCCTTATACCTGCACTAATCAATTACAGCTATATACCAGCATTAATCAATCAATTACAGCTCTAAACCTGCACTAATCAATCAATTACAGCAATATACCTGCACTAATCTAGCAATTAGAGATATAACTGCACTAATCAATTACAGCTATATACCTGAACTAATCAATTACAACTATATACCTGCACTTATCAATTACAGCTTTATATCTACACTAATCAAGTACAGCTATATACCAGCACTAATCTATCAATCAAATCTATATACCTGCACTAATCAATTACAGTTATATACCTGTAATGATCTATCAATTACAGCTATATACCTGCACTAATATAAAAATGACAGCTAAATAACTGCACCAATCAATTATACCTACTTACCTGCACTAATCAATCAATTACAGCTATATATGAGCACTAATCAATCAATTACTGCTATATACCTGCACTAAAATCAGTTACAGCTGTATACCAGCTCTATTCATCAATAACAGCTATATACCAGCACTAATCAATTAATTACAGCCATATACCTGCACTAATTAATTACAGCTATATACCTCCACTAATCAATCAATAAAAGCATTCAGGAAGTACAAGGAATCGCAGAAGGAGCAGGATAGAGAACTGTATCAGTTAAAGCAATAGGAAGCTGGGAAGGCAGTCAGAACAGCAAAGGTCCAAATCGAGGAAAAGATAGCCAACACAGTTAAGAAGGGGGATAAAACCTTTCATAGGTACATCAGGGAGTGAAGGAAGACCAAGGAGGGATAGTGAGGCTTATAAAGGGAGGAGGGTGGGCAGAGGAGACTGTGAAAAGGAAGAGATACTAAACAAATATTTTTGCTCAGTATTTACAAATGAAGAGGAGGTACCTAAACAAACAGTA
Organism: Neoceratodus forsteri; assembly: GCA_016271365.2. Lineage (NCBI taxonomy): Eukaryota > Metazoa > Chordata > Ceratodontiformes > Ceratodontidae > Neoceratodus > Neoceratodus forsteri. The sequence goes on along the minus strand of JADMNL010000034.1, from coordinate 18,375,058 downwards.
GAAACACTCTGGATACAGAAGTTGATACCAGCCCATTTACAGAAGAAAGGGTTGTGAAAGAACTCTTAAAACTGAAGGTGGACAAAGCAACGGGCCTGAAGGTATTCATCCTAATTCTAAAAGAACTAAGGTAGAACTAGTGACACCACTGACTACCCTCATTAACAAATCATGGGAGGATAGGTGGTGCCGAGGACTGGAGGAGGGGATGATGTGATTCCCTTCACAAAAGTGGGAGCAAAGCAGAAGAGTGGAAACTACAGACCTGTTAGTTTAACCTCAGTGATAGGAAAATAATGGAATCACTTGACTTTGAAAGAATTGTCGTGAATATCTAGAGGCCAGAGGGCACAGAACCCTAGGCAGTATGGATTCACAGTGGGAAGGTCATGCCAGATGAATCTGATAAATTTCTTTGACTGGGTGACCAAAGTAGTAGATCAGGGAGGGGCTGTGGACATGGCCTACCTAGACTTTAGCAAGGCATTTGACACAGTCCAACATAAAAGATTAATATACAAGTTAGCAAGCCTGGGAGTGGGTCCCAAGATGGCAGCCTGGGTAAAGAATTGACTGGAGAATAGGACACAGACAGTAATAGTAAATGGAGTCCACTCTGAAGAAAGGGGGGTAACTAGTGGGGTACCACAGGGTTCAGTAATAGGACAGGTCCTCTTCAAAGTCTTTATAAGCAAGATTGCAGAGGGACTGGAAGGAAAAGTATGTCTCTTTGCAGATGACACCAAGATCTGCAACAGAATTGATGCAGAAAGTGGGGTGGAAAAGATGAGAAGGGACTTGGCAAGGTTAGAGGAATTGGCAAATGTATGGCAGCTTAGAATCAATGCTAAGAAGTGCAAGGTAATGCACCTGGGAAACAAAAACCCAGGGGAAGAGTACACAATGGGGGGTGAGATACTAACAACAACAAAAATGGAAAGGGACCTGGGGGTAGTAATATCAGATGACCTAAAGGTGGGCAAGCAATGTGAGAGGGCAGCAAGGAGGACTGGGGATACTAGGATGCATAGGGAGATCCATCACCAGTAGAAAACAGGAAGTTATTATCCCTCTGTACAGACAGCTGGTCAGACCCCATCTGGAGTACTGCGCGTAGTTCTGGAGACCCAATCTCCGCAAAGACATAGACAGGATGGAAGCTGTCCAGAGGAGGCGGACCAACATGGTGCAGGGTCTGCACTGGAAGACATATGAAGAGAGACTAAAGGAGCTTAATATGTATAGCCTCGAGGAAAGGAGGGAGAGGGGGGACATGATAGAAACGTTCAAGTACCTCAAGGGAATCAACAAAATCCAAGAGAGTAGCGTCTTTCAAAAAAAGAGGTGTGCAAGAACAAGGGGGCAGAATTTGAAGATAGAGGGGGGCAGCTCAGTGGTAATTTAAGGAAGTATTTTTTCACAGCGAGGGTTGTGGATGCATGGAACAGGCTTCCGGAGGAGGTTGGAGTCAAAAACAGTGGTGGAATTCTAGCACGCATGGGACAGTCATAAGGCCATTCTAGGGGTTGGGGGTAGGAAGTAGTAGGCTGCTGGTTAACTAGGATCCGCAGCTTATCCAGTTGGTAGGGAATTGGGCAGACTGGTTGGGCCAAGCGGTCATTATCTGCCATCAAATTCTATGTTTCTAGGTTTCTAATTACAGCTACTATATATACCTGCACTAAGCTGTCAAATACAGTTATGTACCTGCACTAATCTAGTACAGCTATATACCTGCACTAATCAATTATAGATATATACCTGCACTAAGCAATCAATCAAAGCTATACACCTGCACTAATCAATTACGTCCATATACAAGCACAATCAATCAATTACAGCTCTATACCTGCACTAATCAATCAGTTACCCCTGTATACCTGCACTAATCAATGAATTACAGGTACATACCTGCACTAATCAATTACAACCATATACCTGCAATAATCAATCAATCAAAGCTATATAACTGCACTAATCAATTACTGCTATATACCTGCACTAATCATTCAATTACAGCTATATACATGCAATGACCAATCAATTTCAGCTATATACCTTCACTAAAACCCATTACAGCTATATACCTGCACTAATCAAACAATAACAGCTATATACCTGCACCAATTAATCAATTACAGCTATATACCGGCACTAATCAATCAATTACAGCGATATACCTGCACTTATCAATTACAGTTATATACCTCCACTAATCAATAAATTACAGCTATATACTTGCACTAATCAATCAATTACAGCTATATACCTGCAATAATCAAAGCTATATACCTGCACTAATCAATTACACCTACATATCTGCACTAATGAATTAAAGCATTACACCTGCACTAATCAATCAATTACAGCTGTATACCTGCACTAATCAATCAATTACTGCTACTCTATATACCTGTACCAATCTATCAATTACAGCTATATACCTGCACTTATCGATTACAGCTATATACTTGCACTAATCAATCAATTACAGCTATATACCTGAACTAATCAATAAATTACAGATATATACCTACACTAATCAATTAATTACAGCTATGTACATGCATTAAGCAATTATTGCACTTTACCTGCACTAATCAATTACACCTATATACCTGCACTAATCAATTACAACTATATACCTGCACTTATCAATTGCAGCTATATATCTACACTAATCAAGTACAGCTATATACCAGCACTAATCAATCAATCAAATCTATTTACCCGCACTAATCAATTACAGCTATTTACCTGTAATGATCAATCAATTACAGCTATATACCTGCACTAATCCAGCAATTACAGCTACTGTTTATTCCTGCACTAATCTGTCAATTACAGGTATATACCTGCACTAATCAATTACAGCTATATATCTGCACTAATCAATCAATCAAAGCTATATGCCAGCACTAATCAATCAATCAAATCTATATACCCGCACTAATCAATTACGCTATATACCTGCATTGATCAATCAATTACAGCTATACCTGCACTAATCCATCAATTACAGCTACTGTATACCTGCACTAATCTGTCAGTTACAGGTATATACCTGCACTAATCAATATAGCTATATATCTGCACTAATCAATCAATCAAAGCTATATGCCAGCACTAATCAATCAATCAAATCTATATACCTGCACTAATCAATTACAGCTATATACCTGCATTGATCAATCAATTACAGCTATATACCTGCACTAATCCATCAATTACAGCTACTGTATATACCTGCACTAATCTGTCAATTACAGGTATATACCTGCACTAATCAATTACAGCTATATAGCTGTACTAATCAATCAATCAAAGCTATATACCTGCACTAATCAATTACACCTATATATCTGCACTACTGAATTAAAGCTATACACCTGCACTAATCAATCAATTACAGCTGTTCACCTGCACTAATCAATCAATTACAGCTACTCTATATACCTGTACTAATCTATCAATTACAGCTATATAGCTGCAGTTATCAATTACAGCTATATACTTACAGTAATCAAATCAATTACAGCTATATACCTGAACTAATCAATAAATTACAGATATATACCTACACTAATCAATTAATTACAGCTATGTACATGCACTAATCAAAACAATTATAGCACTTTACCTGCACTAATCAAATACACCCTATATACCTGCACTAATTAATTACAACTATATACCTGCACTAATCAATCAATTACAGCTACTGTATATACCTGTACTAATCTGTCATTTACAGTTACGTATTTGCACTAATCTATTACTGCTCTATACCTGCACCAATCAAGCATTCGATGCCTTATACCTGCACTAATCAATTACAGCTATATACCAGCATTAATCAATCAATTACAGCTCTAAACCTGCACTAATCAATCAATTACAGCAATATACCTGCACTAATCTAGCAATTAGAGATATAACTGCACTAATCAATTACAGCTATATACCTGAACTAATCAATTACAACTATATACCTGCACTTATCAATTACAGCTATATATCTACACTAATCAAGTACAGCTATATACCAGCACTAATCTATCAATCAAATCTATATACCTGCACTAATCAATTACAGTTATATACCTGTAATGATCTATCAATTACAGCTATATACCTGCACTAATATAAAAATGACAGCTAAATAACTGCACCAATCAATTATACCCACTTACCTGCACTAATCAATCAATTACAGCTATATATGAGCACTAATCAATCAATTACTGCTATATACCTGCACTAAAATCAGTTACAGCTGTATACCAGCTCTATTCATCAATAACAGCTATATACCAGCACTAATCAATTAATACATCCTATAACCTGCACTACATTAATTACAGCTATATACCTCCACTAATCAATCAATAAAAGCATTCAGGAAGTACAAGGAATCGCAGAAGGAGCAGGATAGAGAACTGTATCAGTTAAAGCAATAGAAGCTGGGAAGGCAGTCAGAACAGCAAAGGTCCGAATCGAGGAAAGATAGCCAACACAGTTAAGAAGGGATAAAACCTTCATAGGTACATCAGGAGTGAAGGAAGACCAAGGAGGGATAGTGAGGCTTAATAAAGGGAGGAGGGTGGGCAGAGGGAGACTGTGAAAAGGAAGAGATACTAAACAAATATTTTTGCTCAGTATTTACAAATGAAGAGGGGAGGTACCTAAACAAACAGTAGAAACACTCTGGATACAGAAGTTGATACCAGCCCATTTACAGGAAGAAAGGGTTGTGAAAGAACTCTTAAAACTGAAGGTGGACAAGTAACAGGGGCCTGAAGGTATTCATCCCAGAATTTAAAAGAACTAAGGGTAGAACTTAGTGACACCACTGACTACCCTCATTAACAAATCATGGGAGGATGGGGTGGTACCCGAGGACTGGAGGAGGGCAGATGTGATTCCCCTTCACAAAAGTGGGAGCAAAGCAGAAGCAGGAAACTACAGACCTGTTAGTTTAACCTCAGTGATAGGGAAAATAATGGAATCACTTCTGACGGAAAGAATTGTCGAATATCTAGAGGCCAGAGGGCACAGAACCCTAGGCAGTATGGATTCACAGTGGGAAGGTCATGCCAGATGAATCTGATAAATTTCTTTGACTGGGTGACCAAAGTAGTAGATCAGGGAGGGGCTGTGGACATGGCCTACCTAGACTTTAGCAAGGCATTTGACACAGTCAACATAAAGATTAATATACAAGTTAGCAAGCCTGGGAGTGGGTCCCAAGATGGCAGCCTGGGTAAAGAATTGACTGGAGAATAGGACACAGACAGTAATAGTAAATGGAGTCCACTCTGAAGAAAGGGGGGTAACTAGTGGGGTACCACAGGGTTCAGTAATAGGACAGGTCCTCTTCAAAGTCTTTATAAGCAAGATTGCAGAGGGACTGGAAGGAAAAGTATGTCTCTTTGCAGATGACACCAAGATCTGCAACAGAATTGATGCAGAAAGTGGGGTGGAAAAGATGAGAAGGGACTTGGCAAGGTTAGAGGAATTGGCAAATGTATGGCTTAGAATCAATGCTAAGAAGTGCAAGGTAATGCACCTGGGAAACAAAAACCCAGGGGAAGAGTACACAATGGGGGAGATACAATAACAACAAAATGTGAAAGGGACCTGGGGGTAGTAATATCAGATGACCTAAAGGTGGGCAAGCAATGTGAGAGGGCAGCAAGGAGGACTGGGGATACTAGGATGCATAGGGAGATCCATCACCAGTAGAAAACAGGAAGTTATTATCCCTCTGTACAGACAGCTGGTCAGACCCCATCTGGAGTACTGCGCGTAGTTCTGGAGACCCAATCTCCGCAAAGACATAGACAGGATGGAAGCTGTCCAGAGGAGGGCAACTAACATGGTGCAGGGTCTGCACCGGAAGACATATGAAGAGAGACTAAAGGAGCTTAATATGTATAGCCTCGAGGAAAGGAGGGAGAGGGGGGACATGATAGAAACGTTCAAGTACCTCAAGGGAATCAACAAAATCCAAGAGAGTAGCGTCTTTCAAAAAAAGAGGTGTGCAAGAACAAGGGGGCAGAATTTGAAGATAGAGGGGGGCAGCTCAGTGGTAATTTAAGGAAGTATTTTTTCACAGAGAGGGTTGTGGATGCATGGAACAGGCTTCCGGAGGAGGTTGGAGTCAAAAACAGTGGTGGAATTCTAGCACGTATGGGACAGTCATAAGGCCATTCTAGGGGTTGGGGGTAGGAAGTAGTAGGCTGCTGGTTAACTAGGATCCTCAGCTTATCCAGTTGGTAGGGAATTGGGCAGACTGGTTGGGCCAAGCGGTCATTATCTGCCATCAAATTCTATGTTTCTAGGTTTCTAATTACAGCTACTATATATACCTGCACTAAGCTGTCAAATACAGTTATGTACCTGCACTAATCTAGTACAGCTATATACCTGCACTAATCAATTATAGATATATACCTGCACTAAGCAATCAATCAAAGCTATACACCTGCACTAATCAATTACGTCCATATACAAGCACGAATCAATCAATTACAGCTCTATACCTGCACTAATCAATCAGTTACCCCTGTATACCTGCACTAATCAATGAATTACAGGTACATACCTGCACTAATCAATTACAACCATATACCTGCAATAATCAATCAAACAAAGCTATATAACTGCACTAATCAATTACTGCTATATACCTGCACTAATCATTCAATTACAGCTATATACATGCAATGACCAATCAATTTCAGCTATATACCTTCACTAAAACCCATTACAGCTATATACCTGCACTAATCAAACAATAACAGCTATATACCTGCACCAATTAATCAATTACAGCTATATACCGGCACTAATCAATCAATTACAGCGATATACCTGCACTTATCAATTACAGTTATATACCTCCACTAATCAATCAATTACAGCTATATACCTGCACTAATCAATCAACTACAGCAAGATACCTGCACTAATCAATCAATTACAGCTATTTTCTTGTACTAATTAATAAATTACAGCTATATACCTGCACTAATCAATTACAGCTATATACCTGCACTAATCAAATACTACTATATGCCTGCACTAATCAATCAATTACAGCTACTGTATATACCTGCATTAATCTATCAATCACAGCTATATACCAGCACTAATCAATTACAGCTATATACCTGCACTAATCAAACAATAACAGCTATATACCTGCACCAATTAATCAATTACAGCTATATACCGGCACTAATCAATCAATTACAGCGATATACCTGCACTTATCAATTACAGTTATATACCTCCACTAATCAATCAATTACAGCTATATACCTGCACTAATCAATCAACTACAGCAAGATACCTGCACTAATCAATCAATTACAGCTATTTTCTTGTACTAATTAATAAATTACAGCTATATACCTGCACTAATCAATTACAGCTATATACCTGCACTAATCAAATACTACTATATGCCTGCACTAATCAATCAATTACAGCTACTGTATATACCTGCACTAATCTATCAATCACAGCTATATACCGGCACTAATCAATTACAGCTGTATACCTGTACTAATCAAACAATTACAGCTATATACCTGCACTAATCAATCAAAGCTATGCACATGCACTAATCAATTACAGCTACATACCTGCACTAATGAATCAATTACAGCTATATACCTGCACTAATCAATTACAGCTATTTACATGCACTAATCAATGAATTACAGCTATAAAACTGCACCAATCAATAAATTACAGATATATACCTGCACTAATCAATCAATTACATCAAAGTAGCTGCAATAATCAAAAAAATTATAGCACTATGCAGGCACTAATCAATTACACCTATATCCCTGCACTAATCAAATGCAGTAATATACCTGTAGTAACCAATTACAATTATATACCTGCACCAATCAATCAATTACAGTTACTGTATATACGTGTGCTAATCAATCAATTACAATTATGTACCTGCATTAATCTGTTACAGCTATATACCTGCACTGATCAATTACAGCTATACACCTCCGCTAATCAATCAATCAGAGCTACATACCTGCACTAATCAGTTACAGCTATATACCAGCACTAATCAATCAATTACAGCTATATACCTGCACTAATCAAAGAATTACAGCTACTGTATGTAGTTGCACTAATCTATCAATTACAGGTATATACCTGCGCTAATCAATTACAGCTAGATACCTGCACTAATCAATCAAAGTTATATACCTGCACTAAACAATGACAGCTATATACCTGTACTAATGAATCAAATACAGCTATAATTCTGCACTAATCAATCTTCTACAACTACTGTATATACCTGCACTAATCTATCAATTACAGGTATATACCTGCACTAATCAAATACACCTACAGTATGTATCAGCAGTAATCAATCAATCAAATCTATATACCTGCACTAATCAATTACATCTATATGCCTGCACTAATCAATCTATTGCAGCTATATACCTGCACTAATAAATCAAATACAGCTATATATGTGCACTAATCAATCAATTACAGCAATATACCTGCACTAATTAATCAATAACAGTTATATACCTGCACTTATCAATAAATTACAGCTATATACCTTGCACTAATCAATTACAGTTATATACCTGCACAAATCAGTCAATTATAGCTGTATACCTGAACTACTCAATCAAATACAGCTATATACCTGCACTAAACAATCAATTACAGCTATGTACTTGCACTAATCAATAAATAACAGCAATATACCTGCACTAATCAATTACAGCTATATATCTGCACTAATCAATTATACCTATATACTAGCACTAATCAATCAATTGCAGCTATATATACATGCACTAATCAATCAATCAAAGCTATATTCCTGTCCTAAACAATTACACCAATATACCAGCACTAATCAATCAATTACAGCAATATACCGGCACTAATCAATCAATTACAGCTGTATACCTGCACTAATCAATCAATCAGGTATATACCTGCACTATTCAATCAATTACAGCTAGATACTGGCAATAATCAATCAATTACAGCTATATACAAGTACTAGTCAATTACAGTTATATGTCTGCACTAATTGATCAAAGCTATATTTCTGCACTAATCAATTACACGTATATACCTGCACTAATCCATCAATGACAGCTGTATACTTGCACTAATCAATCTGTTACAGCTTTATACCTGCACTAATCAATCAGTTACAGCTATATACCTGCACTAATCAATTACAGCTATATACCTGCACTTATCAATTAAAGCTATACATCTGCAGTAATCAATTACAGCTATATTCCGGCACTAATCAATTACAGCTAGTAGCAGCACTAATCAATTACACCCCTATACCTGCACTAATCAATCAATTACAGATACGTACCATCAATAATCAATTACAGCTATATACAAGTGCTAATCAATTATAGCTATATATCTGCACTAATTACACAAAACTATATTTCTGCACTAATCAATTACAGCTATATACCAGCACTAATCAATTACAGCTATATACCAGCACTAATCAATTACACTTATATACCTGCACTAATCCATCAATTACAGCTGTACACTTGCACTAATCAATCCATTACAGCTATATACCTGCACTAATCAATCAATCAAAGCTATGTATTTGCACTAATCAATTACTGCTATATACCTCTACTAATCATTCAATTACAGCTATATACATGCAATAATTAATCAATTACAACTATATACCGGCACTAATCAATCAGTTACAGCGATATACCTGCACTAATCAATTACAGAAATACACGTGCAACAATCAATCAATTACAGCTATATATCTGAACTAATCTATCAACTACAGCTATATACCTGCACTAATCAATCAATTACAGCTATTTCCTTTTACTAATTAATAAATTACAGCTATATACCAGCACTAATCAATTTCAGCTATATACCTGCACTAATCAATTACAACTATATACCTGCACTAATCAATCAATTTCAGCTACTGTATATACCTGCACTAATCTATCAATTACAGCTATATACCTGCACTAATCAATCAAAGCTGTATAATTGCACAAATCAATTATACCTATATACCTGCACTAATCAATCAATTACAGCTGTATACCTGCACTAATCTGGCAATTAGCTGTATACCTGCACTAATCAATTACAGCTATATACCTATACTAATCAAACAATTACAGCTATATACCTGCACTAATCAATCAAAGCTATATACATGCAATAAACAATTACAGCTACATATCTGCACTAATCAATCAATTACAGCTATATTCCTGCAATAATCAAAGCTAGTTACCTGCACTAATCAATCACACCTACATATCTGCACTAGTCAATTAAAGCTATACACCTGCAATAATCAATCAATTGCAGCTGTATACCAGCACTAATCAATCAATTACAGCTACTGTATATACCTGCACTAATCTATCAATTACAGCTATATACCTGCACTAATCAATTTCACCTATTTACATGCACTAATTAATGAATTACAGCTATATAATTGCACTAATCAATAAATTACAGATATACACCTACACTAATCATTCAATTACATCAATGTACCTGCACTAATCACAAAAATTATATCCCTATACCGGCACTAATCAATTACACCTAAATACCTGCACTAATCAATTGCAGTTAAATTCCTGCACTAATCAATTACAATTATATACCTGCACCAATCAATCAATTACAGCTACTGTATATACCTGCACTAATCTGTCCATTACAGTTACGTACCTGCATTAATCTATTACAGGTATATGCCTGCACTAATCAATTACAGCTATATACCTGCACTAATCAATCAATCAAATCTACATACCTGCACTAATCAATTACAGCTATATACCAGCACTAATCAATCAATTACAGCTCTATACCCGCACTAATTAATCAATTGCTGCTATATACCTGCACTAATCAATGAATTACAGCTACTGTATATAACTGCACTAATCTATCAATTACAGGTATATTCCTGCGCTAATCAATTACAGCTATATATCTGCACTAATCATTCAATGAAAGTTATATACCTGCACTAAACAATTACAGCTATATACCTGTACTAATCAATCAATTACAGCTATAAAAATGCACTTATCAATCTACTACAACTACTGTATATACCTGCACTTATCTAACAATTACAGGTATATACATGCACTAATCAAATACAGCAATATAGCTGCAGTTATCAATTAATCAAAGCTATATACCTGCACTAATCAATTACAGCTATATACCAGCACTAATCAATCAATTGCAGCTATATACCTGCACTAATAAATCAAATACAGCTATATATGTGCACTAATCAATCATTTATAGCTATACACCTACACTAAAATCAGTTACAACAATATGCCTGCACTAATCAATCAATAACAGCTATATACCTGCACTAATCAATAAATTACAGCTATATACCTGCACTAATCAATTACAGCTAAATTCCTGCACTAATCAATTACAGCTATATACCTGCACAAATCAATTACAGCTATATACCTGAACTAATCAATCAACTACAGCTATATACCTGCACTAATATATCAATTAAAGCTATATACCTGCACTAATCAATAAATTACAACAATATACCTGTACTAATCAATTACAGCTATAAATATGCACTAATCAATTATACCGATATACTAGCACTAATCAATCAATTGCAACTATATACCCACACTAATCAATCAATCAAAGCCATATTACTGTACTAAACAATTACAGTTATATACCATCACTAATCAATCAATTACAGCTATATACCTGCACTAATCAATCAATTACAGCTGTATACCTGCCTAATCATTCAATTAGCTATGTACCTGCACTATTCAATCAATTACAGCTGTATACCAGCAATAATCAATCAATAACAGCTATATACAAGTACTAATCAATTACAGTTATATATCTGCACTAATTAATCAAAGCTATATTTCTGCACAAATCAAGGACACTTATATACCTGCACTAATCCATCAATGACAGCTGTATACTTGCACTAATCAATCCATTACAGCTTTATACCTGCGCTAATCAATCAGTTACAGCTATATACCTGCACTAATCAATTACAGCTATATTCAGGCACTAATCAATTCCAGTTATATTGCAGCACTATTCAATTACACCTATATACCTGCACTAATCAATAAATTACAGATACATACCGTCAATAATCAATCAATTACAGCTATATACAAGTGCTAATCAATTACAGCTGTATATCTGCACTAAACAGAGCTATATTTCTGCACTAATCAATTACAGCTATATACCAGCACTAATCAATTACACTTATATACCTGCACTAATCCATCAATTACAGCTGTATACTTGCACTAATCAATCCTTTGCAGCTCTATACCTGCACTAATCAATCAGTAACCACTATATACCTGCACTAATCAATTACAGCTATATACCTGCACTTATCAATTACAGCTATACACCTGCACTAATCAATTACATCTATATACCGGCACTAGTCAATTATTGCTATATAGCAGCACTAATCAATTACACCTATATACCTGCACTAATCAATCAACTACAGCAACTTTATATACCTGCACTAAGCTATCAATTACAGCTATGTACCTTCACTAATCTATTACAGTCATATACCTGCACTAATCAATTACAGCTGTATCCCTGCACTAAACAATCAAGGCTATATACCTGCACTAATCAATTACAGCTGTATACCTGCAGTACTCAGTCAATGACACCTATATACCTGCACTAATCAATGAATTGCAGCTACATACCTTCACTAATCAATGAACTACAGCTACTTTATATATCTGCACTAAGCTATCAATTGCAGCTATATACCTGCACTAATCTATTACAGCCATATACCTGCACTAATCAATTACAGCTGTATTCCTACAGTAAACAATCAAAGCTATATACCTTGCACTAATCAATTACAGCTATATACCAGCAGTACTCAATCAATTACAGCTATATACCTGCATTAATCATTCAATTACAGGTATATACATGCACTAATGAATTACAGCTATATACCTGCACTAATGAATGAATTGCAGCTATATACTTGCACTAATCAATCAAAGCTACATACCTGCACTAATCAATTTGACCTATATACCTGCACTAATCAGTCAAGTACAGCTATATACCTGCACTAATCAATTACACCTATATATCTGCACTAATCAATTACAGCTATGTACCTGCACTAATTAATCAATTACAGCTATATAACTGCATTAGTCAATCAATTACAGCTACTGTATATACCTGCACTAATCTACCAATTACAGATATATACCTGCACTAATCTATTACAGCTTTAGATACTGTTCACAGACAGTGTCGGAAGATAAGGACCTCCGGCCACCCAGTGTGCCCATTTGAGCTTGTAAGTTTACTTTATGTTTTCCTAGAAGTCTGATGCCCCTTGACCCTGACCTCCAGAATTCCTTTATGTCTATCAAATGCATTCTTAACTCCCATGATTGTTTCATCCCCAATCACTTCTTCTGGCAATGTTTTCCACTTGTCCACCACCCGTTCTGAGAAGAATTCTTTCTCATGTTTCCTCTGAATCATCCTCCCTCCAACTTCATCCCATGCCCTCTAGTCCTGGAACATCTTTTTCACTTAAAAATAATGTATTCCTGCACCCTGTTCCTCCCTGTAAGATATACATGCAATAATCAATTACAGCTATATACCTGCACTAATCAATCAATCAAAGCGATATACCTGTACTAATCAATTACAGCTGTATACCAGCACTAATAAATCAATTACAGCTTTATACCTGCACTAATCAATTACAGCTATATACCTGCACTAATCAATCAATTACAGCTATATACCTGCGGTAATTAATTAGAGCTACGGTATATACCTGCCCTAATCAATCAATTACTGCTATATACCTGCACAAATCAATCACAGCTATATACCAGCACTAATCAATCAATTACAGCTTTATTCCTTCACTAATCAATTACCACTATATACCTCTACTAATCAATTACAGCTATATACCTGCACTAATCAATTACAGTTATATACCTGCACTAATCAATCAATTACAGCTACTGTACATACCTGCACTAATCTATCAGTTACAGATGTATACCTGCACTAATCGATTACAGCTGTATACGTGCACTAATAAATCAAAGCTATATACCTGCACTAATCTATTACAGCTATATACCAGCCCTAATCAATCAATTAAAGCTATATATCTGCACTAATCAATAACAGCTATTTACCTGCACTAATCAATCAATTACAGCTATATACTAGCACTAATCAATCAAAGCTATATACCTGCACTAAACAATTACCCCTATATACCTGCACTAATCAATCAATTGCTGCTATATTCCTGCACTAGTCAATCAATTACAGCTAAATACCTGCAATGATCAATCAAAGTTATATACCTGCCCTAATGAATTACACCTATATATCTGCACTAATCAATTACAGCTATATTACTGCACTAATCAATCAATTACAGCTATATACCTGCACTAATCAATCAATGACAGCTACTATATATACTTGCACTAATCTATCAATTAGAGTTATATTCCTACACTAAACAACTACAGGTATATACCTGCACTAATCAATCAGTCAAAGCTATATACCTGCACTAATCAATTACAACTATATACCATCACTAATCAGTCATTTACAGCTATATACCTGCACTAATCAATCAACTACAGCAACTTTATATACCTGCACTAAGCTATCAATTACAGCTATGTACCTTCACTAGTCTATTACAGTCATATACCTGCACTAATCAATTACAGCTGTATCCCTGCACTAAACAATCAAGGCTATATACCTGCACTAAAAAATTACAGCTGTATACCAGCAGTACTCAGTCAATGACACTTATATACCTGCACTAATCAATGAATTGCAGCTATATACCTTCACTAATCAATGAACTACAGCTACTTTATATATCTGCACTAAGCTATCAATTACAGCTATATACCTGCACTAATCTATTACAGCCATATACTTGCACTAATCAATTACAGCTGTATTCCTACAGTAAACAATCAAAGCTATATACCTGCACTAATCAATTACAGCTATATACCAGCACTACTCAATCAATTACAGCTATATACCTGCATTAATCATTCAATTACAGGTATATACATGCACTAATGAATTACAGCTATATACCTGCACTAATGACTGAATTGCAGCTATATACCTGCACTAATCAATCAAAGCTACATACCTGCACTAATCAATTTGACCTATATACCTGCACTAATCAGTCAAGTACAGCTATATACCTGCATTAATCAATTACACCTATATATCTGCACTAATCAATTACAGCTATATACCTGCACTAATTAATCAATTACAGCTATATAACTGCATTAGTCAATCAATTACAGGTACTGTATATACCTGCACTAATCTACCAATTACAGATATATACCTGCACTAATCTATTACAGCTATAGATACTGTTCACAGACAGTGTCGGAAGATAAGGGCCTCCGGCCCACCCAGTGTGCCCATTTGAGCTTGTAAGTTTACTTTATGTTTTCCTAGAAGTCTGTTGCCCCTTGACCCTGACCTCCAGAATTCCTTTATGTCTATCAAATGCATTCTTAACTCCCATGATTGTTTCATCCCCAATCACTTCTTCTGGCAATGTTTTCCACTTGTCCACCACCCGTTCTGAGAAGAAATTCTTTCTCACGTTTCCTCTGAATCATCCTCCCTCCAACTTCTTCCCATGCCTCTAGTCCTGGAACATCTTTTTCACTTAAAAATAATGTATTCCTGCACCCTGTTCCTCCCCGTAAGATATACATGCAATAATCAATTACAGCTATATACCTGCATTAATCAATCAATCAAAGCGATATACCTGTACTAATCAATTACAGCTGTATACCAGCACTAATAAATCAATTACAGCTTTATACCTGCACTAATCAATTACAGCTATATACCTGCACTAATCAATCAATTACAGCTAAATACCTGCGGTAATTAATTAGAGCTACGGTATATACCTGCCCTAATCAATCAATTACTGCTATATACCTGCACTAATCAATCACAGCTATATACCAGCACTAATCAATCAATTACAGCTTTATTCCTTCACTAATTAATCAATTACCACTATATACCTCTACTAATCAAGTACAGCTATATACCTGCACTAATCAATTACAGTTATATACCTGCACTAATCAATCAATTACAGCTACTTTACATACCTGCACTAATCTATCAGTTACAGATGTATACCTGCAGTAATTGATTACAGCTATATATGTGCACTAATAAATCAAAGCTATATACCTGCACTAATCTATTACAGCTATATACCAGTGCTAATCAATCAATTAAAGCTATATATCTGCACTAATCAATAACAGCTATTTACCTGCACTAATCAATCAATTACAGCTATATACTAGCACTAATCAATCAAAGCTATATACCTTCACTAAACAATTACCCCAGTATACCTGCACTAATCAATCAATTGCTGCTATATTCCTGCACTAGTCAATCAATTACAGCTAAATACCTGCAATGATCAATCAAATTTATATACCTGCACTAATGAATTACACCTATATATCTGCACTAATCAATCACAGCTATATTACTGGCACCAATCAATCAATTACAGCTATATACCGCACTAATCAATCAATGACAGCTACTGTATATACTTGCACTAATCTATCAATTAGAGTTATACTCCTACACTAAACAACTACAGGTATATACCTGCACTAATCAATCAGTCAAAGCTATATACCTGCACTAATCAATTACAACTATATACCATCACTAATCAGTCATTTACAGCTATATACCTGAACTAATCAATCAATTAGCCATATACCTGCACTAATCAATCAATTACAGCTATATACTGGCAATAACTTTCCGTCTTTTGGATGAGACGTTAAACCGAGGTACCATCTGCCTGGATTGGTGGTAGTTCAGATGGATGTTAAAGATCCCATGGGACTATCAAAAAGAGTAGGGGAATTTCCGTGGTGTCCTGGCCAAATTTCCCTCAATCATTAAAATACCACCAACAGCTTAATCTGGTTCAAGGTCAGATGGCATTCATCTGTATCCCCTTCCCCTTGGTAGTGCCTGAAAATAGTCAGGTTTGTCTAGTACACTTACCTGGTCAACAAAAACTGAATAAATAAAATAAATAACCAATCAATTACAGGTATATACCAGTACTAATCAATCACATCTATATATCTACACTAATTTATCAAAGCAATATACCTGCACTAATCAATTACAGCTATACACAAGCACTAATCAATTACACCTGTATACCTGCACTAATTCATCAATTAAAGCTGTATACCTGCACTAATCAATCCGTTACAGCTTAATACCTGCACTAATCAGTCAGTTACAGCTATATACCTGAACTAATAAATTACAGCTATATACCTGCACTAATCAATTACAGCTATACAACTGCAATAATCAATTACAGCTATATACCTGCACTAAAATCAGTTATAGCTATATACTTGCACTGATTAATTTTAGCTATATACCAGCACTAATTCATTACAGCTATACACCTGTGCTAATCAATCAATTACAGCTTTACATCAACACTAATTAGAGCTATATACCTACATTAATCAATCAATTTCAGCTATATACCTACACTAATCAATTACACTTATATACCTGCACTAATCTATCAATTACAGCTGTATACTTGCACTAATCAATCCATTACGGCCATATACCTGCACTAATCAATCAGTTACAGCTATATACCTGCACTAAACAATTACAGCTATATACCTGCACTTATCAATTGCAGCTATACACCTTCGCTAATCAATTACAGCTATATACCGACACTAATCAATTACTGCTATTTAGCAGCACTAATCAATTACACCTATATACCTGCACTAATCAATCAATTACAGCAATTTTATATACCTGCACTTAGCTATCAATTACAGCTATGTACCTTCACTAATCTATTACAGCCATATACCTGCACTAATCAATTACAGCTGTATTCCTGCACTAAACAATCAAGGCTATATACCTGCACTAATCAATTACAGCTGTATACCAGCACAACTCAATCAATGACACCTATATACCTGCACAAATCAATGAATTGCAGCTATATACCTTCACTAATCAATCAGCTACAGCTACTTTATATATCTGCACTAAGCTATCAATTACAGCTATATACCTGCACTAATCTATTACAGGCATATACCTGCAGTAATCAGTTACATCTATATTCCTACACTAAACAATCAAAGCTATATACCTGCACTAATCATTTACAGCTATATAAAAGCACTACTCAATCAATTACAGCTACATACCTGCATTAAATATTCAATTACAGGTATATACCTGCACTAATGAATTACAGCTATATACCTGCACTAATGAATGAATTACAGCTATATACCTGCACTAATCAATCAAAGCAACATACCTGCGCTAATCAATTTCACCTATATACCTGCACTAATCGGTCAAGTACAGCTATATACCTGCACTAATCAATTACACCTATATATCTGCACTAATCAATTACAGCTATATACCTGTATTAATAAATTACAGCTATGCAACTGCAATAATCAATTACAGCTATATAGCTGCACTAAAATCAGTTACAGCTATATACTTGCACTGATTAATTTTAGCTATATACCAGCACTAATTAATAATTACAGCTATTCACCCGCGCTAGTCATTCAATTACAGCTTTATAACATCACTAATTAAAGCTATATACCTACATTAATCAATCAATTACAGCTATATACCTGCACTAATCAATCAATTACAGCTATATCCCTATACTGATCTATGAGTTACTGCTACTTGCTTGCACTAATCCATCAATTACAGCTATATACCTGCACTAATCAATTGCAGCTATATACCTGCACTAATCAATCAATTAGTTATATACCTGCACTAATCAATTATAGCTATATACAAGCACTAATCAATCAGTTACAGCTATATACCTGCACTAATCAAGCAAGTAGCTATATAACTGCACTAATCATTTACAACTATATACCTGTACTAATCAAACAATTACAGCTATTTACCTGCAATAATCAATCAATAACATCTACTGTATATGCCTGCACTAATCTATCAATTACAGCTATATACCTGCACTAATCAATTTCACCTATTTACATGCACTAATTAATGAATTACAGCTATATAATTGCACTAATCAATAAATTACAGATATACACCTGCACTAATCAATCAATTACATCAATGTAAAAGCACTAATCAAAAAAATTATAGTACTATACTGGCACTAATCAATTACACCTATATACCTGCACTAATCAATTGCAGTTAAATACCTGCACTAATCAAATACAATTATATACCTGCACCAATCAATCAATTACAGTTACTGTATATACCTGCACTAATCTGTCAATTACAGTTACGTACCAGCATTAATCACTTACAGCTAAATGCCTGTACTAATCAATTACAGCTATATACCTGCACTAATCAATCAATCAAATCTACATGCCTGCACTAATCAATTACACCTATATACTAGCACTAATCAATCAATTACAGCTCTATACCATCACTAATTTATCAATTACAGCTATATACCTGCATTAATCAATGTATTACAGCTACTGTATATAACTGCACTAATCTATCAATTACAGCAATATACCTGCGCTAATCAATTACAGCTATATACCAGCACTAATCAATCAATTGCAGCTATATACCTGCACTAATAAATCAAATACAGCTATATATGTGCACTAATCAATCAATTACAGCTATTTACCTGCACTAAAATCAGTTACAGCTATATGCCTGCACTAATCAATCAATAACAGCTATATACCTGCACTAATCAATAACAGCTATATACCTGCACAAATCAATTACAGCTATATACCTGAACTAATCAACCAACTACAGTTATATACCTGCACTAATATATCAATTACAGTTATATACCTGCACTAATCAATAAATTACAACGATATACCTGCACTAATCAATTACAGCTATATATCTGCACTAATCAATTATACCAATATACTAGCACTAATCAATCAATTGCAGCTATATACCATCACTAATCAATCAATTGCAGCTATATACCTGCACTAATCAATCAATTATAGCTGTATACCTGCACTAATCAATCAGCTATATACCTGCACCATTCAATCAATTACAGCTATATACCAGCAATAATCAATCAATAACAGCTATATACAAGTACTAATCAATTACAGTTATATATCTGAACTAATTAATCAAAGCTATATTTCTGCACTAATCAATGACACTTATATACCTGCACTAATCCATCAATGAAAGCTGTATACTTGCACTAATCCATCCGTTACAGCTTTATACTTGCTCTACTCAATCAGTTACAGCTGTATACCTGCACTAATCAATTACAGCTATATATCTGCACTTATCAATTAAAGCTATACACCTGCACTAATCAATTACAGCTATATAGCAGCACTATTCAATTACACTTATATACCTGCACTAATCAATAAATTACAGATGCATAGCGTCAATAATCAATCAATTACAGCTATATACAAGTGCTAATCAATTACAGCTATATATCTGCACTAGTTAAACAAAGCTATATTTCTGCACTAATCAATTACAGCTATATACCAGCACTAATCAATTACACTTATATACCTGAACTAATCCATCAATTACAGCTGTATACTTGCACTAATCAATCCGTTATGGCTCTGTACCTGCACTAATCAATCAGTTACAGCTATATACCTGCACCAATTAATTACAGCTATATACCTGCACTGATCAATTACAGCTATACACCTGCACTAATCAATTACATCTATATACCGGCACTAATCAATTACTGCTATATAGCAGCACTAATCAATTACACCTATATACCTGCACTAATCAATCAACTACAGCAACTTTATATACCTGCACTAAGCTATCAATTACAGCTATGTACCTTCACTAATCTATTACAGCCATATATCTGCACTAATCAATTACAACTGTAATTCCTGCACTAAACAATCAAGGCTATATACCTGCACTAATCAATTACAGCTGTATACCAGCACTACTCAATCAATGACACCTATATACCTGCACTTATCAATGAATTGCAGCTATATACCTTCACTAATCAATCAACTACAGCTACTTTATAAATTTGCACTAAGCTATCAATTACAGCTATATACCTGCACTAATCTAGTACAACCATATACCTGCACTAATCAATTACACCTATATTCCTACAGTAAACAATCAAAGCTATACACACCTGCACTAATCAATTACAGCTATATACCAGCACTACTCAATCAATTACAGCCATATACCTGCATTAATCATTCAATTACAGGTATATATCTGCACTAATGAATTACAGCTATATACCTGCACTAATGAATGAATTACAGCTATATACCTGCACTAATCAATCAAAGCTACATACCTGCACTAATCAATTTCACCTATATACCTGCACTAATCAGTCAAGTACAGCTATATACCTGCACTAATCAATTACACCTACATATCTGCAATAATCAATTACAGCTATATACCTGCACTAATTAATCAATTACAGCTATATACCTGCACTAGTCAATCAATTACAGCTACTGTATATACCTGCACTAATCTATCAATTACAGCCATATATCTGCACTAATCTATTACAGCTATAGATACATAAATACATAGACAGTGTCGGAAGATAAGGGTCTCCGGCCCACCCAGTGTGCCCATTTGAGCTTGTAAGTTTACTTTATGTTTTCCTAGAAGTCTGTTGCCCCTTGATCCTGACCTCCAGAATTCCTTTATGTCTATCAAATGCATTCATAACTCCCATGATTGTTTCATCCTCAATCACTTCTTCTGGCAATGTTTTCCACTTGTCCACCACCCGTTCTGTGAAGAAATTCTTTCTCATGTTTCCTCTGGATCATCCTCCCTCCAACTTCATCCCATGTCCTCTAGTCCTAGAACATCTTTTACGCTTAAGAATAATGTATTCCTGCACCCTGTTCCTCCCTGTAAGATATACCTGCACTAATCAATTACAGCTATATACCTGCACTAATCAATCAATTACAGCTATATACCTGCGGTAATTAATTACAGCTACGGTATATACCTGCCCTAATCTATCAATTACTGCTATATACCTGCACTAATCAATCACAGCTATATACCAGCACTAATCAATCAATTACAGCTTTATACCTGCACTAATTAATCAATTACCACTATATACAACTGCTAATCAATTACAGCTATATACCTGCACTAATCAATTACAGCTATATACCTGCACTAATCAATCAATTACAGCTACTGTATATACCTGCACTAATCTATCAGCTACAGGTGTATACCTGCACTAATCGATTACAGCCATATACCTGCACTAATCAATTACAGCTATATACGTGCACTAATAAATCAAAGCTATATACCTGCACTAATCTATTACAGCTATATACCAGCCATAATCAATCAATTACAGCTATATATCTGCACTAATTAATCATTTACAGCTATATATCTGCACTAATCAACTACGGGTATATACCTGCACTAATCAATCAATTACAGCTATATACCAGCACTAATCAATCAAAGCTATATACCATCACTAATCAATCATTTACAGCTATATACCTGCTCTAATCAATCAATTACAGCTGTATACCTGCACTAATCAATCAATTAGCCACATACCTGCTCTAATCAATCAATTACAGCTATATACTGGCAATAACTTTCCGTCTTTCAGATGAGACGTTAAACTGAGGTCCCATCTGCCTGGAATGGTGGTAGTTCAGGTGGATGTTAAAGATCCCATGGGACTAGGTTCATAGGTTCATAGGTTTATACAGAGCATAGAAGACATATGTCCATACAGCTCGCTTGATTAATAACTGTATCCCCGAATATCCTTACCAATCATGTAAGTGTCCAACCTTTTCTTAAAGATATTCATGGTAGGGCTAGATACTACTTCCCTCGGTAGTGTATTCCAGATAGCTGTTATTCTTATACTGAACCAGTTCCCCCTTCTTTTGGTATTAAACTTATCTTTAATCAGCTGAGGAGAATGTGTTCTAGTATCATAGATTTGTTGCCTAGTATTGATATCCAGTTGTTCTCGTAACTTGCCGTCACTAAGTGCCCTATATGTTTGACACATGTCCCCACTGTAGTCTACTGATACTCCAATGAAAACAGACCTAGTCTTTCTAGTCTTTGTCATAATCCAAACCCCAAACCTCCTTCATGCCTTTTGTTGCCCTTCTCTGTACCCTCCTAGTGCTGCCACATCCTTCCTAAAACCGGAGCTAAAACTGGCTAGTACTTTCGATGAGGGCTAACCACGAGATGTAGCAGGGCAACAGCACCGCACTTTCATGATTTACAATATGTCTACGAATGCAGTTTTGAATACCACTTGCCTTCCTTATCATATGGATGTAATGCTGTCTAAATTTTAGTTTATCTACCACCACTCCCAAATCCATTTCCTCCTGTACAGTCCTCAATACCTTGTTAGCAAGTTTATATTCAAAACGCTTATTATTTCTACCGAAATGCATAACCACACATTTATCTATATTGAACATTGATCCCTTATAATTTGCCCATTCCACTAATTCAAGGAATGCTGTCTGTAATTTAGTGGCTTCGGATATATTATTGACGGGGAACCCCAGCCGTGTATCATCTGCAAATTTTGATAGCCATACTTCATTATTTACTCTCATGTTAGATATATATATATTGAACAGGCACGGTCCCAACACCGACCCCTGTGGCACCCCACTGGTCACCTCAGCCCAACCAGAACAAGCCCCCCTCACACAAACTCTCTGCCTTCTATCAACCAACCATGATTCGACCCAAGTAGAAAGTTTTTCATGGATTCCAGATTCTCTAAGAGCACCGATCAGTTCCACATGAGGCACCTTATCAAATGCCTTCACAAAATCAAGGTAAACAGCGTCCACCGAACTTCCCAAATCCATGGCCCTGTTTACCCTACCATAAAACTCCAAAAGGTTTGTCTGGCATGATCTGCCCCTAGTAAACCCATGCAGTGTTTTGTCTAAATAGCCATTTTTGCTTAAATAATCAAGGATATATTCCTTGATAAGTGATTCAAGATTTTCCCAAGACTGAAGTCAGGCTAATTGACGGTAGTTCTCAACAAGTTGATGAGATCCCTTCTTAAAAATAGGTATAACAAGAGCCTGTCTCCAATCTTGAGGCACAATGGATGTATCTAAGGATTTTGGAAGATATGGATTACAGGTAATGCCAGTTCTTGTGCCAGTTCCTGATGACTCTTGGTGTATCCCACCTGGACCCTGTGCTTTATTAGGGTCAATTTCTTTAAGACTTTTTAATACATCAGAAGTATTTATTGTGATGGTGGAAGCCTGAGTCAGTTTTTGATGTATTGTTTGAGTAGACAAACCTTTATTGAAGACCGAAGAAAAGTACAGATTACACTTTTCAGCGATTTCTTGATTGTCAGATATTACACCTCCATTTGGATCCTTCAAGGATGAAATACCACTATTTGTACTTTTTTTTGATCTAATGTAAGAGTAAAAGGATTTATAATTATCCTGTACCTTGTCTGCTAATTTATGTTCATATGTTTTTTTTGCAAGGTTGATTGCTGATTTGGTACTTTTTAAGTACTTTTTGTAAATTTCCCAGCTTAACTTATTATTACTAGATTTGGTCCTTAAATATGCTTTATTTTTCTGTTTTATTAATTTCCTAATTGAGGGGGTCATCCATAATGGAAGAGCTTTTTTACAACCATTGTATTTCCTTTTTGATGGTACATACTTATGCACCAATGCATTGATCATAGTACTCAGCTTGTTCCACATATCTGATGCTGCTATTTTAGTAAATTCTTGTTGCCATTTCCAGACAGCCAGCTCATTTCTCATTAAGCCAAAATGTGCCTTATTATACATTTGAATTATTGTACTCCCTGTGCATTTACCCAATTCTCCTAAATACTCAAAACTCACCATAGCATGGTCACTAAAGCCCAGTGGGGGTAGTGTTATGCAGTTATGAATTTTGTTAGTTACATTGCTTAACACCAAATCCAGTGTGTTGTGTCCCCTGGTGCTATCGGTTACATATTGCTCTAGTCCAGCTAATGTAAAAATTTCAAGGTAACTGGTTTCCACAAGTGATGAGGCTTCTAATGTGTCCCACTTAATTCCTGGTAAGTTAAAGTCGCCCATTAATATAACATTTTTTGTTTCGGACATCTGTTTAATGAAATCTAACAAAATAACATCATCAGAGTAAATAATGGATGGTGGTCTGTACACTACTCCCAAATTAATAGCAGTATCGTTAGGTGGTGTTAATTTGATCCATAGTAGTTCTAAGTTGCCCCAGCTGTCAGTTTCAATATTAGCAGATGCAATACTATCTGAAACATATATAGCTACTCCAACACCTCTGGATGATTTTTTATCCTTGGAATACAGAGTATAACCATTTATTTCCCTGCCCCAGGTGTCATTTGGATTCCACCAGGTCTCTGTAATGGCACATATATGTATTGAGGAGGTTTGTAAGACTAATTTTAATTCCTCCATTTTATTAGTTAGACTTCTTGCATTGATCAGCAAAATTTTCCAGCCTGTTTGTGTAACCCTTACTGAGCAATTGAGCTCAGTAAGGGTTACACAGTAAGGGTTATCGAAAAGAGTAAGGGAATTTTCACAGTGTCCTGGCCAAATTTCCCTCTATCATTAAAATACCACCAACAGCTTAATTTGGTTCAAGGTCAGATAGCATTCATCTGTATCCCCTTCCCCTTGGTAGTGCCTGAAAATAGGCAGGTTTGTCTAGCGGATTTACCTGGTCAACAAAAACTGAAAAAATAAAATAAATAACCAATCAATTACAGGTATATACCAGTACTAATCAATTACATCTATATATCTACACTAATTAATCAAAGCAATATACCTGCACCAATCAATTACAGCTATATACCAGCACTAAACAATCAATTACAGCTATATACCAGCACTAATCAATCAAAGCTATATACCTGCACTAATCAATTACACCTATATACCTGCACTAATCAATCAATTGCAGCTAAATACCTGCACTAATCAATCAATTACAGCTAAATACCAGCAATAATCAATCAAAGCTATATACCTGCACTAATCAATCAATTACAGCTACTGTATATCCCTGCACTAATCTATCAGTTACAGATGTATACCTGCACTAATCGATTACAGCCATATACCTGCACTAATCAATTACACCTATATACGTGCACTAATAAATCAAAGCTATATACCTGCACTAATCTATTACAGCTATATACCAGCACTAATCAATAAATTACAGCTATATACCTGCACTAATTAATCAATTACAGCTATATATCTGCACTAATCAATTACAGCTATTTACCTGCACTAATCAATCAATTACAGCTATATACCAGCACTAATCAATCAAAGCCATATACCTGTACTAATCAATCAATTACAGCTATATACCTGCACTAGTCAATCAATTACAGCTACTGTATATACCCCGCACTAATCTATCAATTACAGCTATATACCTGCACTAATCTAATACAGCTATAGATACATAGATATATAGACAGCGTCAGAAGATAAGGACTCATGGAACAACCAGTGTGCCCATTTGAGCTTGTAAGTTTACTTTATGTTTTCCTAGAAGTCTGTTGCCCCTTGACTCTGACCTCCGAATTCCTTTATGTCTATCAAATGCATTCTTAACTCCCATGATTGTTTCATCCCCAATCACTTCTTCTGGCAATGTTTTCCACTTGTCCACCACCCGTTCTGTGTAGAAATTCTTTCTCACATTTCCTCTGAATCATCCTCCCCTCCAACTTCATCCCATGTCCTCTAGTCCTGGAACATCTTTTTCACTTAAAATAATGTATTCCTGCAGCATGTTCCTCCCTGTAAGATATACATGCAATAATCAATTACAGCTATATACCTGCACTAATCAATCAATCAAAGCTATATACCTGTACTAATCAATTACAGCTATATACCAGCACTAATAAATCAATTACAGCTTTATACCTGCACTAATCAATTACAGCTATATACCTGCACTAATCGATCAATTACAGCTATATACCTGCACTAATTAATCAATTACCACTATATAACTCTGCTAATCAATTACAGCTATATACCTGTACTAATCAATTAGAGCTATATACTAGCACTAATAAATCAATTACAGCTTTACACCTGCATCAATCAATTGCAGCTATATACCTGCACTAATCAATAAATTACAGCTATATGCCTGAGGTAATTAATTACAGCTATGGTATATACCTGCCCTAATCTATCAATTACTGCTATATACCTGCACTAATCAATCACATCTACATATCAGAACTAATCGATCAATTACAGCCTTATACCTGCACGAATTAATCAATTACCACTATATACCGCTGCTAATCAATTACAGCTATATACCTGCACTAATCAATTACAGCTATATACCTGCACTAATCAATCAATTACAGCTACTGTATATCCCTGCACTAATCTATCAGTTACAGATGTATACCTGCACTAATCGATTACAGTCATATACCTGCACTAATCAATTACAGCTATATACGTGTACTAATAAATCAAAGCTATACAACTGCACTAATCTATTACAGCTATATACCAGCACTAATCAATCAATTACAGCTATATACCTGCACTAATTAATCAATTGCAGCTAAATACCTGCACTAATCAATCAATTACAGCTAAATACCTGCAATAATCAATCAAAGCTATATACCTGCACTAATCAATCAAAGCTATATATCTGCACTAATCAATTACACCTATATACCTACACTAATCAATCAATTGCAGCTAAACACCTGCACTAATCAATCAATTACAGCTAAATACCTGCAATAATCAATCAAAACTATATACCTGCACTAATGAATTACACCTACTGTATATATCTGCACTAATCAATTACAGCTATATAACTGCACTATCCAATCAATTACAGCTATATACCTGCACTAATCAATCAATGACAGCTACTGTATATACTTGCACTAATCTATCAATTAGAGTTATATTCCTAAACTAATCAACTACAGATATATACCTGCACTAATCAATCAGTCAAAGCTATATACCTGCACTAATCAATTACAACTATATACCATCACTAATCAATCATTTACAGCTATATACCTGCACTAATCAATTACAGCTGTATACCTGCACTAATCAATCAATTAGCCATATACCTGCACTAATCAAACAATTACAGCTATATACTGGCAATAACTTTCCGTCTTTCGGATGAGATGTTAAACCGAGGTCCCATCTGCCTGGAATGGTGGTACTTCAGGTGGATGTTAAAGATCCCATGGGACTATTGAAAAGAGTAGAGGAATTTCCGCGGTGTCCTGGCCAAATTTCCCTCAATCATTAAAATACCACCAACAGCTTAATCTGGTTCAAGGTCAGATGGATGGCATTCATCTGTATCCCCCTCCCCTTGGCAGTGCCTGAAAATAGGCAGGTTTGTCTAGTGCACTTACCTGGTCAACAAAAACTGAATAAATAAAATAAATAACCAATCAATTACAGGTATATACCAGTAATAATCAATTACATCTATATATCTACACTAATTAATCAAAGCAATATACCTGCACTAATCAATAACAACTATATACCAGTACTAATCAATTACACCTGTATACTTGCACTAATCCATCAATTAAAGCTGTATACTTGCACTAATCAATCCGTTACAGCTTTATACCTGCACTAATCAGTCAGTTACAGCTATATACCTGCAATAATAAATTACAGCTATATACCTGCACTAATAAATTACAGCTATATACCTGCACTAAAATCAGTTACAGCTATATACTTGCATTGATTAATTTTAGCTATATACCAGAACTAATTAATTAATTACAGCTATACACCTGCGCTAATCAATCAATTACAGCTTTATATCAACACTAATTAAAGCTATATACCTACATTAATCAATCAATTACAGCTATATACCTGCACTAATCAATCAATTACAGGTACATACCTGCACTAATCAGTCAATTAGTTATATACCTGAACTAATCAATTACAGCTATATACAAGCACTAATCAATCAATTACAGCTCTATACTTGCACTAATCAATCAGTTACAGCTATATTCCTGTACTAACCTAGCAATTAGCTATATAACTGCACTAATCATTTACAACTATATCCCTGTACTAATCAAACAATAACAGCTATTTACCTGCAATAATCAATCAATAACAGCTACTTTATATACCTGCACTAATCTATCAATTACAGCAATATACCTGCACTAATCAATTTCACCTATTTACATGCACTAATTAATGAATTACAGCTATATAATTGCACTAATCAATAAATTACAGATATACACCTGCACTAATCAATCAATTACATCAATTTACCTGTATTAATCCAAAAAATAATAGCACTGTACCGGCACTAATCAATTACACCTATATACCTGAAATAATCAATTGCAGTTAAATACCTGCACTAATCAATTACAATTATATACCTGCACCAATCAATCAATTACAGCTACTGTATATATCTGCACTAATCTGTCAATTACAGTTACGTACCTGCATTAATCTACTACAGCTATATGCCTGCATTAATCAATTACAGCTATATACCTGCACTAATCAATCAATCAAGTCTACATACCTGCACTAATCAATTACACCTATATACCAGCACTAATCAGTCAATTACAGCTCTATACCCGCACTAATTAATCGATTACAGCAATATACCTGCACTAATCAATGAATTACAGATACTGAATATAACTGCACTAATCTATCAATTACAGGTATATACCTGCTCTAATCAATTACAGCTATATATGTGCACTAATCAATCAATCAAAGTTATATACCTGCACTAAACAATTACAGCTATATACCTGTACTAATCAATCAATTACAGCTACAAACCTGCACTTATCAATCTACTACAACTACTGTATATACCTGCACTTATCTAACAATTACAAGTATATACCTGCACTAATCAAATACAGCAATATAGCTGCAGTAATCAATCAATCAAAGCTATATACCTGCACTAATCAATTACAGCTATATACCAGCACTAATCAATCAATTGCAGCTATATACCTGCACTAATAAATCAAATACAGCTATATATGTGCACTAATCAATCAAAAACAGCTATATACCTGCATTAAAATCAGTTACAGCCATATGCCTGCACTAATCAATCAATAACAGCAATATACCTGCACTAATCAATAAATTACAGCTATATACCTGCACTAATTAATTACAGCTAAATTCCTGCACAATCAACTACAGCTATATACCTGCACAAATCAATTACAGCTATATACCTGAACTAATCAATCAACTACAGCTATATACCTGCACTAATATTTCAATTACAGCTATATACCTGCACTAATTAATAAATTACAACGATATACCTGCACTAATCAATTACAGCTATATATCTGCACAAATCAATTATACCGATATACTAGCACTAATCAATCAATTGCAGCTATATACCCGCACTAATCAAACAATCAAAGCCATATTAATGCACTAAACAATTACAGCTATATACCTGCACTAATCAATCAATTACAGCTGTATACCTGCACTAATCAATCAATTAGCTATATACCTGCACTATTCAATCAATTACAGCTATATACCAGCAATAATCAATCAATAACAGCTATATACAAGTACTAATCAATTACAGTTATATATATGCACTAATTAATCAAAGCTATATTTCTGCACTAATCAATGACACTTATATACCTGCACTAATCCATCAATGACAGCTGTATACTTGCACTAATCAAACCGTTACAGCTTTATACCAGCTCTAATCAATCAGTTACAGCTGTATACCTGCACTAATCAATTACAGCTATATATCTGCACTTATCAATTAAAGCTATACTCCTGTACTAATCAATTACAGCTATATAGCAGCACTATTCAGTTACAGCCATATACCTGCACTAATCAATAAATTACAGATACAAACCGTCAATAATCAATCAATTACAGCTATATACAAGTGCTAATCAATTACAGCTATATATCTGCACTAATTAAACAAAGCTATATTTCTGCACTAATCAAATACAGCTATATACCAGCACTAATCAATTACACTTACATACCTGCACTAATCCATCAATTATTGCTGTATACTTGCACTAATCAATCCGTTACAGCTCTATACCTGCACTAATCAATCAGTTACAGCTATATACCTGCACTAATCAATTACAGCTATATACCGGCAATAATCAATTACTGCTATATAGCAGCACTAATCAATTACACCTATATGCCTGCACTAATCAATCAATTACAGCAACTTTATATACCTGCACTAATCAATGAATTTCAGCTATGTACCGTCACTAATCAATCAACTACAGCTACTTTATACTGTATATCTGCACTAAGCTATCAATTACAGCTATATACCTGCACTAATCTATTACAGCTATATTCCTACACTAAACAATCAAAGCTATATGCCTCCACTAATCAATTACTGCTGTATACCAGCACTACTCAATCAATTACAGCTATATACCTGCATTAATCATGCAATTACAGGTATATACCTGCACTAATGAATTACAGCGTATACCTGCAGTAATGAATGAATTACAGCTATATACCTGCACTAATCAATCAAAGCTACATACCTGCACTAATCAATTTCACCTATATACCTGCACTAATCAGTCAAGTACAGCTACATACCTGCACTAATCAATTACACCTATATATCTGCACTAATCAATTACAGCTATATACCTGCACTAATTAATCAATTACAGCTATATACCTGCACTAGTCAATCAATTACAGTTACTGTATATACCTGCACTAATCTTCCAATTACAGCTATATACCTGCACTAATCTACTACAGCTACAGATACATAGATACATAAACAGTGTTGGAAGATAAGGGCCTCCGGCCCATCCAGTGTGCCCATTTGAGCTTGTAAATTTACATTATGTTTTCGTAGAAGTCTGTTGCCCCTTGACCCCGACCTCCAGAATTCTGTGATGTCTATCAAATGCATTCTTAACTCCCATGATTGTTTCATCACCAATCACTTCTTCTGGCAATGTTTTCCACTTGTCCACCACCCGTTCTGTGAAGAAATTCTTTCTCACGTTTCCTCTGAATCATCCTCCCTCCAACTTCATCCCATGTCCTCTAGTACTGGAATATCTTTTTCGCTTAAAAATAATGTATTCCTGCACCCTGTTCCTCCCTGTAAGATATACATGCAATAATCAATTACAGCTATACACCTGCACTAATCAATCAATCAAAGCTATATACCTGTACTAATCAATTACAGTTATATGCCAGCACTAATAAATCAATTACAGCTTTATACCTGCACTAAACAATTACAGCTATATACCTGCACTAATCAATCAATTACAACTATATAACTGCGGTAATTAATTACAGGTACGGTATATACTTGCCCTAATCTATCAATTACTACTATATACCTGCACTAATCAATCACAGCTAGATACCAGCACTAATCAATCAATTACAGCTACATACCTGCACTAATCAATTACAGCTATATACCTGCACTAATCAATCAATTAATTACAGCTACTGTATATACTTCCACTAATCTATCAGTTACAGATGTATACCAGCACTAATCGATTTCAGCCATATACCTGCACTAATCAATTACACCTATATACGTGCACTAATAAATCAAAGCTATATACCTGCACTAATCTATTACAGCTATATACCAGCACTAATCAATCAATTACAGCTATATACCCGCACTAATTAATCAATTACTGCAATATATCTGCACTAATCAATTACAGCTATTTACCTGCACTAATCAATCAATTATAGCTATACACCAGCACTAATCAATCAAAGCTATATACCTGCGCTAATTAATTACACCTATATACCTG
This sequence comes from Neoceratodus forsteri, assembly GCA_016271365.2. Taxonomy (NCBI): domain Eukaryota; kingdom Metazoa; phylum Chordata; order Ceratodontiformes; family Ceratodontidae; genus Neoceratodus; species Neoceratodus forsteri. The sequence goes on along the minus strand of JADMNL010000034.1, from coordinate 18,341,763 downwards.
CACTAATCAATCAATTGCAGCTATATACCTGCACTAATCAATCAATTACAGCTAAATACCTGCAATAATCAATCAAAGCTATATACATGCACTAATGAATTACACCTATATATCTGCACTAATCAATTACAGCTATATAACTGCACTAATCAATTAATTACAGCTATATACCTGCACTAATCAATCAATGACAGCTAGTGTATATACTTGCACTAATCTACCAATTAGAGTTATATTCCTGCACTAATCAACTACAGGTATATACCTACACTAATCAATCAGTCAAAGCTATATACCTGCACTAATCAAATACAACTATATACCATCACTAATCAATCATTTACAGCTATATACCTGCACTAATCAATCAATTACAGCTGCATACCTGCACTAATCAATCAATTAGCCATATACCTGCACTAATCAATCAGTTACAGCTATATACTGGCAATAACTTTCCGTCATTTGGATGAGACGTTAAACCGATGTCCCATCTGCCTGGATTGGTGGAGGTTTAGGTGGATGTTAAAGATCCCATGGGACTATTGAAAAGGGTAGATGAATTTCCTCGGTGTCCTGGCCAAATTTTCCCTCAATCATTAAAATACCACCAACAGCTTAATCTGGTTCAAGGTCAGATGGCATTCATCTGTATCCCCCTCCCCTTGGTAGTGCCTGCAAATAGGCAGGTTTGTCTAGTGCACTTACCTGGTCAACAAAAACTGAATAAATAAAATAAATAACTAATCAATTACAGGTATATACCAGTAATAATCAATTACATCTATATATCTACACTAATTAATCAAAGCAATATACCTGCACTAATCAATTACAGCTATTTACCAGCACTATTCAATTATACCTGTATACCTGTACTAATCCATCAATTAAAGCTGTATACTTGCACTAATCAATCCGTTACAGCTTTATACCTGCACTAATCAGTCAGTTACAGCTATATACCTGCTCTAATAAATTAAAGCTATATACCTGCACTAATAAATTACAGCTATATACCTGCACTAAAATTAGTTACAGCTATATACTTGCACTGATTAATTTTAGCTCCTTACCAGCACTGATTAATTAATTACAGCTATACACCTGTGCTAATCAATCAATTACAGCTTGATATCAACACTAATTAAAGCTATATACCTATATTAATCAATCAATTACAGCTATATACCTGCACTAATCAATTACACTTATATACCTGCACTAATCCATCAATTACAGCTGTATACTTGCACTAATCAATCCGTTACAGCTCTATACCTGCATTAATCAATCAATTACAGCTACTGTATAAACCTGCACTAATCTGTCATTTACAGCTATATACCCGCACTAATCTGTTACAGCTATAGATACATATATACATAGACAGTGTCGGAAGATAAGGGCCTCAGGCCCATCCAGTGTGCCCATTTGAGCTTGTAAATTTACTTTATGTTTTCCTAGAAGTCTGTTGCCCCTTGACCCTGACCTCCAGAATTCCGTTATGTCTATCAAATGCATTCTCAACTCCCATGATTGTTTCATCACCCATCACTTCTTCTGGCAATGCTTTTCACTTGTCCACCACCCGTTCTGTGAAGAAATTCTTTCTCATGTTTCCTCTGAATCATCCTCCCTCCAACTTCATCCCATGTCCTCTAGTCCTGGAACATCTTTTTCGCTTAAAAATAATGTATTCCTGCACCCTGTTCCTCCCTGTAAGATATACATAAAATAATCAATTACAGCTATACACCTGCACTAATCAATCAATCAAAGCTATATACCTGTACTAATCAATTACAGCTATATACCAGCACTAATAAATCAATTACAGCTTTATACCTGCACTAATCAATTACAGCTATATACCTGCACTAATCAATCAATTACAGCTGTATACCTGTGGTAATTAATTACAGGTACGGTATATACCTGCCCTAATCTATCAATTACTGCTATGTACCTGCACTAATCAATCACAGCTATATACCAGCACTAATCAATCAATTACAGCTATATACCTGCACTAATCAATTACAGCTATATACCTGCACTAATCAATCAATTAATTACAGCTACTGTATATACCTGCACCAATCTATCAGTTACAGATGTATACCTGCAGTAATCGATTTCAGCCATATACCTGCACTAATCAATTACAGCTATATATGTGCACTAATAAATCAAAGCTATATACCTGCACTAATCTATTGCAGCTATATACCAGCACTAATCAATCAATTACAGCTATATACCTGCACTAATTAATCAATTACAGCTATATATCTGCACTAATCAATTACAGCTATTAACCTGCACTAATCAATCAATTATAGCTATATACCAGCACTAATCAATCAAAGCTATATACCTGCGCTAATCAATTACACCTATATACCTGCACTAATCAACCAATTGCAGCTATATACCTGCACTAATCAATCAATTACAGCTAAATACCTGCAATAATCAATCAAAGCTATATAGCTGCACTAATGAATTACACCAATATATCTGCACTTATCAATTACAGCTATATAACTGCACTAATCATTCAATTATAGCTGTATACCTGCACTAATCAATCAATGACAGCTACTGTATATACTTGCACTAATCTACCAATTAGAGTTATATTCCTACACCAATCAACTACAGGTATATACCTACACTAATCAATCAGTCAAAGCTATATACCTGCACTAATCAATTACAACTATATATCATCACTAATCAATCATTTACAGCTATATACCTGCACTAATCAATAAATCAGTCATATACCTGCAGTAATCAATCAATTACAGCTATAGACTGGCAATCACTTTCCGTCTTTTGGATGAGACGTTATACCGAGGTCCTATCTGCCTGGATTGGTGGTACTTCAGGTGGATGTTAAAGATCCCATGGGACTATTGAAAAGAGTAGAGGAATTTCCACTGTGACCTGGCCAAATTTCCCTCAATCATTAAAATACCACCAACAACTTAATCTGGTTCAAGGTCAGATGGCATTCATCTGTATCCCCTTCCCCTTGGTAGTGCCTGCAAATATGCAGGTTTGTCTAGTGCGCTTACCTGGTCAACAAAAACTGAATAAATAAAATAACCAATCAATTACAGGTATATACCAGTAATAATCAATTACATCTATATATCTGCACAAATTAATCAAAGCAATATACCTGCACTAATCAATTACAGCTATTTACCAGCACTAATCAATTACACCTGTATACCTGCACTAATCCATCAATTAAAGCTGTATACTTGCACTAATCAATCCGTTACAACTTTATACCTGCACTAATCAGTCAGTTACAGCTATATACCTGAACTAATAAATTACAGCTATATACATGCACTAATAAATTACAGCTATGTAACTGCAATAATCAATTACAGCTATATACCTGCACTAAAATCAGTTACAGCTATATACTTGCACTGATTAATTTTAGCTCCTTACTAGCAGTAATTAATTAATTACAGCTATACACCCGTGCCTAATCAATCAATTACAGCTTTATATCAACACTAATTAAAGCTATATACCAGCACTAATCAATCAATTACAGCTATATACCTGCACTAAACAATTACAGCTGTATACCTGCACTAATCAATCAATTACAGCTACTGTATATACCTGCACTAATCTATCAGTTACAGATGTATACCTTGACTAATCGATTTCAGATATATACCTGCACTGATCAATTACAGCTATATACGTGCACTAATAAATCAAAGCTATATACCTGCACTAATCAATTACAGCTATATACCAGCACTAATCAATCAATTACAGCAATATACCTGCACTAATTAAACAATTACAGCTATATATCTGCACTAATCAATTACAACTATTTACCTGCACTAATCAATCAATTACAGCTATATACCAGCACTAATCAGTCAAAGCTATATACCTGCACTAATCAATTACACCTATATACCTGCACTAATCAATCAATTGCAGCTATATACCTGCACTAATCAATCAATTACAGCTGTATACCTGCACAGATCAATCAATTAGCCATATTCTGCACTAATCAATCAGTTACAGCTATATACTGGCAACAACTTTCCGTCTTTTGGATGAGACGTTAAACCGATTTCCCATCTGCCTGAATTGGTGGAGGTTCAGGTGGATGTTAAAGATCCCATGGGACAATTGAAAAGGGTAGAGGAATTTCCGCTGTGTCCTGGCCAATTTTCCCTCAATCATTAAAATACCACCAACAGCTTAATCCGGTTCAAGGTCAGATGGCATTCATCTGTATCCCCTTCCCCTTGGTAGTGCCTGCAAATAGGCAGGTTTGTTTAGTGCACTTACCTGGTCAACAAAAACTGAATAAATAAAATAAATAACCAGTCAATTACAGGTATATACCAGTAATAATCAATTACATCTATATATCTACACTAATTATTCAAAGCAATATACCTGCACTAATCAATTACAGCTATTTACCAGCACTATTCAATTACACCTGTATACCTGCACTAATCCATCAATTAAAGCTGTATACTTGCACTAATCAATCCGTTACAGCTTTATACCTGCACTAATCAGTCAGTTACAGCTATATACCTAGACTAATAAAATACAGTTATATACCTGCACTAACAAATTACAGCTATATACCTGCACTAAAATGAATTACAGCTATATACTTGCACTGATTAATTTTATCTCCTTACCAGCACCGATTAATTAATTAAAGCTATACACCTGTGCTAATCAATCAATTACAGCTTGTTATCAACACTAATTAAAGCTATATACCTACATTAATCAATCAATTACAGCTATATACCTGCACTAATCAATTACACTTATATACCTGCACTAATCCATCAATTACAGCTGTATACTTACACTAATCAATCCGTTACAGCTCTATACCTGCACAAATCAATCAATTACAGCTACTGTATATACCTGCACTAATCTGTCAAATACAGCTATATACCTGCACTAATCTATTACAGCTATAGATACATAGATACATAGACAGTGTCGGAAGATAGGGCCCCGCCCATCCAGTGTGCCCATTTGAGCTTGTAAATTTATTTTATGTTTCCTAGAAGTCTGTTGCCCTTGACTCCTGACCTCCAGAATTCCTTCATGTCTAGGAAATGCATTCTAACTCCCATGATTGTTTCATCCCCAATCACTTCTTCTGGCAATGTTTTCCACTTGTCCACCACTTCTGCTCTGTGAAGAAATTCTTTTCACGTCTTCTCTGAATCATCCTCCTCCAACTTCATCCCATGTCCTCAGTCCTGGAACATCTTTTCGCTAAAATAATGTATTCCTGACCCTGTTCCTCCCTGTAAGATATACATCGCATAATTAATTACAGCTATACACCTGCACTAATCAATCAATCAAAGCTATATACCTGTACTAATCAATTACACCTATATACCAGCACTAATAAATCAATTACATCTTTATACCTGCAATAATCAATTACAGCTATATACCTGCACTAATCAATCAATTACAGCTATATACCTGTGGTAATTAATTACAGGTACGGTATATACCTGCCCTAATCTATCAATTACTGCTATGTACCTGCACTAATCAATCACAGCTATATACCAGCACTAATCAATCAATTACAGCTATATACCTGCACTAATCAATTACAGCTATATACCTGCACCAATCAATCCAATTAATTACAGCCACTGTATATACCTGCACCAATCTATCAGTTACAGATGTATACCCGCAGTAATCGATTTCAGCCATATACCTGCACTAATCAATCACAGCTATATATGTGCACTAATAAATCAAAGCTATATACCCGCACTAATCTATTGCTGCTATATACCAGCACTAATCAATCAATTACAGCTATATACCTGCACTAATTAATCAATTACAGCTATATATCTGCACTAATCAATTACAGCTATTTACCTGCACTAATCAATCAATTATAGCTATATACCAGCACTAATCAATCAAAGCTATATACCTGTGCTAATCAATTACACCTATATACCTGCACTAATCAATCAATTGCAGCTATATACCTGCACTAATCAATCAATTACAGCTAAATACCTGCAATAATCAATCAAAGCTATATAGCTGCACTAATGAATTACACCAATATATCTGCACTTATCAATTACAGCTATATAACTGCACTAATCAATCAATTACAGCTGTATACCTGCTCTAATCAATCAATGACAGCTACTGTATATACTTGCACTAATCTACCAATTAGAGTTATATTCCTACACTAATCAACTACAGGTATATACCTACACTAATCAATCAGTCAAAGCTATATACCTGCACTAATCAATTACAACTATATATCATCACTAATCAATCATTTACAGCTATATACCTGCACTAATCACTCAATCAGTCATATACCTTCAGTAATCAATCAATTACAGCTATAGACTGGCAATAACTTTCCGTCTTTTGGATGAGACGTTATACCGAGGTCCTATCTGCCTGGATTGGTGGTACTTCAGGTGGATGTTAAAGATCCCATGGGACTATTGAAAAGAGTAGAGGAATTTCCACTGTGACCTGGCCAAATTTCCCTCAATCATTAAAATACCACCAACAACTTAATCTGGTTCAAGGTCAGATGGCATTCATCTGTATCCTCCCTTGGTAGTGCCTGCAAATGGCAGGTTTTGTTCTAGTGCATACCTTGGTCAACAAAAACTGAATAAATAAAATAACCAATCAATTACAGGTATATACCAGTAATAATCAATTACATCCTATATATCTGCACAAATTAATCAAAGTAATATACCTGCAATTAATCAATTACAGCTATTTACCAGCACTAATCAATTACAACCTGTATACCCGCACTAATGCATCAATTAAAGCTGTATACTTGCACTAATCAATCCGTTACAACTTTATACCTGCACTAATCAGTCAGTTACAGCTATATACCTGAACTAATAAATTACAGCTATATACATGCACTAATAAATTACAGCTATGTAACTGCAATAATCAATTACAGCTATATACCTGCACTAAAATCAGTTACAGCTATATACTTGCACTGATTAATTTTAGCTCCTTACCAGCAGTAATTAATTAATTACAGCTATACACCTGTGCTAATCAATCAATTACAGCTTTATATCAACACTAATTAAAGCTATATACCAGCACTAATCAATCAATTACAGTTATATACCTGCACTAAACAATTACAGCTGTATACCTGCACTAATCAATCAATTACAGCTACTGTATATACCTGCACTAATCGATCAGTTACAGATGTATACCTTGACTAATCGAGTTCAGCCATATACCTGCACTGATCAATTACAGCTATATACGTGCACTAATAAATCAAAGCTATATACCTGCACTAATCAATTACAGCTATATACCAGCACTAATCAATCAATTACAGCTATATACCTGCACTAATTAAACAATTACAGCTATATACCTGCACTAATCAATTACACCTATATACCTGCACTAATCAATCAATTGCAGCTATATACCTGCACTAATCAATCAATTACAGCTGTATACCTGCACAGATCAATCAATTAGCCATATACCTGCACTAATCAATCAGTTACAGCTATATACTGGCAACAACTTTCCGTCTTTTGGATGAGACGTTAAACCGATTTCCCATCTGCCTGAATTGGTGGAGGTTCAGGTGGATGTTAAAGATCCATGGGACAATGAAAAGGGTAGAGAATTTCCGCTGTGTCTTGCAATTTTCCTCAATCATTAAAATACCACCAACAGCTTAATCCGGTTCAAGGTCAGATATTCCATCTGTATCCCTCCCTTGGTAGTGCTTCGCAAATAGGCAGGTTTGTCTAGTGCACTTACCTGGTCAACAAAAACTGAATAAATAAAATAAATAACCAGTCAATTACAGGTATATACCAGTAATAATCAATTACATCTATATATCTACACTAATTATTCAAAGCAATATACCTGCACTAATCAATTACAGCTATTTACCAGCACTATTCAATTACACCTGTATACCTGCACTAATCCATCAATTAAAGCTGTATACTTGCACTAATCAATCCGTTACAGCTTTATACCTGCACTAATCAGTCAGTTACAGTTATATACCTAGACTAATAAAATACAGTTATATACCTGCACTAACAAATTACAGCTATATACCTGCACTAAAATGAATTACAGCTATATACTTGCACTGATTAATTTTATCTCCTTACCAGCACCGATTAATTAATTAAAGCTATACACCTGTGCTAATCAATCAATTACAGCTTGTTATCAACACTAATTAAAGCTATATACCTACATTAATCAATCAATTACAGCTATATACCTGCACTAATCAATTACACTTATATACCTGCACTAATCCATCAATTACAGCTGTATACTTACACTAATCATTCCGTTACAGCTCTATACCTGCACAAATCAATCAATTACAGCTACTGTATATACCTGCACTAATCTGTCAAATACAGCTATATACCTGCACTAATCTATTACAGCTATAGATACATAGATACATAGACAGTGTCGGAAGATAAGGGCCTCCGGCCCATCCAGTGTGCCCATTTGAGCTTGTAAATTTACTTTATGTTTTCCTAGAAGTCTGTTGCCCCTTGACCCTGACCTCCAGAATTCCTTCATGTCTATGAAATGCATTCTTAACTCCCATGATTGTTTCATCTCCAATCACTTCTTCTGGCAATGTTTTCCACTTGTCCACCACCGTTCTGTGAAGAAATCTTTTTCTCACGTTTCCTCTGAATCATCCTCCCTCAACTTCATCCCATGTCCTTCTAGTCCTGGAACATCTTTTCGCTTAAAATAATGTATTCCTGCATCCTGTTCCTCCCTGTAAGATATACATGCACAATTAATTACAGCTATACACCTGCACTAATCAATCAATCAAAGCTATATCTGTACTAATCAATTACACTCATATACCAGCACTAATAAATCAATTACAGCTTTATACCTGCACTAATCAATTACAGCTATATACCTGCACTAATCAATCAATTACAGCTATATACCTGTGGTAATTAATTACAGGTACGGTATATACCTGCCCTAATCTATCAATTACTGCTATGTACCTGCACTAATCAATCACAGCTATATACCAGCACTAATCAATCAATTACAGCTATATACCTGCACTAATCAATTATAGCTATATACCAGCACTAATCAATCAGCGCTATATACCTTCGCTAATCAATTACACCTATATACCTGCACTAATCAATCAATTGCAGCTAAATACCTGCAATAATCAATCAAAGCTATATACCTGCACTAGTGAATTATACCTATATATCTGCACTAATCAATTACAGCTATATAACTGCACTAATCAATCAATTACAGCTATATACCAGCACTAATCAATCAATGACAGCTACTGTATATACTTGCACTAATCTACCAATTAGAGTTATATTCCTACTCTAATCAACTACAGGTATATACCTACACTAATCAATCAGGCAAAGCTATATACCTGCACTAATCAATTACAACTATATACCATCACTAATCAATCATTTACAGCTATATACCTACACTAATCAATCAATTACAGCTGTATACCTGCACTAATCATTAAATCAGCCATCTACCTGCACTAATCAATCAATTACAGTTATAGACTGGCAATAACTTTCCGTCTTTTGATGAGACGTTATACTTGAGGTCCCATCTGCCAGTGTGCTCGCCTGTTTGACACCCCAGTGGAATGGACCAGTTACCCTAAGGCAGTGTGCCTGGGATATTGTGGTGAACCTAATAAATAAAAAACTATTTAAAAGACACTAATCTATTACAGCTATATACCAGCACTAATCAATCAATTACAGCTATATACCTGCACTAATTAATCAATTACAGCTATATATCTGCACTAATCAATTACAACTATTTAACATGCACTAATCAATCCATTACAGCTATATAACAGCACTAATCAGTCAAAGCTATATACCTGCACTAATCAATTACACCTACATACCTGCACTAATCAATCAATTGCAGCTATATACCTGCACTAATCAATCAATTACAGCTAAATACCTGCAATAATCAATCAAAGCTATATACCTGCACTAATGAATTACACCTATATATCTGCACTAATCAATTACAGCTATATAACTGCACTAATCAATCAATTACAGCTATATACCTGCACTAATCAATCAATGACAGCTACTGTACATACTAGCACTAATCTATCAATTAGAGATATATTCCTACACTAATCAACTACAGGTATATTCCTACACTAATCAATCAGTCAAAGCTATATACCTGCACTAATCAATTACAACTATATACCATCACTAATCAATCATTTACAGCTATATACCTGCACTAATCAATCAATTACAGCTAAATACCTGCAATAATCAATCAAAGCTATATACCTGCACTAATGAATTACACCGATATATCTGCACTAATCAATTACAGCTTTATACCTGCACTAATCAATCAATTACAGCTATATGCCTGCGGTAATTAATTACAGGTACGGTATATACCTGCCCTAATCAATCAATTACTGCTATATACCTGCACTAATCAATCACAGCTATATACCAGCACTAATCAATCAATTACAGCTATATACCTGCACTAATCAATTACAGCTATATACCTGCACTAATCAATTACAGCTATATACCTGCACTAATCAATCAATTAATTACAGCTACTGTATATACCTGCGCTAATCTATCAGTTACAGATGTATACCTGCACTAATCGATTTCAGCCATATACCTGCACTAATCAATTACAGCTATATACGTGCACTAATAAATCAAAGCTATATACCTGCACTAATCTATTACAGCTATATACCAGCACTAATCAATCAATTACGTCTATATACCCACACTAATTAATCAATTACAGCTATATATCTGCACTAATCAATTACAGCTATTTACCTGCACTAATCAATCAATTATAGCTATATACTAGCACTAATCAATCAAAGATATATTCCTGCGCTAATCAATTACACCTATATACCTGCACTAATCAATCAATAGCAGCTATATACCTGCACTAATCAATCAATTACAGCTATATATCTGCACTAATCAATCAATGTCAGCTACTTTATATACTTGCACTAATCTACCAATTAGAGTTATATTCCTACACTAATCAACTACAGGTATATACCTACACTAATCAATCAGTCAAAGCTATATACCTGCACTAATCTATTACAACTATATACCATCACTAATCAATCATTTACAGCTATATACTTGCACTAATCAATCAATTACAGCTGTATACCTGCACTGATCAATCAATCAGGTATATACCTGCACTAATCAATCAATTACAGCTATAGACTGGCAATAACTTTCCGTCTTTTGGATGAGACATTATACCGAGGTCCTATCTGCCTGGATTGGTGGTACTTCAGGTGGATGTTAAAGATCCCATGGGACTATTGAAAAGAGTAGAGGTATTTCCGCGGTGTCCTGGTCAAATTTCCCTCAATCATTAAAATCCCACCAACAGCTTAATCTGGTTCAAGGTCAGATGGCATTCATCTGTATCCCCTTCCCCTTGGTAGTGCCTGCAAATAGGCAAGTTTGTCTAGTGCACTTACCTGGTCAACAAAAACTGAATAAATAAAATAAATAACCAATCAATTACAGGTATATACCAGTAATAATCAATTACATCTATATATCTACACTAATTAATCAAAGCAATATACCTGCACTAATCAATTACAGCTATTTACCAGCACTAATCAATTACACCTGTATACCTGCACTAATCCATCAATTAAAGCTGAATACTTGCACTAATCAATCCGTTACAGCTTTATACCTGCATTAATCAGTCAGTTACAGCTATATATCTACACTAATAAATTACAGCTATATACCTGCACTAATAAATTACAGCTATATAACTGCAATAATCAATTACAGCTATATACCTGCACTAAAATCAGTTACAGCTATATACTTGCACTGATTAATTTTAGCTCCTTACCAGCACTAATTTATTAATTACAGCTATACACCTGTACTAATCAATCAATTACAGCTTTATATCAACACTATTTAAAGGTATATACCAGCACTAATCAATCAATTACAGCTATATACCTGCACTAATCAATTACAGCTATATACCTGCACTAATCAATCAATTACAGCTACTGTATATACCTGCACTAATCTATCAGTTACAGATGTATACCTTCACTAATCAATTTCAGCCATATACATGCTCTAATCAATTACAGCTATATACGTGCACTAATAAATCAAAGCTATATACCTGCACTAATCTATTACAGCTATATACAAGCACTAATCAATCAATTACAGCTATATACCTGCACTAATTAATCAATTACAGCTATATATCTGCACTAATCAATTACAACTATTTACCTGCACTAATCAGTCAATTACAGCTATATACCAGCACTAATCAGTCAAAGCTATATACCTGCACTAATCTATTACACCTATGTACCTGCACTAATCAATCAATTGCAGCTATATACCTGCACTATTCAATCAATTACAGCTAAATACCTGCAATAATCAATCAAAGCTATATACCTGCACTAATGAATTACACCTATATATCTGCACTAATCAATTACAGCTATATAACTGCACTAATCAATCAATTACAGCAATATACCTGCACTAATCAATCAATGACAGCTACTGTATATACTTGCACTAATCTATCAATTAGAGTTATATTCCTACACTAATCAACTACAGGTATATACCTACACTAATCAATCAGTCAAAGCTATATACCTGCACTAATCAATTACAACCATTTAAAATCAGTAATCAATCATTTACAGCTATATACCTGCACTAAATAATCAATTACAGCTGTATACCTGCACTGATCAATCAATTAGCCATATACCTGGACTAATCAATCAGTTACAGCTATATACTGGCAATAACTTTCCGTCTTTTGGATGAGACGTTAAACCAATGTCCCTTCTGCCTGGATTGGTGGAGGTTCAGGTGGATGTTAAAGATCACATGGGACTATTGAAAAGGGTTGAGGAATTTCCTCGGTGTCCTGGCCAAATTTCCCTCAATCATTAAAATACCACAAACAGCTTAATCTGGTTCAAGGTCAGATGGCATTCATCTGTATCCCCCTCCCCTTGGTAGTGCCTGCAAATAGGCAGGTTTGTCTAGTGCACTTAACTGGTCAACAAAAACTGAATAAATAAAATAAATAACCAATCAATTACAGGTATATACCAGTAATAATCAATTACATCTATATATCTACACTAATTAATCAAAGCAATATACCCGACTAATCAATTACAGCTATTTGCCAGCACTATTCAATTACACCTGTATACCTGCACTAATGCATCAATTAAAGCTGTATACTTGCACTAATCAATCCGTTACAGCTTTATACCTGCACTAATCAGTCAGTTACAGCTATATACCTGCACTAATAAATTACAGCTATATACCTGCACTAATAAATTACAGCTGTATACCTGCACTAAAATCAGTTACAGTTATATACTTGCACTAATTAATTTTTGCTCCTTACCAGCACCGATTAATTAATTACAGCTATACACCTGTGCTAATCAATCAATTACACCTTGATATCAACACTAATTAAAGCTATATACCTACATTAATCAATCAATTACAGCTATATACCTGCACTAATCAATTACACTTGTATACCTGCACTAACCCATCAATTACAGCTGTATACCTGCACGAATTAATCCGTTACAGCTCTATACCTGCACTAATCAATCAATTTCAGCTACTGTATATACCTGCACTAATCTGTCAATTATAGCTATATACCTGCACTAATCTTTTACAGCTATAGATACATAGTTACATAGACAGTGTTGGAAGATAAGGGCCTCCGGCCCATCCAGTGTGCCCATTTGAGCTTGTAAATTTACTTTATGTTTTCCTAGAAGTCTGTTGCCCATTGACCCTGACCTCCAGAATTCTGTTACGTCTATCAAATGCATTCTTAACTCCCATGATTGTTTCATCTCCAATCACTTCTTCTGGCAATGTTTTCCACTTGTACACCACCCGTTCTGTGAAGAAATTCTTTCTCACGTTTCCTCTGAATCATCCTCCATCCAACTTCATCCCATGTCCTCTAGTCCTGTAACATCTTTTTCGCTTAAAAATAATGTATTTCTGCACCCTGTTCCTCCCGGTAAGATATACATGCAATAATCAATTACAGCTATACACCTGCACTAATCAATTAATCAAAGCAATATGCATGTACTAATCAATTACAGCTATATACCAGCACTAATAAATCAATTACAGCTTTATACCTGCACTAATCAATTACAGCTATATACCTACACTAATCAATCAATTACAGCTGTATACCTGCACTAATCAATCAATCAGCCATCTACCTGCACTAATCAATCAATTACAGTTATAGACTGGCAATAACTTTCCGTCTTTTGGATGAGACGTTATACCGAGGTCCTATCTGCCTGGATAGGTGGTACTTCAGGTGGATGTTAAAGATCCCATGGGACTATTGAAAAGAGTAGAGGAATTTCCGCGGTGTCCTGGCCAAATTTCCCTCAATCATTTAAATACCACAAACAGCTTAATCCGGTTCAAGGTCAGATGGCATTTATCTGTATCCCCCTCCCCTTGGTAGTGCCTGCAAATAGGCAGGTTTGTCTAGTGCACTTACCTGGTCAACAAAAACTGAATAAATAAAGTAACCAATCAATTACAGGTATATACCAGTAATAATCAATTACATCTATATATCTACACTAATTAATCAAAGCAATATACCTGCACTAATCAATTACAGCTATTTACCAGCACTATTCAATTACACCTGTATACCTGCACTAATCCATCAATTAAAGCTGTATACTTGCACTAATCAATCCGTTACAGCTTTATACCTGCACTAATCAGTCAGTCACAGCTATATACCTGCACTAATAAATTACAGCTATATACCTGCACTAAAATCAGTTACAGCTATATACTTGCACTGATTAATTTTAGCTCCTTACCAGCACTGATTAATTAATTACAGCTATACACATCTGCTAATCAATCAATTACAGCTTGATATCAACACTAATTAAAGCTATATACCTACATTAATCAATCAATTACTGCTATATACCTGCACTAATCTATTACACTTATATACCTGCAATAATCCATCAATTACAGCTGTATACTTGCACTAATCAATCCGTTACAGCTGTATACCTGCACTAATCAATCATTTACAACTTTATACCTGCACTAATCAATTACAGCAATATATGTGCACTAATAAATCAAAGCTATATACCTGCACTAATCTATTACAGCTATATACCAGCACTAATCAATCAATTACAGCTGTATACCCGCACTAATTAATCAATTACAGCTATATATCTGCACTAATCAATTACATCTATTTACCTGCACTAATCAATCAATTATAGCTATATACTAGCACTAATCAATCAACGCTATATACCTGCGCTAATGAATTACACCTATATACCTGCACTAATCAATCAATTGCAGCTAAATACCTGCAATAATCAATCAAAGCTATATACCTGCACTAATGAATTACACCTATATATCTGTACTAATCAATTACAGCTATATAACTGCACTAATCAATCAATTACAGCTATATACCTGCACTAATCAATCAATGACAGCTACTGTATATACTTGCACTAATCTACCAATTAGAGTTATATTCCTACACTAATCAACTACAGGTATATACCTACTCTAATCAATCAGTCAAAGCTATATACCTGCACTAATCAATTACAACTATATACCATCACTAATCAATCATTTACAGCTATATACCTACACTAATCAATCAATTACAGCTGTATACTTGCACTAATCAATCAATCAGCCATCTACCTGCACTAATCAATCAATTACAGTTATAGACTGGCAATAACTTTCCGTCTTTTGGATGAGACGTTATACCGAGGTCCTATCTGCCTGGATTGGTGGTACTTCAGGTGGATGTTAAAGATCCCATGGGACTCCTGAAAAGAGTAGAGGAATTTTTGCGGGTGTCCTGGCCAAATTTCCCTCAATCATTAAAATACCACAAACAGCTTAATCTGGTACAAGGTCAGATGGCATTCATCTGTATCCCCCTCCCCTTGGTAGTGCCTGCAAATAGGCAGGTTTGTCTAGTGCACTTACCTGGTCAACAAAAACTGAATAAATAAAATAAATAACCCAATCAATTACAGGTATATACCAGTAATAATCAATTACATCTATATATCTACACTAATTAATCAAAGCAATATACCTGCACTAATCAATTACAGCTATTTACCAGCACTATTCAATTACACCTGTATACCTGCACTAATCCATCAATTAAAGCTGTATACTTGCACTAATCAATCCGTTACAGCTTTATACCTGCACTAATCAGTCAGTCACAGCTATATACCTGCACTAATAAATTACAGCTATATACCTGCACTAAAATCAGTTACAGCTATATACTTGCACTGATTAATTTTAGCTCCTTACCAGCACTGATTAAATAATTACAGCTATACACCTGTGCTAATCAATCAATTACAGCTTGATATCAACACTAATTAAAGCTATATACCTACATTAATCAATCAATTACTGCTATATACCTGCACTAATCTATTACACTTATATACCTGCAATAATCCATCAATTACAGCTGTATACTTGCACTAATCAATCCGTTACAGCTCTATACCTGCACTAATCAATCATTTACAACTTTATACCTGCACTAATCAATTACAGCAATATATGTGCACTAATAAATCAAAGCTATATACCTGCACTAATCTATTACAGCTATATACCAGCACTAATCAATCAATTACAGCTATATACCCCGCACTAATTAATCAATTACAGCTATATATCTGCACTAATCAATTACAGCTATTTACCTGCACTAATCAATCAATTATAGCTATATACTAGCACTAATCAATCAACGCTATATACCTGCGCTAATGAATTACACCTATATACCTGCACTAATCAATCAATTGCACCTAAATACCTGCAATAATCAATCAACGCTATATACCTGCACTAATGAATTACACCTATATATCTGCACTAATCAATTACAGCTATATAACTGCACTAATCAATCAATTACAGCTATATACCTGCACTAATCAATCAATGACAGCTACTGTATATACTTGCACTAATCTACCAATTAGAGTTATATTCCCTACACTAATCAACTACAGGTATATACCTACACTAATCAATCAGTCAAAGCTATATACCTGCACTAATCAATTGCAACTATAAACCATCACTAATCAATCATTTACAGCTATATACCTACACTAATCAATCAATTACAGCTGTATACCTGCACTAATCAATCAATCAGCCATCTACCTGCACTAATCAATCAATTACAGTTATAGTCTGGCAATAACTTTACGTCTTTTGGATGAGACGTTATACCGAGGTCCTATCTGCCTGGATTGGTGGTACTTCAGGTGGATGTTAAAGATCCCATGGGAATATAGAAAAGAGTAGAGGAATTTCCGCGGTATCCTGGCCAAATTTCCCTCAATCATTAAAATACCACAAACAGCTTAATCTGGTTCAAGGTCAGATGGCATTCATCTGTATCCCCCTCCCCTTGGTAGTGCCTGCAAATAGGCAGGTTTGTCTAGTGCACTTACCTGGTCAACAAAAACTGAATAAATAAAATAAATAACCAATAAATTACAGGTATATACCAGTAATAATCAATTACATCTATATATCTACACTAATTAATCAAAGCAATATACCTGCACTAATCAATTACAGCTATTTACCAGCACTATTGAATTACACCTGTATACCTGCACTAATCCATCAATTAAAGCTGTATACTTGCACTAATCAATCCGTTACAGCTTTATACCTGCACTAATCAGTCAGTTACAGCTATATACCTGCACTAATAAATTACAGCTATATACCTGCACTAAAATCAGTTACAGCTATATACTTGCACTGATTAATTTTAGCTCCTTACCAGCACTGATTAATTAATTACAGCTATACACCTGTGCTAATCAATCAATTACAGCTTGATATCAACACTAATTAAAGCTATATACCTACATTAATCAATCAATTACTGCTATATACCTTCACTAATCAATTACACTTATATACCTGCAATAATCCATCAATTGCAGCTGTATACTTGCACTAATCAATCCGTTACAGCTCTATACCTGCACTAATCAATCATTTACAACTATATACCTGCACTAATCAATTACAGCTATATACTTGCACTTATCAATTACAGCTATACACCTGCACTAATCAATTACAGCTATATACCGGCACTAATCAATTACTGCTATATAGCAGCACTAATCAATTACACCTATATACCTGCACTAATCAATCAATTACAGCAACTTTATATACCTGCACTAAGCTATCAATTACAGCTGTGTACCTGCACTAATCTATTACAGCCATATACCTGCACTAATCAATTACAGCTGTATTTCTACACTAAACAATCAAGGCTACATACCTGCACTAATCAATTACAGCTGTATACCAGCACTACTCAATCAATGACACCTATATACCTGCACTAATCAATGAATTGCAGCCATATACCTTCACTAATCAATCAACTACAGCTACTTTATATATCTGCACTAAGCTGTCATTTGCAGCTATATACATGCACTAATCTATTACAGCCATATACCTGCACTAATCAATTACAGCTATATTCCTACACTAAACAATCAAAGCTATATACCTGCACTAATCAATTACAGCTATAAACCAGCACTACTCGATCAATTACAGCTATATACCTGCATTAATCATTCAATTACAGGTATATACCTGCACTAATGAATTTCAGCTAGATACCTGCACTAATGAATGAATTACAGCTATATACCTGCACTAATCAATCAAAGCTACATACCTGCACTAATCAATTTCACCTATATACCTGCACTAATCAGTCAAGTACAGCTATATACCTGCACTAATCAATTACACCTATATATCTGCACTAATCAATTACAGCTATATACCTGCACTAATTAATCAATTGCAGCTATATACCTGCGCTAATCTATTACAGCTATAGATACATAGATACATAGACAGCGTCGGAAGATAAGGGACTACGGCCCACCCAGTGTGCCCATTTGAGCTTGTAAGTTTACATTATGTTTTCCTAGAAGTCTGTTGCCCCTTGACCCTGACCTCCAGAATTCCTTTATGTCTATCAAATGCATTCTTAACTCCCATGATTGTTTCATCACCAATCACTTCTTCTGGCAATGTTTTCCACTTGTCCACCGCCTGTTCTGTGAAGAAATTCTTTCTCACGTTTCCTCTGAATCATCCTCCCTCCAACTTCATCCCATGTCCTCTAGTCCTGGAACATCTTTTTCGCTAAAAAATAATGTATTTCTGCACCCTGTTCCTCCCTGCAAGATATACATGTAATAATCAATTACAGCTATATTCCTGCACTAATCAATCAATCAAAGCTACATACCTATACTAATCAATTACAGCTATATACCAGCACTAATAAATCAATTACAGCTTTATACCTGCACTAATCAATTACAGCTATTTACCTGCACTAATCTATCAATTACAGCTATATACCTGCGATAATTAATTACAGCTATGGTATATACCTGCCCTAATCTATCAATTACTGCTATATACCTGCACTAATCAATCACAGCTATATACCAGCACTAATCAATCAATTACAGCTTTATACCTGCACTAACTAATCAATTACCACTATATACCTCTGCTAATCAATTACAGCTATATACCTGCACTAATCAATTACAGCTATATACCTGCACTAATGAATCAATTACAGCTACTGTATATACCAGCACTAATCTATCAGTTACAGATGTATACCTTCACTAATCGATTACTGCCATATACCTGCACTAATCAATTACAGCTATATACGTGCACTGATAAATCAAAGCTATATACCTGCACTAATCTATTACAGCTATATACCAGCACTAATCAATCAATTACAGCTATATACCTGCACTAATTAATCAATTACAGCTATATATCTGCACTAATCAATTACAGCTATTTACCTGCACTAATCAATCAATTACAGCTATATACCAGCACTAATCAATCAAAGCTATATACCTGCACTAATCAATTACACCTATATACCTGCACTAATCAATCAATTAGAGCTAAATACCTGCAATAGTCAATCAAAGCTACTGTATATACCTGCACTAATGAATTACACCTATGTAAAATCACACATGCCCCCACAATGCAAAGCATCATGGGCTGCATATGCAAATCACCACAGAATGCTATGCTGGTCCAACTTTAAGCAGAATTGCATGGTGCGGAAAGGGCTCTCACACAGTTTGCAAAGGGTGCTAACAGTAGACATAGACACGTGTTTCGTCCTACCAGGACTCGTCAGTGTGCCTCGTCTGTTTGACACCCTAGTGGAATGGATCAGCTACCCGTAAGGCAGTGTGCCTGGGATATATTGTGGTGAACCCATTAAAATAAAAAACTATTTAAAAGACAAAGAACCTCTGTGCATAAACACTGAGGCAAGGGTTACCCCAAAGGGCATTTGGCTGGGAAGCCAAGTTTCAAGGAAATACAAAATCACACATGCCCCCATAATGCAAAGCATCATGGGCTGCATATGCAAATCACCACAGAATGTTATGCTGGTCCAAATTTAAGCAGATTTGCATGGTGCTGAAAGGCCTCTCACACAGTTTGCAAAGGGTGCTAACAGAAGACATAGACACGTGTTTCGTCCTACCAGGACTCGTCAGTATGCCTCGTCTGTTTGACACCCCAGTGGAATGGACCAGCTACCCCAAAGGCAGTGTGCCTGGGATATATTGTGGTGAACCCATTAAAATAAAAAACTATTTAAAAGACACACTAATCTATTACAGCTATATACCAGCACTAATCAATCAATTACAGCTATATACCTGCACTAATTAATCAATTACAGCTATATATCTGCACTAATCAATTACAACTATTTAACATGCACTAATCAATCAATTACAGCTATATAACAGCACTAATCAGTCAAAGCTATTTACCTGCACTAATCAATTACACCTACATACCTGCACTAATCAATCAATTACAGCTATATACCTGCACTAATCAATCAATTACAGCTAAATACCTGCAATAATCAATCCAAGCTATATACCTGCACTAATGAATTATACCTTTATATCTGCACTAATCAATTACAGCTATATAACTGCACTAATCAATCAATTACAGCTATATACCTGCACTAATCAATCAATGACAGCTACTGTATATACTTGCACTAATCTATCAATTAGAGTTATATTCCTACACTAATCAACTACAGGTATATTCCTACACTAATCAATCAGTCAAAGCTATATACCTGCACTAATCAATTACAACTATATACCATCACTAATCAATCATTTACAGCTATATACCTGCACTAATCAATCAATTACAGCTGTATACCTGCACTAATCAATCAATTAGCCATATACCTGCACTAATCAATCAGTTACAGCTATATACTGGCAAAAACTTTCCGTCTTTTGGATGAGACGTTAAACCGATGTCCCATCTGCCTGGATTGGTGGAGGTTCAGGTGGATGTTGAAGATCCCATGGGACTATTAAAAAGGGTATAGGAATTTCCGCGGTGTCCTAGCCAAATTTTCCTCAATCATTAAAATACCACCAACAGCTTAATCTGGTTCAAGGTCAGATGGCATTCATCTGTATCCCCCTCCCCCTGGTAGTGCCTGCAAATAGGCAGGTTTGTCTAGTGCACTTACCTGGTCAAAAAAAACTGAATAAATAAAATAAATAACCAATCAATTACAGGCATATACCAGTAATAATCAATTACATCTATATATCTACACTAATTAATCAAAGCAATATACCTTCACTAATCAATTACAGCTATTTACCAGCACTAATCAATTACACCTGTATACCTGCACTAATCCATCAATTAAAGCTGTATACTTGCACTAATCAATCCGTTACAGCTTTATACCTACACTAATCAGTCAGTTACAGCTATATACCTGCACTAATAAATTACAGCTATATAACTGCAATAATCAATTACAGCTATATACCTGCACTAAAATCAGTTACAGCTATATACTTGCACTGATTAATTTTAGCTCCTTACCAGCACTGATTAATTAATTACAGCTATACACCTGCGCTAATCAATCAATTACAGCTTTATATCAACACTAATTAAAGCTATATACCTACATTAATCAATCAATTACAGCTATATACCTGCACTAATCAATTACACTTATATACCTGCACTACTCCATCAATTACAGCTATATACTTGCACTAATCGATCCGTTACAGCTCTATACCTGCACTAATCAATCAGTTACAACTATATACCTGCACTAATCAATTACAGCTATATACCTGCACTTATGAATTACAGCTATACACCTGCACTATTCATTTACAGCTATATACCGGCACTAATCAATTACTGCTATATAGCAGCACTAATCAATTACACCTATATACTTGCACTAATCAATCAATTACAGCAACTTTATATACCTGAACTAAGCTATCAATTACAGCTATGTACCTGCACTAATCTATTACAGCGATATACCTGCACTAATCAATTACAGCTGTATTTCTACACTAAACAATCAAGACTACATACCTGCACTAATCAATTATAGCTATATACCTGCACTAATCAATTACAGCTATACACCTGCACTAATCAATCAATTACAGCTTTATATCAACACTAATTAAAGCTATATACCTACACTAATCAATCAATTACAGCTATATATCTGCACTAATCAATCAATTACAGCTATATATCTGCACTAATCAAGCAATTACAGCTATATACCTCTACTGATCCATCAGTTACAGCTATTTGCCTACACTAATCAATCAATTACAGCTATATACCTGCACTAATCAATTATATCTATATGCCTGCCCTAATCAATCAATTACAGTTATACACCTGCACTAATCATTCATGTACAGCTATATACCTGCACTAATCAATTGCGGCTATATACCTGCACTAATCTATCAATTGCAGCTATATTCCTGCACTAATCAATCCATTACAGCTTTATACCTGCACTAATGAATCAGTTACAGCTATATACCTGCACTAATCAATTACAGCTATATGCCGGCACGAATCAATTACAGTTATATACCAGCACTAATCAATTACACCTATATACCTGCACTAATTAATGAATTACAACTATATTCCTGCACTAATCAATCAATTATAGCTACTGTATATACCTGCATTAAGCTATCAATTACAGCTATATACCTGCACTAATCTATTACAGCCATATACCTGCACTAATCAATTACAGCTATATACCAGTACTACTCAATCAATTACAGCTATATACCTGCACTAACATAGAAACATAGAATTTGACGGCAGATAAGGACTGCTTGTCCCACCCAGTCTGCCCATTTCCCTACCTCCTGGATAAGCTGCAGATCCTATTTAACCAGCAGCCTACTTCTTCCTACTCCCACCCCCCAGAATTGCCTTATGACTGTCCCATGCATGCTTGAATTCCACCACTGATTTTGACTCCACAACCTCCTCCGAAGGCCGCTCCATGCATCCACAACCCTCTGTGAAAAAATACTTCCTTAAATTATCTCTGAGCTGCCTCTCTATATCTTCAAATTGTGCCTCTTGTTCTTGCACACCCTTTTCTGAAAGATGCTACCCTCTTGGACTTTGTTGATTCCTTGAGGTACTTGAAAGTTTCATATATCCCCCTCCTCCTTTCCTTGAGGCTATAGCATATTAAGCTCCTTTAGTCTCTCTTCACATGTCTTCTGGTGCAGACCCTGCACCATTTTAGTTGCCCTCCTCTGACAGCTTCCATCCTGTCTATGTCTTTGGGAGACTGGGTCTCCAGAACTGACACAGTACTCAGATGGGGTCTCACCAGCTGTCTGTACAGAGGGATAATAACTTCCTGTTTTCTACTGGTGATGCCTCTCCCTATGCATCCCAGTATCCCCCCAGCCCTCCTGCTGCCCTCTCACATTGCTTGACCACCTTTAGGTCATCTGATATGACTACCCCAGGTCCCTTTCCATTTTTGTTGTTGTTAGTATCTCACCCCCCATTGTGTACTCTTCCCCTGGGTTTTTGTTTCCCAGGTGCATTACCTTGCACTTCTTAGCATTGAATCTAAGCTGCCATACCTTTGACCATTCCTCTAACCTTGCCAAGTCCCTTCTCATCCTTTCCACCCCACCCTGTGCATCAACTCTGTTGCAGATCTTAGTGTCATCTGCAAAGAGACATACTTTTCCTTCCAGTCCTTCCACAATGTCGCTTATAAAGGCATTGAATAAATTACAGCTATATACCTGCACTAATCAATCAATGACAGCTACTGTATATACTTGCACTAATCTATCAATTAGAGTTATATTCCTACACTAATCAACTACAGGTATATTCCTACACTAATCAATCAGTCAAAGCTATATACCTACACTAATCAATTACAACTATATACCATCACTAATCAATCATTTACAGCTATATACCTGCACTAATCAATCAATTACAGTTATATACCTGCACTAATCCATCAATTAGCTATATACCTGCAATAATCAATTACAGCTATATACCAGCACTAATCAATTACACCTATATACCTGCACTAATCAATCAATTACAGCTATATACCTGCAGTAATCAATCAGTTACAGCTATATAGCTACACTAATTAAAGCTACTGTATATACCTACACTGATCAAACAATTACAGCTATATACAACTGTTCCTCCAATGGCATTTCGGAATGAGTTGCATAAGTGTTGCTGGATCCAGCACAAAGCCCTGTACAAACATTTTCTTAAGAGTTAAAACTTTGTTTTACATTGCATTGTGACTGGACTATAGATACATTCCAAATGAGCTGCAAAAACATTTTACAAATATTGCTCGTGAGGTGGTTAAGCATTGAAAAACAATGCAATATGAATTGCCAGTGCATTGCCAACTGTAAAAAACAATGCTAAACCAACTCATTGGTGAAACAGTTTAATGTGACTTGTACTGTACCTGCACGAATAAAAAGTACATAGCTGTGCTATATTAAACCCTACGGAACACCATTAATGACACAATTAATACAGCATTAGGAAGCCGGCCAAACCAATTAAGAAGCTGCAAAAGAACCAGGAAAAGAGGCACTTACACAAAACCCTTCCAAACCCAGAAAAAACTAGTGATCCCTCTCTCTATGCACCTCAGCATTCCACTGGCTGTCCCCACAGCCTTCTCCCATTGCTTGGACACCTTCAGGTCATCAAATACCATCAGGTTATCAGAAATGATTACCCCCAGGTCTCTTTCTTGTTTGGTGGCTGTCAGTACCTTCTCTCCCGTCCTGTACTCCTCCCCTGGATTTTTTTGCCCTAAGAACATTTGCGCAGCCATGGATACAGTCCTAAAGAGGGTCAGAACAGCCCTTAACAAGTCTTGTAGGCTGGTCCTAGGTGAGCCCAGGCTCACGCACACCTGTGATTTATACTCCCAGTCCAAATGGCTTAATCTCCAGGGGATGATTAAGTACCAGGCCTGTCTACTTGTGGAAAAAATCACTCCTTGGTTTAACACTGCTATCCATACAAAACCTTCTTAAACCTGCATCTAAATCATGCCAGACTAAAGGTAAAGCAAAAAAAACTCCCTGCACATCCCCTTCCAACGCACTTCCCTGGCGCAGTGATCCTTTGCCTACAAGGCACCCTCTTGTTTAATGAACTCTTCTCTGGAAGTAGTAAGGGTGCTAAAGCTTGGAACCTGTAAGAAATTACTTCTAAAATACCTGACAGCACTCGGCACCTGTGACCTAATCCCCCTCACACCCACCCTCACTTGCCTACTTACCACATTGCCATGCTTCCCCCCTCGCCTTTTGCCCCTTCTCTTGTCCTTCTACCCTACCCTCCAACCACATATATCTGCCTACTCCTACACACTCATCCTCCCCTGCCCCAGAACCCCCTTCCTTACTGTCCATCCCCTGCTCTAGTATTAATTCCCCCTGCTCTGTGGTCCCCATCTACCCTTACCTCTCAACCCACCCCCCTCCACTCACTCCTTCCTCTATCCCCATGGCAAAGACCATTTCTGTCTGATATATTTCTTGCTATCTTCTCCCCCTCTCACCCTAATTGCCTGTGTCTCTGTGCTCCATGTTTAACAAATACTGTTACTAAAACCTCAAATGTACTTTATCGTCCCTACTTATTGCACTTATCCTGACTTTATTTTTCAGTTTTATACCCTTGTAACTATTAATGTATGTAAATAACGATTGTACTTTCCAATGAATGTACATATCTGTTTGGTGATCACATGTATCTCTTGTCTGTACCTAACATTGACGTGGAACCTTTGGAAATGAGCTTCTAGTTCAAAGGTGTAACTCCAAGATGACAAATAAATAAATAAAAAACAACATGATTTTGTATTTCTTTGCATGGAATCTTAGCTGCCACACTCTTGAACACTCCTCAAGCTTACATAGGTCCCTTCTCATTTTCTCCAACCCCCAGAGTGTCAACCCTGTTACAGATCTTAGTGTCATCTGCAAAGAGCCATATCTTCCCTTTCAGCTCCTCTGCAATATCACTTACGAAGACATTAAAGAGGACTGGCCCCAGCACTGATCCATGTGACGCCCCACTGCCTAGCCCTCTCTCCAGACTGAACTCCATTTACCACCACCCTCTGTGTCCGATCGCTCAGCCAGTTTCTGACCCAGTTTACCACCCTGGGACCCACTCCCAGGCTGACCAACATGTTAAAGAGCCCCCTATGTGGGATGGTGACAAAGGCCTTGCTGAAGTCCAGGTAGGCCATATCCACCATCCCTCCCTCCCTGATCTACTTTCCTGGTCACCCAGTCAAAGAAATCTATCTGATTTGTTTGCCATGACCTTCCCACTGTGAATCCATGCTGCCTCAGATCCTGTGCTTTGCTGAATTCAAGATATATCACAAGCCTTTCCTTAACCAGTGCTTCCATTAATTTACCCACAACTGAGGTCAGGCTGACTGGCCCGTAATTTTCAGCCTCCTCCCTGCTCCCACTTTTGTGGAAAGGGACTGCATTCGCCCCCTCTAGAACTCCAGACCCACACCTGTTTCTAGTGATTTGTTGAACAGGGTCATTAGCGGTGCTGCCAACACTATTCTAAGTTCCTTTAATATTCTGGGACGTATTCCATCTGTCCCCATTGCCTTGTCCACCTTCACATTTGCAAGTTCCTTTAGAACTCTCTCCTCCATGAAAGGACTGGTGTCCACCCCCCTCCAGTGGTGCTTCTATTGCCTAACTGTGGTCCCTCCCCTTCCTGCTCTTCTTTGAATACTGAACAAAAATATTTTTCAGGATTGCTGCTTTTACTAGGTGTCCATCTGCACACATCCCTCCCTCCCTTTTTAACCTCAAAAGCCCGTCCCTGATCATTTTTCTTTCACTAAAGTACCTGTAAAAGGTCTTGTCCCCTTTCTTTATTGCCTGGGCTATATTTTCCTCCATTTGCACCTTCACACTCCTGATTGCTTTCCCCGCCTCAGTCTGTTTTTTGAGATACAGTCCTCTGTCTTCCTCCCTCAGTGTTTCCTTGTACCTCCTGAATGTCAACTTTTTCGCTCTTATCTTCCCAGCCACTTCCTTTGTGAACCATAGTGTTCTTTTCTTTCTCTTTGTGTAGCTGAATTGCCTAACACAAAGGCTTGTTGTGTCTGCTATGGCTTCCTTGAGATTCTCTCACTGTTCCTCTACACCTCCCCCTTCCCCCTCTCCTGCCAGGGCTTTTTTGAGACATTCCCCCATCTTGGCAAAGTTGGTGGGTCTGAGGTTCAGGACATGGATGGGAGCTTTCCCCCATAGAAAATGCCATCATTTATTTTGCTGTGTACCTGTGACTAATCAATCCATTACAGCTATAAACCTGCACTAATCAATCAATTACAGCTATTTACACTACACTAATTAAATCTATATATCTACACTAATCAAACAATTAAAAGTATATTCATGCACTAATAAAAGGTACACAGCTGCACTACATTAAACTCTATCGAATACCACTCTATTGGATACAACACAGCATTAGGAAGCTAACTAAAACAATTAAGCTGCAAAAGTACCTGAAAAAGGGCACTTACACAGAACTCTCCCAAACCCATAATTCTCCCAAACTCCTACCTGTACTCATTGCACACCATTCTCTCCTTGCTGCAAGAGAACTTCAGGTGCCATAATGTGATCACAAATGCAACCTCCCTAACAATAACCATCCTAATGTATTATATTCAACAAACAATGGACAAGGGGGGGGACACTCTGAAGTATACCCATCTCGGGGGCTAATTAGGGCAATAAAGCCACTTGTTCTTCGGGTGTGTGATCCTAAAGCCCTAATTAGCCCCTCCAATGAGTTTACATCCTTGTGTAGCACCCTTATCCATATATATATATATATATCTATATATATATATATATATATGTATATTTATATGTATATATATTATAGCTGCATGGTAATGCAGCTATAGTTTAACTTAAAATACTTCTATGTTAAACCCAAAAGTTTGCGCTTTAATAATTTTGCAACTGTTTCTCCGATTTGCCTGACATTTTGTATGTGCGGTGTCCAACCACAGATCTCTGGATGTGGAAAGTTTAGTTGTTGTTGGATGTATGGTTGCTGAGCTGTGGAGTGTCACAAATGTAAAAAATCCTCTACTTTTGTGCAATTCTTTGTCAGGCTACAGAGACCGAATAGTGGATCTGTTTGGCTTCAAGTGTGCATTTGTATATGTGGCCTGGGTGAAGGTTGTGTCTTTTGAAGATCTGGTGAAAAAATATTAATCTGTTTAAAAGTTATGCATGTTTTTCATGTCCCATTTTAGCCTATGGCCAAATTTATATGGGCAGCACAAAAACATTCACAAAAACATATTTATTTTCATGCTCTGCATTTTTCTTTTTGTGCTGCTGCCATCTTATTTTCAGTTAGTGAGAGAGATAAAACGATGTAACTCAAAAAATACTGCTCCTTGTTAAACACAAACACTTGTGTTTACTTAATCACGGCTTGACAAACTCACCCCTGGCATCCGTTTTTGTGCAGGTTGACTGGAAATATGTGGTTTAAAAATGTTCCACCATTTTGGGGGTTTGTTTTCATGAAAACATTTTTTGTGTGCTCGGTAATGACATGGACAAAAAACAATATGCGTGAAAACATATTTTCTATCATGAAAAGATTTCATTATAAGGTATGGGGGTGCTGCAAAACCTTTATGTTTTCTTGAAAACAATGCTCGAGAACATTGTCCCGTGTGTTTTCTTTGTCACTTCATTGTGCCAGGGTGGATTGTGCTTTTTGCCTCAAATTTACAGGGTAACAAGTGCTTGAGTAACTGCTGTTCCATGCGCTTGTTTGGTAAAACAATATTGATTGGTTACATAGTTATAGTGTTTAGAACTTTGGACATTTCCCATAGGATAACATTGTGGTGACTGTGGTGTCTTTCAGTGCCCATACCTCAAAAATGGTTCGAGATGCAGGTTTTTCGCTCTGGGCGGTTTAGTTCACCTTTAAGTGGACTAAGCATCCATGTCACTTTTTTTAGCCATGGTTTCAGCTGCACTGGAATTTTTTTCATAGTTGCTATGGTTACTGAGATATTGTCACATTACTGTTGCAAAGGCTCCTTTTCATGAATATAGGGCTGTGGTATGTATCCGTATTTCTGTGTAAGTGGGAGCACGGGCTCAGAGAGCCCGTGCTCCCACTTATGCATATCAGTATGTACAGTTTTGGAGGTTGAGGGGAACACAGGGCCTGGTCGGCCCGCGTGCCCCTCAGTGTCCAAAATTGTATATACTAATATTCTTGAGTGAGAGTGCAGGGCCCAAAGAGCCCACGCTCCCACTTATGCACATGACTATGTACAGTTTGGGAGGCTGAGGGGAGTGCAGGGCTTGGATGGCCTGTGTTCCTTTCAATGTCCAAAATTTTAGATACTGATATGCATGAGTGGGAGCACAGGGCCCAGGGATTTTATGCGTTTCTTTGCTCAGGGCTATAGCCCACATGATTTGTCCATCTTGTCTGAAATCTTCAGGGAAGATGCAGTCTGGTCACTGATGTGCCTCTTGAAGATTTGGTGAAAAAATATTAATCCGTTCAAAAGTTATTCAATTTTAAATTTTCCCATTATAGTCAAAGGGACAAAAATATATGTGCCTCTTGAAAGCTGCCGCCAGTACATTTTACTGTCACAAATGGCCCTTTTACTGTTGCGTGGTGGTCATCTTTTTTTCAGTTAATGAGAGAAAAAAACACCTGGCATTTAATTTGGGACCCCCTAGGTAAACACTTACAGTTGTGTTTACCTAGTTGGGCCCTGAGAATCACAACACTATCTTTTTTTGGGGAGCCCACAGAAATGCCTTTTCCACGATTACCCCCCCCCGTAGTGTCACAGATTGCAGCAGGATGGATCTGACACTTTCGCAAATCACGAAAATGTCATGCCCATTGTGTTGCAAATGTTTGAGAAAGTGTTGCAATTTGTGACACTACTGCACCCAAAAAAAGTAATTTTTTGCCACTCCACTACATCAAAATGGTTGGGGCTTTTGGGCTGAAATTTGAAGGGTGGCAAGCCCTGGTCTGACAGATGTGCCTTTTGTTGATTTGGTTCCAAAACATTCAATGGCCCCATAGTTACAGTCTTCCGAAGTTAAGAAATTTCCTATAGGATAACATGGTGGTGCCCTCGGTGCCTTTGGGTGCTTGTATCTCAAAAACAATTCAAGATACAGCTTTTTCACTACCTGCAGCTTAATCCACCTTTAAGTGAACTATGCACAGGTGGAGGTTTAGAACTCATGATTACAGCTGCAGTGGAATGTTTTTCATAGTTGCTACAGTTACTGAGATATTGCCAAATAAGTGTTACGAGGGTTCCTTTTCAGTACTATGGGGCTGCTGTATGGTTCCGTATTTAAGTGTGAGTGGGAGCGCATGTCAGCTTGTTTACACATGGAATGGGGTGAGAGTTGGGCTTGATG
This sequence comes from Neoceratodus forsteri, assembly GCA_016271365.2. NCBI lineage: Eukaryota > Metazoa > Chordata > Ceratodontiformes > Ceratodontidae > Neoceratodus > Neoceratodus forsteri. The sequence continues at coordinate 18,310,391 of JADMNL010000034.1, read as the reverse complement.
ACTTCATGGCACACCCCATCTGTTGGTGTGTGGAGGGGGAAGGGTGGTGGCTATGGGGTGGTAGGGGTGGTAACCCTAACATCACACTTCCATACTTTTGTTGCTGTGCTATCAACCCTAACTGATGCATTAACAAAGCTTTTTGCAATAAATATATATATATATATATATATATATGTATATATATATATATATATATATATACATATATATATATATATACCCATTCCCCTACCCCATCCCCACCCTCCCACTGAGCACCCGCCTCCCTACCCCCTTACCCATACTTACCTCCGGAGGTCATGAACAGTGATCCTTTCTGGACTGAGGACATGTCTGCACTCTTCAAAGCTGAACTGCGATCTGAGGAATCAAGGCAAATCATATAATGGGAGTCAATGGGGGGGTCAACGTATGTTGATATCTTGGCCAATTTTAGGAATTGTGACCCAAAATTGTCAACCTGGGGTTATTGGGACCCCACCTTACGAACACAGTCATTGTCATTTCCTTACTCGGTCCCAAAAGGTGATTTTGTGGTCGCTGTGTGTAATCCCCTTTCAGACCGATTAATGAAATTACAGTGCTAGTGTTCATGAGGTGGGATCCCAAAAACCCCATGTTCAAAATGTGGTGCAAACATTCCAAAAAATGACTGTGCTATGAACACGGGTTGTGCATTTTCTATGCACGCTTGTAACTTTGCCAATTTTTAATATTTTCACTCCAGATTTTCAGCATTGCCATTTTTTCATACCTCCTTATCAACAGTACAGCTGTCATTTTTCATATCCTGCCCAAAATGTGTTTTCACACCTGTGGTGCAGAATGGAGCAGTTGCTGGGTGAAGTCAGCTTTCAGGATGGATTAACAAAATCACAGTGCCACTGTTTACGAGGGGAGGTCCCACAAAGCCTATGTTGAAAATTTGGTGAAAAAATTCAAAAAAATGACTACATTTCGAGCGTGCATTGTACTGTTTCTACACATGCTCGTAACTCCGCCAATTTTTAATATTTTCACTCCAAATTTTAAACATTGCCATTTTTCACACCTCCTTATGAACAGTACAGCTGTCATTTTTTACATCCTGCTCAAAACATGCTTTTGCACCTGTGCTGCAGAATGGCATGGTTGCTGTGCACAATCAACTTTTGGGATGGATTAACAAAATCACAGTGACATTGTCCATGAGGAGAGGTCCCAAAAAGCCCATGTTGAAAATTTGGTTCAAAATTTAAAAAAATTCACTGTGTTATGAGTGCCTTTCGACACACATCTCTCGAAAATGGTTCACGATACGGATTTTTTGTTACTTTCTGCTCCAGTGGACTAAGCATGGGTGGAGGTTTCAAAGTCATGAATATCACCAAAGTGGAATTTTTTTCATAACTATTAGAGTTACTGAGATATTGGCAAATTAGTGTTCCAAGGGTTCATTTTCATGTCTGTTCCCCTGCGTTATGTCCCCGTACTTATGTGTAAGTGGGAGATCAGGGCCAGTGTCCCCACATTTGCATACCAATACACGAATGTTTTCAGCGTTAGGGGCAAGCAGGGCCTGGAGGTCCTGTGCTCCCACAACCACATACGAGTTACATTACACTACATTTACAATGGAACTGGTGTAAATTTTTTCCAATAAACCAGCAAAATATAGAAACATAGACTCTGACAGCAGATAAAGACCACTTGGTGCACCTAGTCTGCCCATTTCCCTACCTATTGTATAAGCTGCAGATCCTAGTTAACCAACAATTTACTTCTTCCTACCCTTTACCAGAATTGCCTTATGTCTGTCCCATGCATTCTTGAATTTCCCCACTGTTTTTGACCCCACCACCTCCTCAGGAAGGCCATACCATGCATCCACCACCATCTCTGTGAAAAAATACTTCCTCACGTTGCCCCTGAGCCATCCCCCCTCTATTTTCAAATTATGACCTCTTGTTCTTGTTCATCTCTTTTTCTGAAAAATGCTACCTTCTTGGACTTTGTGGATTCCCCTGAGGTACTTGAAAGTTTCTATCATGTCCCCCCTCTCCTTCCTTTCTTCAAGGGTATACATATTAAGCTCCTTTAGTCTCTCTTCGTATGGCTTCTGTTGCAGACCCTGCACCATTTTAATTGCCCTCCACTGGACTGCCTCTATCCTGTCTATGTTCTTGTGGACATGGGGTCTCCAGAACTGCACGTAACTATACAAACACAAAAGGCAACTATGGAAAACATTACTGAGATATCAGTGTCAGCACCACATTTTGGCACCTGTATCTTGAAAGTGGGTCAGGAAAGTGCCAGTAGTGTTGTGACACTACCTTTAGTTTTGAGAAAGTACTGTACCAGTAGTGTTGCGACACTACCTGTAGTTTCACAAAAGTACCAGTAGTGTTGTGACACTACCTTTAGTTTCGCAAAAGTACCAGCAGTGTCGCAACACTATTTTTTAGTTTCACAAAAGTACCCTATGCTGACCTATGGGAGTTTTGTAAAAGTCACAGAATTTCATGAAATTAAAGCTCCAAATGAGCCAGTTTCTTTGCCATTTCATAGCAAAATAAGGGTTAGGGCTTTTTTTGGCTGAAATTTGCAGTGTAGCAAGCCCTGGCCCCTCAGATGTGCCTCTTAGTGGTTTAGGCACAGAACTGATGATGGTGCCATAGTTGCAGTGCTCTGAAGTTGCCAGATTTCCCATAGGATAACACTCCAGCACCTGCTGCACATTTTGATACCTGTATCTTGAAAATGGTTCGAACTACGGAATTTTCGCTGTGGTGACCTTAGTACAACTTCAGGTGAAATAAGCCCCCATGGAAGTTTTAAAGCTATGATTACAACTGCAGTAGGATTTTTTCCTTGGTTGCTAAGCTTACTGAGCTATTGCCAAATAAGTAGCATAGAAACACAGAAGTTGATGGCAGATAAGGATCGCAAGGCCCATTTCTCTTTCTACTTATAAATGTGCCATCGACCTTTGCTCTGTCATACTCATCTGCATTGCTCCCTTATGCCTATCCCATGCCTGTTTGAAGCCCTGCACTGTATTCCTATCAACCACTTCCTGAGGTAGGCCTTTCCATGCATCCACCACCCTTTCTGTGAAAAAGAACTTCCTCACATTTCCCCTTAGTCAGCCTCCCTCTAATATCAAGCTATGTCCTCTTGTCCTGTTATTTTTCTTATATTGAAACATGTTACTCTTTCACCTTGTTAATGCCCTTTAGGTGTTTGAATGTTTTGATCATATCACCTCTCTCCTTCCTTTGCTCTAGGGTATACATATTGAGCTCCATTAATCTGTTCTCATATGTTTGCTGATGCAGTCCCTGCACCATTTTGGTTGCCCTTCTCTGGACCGCCTCAATTTGGTTAATGTCCTTGTGAAGGTGTGTCCTCCAGTACTGCATGCAGTACTCCAGATGGGGTCTAACCAGTGTCTTGTAAAGAGGGATCATTACCTCCCTCTTCTGACTTGTGATACCCCTACTTATACACCCTAACATCCCCCTAGCCGTGCGTACTGCTTTAGTGGTCTGCTTGGATGATTTCAGGTCATCGGTGATGATGATGCCCAAGTCTCTTTCTTCCCTTGTGACTGCCAGCAGCTCCCTCCCAGCCTATAGGTGGCTTCAGGATTTCTCTTTCCTATGTGCATGATCTTGCATTGCTTTGCATTAAACCCCAGTTGCCACTCTTCTGACCATTGTGCTAGTTTATCCAGATCTCTTCTCATTCTGCCCATCCCATCTGAATCATCTACTCTGTTGCAGATCTTGGTGTCATCTGCAAACAGACAAACCTTACCCTCCAGTCCATATACAATGTCACTGATGAAGATATTGAAGAGGACTGGCCCCAGAACTGGTCCCTGAGGCACCCCACTTGTGACTTGCATCTCTTCTGACTGTGTACTGTTTACCAACATTCTCTGTTTTCTGCCCGTCAACCAGTTTGCCACTCAGTTGACCAATTTCTGACCCACCCCGAGCCTACCCAGCTTATTAATCAATCTTCTATGTGGAACAGTATCGAAAGCTTTGCTGGAGTCAAGGTAGGCAACATCAATTGCTACCCCTTGGTCCACCACTCTGGTTACCCAGTCAAAGAAATCTATGAGATTAGTTTGACAGGACCTTCCTTTTGCAAATCCATGCTGTCTTGGATCCTGTGCTCCTACGGATTACAGGTGTTGCACTATTCTTTCCTTAAGGAGTGCCTCCATAATCTTGCTCACTACTAAGGTAAGACTGACTGGTCTGTAGTTCCCTGCTTCCTCCTTGCTACCACTCTTGTGGAGCGGGATCACATGAACCCCCTTGGGCAGTGGTCACAATCCAGCCATAGCACCTCTATGGTGCAAGGAGCCTGATCCACCTATCCCCCAAAGAGATAGATAAGGTGCCACTTGCTTCCTTGGGCAGCAGTCATGATCCAACCATAGCACCTCTACGGTGCAAGAAGCCTGATCTACCTACCCCCCAAAAAAATAGATAAGGTGCCACTTGCCCCCTCAGGCAGTGGTCATGATCCAAACATAGCACCTCTATGGTGCAAGGAATCTGATTCTCCTACCCCCCAAAGAGATAGATAAGGTGCCACTTTCCCCCTTGGGCAGTGGTCACGATCCAGCCATAGCACCTCTATGGTGCAAGGAGTCTGATCCTCTTACCCACCCAAAGAGATAGATAAGGTGCCACTTTCCCCCTCGGGCAGTGGTCACGATCCAGCCATAGCACCTCTACAGTGAAAGGAGCCTGATCCACCTACCCCCCAAAGAGATAGATAAGGTATGACACTTGAAAAATTGCCACAATTTCTCTGGGCTGTGTGAACGCTGAACCGTTTAATCACTTGCAATTTGCTGTTTTCAATTTCAGCGCCTTCTCAGGGCAGCGCTATTGACTCCATGCCTGTGTTGAGCTCCCTGATTTTCTGGTCTCACTCACCTGAGACAGGAGCACCCAAGACGTGTTGCTTAATGTAAGCCTGCATCCCTGTACTCGGCTTCTAATTTATATATTTTAATTTAGCCTGTTCTGCTTGGCCTGTGTAAAGTAACTTACCATTACCCCCCACTGCAGTTTCTCTCCAACTGTATGTGCACTGATTCAGTGCTAGCTCTGCAAACTTCCCCATGATTTTTCATCCCACCCCTTCCCCCTACCAGGCCTTGTTTAAATGCACACAGTCTCCGCCCACTCCTATCTGATGTTTCAATTTATTGGTTACTTACTGTCAACAACTGCAATTCCTCCCATCCCCTTTTTGCAACTAAGCCTTCTGGCAGCTTTATCTCATTCTGTCTTGCTGATGCATACCATTTTGGTACTTTAGGTTTGCTTATTGCTGACTAGCATATCCTGTCTTGCTGACTAGCATATCCAGTCTTGCTAAGGCACTATTTTACTTGAAAATTGTACTACAAATTACTGAACTGTGACTGATTTGCCAAAAAACTGTATTTATTGTCTAAAAATGTTCTCAACAACCAAATGTTACAGCCTCTTCGTGACTTTGTAGCTCTCTCCAGACTGCAAGGCACTAAGGAAATCGCAGGCTTTTCAGTTGCTAATTGAGCTGTTTTTGCTCAGACTGCTAGCCTTTGTGTTGCCCCACTATTAATTAAAGCTTCTCTCTCCTTTCTCTAGCTGAAAACCCACTAGGGATCCCAGCTCAGACGCCCTCCACGTGGACCGTGGACACTGGGCGGTCTGTGCTTCTGAAGCCGCTGCCCAAGACCTCCTCATCAGACTCCACCATTTGAGAGGTATGACAAAGCCACAATTTTTCACTCACCCACTCATCCCCCCTCCAGTATGCTATTATATAGACCCATTAGCACTGCCCACTCCCATCCCTGATGAATCTCCTGCCTTCTCTTTCTGACTAAAACAATTTGTTACTGCCAGGGTTCCACCAGGGGAATCCTGCAACCAGCAGCTGGCAAGCTACCCTTGTTATCAAAATTCCCTCATTTACCCAACAACTGCAATTATGGCAGCCTCGTGGCAATTCCTCCTTCTGACTGCACGGTGTATCATACCCCTTACTGGCTTATTATCTGAAAAATTTGAGACTGGGGGTACACCACATCCTCATCCTGAAGACTGCTCACCCAATCTGACTCTACACATCACATGTTATGCCAAGGATCCTTGCCAACTGATCCAGGTGGACTCCCTTCCTCGAAGAGCAACTATTGCAGGTTTTCCCTCATTTACCTAACAACTGCAATTATGGCAGCCTCGTGGCAATTCCTCCTCCTGACTGCACTGTGTATCATACCCCTTACTGGCTTATTATCTGAAAAATTTGAGACTGGGAGTACACCACATCCTCATCCCGAAGACTGCTCAACCAATCTACCTTCCTCGAAGAGCAACTATTGCCGGTTTGTCTATGCCTCCTTCCTTATCTCTAATTAATTCGAGTTACTTCTACTAGTGTTACACAGCCAGAGTATTAGCCTCGGTGTCCTTAGGCTTGCATAAATTAAAAAACAAAGCTTGGCAGACTGGTTCCTCCTCCATGCCAAGCCAGAAAAAGCCTCAAGCTCATTGCCTTTCACTTGAATCCCTGAAAAAATTGCTACTCCTCCTCTTACTCTGCTCCGGCAATGTCGAGCTTAATCCAGGGTGCATAAATAAAATTACCTCCCCTTCTGAGTCACTGTGTCTTAAAGGTATTAGTTTTATGCACATTAACGTATGCAGCCTGCTGAAAAAATTCACCCTTATCCAGGCTTGGATCGCCCATACAATACCAGATGTGCTTGTCATCTCAGAATCCTGGCTTCGGCCCTCTACGCCAAATAGCATGATTAATATACCTAACTACCAGATCTTTAGATGTGCTAGGCAATCCAGATGAGGTGGGGTCACCATCTACATCAAAGATAGATGTGTGGCATCAACACTTAATTCTAACTCACTGGTAGCAGGATTTGAGTGCCTGGACATAAAAATCGACCTATCCCCATCATTAGCACTCCAAGTCATAGGATGCTATAGACCACCATCTGCCGGTACTCAGCTCTTGTCCTATTTTCAACTATCTTGGACACTAGCCCCTGGAAACAATTATCCTCGAGGATCTAAACTATGATTGGCTGTTGGAAGCTGGTCACCCTCTTAAATCTTTCTGTGACTTCCTTGGTTTCACCCTACTCAATGAAGAGCCCTCCTGTACCAACAAAAAGAATACAGCCAAAAGTACCCTTCTGGATGTCATGCTTGTGAATAAACCCCATTCATTCTCCCATGTTGAAACCTTTGATGCAGATATTAATGACCATTGCCTAATACTGTAGCTGGAGTTTGGGCAGCCAACAAAGTGCCAACTATGGCCAGATTCTCCACCAAAATGTCAACCAGGTCATTCAACCCAAAGGCATACCTACTTGACCTAAAAACTACCACTTGTGGCAGAGTTTTTACCTTGCTAAAACAGTGGAAACTGCATATTCTATACTACATGAAATCATTACCTATGCCATGAATCTACATGCGCCTCTGTCAAAAATACACATAAAGGCTAGGAAATGCCATTGGTTCACTCAAGATCTCAAGGCTGCAATACTGTCCAGGGATAAACTCTGGAAAACTGCCCACAAATCCCAAAAAGAGGAAGATTGGCACCTCTTTAGAACAGCCAGAAATCGCTGCACCAAACTGATTAGGGAAGATAAAGCCTGCTATTACCAAGCAGAACTAGATACTGCAGTCAATTGTCCCTCCAAATTCTGGGCCACAATTAAAGAACTGGTGGGAGCCATGTCACAAAATATGCTTCCTACAAAAATTACCTCTGTTAATACAGTAATCAATGACAAAAAAGACATACTGCAGGCATTCAACACTCACTTCGCCACAGCAGGCTTAGCCTTTGATAACTCACCTGCATGTAGCGTGCGCACCCAACTTGGCATGACCCCACCAAATGCTGGCTCCGTTAGTCAACATTTCTCATTCTCATCGGTTTCCCTCAAGGAAGTGGAAGACTTGATTCTCCACCTGGACACTAAGAAAAGTTCCGGCGCAGATGTACTTGAACCATACTTCCTAAAGATAGCGTGCCATGTATTGGCAGTGCCTATTACTCATTTATTCAACCTGTCCCTAACACAAGGTACCCTCCCTCAAATATGGAAGATCGCACACATTATCTCGCTATTTAAATCTGGAGACCCTTGCGACCTTAATAACTATAGGCCAATTTCTCTCCTACCCACACTTTCAAAGCTACTGGAAAAAATAGTAAATGGCCAACTAAGATCCTTCATTGACAGAAAAATTACTAAACCCCCTTCAATCCAGATTCAGAGCCAATGACAGTACAGTCTTGGCATTAGCTAAAGTAACCAACAACTGGCAACTGGAGTTGGAGCATAAAAAGTCAGTATGTGCTGTGTTTCTTGACTTGAATGTAAAGCATTCGACACAGTCGACCATAACCTTCTCCTCGACTCACTAAAAACACTAGGATTGGATGCTACTTCTCTAAACTGGTTCTCTGAATATCTGACAGACAGATACCAGCAGGTGAAAGCGGATGGCGAACTATCTGCCCTAAAACTCTTACAAAGAGGTGTCCCTCAAGGATCCATATTAGGTCCCCTCCTCTTCGCAGTGTATATCAACAACATTGATGAGAGAATCAAGGATGCAAGTATTCACTTATTTGTGGATAACACAGTGCTGCACCTGAGTCATCCCACACCAAAAGAAGTTTGTACTGACCTACAAAAAGATTTCAACCTCCTGCAACTCCAACTAATCAATAAAAAAACTACTATTAAATGCTAAGAAAACTAAAGCCATGTTATTTTCCCCCGGCAAACTATACAAGCGCTACTGACTCCTTCCCCCCCAATAAGCACGATGCTGGAAGAGTGCTTAGAGTACGTTCCGAAATTCAGATATCTTAGGGTCTGGATTGACTGTAAACTCTCCTTCACTGACCACCTGGAAAACTTGTTGAAAAAATTAAGGCAAAGACTTGGCCTTTTTTACAGGATAAGAAGACTTCTTACAACAGACACAAAGAAATGACTAGTCCAAGCCACGTTCCTGTCCTTAATTGACTACGCAGACTTCATATTCAGTAGCTGTGCAGCTTCCTATCTTGGAAAATTGGATAAACTCTACCACAGAGCTATACACTTCATCACTGACCTCCCCTTCTCTACCCATCATTGTGCACTATATGCTGCCATGGGCTGGACCTCACTTCACTATCGGCGCAAATTTAATGCAGCACTCTGGACACTTAGAGCACTCAGTGGCAAACTCCCTCAATACATCATTGACTGTCTGTCTCCAATTTTGCCCAGGAATTATTCCCTTAGAAGCTGCTCACAACTCCTGCTAAATATACCTAGGGCACTCACACGCGTCGGGAGAGCCGCCTTTGGATTTGCACTCCCATCAATATCGAATAAAACCCAAAAAATACTTAAGCTGAAAACCCCAGTAAGTACCCTTTTGTTCAAAAGGCTTTCCAGTGACAATATTATGGAAATTTGCAACTGCTTTACTTGACACTAACTAACCTCCCTCCCTCAAACGGAGGCCCACAAATGGCAGCCCCCCAGCTGAAATGTGTGCCACTGTCTCTAGCATGCCCACCAACAGATCCACAGGATTTATTGCCGAACTCCCATATCTTATTCTTTGATGCTCTGAACAGCTGCAGCCTGATTCCAGCACATGCTGCCACACTTGGGGTTAATTATCATTTTTTGCCCTCAAAAATATTCGGTCCCTCATCCATCCAACACCTCCCTCTGTCCCAGTCTCCAGGAACCTCCCAGTTATGCCCATGCTACTGTATTCCTCCTCTTGCACTTAGTACAATGGCAGCTTTTCTCCTCCATATGTCACTGTGTTTTGGGGCAAAAATCACTTCGTTGCCTTTCGTATGGTCCTCCGCCCTCCCAATCCCTCACTGTGCTCTAACAATTGGGTCCTCTTCACTTGCACCCCTATTCTCCACCTCTCCCTACATTATGTGCTTGATATCTTCTATCTGGTATGCCTACCCTCTCCCTAACATTTTCCACTACAAAATTCCCAGCTTTTGGGCTTGGATCCACACAAGTTCATTATCCATGACTCCTTGTAGTTCTATGTTCAATGTATATTACCTGTAAATATGCATTTTTACTATAATAGCAGCTATTTTTACTGTTTGTACTATTATAACTTGTCTTTCTATATTATTACTGTAGGACCACAGGTCCACCTTGTAAATGAGCTTGCTCAATGGTGCCCACCTGGATAAATAAAGATGCTGATTGATTGACTGATTGATTGAACCCTTCTTCAGTCTCCTGTGCTCAGAAACTCACTAAACAGCTCTGATTATGGCTCTGCTAGTTCCACCCTTAGCTCCTTTAGTACCCTAGGATGTATGCCATCAGGTTTCATTGCCTTGTCCACCCTGAGCTTATTGAGCTCTTGTAGGATCCTTTCTTTTGTGAAGGGACTAGTGCTCACCTCCCTTCCTCCCCACTGTGCCCATGGTGCTGAGCTGTGGGCCCTGCCCTACCATCTCTTCAGTAAAAACTGAGCAGAAGTATCTATTTAGGATAGATGCTTTCACATGGTCCTCCTCCTCACATGCCCCCTTATCTCCTTTGATCTTAGCAATACCCCCTCTGTACTTTCTCCTTTCACTAATGTATCTATAGAAAGTCTTGTCACCTTCTTTTACTGTTTGTGCTAGTGTTTCCTCAGTTTGGGCCTTTGTCTGCCTTACTGCCTTCCCTGCTTCCCTTAGGGAAGTTTGGTATGCCTCCCTATCTTCATCCCACTGTATTCCCTTATATTTTCTGAAGGCCAGCCTTTTGGCTCTGACCTTTTCTGCTACTGTTTTTGAGAACCAAAGTGGTTTCCTTCTTCTTTTGCACTTCCTTTTCTCTCTAACACAATGGGATGTTGCTTCAAGTATTGCATCCTTAATGCTTGCCCACTTTGCCTGTACACTCTCACCTGTATTTCTTTTTACCAGGGCTAGCTTAACTCTGTTGGCCACCTTATCAAAATCAGCTCCTCTGAAGTCCCATATTTTTGCCTTGGAATGAGATGATTTAGTTGAAGTGGCCAAAATGAACCATACCATGTAATGGTCACTGGCCCCCACCTACCTGGAGATCTGTGATCCTTTCCCTGTTAGTCAGTACTAGATCTAGGATAGCCCTGTCTCTTGTGGGTTGTTGTACCAGTTGTTTGAGGCCCTCCCCCTGCAGGGAATCCACTATGTGTCTAGTTATGGCAGGTGTTCCGCTGGTATTGACCAATCTGTATCTGGCATGTTGAAGTCTCCCATTATCAGAACCTCCCCTTTAGCTGTTATGTTTTGTATATCTTCTAACAGTAATGTGTCTATGTCCTCCTCCTGGTCTGGGGGCCTGTAGACAACCCCAGTTCTTACAGTTGTCCCATTTCCTGTTTCCAGGGTGACCCACAGTTCTTCTGGCTTCTTATGTGTATCCTGAATTTCTGTAGCTTTGATATTTTCATTGACATAGAGGGCCACTCCACCCCCCTTTTTGCATCTCAGTCTCTTCTGAAAAGCACATAGTCAGGTACTGAAGTATCCCAAGTGTGATTACTGGTAAACCAGGTCTTGCTAATTGCTACTATGTCCAGTTTAGCCTCTGTCATTATTGCCTGCAGGTCTGGGATCTTGTTTCCCAGACTGCAAGCATTTGTGTACATGATTTTCCATTGGCCAGATTTTGGCATGCTAGTTGTTGGGTGAGGTCTGGCTTTTCCCGTGTACCTCGTATGGGGAGCTGGACCTTTTTCCATACCTGGTGATACAGATGAACTGCAAACATGCTGAACTACTGTTTGACCACTAGCTGAGGAAGGAGGGGTGTTCTTCCATTCGGCATATGGGGTGCTGCACCCCTTCCCCATTTGCTAGTTTAAATATTCTTCAAAGACATAAAACTTATGCCCCAATGCACTGACTCCTTCCTTAGTCAAATGCAGTCCATCAAATTTAAAGAACGTTCACTCCCAAAAGCGTTGCCAGTTCCCTACAAATTTGTGTCCTTTTTCCTGGCACCAGCCCTTGAGACACATGTTTAGCTCCCCTATTTCCCACTTCTCTGACCTTCCGTCCTTCTGTCCCCCTCTCCCAGACTGGCAGGATCTCAGAGAAGGAGATACCGGATGAAATGGATGATAGTTTGTCACCCAGGCTGGTCAGGTGTCCCATGGTCTCCACAACTGACCAGCTGGTGAGATCATTAATCCCTATGTGTACCAGGATGTCAATGTTTTCTCCTGCTTCCTGAGCAATTTTAGTAATGTGGTCAGTGTCTCTCTACACTGATTTATGTGGGAAACATCTGACCATTACCAATGGCTGGATATAGGTATCAACTCCCTGAATCATGGAGTCTCCTATAATCAGAAGTTTTTTTGAATTTACTTTTTGCTTTTTTTGTTTTGGTTCCTGTTTTGGGCGAGTTTTGTTGTGCTAACTTCTGTGCTGCAGTGTCCTGCTCTGCAGTGTCCTCTGCCCTTTTGTTTGATTTTGGAGATAGAGGCAGATACTTGTTTGTAGTTTTTATATGGTTTGTGGAGGTAATATGTTGGAGAGCACTGAGTGATGGGCACCCAATCTGCCCTCCTAACCACCTGCCAACCTGCTGGACCAACTACCCTCTGTGGTTGAGGTGTTTCTGTTGAATGTTGGGCAAATGGCGGGTGGTTCTTATAATATATTTCCTCTTGAATATGAAATTTTAGGTGTGCAATCTCTGTCCATGCTGCCTGGGGTTGAGCCCTAAAATCTCCAATGGTGCAGCACGTAGAACAGTGTCCTAAATCCTATAAAACTGCCCTTCTGAAAAGTGTTCCTCAGTACCTGCATTTAATGATATCCATTCCAGATTAGTTGCTGGGTTTATAACCTAGTCAGAGTAATTAGAAGGAAGAAAATGAAAGCAAAAGTTTGATTTTGTATTTTATTTGTTGTTTTTGTATAACTTATTATAACATATTAAATTACTAGTGCCCCTGTAAATGAGGTCACTGTGTGCAGTGTTGGATAAGTTACTTTTTCTATTACTTTCTATTTCCTTTGAAAACTTGTTCCAGAAAGCTCTGTGCAGTCACTAACAAGGATGGATAAGTACCGGAAAAAGTAATACACCTTACAATTATAGTTACTTATTTCTTTTTATACAAAAACAATACAAAAATAACAAATAACTACAAAAAATGACATTTTTTGAAAGTAATATGTTAGTTACTAGTTACTTTCAAATAAATGTACTCAGTTACAGTTATGTATTTCTTTTGTACAAAAAGACATAGGTAATTATAACTGTAAGGTGTATTACATCTCCCAGTACTTCTCCATCCTTGCTAGTGACTGCACAGAGTTTTCTGGAACAAGTTTATAAAAGTAAGAGAAAGTAATAGAAAAAATAACTTACCCAACACTGACTGTGTGGATACCCCTCTGATCCACCCCTTCCTGCTTTGCCACAGGAAATTTCATGACTGTGCTACCCTACAAAAGGAGTGTAGTGTGGGGTGTTTGGGGATGATGGTAGGTGGCTGTTCCCTTCCCCTGCCAAAAAATAATAACCATGGATGAAAGAAACAAGGAGGTAAGAGCAGAAACTATCAGTCAGCAACAAATGCAGTAACCCTGAAAGCTTATCCTAATGATAGATAAAACTGTAAAACATGTAAAGCATCACTTGTAATAATTTAACAGAAGATATACCCTGTAAGAAACACTTTTCTACAGAGAAAAATAAAGCAGTAACAGAAAATATACATTGCAAAAGACAATTTGAATCAGAAGATTACAGCAGTAATCTGTTAGCACGCACCTGTATGCACACCTTGTAATAATGCAGCAGAAGGTATACCCAGCAACAACAATTTGAATCAGAGAAAAATAAAGCAATAAAATGTTTAGTTTAGTTTAGTTTATTGTTCTAGGAATTATTACCTTTGAGCCATGGCTCTTTCATAAAGGTTCCAAGTCAGTAATGTACAAACAAACAAGTCATGATTACATAGAATGGTCAAACAAAATTATAAAATGGCAATAAGCCAGTATAATACAGTACATTAATGTCAGAACTTCAGACAAAAAGAGGGGAAGGAAAGAAAAAATTATATTTAGCATACACAGAACAAGCTGTATCAAGGAAAAAACTTTGGAGAAATGGTCAAAGTGGAAAGGGTAGGAGAAGATGGGGGGAGCAGACATAGTGAGATTCGAGATACTCATATGCCTTTGTCAAGAAAGGAGCAGAGGAGGAGGAGGAGGATGAAAACAGTAAAACAGCCATGAGGGAGAATCTTTAATCCAGGCAGTCACAGGAGCTAGAGGCTGAGAGATGAGAGTAAAGCACAGATTTGAAAGCTCCTAGGGAAGTGGAGGATGTAATGAGCGTGCTGAGGGCATTGAACCAGCTGGGGGCATGATAGGCAAAGGATCTTTGGCCCTGTGTGGTCTAGCATCGGGGGACCTGGAGAGGCTGGTGTTCCAATCTTCTGGTGAGACGGATGCTGGTATTCGGGCACAGTAGGTCTTGGATACTCGGTGGAGTGAGGCCCATGGTGGATTTTTTCGCCATCAAGCATGTGAGGTACTTTATGCAATTAGAGAGTTGCAACCATCCTGTTTCAGTGTAAAGCTCACATGTATGAGTACGTCTTTGCGCTCCAGTGAGCAACCAACAGGCCTTGTTTAGGGCGGTTGTAATGCACCTAAGTGCGGTGGTTGAGGCAGAGCCATAGATAATCAAGCCATAGTCTATGACTGAGATGACAGAACTTTGGATAGCAATCCTCAGCGCAGATTGGGTAAGGAACTGCCGGTTTCGGAACAGGATACCAATGCACTGGTTCACTGTTTTTGCTGTGTTATCAATGTGGGTCACAAAGGTTAGTCCTTGATCAAAGGTGATTCCAAGATATTTAAATGTTGACACTTGTTCAAGGGTATTTCCTGTGTACGTTTTGATAGTGAGTGGAATTTGTCTTTTCTTGTTATGTGGACTGGAAAAGAGCATGGATTTTGTTTTTTTGTGATTTATGACCAGCTTGTGATCTAGGAACCACTTTTCAACTTTGGAGAAAGCAAGTTGCAGGCTATGGAGTAAGGGTTTCAGGTCCTTATGAGAGGAAAGAATCATGGCATTGTCAGCATAAAGGATCATTTGTTCTGGGCATGACTTGGGGAGAGAGTTTATTAAAAGGCTGAAAAGGAGGGGGCCTAAGATTGACCCCTGTGGGACACCTGAGAGGACCATCTTTGAGTCTGAGAGAACTCCTGAGATTTTTACTGATTGAGAGCATTTGGCAAGGTAACTTTTAACTCAGGCATCTGGTCCTTGCAAGAGCCCATGATTTTGTAGTTGTGTGATAAGTAAGCCATGGTGAACAGTATCAAACACCTTTGTTAGGTCAATGAAAACTGCTCCAGTTTGATATCCTTTGTCCAAGACATTGTGAATTTCTCCTGAAAATTCCAGTAGGGCGGTTGACGTACTGTGTCCTTTCCTAAAGCCGTGTTGCTGTACTCAGAGGATGTTATACTTGTGCAGGTAGTCTGAGAGTTGGTCAGCCACAATACTCTCGAGGGCCTTGGAGAGGGGTTGAAGTATTGATATAGGTCGATAGTTCCCAGATAGGGACTTGTCACCACTTTTGAACACTGGGGTGACTATAGCAGACTTCCATTTGCTGGGAAATTGACTAAGGCAGAGGGAGAGATTGAAAATTTTGGTGAGTGGGTGCAGCACCTCTTCCAGGGTAAGGGACAGAATTTTAAGATCAATAGTATCACTGCTTGCTCTGGATTTAGAGATAGCCTTTTTTATATATTTGTAGTCTTCATGTGCTTTGACTATTTTGAAGTGGAAAAGTGGTTGGTTTGGTGTGGCAGTAGGAGACGTTGGTTTTGGTGAGTCTATATCAGAGAAGAAATCCAGCGGGAGGACCCCACTGAGGTCTGTGAAAGTTTTATTTAAGGTCTTTGCCATGACCATTTGGTCTAGGGTAGTGGTTCCATCTGCAGTCATTAAAGTGGGAGAGGACTTGGACTGCTAACCCATGATATTTCTGAAGTTGTCCCAGAAGGATCTCCCGTCACCCCAGGAGTTGGCGAGGCCATTTTTGAAGTAGGAGCTCTTCATCAATCGGATTTGTTTAGTACAGTGGTTTCATGCCTGTTTATACTTTTGGGTATCTGTCAGGGAGCCAGTGGCTCTGGCTATGTTCCAGAGGTGGTCCCTAGCTTTGAGTTGGGCCAGTAGTTTGGCCGTGAGCCAGGGATTTGAGAGCGCTTTGATTTTACGCTTTTTTGCAGGTGTGTAGGTGTCGTAGGCAGTATTGAATGTAGTGATAAAATAATCTAGAGCTGCATCAACATCTATAGTATTGTATATTAGGGACCAGTCTTGCTGTATGAGATAGGTCTTGAGCTTAGCAAGGTTGACATGAGGTAGGACTCTGCTTGAGATGTTTTTTGGAGGTAGTTTTCGGAACTTATTTGTCCAGGTACAGATCACAGGAGAGTGGTCACTGAGAGAGTCCATGAGAACAACTGTGTTATTTATGCGGGCTAGGTGGCTAGCAAGGATCCAGTCTATGAGAGTGCTAGTTCCAGTTTTGTAGTTTTTTTCTAGTAGTAGAGCTCACCATCTGCGTTAGGTTAGCTGCTAGCATAGCATCCTTTTGGGACCCAACGTCTGGTGCGAGCCAATTTATATTAAAATCACCAAGGAGAAGGAGCTCGGTGTCAGGTGGTTGCGATCTTACAAATTCAAGTACAGTCTGGAGGCTGGACCCTGGATCTTTAGGAGGGATAGAGACAGTGGCCACAGTGAGCACTTTATTTTGGGACCCAAGTAGCTTGACAGGGAAAAATTGCACTGAGGAGTTTGTGGTGGAGAAGCAGACAGGGTGGCTAGAGAGGTTGTCCTTAATATAAACTGCACAACCCCCCTCCTTTTATTTATCCTGTACAGTCTGAAAATACTGAAGCCTTGTAACGAGATGGCGTGGTCCGGAGTGCTTAGTGTCAGCCAGGTTTCAACAATGGCTAGGATGTCGGGGTTGTGTTGACTGGCAAAGATTTGAAGGGATGCCAGTTTTGGGAGGAGGCTACAAATATTTAAGGTGGTGATGGCGAGACCTCCCCTCCATTTTTGCAAGATTTGTTACCCTGTTTGAACCAGGACCAGGGTTTGGATGGACACTTGCTGACATCAGAAGGAGGAGGAGCAGGAGTTTAAGGGTCATCTGCCACAGCTCATAGTATGCCATGTAATGCCTCTGTTGCTTGTGAGGTTGAGTACAGTGTAGTCATTTAGGGTTCCAGTACAGATAATGGCTAGAAGCAGATGTCGATTTGCTAACATTCCAGCGGCGCAAGCTGTCATTTGCACCCAGTCCTTTGTAGGAGGGTGCCACAAGTGAGGGTAGAGAGGATTTGCCATGGTGCCAGGCTGCTGGTAATGAGCTTGAATGGTTAGTGTGAGAGGTGGAGAGGGGTAGGAGGAATTAGGAAGATGGCATAGAGGAGGAAAGAAGGAGAGGGCTAGGAGAGGCATGAGGAGGTTGCTAAAGAGAGGCATATCAGAGGGAAACCAGAGATGTGTTTAGATAAAGGTGGTGTGATGCAGAGCAGAGAAAGAAATAGGGGAAACTGGAGAGCACAGGGGCTAATGAGGCAGGCTTAGTGCAATAAGGAAGCTAGCAGGGCAAAGCAGGAGCAGGGGGAGTGTTTCGCAGAGGGACAGGATGGGAGGCAGGAAAAGGGGTGGGTCCTAAGTGCATTAGCAGAGTGAAGAGACTATTTAATAAAGGTCGGAGGGGGGAGAGGCAGGCATAAAAATTCGGCACTGGGCAGTGCAAGTGAATGGGCGCCGAGCCCAGCAAAGCACAAATTCAGCAGCACCAATAGGAAGGCAGTGGCTGGAACCAGAGGCCAATGAGTGTGCAGCTCGCAGCATGGTCAGCCAATAGCAGCCAATCACAGCTCCCTCAGCCCAGTGGATGTCCTTACCCAGCTTTCAGGGGGTTTAGCGGCGGATGGTGGAGGTGTCAGGGGTGGTGTGGATACCCGGGCACCGAACCGTGCCTATGAGGCACATGGCTGGCCCATTCACGCTTCAAATCTGGAGTAATGAGGAGAGAGACTGGTGTGAGTAGGCAGTATTATGCAGGATAAAGAAAAAAACAAAAAGCAAGTGACTTGGAAATCGCTAGCAAGGGGGGCGGGGGGACAGTGCAGGAGAATGCAGCGAGAATGTGGAGGCAACAAGAGTTTGGAAGAAAAAGTTGTAGCCTAGAAAATACCGGGGGATGGGGGTAGCAGCCAGAAGTGATCAGGCTTCAAAACAATAGCTCTGGCGCCAGCTGGGAGGGTCAGTTAGGGCAGAAGAAAATGTAACAGGGAGGGGGCAAGGGAAAATGGAAGGAGAGCAGTGAGAAAATGAGATCAAAGTAGTGAGGAACAGATCTGGGAGATGGGACAGACAGAGTAGGTATGCAGGGCAAAAGTGGGAGAGAGAGCCAGAATCAGCAACAGCACTTCGGAGGGAGGAAGCAGGACTCTGAAATTTAGGCAGGAAAGCATAGCAGAGAGCGCAGCACAGAGTTTGAATACAGGGAAAGGGCAGTTTCAGAAGGTGAGTTAGAAAATAGCAGGCTTGAGCAGGGAAAAGCCAAAGAGCAATTTCAGGATTAGAGTTTGAATAGCAGGCTTTAGGCAGGGCATTAAGAGCAGGCTGTCAGTGCATGGTAAAGGAGGAAAGCAATCAAGTGGGCTAAAACAGTGCTAGAGCAGTACAACAGAATACGGCAGCTAACTGAAATATATAACATTATACTGTGCTACTGAAGATACTATGGCAGTATATCAGATATGGCAGCTAACACACAAATAAGAGCAGAAAGATTCAAAAGAACACTGCAGTTTCTGTAAATACTAGTGCATTATCTCGGATTCGGCAGCTTGCTGAAACATTTAAAATATTACTGTGGCTACTGGGAATACAAACAGATCAGGATTAATTAATTTATTTTTTTCTCTTGTTAAAGCAGAAGGAGTTAAGGCAGTAAAAATGTCCAGGAGTAAAAATTCGGCACTAAGCAGTGCAAGTGAACGGGTGCTGAGCCCAGCAAAGCACAAATTCAGCAGCACCAATAAGAAGGCAGTGGCTGGAACTGGAGGCCAATGAGTGAGCAGCTTGGGGCGCGGTCGGCCAATAGCAGCCAATCACAGCTTCCCCAGCCCAGTGGATGTCCTTACCCGGCTTTCTGGGGTTTAGCGGCAGATGGTGGAGGTGTCAGGGGTGGCATGGATACCCAGGCACCGAACCATGCCTATGAGGCACACGGCTGGCCTGTTCAGGCTTCAAATCCGGCTTTCAGGGGTTTAGCAGCAGATGGTGGAGGCATCAGGGCTGGCGTGGATACCTGGGCACTGAACCGTGCCTATGAGTCACATGGCTGGCAACAAACAGTAACAATCCCTGTGAGTACAAAATAAAAATAACAACACACAGTAAATCTGCCTAGCCAAAAGAAGTCTTAATCATTTCCCTTGCTCTGGTAAGGTTCTTTGTTCTGACCTTTCAAGCAACCTAAAAGGAAAGAGCTCAGGTGAAGCTAGGTGCCTTGGCCAGCAAACCTAGTCTTGCAAGGGTTCCTTTTCATCTCTTTAGGGGTGTGGTATGTCTCCACACTTATGCGTAAGTCAGAGCACGGGGCCCGTAGGCCTTTGCTCCAACATATGCATATCATTATGCAAAAAATGGGCAGTGTGAGGGGAGCACAGGTCCCAAGCAGGAGCGCAGGGCCCAGAGGGCCCACGATCCCACATATGGATATCAGTATGCAAAAATGGGCAGTGTGAGGGAGCGCAGGGTCCAGAGGGCATGCGTTTCCACAACCACATACCAGTTACATTACACTTTCTCAAAAAGAAGGGAAATTCATTGCAAAAAGCTGTGTTAATTCATCATTAGGGTTGCAACATCAAAAGTAGAGAAATTCGACCTTAGGGTTCCCAAATGTAAGACTGCACCACCACCACTGTGGATGCAGGAACAGGCATGACGGATGTGTTTTGACATTTTGAACCATAATGCTCACCCCATTCCATGGGTAAGGTAAGGTAGGCATAGTAGAGGACAATGGGGTGAGTATTGGGGTTCAAAATGCCAACATGCCTGTTCCTGCATGCACAGTGGGGGTGTGGTGTTACACTTGGGAATCCTAAGGTCAAATTTCCCTACTTTTGATGTTACAACCCTAATAATGCATTAGCGCAGGTTTTGCAATGAAATAAATATATATGTATATTTTATAGGGGAACAGTCACGCCCCTATACAGTATTAGGGTTCAATGGCCAGTTCTACTGTGTGTTAAACCCCAAATTTTGCACTTTAATAACTTTGCAACCATTCATGTGATTCACATGAAATGTTGCATGCTCTTGATGTGGCAAGTTTCATTCTGGTTGGAAGTGAGGGTGCAGAGATTCAGAATGTCAAACAAATTTGAAAATTGCCATGTTTTGTCAAATTCTTTGCCATGCTGCCACACATAAATGGCTTGGAATTGTGGTCTGAAATTTTTAGGGTAGAAAAAATATTAATCCATTCCAAAGTTATTAAATTTCAGATTTTCCCATTATTTCTTATGGGAAAAGTTCTTGCTCAAAAAGGGATTCTTTATCACAAATGAGGAAACCATTTTTTGCAAAAGCGGGATCTTTTACCATAAATGAGGAATCTTTTTTCTGAGTTGCCACCATCTTATTTTCAGTTAACAGTGATAACAAAATTAAATTACTAAAAAAACATTGGGCTTTGATAAACACCAACAGTTGTGTTTACCTATTGGGGGCCTATATAATCCAAATCTGGAGTTAGTTTTTTGATTACTTACTTAGAAATGTCTGTTTTTACTCACAAATCCCTTATTCACAAACTGCAGAAAAGAAATTCCATTCCACTAAACTAACTTATGTATAGAATATTAAGGTATCAGACATATTGCCATTCATAACAAAATTAAAGAAAACTACAAGTCCAGGTCCAGATCAAATTAATGCCAGATTCCTAACCCAAACTGCTAAGGCTTTAGCACTTCCTTTAAAATTAATATTTAACAAATCTCTTCATAATGCAGAGATTCCTCTAGATTGGTTAACAGCTTTTGTTACGCCAATTTATAAAAAGGGTAGTAGATCTGTAGTCCAAAACTATCGTCCAATAAGCCTTACCTCTATAATCTGTAAAATAATGGAAAAATTGATTAAATCATTTCTGGAAAAAGAAATGATTGAATTAAAAATTACTGATCATACCCAACATGGATTTAAGACAAACCACTCTTGTACAACAAATCTAATTTCATTCTACAATAATATTAGCAAGGGCCTGGACAACAAAAAACAAATGGATGTTATCCTACTAGACTACAGTAAGGCCTTTGATAAAGTACCCCATAATATTTTGATCAATAAAATGTATTCATTAGGTTTTTCAGATCAATTAATTAACTGGGTTTCTGCTTGGTTAACAAATAGAACCCAGAGAGTAGTATTAAATAACCATCAATCTCAATTAGGAGCAGTCACTAGTGGTGTGCCGCAGGGCTCGATGTTGGGTCCGGTTTTGTTTCTTATTTACATAAGCAATATGCAGGTAACTAATAACAACTGGTTGTCTAAATTTGCTGATGATTTGAAGCTTGGGGGTCTAGTAAACAATTTGTCAGAATTTAATTCACTAAACTCTGATTTAAAGTCAATTAAAAAATGGTCTGTTGACAATTTAATGGAGTTTAATGTGGACAATTGTGTTGTCCTGCATTTTGGACTTCATAATCCATGAAATAAATATTACATTTATAACTCATTATTGAAGTCATCATGTGTGAAAAGGGATTTGGGTGTTTTAATTAACACTAAGCTGGCCTCAAAAAATCATTGTACAAAGATAGCAAATACTGCAAATGGCTTATTAAGACAAATCCATCATTCTTTTGTAAATAAATCTGAGCAGTGTATTATGGCCCTTTACAGATCAAGTGTTCGACCTCTTATTGATTATGGGTCTCCCTTTTGGAACCCACATCTAAAAACAGATATTGATTGTTTAGAAAGAGTTCAGAGACGTGCAACTAGAATGATTCCCAGATTGGCTAAGCTACCTTACAAATCAAGACTATCACTGACTGGTTTACATTCCCTACAGATAAGAAGGTCTAGTGGGATTTACTATTAATTTATAAGATACTCAAAAACCCTGATTTGATGAATAAATGTAGATTAGCTCATGACACCCGACATATTGTCCCAAGATGCCATACTAAACAACTAATGGTACCTAAAGCTAAGACTAATTTAAGACTAAACTTTTTTTCATTAAGGGCACTGAAATTATGCAACAGGTTACCACAAGAAATAGTGGATTTAGCTAACATTGAATCATTTAAAAAGGCTGTAGATAAATTGTTAGCAATGAGATTATAATTCCAAATGTTCCCACTGTACGTAGGGAGAAAATCTAGATGGGCGTTGGTCTTCTTTTTTCTCAAAATAACCAAGTAAACCAAGTAAGGAGGATTCACAATTTGCAAAAAAATAATTTTTATATAGCTGTTTTTGTCAATTCATAGTAAACAAATGGTTTGGAATTTTGTGCTGAAATCTTTAGTGTGCAAAGGGCTCGGTCCACAGATGTGCCTTTTTGCTGGTTTGACAGAAATATATCACTTTGCTCTGGAGTTCTGCGGGGTTAAATTTTGCTTCATTTCCCATACGATAACATTGTGCTAGGAGGGAAACACAGTCATTTCTTTATCATTCCGCTGTGAAGAAATGGTTTGCAATTTTGTTCTGAAATTTTCAGGGTACAGAGGGCTTTCCCCAATGCTGTGCTTTTTTGTGATTTTGTGAACATATATTAAATATATTAATTTGGTGGTGAGTTACACAGGTTTTGAATTTTCCTGTGTTTTCTATAGGATCACATTGCAATGCCAGGTCTTTCTTTGGGTCTGCAAAGTATGGGATGGGAGCACAGGGTTGCACTACACTATCTCGAAAATGATGCATGGATCAGAGCACAAAGCCTGGCTGGCTCTGCACACCCACATGTAAATACGAATATCATTAAGTACTGATGGTAGTGGAGGGCTGAGAAGACCCAGCTCTCCCACAGGAAAGTAGGGATATGATTACAGTATCTCTGACATTATGGATGGATGGCACTGTGCACTCCCACATGCAAATATGAATACCATTTTGGAGTGCTGAGAGTGCAGAGCCTGAAGGGAAATAAGGGAATAAGGACACAATTACAATCTCTCAAAAATGTTGTATGGTTGGAACAAGCAAATAAGCCTAGGATTATACTTTCTCAAAAAGTAAGGAAATGCTCTGCAAAAAACTTAATTAATGCATCATTAGGGTTCCAGCAACCAAAGCTGGGAAATGCAGTCTTAGGGTTTCCAACCCTAGCACCCCCCACCCTGGATTACCAACCCTAAGACCCTACCCCCCCACCCTATATGCAGGAACAGGTGTGGAGGTTATGCCTTGGGGTTGTGAACCCTAATGCTCATCACATTCTCCTATACTGTACCCATATCAGCTTACTTACTTGTGGAATGGGGTGAGCATTAGGTTTCACAACCCCAAGGCACACCCCTAATGCCTGAAATCCAGGGTGGGGATGGGGTGTTGGGGTTGGAAACAGTAAGACCGCATTTCCCAGCTTTGGTCGCTGGAACCCTAATGGTGCATTAATGAAGTTTTTTTGCAGAGAATATAGCTAACTAGATAGACAGACAGACAGTTAGATATACTGTAGCTATAGATATAGAAATAGTGTAGCTATGTACAGTATGTGCAGTTATGTGAATGACTGTACATGTTATGCCTGGTGAGGCCTCATCTAGAGTATGGAGTTCAGAACTGGTGCCCACACTTTAAAAAAGACATTAACATGTTGGAGAAGGTCCAGAGGAGGGCTGCAGAGATGGTAATGGGTCAGCAGGGTAAGGCATATGAGGAGAGGTTGAGGACACTGAACATGTACTCCCTGGAAGACATGAGAGAGAGAGAGAGAGGGGACATGATTGGGACCTTCAAGTATTTGAAAGGGATAAATAAGGTGGATAAGGAGAGTCTCTTTAAGCTGAGTGGCAACCATAACACGAGGGTGCACATTCTTAAGCTGGAGGGTGGGAGGTTTAGGAGGGAGGTCAGGAAGCACTTCTTCACAGAGAGGGTGGTGGACACTTGGAATATGCTGCCATAAGAGGTGATCTCATTGAAGACAGTGGGCAGCTTTGAGAGAGGCTGGGATAGGCATGGGGGAAGGTAAGGATCATGAGTAGGGAGGATGGGAGGAGTGGGGAGGGAAGGCAGGGACAGTTGCTCAAGCTGTGGACCCTGCAATATGAGCAGACTAGACAGACCAAATGGCCTTCTTCTGCTGTCTTCTTTGTATGTTCATGTGTTAAAGTGTGTGATGTTGTGCCCACAAGAGATGTGCTTACTGATTTGAGGGGGTTGCAGAGGCATAAACTATGTCATGTACAACCAGTGTTTTGGTTTTCTGTTTGCCAGAGGGGATGTTGTTGTATTTAATGGTTTGGGTACTGGGTTCAACAGGCACATCACTCTGTAAGCCTCTGATGGGCTAGACACAAACACTTGGCAGACCATTCATGCCTGCATCATTCTCTCCACCCTCACCACCCATGGCAAACTGGGCCTGCTAACAGAGGGACAACTTCTTGTTTATGTTGCCATGGTCAGCCCAACGAGGCAGCTGGCTCTAGGTCACTCCACACTGCACCACAACAGTAAGTAAAGCAGGGAAACAAGATCCAGCACCAACAGTAAGCCAGGTGAAGGAACGGGGAAGAAGGGGTCTGCATGGTACAGTTGGAAGGAAGGGTAGGACTAAGAGTGCGTGACACACCCTATATAGGGTAGGGGTACATAAGGGTTGTATTGAGAGAAAGGGGAACAGAAACTTTATTATCAGGGGAGAAGAGGAAAGCTAGCCAGAAAACTACACAGGTCAGGACACTGGACTAGGGAAGTGTATGTGCAGGTGCCATGGTAAGGAAAGAAGAAAGGAATAAAGGAACAAACACTAAGGTACAGGGTACTACTAGTTGGCTACACTCTAAAAGGGGGAAGGGACCAAGTAGTTGTAGGGTAGCAAGTCAGGTAAACAAAATAGTAAGTATGCTGGGAGTGGTGCAGTAGTAGTGGGGCAGCAGTTTTCAGGGAGATTTTCTGGAGACTGCAGTTCTGCGCTCTCTGTGTGCACCTCTCTGGACTGTTGAGGGTGGTTGCTTGCCTCCAGACTGAGCTGGATAGGATTATCAGGGCCTGCTCCCCCACCCAGAGACCACCAAGTCCACCACCATTGTCTCAGAGGATGCCAAGGAGGAGAAGCAGCTGGACTACTGTGGGCTCGGAAAGGGTGAAGGTGGTGGGTCAGAGGCACATCCCCCCAAAGTACTACTACTACACAATTCCTGCACTGCCCTGATGGAGCAGGACTGTCCCATGGAGGCACCTGTAGTAGTGACCAGGGACGATGTAGGGGATCTCCATGATGGAGTCCCCAGGGAGGGTGGCAGAGGACCCCAGAGCAGAAGGAAGAAACTCCTGGTGGGGAACTCTCGTGTAAGGGGGATAGATTTGACGGTGAGAAGGGAGGGGGAGAGGGAGGTTAGGTGCCTACCCGGGCCATGGCTTGAAGGGATGGAAAGTGATTCCTGGAGATCACTAGGACAGCAGGATAGGAGGGAGAGCTGGATGTCATTGTCAACCTAGGGACTAATGAACCTGGCTAAGGACAAGGTCAGGATAGTGCAGGAGGAGTTCAGGGAGTTGGGGTGGAGTCTTAGGCAGGTTGCATGCTCAGTAACCTTTTCTGAGGTACTGCCTGTCTATGATGGGGTGAGGATAGGGTACTCCATACTGGGAACTTCAACCGATGGTTCAAGGAGTGGTGCAAAGGGGAGGGATTCAGCTACATTGGGGACTGGGGTCCCACCTGAAGGCCTATACAAGGGTGATGGCCTGTATCCATCAGGAAGGGGAACCCAGGTCCTCAATGAATGGTTTAAGTGTTTCATTGGTAAGCATATAAACTAGCCAAGGGCAGTTGCCATAGGAAAAAAGAAGACATAAACTGCCTGTTAGTAGGGAGAACCTGAAAGGAGACAAATCTACATGGGTACCTGATAAGAAAAACAAACTGGCAAAAGTGAAGAGTGATGGGAATGGGGATAGAGGAGGAATGGAGGGAGAGCAAAAGGGAAAAGGAGAGTTAACAAGCAGGGTGGTAGCAGAATTTGGAAGGTCATGTGTGCAAATGCTCGAAATCTGGGAAATAAATCCCAGATCAAGTGGCCATTATGGCACAGGCTGACCTGGATATTGTTGCCATTACCAAGTCATGACGCAATGAGAACCATGACTGGGACATAGCCATACCAGCCATACCAGGCTATACTTTGTTCAGGAAGGACAGAGTGGGTAAGAAAGGAAGAGGAGTGGCTCTTTACATAAGGGATAGCATGAAAGCCACAGAGATACAGGAAACACTGGGAGGGCTGGAGGTACTGTGGGTCACCCTACAGATGGGGAATGGAGTCGCTATTCACACTGGTGTGATCTACAGACCTCCATCACAAGAGGGAAATGAATAAGGATCTGGTGGAAGCCATCCAAAAGGTGACAAATAAGGGGGAGGTGCTGCTGGTGGGGGACTTCAGTCTGCCAACTGTAGATGTGAGCATCCCAGCTGCAGCTTCAGCTAGGAGCAAGGACATTGTGGACTCCCTGCAGAGGGCAGTCCTCTGGCAACTAATAAGGGAACCCACTCATGAGGGACCTTGTACTCATTAACGGAGACTGTGCTGCAGATGTTATGGTGGGTGGCCACCAGGGGACCAGTAATCACCATATGGTGTGCTTCAGTATAAGAACTGTGGCAGAAGCAAACCACACAAAGGAGAGGATCTTGGACTTAAGGAGGGTGGATTTTACAAAGATGAGGAAATGTCTCAGGGATGCCCTGGCAAAGGGAGAGGACTTGGGTGGGGTGGAGGAGCAGTGGGCAAAACCAAAAGCAGGGATAATGAGGGCAACAAACCTCTGTGTCAGACAAGTAAGTGAAACCAAGAGGAAAAAGAGATCACTATGGTTCTCAAAAGAGATGACTGGGAAGGTAAGGGCAAAAAAGTTAACATTCAGGAGGTATAAGGAGACACAGAGGGAGGAGAATAGGGAGGTGTATCAGGAGAACCAAAGAGAAGCAGGGAAAGCAGTCAGGAGTGCAAAGGCACAAACGAAGGAATAATAGCTGAAGCAATAATGAAAGGAGACGAGACATTTTTCAGGTATTTAAGCAAAAGGAAAAAGACCGGAGGAGGGATTGTAACACTAATGAGGGAAGGGGGAGTGTGTGGAAGTGGACAAGGAAAAAGCAGGCATCTCAAAAGAATACTTTTGTTCAGTGTTCACAGAGGAAAGGGAAGGAGAGGGGCCACAGATAAGTGTCAGGGGTGTCATACAAAGGGAGGTGGTGCTAGTCCATTTACAGAGGAGAGAGTCCTGAAGGCACTTGCAAATCTGAATGTGGACAAGGCAATGGGGCCTGATGTGATACACCCAAGGATATTGAGGGAGCTCAGAGAGGAGCTGGTTGTACCTCTGACAGTCCTATTCTACCACTCATTGGAAACAGTGGTTGTTCCAGAGAACTGGAGATGGGCAGCTGTAGTCCCGCTAAACAAAAGTGAGAACAGGGAGGAGGCTGGCAATTACAGGTCAGTAAGGCTGACTTCAGTGGTGGGAAAGCTAATAGAGTCACTACTGAAGGAAAGGATAGTAGAATATCTTGAATCCAGTTACTTGCAAGACCCGAGGTAACATGGATTCACTGGGGGAAAGTCATGTCAAACAAATCTGATATAGATTTATTTGACTGGGTGATCAAGGAATTAGATCAGGGTGGAGTGATGGATATGGCCTACCTAGATTTCAGTAAGGCCTTTGACACTGTTCTACATAGGAGACTTGTGAATAAGCTGGTCAGCCTGGGAGTGGGTATAAAGGTGGAAAACTGGGTAAGAAATTGGTTGAGGGATAGGTGACAGAGGGTGATGGTAAATGGAGTTCACTCCAAGGAAGGAAGAGTGGCCAGTGGGGTATCTCAGTGATCTGTACTAGGACTGTGCCTCTTCAATGTCTTTATCAGCTACATTGTAGAGGGGTTAGAAGGGAAGGTATGTCTTTTTGCAGATGACAGTAAGATGTGCAATAGGATAGACACTTCCGGGGGGGAGGGGATGAAAAGGGATCTAGAAAAGCTTGG
Organism: Neoceratodus forsteri; assembly: GCA_016271365.2. Taxonomy (NCBI): domain Eukaryota; kingdom Metazoa; phylum Chordata; order Ceratodontiformes; family Ceratodontidae; genus Neoceratodus; species Neoceratodus forsteri. The sequence continues at coordinate 18,281,973 of JADMNL010000034.1, read as the reverse complement.
GGAGTGGTCAAGAGTGTAGCAAGTAAGTTTCAATGTGAAAAACTACAATATCATGTGCTTGGGGCACAGAAACCCAGGGGTGGAGTGCACAATAGGGGGAGTGGTACTGGTGACCACCAAACAGGAAAGGAACAAGCTGGTAATCATAGCTGATGACCTAAAGGTGGCCAAGCAATGTGACAAGGCAGTGGGGAGAGTCACTGGGATGCTAGGGTGCATAGGGAGGGGTATTACCAGCAGGAGGAAGGAAGTGGTGCTTCCACTCTATAGATCACTGATGAGACTGCACCTAGAGTACTGTGACCAGTTCTGGAGACCAACTCTCTGGAAGGACATAGACAGAGTAGAGGAGATCCCGCTAAGGGCAACTAAAATGGTGCAGAGTCTGCATCAAAAGCCCTATGAGTAGCGACTGAAGGACCTGAATATGTACACCAGAGGAAAAATGGGAAAGGGGGGATATGATAGAGACTTTCAAATACCTCACAGGTATAAATAAGGTTCAAGATGGAAGCATTTTTCAGAGAAAAAGATGCTCAAGAACAAGAGCTCATGCTATGTGGTTGGGGGGGGTAGGTTCAGTGGAGATGTATGGAAGTACATCTTCACAGAAAGAGTGGTGGATGTCTGGAACAGCCTCCCAGCAGAGGTGGTGGGGGCAAAAATTGTAGTGGGATTCAAGAAGGCATGGGATAGGCAAAAGGGAACCTTAGTGGTAAGGAACAGGGGTAAGGTAGACATCAAGTGGGGTCTGTGGTGTTACTGTAGGCATGGAAAATGGGCAGATTAGGTGGGCCAAGTGGTCCTTATCTGCCATCAATTTCTGTTTCTATGTTTATAGGGTGGTCATGCTTCTTGTGCTTGATGGCTTCTATTGTCCTTGGTGGCTGCCAGCCATGTTCACCACAGTCTAGATATCGCTCCACTCCACCTGCTTGTGACTAGGTATAGGGTTGCTATAGGGCGGTGACACCAAACAGGGTCCAGTATTGGCAATGGGCCACTGTAGCTATGATTACAGTTTCTTTTTGCTGTGAAATTAAATGTCCATGGGTGCTGGTATATTAATTCCCATGCTGTCTTGGGTGCACATGTGACTCATGCACTCCATGTCATTCCAGGTCTGGGTTTACTGGCACTGACAATACAGTGGGGTCTGTAGTGATGTTGCTGTGTTGCTATTTTCAGTTGTTGTTTCTAAATGGGCCCTTGCTAAACATTCTAGTTCCGTATATGCTGGGGTCCAGGGGTGATTTGTGGGTACTGGGCAATATCTGAAGATAAGGCCCCTTTACTTGTCTATGCCACACCTCTTGCCTATGCACACATTGACCCATTCCACCACCAAGGTGGCTAAGGCCAGGTGTGCAGTTACTATCCTCATGGTATATGCATGCACCACGTTTGCAGCTTTTCCACATATCCCAGGGACTTTGAGGCTCATGTCCATGAGCTTTATTAAAATAAACTTTAAAGAAAGCACTAGTGACCTAAACAACTACAGTACCAATTATGTATAAAGTTCCACCATAAAGGACAAGATTTGCAGTCCTCTTAAAAATAACTAAATATAGTAATTTTAACATTAATGCAGTAACAAGCATTTTCAATTTAAAATGCATATTTAGGTCAAATACTAACACTGGCATTCTGTCAGAGCTTGTTAAGTATCATCTGTGTTAAGAACTGATGTCAGTATTTCCAGTAAAAGTATGGTATGATTTTTTCATTCCGAATTGTCTTTTTAATTAGGTTTTGCCACAGTGTTACACAGACATACTGATGACCTCAGCTGTAAGTAACTGAAATGTGAAGGAAAGTAGAACAAATATGCAGAGTATTTTTTATTGGGTGAAGGTAGCTTAAGAGTGTAATCAAAGTATAATTATAGGAAATCCACACTGAGTCACCCCCAGAATTGCTTACATGATCACTGCAGACACATCTCACTGCAAAAGGCAGGTGAAATCGATCAACTCCAGAAACCTAATGGAGGGAATTTATAGATTTCAACCAGGGAAATCTTAATTAAAATTAGTCATTGGTAACAAGGGAACAGAAAATACAATTAGAATTAAACACATTAGAGATGGTTTAAAAGTAAGTTGGACATTGGGCAAACTACAGCATAATCACCTTAATGCTGTGATACAGAAGTGTTAATGAACTCATATACATGTTTTGGGAGGATTGTTACCATTTCCCCTGACAACTGGACTCCAAGTATATTTGTAAACCTTTTTTTTCTTGCAATGTTTCCACAGTCATAAGGGCAAACCTCTGAAAGTTCGCTTGTCCTTGCAGTATGAAGAAACTCCAAAGCAGATTACAAACATTTCTATAATATATACAGCCCATGTGTGTCATTTTACCATGTTTTAATACTTAGGGATATATTAAAATAATGATTTGAACATGTGAAAGCATCCATATAAATTCAATCCTAGACACCTAAGAAGACCATCAAAGTGGTGCACCAAGGGTTAGATGAGGCTTAACTCTAATGGTTTTTGGCCTTTCCCTATAGTGATATAAGTGTTACAAAACCACACTTAGTAAGTAAGATACCATGTGCTGTGCTTGCACAAAACCTTGCAAATCCACTGTAAATAACTACATCATGACAGGAAGGAAGGAAGGAAGGAAGGAAGGTAGGTAGGTAGGTAGGTAGGTAGGTTGGTTTGGCCTGATATAGTGTATTTCTTGCACACTGTATCTAAAAGCCCTTCACAATCCATAAAAAGTTCAGAGTAGGCAGTAGGCCTGCACAGAGGGGTTAAGGAAAGTTCAGAGGGTTAAACCCAGAAAACAAGTGAGAGAGCAGTTGAGCACGGGGAGGTTATACAGCATTCTCAAGTTATCACAGTGAGTAAGCAGCGGCAGTGTTTTTCACACCTGGGTCTTCGGTGTCCTAACTCTGCACTGTAGTTATTAGCCTGCCTTCCTTCCCAGGAGATGTTAGTTGTTATTTATTCTATTATTTGTCATTTTGACCACAAGGATAGCCACATTTAGGTTAGTCATGAGAGGCCCACTTACAGCATCAGAACAGATGTTTGACATTTACAAGTAAGACGTCAACATGTACAGACAGAGTGAATTAATCAAAAAACAAAATAAAACAAAAATATTTACCAGTTAATTCTCATACTAGTTTAATTAGAAATGGAACCATAGCCAGCCCAGTGGTGTGGAGGGTTGAGTAGCTAGGTGCCCTACCTCCTGCCACACCGACGACCCGTGTTTGGTAAGGAGCATGGGTTACTGGGGTTGGTGGTGGTGGGAAGGCTGAGTGAGGACTGAGTGGCCACCAGGCAGCTCTCCTCTCCCAGATTAGGGAGACTACCTCTCTCCTGGACTTTAACCATCCCCATGTGGAGGCATGGCAGTGGTGCAGGCAACGGAGGGGGGGTCAAGTGCTAGGCCAGGGGTCAGAAGATCAGTTATTTTAGGCCAAAGCATGTGTGCGTGCCTCCATGCTTGCATCTGACCTTGTCTGATGTTCTATGGATAAAGGGCTGAAAAAAGGTGGAAAACTGGGGGTTGGGGCTCAATGAAGCCCCTAGTTAGTGCAGATGGTGCACCATGCTAGGAGGAAGGAAAGAGCAGGAGCCTTGGACATCTGCAGTGCCAGAAGGGACGGGCTGATACAGCCGTTCAGCCTGCCAAAAAAGCATAAATGAAAGGATGGAAAAAAAAAGGTATGGAACCATTTGTGATATGCAAGTTGATAAGGAGAGAGCAATAAGCATCCCCAGTAGCAGTGGTGGCTGTTCTTCTCTGATTCTTCTTCACATATATTGTATTGGTCCTTAACTCCTGTACATAATTTATATGGGATTGTCCTTGTATATTTTGTACATATTTGTTGTGCACATTATGTATGCATGTATTTGCCGTGTATATCAGGTCTTAGTTAATGGCTGCTATTGCACTGTATTGTGATATATTATTGTATATTCTCTCAATTATGCACCACTATATAAGCAGGGACACTGGTTTACCGTGATTGAGAAAAGGCAAATTCCATTTTGCAGATTGGCAAAACCGGTATTGTCACTGGTGTCTACAAGGCCAAAATCCGTTTTTACCAGTGTTTGCTTTGAAACCTTTATTTAACCTTTTTTTATGTATGTTAGCGTGCATTTTCACATTTCGACCTCTACTGTTATATATCCATACTTCTAGCTAATAAGTTACTGTAATAGCTACAAGGTATAAAGGCAGCAGAAGCACTACAGCCCCTATCCCTCAAGTATGATGACAGCACCACTATGGACCCCCAACCCTCCGGCGTGCTGGCAGCAGCAGCAGCACTGCAGCCCCCATCCTTCTGGTATGCTGGAGCAGCAGCAGCACTGCAGCCCCATCTCTCCGGGGTGCTGGCAGCAGCAGCAGCAGTACTGTGGCCCCATCCCTCCAGTGTGCTGACAGCAGCAGCAGTGTGGCCCCCCATCCCTCAAGTGTGCTGGCAGCAACTGCAGCACTGATGCCCCCACCCCTCACGTGTGATAGCAACCAGTGCAGCACTGATGCCTCCATCCCTCAGGTGTGATAGCAACCAGTGCAGCACTGATGCCTCCATCCCTCAGGTGTGACAGCAACCAGTGCAGCACTGATGTCCACACCCATCAGGTGAGATGACCCCTCTCCCCATCCCCATGGACCTGCACAGCTCCTCTTCCTACCCCGACGGATCAGCACGGCCCCTCTCCCCATCCCCACAGACCAGCACAGCCCCTGTCCCCACCCAGATGGACCTGCGCAGACACTCTCCCCACCCCCACGGACCAGTCCAGACACTATCCCTACCAGCACGATCAGTCTCAACATGCAACCCTTCCAGCACGGCCTTTCTCCGCACCCCACCAGCACAGGCACTCTCAATGCCCCCCCCAACAGATGTCAGGCATTCAGATTAGTGTTTCCCACACTCCAGTCACAGACTCAGTCACCAAAAATAAACGGCACAGACATTTTAATTGCATCTATTTTTTAAGTGTACAGTTCACATTTGGCTAGCGCAGACGAGATCTATTTACAAGGATGTTTATTTGTCAGGCAGAAATACAAGCAAGCTTAGTACAGAACAATTACCCATGCACCCCCACTTCAACTCAGACACTGAACATCCAAAATCAAACACATACACAGGCCTGCAAATACACCGAACAGACTGCTCCCTGATCTCGGGCTTCTTGCTTGTTTGTTATCTCCCTCACCCCTCCCACCCCACCACGACCAGTGTGCCCACGCCAACACTAACATTTCATGGACAGTCTCCCCACCATGCACCACCACAGCCAGTATTTATATTTTGGTGACCAGGTAAGTGCACTAGAGAAATTCTGCCCATTTTCTGACATAACCCAGGGTGAGGGGGATGCAGATAAATGCCAATTGACCTTGAACCAGATTAAGCTGTTGGTGTATTTAGTCTCCCTACCTCATGCCCCCACTACACTGCCATTATCCCCACCATGCACCAGCACTGCCAGTATCCACAGCCCGCACTACCACAACCTGTGTCCCCACACAAAACACTGCCAATATTCCCACACCATTGCTAGTATCACTACCCCACCCAGTATCCCCCCCAACATTACATGGCCAGTACCCCTGGCACCACCACAGCCAGTATCCCCATCCCACATCAGGACCACTGTCTTTATCCAGTCAGTATCCCCACCACCACAACTAGTGTCCTCACAAGCCTGCCAGTATCCACACCCCAAGAACATGTGTTCCCACCACATGAACTGTGTCCCCTCCCAACCAACACAACCTGCCTGTACACCACACTCCAAATACACAGCCCCCCCCCGTGATGTACACACAAAAATAGCCTATTTCATGGAGAGTAGCTGGGAGAGTGGAGAGGGACTGAGCAACTGCCAGCTCATACCCCACACCCCAAATAGACACAGCCCCCAACCCACTGCCAGCATCCCAACACGTACCATTACACAGCCAGTATCCCCACCACATACCACCACCACCACCACCATGGTTAGTTTCCACATCCCATTGCCAATATCCACACCCTGCACCAACATTACATGACCAGTACCCACCCTTTCACCAACTCGGCCAGTGTCCCCACACCAACATGGCCAGTATCTCCACCTGCACCACCACGACCAGTGTCCCCACACCAGTACTGCCATTATCTCCACCCCTTACCACCATAACCAGTGTCCCCACACCACTGCCAGTTTACCCACCTCACCATGACTACTATCCCCACCCATCTGCAAGTATCTCCAGGCCACCACAAGCAGTGTCACCACACCAACACCGCCAGTATATACCTCACCCTGCACCACCACAAGTCTGACCAGTGCCCCCCACACCACCACCAGTGTTCCCACCCCACTGCCAGTATCCCCACCCCACTCCAACATTACACAACCAGTGCCCCACACCACCATGACCAATGTCCCCGCACAAGCTCTGCCAGTATCCTCACTCCACAGAACCATGACCAGAGTCTCCACTCCACAGCAACTAGTGTCCCCACCCCATTGCATTACCAGTATCCCCACCATGACCAGTGTCCCCACACCACTGCCAGTCACCACATCACACCACCAACATTACACAGCAAGTACCCCCACCCACAGTGTCCCCACACCAACATGGCCAGTATACCCATCACACACCACCATGACCACTGTCCCCACCCCACTATTAGTATCCCCATCACAACCAGTGTCCCCACCACACTGTTAGTATCCCCATCACAACCAGTGTCCCCACCGCACTACCAGTATCCCCACCCCTCAACATCACAACCAGTGTTGCCACTCCATGGCCTGTGTCCCCACCCCAAACATAAACTGTCTCTACCCCGGCCCACACCACAAATAGACACAGACCCCTTCCCCCCCCGAGAAACAGACATGCACATGTTTATTTCATGGAAAGGAGCTGGAAGAGTGGAGGGGGACTGAGCTACTGGAAGCTCACTTGATTGACTGACTCCCAACTCCAACCACAGCCCTCACCCCCACGATCAGCAACGCAGTTTTATTTCTTTGCAGGGTGGGTGGAAAGGAATCCCTACAGTAGGAGAGAGAATAATTGTACCAAAAGGCACACATACACAACATTTGGGCTGGTTGGATGCAAAGCCTGGCTCTAGTGGACAAGGTCAGTGGTCTTTTAAGCTGGCAGTACCACAAAACCCAGAGCCAAATGGTTTTGCACCCCCTCCCCACCCCAGCTTTGGGAACATGACACCGCTGCACCAAACACACTTGTTCTGGCATTTGATCGACCCCCCCGAAAAAAAAACATCACCACAAACTAAGGGACGGGAAACTCAAGGCTGCTGACCATTCCACAGTGTCAATGGGCTTGGACTAGCAAGGAAATCTGACTGCAGAGAGCCAGGGAGAAACACTTGATAGGAGCCAATGTTAAAAAGGCAGCAATGGTATCTAAGGAGGGTGACCTGGCTAACTTAAAAACTGAAAGTCCACTGTGTTTGGACACAAGAAAAGTTTATTATAAACATACACATCGACTACACAGAAGTGCTCCCCTCAGATATCACGTTTAGTGTGTTGTATGTTTGTAATAAACTGTTCTTGTGTTCAGAAGCAGTGGAATTTCAGTGTTTGTTTAAGTTAGCCAGGTCACCCTCCTTTGATCACAACTCACAGAAAACATACACTTTGGCCATATTCATTGATTATTCATGGACGGGTATCTCAGTCTCGATCTCCTCGCCAGTCCAACCAGCTTCAAAACAGAAGTAATAAATCCGGGCACATGATTACACACAAATATATTTTTACAAACACTGCTTACCATGGGGAATTTAGGAGGAGCAGATTGTACAATGCTTAGCTGATCAACTGTCCCACCTTACCTGCCTAACAGTTTCAAAAAACAACAACCTGGAGAGCAGTTTTTTTTTTTTAATATAAGTACAGACTTACTTTGTTTTTAGCAGGTTCTGCTGTCCTTTCGAACAGCAACGGGTCCAGAGCTGGAAAGATTCAACAAGAAAATAGACGAATTGGAAAGCAACGGCAAAGAAAAATGCACACTTGCTACCCAGCAATTTATAACGCTATGCTCACGGAGACAAGAACAAACGCCATTTCCGTTTTTGGCACCGTTTCCCGCTAGCCAATGAAATTTCCACTTTTCCGTCCACGTCACCGCATATGCGGTAAACCAGTGCCCTGTATATAAGGGCAAGAAAATTTTCTGGACTCAGATTGGTCAGTGTGTGCTTGTTACGGTAAGGTTATCTCAACACAACCTCACAGTGTCAAATCTAAACATAAAAATGATTGCATACCAGACTGAATGACACACCACAGCTCTCTTACCAAAAGAGTTTGAAGCCTTGCAATTATAACACCGAAGCAAAAGCTTAGGTTCATATAAAAAACAGATTTACTTATACTGTGGGGTCAACATTTTTTGTCATGGCTAAAACATTTCATAGTTAGGCAGAGAACAAGTGTCAGAACATCCCCTTTATAGTGTGGGAACATGTCTTTTATAGTATCAGTTTTACAGTTTTATTTTTTTATGAGGAAACACACCACATAGGAATGCACTGCATCATGGGTATGCAAATACCCAATTGCCTGGTATTGCATAACACACTACAGTGATAAAAGACAATTGATTATTTGCATAACCATGATTCAGTGCTTTTGCATGGGGAGTGTTTTCTCAAAAAAAAAAAATTACATTAAAAAATAAAACTGTACAACTGATGCTATAAAATAGATGTCCCTACACATAACATGGATGTTCCAACACTTGTTCTCTGCCTAATAGCAATCTATATGTGCTCATTTGTGTCCCCACAATATTAAAAAATAAGAGCCATTGTATAATAGCAATAATGCACACCAGAGTGTGGGTTGTGCTGGGATAACCTCACTTCTTGGGTGTTGGTTGAGTGCAGCTAACACCACCAGGCATGAGATTATTCCCGCATGATCCACATCTCATCAAGAATTGTTGCTTAATTATACTCTGCTGTAGTGTTTTGTGTTTTTTTTGTACTATGTCCAGGTCCATCTTGCGAATGAGTTCATCTCAATTGTGTTTTTTTCAGGTAAAATAACGATTGATTGAGAGTAGAAAGGGGAAATGTGCAGCTAAACAGACTGGGCTGGAGATGTACCAAGTTTGCTTGTCAGTTTAACATACACATGGTTTGCAGACGTACACCTACAGGGCTCTTATATAGGCTCTAGTAATGTGAATTTATTTGTGGTTGTTTGGTAGTGCATTCCAGGTTGCAGTGGCATCTGTACTGAAGGCTCTGGAGACAGCTGACATACTGTTCATACCCTGGGGATGTGCTACTGGTTCTTGTTGTTTGATCACATGTGTGTAGTGGTTAGTGGTGGGAAAAATGGAGTGAAATTCATTTAGTGGAGTAATCCATGAAATTCCACCCATTTCACAGAGCAAAATGCAAAATTTTGCCTGGCGGAGTGGTGAAATTTCTCCCAGGGGAACAGCGAAAGTTTGCCTTCTGCGGTGAAATTTCGCCTTCTGTGGTGAAATTTTACCAACAGAAGGTGAAATTTCACTGCAGAAGGTGAAATTTCACCTGCAGAAGGCAAAATTCTGCTTAATGTTGCAAATTGTTCCACCAGGTGAATTTAGCCGCTTTGTCAGCACTTTGCTGGTGAAATTTAAATTCTCTGCATCCCTAGTAGTGGTAGTGCTGAAGTGGTCTAACAAGGAGGCTGCATAGATAGGATATATGCCTTGCAAGCATTTGTATATCAGGGTAGTCATGTGAATATGCAGCACTGTCAGGTGAGTGAAAGCCAAGGTTGGTACATAAGTCAGAGTGTTAAATATTTTTATCACAACTGAGGGTAAATCTGCATTATTTTTGCTATTATTCTTTTCCCTCCCCAGTATTCCCCATCCCTATGACCCCTCCAGCAACATCTCTGACCATCTCCTGGACATAATGGCTCCATTCCTATATGGCTTACTCTCCCCCCATGGTGGGGTGGCAGAGAACTTGGCTCAATCAGCCCTTTAAGAATCTGGTGGAGTCACACCAATTTCATTGGTGTGAGGATGCAAGGGGTCTGGGTTATCATTTTGCCAGCCAGGGTGCTTTTCTGTCTGACTTTCTCCCTTGTGGTGGAATGCTGGCAATGCTGGTCCTCCACTGCCCCAAGTTGTGCTCCTACATTCTGCCCCTCCAGCTGCCGCCAGGAGCCAGACTAATGCCAGGCACTGCGCTCCCCCAAGAGGAGGAGGAGAGAAGTCCCTGAAATGCTCAGTCCTCTTCCCCTTGGCCAACCTTCCAGTGATACAGGCTCAGGGTGCAAACTCAGGTCACTGGCATCTTGGGTGGTAGCTCTAACATTGTGCCAATGGCCAGTCAAATCTGCACATGTTGTCAAATGCCATGGTAATCTTTTGGAGCAAGGAATCATTCTGCATTTGAATTGACCTGTATATTTAATTTGTGTAAAATGTGTATCATATTATCATTTTGAATTTATTTTTGTAAGATTGTCTGTCCAACTGCAACTTTGTAATTTTGAATATGTTACCGAATATAAGTGAGCATGGCTCAACGGTTTCCATTTCTTTCCTGAATAAACATGAGGAAGGAAGGAAGGAAGGAGGGAGGAGGGAGGAAAGAAGGAAGGAAGGAAAGAAAGCGTAAATGAATGAATTTGGTGACCTACAGTATATAGCTCTCTACCATATTGCAGGGGAGGAAGCAGAGAGTGTCTTAAAAGCAACTTGCTGATGCTTGCGTTAAGGTAGTTCTGATTTCTGGCAAAGAAGGTTGAACTTTTGTTTTCAGCTTCAGACCATTCTGGTGATATGTTCATTAATTGATAGTCTGGGGTTGAGCCATGAGTCCAAGCTACTTGAAGCAATGCACACTGTCTGTAGGAGATCCTGAGTTTGGACCTATTTTATGGGACAAGAGTATTAAAGAACTGGAACTGAAGAAGGTGATGCTGGTATCAGAGCAATACTGTAGGTTGATGATTAATGAACAAGATGACTAGGAGTGAGCCCAGAATGGAACTTTAAGAATCAACTTGGCTGAGTGAGCTCATAGATTCATAGAAAGTTACTGCAGAAGGGGACCACATGGCCCATCTAGTCTACCCATGAATAATATCCTTGTTAAGGTAGCAAATACATTCCCTCACCTAGAATTGAACCTTTGAACCTTTGCTTGTAAAGCAAGGATACATACAGTGTGTGACTTGAGGAGCTTAGCGCACTGTGTATGTTAGTGTTATGTTGGGAAATGCCACCATTATCCTTGACTTCTTGAATCTTGTTTTACCAGTAGTCTTTGAACCTGTGTAAATGTTCTGGTCAGAGACTCAACCATTTTAGGTTGTAGACAAGTAAGCTATGGTTCACAGTATGAAATGATTTGGTTAGGCAGGATTGAACCAACATACCAGCTCATATCCATTGCATGCAATTCATTATTTGCAGCTTTCAGCATTGCAGTTTCAGTGGAGAGTTTTTGCTGAAAACCAGACTTTTCATCAGATAGAATGTTGTTACTAAGTACATATTTCATTAGCTGATTATGAATTGGTTTCTCAAAGAGCTTACTTAGTGTATGTGGCACCAACGTATGTTAATTGTTATTTGATTGAGGGGGGAATCCCTTTTGTACAGCTTTTTTTCAGATTGTTGTCATCTACCCAGTACGGGGGAAAGGCTGAAGAGAGTTGTTATCGGTGTGGATAGCTGGTCAGCGGCTGCATTGGTATCTCTGGGTCAATGCCTTCGGTGCCTGCACTTTCAGAATTTTAATAATTTGTTGGAAAATCAGATCAATCTCCCAAATCCATATTACAAATGAGGGCCAACAGTAACTGTCCTTTCAAAGTTAAATGGCATGAAATTCTGTCTCGGGTAAATAATGCAGGATTGAAAAAGTTGCTTGCTGTCATAGTGCATTATTGCTATGGTGGTTCTCAACCAGTACATTTGCATTTATTTTAAACTACATGCAGAGTTGTGGCCCCTCAGATGTCCATAAAGTGGCTAACTACATTGCAAAAGCAGCATTCTTTAAAATCTGAACATGACAACATGACAAAAAAACTGCAACAGCATATATATATATATATATATATATATATATATATATATGTGTGTGTTACATGATGGGCAGGAGTGTGATATGGAAAATATTCTCACTCCTGCAGAGTGAGCCTGGATACTCATGGAGTGCCGAAGGCATGAGTGAGAGTATCCAGAGCTCACTCAGCAGGAATGAGGATATTTTCCATAGCATACAATCTGCACATCATGTGTGCTATTTATACAATGGGGTGGGAGCTATTGAAATATTTTTTCTGTGTGCTTTTTGCTCTTTCTGTGTGTGGTGTGAGTGTGTATGAGTGTTTCCGAATGGGCTGGGAGTCTTAGAAACACCACAGCATACAGCTGAGTTTCCTTTGCAATGCTAATTGAGTAACTTGCAGGCTTTAGCGAGAAAAAGAACCTGAGCAGTTTCATTTGGAATGTAGGCTGTGAAGCTAATATCAGCACATTAATGAGCTGTGAGTTTCAGAAACACCACAGCACACAGCTGAGTTTCCTTTGCAATGCTAATTGAGTAACTTGCAGGTCCGAGTGAGAAAGAGAATTGGAAGCAGCTTCATTTAGAATGCAGGTTATAGTGAGTGAGTGGTGGCATCAGCACAGTATGGATAAATGGCATTTATCATTACTGTAGTGATGTCATCATCATTTATCACACTCCAGTGAAGATATCTCCATTTATCACACTCTAGAAGCTCCCACCCTTATTGTATATATATATATCTATATACACATACTATACTGGCGCAGTTGCCAGCATTGTTAGGGTTGAGTGCAAACTTCTATGTTAAAGCCCAATTTTGGAACTTTAATAACTTTGGAACCCTTTAACGGATATGCCTGAAAGTTGACAAGCTTACTCTCTAGACATAGCTCACTCAATGTGGCAAACTACGTGTGAATTAATTTTGTGGTTTCTGAGATGCAGAGTGTCAAAAAATCCCCACATTTACCATTTTTTTGCTGTTCTTTGTCCACTTGTATCTGAGAAACGGTTTTAGGTTGTGGTCTAAGCCTTTGCCTCACAGACGTGCCTTTTGAAGGTTTGGTAAAAATATATTAATTCATTCAAAAGTTATTCAATTTTCCCATTATTTCCTATGGAAAAAGTTAGATGTTATACACAAAAATACATTTGTTGTCACAGGAGATACTGCATTTTTGCATGTAGGGTCACATACAGCTTAGTTTGTTTTCACAGAGCTCTGTTGTATTTGCAGGAGCTACTGTCATTTTGCATGTAGGGTCATATAGAGTTTACTGTGTTTTCGGAGAGATCTGTTGTGTCCGCTATCTTTTTTTGCTGTTAGCGAGAGACAGAAAATAAAGAAAATATCTACAAATGAACATAAAAAAAAATCTGAACTTAGCTAAATGGGACCCATTTAACTACGTTCTGAAGTTTTTTTTTAGTGTGGTCAGAAACATCTATTGTGGGTATCCAAAGTCCCGAGTGCTGAGATTAGTGAGATGACTGCTTCTGCCGCATTCTCTGTACGAGAAAAGCAGGATTTTCTTGACTTCTGCAGTCACAGCTGGAACTCATGCTGCTGGCTGCAGGGTGAGGTGTGAGACACTGTTTCCCTTTTGTCTTCTAGCACACACTCCTCAGTCTGCGATCGTGGTTCTGCTTATTCCTTGGTGTCTAGTGGCACCCCCACCCTCTGCTCTCCATCCCCTAGACCCTCCTTCATTTGTCTATTTTTTTTATATTTTATGCAATAATCCAACACTGGGATGTCCACATGCAATGTTGCCCCCCCACGGGGCACATTGCTTTTTAAATTATAGCCGACATCAGGAGGCCCAATCCTCATATTGGTATTTAGACCCCCCAGCAGTGTGAGACAGTGAGGAGCCTATCCCCAGTGTCCCCAAATATAGTTTACTACTGTACCTGTAATAGAAAAACTGTCCCTGACGTCCTTTTTTTCCCCTGAAACAAAGAAAATGGTCCCTCAATGCAGCCACAGATTCAGTCCCCCCATCCAATACCCTCCCACTGGGCACCCACCTCCCCACACTCCTGCTACTCTACACTTACTTCTGGATGTCATCCACTGTCATCTTTTGTGGACTCGGACATGTCTGTACTCTTCAAAGCTGAACCACAAACTGAGGAATTAAGTTAAGTGCCGTATAATGTATTTCAATGGAGTTTTGAACTTATGTTCATAACGTTGGCATTTTTAGTTATTTTTTACCAGATGCTCAACATGGGCTTTTTGAGACCCTACCTCATGAACACTGTCACTGTCATTTCATCAAGCAGGCCCAGAAGGTGATTTCATGGTCACTGAGTGAAATCACGTTTCAGGACTGATTAGCAAAATGACAGTGACAGTGTTCATGAGGTGGGGTCTCAAAAAGCCCATGTTGAACATTTGGTAAAAAAATTCTTTAAAATGGCCAGGTTACTTGTCTTCATTGAAATTTTTCTATGCACCCACATAACTTTGGTCATTTTCAATATTTTGACTCAATTTTCAACATAGCCATCATTTTTCACAACCTTTTATTTTTCTTTTATTTAAGTCTTTGGTAACCAGGTAAGGCCCACTAGGCACAAGTGCCTGTTTTCAGGGATGACCTGGGAGCACTGGGGGATTAAGTGACTTGCTCAGAGTCACACAGTATGCAAGTGGAGGTTGTGGGAATCAAATCCAGGTCTGCTGGATGTACCAAGCTCATTCACTGCTTGTTACTCTAACCTCTAGGCTATACTGCCAGCATACATCCTGTCCAAAATGTGTTTTCACACCTGTGGCATGGAATGTCATTTTGGCATGGATTTTAAAATTGTCACCTATAGGGATTATGAGCTGGGGTCATAAGAAGACTATGTTAAAAATTTGGGGTTGAAATATGAAAAAATGCCAAAGTTATGACCATTCATTGCAATTTCACTATGCCAGCTTGTAACTTCAGACATTTTAGATATTTTGACCCCAGATTTTCAGCATAGCCTTCTTATTATCCTGCCTCATTTATACCATAGCTGTTATTTTTTCAAATCCTGCCCAAAATGTGTTTTCACACCTGTGGCATGGAATGGCATTGCAGTTGTGGTCATTGTTCTCCTGTAAATGGAAGTGCAGAGCCTGGAGGGCCCTATGCTTCCATAACTACATACATATATGCATCTATGGAGGGATGGGAGGGGCCCTGTGCTCCCCCAGAAAAATAAGGATATAATTATGTTATCTGAAAAAGTATGGGAAGTCATTTCAAAAAACTCAGTTAATTCATCAGTTAGGGTTGTTACTACAGTGGCAAAAGCAGGGAAATGTGGTGTTAGGGTTTCTTACCCTAACACCCCACCCCAATCCTGCAGAGACTGACAGGCATCAGTGGTGTGCTTGGAGTCATCAGCCTTAATGCACATCCCATTCTCCTATGCTGTACCCATCTCAGCTTATTTACTTATGGAATGGGGTGAGTATTAGGGCTGATGACTCCAAGGCACATATTCGACGCCTGCAGTCTCTGCAGGGTGGTAGTGGGGTGTTAGGGTTGGAAACCCTAACACCACATTTCCCCGCTTTTGTTGCTGTAATAACAACCCTAACTGATGCATTAATAAAGTTTTTTGCAATGAATTTCCGTACTTTTTGAGAAAGTGTAACCTTACCCTTATATGATTGTGGGCTTCCATCAGTCTATAATGTGTTGTGGATGCACAAGGCACTCCAGACCCTGTACTCCCATGCATGTATATTGTAATTGTCCCTGATTTTCATTTGGGAGTGCAGGGCCCAGAGATCCATGCACTCCTATCTAACCATAAGTGTAGAGACACTGTAATTAACCCTCATCTCCCTGTGGGATCATAGGGCCCCATTACTGCATAATGGAGGGCCCAATGCTGAGGGCCCTGCACTCCCATCTAGCCATAACTGCAGAGACAGAGCACAGGGCTACAGAGGTTCCAAGTAACCCTTGTGCTACATATGGCACAATATCACAATAACCATATGGACATTGGGAAAAATACCACTGCAGTTATAATCAAGGCCCAGCGACCTGCGATGTTAGCCCTAACACTCAACCCATTCAATAAGTAAATAAGCTGAGATGGGTACAGTATAGGAGGATAGGGTGAGAGTTAGGGCTGATGACCCCAAGGCACACCCCTGACTCCTTTTGTTGTGTGCAGGGTGGGGTATTAGGGTTGGAAACCCTAATACCAAATGTCCCTACTTTTGTCACTTTAACCCTAACTTATGCATTAATGGGGTTTTTCACAACTAATTTTCTTACTTTTTCAGATAGTATAATCATATCCTTATTTTCCTGTGGGAGTGCACAGGCCTCCAGACCATCTGCTTCCATTTATAGGACAACAGTGACCAAATTGCCTGTATAGCCATTTTATTACTCCGCCTAATGTACCTGGTACAGAAAATTTCTGAATCCCCGCCAAAATGTAATTCTGAGCAAAGGCAACCCCATTCCATCCCACAGGTGTGAAAACACATTTTAGCCAGGATTTGAAATGTGACAGCTGTGACGTACATGAGGTGGGGTAATAAGAAGGCTATGTTGAAAATTTTGGTCAAAATATTTTAAATTCCCAAAGTTATGAGCATGCATAGAGAAATTGCAATGAATGATCAGAAGTGTCCTATTTGTAATCATTTTGACCCCACATTTTCAATATGGCCTTCTTATGATCCCACCTCAAGTACCCGGTACAGAAAATGTTCAAATCTCCACCAAAACATAATTCTGTGCAACTACAATGCCATTCCATGCCACAAGTCCGAAAACACATTTAGACCAAGATTTGAAAAATGACAGCTGTAACATACATGAGGTGGGCTAAGAAGGCTGTGTTGAAAATATGGTTGAACATTTTGAAAATATCCAAAGTTATGAGTGTGCGTAGCGAAATTGCATTGAATGGTCATAATTTTGCCATTTTTAATAATTTTGACCTCACATTTTCAACATAGCCTTCTTATGACCCCCACCTCATGAACAATATGACTGACATTATACAAATCCTGCTGGAAAGGTGATTTCACCAACTGACTACAAAATCACCTTTCTGGCTTAACTTTCATAATGACAGTTGTATTGTTCATGAGGTGGGGTCACCAAAAGGCCATGTTGAAAGTCTGTGGCCAAAATCTCAACAATTGGCTAAGTTGTGCATAAAAGTTGAACCCCCCGATTGAAATACATTGAACCACATTTACCTTAGTATCTCATATTGCAGTCACCAATTCCAGCAGCAAGACATGTATTCTGTTGGAGAATGGGACTTGAATCTGGGACCTGATCAGGTGAGAGAGGGTGTACTGGAGTGTGTGGGGTGGATAGTGGGAGGTTGCGGTGGGCTGATCATCGAGAGACTGTTTTTTTTTTACAGGGAAAACAAAACAAAACCAAAGGACTGTTTTCTTTATTACAGAGACCAGGACATGGACGATAGGGGAGGGGGTACCACTAACCACCAGGAACAAAGAAGAGCACAGGGAGGGTGATCAGATATTGGGGGGATCAGTAGACACAAGGGATAAATGCCAACATGGGGAGGGCAATCAAAGAATGGGGAAGGGACTACTAGACACCAGAGACAAATAGCAGCAGCCAGATGGTGATCAGGGGAGTGGAGCGAGACTGCTATACTACCAGGGACATATCTGGCTGCACCGGGATGGGGATCAGAGAATGGGGGAAGGGGGAGGGACCACTAGAATATGAAGGGCAAAGGCAGCTTCAGGACAGTGATCAGACAACAGGGAAGGGGGAGGGACCACTAGACTACCTGGGACAAAGGACAGCACCTGGACATGGATCAAAGAGCAGGGGAGCAGGAAGGGACCACTAGACTACCAGGGAACATAAGGGCAGCACCAGGGGAAAAAAGTTTTTGCAGCAAATTTCAGAAAAAGAATCTGCTTTCCCAATAGAACAGAATCCTTCTTTGCAGTTTGTGGTGCAGGATCATTCTTTTGAGGAAGAGACTGCCCACAATTTGTGGCAAAAAAAATACTATGGTAAAATAAACATATATCTGAACAGTTCTGTGAAAAACTGACCCCAGAATTCGATTTCTAGGGCCCGATTAAGTAAACACAACTCTTAATGTTTATCAAGAGGCAATATTTTTAAAAATACTTACATTTCTTTGCCTCGTTAACTGAAAACAAGATGGTGGCAGCATGAAAAAGCATTCTCCATTTGTGTAATGAGATGACACTTTCGCGATCAAGAAATCCTCTTTCGCACGAGACGTCTAACTTTTCCTTTTTACCATGTAAAATTTTATTGAGGTTTTTCAGGTATCATATACCATAGAAATGGTCCTCATACACAAAGCTTACAATACAGTCAGACATGCTAGTACATAAGCAGTTATTCTCAGGATACAGGATGTTACCTACAGACTCTATGCGTTAAACAGGTATATCCTAATGCAGGTATCAATATACGCCACACAAGGCTGCAAAATGCAGATTTCATATAGTAGGAAAACTAATTATCATAGTCCTTCTATCTTGACCAAAAGTTGCTCATATCTGGTTGAAAAAACCTGATCAGAACATCCTACTGTCAACCAATTCAGGCATATATGAAATAGCAACTAATTAATAACGGTCTGTAAAGACCAAAGGAATTCTATCCTTCAGAACAATAGACAGTAAAGAAAAAGCCCAGAAGATCCAGAAACAAAGGACAGTATAAGTAGAGAGGGTGACAAGACCATACAGCAGCGGTCAACTATTGTAGTGTTAGCAAACTATGTTGCATTTTGTGGTACAGGGGGATTTTACAATAGCGGGGGTGCAACCAAACAGATTTGGGGGAGTAAATATGCTCCCAATTTCTTGTAGTATCTGTCTGCCTAACCCTTGGCCACCACTGAGAGCCTCTCAAAAGTAGTCAATCTAGCCATAGCAGAATGCCATTGTGAAATCACTGGGGGTGCAGATTGTCTCCTACGTATCAGGATGGCCCTCTTTGGCCACTAGGAACCACGCTGCACTGGGGGAGGAAGTGGATTTAATACCGACGTGTCCCCCAAAAAGAAGGAGTAATGTTGCAACCGGATTGGTTTACCTATTATCCTGGAGCAGTCCCCTAGGACTTGTGTCCAGAAATTTTGTAGGGCCGAGCAGGTCCAGAGAATATGGAGCAGGTGAGCAGGGGAAGAGTGGCATCTCCAACACTGATCCTGTGGTATAATCTTAAGGCTATGTAGAACTGCCAGGGTTTTATACCACCTTAGGAGAATTTTTAATTGTATTAATTGACTCTTGGAGTCCTCTTAGGCTGTGTGAGCAGCTCAGATGCAGAGCGACCATTGTTGCTGGGATAAGGGGTGGAGTAGGCCCTTTTCCCAGGCAGCTCTACTGGTGAGAGTAGCATCTGGCTGAGCATCTCTAAGAATCTTATAAACAGTGCTCACTAGTCCCTGGCCCTTTCTAGGTAGGTGAAGGACACTCAAGCAATCCCAGGAGTTTTGTGACGAGGGGGCTTTAAGAAGGGAGGAGAGAGCACTTCTCAGCTGCAGAAATCTCCAAAAATCTGAGGATCCCAACCCATATCTATCCTGAATCTGTTCAAAGGACATTAGTGAGTGAGAGTTTGGGAGTAGGAAATCACCTAAAACTCAAATGCCCTTTGAGGCCCAATGGGACCATGAAAGCAGCTTATGATCAACCATGAGAAGTCAGTTGTTCCATATCAGGGCATACATGAGTGGGGGAAGATATTCTGATTTCGGGACCCCAGTAATTGCCATCGCTGTCCGCCATGATCTGCATGTTTCTGACATAATGGGGGTAAGCCGATTTGCCACCAGTTTTGTACTGGACAGCAAAGAAAGAAGGGGAGTATCCATAGACAGAGTGGCCTCTAAAGATACCCACTGAGGATGGGGGGTAAGATGAGGGGTGAACCAGGCTGTAGCCTGGGCCATTCTACAAGCCAAGTGATATCCCTCAAACCAAGGGAGCCCCAGCCCACCTCTGGTCCAATGTGCACGGAGCTTTATACGTCCCTATCTGGGAACTTTACCCTCCCACAGAAAGGAAGAAACTAGGTTGTCTAAGGCCTTAAAAAGTTTTTGGGACAGTGGAATGGAATGATTATTTAATAGGTACAACACTCTGGAGAGCAAGAACATTCTAATGGCTTCTACCTTACCTTTTAGAGTAAGGTGGAGCTGTTTCCATTGCTGAACTTCAGCCATTAAAGAGGCCAACAGAGGGGAAAAGTTTGCGGATTCTAGATCCTTCCAAGCCAAGGTAATAATTACACCCAAGTATGGGAAGTCTTTTGGGGCCCAGGTAATGTCAGTGCAGGCAAGACAATACCTACTACATGCCCCGTTTAGAGGGGACAGGATGGTTTTCTTTTGATTCACCGTTAGTCCCGAGAGACAAGCAAATTCCTGTAGGATTGATAAAAGTGGAGTAAAGGAGGACTGGAGATTTGAAAGTGTAAGGAGCATATTGTCTGCATAAGCATTAACCAGATAAGTTGTCCCTTTTATAGGAATACTTGTGACGTTAGGAGAATTTATACGTTTTCTAATGAGTGGGTCCAATGCAATGAGAAAAAGAAGAGGAGAAAGAGGGCAACTCTGTCTGGTGCCTCTTTGTAATGAAAAGGAGGGGAGGTATCTTTATTAGTGACAACTCTAGCTGTAGGGGAGTGGTATAATGTAGACACCCCTGAGCAGAAGTCTGGCCCAAAACTGTATAGCGTGAGGACTTTATGGAGGAACACCCATTCTAGGGAGTCAAATGCCTTGGCAAAGTCTATCACCAAGGTAGCCATTGGGGTTTTAGATTGTAACACCAACCACTTAAGGTTCAAAATTAAGCGCAGATTATCTGCATTCGATTTCCCCTTTAGAAAGCCAGATTGTATTGGGTGAATTAGGGTGGGTAGGAGCAAGGCTAATCTATTCACTAGGATTTTAGCCAGCAGCTTGGTATCCACAGGGAGGAGCGAGATAGGATGGAAGTTCGCTCAGAGAAGAACATTGTATGATATTTTGGGGATAAGGGTTATTAATGCCTCACGCATAGTCGGAGGGAGCAAAGTATCTTTTTGGGCTTCCTGCAGTGCTTGTAGGAGTGGGTCAGTGATGTGGTCTTGGAGTAGTTGGAAAAGTTCCATTGACACCCCATCCGGCCCAGGCACCTTTCCCTTCACCATCTGGGATAATGCACTGCGGAGCTCTTCAGAGTTGATAGGGGCATCCATTTCACGTTGTTGTGTCTCCAAAATTTGAGGAAGAGGGGTCCCCTGGCACAGAGTGCTCAGTCGGTGGGAGAGCTCATCATCTGAGAGGGTACTCTGAGATCGGTAAAGTTCCTGATAGAAGTTTAGCATCTCCTCATTAATGGCCTTTGGTGCCGTGAGGAGTTCCCCCTTCTTATTCTTGAGGGCCAGTATTCTGGAGGAAGTCTGCTGCTTCCGCAAGTAGTAGGCAAGCAGTTTCCCCTCCCTTGTCCCCTCCTTCCCATACCCTATGTTTTGCCCAGATCAGCTGCCATTCAGCCTTTCTATTTAACAAAATGTTAATCTGATATTTTAATCTCGTAATAGGGGCTAAAAGTGGGGAGTTGAGTGGGTTCCGAGAAGAGACTTTAAACTGTTTTTCCAATTTTTCTAGCTGATCCTGCAAATCCCGGAGATGTTTTGCTCTCTCCTTATTTTTAGTGGCTGCATAAGAAATAATTCTCCCCCTTATAACAGCCTTAAAGGCTTCCCATACCGTAGTCACTCTCATCTCTCCAGGGGTGTTCAGAGAAAAATACTGGCATGTTTCCTTCTTTATGTACTCCCGGAAAGCTGTATCTTGTAACAGAAGGGGATTGCATCTCCATCTTGAAGATGGAGGGCTTTGGCCTGGTGGGGAGAAAGTAACTGCAACAGGGACATGGTCAGATATCAAAATGTTACCTATGGTCACATTACTCACACCTGGCATTGCTACATGATTAACCAGCCAAAAATCTAATCTACTGTGGGTGCCATGCACATTGGAGTAAAAGGTATAATCACGCCCCTGTGGCTGGCTGTTTCTCCATGGGTCTCCCAGAGCCCACTCTGACATCAAAGTATTCAAAGTAGCTAAAACTTTGGGGTGATATGGTGACATGGGGATGGATTTATCTATGAAAACATCTAGAGCCATATTGTGGTCTCCACCCAGTAGTATAGGGATCTCTGCCTCACCTTCTGTAAGTTCTGTGAATGTTTGATTCAGTTCAGAGTAGAGGTCCCTGGAATCTGTGTTGGGGCCATACATGTTGGCCACTATAACTTTGCCACCCTGGTAGGACAACCTGGCTGCTAACCACCTCCCCTGGGAGTCCTGGCAGTGGATTTCAACTGACCATGGTCCCGACCTCCGAAGGAGGATAGCAACCCCCCTAGATTATGTAGCTGCACAGCTGGCCAGAACTGTTCCCACCCATAATTTCCTTAACCACTGAACCATTCGGCTGGTGAGGTGCATCTCCTGGAGCAGGGCCACATCAGCCCCATGGAATTCAAGAATTGCAAAACCTTGGTGAGTTTCCCCAGGTGATTGAGACCCCTGACATTCCAGGAGATGCACCTCCACCCCATGGCCCTGCAGAAGTCGCTGCCATGGTGGTTCACCCTCGAATAGTTATAGAAATATAAAGTACTCACCCTGCAAATAGGAACAAGTAGACACAGTGTAAGAGAAAGGAGGTAACCTGTTACCGTAAGCTGTGAGGGCAGACCTTACAAAGGAAAAGTGATGAGAGAAAAAGTAGACAGCAGCAGATGGTCTTATCTATGCTGGTCAAATACCTAAACAGAGTAAAAACAAAGACAAGGAGGATTATCTATCTTAACAATAGTTAAAGTATAATAAAGAATTAACAAACCGTAAGGTATAACAGTATTATACACCTAAGTTACTAACACTAACTCAGTTGGTGGTGTCGAGGTGTACGTGTGAATAGAGATAAGAGCCCCCTATAAGCCACACTGCTTCAGGCACCACAATGAGCAACGGGAAAGATCACACCCAGTAAAGATGACCTGACCCAGCCTGACTCCATAACACCAAACTGGAGAGTCTAGGGACATCTGGCGATCATAAGTCACCCAAGTAGGGGATGGGGAGGGGGAGAAGGGGAGGAAGGACGGGGGCCTCTGCCAACCACACGTAAGGGGATAATCTTCCTGGCAAGTAGTGGTGCCCTCTATTCTAAAAGTTGATGGGCTACCAATTGTATCTATTCAGCCACATTATCACTATGATATAAGGGTCATCCCCCATAAACCACCCTAATTACTGGGGTTCATCTGAGCAATAAATTCGTACCCTCCCTTGTCTGCAAATATCATACCAAAGGGGGGTCTATTACAGCTGCTACATGTTATCTGTTAGGGGAGGTGAAAAACCTGCATCCCATATGAGAGGCAAGTAGCTGATATGGTAGAATTTGCCCAGGCAGGAGTCTACCCATGGCATAGCATTGCCAGCGCTTCATATTCTAGTGGGCGCAGAGGCTTTCACCCATAAGAAACACAACAAAAGGAGGGCTAGAATGCCCTAAATGTCAGAGTTCATCATGGCATCCCCCGATGTACAAATGAGTCCAGAGTCATCAGGGCTAATATTCGAGGCGAGTGCCTCTGCGAACGTCTTCAGGCCTGGTTTCAGCAAGCCATCAGCAGCTGCTGCTTCTTCCTCATATGCATCCATTTCAGTTGCCCAGTCCAGCGGAGTCGGATCTTCCATGGGTGTGGTGGCCTCTTCCTCCGGTTGATCTTTCTGGTGAGATTTACTCCATGCTGAGGTAGTGGCCCTAGGCTGCTTGGCAGGAGGTGACGCCGCTGCACCACTCGACATCAAGGAGCGGGGACTTCTAGAGCATTGCCTTTGTCTAGCAGGTAGTGGGGTCACAGCATCGCCTGGGTTCTTATTATGCAATTTGCTAATTGGTGCCTCCTGGTCACTGGTAATATCAGCCCCAGTTTTATTCATCTTATCCCCCATAGGTTGTGGAGTCTATAGCTGTCTGCTAGTGGGGGAATCCTTATTTGATGAGCCATTCCGATATGAATTTCTGTCCCCTGAGACACCACTTCCTTTTTTTATGGTTCTCTGGGTCATTTGATTCTTGGGCTCCCAGAGGTGTCTGGGGATGTAGTTCATGGTATCATGCCCGGCCAGTGAGTCTGGATCCATGCCTCTGCATCTCCTGGGGATTCCGTGAGGAAAGACTGTCTGTTTCTGTTCAGGTACAAAGCAGTAAAGCCCTTGAAATGATATTGCACTGAGTTGGCTGCAAGAACTTTTTTAGAGGATTGTATGCTCTGTGTTTCACATCCACCTCTTGAGTAAAGTCCCTGTAAAACGATATAGTATTACCCTTCCATTCAATCTCTCCTCGGTCTCTAGTTGCCTGGAGTGAGCGTTCCTTGACCGAGAAATGTAGCAGGTAAGCAATGATAGTCCGCGGGCCTTTAGTGGTATTAGGGTTGCTAAAGACAATGTGGGCCCTCTATACCCCAACTGGTTCCTTCCATCAGTCACCAAGGAACTGCAGTATCCAATCATTCAAAAATCTTTCCATATTTGGCCCTTCAACTCCCTCAGGCACACCTATGATCCGTATATTGTTTCTTCTACTTCGATTCTCCTGGTCCTCTGCTCTATACCATAGACAGGATAACCTGGCCTCATGGTCCCAGAGCCTTTGTAGGACATGGAGGTGCTGCTTCTCTAACTCTTCTGTCCGTTGTTCCAAAATGATATGCTGATCCTCTGAATGGCATACATCTGCTACATTAGTCATTAAAGAGGCACCGATTGTATCCACTCTGCTCAGTAGGGCCTCCAGCATTTTGGTGATATTGGCTAGGGCTTCACCAACTTGTTCCTGATCAGGGGAGGCCAGGGCGGCCTGATGAGATGTTCCAGCAGTACTGCAGTTTGCAGGCTCCATTTCTGCAACAACTCCCACAGTCAGCAATCAATAGGCTTAATATTTCTCACTCGAGGGGAACAACAGAAATCCCCACTGACTCTGAAATCCCTGTTGGACTCGCCCCAATACTCACTTAGGGGAGGGGGGAAGAGACTCTGCGGCCCGATCAAGTTGGGGGGGAGGAGTACAACAACACTGGAGTACCGAGCTTGAGCCTTTGCGACCTTTTACTGCCCGTCGGCTCTGGAGTATTTGTGGCCCGTCAGATACAGAACAAGAGCGTGGCACACCGAATTACATCTCGGCGGTAGTGGCAGAGGCAAGAGAAGGTGCGTGGAAATGCTAAAATAACTGTTAGTCCAGCATCTAAGACATTTTTAATTGCTTTTCCAGCCAGGCTGGGGCAGAGAGAAGAAAAGTTTAGGCTGCCATCTCCTTCGGGTCCAAGCCGAGACGTCTAACTTTTTCCATAGGAAATAATGGGAAACTTTGATATTTAATACCTTTTGAATGGATTAATATTTTTTCACCAAACCACCAAAGCCACATCTGTGATCCAAGCCCTATATACTACAAAAATTTCCGGCCAAACACCCACGCTATTTCTGAGAAATGGCATGACAAAGAATTTACACAAAAATGGTCATTTGCACATTTTATGACAATCTGTATCTCCACATCTACACATACAACCAGAACAAAACTTGCCACAATAAGGGATCCTGGGTCACTGATGGCGCATGCAAAATGTCATGCAAATTGCTTAAGCGGCTATGAAGTTGTTAAAGTGCAAAATTTGAGGTTTAACATAGAGGTGACCATTGAACCCTAACCATTGGGGCACAACAGCATCCCTAAGATATAATGTATGTATATATACAGTATATATATATATATATATATATATGTATGTATATATGTATATATATATAGTGGTGCGATAGCACCATTATAGGTTGGATTGAGTAAGCAGTTAAATATTAGAACCCAAATGTTGTACTTAAATAGCTTTGCAACTGTTCTACAGACTTGCACAAAATTTGGTATACTGTCCAGTGGGGTAGGTCCCTTGACATGCCACGTTTTGTTTCAATCGAATGTGTGGTTTACATGGAACACATAGTGAAAAGGGTTTGTTTTTGCTTATTTTAACAGTTTTTGCTGATTTTTGCCCATCTCACTGCCGTCACACCATTTGGAATTTTGGTCTGAAATTTTCAGGGTAGAAAGCAGTTACCACAAAGAACAAGTCAGCATTGGTTTGGTGAAAAAAATATTAATCCATTCCAAAGTTGTTACATTTTGACATTTCAGGTTTTGAGCATGCTCAGTTCAGTCTTTTGAATAGGTGTATAAATTGTGAACAAGGATTTGCCTCACAAAATCCCTGTTTGTATGAAAAAAATCCCCGTTCATGAGCCACCATCTTGTTTTCAATTTGTTTTGCAAACAAAATCTTGTACCTTGCCCCAGGGATGTCTTCTGTGGAGATTAAAGTATGTTTTATGTTCAGGGTAATGCCCTCTACACACCTATGGCTTTGGTTTCCTTTTGTTTGCTTGAAAATGGCCATTTTTAATTTTAAAATCCTTGTTCACCACTAGCTTCCCATCCCTGTTCATGAGCTATCAAAATCCCTGTTTGTGAGGGGACAAAATCCTTGTTCATGAAAAATCATTGTTTGTAAGCTGTCAAAATCCCTGATTGTGAGGGGACAATCAGATGGCCCTATCTCGTGAACAAGGATGTCTCTCAAACAGGGATACAGCTCATAAACAGGGATTCTAAAAAGGAATCCCTGTTCATGGGCTGTCAAAATCCCTGTTTGTGAGGTGCCAAAATCCTTGTTCATGAAAAATCATTGTTTGTAAGCTGTCAAAATCCCTGATTGTGAGGGGATGATCAGATAGCCCTAAAAATCCCTGTTCATGAGCTGTCAAAATCCTTGTCCATGATGTGAGGGGACAACCAGATGGCCCTACCTCGTGAATAGGGATTGGCTCATGAACAGGGATTTTGACACCTCACGAACAGGGATTCGGCTCATGAACAAGGATTCTGACAGCTTATGAACAGGGATTTTTAAAGGTTGCTGTTTCTTTGCCACTTCACTGCAAAGAAATGGTTAGGACTTTTGGCTTGAAAGTTGCAGGGCAGAAAGGGGGTGTCGCAGAGCTGTGACTTATGCTGGGTTTGGCATAAAAATTTGCATCAGCTCCATAGTTCTGGCATTCCAAAGTTGAGAAATTTCTCATAGGATAACACTATAGAAAAAGCAGTGCCTTTCAGTACTTATATGTCAAAAACGGTTTGAGATACAGATTTTTCACTAAGCACAGTGTGTATTAAGCATGCATGCAGGTTACCAGTCCATGATAATAACAGCAGTAGAATTTTTTCCAAAGTTGCTTTGGTTACTGAGATATTGCACCATTTTCAGCACAAGGCTTTCCTGGAATGTGTCTAGGGCTGCGCTGCATCTCTATAATTATAGTTAGGTGGGACAGCAGGGCCCAGAGAGCCCTGCACTTCAACATATGGATACCATTATGCAGTAATTAGATTGTTGGGCCATCCATTATGCAATGGTTCATTACACTGTCACAGGCCCTGTGCTCCAAAAAACTGATACCATTGCAGGCCATTATAGGTAGATAGGAGCACAGGGCCTGTGACAGTGTAATGAACTATTGCATAATGGATGGCCCAACAATGGCCCAACAATCTAATTAGGGTGTCAGCCATAATGCTTCATCTCCCTACTTTTGTTGCTTCAACCCTAACTCATGCATTAACAACGTTTTTTACAATGAATATATAGATAGTGTCAGACCCACTTATAACGGGCACATTTGGTTTTCCCCATTTTGTCCATTATAGCCATAGTCTGTTATATCTGTGATATCCATTTTACTTTGCCAACCACTTGACAGCCTATTTGCAACTTGCCGTGATTGCGGTTTGTGCAATTAGCACATGTTAATTACGGCTCAGTTGTGTTGTCGTGCTTGAGGTGTACAGCACTGCACTAGATTATTCGGTTTATGCCTCAGCTCTTCATAAAGCATAACTTTAATTTCTCATGTTTAACACTTAGAGACTGAGCCATGAGGAGTAGGTTTATGTTTTTGCCATGTTGTGGAAGGCTTTATTGAGTCCTCCTTGTTGAGTGGGGCGAGGTGCTTTCAACTGGGCATGGTGCTATGTTAGGGTCATTGCTAGTTTTTTTTGCTTGTGACACATTAAGTATTCCTTAATGTTCCACTGCTGTAGTTTGCCAACTGCATATTGTGACCACATATGCTCTGTTAATGAAAAGTTTCATGCAAGATTTCTACCTTTCAAGTGAGCGTAAACATTGTGCACTTGATTGACATTGTGCAGACTGGAGACAGGGCTCTCACTGCACCAGAATGATCACAAGTGTTGAAGTATCATGTTAACATCTGCTTAAATTGCCTCGGAAACTAATTAACACCAGCTACTACTACTGTAATGTCAAGCAAAGTGTCTGATTTAGAGGGGCTGTAATAAATGGTATATATGCAACCACAATAATATAAGGCATAGAAAATGGCTTTTGGTTTTCAGCAAATGTACAATTTAAGCAGGTGTCCATTATATTCATGTCCGATTTAAGTGGGCTAGATGATATTCTGTAAGCTGTGTGATGGCTAGGCAGTGAAGCTAAAGTATTAGTGCAGGGTCTACTGAGACCAAGTATACGAGAGTAACATGGCCAAATCAGCTATGGCAGGACAAGCACAGGACAGGACAAGCAGGAAGGGGCTGCAAGATGTTCAAGCCAGCATTTGAGGGGCAAATGGGATGGGGAAAGAAGAACGGTGGGAGGGAGGTTGTTCCAAATGGAGGGAAAATGAGAGCAGAAAGCACATTACTGAGCTGCATAGCTGGGAGTGGAGGATAATGAAGGTGTAGGAGTAGTGAATGCCAGGAGTATATCAGACAGAAGATATAGGAGAGAGGAGAGACAGGGGGCAATTGTGCAGATGCCCCCCCAACGCAAAACTGATCTACAAAATTTATGGGCATGACTAACTACCTTGCAAAGTTTATTCCAAATATGTATACTCTAAAAAAATACTAAGAAAACTTTTTGAGAAAGATATAGCCTGGCATTGAGAAGATAGCCACCAAAAGGTGTTCCAACATTTAAAAGCTGTTATCACCAACCTACCAGTTTGAGCATATTGTGATTTAAGCAAACTAGTGGAGTGTTCAGTAGATTCATCATCAGAAGGGCTTTGTGCATGCCAAATGCAAGAGGGGAAGCCAGATGCTTTTGCTTCAAGGTTGCTTAACAAATCTGAAAAGAATTATGCACAAAGAGAGAAAGAAATGCTGCTATTGTCTAAGGGTGCTCAAAAATGCCACCAGTATATCTATAGAAGACCTAAAGTACATGTGGATTCAGATCATAAAGCACTAGAAAGTCTCTTCAGAAAGCCATTAGCCACTGCAGCACCAAGAATTCAATGTGTAATGCGCAAATTGCAAAACTACCACCTGAGAGTACAATATAAAGCAGAACAAGGGCTGCCCATTGCAGATACCCTGTGCCGAGATGTTAGTGACTTACGCACTCCAGAAAGTAATATAGACGAATATGAAGTTTATACTACTGACTACATGCCAATTAGTGATGAGAAACTGCAAGTATTTCAATATGAAACAAATAAAGACTCTGCCCTTGTGAAGTGGAGAGATGTTGTTCTGAAAGGATTAGGGATGTGATGAATATTCTATTTGTATTCAATTCATATACAAATAGTGCCCTCTCTCCACTATTCATATTCGGTCAAATATCAACTTAAAAATTTGAATATTGAATAATTTTAAGAGCAGTTAGTGCTGCCCCAACCATTGAAATGCTGCAGGACTGTCAGAACTCAGATCTGGTAGGTTGTAGAGCACTTCTGGCATAAGTGAAGTGGGAATTTGGATTTTAAAAGAAGGACCAAACTGCTCACCTGCTCTGGAATATCTAACATTTTATTACTGGGGTGTTACATGTGAGGAGCAAATTGGCACTGATAAAGAACTTGGGATATCTCATTCAAGTAGACCAACAGCACACTCAAAATTAAAAAGTTACAGTCCGTCGAGATGGAGATTGCTGTGTCAGTATTCTCTATAGAATGGAGGATCCCAGCCACCGTACTCTCGCCTGCCATGTCCTCCATCTCTGTTTTATGCCTGACTTTCACACAGTGACAGCGGGTTGGGGCTCTCACCCTCATTTCCTGCACTACCTGCCACATCTTTGACCTGCTGTCACTACCTGTCTCTCCTGGAGTAACTTGAAAATTGAGAGTGGAGCGCAGGAGGAATCGAGCTGAGAAACTTGAACCATGTGTCTATGGTGGGTGTCAACCATAGGACTCACTCTGTCTCCCTCTAGCTCTGTCTCTGTCTTTGTGCTTACAAACTGTTCTGTATGTGGGGAGACCCTCTGCAGTGTGTGCAACTTCTGCACTGAAACTGGCAGGGACACTGTGCACGCGGTCCTCAGAGGTCCATTACAAAAGTCAGAGTTAAGTGGCCTTTATACATAAGAAGTGGTAGTGAGTGCCCAATATTTTGTTTTGTCCAGTATAGTATATTTAGCAAAGTAGGAACACAGGGGAGCCAGAGAGAGGAGAGAGAGAGAGAGAAAGAGAGAGAAAGAGAGACCCACATATGGTCATTGTCTTTGAAGGAAGAAGTAGACGATTTAAGAGATAAACAGAGTATCTAAATGTCTGATGGCTATAGTTTAACCAGGAGAGGCACACTATGTCTAATCTTGTTTCCAGGTGTGATCTGGGAGCACAATGAAGTTAAGTGACTTGTTCAGGGTCACACAGTATGCAAGTGGGGGGCTGTGGGATTCAAACCCGGTCTCCAGATTTGCAGTTTAGAGCATTAAACCACTGTGCTATACTGCCTCCCAGTGGATTAATGGCACCTGCTGTATTGGATGCTGGAGACCCATTAACTTCCCTTCAGCTGCAGTTATGTAGCTTCCCTGACACTTCCTGAGATTGCCTGACCACAGCTGTGGAGGTGTTATTGGGCCTCTTTTGCATTACCTAACTGCTGTAGCCATCTGCCCAATGAGGTGATAATTGTCAGCTGTCTCATTTCCATCTCCTCTGACTCCCATCAGTGACAGATCCCCCACCCACCCACCCTGGGAGGAATTTCTCGTAAGATCCCTTGAATTTGCTTTTAGTTTTGTAACCTTTATGTGAATTTACACTGGAATTTATAGTGGAGCAGATTAGAGAAGCAGTTGCTTGAGGCTTCACAGGGATTCAAGTTGATGACACTTACAGTACTACACTTACTAGTCTCTCCCTAATATATGAATGCACAAAAATTAAGTATTTAAACCGTTTTTGCCATGTGCAATACTGTTCGTATTTATTTGTCGAACACCTTCAGCAACTATTCAATATTCAGTTGAATAGTAAAAAGTGGTATTTGTTCCATCCCTAGTAAGGATGGCCCTCTGAGAAGCCTCAGATAGACCCAGAAATTAGACAATATTGGCTGTTTTGAGAGGAAATTTCAGTTGAAAATGAGCTGTTATTAAAGGGAGAAAGACTGATTGTCCCCACATCATTACGAAAGGAAATGCTAGCAAAACTGCATTGCAACCATCTAGGAATAAATAAATGTAAGTGAAAGGCAAAGGACATTTTGATCTGGCCAGGTATGCACAATCAAATAAGTGATATGACAGCCAAATGTGATTTCTGCAATCAGTAAAGGAAGGCCCAATCTAAAGAGTTATTACAGCCACAT
Organism: Neoceratodus forsteri; assembly: GCA_016271365.2. Taxonomy (NCBI): domain Eukaryota; kingdom Metazoa; phylum Chordata; order Ceratodontiformes; family Ceratodontidae; genus Neoceratodus; species Neoceratodus forsteri. The sequence goes on along the minus strand of JADMNL010000034.1, from coordinate 18,250,120 downwards.
TAAATACCAGAGGACCCACAGCAGGAAGTGGGAGCAGGTTTGTTTGAATTTGAGAGGGATAATTATCTAGCAATGATTGAGTACTATTCCAAGTTTATTGAAATATCAAGACTGTAGAATACAACTATGGCGACGGTTATTAACCACATAAAATCACAATTTGCAAGGCATGGAATCCCCAAGGTGCTTGTGACCAACACTGGGCCCATTTTGCCTGTGTTGAGTTCAAGCGTTTTGCAAAAAGCTATGAATTCAAACACATTACTTCATCACCAAAGTACCCCCAAAGCAATGGTATGATAGAGATAACTATTCTAATTGTTAAGACTTTTCAAAAAAGTGCAGAGTGATCATAAAGATTCCTACTTGGCACTGCTTGAATTGAGAAATATGCCAGTGGAAGGACTGGGATCCCCAGTTCAATTACTTATAGGCCATAGAACATGAACCTCGATGGCAACCAGACCTGACCTGCTAAAGCCAAAATGAGTGGAGGCTAATGTGCAAGCAACAGTGCAAGAAAACCAGAAGAAACAACAGCAAACAAATTCAGCAGTATTATGTTCCGCCAGAATTTGAAAATTCCAGACAGCACTAACTGATAGACATTGTTTTGACTAAACAACTCATCTGCAAGTTTAATGCCATTCATATTTAAATAATATATTTTTGCTAAACCTTTAATAATGGTGAACCATTTGTGAAGTTTTTCCACGAAAACTGTAAAAAAGCTGCAGGCATTGACATGGTCAGATATTTTGTGATATTTCTGAAGAGATTCTCTCAGGTGGCCCTAAAGCGGTAGACAGGCAGGCAGGAATTTATCTAGCAATATCACAGTAATATCAGGAAATATCTTATTATGGCAATGGCTGAAACTGACATTGGTACATACAATTCAGAGACTGGTCTAGAATTGCAAAACTGTAGCATTCTAGCTGTGGTTATTCAGAGAAAACCAAAAAAAGATATCTGGATGTGCTCAGTGTATAACAGAAGCATTTTATTGGTAACAGCTAAATCCCACTAATTTTCCAATAAGTATGTGTTATTTTATTATAATGAAAGTCAATCACTGAATTGCTGAAAGTGCTTTAAGTACCAAATTTTAAAGATGTATAGGAGGAATCCCAGCAGAATTCTAACATTGTTATGTTGGGTGTGTTTTTTTTATGCTGCAATCTTCATACAGTACACAGGACATCAGAATCTCTTTTGCAAGACTGATGCTTCTTATTGTACCTGTTCTGTACTCAGACTTGAAACCAGATCTACAACACAGAAACCCACTTTAACATAAGAACTACAGGCATTTACTTTAAAGGGGCAAACATGTAAACTGATATTGTTGTCAAACAGTTATAATTAAACCAGGCAGGGTCTGAATAAAAGTGAACCACAGTGTCAGCCCTGCTTTTGTCTGAAATGTGTTTTTCTCTCTCAGACAGAAAATGGGGGAATGGCACAATGAAGGTATCAAGGAAGGTACTAAATAAGAACAAACTCTGGTCAGAGTCACAATAACCACTGATACATTAACCTGATATGAGAGATCTTGGTTTTCTTTATTTATTAACCCTGCTTCATCTGGCCACCATAGTCCTGTCATCCTATATTACATAAGGGCTTACCTTGCACCACCAAATGTTCCCAAGGCCCAGCCCCTTTACCACATCAAGGATGCAGATTGTTGGGATGGTGTCTGATGGTGTCTGACTCATTGGGTGTGGAACCAGTGCCCACGTTTCATCACCAAGTTACCATTAAATTACAAAAAATGATCAGAAGACTACCGTCCATTCAGTATAATGGAGCGTGGCCCCGCACTCTCCCTAGGATCTCATCCTAAGTTTGCTGTACGAGGGGTCAGAGCACGGGGGGCTCTTCGCTCCAGGAAATCATCAAGACCAGGTGCTGGAGATTTTATGAGTAATCATGCATCAAAACTAACAGGACATTTGAAGTGAGCTCAGGCTAAAAACCTTTTCACAGAGGTAAGGCACCTCTATGTGAGGTGCACATCTTACTTCAGTTACCTTGGTGAATCTCTTTAAGGAACAGTCAGGCAACACGTTTACACCATTGAAGGTGCTAGGACTCTGAAGGATTCCAAAGCCCATTTTATAATTCCATATAGTTCCAGATATGTCTTACAAGATTCTCTCTGGTGGCCATATAGAAGCAGTGTTGGCAGACCGGGACTTTCTCTGGAGATATCACAGACATTTCAGGAAATATCTGACCATGTTAATTACTACAACTATACAAGTTATTTTTAAACCAGTTTTAAAAAAACTAGGTGGGCCATATGGTCCTTATATACTGACAGATTCTATATTTCTATTAATCAGCATTTATCTGTTGGTTTCTTTCTGTTTCAAAGTAAAATGTTTTGTTTTAGTGCTATTGTTTCAATAGATTTTGTACGTTCAAATTCTAATTGTTACGTGTTGTGCTGCACTTTCAACCCCATTTAGAATGTTCTTACTATCAGCATCTCTCTTGCATGGCATCTGTTGCCTAGGAGAACACCAGCAAGGACCTACTTCCTTCCAGAATTTGCATTGGGTTATGATGTCAGATGTGACGGGAATGTTCAAGGAACTTGTAAGAAGCTTAGCTGCTGACCTATGAGGTAAGCAAAGGCATTCTTGGTTTATTATTTAAGAAGCCAAGAAATATAAAGACATTTATTGTATATAATAAGTCCAAAAAAGAAGAGTTTTCATTGCATTTTTATTTATTTTTTAGAAATATGAAGCAAATTTCCTTGAAAAAGCCTGTAAATAGCAAGCAAAACACTGAGGTATATTAAATAAACATGTCAAACCTTCAAGAAAAGTTGTCTGTATGGCTACTTAAAGGCCCAAGCACCTGCATTACTGTAATAAAGCATGATGCATCATATACAGAAAGACACTAAAGGAACAGGAGTACATATACAAGGTTATATTACTGTATCTTTTATTGGAAGTCTTGTCAAACCCATTGCTCTCTGTAAATGTGTACATGCTTCTCTTGAAGAACAAACCATTCATCTGTTTTCTGTCCTTACAGAAATAAGCAAAACTATTTTCAGAGTGTCCTCCCTTGCCAGTATTTGTCTGTTTCTAACTTAGGTCCATATAAATACCATACTTCCAATTTCAGTTGTGCTCCTCTGTGAAAGATGCCATGCAGTAGCTGGAGGCATTCTGTCAAAATGATCAACCAATGCATTGTCAGCCAGGCTTCTCAGATGGCATGACCAAATACATCCTAGAAAATTCAATTTCATGTCTACCATCTCTTCTTTGATGAATCATCAGTTTTGCTACCTATCAGCATCAGCTTGCAAAAAGATCCTGGAATCCCATATTATCAGCATACTCTTATGACATTTGTCAGGCCTCATATTGCATCATGCTGATGGGTAATGTACAGCAACCTGATACATATATTTAAATGAGTTTTTGGAGAGAAAAATTGCCTGTGGCAAAATAAGGCATTATTAAAATATCAGTACCGGTGTAAAACAAATGTGATCAGATAATGAGAGTGACAAACATGGATAAAAATATTAAGTTACATTAAATAAACAGAAGCTATTTAATAAGATTTGAATAGACTAGTGTCCCCATTTTCAGCCAGTACATTGAAACACAGAAACAGATTACTGATGTTAAAAAAGGTCTATAAATTCTTCCTCCTTATGACCTGCATTGCAATTACTCTGCCTTTACAGAGCTCTTGCCAACCCCGCCTCCCTCTTTTTTTCCCAGTATCCCCCTTGAAGACATACCATAGAGTTTTAACATAGACAGCATTGATTACATTGCTGGGTGAACTGATACACCTGTCCAACACACAATCTGTGAAATCATACTTTTTGGTTTCTTTTTTGAATTTCCTCTCTTCTAGCAGGAGTATGTATGTATGTATGTATGTATGTATTTATGTATGTATGGATTTATTTATTTGTTTGTTTGTTTTTGTTGACCGGGAAAGGAGCACTTGGCAATTCTGCCTATTTTCAGCCTTGTCCCAGGGGGAAGGGGGATACAGATGGATGCCAACTGATATTAAATTGGATTAAGCTGTTAGTGGTATTTTTAGTGAATGGGGAAATCAGGCCAGGACACTGGGGACATTTTTATTTATTTATTTCTTACATATTCGGAGAGTATCTTTGAGTCACAGACTCATATACAAAGGTTCCACGTCACATAGATTGTATACAGACAAACATTACAGCAAGTGAGCTCAGAGACAGATACAGATTGTTTATAAAGAATCAATCAAGCTAACATTCGAAATACTTGGGTTACTTATTAAGTAAATTACATTGTACACATATGACATTGTCATGAGCAACAGTGGATGGACACTAAGAGAAGAGGCAGGCCAGTGGCCATTGCCATATATTAAGGAGGAGGTGGAGGACATGGAATCAGTTTCCCCAATTCCCCTACTCTTCATGTGGGGGTGCTGTGGACATCCGGTCTGAGCATCTGGGAGTGCCAGTGTGCTGATGACATCCCGGGTGGGGGAGTCTGCTTCCCTCCCCACCTGGTACGTGGAACAAGCCCTGAATGAAGCTTTGGCTGCTTTTAAAAAGTGGGATGAAACCACTACTGTTTCATCTCAGATGCTAAGTACTAGCTCTGACCCTGGGGCTAGGATACTGATAGCAGGCTTAACAGCCACAGCCAACACATATCACAAAAGATGTGCTTACCTGCTCACTCTCCTCAAGTCTGAAGAACACCAGTACCAGGAAATAACAGCAACTGCAGCATCACCAAACAGAGCGGACTCTGCTCCCACAGGGGACCGAGAAGCAAGACAACCCTCACACGACCAGACCGAACTTCCAGCACAAACTGTATATACTCCAATTTTAAATAGTCACACTGATAATAATAAATTAGTTTACAGTGTAACCTGTCCTAGATGAGGAAACTTCAGCTTACACTTTGAATGAAACTGCTACTATGGGGGTGGACCACAACAAAGCATTTTGTTAATTTCCAAAGCGGAACACTGATACTGGCCGTAAAGACATATCAGAACATATACTGCAATCTGTTTAAATTTCTCAGCCTACTTTGGAATTGAGAGTAAAATGCAGGAGTGGGGAGAAGGCATTAGTTCTGCTTTGGAGATGTTTACTGAGCCAAACACTGAAGAAGTATCAACAACTCTGAGACCTGATTTTGATGCAAACCTTTTGGTTACCGGTCTCATGGTAGAAGAAGCACTCAAACAGGTTAACTGGGTTAGGTTAAGTAAATCCCAACTGTGGGTCTCACCACAGAGACATTCTGCACTTCAAAGGGACCTCAAGTTAGAGGACCTACTGGAGTGTCCCTCCTCACTGGAGCTTATACACTCCTGTTTTAAGACCTGGGGCCACATCAAAAAATCTGGATAAAATGGACTATGCACCTGCAAATAACAGTGAAGGCAAGGAGTGCATGCCTTCAACCTCAGCCTCCATGCATAGAATTAATATGACTGAGCCACACACACACACACACACACACACACACACACACACTTGGTCTTCTACATCATCGGGCCAGGAGACTTGAATGCTAATACATCTGGCACTGCATGGCCAGACAGCCAACCTAGAAATTCCAACACAAGGACTTATGCAGGGCTTTTTCAAGCCCCTCCAGAACCAGCAAAATGACAAAATGCCTTCAGAATAAAATACAGAGGAGGCCTCGACATCTATCCTGACAGAGTTTATGCGGGGAGAAAGCTCCTACAGGACAGTATGTGGTTCGCTGCTCAAGATATCTATGCCCTTATACATTCTTTAGGTGACCCAAACTTTGATGTCAACTTTAAAACAGCTGTCGGCCTTGAGCTGTTTTGGCAAAGATATAAAAGCATTAATTATACAGCAGACTGGATGCCTTTCATTGCTATTCCCCTTACCAAACCTGCTTTTTGAACAATAACAGTGCTATTTAAAAATGAAGGGGTTTCAGTATCTGACATTCTGTACTGGCTTAGAACTAAATGGCACAGGATCATTCCGCCGCAGGACAAAACAGCATGGCTAAAAATGCCGCAGCCAAACAGTGCCGAACAAAAACAGAGTCAGGCAAAACACCAACCTGTTTCGAACACTGCCCATTGAAAACAATGAGTCTTTATGTTTTTTGTGGGGGACTTCACCCTCGAATCCCCCTCATGGGGGGATGTCACCCACCACATCCTCCGGAACTTAAATAACTAACTCTTAGGGGGGACCTCGGGATGGGGAGACACTCGGGAGGGGGGACTTTTTTTTTAATCATCAGGAAAATTTGTAGAAGGGGAGATGGGGGGGACTGAACCATGGTCCCAGGTCTACCAACTGTGCCATGTGCTGGTGCCCAAGCCACTCCTTCCTGGGAGCAGCTCAACCAGGCGCCCAGCACATGGAAACTTGTCCACTCTCCTGTTCAGCATGCAGTTACAGGGGTAGTAGTATTCCCCTACCACTGTTCTACCCCTGTCGTTGTAAACCCAGGTGCTGTCTATACAGTGCAGTTAATACCGAGCTGTCTTACATGAGTGGTTTTGACCCAGTAGCAAACTAAATGTATTGTCTTGGGTCTTCCTGAGCCCATCATGGACACTGAGCAAATTTGAATTGAAGGTTGGCATATTTAGATGCATTTACCTCATATTAATGGAGCAATCCAACACCTGCACAGTTGTTTCTGCCTGGAAAGGGACTGAGGATTCATATCCTATGCTGGCCAGCTGAAGTCCTGCTTCCAGTGTTGGGCATATACACACACTTAAACAAGGCTTGTGACCAGCTTAAATGTTCTTTGTGTAGGGTGATTGGTCACTCAGCGATCGGCTGTCCAACCCCTGTCTGCTGTAATCTTTGTGATGAGACAACGCATACATATAAAAACTGTCCCTGGGCCTCCCACAACAATCCATCTACGACTTCTGAAGAACATGAGGAATATGTATCTTGTGCTCAGCATAGATCACCCACCAATCCTTCACAGAAGCACCAGCCTAGCAGGAGTGCAACAGAGGATGATTTGTCAAACTTACCGGACAGGCAGGAGCAATGCCAACCCATTGTCAAACCCCAGTCTCCTACTCGAGCACCAGAATTCTGCCCATCACTCAAAGGAGCTACAGTCACGGAGGTTGAGGAGAGTCAGATGCCCTTCCCCATCTTCTGAGAATTTCAGTGTGGAGTCCAGCCCAAATGCACTGGAGGTTGAGGTGCTGGTCACTACACCTTGTTCCATGCCAGCAACCTGGGTTTGGGAATGAGCCTGGGTCACCAGGGGTTGGCAGGGGGAGAGAGTATTGAGCATCCAGAAGACTGCTCTCCTCTCTCTGGGAGAGGGAGACTTGTCATCCTGCTTGTTGACTGTCCTCTGGTGGTGGCTGGAATGCATTACTGGTTGGGAGGCTCAAACCGACATCCTCACATCGGTAGGGTGGGAGTGGGGCAGAGAAAAATGGAGGAAAACAAGCCTGGCAGGCTTGATGATGGTCTGCGACTCCCGGGGGCCATTCTCGGATTCTGGATTGGGTCTCTGGGAGGGTGGAGAAGCCAGCAACCTCCTTCCTGGCCCCACCATGGGGGGTAATCCACAGGGGAACTACCAGGGATTGGCAAGTATGAGAGTGGCAGGACCAGAAAGAGAGTCCCTCCGTCAGCAGGGCCGAAGCCACCTGCCAAGGCTCCAGAGGATAAAAACCTCTATGGAAAAAAAAAAAAAAAAAGAATTTCAATGTGGATATTAGCACCTCTGCTCTACAGATTCCATCTTCTTCTGCTCTTGATGCTCCTGATATACCTCCCCCCCATTACAGATGAATTGAATCATTGAAAATCTCACAGAATTACTCGTAACAGAATGGCTCAAGAAGGAGCCTTATCTAAAGTTGTACAATCTATAGAGATTCAGACAAGGAACAGATTCTCTGCTTTGTCTAAGAGAAAGCAGTGGGCCGATGATGAGGATGATTCAGATGCCTCATCGGTGGCCTTAGCACAACTGGATCCCATGACAGGCACAGAAATGGTATCCAGAGACTTCAGGAAATCTAGTAAAAGGAAAAAGAAAGTCTAAATTGAAATCATCGACGCAAGAGGAGAATGGTAGAAGCATGCTGAATTTGTAAACCATGCATCTGGATCTCACTTGTGGATCTCTTAATACAAATAGTATAAAGAATCCTAAAAGGAGACACGCCATCTTTTCTATTCTCCATGACCTAAATTTGAATGTATATTTTTTACAGGTTATCAGGCTCCATACACTTCGGGAACAGCAACTGGCTTCAAAGGAAATGTCTGAGGGCTTTTGTCCCCAAAGGGGCTCGTATACTTTTAATACACTGTGAGTTTAAGGTTTCTAAATTAATTGATTTGGTCCCTTGTTGGGTGCTAATTTTAGATATGATTCATTAATGTCTGTAGCCCTCAAATGAAATATAAAAGAATTGAACTTCTGAAAAAAATTCAGCCTTAGCTGCATACCACACGATCTATAGTCCCAGGGGAAGACATTAATTGCATTGTATAATTTAAAGATAAAACAGGACTTACAAAGAAATTATACAGTAACATTCATTTTTGAAATAAAATGTATAAAATGGCCCAGCATAAAGATTGTGCATCAGGAAGAGGATCCCTTCTTTTAGGGTAGAATCTCTACCCAAATAGATTTGTATTTTTTTATCAGAATTGATGCCTGTTATTGCATATGCCATGATCCCAACAGAACCTCCTGACCACAGATTGATAAGGGTTGATCCTGGAAATCCCCCAAACTGGTGTCTCATAATGTTTGGAAATTTAATGTTTCTTTTTTGGAAGACTCGGAGTGTTGTGGGGAGATTCAGGATGTATTGAATGCCAAAAAATCAGTATTTGAGCTGTATGATAACTCCTTGCTATGGTGGCAGGATACTAAAAATGAGCTACATAGAAACATAGAAACATAGAATTTGACGGCAGATAAGGACCGCTTGGCTCACCTAGTCTGCCCATTTTCCTACCTAACAGATAAGCTGCAGATCTTACGACAGTGTTGTAGCAAGGTAGCAAGGACAGCCTCCCTGAAAAAATATTTGCATTATCTTACCCTAAGTAAACAGCTACAGAGATTAACCTCTCAAATGGTAGAGACTGGGTTCAACTATTCTACCCAAATAAATAATATTTAAAAAAAATTAGTACTATTCAATACAATAGTGCCCAGTCGCTGTTCATAGAACAGAAATTTTGTACCCAGGGAAAAGTGCAGCAAGTAAACCCTTATGATAGCTACAACCAAAGGGTAGTTTAAAAATCTATGGCTGAATTACAATTGGCATCTGGGAGAAGGACTAATAATAATCATGAAATGGCAAAATTGGTTGATACCCATGTGAAATCTCTGGATATTCAGTCCATAGTCCTTCCACTTTTGAAAATTTTCTTGGGTAAATGCAAATACCAGAAGTACTGGTGGAGGTACAGAAACAGTTGATGGACACTATTATTGTGTTCACCTTGTGTTCTCTGCCGTCCTGTGCCATGTGTCATGGCCCAGGTTGTGCCTGAAAATGGTCCCTGGGATCAGCACACTCACCCGGTTATCAAAGTCATAAATAAATTAAAAAAAATTGTTAAACATGAAATAGCATCAGTTCTTTCAGGTTTGAAGAACAGTATAGCACTTGTACTCAATGAGATTTCTGGGGAATTTTATAAGAAAATTATAGGTATATTATCCGACCATTTGGCTATAGTATTTAATGACATTTTATTGGTACATGTCTCTTTTCCTTCTTCGTTGGCAGACAGCCTCCTTCTTTTCTTGCTTAAGAAAGATGACAAGACTGATATAAATAACTGGAGGCTGATAACCCTAATTAATTCAGACTGGAAAATCTTGAGCAAAATATTAAGTAATAGATTAGTTCAGGCTGCACAATATCTTATTTCCCTGCCCAGTCCTGTGCTATTCCACAGTGTTCCATGTTAGATAACATAAAAGTTATCAGAGAAGTGTACAAATGTCCAGATATTTTTTTTTTGATTTTTTAGCTTTTTGTTGACCGGGTAAGTGCACTAGACAAATCCTGCCTATTTTCAGGCATGACCCGGGGGAGGGGGATACAGATGAATGCCAACTGACCTTGAACCAGACTAAGCTGTTGGTGGTATTTTTAGTGAATGAGGGAAATTTGGCCAGGACACCGGGGAAATTCCCCTACTCTGTAGGGTGGAGTTTCCATTTCTGCTTGGCCAGCGTTATGGCAGGATCGTATAGAGAAGTGCCTATCTGTGAGGACGAGTCACTCATATCTTTTACGATGGAAGCAAAGAGCATGGCAAGTTTGAAGGTACAGCAAAACCTTCTGGATGTGCCTGTACAGAATACATTTCTGGAACATGGAACTCCTGGAACTGAATTTTCTGTAGTTGAAAGTTTGTCTATGTCGCAAAAGGAGGACACTTTGAAAGAGACTGCATCGCCTCGAATACCGGAACGAAACTCCCGGGCTGAAATGGGAGTAACACTGTCTCTTCCCACAGTTGCTTCCAGGTCTTCCTCGCATACTTGTGAAGAGCAGCAAAACCAAATGAGCTTCACAAAAGCGGCCACCTCAACAATTTTGAACATTGGCACACAAATGGATACTACAGTGACTGTTGCAGGTGGTATGCCTGTATTGATCGCAGAGTCACAGGTTTCGTCTGCTCAGCTGAATCAGGAAACGTTACAACAAAGCGGTTCCTGGTCGGTAGCAACAGCGCTTAAGACGGCAGGATGGATGCGCTCTGTGGCCGGGAAGTGGACTCCAGATCCGAATTGGGGAAAAGATAAACTTAAATCTCCAGACTCTATGAACAGGCCTGCAACTGACATGAGCTCCACCGAGGTACCACATCTTCAGAGAGACACTATTGATATTTCTAGCACTAATGTTGTGAATATTATGTCTTGGGGAGATATAATGGATACAGTTGAGTCAGGAGGTAGGCAGGTTTCCAAAGAATGTGTTAATGTACCACTTATTTCCTTAGACTTGTCAGAGGAACCCCCCCATACTGCTCTACCTTCCAAAGCTGACCTAAATCAGAAACCTGTCATGAGTACACCACAAAATAATGCCACGTTGCAAGATATTTCTGAGCCGAGTACTTCTAATGATTTGAACTCGTCTCATATTAAAACCCTAACATCACAGATTTCAGGCCGTCCCCCTATATTGTCAGATCTGTTTAAAAACAAGCTAGAGCCAGCCCCTCGCAGAAATGCAGTTCGCCTTCGGTATAGGGGAGGACTTGCAGAGTTCCCTGACAGATATTATGTAGCTAGAACTCTTTTAAAAGATAAACTACATTTTGCAGCATCTGATATTTATGCCCTAATACATATTTCAGGTGAAGAAACTTTTGATATAAGTTTTAAAACATCTACTGGTTTGGACCGGTTCTGGCACCTATATACTCTCCAGAAAAATGACCCTGTTTGGACTCCTTTCTCAGTTATACCCTTGTCTAAACCTACATTTAGAACTGTGACAATAATGTTTAGAAATGAGGGGGTAAGCATAAGTGATATTTATCACTGGCTGCAAAATCATTGTAATGTTTTATCACCTCCTGAAGCCATTTTAGATGATGAGGGATTATGGACTGGGGGTTGGAGGTTTAAGGTGAAACTTTTTCAAAATAACTCAGAAGTTGTGCATTTGCCGAACAGCTTCTTTCTAGGGAAGGATAGAGGGGTTTGTTTTTACAGAGGTCAACCCAGAGCATGTTACAAATGTGGTGCCACCACGCACTTAAGTAGTATGTGTGACTTGCTCAAATGCAGTTTATGTGGGGGTTATGGGCACCCTAGCATGTCATGCACAAACGTTTTTAAGTGTAATTTGTGTAATGAAGTTGGACACACTTATCACCAGTGTCCCTGGGCAAGTAAGAATAGGTCACATAGTTGGGATCCGGATACCTTAGTACAGAAAAGCGCAGGATAAGGTTAAAGAACATGGATCTTCTATGACTACTCCTTTAGATCACCCCTTGCAAACCCCTTCACTAACTCAAAATGAGGTTACTTATACAAAGAATGCTTCTGACCCTCCCCCGGAATCTCTTGCTTCGACTTCTGCACCTATCACAGACAGTGAAGGGTTTCAAATTGCTAAACGAATCACTAGAGCTACTGCTCGAAAATCTTCTAAACCACCTGATACTCCTATATCAAATGTTTGACTGTTTGAAAGGAGATAAGGAGGTCTCAGATGGTGAATCAGATGCATCCCCACTACCTTCGGATATCGATACACCTGTCTCTAAACCTGATGTTACTAGGAAAAAATTAATGAAAACAAAAAAAGGCGGGAAAAAAAGGAAAAACATAACAATAACTGATGGTAGTGGATAAGGGTCAAGCTTAATTATGGATTTACGTATTGCATCCTTAAATGTCTGTAGTCTCAGAAGTTATAAAAAAAGATTAAGTTTTCTGCATTACGCAAATTCTCTGAGTTTGGACATTTTATTGGTGCAAGAAACTCATATCTCTAGCCTACACGACATTAAACAAATAAAGCGTGAATGGTACAAAGGGCCCTCTTTTTGGACTTTTGGAACGGACTCAGCAGATGGTGTGGCTATTTTGTTCTATTCCACGCAATTTTCGGTAACACGAATAATTGATATACTTCCGGGACGGGCCTTCATACTAGATGTCATCAGATATTCCTTTCCACTTAGACTGATAGTTATATATGGACTCAAATTAAAACAGCTAGGATAGCATTATTAGATTTAATTAAACCTTTTTTATGCACCAGCAAGCACATCTGTTGGGGTGGGGATTTCAATATATCCATTGATACCAAACAAAAGTCTTCATTAGGGAAAAAGATATATTGTGACACCATAGCATTATCTAATCTGATAAAGGATGCAAATTTAGTTGATGCATATCATAAATTGCACTCGGACACAGGTTATACTTATTTTAGATCAATCTATTGTACTAGAATAGATTATTTTTTTGTCTCTCGTGGTTTAGTTCCTGTTTTGGTCACTGTACGTCCCACTGAAATATCAGATCACTGCCTTTTATCCTGTCATTTCACTATAGATTCTTTTAATGTTCCTATTGCACATAAAACTTTTTGGAAGTTAAATAATTCTCTATTTCTCTCTGTATTAGCGCAGTCTCAATTGCGAAATATCTTTCAAGCTCAAGTGTCGGTAATGATTTGTTATGATTCCTTATGGGAATGGTGGAAAGATACAAAACAAGATTTGACCAATTATTTTATAGCTTTGGGAAAGAGGTTCACTAGAGATAATTATTCCAACTATTTAATGTGCGAAATCAATTATATAAATTAGTTAACGCTTCAATCCTACGTCATCAGTAGATTACTCAACTCAAATTTCTAAAGTAAAAATGATATGTTGCTGTATCAATATGATAGAGCCAAATCTTTAAACTACCTTATGAAAACTGGAACTTTGACTTCTCCAACTACGGATCCTTTTTTGCTTTTAAAAGTAGGCCAATCTACGATTATGATTGGTTTGCAAAATGCTCAAAGGCAAAGTAGTTAGCTCTATTCCAGAAATGACAGTAGTCATGTCAGACTATTCTGAAAACAATTTTGTTCTGCCTCCAAATTTCCCATTATTACATCTTTATACCCTACGATTCAGTTTCCCCAGATGCCAGAACATTATACTCCCATTTTGATTAATAGAATCTCACAAGAAGAAGTTGCTACTGCTATCTCAGAACTAAAATTAAAGATATCCCCTGGGCCTGATGGTTTGATGCATGAATTTTATAAAATGTTTAAAGAACGTTTATTAGAAATGTTAACTCAGGTATATAACTATCTGTTAGATTCAATGCACGTCTCAGTAAATTTTGGTATATCTGCTTTAAAATTCATATATAAAAAAGGAGAAAAAACTTTTTTAACAAATTGGAGGCCGTTACATTTATTAAATACTGACTACAACATTTTTCCAAAAATCCTATGTTCCAGATTACGATTGATAGCGCCAGACTTAATTGACACAGCTCAAACATGTGCTATTCCAGGCAGATCCATTTATTCAAACCTATAGTTATTACAGGAAATTTTTGAGTTAAGAAAACATAAGGAGATGCCTGGTTATATCTTTGCTTTAGATCAATCAAAAGCTTTTGATTCAGTACAACATGAATTTTTATTACATTCATTATCGTTATATGGTATTCCTGAGAAATTTATATCATGGATTTCATATCTGTTGTCATTAGTGCGTTTCTTTCCAATAATAAATGGATTCTGTGGGCCGACTCTACTACAAAGGATTGGACTTAGGCAAGGCTGTCCTCTGAGTCCTCTATTATATGTTTTTGCTTTGGACCCTATTATTCGCCATATCCAAGCAGATGCTAGCATCATAGGGATATCTCCACACCCAAATTTGGAGCCTATTAAAATATCGGCATATGCAGATGATGTGGTTATATTAATCTCTGATCTCCTTTCAAGTAAAAAAGCTATTCAAATATTTCAGTCTTTTACGCCAATATCTGGAAGTACATTAAACCTAGAAACATGTGTTTGCATTCCGTTGCATCAAGGGGATGAGAATGTGAAGATGATACATGGCATAAGAATATGCACTGCCCCTCAGAAAATATTAGGGATTTGGTTTAATACAACATGTGATTTCAATTACAATTGGGATAAACAATTAACTTTAGGGGAAAACAAGGTACGTACATGGAAAACATGGAAATCAAGCAAAAAAAAACGAGTGATGATAATAAAAAAATATTTACTTCCGATTTTTTTATTCCTTAGTCATGTATATTGTCCACCCAAATCTATGGAAACCAGACTTTTGAGTCTTTTTTTTCAAATGTTATTGGGGAATCGTTTTAATCCAATTAAAAGACAAGTTACATATTTTCCTATAACTCGAGGAGGGTTAGGGATGATAAACCCTTTGCTTTTTCCTTTCATTTTTTTTTACATAATATACTTAAAAATTATAATACTGCAACAACAATATATGATATAAGGGTATCAAAAACAATAGAGCCAGTCATTATAGCATGGACAGATCAACCGCCTATTGTTTCCCGTATATCTTCTGCTCCATCTTATATAACTGATTGCATTAAATTCTTTAGATCCTGGAAAGTAAATAAAAACTCTATTGTAGGTTTATCCAGGAAACAGTTATATATGTACCTACTGCATATCGATGAACCGATGCTAGGATTCCCCTTCTGTAGTCCATCGCATACAGTACATGCACTTAATATTCTTAAAGATAAAAGAATACCTGCACATATGTGGGATATCTCATGGTTATGTTGTCATGGGAAATTGCAAGTTTGAGGAAACTTGAAACATAAATCTACACAAGACAGGTTTTGTCCTAAACCATCTTGCATAAACATAGAAGAAACCATGGAACATTTCCTGCTTACTTGTACAGATGCTCAATTATTGTGTAAGACTTTAGCAAATAAATGGAAATGGCCTTTTTTAAGCAGAATCACTTATTCAGTTCTTGTTCTAGGAATTTTTTCCAATTATTGGAGTGTATACCATCCTAGTACATTAAGAGTATTATTTGCAACTTGTAAATATTACATGTGGCAAGCTAGAAGAAAATTTGTGTTTCAACAAATAAGAGTGTGTCCCTGGGACACAATACAATGTATAGAGACAACGCTTAAAACTATCAAAAGTAAAGAGCTGCAGTATCTATCAAACACTCAGTATGCACAATATTGGGCGGGTATTCCTGTTTGATAAATGTTACATACATCTGTGTTATTTGAAATGTATGTATGGTATCTTTTACCCTCTTTTCTTTATTTATGTATAATGGATTTCGGTTAATTTTGAAATTTTTTTTTCTCCTGCATGTATTTTATTTCTGATGATATTATCCACTTTCACATGAAGTATATACCTGATGTTATGTATGTATACAATAAAAAATTCCCCTACTCTTTTCGATAAGTGCCATGGGATCTTTAACATCCACCTGAACTACCACCAATCCAGGCAGATGGGACCTCGGTTTAACGTCTCATCCGAAAGACGGCACCTCAGAAGTGCAGCACCCCTCTCTTGCTGCACTACAGTGTCAGTACTGGGATATTAACCCAAGTGCCAGATGTGGGAACTGAACCCACAGCCCTCTGATCTCCCGGCCTCAGAGGCGAGTGTGCTACCTACTGAGCCACTGACACTGCATATCTCAGGATGCATTCTAAATTTGGACCAATCCAAGGCCTTAGATGCAGTACCACATGACTATTCAAAGTTTTACGGTATTAGGGTATTCCCATTCCTTTTATCATACGGCTCCAAAATATTTATAAGCATGCATCAACGAGTCCTGTGGTGAATGGTAGAGTAGAGAGGCATATCCCAATATTGAGAGGAGTGTGGCAGGGCTGCCCATTGAGTCTCCTACTCAAAATTTTTGGCATTGATCCCTTACTTAGGAAATTACATTTGGTCATAGAGATTGAACATGTAAGGGGTATGAATCAGTTGTCTTTCCTTGTAGCTTTAGCTTATGCTGATGATGTCAGCTTATTGGTAGCAGATCCTGAGTCTGGTGAAACAGCATTAGACATAGTCTCCGAATTTTCAGTTATTTCAGCCTCAGCTCTCAACAAACAAAAGAGCATTGGCATAGCTATTTCTAATCCTGGTACTGTTGTTCTTACCAATATAGCAGTGATTCGGATTACAAGTACACCCCTTAGAATTTTAGGAGTTCTTTTTGGAACCTTTCATTTAGCAACTTTAAGTTGGGAAGAGTCAATTCATAAAGTTGAGGAGAAGATTAATAAATGGAAAACATACCCTATGACTAGAAAAAAGAGGGTCTATATGTTTAAGACCTTTATTTTGCCACTATTCTTAATGATAAGTTACATCTTTCCTCTTCCAGTAAAGTTGGAATCAAAAGTACACAATTTAGCCTTTAGATTATTATTAAGACCTTACAGGCAAGAACCCTAAGTCACCACCCACCATGCTCAACATAAATGGAACACCAACATCTGACCTGTACACAATCACCAACACCTTTAGCAATGCGTTCTCCAACTTGGATAGTGTCCTCCCTTCTAATTTTTTCGATACCCCCTCTTGTAGTAACCCTCCTGCCACTGCTCCTCTCCTACACTCTGCCCCACAATTCTACTTCAAGGAGAATCCAGTGCATGAAGCCAGAATCTATATTCAGAAGGCCATTCGCAATGCAGGCTACAGTGGTGACTCCCTTGACCTGAAGTTGTTAGCGCTTGTCCTTGAAGAAGTCCTTGAACCCCTGACAAAGATCCTCAACCTATCACTAAGGATGTCTCAATTCCCATCTCGCTGGAAACAGGTGACCATCACACAGGTACACAAAAGTGGAGACAAATCACTGCCTTCCAACTACAGACCTATCTCCATCCTCCCTCCATTGTCGAAGGCCCTGGAGTGCATCGGCTCAGACCAACTAGTCGAGTACCTGGGAAAAATACACCATCCGGTCTCCTGAGCAACATGGTTTCTCTGGCACAGTAACATAGAAACATAGAAGTTGACGGCAGATAAGGACCGCAAGGCCCATCCAGTCTGCCCATTTCTTTTTCTACCTTATAAATGTGCCATCGGCCTTTGCTCTGTCAGTGACCTATCTATTCATAGTCATTTGTATTGCTCCCTTATGCCTATCCCATGCCTGTTTGAAGCCCTGCACTGTATTCATAGCCACCACTTCTTGTGGTAAGCCATTCCATGCATCTACCACCCTTTCTGTGAAAAAATTTCCTCACATTCCCCTTAATGGCCTCCCTCTAATCTCATGCTGTGTCCTCTTGTCCTGCTATTTTTCTATATTTAAACATGTTAGACTCTTTCACCTTGTTTATGCCCTTAAGGTGTTTAAATGTCTCGATCATATCACCTCTCTCCCTCCTTTGCTCAAGGGTATACATATTGAGCTCCGTTAATCTGTCCTCATATGTCTTCTGATGCAGTCCCTGCACCATTTTGGTTGCCCTTCTCTGGACTGCCTCAATTTGGTTAATGTCCTTGTGAAGGTGTGGCCTCAATACCTGCACAGTACTCCAGATGGGGCCTAACCAATGTCTTGTACAGAGGATTATTCCTCTCTCTTACGACTTGTGATACCCCTACTAATACACCCTAACACCCCCTAGCCTTACCTACTGCTTTGGGGTCTGCTTGGATGATTTTAGGTCATCAGTGATGATGATGCCCAAGTCTCTTTCTTCCGACTGCTAGCAACTCCCTCCCAGCCTATAAGTGGCTTCAGGGTTTCTCTTCCCTATGTGCATGATTTTGCACTTCTTTGCATTAAATCCCAGTTGCCACTCTTCTGACCATTCTGCTAGTTTATCCAGATCTCTTCTCATTCTGCCCACCCCATCTGGATCATCTACTCTGTTGCAGATCTTGGTGTCATCTGCAAACAGACAAGCCTTACCCTCTAGTCCATCTAGAGGTCACTAATGAAGATGTTGAATAGGACTGGCCCCAGGACTGATCCTAGAGGTACCCACTTGTGACTTGCATCTCTTCTGACTGTATACCATTTACCACCACTCTCTGTTTTCTGCCAGTCAACCAGTTTGCCACCCAATTGACCAACTTCTGACCCACCCCGAGCCTACCTAGCTTATTTATCAATCTTCTATGTGGAAACAGTACCACCACTGCACTATTGGAATTCACAGGCTTCATCCATACCACACTCGATCAAGGAAACTGTGTAGGGGCAGTATTCATCAACCTTAGGAAAGCCTTTGATACTGTGAACCACCCACTCCTACTCAAGCAATTATCAAATGAGCTCTGCAATGAAGCGCTGCTCTGGTTCTTAAGCTTCCTTGGGGAGAGGATCCAGTGGGTTAGGATTGCCGGTGTCACCTCGAAAGAAAAAACAGTCCTTTCAGGGGTCCCACAGGGGTCCATCCTGGGGCCATTACTCTTCAGCCTCTTCCTCAATGACCTTCCCAGTGTCTGCCACCAGAAATTACTGCTCTACCCCAATGATGCAGTCATGTTCACCAACCACCAAAATGCAGAGCTCCTCGAGAAACAATTGCAGCTTGAATTCATGCACATCGAAGAATGGTTCAAGTCACGCAAACTGGTCATGAACTACAGCAAAACAAAGGTTATGACCTTCTACAATGCCAGGAGTAAGTACAAATCCTGTGACCTCACCATCCTAAACCAAACAGGGATCTTACTTGAACACGTTCCTGATTTTAAATACCTAGGTGTCACATTGGACAGCTCACTCTTCTACCATCGACACATAGATTCTGTCACCAAAGCCACCAACATCTGTATAGGCCTGCTCTACAGGCATAGACGCTGCATGACTCTTGACACTCTCTGGTTGGCTATCAACAGCTCTGTCACCTCCATCATCGATTACGGGCTAGCAATCTATGGCTCTGCTTCTGCCCTCCGCAGAATTACAGTTGCACTCAACAAAGCATGCAGGCTGCTAACTGGGGCTGATCGACTTACACACACTTGTGACCTGTACACTCAGGCAGGATGACTTCCTCTTAGCAGCTGGATACAATATCAAACCTGCCTCTTAGCCAAGAAAGTCCTCCTCAGAGTCATGCCCACGGGCATTGAAAAGCTCCTCATTGACTACCACAGCACCCAGTGAACTAGAAGTTCACAACAACTAACATTCCTTGTCCCCAGATGTTGGACTACCATGGGCCAGAGGGCCTTTGCCCACAGAGCACCACAGTGATACAATACTCTCAACAAAGAAACTCTTACTGCTGCTGCTCTTGGCCCTTTTAAGAGACAACTCTAACTTCATCTCATTTCAACTAGTCGTCATGACTACCTTGCCTAATCAGGGGCCCACCGCTCACTGTCCTCCACTTCAGTCTTGACAGCTACCTCTCCCCACCTTGCCCCCCTTCTACCTGCCTCACCTACCCACCCCCTTGCCCGCTCTCCCTTTCCTTCCCCCTGGGCATTTCCTAACATTTATCCTTCCCCTCCCCCACTTAGAGCTTTTACCCTCACCCTCTACCCTCCGACAATGGCCTTCCTGCCTGCATACCCCCCTCCCTCTCACCTGCAGTGCTTATTTCTAAAATTGCCCTTGGCTGGTATGTCATGCTACCTAACATTTGGCACATTCTGAATTACTGGAATTTCCTAAGTCTCAGTCTGTTGCTTCTTTTTATTGTGTAACTATGTATTATTATGTCGACCTTTGTATGTATGTATACATCCCATTACTTCGGCGAGGAACCTTTGTAAATGAGCAGTTTCTGCTCAAAGGTATTTGTAATCCTAGATTTCAATAAAATAAAATAAATATTATGGGGTAGTAGACTGAACCCTGTAAGAAGAGCTGTTACGTATTGGCTGGTAAAAAATGGTGGGCTAGATATGTTAAGCCCTGTGGTGCGTTTCTTCACCATTTTCCTATACTCTAATCTGTTACCTGTTATTCAGAAAAGACAACTAATATGGACTCCATTATTTCAAGCTAGAAGTTCCTATTTTTTTCAGAAATGGAAGGCCCAAAAGTGTGTGTGGGGGGGTATGTAACCGCGTTATATTTATTAGAATTTTTCAAAAAATAAAGCATGGAAGTTGGCGCCCAATGCTGTTTTACATACTACTAGGAAGGATGTGTATAGGAGGATTTTAAAGTCTGAATTACTCACTTCTCCTTGTTTTTCTTGCCCTAGTGGCATTAGAGTAGAAAATGTAACTGTTCAATTTTTATTTATTTATTTATTTATTGAAATGTTTCACCAGGAAAATTACACTGAGCAACAAATGCTTGTCTCATGGTACGTCCTGGGGGAAGGGGAGTGGGAATTTACATACTAATACAATATACATAAATCAGGAAATAGTTTAACTGTATATAGACAGACAGTACGAGATTACAACCATCATGAGTATTAACATTTCTAGACTAGAATACATAGAGGGAGTCTGGCAGGAAAAGCAGTATTTAGAGACTAAGGAAGGGTGCGGTACAGGAGAGGCACAGAAAGTGCTAGGATGCAGGAGGGGTTAGGATAAGGGAGACATATTTGGCCCAGCTGGAGGAAGGAGGAGATATAGACCAGCAGCTGGGACAGGGATCCAGAGTGACTAGGTGCAGTTGCAGTTCTTCACTAGGTAGTTTGTTAGGGATGCAGAGAGAGAATTGACTGAAGAGTAGTGGTGAATTTGGGTCGGTAGTTGATTCCAAAGTTTAGGTAGGCGATGTGAGAATGCCATTTGGCCTGACATAGTGCTTCTGTACGGTATATTCAGAGAACGTGAGTTGTCAGATCTGAGAGTGTATTTTGATGGGTGAGGGGCAGATAAGGAGGTGGAGAGGTAAGGAGGGAGAGAACCTAGCCAGAATATTGAGGTAAATTTGGCAGCATGCAGGGTTCTCCTGTTGGCAAGGGTGGGAAAATTTAGAGAGCGGTAAAGAGTGCAGTGGTGGGTCAGAGCAGGGCATCTAAGGCAAACCGGCAGAAGGAGTTAAAGAGAGACTTCAACCTGGATAAGGAAGATTGAGGGGCAGCACCATAAACTATGTCACAGTAGTCAAATATTGGCAGTAGCATTTTATGTACCAATTCGCCTCTTGCCAGAAGTGGGATACTTCCTCTGTTGCGGTAGAGGGCCCCTAGCTTAGGCCAGAGTTTCTTTTGAATGGCATCGATGTGGATGGAGAAGTTTAGGTACCTGTTCAGCCAAACTCTGATGTAGTGGAAGGAGGAGGTGTCTTCTAATACAGTCCCATCAATGGTGTAAAAAGTGGGTAAGGAAGGGAGCCTTACCAACCTCTGCCTAGTACTGAAAGTCATGGAGACTTTTCTTTGCATTTAGGAAGAGGTGGTGCTCACTAAGCCAGCGCTGTACATTGTTGAAATCCAACTGGAGCCTGGTGGTGACATCAGGGACCGATTTTCCTGACTCAAGAATTCCTCAAAAAATATGGGATAGTTTATGGTTTTGTTGTCATGTCCGGTTAAATGTACATAGAAATCACTACCAAAAAACTATGCAAAAAAGGTTATGTTTGTGAGAGTCTTGTCCTAATCAAGTGGAAACTATACAACATCTATATTTTGATTGCTAGTTCATGAAAAATATTTGGGATACTTTGGCTCAGGTTTGGGTTCTTCCCCAATTTAAAACTATTAAGTATGATATATTAATTTATGGTGCTTATACAACAGATTGGAAATGTTTTTACCCAAGCATGCTTCGAGTACCTATTGCTATTATCAAATGGGTTATTTGGCAGGTATGGTGCCAATTTGTATTACAGCAGAAGGATGTAAATTTAGTAGGCCTTGTTGGGAAAATTATGTATGAGGTGGGCTTAGTTTACTCCAAAGAAAAGCTTACCCTTCCTAAACCTGTGTTTGACAATCGGTGGAGGCACCTTCTGAGCTCTGTGTATTTAGGGCTGTACTATGGGAAAATTGCTCATTGATTGGGGTGGTGGTGAATTGATTTTATGTAAGTGCAATAAGTACCTATCTTAAATATTGGATATGAATTTGTACAAGTGTGTATATGATGCTTACATGGTTTTGTGGTGAAAATATTTCATAAACAAAATTCCCCTACTCTTGGAAGGGGGCACTGTCAGCTCACTTCCTGGATGGAGGAACCGGAGGATACAATTGCTGATGGATTACAGTAGGCTGGGTCTTGATCTTCTGACCCAGCTGCTAAATGTAAAGAGGATAAAGAAAATGATTTTCACTCATTAGAATCTATGGATGAAGAAGTCAATGTGGATGAGAGATGTACAGCACAGGAGGCGATGGATGACTGTGAGGAAGATTTTGCAGGGCTGACAACTGCAAAAGAAATTGAAACGGCATCTGCTCAACTAGAAAAATAGATAGAAGAACATTGGAGGATGCTATATGGATTGCTAGAGGAGGAGAGAAAAAGTAATCTCAAAAGAAAGCTGGCTTAAGAAAAATGTTACACAGCCTGTCACCAAAGGATTCAAGAAGGCGATTATTTTAGATTCGGACCTGGTAGCAGGCACATCTTCAGCCAGGGAGTCGCCAGGCAAAGCGAGTCGAGCCCCGACTTCAATGGAAGCTATGTAGGGTGATGCACAGAATGAGGAGAGAACAAATGATATGGAAACTATGACACAAAGATGAAAACAGTTTTCAGACTACAAGGGAAGCAGACGAATGGTCTTCTGCAGAAGCATTAACAGAAGTAGGATGGAAACAAACAGCGAAGGTACAGTAAATGGATCCTGGATCCTGACTGGAGCAAAAAGCAAGGTTTAAACCCTGATGAGGGTAACAGCATAGAGAGCAGCACTGTAGAGCAGGTAATACCTCCACATACTGTAAACAATGACTTAACGGTATCTATACCTGCTACAGCAGAGTCTGGTGCGATTGATTTAAAGGCTGCAAAAATGAAAGTAGGAGAAATGAATGGCCATTGTAATACTGAACAGAAAAATATGGGGAAGGGAAGTGATGTTTTTCAAGAGGCCCCACGAACCCCACCATGCCTGATTCAAAAAATGACAAAAACTCAATGACTCAATGACTGATGAACCAGAACAAAATAATGAACACCTGCCACAAGCTGCCTTTTCAGACACACAGACACAAATGGAGACACTGCACACTGATAAAAATGACAACTCTTCACTGAGGAATCAGGCTTCAAACCAGCAGTCAGATATTTCAAATGAAAACACAGTTCAAAGCCTTACTAATAGGGGAAATACCATAAGCACTGAGAGAATCCTGATGATGGATAGCAAGGATCCCCCCCCGCCACATCCCCAATTTTCAGAGCGTTTTTAACAAAACAGAACTGCTCCCTAGAAGGAATGTGGTGTGCCTCCGCTACAGAGGAGTGATGGAACTAAGATCAGACAGGATTTATGTGGGCAAAATTCAAGACAACATCAAGTTCACAGCTTCTGAAATATGTGCCTTAATACATATATCAGGGGAAGATAATTTTGATGTCAGTTTCAGGCACCCCCCACAGTTTAGAATGCTTCTGGGCACTTTATAATCAAGCACATTCTCTCCCTGCATGGTCCTCCTTCATAGCAATTCCTTTATATAAAAACACTCATCAAAACCATATCAGTGATGTTTTGCAATGAGAGTGTACATGTAGCAGATATCTCCCATTGGTTGCAACAAAGATATGATATGTTAAGCCCCCCCCCCCGAAGCTATAATGGACACAAAACACCTGTGGACAGGGGGATGGAAATTCCAGGTCAAACTCAGTCACCTGAGGGGATATCTCACCTGTAAAACAGTTTATTTCTGGACAGGGACACAGGGGTGTTTGCTTCTATTCTGGACAGCCCAAGGCATGCTATAAATGTGGGGCCAGACCACACATATCCAATGTTTGTGATGGATAGAAGTGCAGGATATGTGGAGAATTTGACCACATCAGCATGCAATGTGCCAACCACTCCAAATGCAATTTATGTGAAGAGCATGGACATATCTTTCGGGACTGCCCATGGGCAGCACATAACAAATGTCATAACCTCAACCCTGATGACCTGATTAAAAAGGCACAACAAATGGTACACCTCAGAAATGACCAGGGTTCCACAGGAAACCATACAGAGTCTCAGACCACGAGTTCAGATGCGGACCATGTGGCACAAAACCAGACCCCTGCAGCAGAGGGCCCATCAGCTGCTAAGGAAAATGTTCTTGGTACTAGCACAGAAACAATACCTAGTGCATCAAGACAACACCCATAACACAGGTTAATGAAAACGATGCAATGCCCCCCTCAAACATGGTCAACGCCTGTGGCGAGAAGGAGTGCGAGGAACATTAAACAGGTACCCCAGCAGGGAGAACTTGATACAGACAATCCTTTCGAGGTCCTATCCACCCAAACGAAGGGAGTTACAGACACATAAGATATTGTTTCTGATGCATCAACCACTTCTGGGGGTCAAGACTTAAAAGAACTGCCCCAAGTAGACATTCCACAAGTCAGGAAACAAAGGAAGAAAAAGAGGAAATTATCTACTCTCTAATTTTCTTTTTACATGCATACTTTTAGTTTAGCATCCTTACATTCCTGTAGTATAAAGAATGCACAGAAAATAACTACGCAGTTTTTTTTCACTTCATGATTCATAACTGGATGTGATATACTTACAGGAAACTTGGATTGATTCTATACAATTCATGTAAAACACCAATAATAATTGGGTATGGGAGCCCTCATATTGGTCCTTCAGAAAGGATAAAGCAGATGGGGTGGGAATTTTATTTTCTGTCGACCATTTCAAACTCCAAAAGTTGATAGACCTAATTCCTGGGAGGGTATTAACAGTAGATGGAATTTGGAACAAAACACCTAGTAGATTTATTAATGTTTAGAAAATGGGTAAAACTATTTGAGGGTTCTGATTGGCTGAGGGACTTGTCTAGGTGGGCATCTATCAGTCAACAAATGTCCACCTAAAACAGGTCCCTATGCCAATGGACCTCATTATGGAAATCACAGTGCCAGTATTTTATAAGTCTGACGCCATTTTTCCCACCGTCGCTAAGCGAGACGGAAGACAGACCGCAAGCACAGTGCCAACAAGTGTTGACAAGTAATATATATCAGTTCTGGAAAAGAAACCTACTCTACATCCCTGCTCCTCAACAGCAAATGAAGCATATTTTAAGTTACCTTTCCTGTATTTTCTCTGCTGTTTTTCTCCTCCTACGGATGGAGCACTGTGACCTGCACACCGCACCACCTTCTGCCTCACTCGCTCTTCACAAGCTGATCCTCTTCTTACTTCTGGTCCTCATGGCAAGCAGCAATGACCGGAAACCCATAAAACATTAAAAAAAATAATTAGTTACACCTGGTCTTCAGACCATGCAGTGAGAACTGGGAAAATAGTAAAAAAACTGTAAGTTCAAATCCCCACAGCAGTCAAATGGGCAAACACAAGTGACAGCTTCAGTCACTTTTAAGAAAAAGACAGAGCACTAGCCCAATTGCACTCTATCTGAAGTGACTGTGTGATTTCTAACAGACGCTGGAAACCTGCCTACGTTTCAAACACTGATCAAACATGACACTTACTATGTTGACTCTCACCACATGAGACTCAGCAGGCTTTATTTTACTCTCACAAAATTAAATGAAATAAACGTATTTCTCCACTGTCTGTGTGATTGGTGGAAGGGACATAAACACAGAGAATGGCTCTCGGGAAGGGGGACCAACACAAAAAGCAACAGCATAAAACAACCAGAGGGACTACTTTACCAACAACAGTTTTGCATCTAGTTTTTCTATTAATTTTAAACTAATTTCCTCTATCATTTTAACATTTAATTAAACCTGACACAGATACCCATTTTCTAAGCACAATAATACCCTCCAGGGTGGGTGGTATGGGCTATACCCACCCTTCCAGGGGCTATAAGACCCTCCAACTGCAGCGCTGGGCCTCATTATGCACCTGGGCGGGTGGGTATAGCCCAATACAGCCCACCCTGTCTGGTATTATTGCTTACTTATGGCCCACAACAAAAGGCTGACAGGGTGTCTCTATTGCCTCAGGTAAACCTTTCCTAGCAACTGCTAAGAATGTATATCTAGGAGGTGATTTTAACTGTACTTTAGACATTGGAGATAGAAAAGCTAAAGGGAAAAAAAAGTGTATTATGACTCGCATGCTTTCAAGAAGTTTATAGATGCAGCCAATGTATGGGATTGTTCCATGGAGGCATCTCCGAAAATCAAGTACACATACCTTAGAGCTTCAATAATGACAAAAATAGATTACATTTTCATGTCTAAAATGTTATTTGTACATAATACTTCAGCTATACCTGTTGAATTTTCAGACCACTTGATGGTTAAAACTACATAGCCTGAATGTAGATAAAGCTAAATTTCAGACTAGATGGAAGATAAATATGGCCCTTTTAAAAATCACAGGAAGTTGAAATACAGATGCTGACAGTCCTGATAGCTAAGGTCTCAGTGCTTGTCCTTTATGGGGACATGGGATAATGGTGGGAAGATGTAAAATCGACATTAAAGAGTGTATGACTAATTATCATGGGGATTTCCCCAATAAATGATCAGACACCAGCACCTGTTTGAGTTCTCTACTGGGCAAGGTTTATTGAATACACATTATTTTATATTCAGTAACATACATAGCATCAATTCTCATCAGCAATTACTTAACCCACATCTTCTCTGTGATCAAACATTACAAACATCCACCTCATGGGCCTGTCGGTCCCATATAATTCATGTAATATAGCCCATATTTCAACAGTCCATGGTTCAATTTCCTTGACCTCTTGATCCTTCTTCCAGTTTGCCACCTCCTTCTTCCCAGATGCCTGACCCGACACCCCATATCACCTTGTGAAATCTGCTTACTAATACCTCCTAGGGTCAGATGCCAAGAACCCGACACCTAGATCCTCTTTGTTCCCTCCCCAACCCCCCCCATTCTAACACCATGTTCGGGTGCATGACCCCGGCCCATTTTCCCTATCCCCCCTCCTGCCCTGTCCTCCCCCTACCAGTGCCCCTCTACCCTACCCCGTCTTTTTAATTCCCTCTCCTCAACTTCCTTTGATAGGACTGCACCCTACCTGGCCACCACTACCCTCACTCAGCAGCCCGAAAAATGGCCAGTTCTCCAAGACCCAATGCTCTTACAGCATCCCATTGAATACTCATCCCTTGCCCAATGTTGCCCTCATCAGGAAACCCAGTACCAACTAGTCAACCTGCCGCCCTCACCTGGTGGCCCACCATTGTATTAATCAGCCCCGGTCCTCTGTCCCCATTTTTGTACTGGCCCCCTAAACTGTCCCAGAGTCACTCTCATACCCCTGGTTATGGGATGGAGAGCAGGCTTAAATCTGAAATTCTTAGCAGAAAAGCAGGGGAACTGAGGCCTGCACTGGCGTTTAAACCCCTTCAGGACCCCTGAAGGCCCCCTGCCTAGACTCTTCCCCTCATCCAGTACTCAGACCCCTTCAGCATCATCCAACTCATCCCTTGATGTCACCTGGCTTCACTCCCCTACCTGTGATGTTGCTTGTCCCCTCTCCTCCACACCTATTACCTACCCCCTGACTCCCATCTCTCAATCTTAATTTGCCAAGACCCCTGCCATTTATTGGAGGAAACCCCTGACAACTCAGGTTGCCTGATAATGGCAACCCAATTTGCCATGGGGATTTCCTCAATAAATGATCAGACACCACTTGCTTGAGTTCTCGCCTGGACAAAGTTTATTAAATACACATTATTTTATATTCAGTAACGTACATAGCATCAATTCTCATCAACAGTTATTTAACCCACATCTTCTCTGTGATCAGACATTACAAAAATCCACCTCATGGGCTCGTCAGCCTCATATAGTCCATGTAATATAGTCCATGGTCCAATTTCCTTGTCCTCTTGATCCTTCTTCCAGGTTGCTGCCTTCTACTTCTTGGAGTCCGGATGCCTGATCCGACACCCCATACCAACTCATGAAACCTGATTACTAATGCCTCCTAGGGTCAGATGCCAAGTATCTGACCTCTAGATCCTCTTTGTTCCTTCCCCTCATCCCCCATTCTAAATCCATGTCTGAGTGTGTGACCCCAGCCCATTTTCCCTATCCTCCTCCCGCCCTGTCTCCCCCCACCTGTGCCCCTCTGTCCTACCTACCCCCACTTTTTAACTTCCTCTCCTCCACTAGCCCATCTCCAACCCACAAAGGAAGATGGCCTCCCCCATCGAAACCTAGTCCCTTCCCAATTCTCAATTGGCCCCCCATCGGCAGTAGAAAAAAGGACATCTCCACCTTGGACAAGTGTACCCCACCCCCTGTAATGGCAGTTCTTGATATGATATATCTTTATGGGAAATATATACCCCCCCAATCTCTGCTATCACCCTGGCCACCCTCCTATTGAGCCTCTACCTTGCCTGTTCTATTGCCTCTATGTTTCTGGCAAATCTCCAAACCCTCCTGGTTGCAAATTCTGACCATCCGACCTTCACCAAGGGCCATCATCCCTTTATAGCTTCTAAATCCCATTTTATGTTCTGGAAAAGGGCCCGCCAAGGCCTGTTTTCCATGTTGTTCCCCTCAGAGTGTATAATCAGGAGATTGGGCTTTGGCCATGTCAATTTCAATTCTTCAGGTACCAGCAGGAGTTGGGCCCACCTCACGCCCGAGACCCTTTTCCAGTGAGTGCACACCTTGTCAATGCCCCTCATGAGCTGCCTCCCTTCCAGCATGGCCACTGCATATCGATCTTCCCACTAAACAAAGCAATGGCCCTCCATCCAAACTTGCCACTGTCTCCATGTGCCTGTCAAACAAAGAAAAACACAATACTGTTAAGCCAGATCTCTGATGTATCTCCTGTAGTAGCTCAACTGCCACCTACCTACCTGCTCTACCTCCACTTCCAATCTTCCCTGGGCTGCCACCTTGGATGCAGCACCTATTCTAAATGAATGTGGGGAAAATTGACTGGGGTCCTCTCCCAGGAATACTGCCCCTTTCTTGAGAACCCCCACTACCTGATAGCATGTGACCGGGGACCCTTTCCTGTGCCTGAAAAACATCCCCTCCCCTTTTGGGCGTATCTCCCTGTATTCTGTCAATGCTGTGACTGGACACTACCCCTTGCTCTGCTGTGGATGGAGCATGATGTCTGCTACCACTCCCGATTGATCGGATCTGGATCGCCTTAGCCAGATCACTATCTTCCCTGTACCCCACCAAATCTCTTCCACTCTAATCCCTCCCTTCTTATCTGCTCTATTCTTTGCCACCACCTCCCCCACCATAAAGACCCCCCCCAGCCATAGTGGCAAAATTGGCTTCATATCCGGATGTGCATACCCACCTCAGGGCCCCCAGGAGTCTCACAAGTGGAGGCCCCAAAATCAGATTTCTAGAATCATCTTGCCAGCCTTGCTGCCTCTGCCAGTCTATCAGTACCCTCCCTACCACTTTGGACTTGATAGGTTCCGGCCACCCCCTGGCCCCACATGCCCAGCCTATGCCAGCTACCTGCATCGCCATAGTGGAGTGGGCCATGCCCTCATCCCATCTCCTCACCATGCACTGCAGCAATTGTTCCTCCAATACTGGCTTACTTACCTCATGCCCCTCTTGCCACTGGAACTCCTGAAAGGCTCTCCATGCCCTCTCATAGGCCCTCAGTGTGTTCGCTGACCAAGAGCTCCAGTACAGCATTCAGGCTCTTTCCAGATAATTTCCCACAATTGTCCTGGCATCTGTGTTCTTCGGCTGGCAGCTTGTAGAACCAAGGACCTGAACCTGTCCAACTGGAGATGGGAAAGACGTTCATCAATGTTGTTATGTACACCCTCAATGTGTCTTGCCTTGAAGGATAAATTCAGCTTTAAGCCGGTTAACACCAACTGACACAGTACTCTAGTCACCGTCTCAGTGGACCCCTTTTGCTTGTTAATGACTTCAGCTACACTCTATTTATCACACCAAAACTGAATTTGTTTATCCCTCCTAAGCGTGACCCCAAACTACTATCGAAACCCATATGGGGAATATCTGAAACAGGGTAATGTCCCTCACCAAACCCAGCTGCCTCTACTCCTCCAGCCATTCTTCAGATATCTTTTGCCCCTTAAAGTAGGTACCCATCCCCCAAACTCCCACCATGGGATTTTTCTTTTTCTGTTTTTGTACTAACTGATATTTTTCTGATGTCTGGGATTTGTTTTTGATCTTATGATAAACAATTCCCATACTCTTTTCAAGAACTGCCATGAAATCTTCAATGTTCATCTGAACAACCACTAGAACAGGCCAACGGGACCTTGGTTTAAGTCTCTTCTGAAAGATCGCACCTCAGGAGTGCAGCACTCCCCTCATGCTGCACTGCAGTGTCAGTATTGGGATTTAACCCCAAGTGACTAGTGTGAGGATAGAACCCACAGCCTTCTGGTATTTCAGCCTCAGAGATGAGTGTGCAACCTGCTGAGCTACTGACGCTGACAAATGTGCCCCCAGTGGTTGTACTGTTTCCATATCTTTAACAACTCTGTGTAGTCCACCTTACCTTTTATTTGTTGTGAGATGCCCAGAACAGAGAATTGGGTTCCATATAAATACAATTGCCTTGACTATAGCACCTGCATGTATTTGCATGTTTCTATCCTGCCCCCTTCCCTCTGCCAGAGAGCACATTTTAGAGCTGTCCTGAATTTTCAAATTCGGTTTTCACCAGAATGCCATAGAATTTCCGAAATTCAACCTAATTCCACTGAATTCCATGGCAACCAGAGTTTTGAAAATGTGGAAGTGGAATATTAACTGCAGAGTTGTATTCTGCAGCTTATGTAAAATGCAGATTAATATTTTGCAAACTGTGGAATAACATTCTGTAGACTGCATAATCTGTGGAATATTATTCCCTTGTTTACATCGAAATGCTTTTCAGAGTCTGGTGGAATTAAAAAGCAAAATTCCAAAAGATATTTTGGAAGCAGAATCACCATTCTGCAAAAATTTCACTGGCAGAATTCTGCATTCTGCACAGCTCTCGTACATGCTTACATGTTCCAGTCTCTCCTCCCAGGATTCCCCCTACTGCCACAAGATCATGTTTTTATCTCCCTGCCTC
Source organism: Neoceratodus forsteri (assembly GCA_016271365.2). Lineage (NCBI taxonomy): Eukaryota > Metazoa > Chordata > Ceratodontiformes > Ceratodontidae > Neoceratodus > Neoceratodus forsteri. The sequence continues at coordinate 18,218,390 of JADMNL010000034.1, read as the reverse complement.
ATTGCCTCTAGTCTGCCCCTGTACTTCCTCCAAAACTGTATGAAATACTCTTGCTATGCTTGAACCCATGCCTTCTACAGTGGCAATATCAACTCCCTCCTGAGAGTATGAGACCCTGCCTAGTAAATCCCAGTATCCTATTTGTCTTCCTGAATGACATGTTGCATTGGGAAGAGGTTTTCAAACTATTGGTAATGATCATAAACAGGACCCATTCTTCCCTTGAGTGCTCCATCTTGACCCCATTGGTGCAATATTCTGTCAGCAGATTTTTACAATCACTTCATCAAGTATGCAGAAAGATATGCCAAGGTATATAATTATGGTTCAATAATTGCATGCCTCAAGTGTGTGTTTAGACATAAGGTGCTTGCACTGAGAGTCTTTATGGCAGCAGTATTTTTAGTCACCATATAGTTTTTTTCCCAGTAACGTTTGTCTGCCAGAAATAATAAGATACCCATTTTTCTTATCATTTTCTTTAATTCCTGAACCAATATATGGGATTATAAAGTTTTTTTAAGTTTTCATCCCCATGTAGAGATTAACAAAGTTGGTGAGATTTGCTTTACAGATTTATTAGTGAATTCCATGAAATTCACAAAGTGCACATTCAGTGAATTTGTGAAGGTTTTTTTTTTGTAGATGATATTTCTCCCCCGTGGTCCAGGTTGGCTCTTTTCCTTCCTCTGTCCTCCCAGTACAATCTCCCAAGGATCAGACCCCCTCCCTTCCATGCCCCCATGACTTACCCTTCATGGCAGGGTGGTGGGCAGCACCTCAAACCACCAGGAACGAATCCAGCGGTGTCATCTCGGTGGCGGCGGCGCCTGTGGTGTTCATGCCACATGGCTGGGCCTGTTTTCTGCTTTTCTTGTGAAGGGGGAGAGTGCAATGCCGAACATGGCATGCAACACTCGCATCCACACACTGCACACTGGTCAGCAGCTCCTCCTCCACGTCCCATTGTATGGGACTCAGCATGCCAATTACTAGCCTCCATTAGGTGTCAGGAAAGTGCCAGTCCATGTTCCCCACCCTCCCCGGGAGAGGAGAGCTGTCCCCTGGATGTTTGATCCTCTTACTCCCTGGCAGACCCCCGGCTAGAATTTGTGAAGTTTTTAATGGCAAAGTTTCCCTTTTTTCAGTGAATTTACCACAGTTCACTTGCAAAGTGGCAACTTCATTGCAAAATGGCCAAATTCACTGTAAAAACATCACAATTTTTGTAATGCTGAAGTTCCTGGGGTCTGCAGAAACTTCATGAAGCTTCACAAGGTGAATGTCAACTGTTTTTAGCCACTTCGCTTGCGAAGTTTAACTTTACAACACCTCTAGTCCCATGCCATGCTCACCATGAAGAAATTGAATATTTTAGTACAGTGCTGCACTGTTTACTATTAAAAACATGCGTTAACACCATCCTTATACATCTACAGTATGGATCTAGCATGTACATTCAGAAGGTAACCTCAACGGAAGAATTCTTTAAGAATTGTGAGTGGTGGCCATCTTTATTGAAGTGAGTCATTGATTACAAAATTACATAGAAAAACAGAATTTGATGGCAGATAAGGACCACTTGGTCCACCTGGTCTGCCCGTTTCCCTACTTAACGGATAAGCTGCAGATCCTAGGTAACCAACATCCTACTTCCTCCTTCTCCCCACAAGAATTGCTTTATGGCTGTCCCATGCATTCTTGAATTCCCCCACTGTTTTTGACTCTACAACCTCCTCAGGAAGGCCATTCCATGCATCTACAACCCTGTCTGTGAAGAAATACTTCCTTACATTACCTCTGAGCCATCCCCCCCATCTTCAAATTGTGCCCTCCTTGTTCTTGTACATCTCTTTTTCTGAAAGATGCTGCCCTCTTGGACTTTGTTGATTCCCTTGAGGTATTTGAAAGTTTCTATCATATCCACGCTCTCCATCCTTTCCTTGAGACTATACATCTTAAGCTCCATTAGTCTTTCTTCATATGTCTTCTGGTGCAGACCCTGCACCATTTTTATTGTCCTCCTCTGGACAGCCTCCACCCTGTCTATGTCTTTGCAGAGATGGGGTCTCCAGAAGCGTACACAGTACTCCAGATGTGGTCTTACCAACTGTCTGTACAGAGAGCCAACAACTTCATGTTTTCTATTGGTGATGCCTCTCCTTATGCATCCCAGTATCCCCCCAGCCCTCCTTCCTGCCTTCTCGCATTGCTGGCCCACCGTTAGGTCATCTATATGACTACCCTTAGGTCTCTTTCCATTTTTGTTGTTGTCAGTATCTCACCCCCCACTGTGTACTCTTCCCCTGGCTTTTTGTTTCCCAGGTGCATTACATACTAACATACTAACATACTATTTGCCAGCAGATTAGGCCTTACAGTCTATCAAGTCTGCTCAAACCTCACATCCCTAGTTGGGTGCCGAGGCCCTCCCCTCCCTTGTGTTCCAGAAACCCCTATTATCCATCCCCACCCCCCTGGGACAGGCCATCATCTGATACATCCACTTTCTGTGTCTGTCCCACCGTCTCTTGAAGCCCTCCACTGTGGATCTCTGAACCAGTTCGCCAGGCAATGCATTCGAAGGGACCACCACCCTCTCAGTGAAAAACCTCCTCCTCTTCCCCCCCTCACCCTTCCTCCTTCCAACTTCAAACCATGCCCTCTGGTAATACCTCCTGCTTTAGTCTAAAGATCCCTCCATGTTTACCCTATTTATTCCTTGAGGTACTTGAGGCCGCAATTATGTCTCCCTGTCTCTCTCTCCTCCAATGAAAACAGGCAGAGCTCCTCAAGTCTGTCCTCATCGTCAAATCTCCTAGCCCTCGTATCATCTTAGTTGCCCTCCTCTGTACCCTCTCCAGGAGCTGTATGTCCCTCTTCAAGTGTGGTCTCCAGTACTGCACACAGTACTCAAGGTGTGGTCTAACCAGTCCATTGTACAGCTGCAAAATCACTTCCTTGCTCCTAGAGGTGATCCCCTCACGATGCATCCCAACATCCTGTTTGCTTGCTAGCCGCCTCCTGCACTGCTCAGAGGTATTCATACATGCATCCACCATGACCCCAGGTCTTTTCCCCCATCGAGGCCTCCAGCCCCTCCCTCCCAGGGTGTACCTGTGTTTTGTGTTTCCCCGCCCAAGATGCAACACCTTGCACTTGGTATATTGAAATTTAATTTCCATGTGTGAGCCCAGCTTTCCAGGGTGTCCAGGTCCCCTTGCAGGGCCAACCTCCCCTCTTCTCCCTCAACTACTGCTCCCATCTTGGAGTCATCAGCGAAGAGACTCATTTCACACCCTATACCCTCCCTGATGTCAGATATGTATGCATTAAACAAGATTGGACCCAGGACCGAGCCCTGCGGTACTCCACTACCAACCTCTCTAGGGTTCGAGAGCTCCCCCATAGACCACTACTCTCTAGAGGCGTCCAGATAGCCAGTTTTCAATCCATCTGACCATTAAAGGGCCTACCCTAACCCCATCAGTTTCTCAACCAGACCATTGTGGGGGACAGAGTCAAACTTTGCTGAAGTCCAAGAATAATACATCCACAGGCTTTCCCTGTCCAGTTCTGATGGTACCCATTCGTAGAACTCCACAAGATTGGTTTGACATGATCAGCCTAGCACAAAACCCATGTTGCCGACTATCCAGACCTCCCACCTCCTCCAAGTACACCCCCAATTGTTCCTTTAGTATACTCTCCATTAATTTTCCCACCACTGAGGTCAAACTGATGGGTCTATAGTTATCTGGTACTTCCCTCGACCTCCCTTTATGGATTGGCACCACATGTGCTTCTCGCCAATCCCTGGGTACCCTCCCTGTCTCAAGTGACCTGTTGAAGAGCTCTGCCAGGGGTGCAGCCAGTATGTCCGCCAATTCCCATAGCACTCTTGGTTGAATGCCATCCGGCCCAGGAGATTTGTAATTCTTTAGGGCCTTGAGGACTAACCACACCCTTTTGCTGGAGATAGCATCATCCATCCCCTCCACCTTACTGGCCTTTTTATTCTTGTCCAGATGTGACACCCCTGGGGTACCTCTCCCTCCCTCTTGCTCCATTTCTGTTGCTCCCCTGATCCCACTCACTGCCACTTCTATCCCCATCGTGCCTTGCTTTGTAGATATCCCATCCCCCTCCCTAGTGAACACAGAGGCAAAGTACTCGTTAAATACCTCTGCCTGGTCCCTTGCCTCTTCCACCCACCCACCCTCCTTCTGATCTCAATCTGCTGAGATGCCCCTTAGATTTTCTCCTCTCTCCAATGTACTGGAAGAACCCCTTTTCCCCTCCATCTATCCCCTGTGCCAGTCACTGCTCTTTACTGGACTTTGCTCCCCTCACCATCCGGGTGACTTTTCTAGATGTAAGATGATACATTTCCTTATCCCTATCCCCTCTTGTTGTTTTATATTTTTTGTAGGCCGCCTTCTTTTCTCTGACCACTACCTGTACCTCACTGGACCACCAGCATGGTTTATGTGACCTTGCTCCCTTACGTTTCAACTTAGCTCAGATCCTGACTGCCTCATGAAGTCCCCGTTTTATGACCTCCCATCTCCCGTCCCCACTTGTCATTGATGTAATCCCCTTCAAGTGATCCTTGAGAATACTTCCCATGCCCACAAAGTCTGCCCCCTTGAAGTCCACTGCCAGTGTCCTAGATCCCCCCCCATGCTTATTTGAAACCAGACAGTATTGTGGTCACTCCCAGTCAGGGGGTCCTCTACAACCTGGTCCCTTGCCAGATCCCCATCTGCCAGAACCACGTCCAGGACATGCCCCTCCCTTGTGGGCTCCATCACATGCTGTGTTAAGAACACATCCTGGAAGTCGTCCAGCAGCCTCTGCTCCTTGGCCACCTTAGGGACATGGTTTCCAGTTAGTACCTGGCATAAGGTCCCCATCAACACCACTCCTTCTCTTTTGGTCCACACTGGAGCAATGATGTTGTCCAGCAAACCATCCTCTAGAACATCACTCATCCGGGGCCTATATACTACACCCAGTTGACCTTATCTCCTGCTGGGGATCGAGGTGACCCATAAGGCCCCCACATTTCCCTCTGCCTCTTCTATCCTAGCAATTTCTGTGTCATCGCTAATGAACATAGCCACTCCACCCCTCTGCCCTCATTTCTATCCTTCCTAAGCATAGTGTACCCCTGCACGCTTAGGTCCCAGTCATGGTTTTTGTTGGCTCCACATCTCTGTGACCGCCGCCACATCCACACCTCGAATAGCATGGCCTGGAACTCTGGCAACTGTTTCCCAAGCTCCTGGCATTTACTAACACCAACCTCACCCCTTATCCTGATCCCTTTGTCAACCCATCCAGGTTCCTTATACTTCCATCCTCCTCTGCTCCTCCTGAAACCCCCACCCCAGTCTGTTTCTCCCTCCCTTGGGTTTGAAGGCTACTCCCCATCTGGAGGAGAGGCTTCTGGTCAGCCCTCCTATCCTCCCCCTCACAAGTTTAAACCCCACCTTTCTTGAATGTAGTCAGCCATCCCCTGTTTAAGGACTTCCTTCCCTAATGGGGCAAGATGAAACCTGTCCTTGGCATACAGTCCCTTAACTTCCCAAACTCCTTTCCAGTTCCTAACACCCCCAACCCACTCTCTTCACCCCACTTCCTGAGCCAGTCATTAACCTCTGTGTTCTTAATTTTTTTCTCCACTGAGGCCTTTGGTACTGGCAATATCTCTGAAAAGGAAATGTTGCATCTATTATCCCGACAGACTCTGGCAAGTTCTTGGAACCTTGCTTGGATTTCCAAAATGCTATTTCCTCTAGATCGTTAGTTCCCAAATGCACCAGGAACCGGGTTTCCTTCCATAACTCCCTAACCAGTTCATACACCTATGAACTTTGCTCTGTGCACTGTCAGCCCAGAGATACTAATACCTTCACCTGGCTATGGCATCACCCCTGTCCCTCCCACTGGATACCCTAATCATCGAAGCTTCCCAACAACAGAACCTTAACACCGCCATCAGCCTTATGGTTACCTCCACTATGCCCTCTCAGTCCCCCATCCCCCCTTTATTCGTGATCTCATTTCCATGGGAGTCTTTCTGCCTTATTAGAGACCACCTTGTCACCCTCCCCTTTCTGCCTCCCTCATTATTTTGCCCACTTAACTCAGACCCCCTCTGTATAGGTGTCCCCTTTAACCCTCTCTTTATCCGAACCATTTATCCTGCCCCTGATGGTTTCCCCTTCCCCACATGCATCCTTCCCTTGTAATAGTACCCTGCCTCCAGAGGCTCTCTGTGGGTCCCCTTAGCTAGGGCCCCATCCTTGGTACTGATCTCCCTGCTGAGGGGGGCTCCTCTCCCACCTCCTTGTCTCCCAGTTTCTCTCCAGTCGTGCTCTCCTCCCTCATGTCTGCAATATGTTGCATCTCCCCCATTTGCTTAACATTTATGTTTCCCCTTCTCCTTCTGGGACTATTTCTATCCTTTCCATTGTCGGTCTGTGGTGCCCTATAGGTATCTGACTCCCTTGCCCCAGCCTCTGTATCAGTTTCCTCATTTCCACCACCCCCTTCCTCCCCCTCTAGGTCGCTTAGTAGCTCAAATTTATTGTGACACTCTATGTCAGCCTCCATCAAGTAACCCGAGTTTCCCCTGACTGCACCTCTAAACTGCCCCTCTTCTTCCCCTCTTGCTCTGTTCTCCTTAGAAGCTCCGTTCCCACAGGCTGCTGTTTTAGGCTTCCTCACAACAGCCCCTCCCTTCTCAATGTCTGCTCTACTAGGCTTCCCCACAACAGCCCTTCCTGACTCTTTCCCCTCCACTCTCTTTGTATTTGGAATGTTCACCCCGTACACTTTCCCCTCAGTGTCAACATCCCTATCTAAGGGTCGTCTGTCCCTAATATCCCCCCTCCTGTTTGCTGTAACATAACGTCCTGTAATTTCAGAGCATTGCCCCAGCCTCCCCTCAGACCCACCCTTCTGCTGCCCATATCCACACCCCTTATCCTTGGACACCTCCCAGCTCCCCCAGCTTACTCCTTAACCAATATACCTCACTCCTGATACAAGATAGCTGTCGACAGAGTGGGCAGCCTCCCTCTCTCCAGGCCCAATTGAGAATTATTGCCATCCCACAGCCTGTGCAGCCTACAACCCTTCCGAAGATGCCTGCCATGGTGGAATATGGCCACCCTGTTTGTCCCCCTCTGTTTATAATGGCACACCCCCTTTTCTCAGTCCTTCCCCTGAATACAATTTCTCTATACTGACTGTAGTTATTTACAAACCCAATTTCAACCCCACTCAATAAAGTTCCCAAGTCTCACAAACACATAACAGTTCAGTGTGTGTATGCAGACATCAGGTACCGTGATGATGTCACAGGCCCACCAGTTCCTGTTGCTCCAAATTTCAGTCCCAAACAGAAATACACAGCCCTCCAATTCCAACCCCTGTAGCTTTCAGTATTTAAGAAAGCCTACAAAACAGGGTGGGTGGGAGGGTTCTTACCAACTTACCAACACCAGGCAAACATCACATTTAAATTACACTCTAATTATCACTGCCAAACAAGTGTTCCCAAGCCTCAAAAGTTACAATATCAAAGCCCAAGCAACAGTTCTAACTCAAAGTAGTAATTTTTAACACCTAGAACTAATTTCACGCACAAAACTATTCAAATATTTCAGTTAAAACAGAATATAACCCCAGACCTCTGTCCTTACCAGCCTCCTGCTTATGTTTCCAATTTGCATTTCTTTGCATTGACTCTAAACTGCCATACATTTGACCATTCCTCCAACCTTGCCAAGTCCCTTTTCATCCTTTTCACCCCACCTTGCATATCAACCCTGTTGCAGGTTTTTGTTTCATCTGCAAAGAGATATACTTTCCCTTCCAGTCCCTCTGCAATCTCGCTTACTGGTATAAAGGCATTAAAAAGTACTGGCCCCAGTACAGAACCCTGTGGTACCCCACTAGTAACCTACTTTTCTTCACTGTGGACTCCATTTACAATTACCCACTGTGTCCTGTTGTCCAGCAAGTGTTTCACCTAGGCAACCACCCTGGGACCCACTCCCAGGCTGGCTAATTTGTTTATTAATCTTTTGTGCTGGACTGTGTCAAATGCCTTGCTAAAGTCTAGGTAGGCCATGTCCACAGCCCCTCCTTAGTCTACTACTTTGGTCACCCAGTCAAAGAAATCAATTAGATTTGTCTGACATGACCTTCTTGCTGTGAATCCATGCTGCCTTGGGTCCTGTGCCCCACTGACCTCTAGGTACTCAACAATTCTTTCCTTCAGAAGTGCTTCCATCATTTTCCCTACCACTGAGGTCAAACTGACAAGTCTGTAGTTTTCTGCCTCTGTCTTGCTCCCACTTTTGTGAAGGGGAATCACATCCGCCCTCTTCCAGTCCTCAGGTAACACACCATCTTCCCATGATTTATTAAAAAGGTAGTCAGTGGTGTTACTAGTTCTTCCCTTAGTTCTTTTAGAATTATGGGGTGAATCCCATCAGGCCCCATTGCTTTATCCACCTTCAGTTTTAAGAGTTCTTTCAGAACCCTTTCTTCTGTGAAAGGACTAATATCAACCACCCTTTCCAGAGTGCTTCTACTGACTGGATTAGGTATCTCTCCCTGCTTTTCCATTGTAAATACTGAGCAGAAGTATTCTTTCAGCATCTTTGCTTTTTCACTGTTGCTCTCTGCCCAACCACCTTCCTCTTTATTCAGCCTCAGTATCCCTGCCTTAGTCTTTCTTTGCTCCTTAATGTACCAATAAAAGGTTTTATCCTCCTTCTTAACTGAGTTGGCTATCTTTTCCTTGGTTTGGGCCTTTGCTATTCTGACTGCCTTCCCCACTTCCTTCTGCTTTAACTGGTACAGTTTCTCTGTCCTGCTCCTTTTGTGTTTCCTTATACTTCCCTTACTTTCCCCGCCACTTCTTTTGAGAACAATGGTGTTTTTTTTCTTCCATTTTGATTTGTTTATTTGCTTCACACAAAGACTTGTTGTCTGTGTGATGGCGGTTTTGATGTTTCCCCATTGTTTCTCCACCCCACCTTCTTGCCTGTTTGCTAGTGCTTTTCTGAGGCAGTCTCCCATTTTGACAAAATCAGCCCTCCTGAAGTCCAGTACCTTCACTTTTATATGGCTTGACTCTACAGCTAAGTTTATTGTGAACCACACTGTTTGGTGGTTGATTGTTCCCAGATGGCTTCCCACTTCAAGATTGGAGATCCTCTCTCTGTCCCCATTTGAGAGTACCAAGTCTAAGACTGCTCCCTCCTGAGTGGGTTTCAAAACTAGCTGTCTTAGGCATGCCCCCTTTAGGGCATCAAGAATGGCCCTGCTCTTGGATGTGGCTGCAGCAAATGTGCTCCAGTTAACATCTGGCATATTAGGGTCCCCCATCAGCAATATCTCCCCTTTCTCTGCCATCCCAAGGATGCCTTCTATCATTTCCTTGTCCATTTCCTCCCCCTGAGTTGGGGGTCTGTATACAACTCTTGTGCAGATCGTGTTGCCATTTCCAGTCTCCAGGGTGACCCACAGTGCCTCCTCTCCTCCTTGTTTACCCTTTAGTTCTGTTGCTTTGACCCCTTCCCTTACATAGAGAGCTTCTCCTCCTCCTCTTCTTCCCTCCCTGTCCCTCCTGTAAATTGTGTACCCTGGTATGATGCCATCCCAGTCATGGTTCTCTGTGTACCATGTTTCTGTGACTGCCATGATATCCAGGCACCCCTCTTCCAGCAAGGCCACCACTTGGGGAAATGTTTTACCTACACTATGGGCATTGGTACTCATTACCCTCCATTTTCTTATGGCTTTATTTCTTTTTGCCCCATCCCTGTCCTTACTGCCTTTGTCTTTTTCTCCATTAACCCCTGCCCTTCTCCCTATCGACTGTTCTATTTTGGTGTTTACCTCACTAACTACCCTGATTTTTTTGGGGGAGGCTAGGATTTCTCTTCTCCTTTTTAGTGCCTCCCCCCTTGGCTATTTTAAATGCTTGCTGATGAATCATTTAAACCTATCACCTAGTATCGTGGTTCTCCTCCTGGACAGATGCAGACCATCATGCCTGTATAGGCCTGCATCTCTCCAGGTGGAGCCCCAGTCCCCAGTGAAGCCAAATCCCTGAGCTCTGCCCAGTTTTTCAATCAGTCATTGAATCCCATGGTGTGAAGTACCCTAGCCTCATCCATGCCACAGATGAGTAGCACTTCTGAGAAAGTTACCATGTGTGCTACTTGACTAAGGCCCCTTCCCAACTCCACAAACTCCTGTTGCACTGCTCTGATCCCATTCTCAGCCAGGCCATTTGTTCCTAGGTGGATAATGATATCCAGCTCCCCCCTTGCAGCTGCTTCCATGATCCTTAGGATTTGTTTCCTGTCCTTCCAAGCCATGGCGCCGGGTGGGCACCTTACCTCCCTTTCCCCTCCCTTCTCTAGTTCTACCCCCTTAAAAATTGAGTCCCCCACCAGGAGTTGTTTCCTTCCCCTTTGGGGTCCTGTGCCACCCTCCTGTGGGTCTTCATTGTGGAGGTTCTCAGCATCCTCCTTGGCCTGCACTGCAGGTGCCTCCATAGCATGGCAGAAGACACCAGCAGAAAGGACTGCTGTGTGACTGAACTTCTCTGCTGGGACTAAAGTAGAAGAACTTTTGTATTTGACCTTTAATTTAGGGTAAAAAACTAACATACAAAAAAAAAATGTGTGTGTTTGGGTTAACTGAACTTAATGGGTATCTGAAGAGTTTTCTAGGTGTAAATCTCAGGTGACTGAAAGGACTTAACTGCTGTGAGGTTTAAATTACCTGTAGAAAGATCTGGTAAGTAGGGGGAGTGGCTTAGCTAGAAGGAAGCTACATTTAAAGACTGCCTTAGAAAGTTTCTGCTAGTTGCTTGGCAGAAGACACCAGGAGAAAGGACTGCTGTGTGACTGAACTTCTCTCTGGGACTATATTGAGCTCCTTCCTCCCCACCCAAAGCTAGTTCTATTTTTATAGGCACAGAATTTGACTGACAACAGGAACTTCCTATTTAGGGCAGAAGTGAGTGATCACAGAACCACAAGGACCCACCATCCTAGAAGGGTAAGAGTAGCTCTCCAGCCCCCTCTAGCTGCTGGAGGTCTGCCTCTGAGCAAGTAAGTGGTCTACTGTGAAATATAGGATATTCTTGTCTCAGAACAGGACAATCAGGAGCTTAAAGGGCACAGGCAGAAAGTAAGGAGAGAGAGAAAAAAGAGAAAGAGTAAGGACTGCAAACAGTTAAGGGGCCAGAAATAAGACATGATTGGAGTGGTGCAGTGCAGTGGCTGTGGAGCAGCAGTATTCCGGGAGATGTTCTGGAGGATGCAGTGTTGTCCCATCTGCAGGCACCTCTCTGGGCTGAGGGAGGAGGTTGCTCATCTCCAGGCTGAGTTGGCCAGGATTTGTGGGACCTCCTCTTCCATCCAGGGACCACCAGTGCCACTGCTGTTGCCTCAGAGGTTGCCAAGAAAAAGGAGCGGTTGGACCACAGTGGGCTCAGGCAGGGTGAGGGTGGTGGAACAGAGGTGCATCCCTCCCATTGTACCTCTCCACAATTCCTATGCCATTCTGGCAAAGTGTGGTTCCTCTATGGAGGCACCCACAGTGGAGACCAAGGAGGATGCTGGGAACCTCCACAAAGGAGACCCACAGGAGGGTGGCAGGGGACCCTGCAGGGGAAGGAAACAACTCCTGGTGGGGGACTCCATTGTTAGGAAGGTAGAACTGGGGGAGGAAGGGGAGAGGGAGGTAAGGTGCCTGCTTGGCACCATGGCTTGCAGGGACAGGAAGTGAATCCTCAGGATTGCCAGAGCTACTGCACAGGGGAGGGAGCTGGATGTCATTGTCCACCTAGACACAAATGACCTGGCTAAGAAAGGGATTAGAGAAGTGCAGGAAGAGTTTGTGGAATTTGGGAGGGGCCTTAGTCAAGTAACATGCACGGTAACCTTCTCAGAGGTGCTACCCATCTATGGCATAGGAGAGGCTAAGGTGTTCCGCACCATGGGATTCAATTAGTGGTTGAAAAAACTGGTGTGGCACTCAGGGATTTGGCTTCATTGGGGACTGGGTGTCCACCTGGAGTGATTCAAGCCTATACTGGCATGATGGGCTGCATCTGTCCGGGAGGGGAACCAGGATCCTAGGTGATAGGTTTAAATGCTTCATTGGCAAGCTTTAAAACTAGCCAAGGAGGGAGGCACTGGAAAGGAGCAGGAAAATCCTAGCCCCCCCAAAATAATCATGGTAGTAAGTGCGGCAAACACCAACATAGAGGTGTTGATAGGGAGAAGGGCAGGGGTAAATGAAGTAAGTGACAAAGGCAAGAAGGACAGGGACAGGGCAAAAAGGGAGTAAGGCCATCAAGAAATGGAGGGTAATGAGTACCAATGCCCATAGTCTGGGCAACAAGCTCCCTGAGCTGATGGCCTTAATGGAAGAGGGATGCCTGGATATCATAGCAGTCACAGAAACATGGTACACAGAGAACCATGACTGGGACGTTAACATACCAGGCAACATAACCTACAGGAGAGACAGGCAGGGGAGAAGAGGGGGAGGAGTAGCTCTCTATGTAAAGGAAGGGATAAAAGCAACTGAACAAAAGAGTAAACAGGGAGGAGAGGAGGCACTGTGGGTCACCTTGGAAACTGGAAAGGGCACCACAATCCGCACAGGGGTTGTGTACAGACCCCCATGTCAGGGGGAAAGAATGGACAAGGATATGATAGAAGGCATTCTTAGAATGGCAGAGAATTCTTAGCTAATAGCGCTGTAGACGAATTGGTAGCCAAAACTGTCAGGGTGGATCTGGAGGCCCTCCTCTTCACCCCCTAGCGCAGAGTTCCAAAAAAAATTAAAGATACCCCATTGGGATGGGACATTAGAGCCCTTCTACAGTTTTATATGCTATTAAATATCCCTTTTAAAAAGGACTTATTACAACCCCTGCTTAACAACCCGAATTTGTTAATTGGTGATCGGCCGATAAAAAGCATGGTGGGTGCCACCTCTGGCAAACCTAGGATGGCTGACTTTTTATTGGGTGGTCACCTGATTTCTCTTCCAGATTTGATGGAGAAGTTCTCAGTCAACCCCAAGGACAGTTACCGGTTATATCAAATCAGGAACTGTATTTACTCATTCCTCAAAGATGCTCAGGGGCAGGATCAGGCGGGGAATCTGGTAGCGAAGATAAAAGCTATTGCCGTGTCTAGCAAAGTGGTCTCTAACATTTATAAGCTTATTCTTTCTCATAGGGAGGCCAAGGCCTCCCCTGCTCCTCACTACTGGAAAGCTAACTTATTTCCAAATTGGTCAGATCAGACCTGGTTGAGAGTCTGGCGGGATTTATACAGTTATGTCAAGCAAGATAGACTGAGGAGTCTACAATTTAACATCCTGCATGATTTGTACCTTTCTCCAGCCAAGCTTTCGCGCATATACAGAAATAGATCCCCTGTATGTCAGGACTATGGTTACCCATGGGCCACCACTTTACATAAACTCTGGGAGTGCCCTAAGGCAACTAAATTCTGGGGCTCAATTCATTTCTGGATGACCCCATTCGTTGATGTAGTGGAATTTTTTAGTCTAGAGACTTGTGTTTTGGGTAATTTGGCAGATATTCCATCCATAACGCACAAATGTCAATTAGCATTAATATCTTTAGTGGCTAAACTGTTACTTCTACGTTACTGGTGCAGAGAGGGTGCTCCCTCCTGTAGGGAATGGTGGTACACCTTCCTAGAAGCCCTAAATGCAGAAAGAATGGTTGCCTTGATGTTTAATTCAGGTGAAAAATTTGGAAAATGCTGGGGCAAGATAACTCGATTATTTAAGGCTGACAGGGTGACTAGTTTATCAGTTGGGTAATTTTGCTCAGGGCTCCTCCCAAGGGGAAAGGTACCTCATCCCCGTAATATATAATGCGAATTAAGGCACTTAGTTATGAGGTTATTTGAAGTTTTGCTATCTCTCCCTCCAATACAGCTGGGGTTGTTCTTTCCCTATTATCCGTTTTTCCATCTTCAGTATCAAATACCTCAATCCGCCCCAGAAGATTTCTACTTCAATTATCACTCTTTCTGGTTATCTCCACTTGGGGTGGCGCCAATCAGGGTTCACATTCCTTCCATTTTTTTTGGGTTATCCTTCCTTCCTTGTTCTACATATAGTGATCCCTTCTAGAGTTCTCATTTTTTTTGCCGGGCTGTCAGACCTGAGGGGAGTGGGGTGGGGGAGGGTTTGGGAGGGCTTCTTAAGGTTCGGTTTCAGTCTTTCTACCTTGTGTTATCTTTTTTTTGTTATTGTACTGTATCCAATTTTATACCTTATTGTATAGGTACTACGTGTGTCTGGATTATGTACAAGTTGTTATTGCTAAAGTTGTTCGTGCAATAAAGTGCAGTTATTCACAAAAGAATGGCAGAGAAAGGGGAGATACTGTTGATGGGAGACCTGAATATGCCAGATGTTAACTGGAGCACATTTGCTGCAGCGACATCCAAGAGCAGGGCCATTCTTGACGCCCTACAGGTGGCAGGCATTAGACAGCTAGTTTCGGAACCCACTCGTGAGGGAGCAATCTTAGACCTCGTAATCTCAAACGGGGGCAGTGAGAGGATCTCAGCCATAGAAGTGGGTTGCCATCTGGGGACAAGTGACCATCAAACAGTGTGGTTCACGTTAAACTCAGCTACAGAGTCAAGTCATACAAAAGTGAGGGTACTGGACTTTAGGAGGGCTGACTTTGGCAAGATGGGAGAGTGCCTCAGAAAAGCACTAGCAAACAGGCTAGAAGGAGGTGTGGAGCAACAATGGGAATTATCAAAACTGCCATCACAGAGGCAACAAGCCTTTGTGTGAAGCAAATGAACAAATCAAAATGAAAGAAAAGCCACTATGGTTCTCAAAAGAGGTGGCTGTGAAAGTCAGGAAAAAGATAGCATTCTGGAAGTATAAGGAAACACAGAAGGAGCAGGACAGAGAGCTGTACCAGTTAAGGCAGAAGGAAGCAGGGAGGGAAGTCAGAATAGCAAAGGCCCAAACTGAGAAAAAGATTGCCAACTCAGTTAAGAAGGGGGATAAAACCTTTTATAGGTATATCAGCAAGCGTAGAAAGACAAAGGGAGGGATAGTGAGGCTGAATAGAAAGAACAGTGGGTGGGCAGAGGGGGACAGTGAAAAAGCAGGAATACTGAATGAATATTTCTGCTCAGTATTCACAAAAGAGGAGGGGGAAGTGCCTAATCCAATTAAAAGAAGTACTCTTGATGGGGGGGTCGATCCCAGTCCTTTCACAGAAGACAGGGTTCTGCAAGAACTCCTAAAACTGAAGGGGGACAAAGCAATGGGTCCTGATGGAATTCACCCCAGAATTCTAAAAGAATTAAGGGAGGAACTAGTGAAACCACTGGCTACTCTTTTTAATAAATCATGGGAGGATGGTGTGGTACCCGAGGACTGGAGGAAGGTGGATGTGATTCCCCTTCACAAAAGTGGGTCCAAGACAAAGGCAGAAAACTACAGACTTGTCAGTCTGACCTTTGTGGTAGGGAAAGTGATGGAGTCACTTTTGAAGGAAAGAATAGTCAAGTACCTAGAGGCCAGTGGAGCACAGGACCCAAGGCAGCATGGGTTCACAGTGGGAAGGTCATGTCAGATGAATCTAATAGATTTCTTTGACTGGGTGACCAAAGTAGTAGACCAGGGAGGGGCTGTGGACATGGCCTACCTAGACTTTAGCAAGGCATTTGACACAGTCCCACACAAAAGATTAATAGTCAAATTAACCAGCCTGGGAGTGGGACCCAGGGTGGTAGCCTGGGTAAAACATTGGCTGGACAACAGGACACAGAAGGTAATTGTAAATGGAGTCCATTCTGAAGAAAGGGGGTTACTAGTGGGGTACCGCAGGGTTCAGTATTGGGTCCAGTCCTTTTTAATGTCTTCATCAGTGACATTGCAGAGGGACTGGAAGGAAAAGTATGCCTTTTTGCAGATGACACAAAAATCTGCAACAGGGTTGATACACAAGGAGGCGTGGAAAGGATGAAAAGGGACTTGGCAAGGTTGGAGGAATGGTCAGAAGTATGGCAGCTAGGATTCAATGCAAAGAAGTGCAAAATAATGCACCTGGGAAACAAGAACCCAGGGGAAGAATACACAATGGGTGGGGAGGTAGTAACAACAAAAAAGGAAAGGGACCCGGGGGTAATCATATCAGATGACCTTAAGGTTAGCAAGCAATGTGAGAAGGCAGTAGGGAGGGCTGGGGGTATACTGGGATGTATAGGGAGAGGCATCAGCAGCAGAAAACAGGAAGTTGTTATCCCTCTGTACAGACAGTTGGTGAGACCCTATCTGGAGTACTGTGTCCAGTTCTGGAGACCCCATCTCCGCAAGGACATAGACAGGATAGAGGCAGTCCAGAGGAGGGCAACTAAAATGGTGCAGGGTCTGCAAGAGAAGCCGTATGAGGAGAGACTAAAGGAGCTTAGTATGCATACCCTTGAGGAAAGAAGGGAGAGGGGGGACATGATAGAAACTTTTAAGTACCTCAGTGGAATCAACAAAGTCCAAGAGGGTAGCATCTTTCAGAAAAAGAGACTTGCAAGAACAAGGGGACACAATTTAAAGATAGGAGGGTGGTTCAGGGCAATGTGAGGAAGTATTATTTCACAGAGAGGGTAGTGGATGCAGGAACAGCCTTCCTGAGGAGGTTGTGGGGTCTAAAACTGTGGGAGAATTCAAGAATGCATGGGACAGACATAAGGCAATTCTTGTGGGGATAGGAAGAAATAGGCTGTTGGTTAACTAGGATCTGCGGCCTATCCTGTGTAGGGAAATTGGCAGACTGGTGGGCCAAGCGGTCCTTATCTGCCATCAAAGTCTATGTTTCTATGTTTCTATAGCAAAGCTGATGAATGAATTGTGGAGAGATGCACAACTGGAGGGATGCATCTCTGTTCCACCACCCTCACCCTCCCTGAGCCCACCATAGTCCAACCACTCCTCTTTCTTGGCACCCTCTGAGGTAGTGTCAGTGGCCTGGGTCATCCCGGGGGGGGGGGATAGGTTTCCTGAATCTTTGCCAGGTCAGCATGGAGATGAATAACCTCCTCCCTCAGACCAGAGAGGTGCCTTCAAGTAGGGCAGCAGCACAGTCTCCAGAATGTCTCCCAGAAGACTGCTGCTCCACAGCCAGTGCATTGCACCATGCCCCACATGTCTATGTCCCTTCCTGTTACAGGTGCTTTTCTTTTTTTCTTTGTTCTTGTTTTAGTATGTACAAGCTTGTGAGTGTCTCTACCCCTATTCAGTGTGCTGTGCCTTTAAGGATATGAACAGGTGTATGTTGTTAGAGGTTTTGGGGAACTGATGTCAGAATTCCTGCTATAAAGGAAGTCATGTGCTTGGGGTGGGTGGGGTGAGGGGCAGGGTGGATGGGAGTTAACTCATGCCTCCAGAAACAATCAACTACAACGCCAACCCTCCACCCCGGAGAGTGCCTTCCTTCCTTTCAGACACCTATTTCACAGAGGTTAAGTAACAGGTCAAGTCACAAATGACTGCAAATATCTCCCAGCTACAGTTCATCCCTGGAAAATTAAAGTTAAACTAAGAAAAGTCAACCTCAAAAACAGAATCAGTACTAGTTACTTACACAGGTACAAAAAGTAATAATTCAATTCAGTGTAGCCTAGAAAATAACCTTGATTTAAGGAAGCTTTGGCTGCTTTCTCTCTCTCTCTCTCTGTCTCAGCAGACAGAGACCACGAACAATTCCTATTTTAAATCTACAGTTCAACTAGGCCCCTTTCATCTCTTCCCCTTAACAGACACCTATTTCATAGAGGTTAAGTATCGGGTCTAGTCACAAATGACTGCAAATATCTCCCAGCTACAGTTCCTCCATGGAAAATTAAAGTTAAACTAAGAAAAGTCAACTCCAAAAACAGAATCAATACTAGTTACTTATACAGGTCCAAAAAGTGATAATTCAATTCAGTGTAGTCTAGAAAATAACCTTCTTGAGTTAAGGAAGCTTTGGCTGCTTTCTCTCTCTCTCTGACTCAGCTACAAAATCTGTTTTAACAATATCTGACAAAACTAAAAATACACAGCTGACTACTCTAATAATTTCAGAAATATATTTTTCGTAAAAACTGTATGATGAAATGTTTTGCAGACTAACAAATACTGCTGCTTTAAACGCACAAGAGGAAAGTGCAATTATTGACCATGGGTACACATCCCCAAAGTGTCTTAGTGAATTTCTATCAAGGGTTTTATTTAAAATGTTTAAAAAATTTGTTTTTTTTATTAATTTTAATAAGAAATATTGTTTTCTATATGAAATATAAGTAGAAGACAAACACATTATTCCATTTGTGGCGTATTGCTAGTGTAGCAAAACCTGGTATACAGGCTAAACAAATTCAGAAGAGTAATTAACAGATATTTGCACTCCTCTAATTGTCTGTTAGCCAGTCAAAAAGACACAGTCTGGGAGGCACTGAGAAAGTTATACTTATTAAAGAAATATAACAGAACTCAGGCAAATAGTTGCAACATGGAGTCTGCTGCACTGTTTCTGCATATATTTCTTTAATAAGTATAGCTTTCTGAGTGCCTCCCAGACTGTCTTTTTGCTGATCTCCTACTTGGGACAGGCACCCACTTGCTTCATGTAGCATGTTTCTTTTGTAGTTTCTGTTGACCAGTCAGTTGGACAGAATGTTCTTATCTATGTTACAGACATTTCGTCTGTGCTGGAGGCTTTCGTGGAAGGTCCTGAGGAGGCTGTGGTGGTCTATAATAGGGCTGTCATGGGAGCCTTGGACCTTCTGGCACCGGTCCATTAATGCCCTCTGGTTTTGTGCCGTGGCTCGCCATGGTTTGATGGTCAGCTGACAGCAATGAAGACAAGGGTGCTGAGGTAAGAGAGGCATTGGAGAAAGATCAGGACCCAGGAGGACAGACTGGTTCTGATGGCTCATCTCAATGAGTATCACAATGCAATCACCAGGAAAAAGGCAGCATTTATGTCTAAGTCGACTGCAGCTGGGAAGAATTGACTAGCTCAGCTCTTTAGGGTTGTGTATGGGCTTTTACATCCATCCTATCTGGAGCCCATTAGAGCTTTTTCTGCTCATAAATGTGAAGAGTTTGCTTGGTTCTTCTCAGACAGGGTGTCCTCCGTTAGGGCTGGGATTTCTCCTGGTGGACTGTTACAATCTGACAGGGTTGGGCCTTGGGGGGGGTCAGTCACATTCAGCCTTCCTGGGGGTAGTTCTGACTGATGATGATGATGACAGAGGTCTGTGGAGTGATCTCTAGGCTGAAACAAACCTCCTGCAGCCTGGATCTGGGCCCGATGCGATTAGTTGTTGATGCATCAAAGTCCTGGACCCTGATTTTGCTGAAGTGGTTGGGTGTTCCTTTAATGACAGGAATCTTTCCTGAATCTCTTAAACAGGCTGTGTTGAGGCATCTGTTAAAGAAGTCATCTTTGAACCCTGATGTCTTGGCAAATTACTGTTCTGTCTCAAATTTTCCCTTCCTGGGGAAGATTCTTGAGATGGTGGTTGCAGAGCAGCTTGACAGTCCCCTCACAGACTTCCAGATCTACAAGACTCTTCAGTCCAGATTTAGAACTATGCATAGCATGGAGATTGCATTAGTATGGGTACTGAATTACCTACTCAGGGTGAGGGATAGGGGGGGAGAGTGATCCATTCTCATTCTCCTCAATCTCTCATTAGCATTTGACACTGTGAATCATGGAGTGTTATTGGACAGGCTGAGGAAGTATGTAGGACTCACTGCCAAGGTTATCAGTTGGTTTGAGTCCTTTTTCTGGGGTAGGTCCCAGACAGTGGTTTGTGGGAATTATTCCTCAGACCCAGAGGCCCTGTCCTGTGGAGTACCCCAAGACTCTGTCCTCTCACCCATGCTTTTTGCAGTGTATATGCTGCCCCTGGGAGAGGTCATAAGGTGGTATGGCCTTGGGTTTCATTGTTATGCTAATGATACCCAGCTCTACTTGTCTTTCTCACCTTGAAGAATGGATGCAGTTGACGTGTTAAATAAGTGCTTGTCTGAGATACATAGATACATAGATACATAGACAGTGTCGGCAGATAAGGGCCTATGGCCCACCTAGTCTGCCCATTTGAGCTTGTAAGTTCAGTTTGTTTTCCTAGAAGTCTGTTTCCCCTTACCCCTGCCCTCTAGAATTCCTTTATGTCTATCCCATGCATTCTTAAATCCTGTGATTGTTTCCAGCCCCCACTTCCTCTGGCAGGGTGTTCCACTTGTCCACCACCCGTTCTGTGAAGAAATTTTTCTCATGTTTCCTCTGAATCGTCCTCCCTCCAACTTCATCCCATGCCTCTAGTCCTGAAACATCTTTTCGCTTAAAAATAGTGTTTTCCTGCACCCTGTTCCTCCCTGTAAGATACTTGTATGTCTCTATCATATCCCTCTCCTCCTCTCCTCCAGGAGTACATGTTCAGTTCCTCCAACCTGTCTTCATAGGACTTGTGATGCAACCCATGCACCACCTTTGTTGCCCTCCTCTGAACCTTCTCTACCTGTCTATGTCCTTACGTGGTATGGTCTCCAGAACTGTACACTGTACTCCAGGTGGGGCCTCACTAGTGTCTTGTATAGCGGAATTATGACCTCCCTTTTCCTGCTGGTGATGCCCTGCCTATACATCCCAGCATCCTATTTGCTTTACCTGATGCCTTGTCACACTGTTTCCTACCTTGAGGTCATCAGAGATGACAACCCCAAGATCCCTTTCCTGCTTGGTGCATGCTATATCCTCACCCCCAACTGATATATTGTGCCAGGGTTTTTGTGCCCCTATGCATTATCTTGCACTTCTTTGCATTGAATTTCAACTGCCAAACCCTTGACCATTCTTCAAGTTTCTGCAGGTCCCTTCTCATTCTGTCTACACCCTCTGGTGTGTCTACTCTGTTACAGAGCTTTGTGTCATCAGCGAACAGTGAAATTCTGCCTTCTAGATCCTGTGCAATGTCACTGATGAAGATGTTGAATAGGACGGTCCCAGCACTGATCCCTGTGGTACCCCACTGGTTACTCTTCCCTCTGTGGAGTGACAGCCATTTACCACCACCCTCTGTGTCCTGCCACCCAGCCAGTTACCTACCCACCACACTACTGTCTTGCCCACACCCATATTCCCAGTTTGTGTAATAGTCTTATGTGGCACAGTGTCAAAGGCCTTGCTGAAGTCCAGATAGGCCATGTCCACTGCCTCCCCTGATCCACCTCCCTAGTCACCCAGTCAAAAATTCAATGAGGTTGGTCTGACATGACCTCCCCTGGTGAAACCATGCTGCCTTGGGTCCTGTAGTCCATTGACAACCAGATGTTCCACCAATCTCCTTCAGTAGTGCTTCCATGATATTTCCCACTACCGAGAGTGAGGCTGACTGGTCTGTAGTTCCCTGCTTCCTCTTTGTTCCCACTTTTGTATAAGGGGACTACATCTGCTGTCCTCCAGTCTTTGGGTACCTCCTGTTTCCAGTGATTGGCTGAACAGGATAGCCAGAGGTTCAGCCACCACCTCTCTTAGTTCTTTAAGGACCTGGGTGCACCCCATCTGGCCCCATTTCTTTATCAGCTCTTATTACTTCCAGTTCCTTCAGGACCCTTTCTTGTGTAAAGGGACTTGTGTCCATTTCTGCACCATTCTCACCCCTTGTACTCCCTTCAGATCCATTACCCCTCTTCCTTAGTAAAGACTGAGCAGAAATACCTGTTCAATATGTCAGCTTTATTGTTGTCATCCTCCACGCGGCTCCATCCTCCCCTTCAGTCTCACTATCCCTCCCTTTGTCTTTCTTTTTCACTTATGTACCTGTAAAAGGTTTGTCCCCTTTACCCACTGATTTTGCAATCGTTCTTCTGTCTGAGCTTTGGCTTCCTTACTGACTTCCTGCCTCCTTTGTTTCTCCTGGTACTTCTCCCTATCCCTTCTGCCTGTGTCTTTTGTATTGCCTGACTGAATGCAATCTTTTTGGCTTTCACTTTCTTTGCTACCTCTTTGGAAAACCATAATGGTCTCCTCTTCCTTTTCCTCTTGCTAACCTGCTTAATGCATAATTCTGTTGTTCTTATAATCCCCATTTTAAATACTGCCCACTGTTCCTCAACCCCTGATTCCTGTCCCATTCCTTAATGCCTCTTTCAAGTATCTCCCATTTTCCCAAAGTCTGCCCCCTAAAATCCAGGATCGTGTTTTTCTGTGGTTTGGTTCTGCTCTTTCTGTGATTTCAAACCACAATGACTGGTAGTCACTGTTACCCAGGTGCTCCCCACTGTTACCCCATCACACTGTCCCTGTTTGTGAGCACAAGGTCCAGTATTGCCTTCTGCTGAGTTGGTTCCATGACCAGTTGCTTGAGGAAGGCACCCTGAAGAGTCAGGATAAATCTGCTCCTAGTTGATGCTGCTGCTGGGATGCTCCAGTCCACGTCTGGTATATTGAAGTCTCCAACCAGTACTACCTCACCCTTGTCTGCCATCCTTTGGATGGCTAGCATCAACTCCTATCTGTTTCTTCCTCCTGGGCTGGTGGTCTATAGACCACACCTGTCGTATGGCTGTCCCATTTTCCTTTCCAGCTAACCCACAGTATCTCTCCCCATTTTGTTCCTCCTGGATCTGTGTGGCCCTTATGTCATTTTTCACATACAGTGCCCTCCTCCCTTCCTGCCTGCTCTGTCTCTTCTGAATATGTTGTAGCCAGGTATGGCCATCTCCCAGTCATGGTTATCATTACACAGGTTTCAATGATGGCCCAATGTCCAGGTCTGACTGTACCATGACAGCCTCCAGATCTTCCATCTTGTTGCTAAGGCTCCTGGCATTTGCACATGGCTTTCCATGATTTGACTCCCTAGACTGCTTCACTGTTCTCCAGCCCCTTCCTTGGTTGTCATTTATCCCTGGTTCTCTTGCTGTTTGCCCTTCTGCTGAATTTTCCCTTTTCTGCTTATCCACCTTTTGGACACTAATCTCCATCTTTTGCACACTGCTTTGCAGAGATAGCCACTCCTCTGGTTCACTGGTTCCACTACTAGCTGTGGGGGTGAGCAAGTAGGTACCGTCCTTGTGGCCTGCCACCCCCCTTTGCTAGTTTAAATGCTTGTCAATGTAGCATTTAAACTTATCATTGAGTGCTTGGATTCCCCTCCAGGATGGATGCAGGCCGTCAGGCTTGAACAAACCTCCATCCCTCCAGGTGGGTCCCCAGTCACCAATGAATCCAAACCCTTCCTCACCGCACCAGTTCTTCAACCATGAGTTAAAGTTCCTGGTGCATGCACTCCTATGCTCTCCCTTGCCTCTCACAGGTAGTACTTCTGAGAAAGTGACAGAAGTAGCTACTTGCTTGAGACCCTTCCCCAGTTTCCTAAACTCTTCCTGAACTTCCTTTGGCTCCCCATTTGCCAAGTCATTAGTACCTAGGTGGATAATTACATCCAGCTCACCCTCCCTTCTTGCCTTCCAGTGATCCCCAGTATCTTCCTTCCATCCCTCCATGCCGTGGCACCTGGTGAGCACCTCACCTCCTGTCCTCCCCTCCTGTGTTCCTAGCTGGATCCCTCTTGATGGAGTCCCCACCAGGTTCTTCCTCCTCCTCTGGGGTCCACTGCTTTCCCACTGAGGTCACCTCCTTGCCTAACCTCCATCCTTTCCTTCCACTTCCCTGGGTACCTCTATTTGGTTGTCCTCATTTGCCAGTGTGGCATATGAGTTCTTGAGAAGGAATAGGATCTGGGATGTGCCTCTGCCTGACTGCTCTAACCCTCCCTGAGCCCTGTCATCCAAGTGCTCCTCGTTCTCGGCATCCTTTGAGGCAGCTGCATTGGACTGGGTGGTCCCTGGATAGGGTGATGGTACTCCTGAGCCAGTTTACTTCACTCTGAGTCTGGCTACCTCATCCCGCGGTCCAGAGAGATGCATGCAGATAGGGCAGCACCTCAGTGTCCAGAAGGTCTGCCTGAATATGGCTGCCCCATAGCCACTGCATTGTACCACTCCCCACATTATACTGCAATTCCACTACTTCTCTGCTACTGAAGCTCTCTTAGTTCTCTTTTTATTTATTTACAGTACTAAAAATCCTGTAACTGATCGTCAGATATATATTTTTTTTTAAGGAAAAAGAAACCAATAAATAAATGAGTCAAAGCACTTGTCGTGCTGAGGGTGGTCTTCTTCCCCCTTATGCCCCTCCTACTTCACACCTCTGACTATACCCTGTGTTTAGCTCCTGTCAATCAGATTTATCAGGGAATATAATTAAGAGTTGGGGGAAGGGGTGGGAGGAATTGCAGCAATTAAAGACAGCACAGAATTACACCACCACTATGTTTTAAATTTTCAACAGCCCAAAAACAATTATAAGTAAAGACAACACAGAAAGAAAGTATAGTGTCACTACAAGCCTACAATCTAAGTTTAAAAGAAAAATTCCAATTACCAGTTACTCTAAAGCACTGAATTGAATATGTTTCCTTCCTTCACCTTCTGGCTTCTTCTGAGAAGATGAACCTCTGTTTGCTGCTTTAACTGTGACTAAGCCCACCTCCAGTTATCACGTAGCTGAGGTCAGAGGCCAGACAATTAACACCCTTCACCCAGCTACAGGACAGTCAGACAAGCCAAGATAAAATCTGCAGCAATTAAAGACAGCACAGAATTACACCACCACTATGTTTTAAATTTTCAACAGCCCAAAAACAATTATAAGTAAAGACAACACAGAAAGAAAGTATAGTGTCACTACAAGCCTACAATCTAAGTTTAAAAGAAAAATACCATTACCAGTTACTCTAAAGCATTGAATTGAATATGTTTCCTTCCTTCACCTTCTGGCTTCTTCTCCTGGACATGGATGTCATCAAATAGATTGGGTCTCAACCTGGGTAAGAATGAGGTGTTGGTGGTTGAGCCAGGTCAAGGGGGGAGTGAGGGCCTCTGGGGAAGATTCAGGGCATTTTATTGGTCCAACCAAACTGGAGGCCTCCATTAAGGTGACAAATGCGAGTGTCCTTTTGGACAGTGAGCTGACACTTGAGGCTCAGGTGTCGGAGACTGTCTGGAATGGGTTTTACCATCTTTGAAATATCACCCGAATTAGATCCCTTATGCCCCCCTGGATGACTTGGTGACACTGACACATGTGTTTGTTACCTCGAGAGTCGACTACTGCAACGCTCTCTACCTCGGGGTTGGGGGCGGTGTGATACAGTGCCTGCAGCTGCTGAGGCTTGGCTATTGACAGATCTTTCAAAAGCCTGCCACATTTAGCTGGTGCATCTCCTTCAAAACAGGTCTCTTGACCTAGAAGGCCCTGCATAGACTGGGTCCAGGCTACTTGAGGGAGCGTCTGCATCCCTACACCCCTTGGTACTCTCTCCAGTCAGTGGCAGAGGGCTTCTTGGAGGTCCCCAGAGTGAGACTTAAGTCCTCATGGGATCAGGCATTAAAGGTGGCTACACTGATCCTATGGAATGCTCTGCCAGGGTACCTGAGGGAGGCCTCCTCCTTAGAAAGATTCAAAAGGTGGACAGTCTGGTGGCACTGAGGGTTGAGGGACCTGATGCCACACCTCATTCCATGCCAGTGACCTGTGTTTGGGAATGAGCATGGGCTGCCAGGGGTTGGCAGGGGAGGAGAAGAATTGAACATTCCAGGGACTGCTCTCCTTCTCCAGGAAGGGGAAGTGCCAGTGGTTGGAATATGTCTAGCCCCTAGCAGAGGCTGGGGGCTGCACGCTGACCCTATCAATCAAAGATGGGGCAGATGTCTGGAAGAACGCATACGGGAGCATGCATGCTGCCTCCACTGGCATCATTGCACGCTTCATCTCTGAAGGGGAGAAAACTGGAAGAGAAAAGGTTGCTGCGGCAGGTGACGGAGGGTGCCTCGCAGGTCCCACTCCCAGCTAGCCATGGTGCTGGCCACACTGGATCTGGTCCTCGGTGAGGGTTGAGGAGCCCCACCAGCCCCACCCAGGGGGGTAAGTCCTGGGGGTAAGGGTCAGCGCCAGCTGGTGGATGCTGGGGGTTAGGGCTGGGGGCTCCCTCCAGAGGTCAGGCTGCAGCAACAGGAGTATAAACTGACAGCAAAAAAAAAAAAGAAATATTTAAAATGAAGCTTAAGTCCTTTTTCTTCCTGCAAGCCTTTGGGGGCTAAACTATGATTAGTTATGATTAGGAATTTCACTGTGTAAGATCTATAACATATTTTTGTTAATGTGTTTAAAATGTGATATTTGGTTAGACAGTGTGCTTGTTTTATAGTGTTATAAAGTTGTATATTTTGTAAAGGCACCATGAGCCTTCAGGGAAGGGCTCCTTAAAGAAATAAAATCTATCACTACTACTTATAAGTGCCCTTAACGACTTTTGCTTTTAATTTCAGGGCCTCAGTATTAGAAAATACTGTGTGCCATTGTAAACTGAAGCCAAAATCCAAATTCTGTGTGACTACAGAAAATATGATAGCTGCAAAATTTCACAGATAAACTCAGGCAGGCTTGGTGCTGTCACCCATGTGCAAAAAATATACTTAGATTAAGAACAGAAAATTTACAGTTTAAATGGTGCACTTCACAGATAAACTTCTGTTAACTTATCAGAAAAGTGCACTGCTTTATTGCTGCTTGTGAAGAAATAAACAGCTTCACAGCCTTTTTACAGCATCTATAGGCATACACATGGGAGCTACTTAATCTGGGTTTTTAAACATCAGACAAGCTGTCAGTGCCAGTTAATCTTTTTGCCAAGGTGTTAGTAGCTGTGGCAACTGAAACAACTAGTTGTTAAAGAATGTAACCCACAGCAATAACTCTGCATGCCTCAGCTGTACGACAAAAGGCTTTTATTAATCTAAAAAAGACCGCCACAACATGTGGACACAGCAAAACAAACTGAACCCCTGAATATTGTGGCAGTCTTTTTTAAAGGGACACTGTCAGCATTTGTAAATGCAAATTATATAAATTATTTTTTGTCCATGTGCATTGCATATCCTTGTTATGTTCTACCCATTTTCTCCCACAGCCCTTGTTTTCTCTTCCATAACATTAATTTAAGCACAGTCTACCTTTTTTCAAGTTCAGTCCAGACTGATCCTAATTGTCTCCTGCCATGGGCAGCCCATTACGCAAATTGCCTGAGATACCTCCCACTCGCAATTCACCCACATGCTCCAGAGTCAGGGTTCAATCAATCAATCAAATCTTTATTTATCCAGGAGAACATCATTGAGCACAGCTTATTTGCAAGATGGACCTGGTAAGGTCAAGGTTCAATTTACATAACATATAACATACAGAGTATACACATTTTGAGGAGACAACAAATTGATACAATACATCAATTCAGTGTCACAAGTACATTGATATGCTACAATACAAAAATATAATACATATATACATGATTCATGAAGTAGCCAGCTTGCTAAATTGGTAATAGGAGACACTTTAAACTAACACTTTTGATGAAGGATTTAAAGTGTCAGAGATTTTCTTAGATATTTTGACTCAGGTGAGGTGCTGTATGGACAGCTGGCGGTTATATCTATGATGAGTGATATGTAATGGGTGAATACCGGAGGGGACAGTGACAAAGAAGATGGATAGGGTGAAAATACTGGATGTTGTGGCCAGGGGTAAGGAAGAGGGGGTGGGGGAGGAATGGAAAAAGCTAATGCTATAGAGGATCAATAGTGGGTCTAGAGGGAAGAGAGGAGGCCGAACTGGTGAAGTATAAAGCAGAGGGTGTAAAGGAGATTATGTACATTAAAGAATAAGAAGAATGGATTGTGGTGATGGTTTATGAATTGTGAGATAACTGCTCATAGGGTGCTGAAGAGCTACCTTATAATGGTCAGCCAGCTGAGGAGAAAGATGGAAGATTAATCTAATGTTGGTGGAAACAGTTACATTTTTCTTTGAATAGTCTGTTGTATAGATATTTGAAGGCTGTAATAGATATAAGCTTGTTCACGTTCAGTGTCTTCTGCATTGTGTTCCATAAAGCAGATAACACATAGCTAACAGTGTATCTTCCATGTCGAGAGTGGAATTTAGGCACTTTAAGCATAATGAAGTTCAGACTTCTTAATGCACAATTACTTGATGTGGCTTGTAAGAAGCAGTCTGAGATATATTTTGGAAGCCACTGTGATATTGCTCTGTAAGTCCATAGTGTTGCATTCCTGTCTCTTCTAAATTGAAGCGAGGTCCATCCAACTGCAGTATATAGCAAGCAGTGGTGAGTGCTGTAAGGTAGATCTGTGATAAACCTCAAAGCTCTGTGGTATAATGTGTCTAGTTTGTTCAAACATACAATGGGGCAGTGACTATAAAAAAAGTCAGCATAGTCTAGTACTGAGAGGAATGTGGCCTGGACCATCTTCTTTTTTGAATCACTTGTAAGGAAGTGCTTTATTCTATAATAGAGTCCAAGTCTTTGTCTGAGCTTTTTTAGCAATTTTTCCAGATGTTCTAGGTAGTCAAGTCTGCTATCTAGCCATACCCCCAGGTATTTGAATTTTGTGACGTATTCAAGATTTTCAGCAAAGGCAGTGGATAACTTAGGGAGATTGATTCGGATAGAGTATCCTGCCTGTACTTGTGGGGAGAAAAACATTGCCTTCATTTTTTTTGCGTTTAATAGTAGTTTTTTTTCCAGCACCTGATGTTGCAGAAGGTCAAATTCTGCTTGTAGGTCTTTGCAGGCTGTTACAGGAGAAGGGTGACTGACATACAGTACTGTATCATCAGCAAACAGGTGTACAGTGGCTTTGGTAAGATTTATGTCAATGCTATTGATATATATGGCAAGGAGGATTGGGCTGAGGATAGATCCTTGGGGTACTCCTCTTTGTAGTGGTTTGAGTGGGGATATATCTCCTTCGGCCTTTACCTGCTGGGTTCTTCCTGAAAGATAATTGTTAAACCATCTAACGGAGTTGGTGTTGAGTCCAATTGACCTCAGGGAGGAGAGGAGCAGGTCGTGGTCAACCGTATCAAAGGCCTTACTTAGGTCTAAGAAGACAGCACAGACACAATTTTTTTTATCTAATTCAAGTTGCCAGTCATTGGTTACTTTTGCAAGAGCTGTAATGGTACTGTGTTTGGCTCTGAATCCAGATTGTGCTGGGTTTAGTAGATTATTAGCTTCAAGATATCCTCTTAGTTGGGTGCTTACAATTTTTTCAAGTAATTTGGACAGCACAGGGAGAATGGAAATTGGTCTGTAGTTATTGAGGTCTGTAGGATCCCCTGCTTTCAGTAGTGGAATAACTTGAGCAGTTTTCCAGATTGATGGGATAGCTCCTGACTGTAGTGAGAGGTTAAACAGGTGTGTTACTGGTACTGCTAATACATGTATGGCGATTTTTAAGAAGTAGGGCCCGAGGGAGTCCACATCTGCACTTTTTTTTATATCCAACTGTGAGATTAGCTCTTCAACTTGCTTCAGCATGGCTGGTATGAAGGAGAAAGTAGAGTCAGTCACCCTTGCGTCAGTGTTCTTTATCCCTAGATGTGATCTCAATTGTTGGCTGGAGAGGAGTCGAATGCTAGCCCAGCAGTTGTAAAGTGATTATTGAAGGCTTCCACGACTTCTGTTCTATCGATGATGGTTCTGTTTCCACTGTGTAATTTTGCTGGGAGTGAATTACTTGGGTCATGGCCTGTCATATCTTTTATAGTGTTCCAGAACTTGGCAGGGTTGTGGTATGAGGAGTCTAGTTCAGCCATGTAGTATGCAGCTTTTGTGTCTCGCACTTTCTTGGTGCAGAGATTCCTGGCTTTTTTGAACTGCTCCCAATCAGTGGCTAACTTAGTTTTTCTAGCCTTTTTCCAAAGCTTGTCTCTTTCAAGGAGGGTGGATTTAAGGTCTGAATTGAACCAGCGACAGGTTTTATTTTTGATACGTAGTTTAGAGACTGGTGCATGGGTGTTTAGAGCACCTGTACTAATGTCATTTAGAACACCATATGCAATCTCCGTTGTGTTAGCTAGATAGAACTCTTGCCATCTTGTGGAGTGTTTTATGTCGTCCAGGTATGCATGGATGTTAAATTTCTATTTTGATCTCCTCATCATAAATTTTGTAGGGGATGAAAGCTTACATGCTGACCTAATTGCTGCAATAGTACAGTGATCACTGATGTCATTGAACAGCACTCCAGTGTGTGAGAAGAGGTGATGTTTACTCACTAATAGTACATCCAGTAGTGTGCTGTTTTTTGAGTTCTTTTTGTTTATTCTAGTAGGTTAATTTATGAGCTGTGTGAGCCCATACATGTCACAGAATGATATTAATGGTGTAGCTGCCTTGGAGAGCCAATTTAGGTTTAGGTCGCCTATGATTATAGTTTCTTCATTCCCCTGTTTGATTAAGTCACCCAAATAGGATATAATCTTGAGGCCAGCTGAGGGAGGTCTGTAACAGCCGATCAGCTGCAGTGAGGTATTGTTGGAGAGAGCTATTTTGAGGGATAGGCATTCAAATTCTTTCACCATAAAGGAAGAGTCAAGACAGATTGCAGATAGGTTGGCCTTTATATATATTACTACCCCCTCCTCTTGAGTGTTGATCAGCTCTGAATGTTTGATAATTGAGTAAGTTTATGTCTCTGTTGGCTGTGTCAGGCATAAGCCATGTTTCAGACACTACCAATATATCAGGTAGTGTATGGTTAACCCAGGCTTGGAGCATTGTGATCTTTTTTAGTAGACTACATACATTAATATGTAGAAGGCTTAGCCCTTTAATCTTTGCTAGTTCTGATGGTGCAGTGATGGTCCCTGGTGGTCCAGGGTTAAGTTCCACATTTCCTGAGCATATTAATAGTAGCAGCAGTATTTTCATAATTGCCACAAGAGATAGGTTATAGTTTCTTGTTGATGCCTTCTTTATTTTTTTTTATTCTGTTGTAGTCTTATTTGCCATCCAGATTCAGTTCTTCTGCCTCTCGTAAGAGAGAAGATTATTACTTTAGCAGATATGAGTGTGGAATACTTTTCTGTGTGCAGTTGGAGACAGGCACCATACAAATGCAAGACCGACTGTGTCCCTCCATAGTAATTGTTAAGTGGGTAACGTCGTATCAGTGGGAGGTCATAGGTACAAATCCAGTCTCTTCGGACTGTTGTGGAGTTGCAGCAGGATGAGAACAGCATCATGTCACCCTGCGTGGTATCCTGTGAGTGTCGGCATCTTTTGCTGAGTTCAGGTAACAGTAATAATACAAGGAGGCTCCAAAGAAAGCCCCCCATTATGAAGGTGACCAGAGGTATTATAGGAAGTAGCTTATGTATTACCCACAATGAATGCCTACTCAGTTAGTGGTGGGAGGGGTCTACTTGAGGAGTGTGAGAAGAGATTTGATGGAATTGATTGAATAGCCGGTAGGGGATGTCTAGAATAGGTATGACTTTTTCTGATGCTAGGTGGTTACAGGGTTTAGTTGAGACAGCAATATAGACAGCATGAAGAGTAGTATAGGAATCAACTGTCTGGTATCCAACAAAAGGATATTTAGCAGGCTATAGGTCAGCGAGCCTTAGCCAGGCGTGGTTTTTATAACATTGGCGGAAAGTGTCTACTTAGTAAGGGTAGGAACAGGGGGAAGGTGGGTGGGCATAAAAATTGCGGCTTTGCCGTACCTTTCCTGGAGGGTCGCTCCGGCTCTGTGGTTCTGGGCACCAGCTGGAGGTGTTGCCCACCCGCTGGCAAAGACTGGCCTCAGCGCTCAGTGAGGGGAACTCAGCAAGGGTCCTCCTCTGGGGATACAAGAAAGGGCAGTTTGAATTTAAATGCTTTTTAGCTCAGGCACAAGCAGAGCAGCAGGTGGGCCAAAAAATTAGCACTAAAAAGGCCAGGGATGGGGGCTAAGGTGCCAAAGTGTCTGGCTATGCAAGCTTAGCACAGGAAGGCTGTAATCACTTGTTTAACAATGCAAGACCTATCACAGTTTTCCCCACCCCACAATTACAGTGTTCAGCTCTTTTTCGTGACAAATTTACAAGCATTGCCCCAAATGAACACTTAGAAGAGGTAAAAAGAAGAAGATCTAAGCACAAGAAGAAACGGGTGCAAGCAGGGACCAACCGGGAACGAGAAGCCATGGAAAGCGCTTCGCTTTCGATTGGTTGCAGCTTTGCCGTACCTTTCCTGGAGGGTCACTCTGGTTCTGTGGTTCTGGGCACCGGCTTTAGGTACCGACCGCCCTTGTTCATTTACTTTCCTACTCTGACCTGACCGCCAACACCTGAGTTCTGGGCTTCTCAAAGGGTATGTCCTGCAATGTCTTGTTTTCATCTGCTCCAAGGGAGACTTTCCATTGTGCTTAATTTGCTTTTAGCAACTATCATTTCGGCTGTTAGTGAACTGCATCGTTTTGAATCAGGCATAGTTTGGTATCCTATTTTCAGTGCAGAGTTCCATATCTGTGAACTGCCCTGACAGGTTGTTCATTGCACTGTACACCTTGTGATCCCAAGCAGGTATTATTAACTCAGGTGCTGCTCAGAAACTTCTGCATGACAGTGGAGTGTTGTGGCACCTGATCTGGCACTTGCTGTACTGTCAAAGGCTCTGTTGGAAGGTATTTTGTCTGCCATGCAATTTTTTGAAAGAGTACAACCTCTTAGTTACAGGTGCATAAATCATTAACTGCAAAATCAAGATATGATTAAGATCGCACCTAAATGCAAGGAAAAACTGACATAGCATGGTCTCTGATAGAAAGACGTGAATTCGCAAGCCTAAATCAACACTATTTGTAGTGAATAATGCACATCTACTACTGCAACATTGTGGGCGTCATAAAGTATTGCAGCTTTTATATATATATATATATATACATACACACACACACACACAGAATATAAAAGCTACAGTCGGTCACTTTATGATGTCCACAATATCACAGTAGCTGCACGTTGTTCACTTCAAAGAGTGTTAGTTTGGACTCGCAACTTCACGTCTTTCTTCTCAGCAACCATATTATCTCATTTTTTACATGTATTTAGGTGCATCATAACTTTTTCAGTGAATGATTGCTATTGGTGCCAGATTCTTTGTGCAACTGTATGCTATTGTGTCCAACATGAAACAAGCAGTGGTGCTCTGCATTATTTTCATTGTGGGTTCCCTCTCATAGTCGGTCTTTGAAACATAGAAACATAGACTTTGACGGTAGATAAGGACCACTTGGCCCACCCAGTCTGCCCATTTTCCTACCTACTGGATAAGCTGCAGATTCTAGTTAACCAACAGCCTACTTCCTGCCACCCCCCACTACAATTGCCTTGTGTCTGTCCCATGCATGTTTGAATTCCCCCACTGTTTTAGCCCCAACAACTTCCCCAGGAAGGCAGTTCCACGCATCCACCACTCTCTCCATGAAAAAAGATTTTCTTACATTACCCCTGAGCCGTCTCCCCTCTATCTTTAAATTGTGTCCCCTTGTTCTTACACACATCTCTTTTTCTGAAAGATGCTACCCTCCTGGACTTTGTTGATTCCCTTGAGGTACCCGAATGTTTCAATCATGTCCCCCCATCCCTCCTTTCATCAAGGGTATACATATTAAGCTCTATCAGTCTCTCTTCATATGATTTCTGATGCAGACCCTGCACCATTTTAGTTGCCCTCCTCTGGACTGCTTCCATCCTGTCTATGTCCTTGCGTAGATGAGGTCTCCAAAACTGCACACAGAACTCCAGATGGGGTCTCACCAACTGTCTGTACAGAGGGATAACCACTTCCATTTTTCTACTTGTGAAGCCCCTTCCTCTGCATCCCAGTATCCACCTGGCTCTCCTCACTGACTTCTCACATTGCTTACCTACCTTTAGATCATCCAATATGACTACCCCCAAGTCCCATTCCATTTTTGTTGTTGTTAGTACCTCCCCTGCTATCGTGTACTCTTCTCCTGGGTTTTTGTTTCCCAGATGCATTACTTTGCACTTCTTTGCATTGAATCTAAGTTGCCATATGTCTGACAATTCCTCCAACCTTGCCAAGTCCCTTCTCATCCTTTCTACCCCCCCTTGTGTATCAACACTGTTACAGATCTTTGTATCATCTGCAAAGAGGCATACCTTTCGCTCCAGATCCCCTGCGATGTCACTGATAAAGATGTTAAAGAGGACCGGGCCCAGTACTGAGCCCTGAGGTACTCCACTAGTGACCCCCCTTTCTTCGGAATGTGTGCCACTCACTATTACCTTCTGTGTCCTGTTGTGCAGCCAGTTTGCAACTCAGGCTATCACCCTGGGACCCATTCCCAAGCTGGCTAACTTGATTATTAATCTTTTGTGCAGGACTGTGTCAAATGCCTTGCTAAAGTCTAGGTAGACCATATCCACAGCCCCTCCCTGGCCTATTACTTTGGTCACCCAGTCAAAAAAATCTATTAGATTCATCTGACATGACCTTCCTGCTGTAAATCCATGCTGCTTTGGGTCCTGTGCCCTGCTGGCCTCTGGGTACTCAATAGTTCTTTCTTTCAGAAATGATTCCATCATTTTCCCTATCACTGAGGTCAAACTTACAGGTCTGTAGTTTTCTGCTTCTGCCTTGCTCCCACTTTTGTGAAGGGGAATCACATCTGCCCTCCTCCAGTCCTCAGGTACCACCCCATCCTCCCATGATTTGTTAAAAAGTGTGGTCAGTGGTGTCACTAGGTCCTCCCTTAGTTCTTTTAGGATTCCGGGGTAAATCCCGTCAGGCCCCATTGCTTTGTCCACCTTGAGTTTTAGAAGTTCTTTCAGGACTCTATCTTCTGTAAATGGACTGGTGTCAACCCCCCTACCCAGAGTGCTTCTGTTGTCTGGTTTATGTAACTCCTCCTCATCTTCTTTTGTGAATGCTGAGCAAAAGTATTCATTCAATATATCGGCCTTTTCACTGTCTCCCTCTGCCCACCTCCCCTCTCCCTTATTAATCTTCACTATTCCTCCCTTAACCTTTCTATGCTCCCTAATGTACCTATAAAAGGTTTTATCCCCCTTCTTAACTGACTTGGCTATTTTTTTCCTCAGTTTGGGCTTTTGCTATTCTGACTACCTTCCCTACCTACCTACACTTCTTTCTGCTTTAATTGATACAGTTCCCTGTCGTGCTCCTTCTGTGATGCCTTCTATTTTTTGAATGCAGCCTTTTTCTCCTTAACCTTCCCTGCCACCTCTTTTGAGAACCATAGTGGTTTTTTACTCTGCTTTGTTTTCTTTATCTGTTTCACACAAAGGCTTGTTGCCTCTATGATGGCAGTTTTGATTTTTCTCCTTTGTTCTTCCACCCCTCCTTTTTTCCCATTTGCTAGTGTATTCCTCAGGTATTCACCCATTTTGCCAAAGTCAGCCCTTCTAAAGTCCAGTATGCTTGTTTTTGTATGGCTTGTCTCCATGGTTGTGCTTATTGTGAAGCACACTGTGCAGTGGTCGCTTGTTCCCAGATGTCTACCGACTTCTAAATTTGTGATCCTCTCTCCATTTGACAGTACCAGGTCTAGTATTGCTTCCTCCTGAGTGGGTTCCAACACTAGCTGTCTAAGGCCTGCCCCCTGCAGGGCATCGAGAATGACCCTGCTCTTGGATGTGGCTGCAGTACATGTCATCCAGTTAACATCTGGCATATTCAGGTCTCCCATTAACAGTATCTCCCCTTTTTCAGCCATTTTGAGAATGTCCTCTATCATTTTCTTGTCCATTTCCTCCCTTGAGATGGGGGTCTGTATACAACCCCTGTGCAGATTGTGATGCCATTCCCTGTCTCCAAGGTGACCCAGAATGCCTCTTGTCCTCCCCCTTTACATTTTAGTTCTGTAGCTTTGATCCCTTCCCTTATGTATAGAGCTACTCCACCTCCTCTTTTCCCCTCCCTGTCCATTCTGTAGGCTGTGTACCCTGGTATGTTGACATCCCAGTCATGGTTCCCCATGTACCATGTTTCTGTGACTGCCACAATACCCAAGTGTTCATCTTCCATCAAGGCTACTGGCTCAGGAAGCTTGTTTCCCAGACTATGGGCATTTGTACTCATTGCCCTCCATTTAATGTTGGCTTTGTCCTTTTGGGTGCATGCCATACCAAATTTCAAATTTGTCCCTCTTGATCCATGCTGTACCATTCTTTTTACGCTGCTGTATAGTCTGTGAAGCATATTATTTCGGATTGTTAAGTCCTGCTGTGTATATGTGATGCTGTGGAGCATTGCTATTAAGTGCTGTCTGCCTTCTCTCCTGCTTTTGCAGGTTGTCTTCCAAACCGGGGCAAGCCGAGGGTGGAAACAGGGAGGTAGGGTTTGGGCAGAATAGATGGGCCAAGGGGCCTTTCTCTGCTGTCACATATCTGTGTGTAAGCCACCACAAAGTATTGTGGGCGTCTTTACCTGGTCCTGTTTAGCGCCTTGTTTTATGATATTATTAGTTACACTGCATATTGGCATTATGTGCAGGCTCCACCTTATCAACCTTGGTCTGTGCCATAGCCATTGACCATTATTTTCAGCTTCCCACACCACCACACTACAATTCTTACTGCCTGCATAAGTTAATAGTGGGGAAGTTGCTGTTTGCGATGTGGTGCATATCTACTGCATTGTACCCATCTAGATATTTTTCCTTTTTCAACGACTTCACCATAAAATGCTGCCATGCTTTTCCCCTTGGCAACAGTAAGCACCTTTCACTATACTTTTCCTTAGCCACAATTCTCACCTCTGTTTACTGTACCCCCACACTGATGTTAATTTCTCCTCTCTTAGTTTCAGGTGGCATTGACAATATCAGGTTGCATTAGAAAGGTTGGTCATGGAAATTTCTTGACACTGCTGTCATGGCTTTTGCCATGACTGAAGCCCTACCACTCACCCTGTCCACTGAGTCTGAAAGCAGAGAACGAATGTGATCTCACATGCAAGGCATGATCATGCTGGGATGGCATCAGCCGCTACTATGTAATCCAGCATGATACTTGCCACAGGACTGGTTGCATTATTTGTGCTGCCCGTGCATCTCTGTATGCAGAACAACATTTCCGACTTTATTATAACACTGTCAGATGCAGTTTTAATACTGGTCTTTTTGCATACTAGATATGTCTTCAAAGAATACCATCCCCTACAGCCACATGTTCTGCACTCTCACTCATTGTCTGTACGGAACATGTAATTGTGTATCACTGAGGTTGTGTGTGTGTGTGTGTGTGTGTGTGTGTGTGTGTGTGTGTTCATGTCAAATACAAAACTCATCGATTTTTTTTTCCAGGGGTTGCAGTGGAGGTGGGAAGGGGCTTGTAATCTTGGACTTTTATGACCAAGACTTTGCAATTGGATTCACCTGACATAAACAGAAATATTTCTCACTAAGTATTACTGTGCCATGGGTATGGGGGGGGGATTGTTGACCAGCAGCATGTGCCCGTATTAGTGTGCACTTGTCATTGGCACTCATATGACAAAAGAAAATTTCATTAAACACTGCATATTGTATTCTCTGTGATCAGAAACAATGGCACCGCAGGTACTGCAGGGCGGCCTTGCAATTTTACTGCTCATAATAAATTTGGATTTTTCAAATACCTGTGGTGCCATTGTTTTTGATTACTTTGACTACAGGATTACTATTCGACACGTGTGCGTGGAGCTGAGGATTTTCCTTTCCTAGATATTTATTCTCTACATGCAGCATTCAACATGTAACTCTGAAGATCCCACGACACATCAATATACTACTGCTGCTTAGTGTCAAAGAATCATGTGTTCATGGCGTACTCCGACTACTGTCATCTTCAAACCGTTCACTCTGTCACCAGCAGCACACAGACCAGACGATGTAAACATCTCCACAGTAATGCCTTTGGAGCATTGTTCACATATTTTGCAATAATTTTTTACATATTGTTCCACTGCTCGAATTTTGAGCCACAAATGCACTCCTCCAAAAACAATTGCATTTCCCACAGCTTGTTTGGCATTTTTTTTAGAAGCATGGACTATGCTCATTGTACTGACTCTATGTTGCCATTCCCAGCTGGACTTTGATATTCATCTCTTTTAGATGTGCTTTGGTCCTCTCTTCTTCCTGTTGACAATTGACTTGTCTCCTCTTCAATATGCAATGTCCTGTCTAAATTGTTTGCTTACTACATCTTTGCAGTGTTTTCAGTCTTTTTTCACACCTTACACAAAGTCTTTGTTGCCAACAAAAGGTGTCTTTGATCTTGTAGTTCCTTTATTTGCATGCCTATTATTCCTGTCTTTACTTAAAGTTCCTAATCCTGGTGCATTTCATCCTGGAGGCTACAGACAGGAGTTGGGAAAAAAACTAGCCAAATGTGGATGTGGTTTTTCACACAGCAGTGAATAAAAGTCACACATCTGAGTCTAGTTACAAAACACTCCTGCTTTGTATTGCATGTATTTTAAAAATGTGACATTTGTCACCAATTTGTGTTCACTACTGCATTGTGGTACATCATACAAGTTCATACAGATCTTTCAAATGTCCCCTTGGAAGTTTTGTAGTGTTTCTTTATTTATTTGTTGCTCTTTCTGTAATTATTTTATTTAATTATTCTAGTTTTGCAACACAATGCCAGTGTATACCATCACTCCACTACCTTTCCTTATTATTCACCTACATGTGACCACTCACATGGGTATATGACCGCACATACCACCATAATTGTTATATACTAATGGTGGCAAGGAACTGTTTTGCCATGCTAAAAAGGACACATCTTGTTAGAATAATCATATAATAATAATAATTAATAATAATACAACAGCATGGAGTAAAGTTTTTAAACCTGTGTCATCCCACTCTGTTCACCCCACTGTCAATTACTTGAGTCAGTCTCATACACACTCTCCTGACCAGCAGAAAGATTAAAAGAGTTATACATGTGATGTCATAAAAAGATTATCATGGCACAGCATGGCAACCCATTTCCATGTGTAAGTTGTCACCACCCCTTGACTCCCCCCATCTTACTCCAATTGAGAACCGCTTGTGTTTCTCCTTTGACTTCTTCACACTCTCCACTGCATGCCCACCCCTCAACTCTTCTGTCAGTCCCTTTCGTGGCTCAACCTCTCTCTCTCCCTGAACTATTCTTCATAGTGTGTCACCGAACCCTTACACCCTACACCTTCGACCATGCACCTCAGTTCTTGTATTCAGCACTCCTGACAATAAGCTGTCAAACACTGTATTACTCCCCTTCACATACTGTAGAATGTCACTCATATCACTTCTATCCCATTTTCTGTCCCGAGGATACAAATCAAGTACTGTCAACTACTCCTCATATTTTATTTGCCATTCTCAGCAAGCTGTCTTGGGGTTTGGAAAGTACTGATGGGAAAACAGAAAAAACTCCTGTTTGGGTACTCGATTGTTAGGAGAGTCGAACTGTAGGGGGAGCAAGGGAAATGGAGTTCACTTTCCTGCCATTACTTTTCTGGGAGGGACTTGAAGTGAATACTCATGATTGTGGGAGCAGTAGCACGGGAGAGGGAACTGGATCTCATTGTCCACCTATGTACAAATGACCTGACTGTGACTAGGATAAGAGCAGTGCTGGATGAGTCTGTGTCATTTGGGAGGAGCCTATGGCAAGTAACACGCATGGTAACCTTCTTGGAGGCGTTTCCACTGTATGGCATGGTTAAGGGTATAGTTCTCTGTAATATAGAATTCAATGAATGGTCTAAAATGTGTTACTGAACTCTGAGTTTTGGCTTCATTGGGACCTGGAAGCCCATCCGGAGTGATTCAGTCCTATACAGGTGCGATGGTGTACATCTGTCTTTTAATGGAACTGTGATCCAAGCTGATAGGTTTAAATGTTTCATTGGCAAGCATTGAAAGTAGCAAATTGTGGTGCATCACTTAAAAGGAGACGTGATATTCCTGTTCCTACTCAAAAAAAAAAACTGTACTTAGCGAGGCAAACATTGCATTAGATCAGACAATCTGGATCATGTCAGGTGTACAAGGAGATAAATGCAGTAAGGACAGGGATGGGGCAAAAAAGTGGAAAGGCCTTCCAAAAATGGAGGTTGATGAGTACCAATGGCCATACTCTGGGTAACAAACTCCCTGCACTAGTTGCCTTGATGGAAGATGGATGCCTGGATATCATGTCAGTCACATAAACATGGTACACAGAGAACCATGACTGGGATGGCAACATACCAGGGTACACAATCTACATTGTGAGACAGGGATGCAGAAAGCGATGGAGGTGTTGCTCTCTGCATGAGGGAAGGGCTCAAAGTAACTGAACTAAATGGTAAACAGGTAGTATAGAAGGCACTGTGGGTCACCTGGGAGACTGGAATTTGCACCACAATCTGCACAGGGGTTGCATATATAAGTTTTTCTCATGGGGAGAAAATGGCAATGGAAATGATAAAAGTCATCCTTAGAATGATAGAAAAATGCTAGATATTGTTAATGGGTGACCTCAATATGCCAGATGTTAACTGAAGCAGGTTTGCTGCATGCAACATCAAAGAGCAGTGTCATTCTAGATGGCATGCCTCAGACAGCTAGTGTTGGAACCAACTCAGGAGGGAGCAATGTTGCACATAGTACTCTCAAAGGGTGATGTAGAGAGGATCACAGCTTTAGAATAGGTAGCCATTTGTGAACAACTGACCACCTGAAAAACTCCTAAACCTCAAGGTGGACAAAGGAATGGGGCATGCTTTGATTCATTCCAGAATTGTAAAAGAACTAAGTGGAGATCTAGAGACTCTACTGACTACCCTTTTTAACACATCATGGTGGGATGTTGTGGTACCTGATGACTTGGGTTTGACCTGTGTGATTACGCTTAACAAAAGTGGGAGCAAGGCATATGCAGGGAATTATGGACCTGTCAGTTTGACCTCATTGATCAGTAACAAGATTGA
This sequence comes from Neoceratodus forsteri, assembly GCA_016271365.2. NCBI lineage: Eukaryota > Metazoa > Chordata > Ceratodontiformes > Ceratodontidae > Neoceratodus > Neoceratodus forsteri. The sequence goes on along the minus strand of JADMNL010000034.1, from coordinate 18,177,345 downwards.
ATCTTTTTTAAAATAAAGAACTGTTGAGTGTCTCTAGCCCAGCATTGCACAGGAACCAATGTATCATGGATTTACTGCAGTAAGGTAATGTCAGATGACTGTAATTGATTTATTTGACGTGGTGACCAAAGTAGTGGACCAGGAAGGGGATCTGGATATGGCCTATCTAGACATTAACAGGGCATAAGAGGGTAATAGTACATGAAGTACATGTCAAAAAATGGGGATACTAGTGGTGTGTCACCCGCTTCAGTACTGGTACCAGTCCTCTTTAATGTCTTAATAGCTGACATTGCAGACAGGCTGGAAGGAAAAGTATGCTTCTTTGTGGATGTCACAAAGATTTGGAAAAAGGTTGTTACACAAGAGGGGGTGGCAGTGGAAAGGATGAGAAAGTACTTGGCACAGTAATAGGTGTGGTGAAATGTATGCCAGCTTAGATACTAGACCAAGAAGAGGTAAGTAATGCATCTTGGAAACAAATACCCTGGTGAAGACTACACATTCGGGGGGGGGGGATGTTGATGGTTACTGGATGTACTAACAACAAAAAAAGGAAAGGGACACAGGGTTAGTGATATCAGGTGATCTTACAGTGGGCAAGCAATGTGAGAAGCCAGTAAGGAGTGCTGCTGGGATACTAGGATGCATACGGGTAGGCATTGCCAGTAGAAAACATGAGGATGTTATCCATCAGTACCGGCCATTGGTGAGACCCCATCTTGAGTACTGCATGCAATTTTTTAGACCCCATCTCCACAGAGAAATAGACAGCATGGTGGCAGGCCAGAGGATGGCAACAAAAATGGTGAAGTTTCTCCACCCGAAGCCATACGCTCAATGAGTAAAACAGCTTAATATTTATTCCCTAGAGGAAAAGAGGGAGACACAGACATGATAGAGATGTTTTAGTACTGCCATGGAATTAACAATGTCCATGGGTATCATTATTATGAAAAAGAGATGTGCAATAAGGTGGCCACAGATAGTGGTGGACAGCTCATGGGGCAGCACAAGGCTTTATGTTTGGCACTGAGAGGGTGGTGCGCACATGTAATGGCATTCAGGAACAGTGTGTGGTATCAAAAACTGTGATGTAATTCAAGAATGTATGGGACACACATAAGGAAATCATAATGTGTTGTAGGAGTAAGGAGAGTGTATCCAATAGGTAGTTAATTAGGAAGACTCATTGTGCCAAGCATCCTGTTTGTGCCGTCAATGTCTCTATTTCTACGTTTCAATCAAGGAAAAGTATTACTATTTGCTGATGACATAATTATCTTAAACTGGGTTAACAGACAAGGTGGGGGGGTATTGAATGTTTGAGAATTGACTTGGAGAGGTTAGCGTAATGGTCCAGACTATGGCAGTTTACATACAATGCAAAGCAGTACTAAATAAAGCATCTTGTAAACTAAATCCCAGGGGAAGATTACTCACAGAGGAGGTAAGGTACTAACATAAACTAACATTAAAAGGTACGTGGTGGTGGTCATATCTGAGTACCTTAAGGTAGGCAAGCAATGTGAGATGGTAGTAAGTAGAGCTTTGTGGAAACATGGAGGCATGAGGAGAGGCATAACTAGTAGGAGATTACATACTAACATACTATGAAGCCAGAATATTAGGCCCTATGGTCTATTGAGTCTGTCTGATGATCAGTGCCTTCTCTAGCCACCGTTTTAGCCCCCGTCCTTTCCTACAAGGTATCCCCTTTCCAAGCTGTGCTCCTGGATGCACCCTACCCCTATACCTATCCCTATCCCTGCTCTTCTTGACGTCCACCACAGTAGTAGAACCCACCAGCCCATTGGGCAGCACATTCAAGGGTTCCACCACCTTCTCAGTGAAGTAGCACCTCCTTGTTTCTCCACTCAACCTCCCCCACTTCTGGCTTCATTGAGTGTCCCTTGGTGTCCCCCGGCTCCCTCAGCTGAAAAGACCCCCTCAAGGCTTACCTTATTCATTCCCTTGAGATACTTGAATACTTCTATCATATCCCCCCTGTTTCTTCTCTCCTCCAACAGTCCAACAGGTACAGGTTGAGCTCCCCCAGTCTCTCTCCTCATAGGGTCTTTCCCATAGCCCCAGTACCATACTGGTCACTCTCCTTTGCACCCTTCAGTAACACAATGTCCGTGTTTTATTAGGGATGCCAAAACTGCACACAGTATTCAGTGTGTGTTCTAACCAGGCAATTGTACAGCGGAAGGTGCACCTCACGACACCTTGAGTTTACCCCCCCCATGGCTATGCACCCCAGCATTTTATTTGCTTGGGCCCCAGCACTTTTACACTGCTCTGAGTTATACATTTTGTCATCCACTGCCGCCCCGAGGTCTTTCTCCCCCCCAAGATATCTGCAGTGTCTCTCCCTCCATGGAGTATATATGAGTCAGATTTTTGGCACCCCTGTTGCAGAAACATGCATTTCCCAATATTAAATTTTAGTTACCAGGCTCATGACCATCTCCCTAGAGTCTCCAGATCTTCCTGGAGATCCATCTTTCCCTCCTTCTCATCCACCACTGCCCACAACTTTGACTCATCCACAAAGAGGCTCATCCCACTCCTGATACTCCCATTGATGTCCTATATATAGGCATTAAACCAGAGTCTGCTCATCACTGACCCCTGTTGGACCCTGCTTGTGACTTACCTTGAGGATGAGACTTAACCCCCCCATCCTCACCCACTGAACTCACCCCTATAGCCAGTTTCCTATCCACCTGAATATCTTCCACACCCACCACTATATTCTCCAGCTTCCCCAGTGGCCCATGTTGTGGAACAGAGTCAATTGCCCTGCTGAAGTCCAGAAAGAGGACATCCACTGACCTGCCCTGATCCAGAGCCCTTGACACCACTTCCTAAAACTCCAACAGATTGGTCTGACACGATCTACCCTTAACAAAGCCATGTTGGCAATCGTCTTGGTGACCCTGTGAGCCCCCTCAATCCTCTCCTTCAGCTTGACCTCCATCACTTTGCCCACTACTGATATCAGGCTAACCAGCCTGTAGTTACCCAGCTATACCCATGAGCCACCCTTGTGAATGGGCATGATATGTGCCATCCTCCAGTCAGGTGGAGCCCTTCCTGACTACAGGGATGAGTTAAAAAGGTATGCTATGGGATTGGCCAGGGTATCTGCCAGTTCCTGGAGCAGTCTTGGATGAATCCCATCTGAGCCCAGTGCCTTGTCCCCTCTTAGGGCCTTGAGGGCTTCCCACACCCTCCCTCTGAGTATTTTAACTTCCATTTCCCACATTTCATCTGCCATGCCCCAAGCCCCCCGCCCCCACTTTCCTAGCCGTGCTAGGTCCCCACATCCTCTTTGGTAAAGACCAAGTCAAAGAAGTCATTTAATACCTCCGCCTTCTCCCCAGCCTCCTCCACCCACCCACTCCCTATCCTAATCTGACTAATCTGCCCCTTTGATTTCCTTCTTTCCTCAATATACCTGAAGAAACCTTTTTTCCACCATTCTAATACCCTGTTCCAATCTCAGCTCTGCCCCTGCCTTTGGTGACCCTCATGGCTGCCTTATCATACTCCTTCTTGGATATAGCTCTCTGAGAACATTTATATTGCCTATAGTCAGCCTTCTTCCATCACCACATCCTGGACCTCCCTCATCCACCAACTTGGCCTCCTGGCTCTGCCACACTTGCATCTTCCCCTCGTTAATGCCATGGTCACCTTTAGGAGTCATTTTTTTATACTTTCCCATCTGGCCTCCGTGCCCATGCTTGGCCTGATCTCATCTAGGTAGCCCCAAAGGATCTTCTCTATAGATATGCTCTATCCCCCCCAAAAGTCCACCCCTCTAACATCAAACACTGTTGCTCTTGATTGTTCTACCCCACCCTCTAATGTTATGGAGAACCAAACCATGGCATTGTTGCTTCCCGCTAGTGGGTCCCCAACAACTAGGTCCCTGATGAGCTACGTGTCTGTCAGAACTACATCCAGGATATGTCCTTCCTTTGTTGGCTCAGTCACCAGCTGGGCAAGGAACACATCCTGGAAGACATACAACATGCACTGCTCCCTGCTTGATGATGACGCCATAGTTGCAAGCCCTCTCTGGGCATATTTAGGTCTCCTAGCAACACAGTGATGTCCTTAACACTATCACAGTGTGCCTTAAAGGTGGCCACCAGTCCTTCCTTTTGTTCATCCTCCTGCCCAGGAGGTCTATATAAAACCCCCATCTTCACCTGTTTACCCCCGGGGACTGCAGGGTGACCAAAACAGCATCTACCTGATCTCTTGTTTTCTCAACCTTGCTTATCCCTATGATATCCCTAATGATGAAAGCAACCCCCCTCCCCTTCCCTCCACCCTATACCATCTGCATGTGGTGTACCCTATTATGTTTAGGTCCCAATCATGTCTGGACATGGCCTAAGTCTGCATGACTGCCGCCAAATCCACTCCTCCCCAACAGCGCATCAAGCTCCAGGATCTTGCTCCCCATGTCATTGTGTTTTTTCTCATAAGGGCCTTTGTCACTCCATGTCATCAGATCAGCTGATACCAACCAGACTGAGTGGACTGCGGCCTAACATGGAAGGCCTTGCGCTGTGACTGACTCAGCACGTAAAATGCACAAGACAGAACTGGATGTCAATCGTGGAAAATGCTGTATTTCAATTGGAGATCAGATGTTATGGTTGATGATATTAAAATGTGCCCTTCAATTAGATCAACATTGTGACATGACATGCATTCTACTGGACATGTGAGTTGTCAATGATCATAACATACTCTAATGTTGTCGATGCAAAAGATGCGTTCAATGCTGTATTACATTCTTACGGTAATTTAGATTCGATGGATCACAATTTAATTGTGCATGTGCACACACCAATAACAGTGCCTACATTTCTTGCTTACTAGTACTGTTCAAGTGCTGAATTTGATCACAATGTGATCACAGAATATTCCTGCTTTTTGCCACCTGTCAGTAAAATAATGCTGACTGTAGTCACCGTTATTAACTTGGTTGTGAGCTACTTTTTATTGCTCTCTTCCTTAGGCATGATCAGGTCACAGCAAACAGTAAAGAGCATGTGCCAGTGAACTCCTCACCAGTGCATCATTCAACGCCACAGCCAAGAACAGGAGTAGGTAATTCCCAGTTGCATTCCACACCGATTTCTGACACATCTTCACATCAAAATAACTGTACCATTGAAACATCATACCTTGGGCAAGTATTTCAGAGAGTTCTGTATCAAAAACAACACATCAATATTTATTACTAATTATTGTGTTTCAATTGAATTGTAGGTGGGAGCTTGATCGCATGTCAGACGATCAACAACAAAAAAGCAGTGGTGTGTGTACCTTGGCAAGACATTATGGCTACACGGAAACAAGGCCTAATAACAAAAACTTTCTATACATGCCTGCTACACAGTGAGTTACCGTTGTTGTCACACTGTTTCGTGACATCATGCAAACTCTGTCTTTACCAAGCTGCATGCATTCACAGATTTCATGCCATGACTGACTTATGCCTTACTATAGTAAAGCTTATGCTTTGTATTGCATCCATGGAAAGTAACAATGATTGAATATTTTGCCAGAATTCATTTTTCTATGCAAGGACTGCTACATTGTGACACCATACTGTTTCAGTGGGACACCTGAATTTTACTGACATCATCATTGTACACACATTCTACATGTAGCCATGATCACAGTTATGTGAAATAGTGATGATGCAATTCTTACATGTCATTATTGTCTTTTATTCACAGGATTGTTTCCCTTGATGTACATGAACATACCTATGTTGTGGACACACTTTTAACGTACAGCACATCAACGTGTATATCTGTGCAGTACAGAAAAAGGTAACGTCTCACTTTGGTTACTTGTTAGTTTGGTTGGCTTGTGCCTCTATTGACATTGTTGGCCAGCAGTCTTTTGTAAGTTAGTCAATAGTAACCTTAGTGTTGACAGTGACAAAGTCTTGTATGGCACCTTAAGCTGTTCAATTGCAGTGCTGTCTTGTACCACCTATCATTCTGTAACAATTCAAATCCACAGATCGCAGACAGAGAACAAACTTGTTATAACGTACTGTAGGTAATTGTACCCATTACTGTTGTGTCTGCTGTACAAATTGCTGCTCGTTATGTTGTTGTAACATTATTTTACAGCACAGAAGATTTACCAAATGCATCAGTTCCTATCGATGTTTTTGGGATTGTCTGAGTCTGAGGATGACAAAGAGGATTTTCCCTAAACAGACACTGGTGGCAACATCCACAACAACAACCATGCTGACAATGCAGCGGCACAAGCATTGGTGGACCAAAAACTGTTTGTGGTGTTCTTTGACAACATAATGACACTGGCCGAACAATGCCAGCGCAGGAGTTGTTGAAAGTGCAGTACGACACTGCAAATAATTACTCGCATTAATGCAAGTTGCCTACATTTGTCCTGGGTAAGATTGTATATAAGTATTCAAGTAGCAATTATTGACAACACAAATTACAGCCATTGCCCTAATGTCCCATTGAACTGATGCTTGTCAAAGTGAGTTTTGCTCGTTGGTTATGATGTTGTTCTGGCATTTAACACATTTTGTGTTATCCATTATTTGAAAACCTATTATACTACATTGTATCCGATCAATAATTTGTATCACTAGTCCGATTATGTACAGTTTAATCAACCATCTTGCAAGACTGTTTGCCTAGTGTTGACTACGTGACAATAAAAGAAAAAAGTACACATCTTTTCCAATTGACTAATGCTCTGCTTGCTCATCTCTTTCTGACAGGTGTGTGGAAATAATCACATTGACTATAAGTGGGCAAGTCAACACAAACTCAAGCATGGATTCAGTGTTGGTGACTTAATGATATCAAGTGCCATTACACTGTCTGGCAATAACTTTGGAAAAATTGCTTTTTTTTCTAAATTTTTGAAGCTTGCAATGCCAAGTGAATCATCATTCTTTTGTTTCCAATGTCACTATATAGTACCTGTAATACAGAGGGTGTAGCATACAGAGCAGATGAAACGTTTCCAAGAGCATGTCGGTAAAAAAGTGGTTATCATGGGTACGATCTAATACAAGACTACTTACATTATGTCTGTTAAATAAATTGGCTGGTAATTCATTGCCAGCATGTGGTTTCTTTTATTGCAGTATATTTGCAGTTGACTAATGCAAGCATTACTTTGATTTTCACTAGGTGATGGTCGAATGGACAGTCCTGGGCACTCAGCACAGTACTTCACCTATACCTTCATGGATTATGATATCAGGGAAATACTTTACATGAATGTTGTTGATAAAAGAGAGACTGAACTTAAGTCAACAAACATGGAGAAGTTGGCATTTCAGCGTGCTTTGGACAATCTACTTGACAATAGCATCGCTGTGGTGATGGACACACATCTGCAAATAACGTGCATGATGCATGAGTATGGCAGTGTCAATGATGTTTTTGACTTTGAACAGCACTTAACCCTGTCTGCAATCATTGTTTTCTCTATATGCAGGTAATAGTTACCCCAGAATTAAACACTCCTATGACATATGACACAATGCAAAGAATCTTGCAAAATGCATCGTTAAGGTTACCCTCTATATTGTTTTAATGTTTTTCAAAAGACCCACAGATGAATGATTGTTGGATCAAAATTCAACATGAAAATATGTGCATACTGTTTCTTTTTACACCTTCTAGGTGTGAAGTCAAAAAGGATGTAAAATCTTGCATAGATGGTGCCGTGAACACTTCTGGCACTGCTGACGGAGTCCAGTAACTACTATGACTTTCTGGTATGGCTACAAAATTTACATTACAGTGTCTGTGACTGTCTTAAACAGTGTTAGCCATTGCAGTAAAACTCCTTTATCTATTATTGTTTTAATAAATAGTCGCACAGTGGCTGTGTGTCACTGGTGTTCGTTAGCATAATCAATGTTAACATGGTGATATATATTTTCTTGTGTTGCAGGTACAGAGTGCAACTTATTTTTTGTTATGGTTTGATACTGTTATCTACTTTTGCTTATTTTCCTTTACAGGCATGGTGGCGTGGAGTGGGTCACCATGTAGCGAACGTTCATGAGTGGGAAGTGGGGGTCGGAGTTGGCCATGGCAAGTGCAGTCACTCAGCTTTAGACACAGCACAGGATAAAGAATGGCAGGTTTCTGCATCTACCCCACACAGAGAACTAATGAAAGTGCTAGTGAACAAATGGTTCATTGCAACAATTGACTACTACCTGCGCTTTAGGTACTGTGGCAAACTTATGGCTTTAGGTATATGCTATCAGTAAAGGTGTGTGAATGGTCACAAAAGACTGTGGTCAGAGTGGAATGATGCACATATTCCTTATGTTGCTCCTAAGCTCTAATTATGTCACTCTGCTTTACAGGAGCACTGTGGAACTCAAGCAATTTCAACAGCACATTCTAATGTATGTTGCAAAGCACTCTGCTTATACATTTCCTGTGTATTGAGCATGCAAGTACCTAGCAGCCATGGATTACAATCACCACATCAGATGGCCGTACATGCTGAACAAAAAAAGAGAGAAGGTGTAAGTAGTTAAATGACTGTAGTAGCTATCTAGTAGTGTAAAGCAATGTCTGCTGCCATTATTTCCATAACATTACCCAATGCAAGATTGGGCTTTCTGAACACTTGTTCTCATGAATCCTTGCGTGCCTTAGTATGTGTTGTTTATCATTCCCAATCCATTACTTCAGTTATGCTGTTGTTGGGCAGTAGTATGTAAAACAGATGTGTTTACAATACTGTGATTTGCACTTTGTATCTATAGCTATGTATGGAATCAGCTTGCTCACTACTGCTACTTAGTGTGCACCATAATCTGCATACATATGATGTGTTGATTTGAGCTGCGTTGTCTCTTATAATGGCCTATGCTTTAGCATCTGTTCAGTTATAGACGGCTGTTCAACAAGAAGAGTGGTAGATGGACAGTGGTTGTGAAGAAGACTGCAAAGGACTACTTCTACATTTCAGACAATATGCAGCAAATCATCGTAATGCATCTACAAACAACAGCGAGTGTTACGTCAGCCACTACATTAACTGAAGAGGACCCACGATGGATAAAAGCGAATATTGCCTCTGTTGACCCGCCGATACAAAGGACCTTATTACACAGAATATGTCATGTTACCTTCCTGCAAATGTACAGGATAATGCAACAACCAGTGACTAATGTTCGTAACTGATCTGACAATTGAATTAGAATCACATATTTGTTTTGTGTTCATTGCTACAATCTGAAGACAATTGCAGTCAAGGTCAATGCTTCCCACTATCCAAGACGCTGATGAAACATAAGAACCTAATAAGCTGAAAAGTACTCATCGCACAGGTGATGAAAACATGCTGTAACTATGCTTGTATGGCTTGGATCTCTTGTCTGCTGTAGTGTACCCCAAAACGCAACATCATAAAGATGATATTTCTGGCCATCTATGGTATACCACAGACTGTTATGTACATTTAGTCCTACTGAAGGAGGCAGTCAAGTATCCATACATTACTGTGTAAATGACACAGTGTTCAACACAATGCAGAAAGGTAAAATGTCTTAGTTCTCAGATTCTGCAGTTATGTGGTGTAGTCTTACCCATGGTGATATGCATGGTGAGGGCAAATGCTGTGTCTGCAAAATGAGCAACAGTTGCCAATGCTGACAAGTTGTTTTTCATATGGCCAATATTACATAGTTTGGCCTCAGCACACACTATGTAGCACTTTGCCAGATATTGTACCACAACGACTATGAAGTGCATCAATAAATGCAAACTGTTGCTTTCAGAGATGACATTCTCATTATGCAAGCATAGTATGTAAAGACCCATGTATGCCCAGTGTGTTCCTCTTTACTTCATTTGTACTCCACTGGCTAACGATGCACTAAATAAATGTAATGTGTCACCGGTTTTGGTATATGCTGCATTTTCACCTTGAATATTAATCTACTTTACTGTTAAACTTGCTACTGTGGCGTTACCACGGATGAAACCCACTTCTGAAACACTGTGCAGTATTCTGCATCTGACCGACCGAATAAAGAAATGTACTTTCAATGGCAATTAGGCACTTTTGTCATGCTGGAAACTGGTATTCACTTCATCCTGTTAGTGTTGCATTTTCATGAATAGTAAAAGGAACTATTTGCTAGTGAAATTACATTGCTTTATTCTGATGGTCTGCATCAAAATGCTGTAGACTTGGCCTTCATCATGGGGGATGCCACTCTACCAGTGAACAAGAACAAAGTGTTTTTCTGGCAGGACATATTCAGTCATGGGACCATAGCACATGAGCTCAAAGATGCAGTATACAGACTAGTGCACATGTGCTAGTTATGTTTCGGTCACAATAAGCATTACCACTTGTTTTGTAATGTGAAACTGGAGGGCACTGGGTCATAATGTCGCAAGACATTATGCCACATGACAAAATTGCTCTGCCAATACAGTGCGATATTGTAATGCGGCATAAGTTTTTTCTGTGGGTGCTTGCCACCCCTCCCCCATTATAGGGATCTGCGCCCACCCTGCTCCCCCATTAAAGATTATCAACGCCGGGGATCAACTGGAGATACACAATTTTGGAAAAAAACAAGATGTCTGGGACTGGGAATCAAACCTGGTCCCTGACACAGCGTCTGGGTTCCTGCTGCTGCGGCTCAGTCCAGTGAGCCGTGGCAGCTGCTCAGCAGAACCCACTCCCAGCCGAAGTCTCATCCTCTGCCTGGGATTGTGTGAATGGTGCAATACCGCATACAGCAGTATACGCGGTATTGCACCATTCACTGCCATGGACAGCGCTGTTTCTGGTTAGCTATAATGTCACATGCTATTAAAAGTACAGTATTATGACCCGGTAGGAAACAGAAGTATGGGTGACATGACCATGTTGCACAAGCCTGGAGTTGTGCATACTGTGTTTGCATCCATACTTACTAGGGTACTGCACACTGTTAGAAGGTGTACCAGTAAGTGTAACTAGGATCCCTAGTAAGATGAGGGTAAAGCAGTAGTAGTAGTAGTAGTAGTAGTAGTAATCCTGCCAGTGCCGAGGGCAAGTGGGGAGAACAAGCAAACAATTAGAGAAGTGAATCAGTGGCTCTGGGAGAGGTGCAAGTCTAGGGGTTGTATGGGCTGGTGAGGGTTAGGATTCAACCGGGAAGGATAAGGGGCCACACACTCTGGACAGGCTCCAACTCAGTTTGGAAGTGAGGGAAAGCCTGAAGCTGAAAATAGCAGTGTTCATCAGTGACAGGTGGGGTTTAAACTTGTGAATGGGGGATGGATAAAAGAAGAGGTTGTTACAGAGAGTCCCTTAAAAGAGGGGTTTGTTCTCCACCCCCATAAGGTGCTTGAAGCATACGGAAAAAGGCCAACAGGTACAGTGCCAGGGGAGAGAGTACGCACCCACAAGGGAGCACAAAGAGGTGGGGAATGGGAGGAGGGAAAAGGGATGCACAGTGGTCAGGATACATGGCAGGAGATTGGTAAATAAGATGCCTGAGCTACAGACAATGCTAGCTGAGTGGGCGATGGACGTTGCAGCTGTCACTGAGACCGGGGCCACCAAAGGGCATGACAGGGACCTAAACCCAGAGGGTTACACTATGTTCAGGAAGAACATGTGGAAGGGGGGATTGAATCACTGATAGTCAGAAATGGCATTGTGATGATGGGGGGTGAAGGAGGAGAAGGAGAAGGGGAGCGTGAAAGTGATTAGGGTCACTCGGAACACACGAGGTGTGTGAGTAAAATTAGGGGTGGTAAACACACACACCGTGCTGGTGGGTGATCTGGAAGAGAGTGTGGTGGAACATGTTATGGGACACTATAGACTGGCCAAGGGACAGGTAGTGGTGATGGGGTACATAAACATGCCATGGACAGACAGGGTGACTATGATGTCCCCAGTGGCCAGGGAGCAGAGGTTGCTGGATGTCTTCCAGGACACTTTCCCAACCCAGCAGGTGGGGGTGCTAACTAGGGAGGCCCAGATACTGGACATATTCTTGGCAGACAGTGAGCAGATGAGGGGCCTGGAGTTGAGGGGCCCATTAGTAGGGAGTGATCATGAAACATTTAGGTTTCTCCTGGACCTAGGGGGTGCGGAAAGCCGCACAATGACGGAGGTTATTGACCTTAGGAGAGCAGATTTAGGGGGGATGGGAGGGTTCCTTAATGGTCCTCTGGACAAGATAAGGCCAGACATGGATGCTGACAGTAAGTGGGTGATCATAAAGAGGGAGATGCAGGAGGCTATAAGAACAGTGAGTGTATATGTGTGTGTGTGTGTGTATATATATATATATATATAGAGGCAAAAAACTCCATTTAATGCATTAGTTAGAGTTGTTCTACAGTGACAAAAGTGAGGAAATTTGGTGTTAGGGTTGAAGCCTCCATTGGCCCCCCCCACCCCAACCAACATGAGTGCGTTGGGGAGTAGTTACCCTAACTCTCACCCCATCAGATGTGTGAAGAAGCAGAGGTACAGGATAATTGGGTGAGAGTTAGGACCGACAACCCCAACGCGCACCCCGATGCCGGTTGGGGGTGTGGGTGGGGGTCCAAGGGGGGCTTTCAACCCTAACACTGAATTTCCTCACTTTTGTCACTGTGGAACAACCCTAACTAATGCATTAAATCAGAGTTTTTTGCCTCTAATTTCCCTTCTTTTTGAGAAGGATAATGAGAAATAGTGAATGTAATGTGTGGCAGGAGCATAGGTTCAGACGGTGCCCACACAAAACGCAAATGGTAATGCGATGGTGACACAAAGTGAAACAGAAAGATAAACAGTACTGTAGACAGAAATGGTTAAAATAACGCAAACACAAGTGCAATTGGAAATGCGAAGGGTAACGCACATGGTACCGTAGACGGGAACAGTAAGTGAAACTGTTACGGAACCACAAGCAGAAGCGGTAAGGGTAACAGTAATGTAAGCGCAAAGGCTAGTTTTCCCCAAAAGCTGCATAGAGAAAGACAGTGAGTACAAAGAATGTATGCATAATAATGGGTCTCAGAGCAGAACATGAGTTAGAATAGTAAATTGCTTATATCTCAGGAACAGTACGACGTTGAAAAAAAAATTAAAAGTCATATGATTTATGACTTTCCTGACTAGTTTTGTACTTAGCCCTGGTTAGAGGTCTAAGCATTTTTCTTTTTTTTTTAATTCATATTTTATTAGTAAATTTTTCACTAATACAGGGGTCAGAGAATTACCACATACAATGCTAATACTCACAGTGATACATGAGCTGTCCCCATCCCCCTCCCCCACCCCATACAGCAGCACAGTACTTACAAAAATAGAAGAATACAATATAGTATCATGAATCAAAAAGCACTTGAAGTACAGACTCATTTAGCAGCTCTGACCATAATTAATGTGTGAAGGGGATCCCAAGTATTCTTGTACCACTACAACTTATTGTGGAGGCTCGCTATCGCTTTCTCAGTACTTAAGTTGGCCAAAATTTCATTAACCCATTCTTGATATGTTGGGCTTAATGTATCCCTCCAATGCCGAAGCACAATTTTCTTAACAGATAGTGCAGTCATGGAAATATGAAACCTTCTAATTCTAACCTTGACAGAGGATAAATCCCCCAGCAAACATACGTCTGGGGTAAAGTATTCCTGCAAACCCAGTATGGGGTCTAGATTATTCTGTATGACCATCAATAATGGCTTTACCTTAGGGCATGACCAAAAGACGTGGTGAAGCATACCTTCCTCTTGACATCCTCTGGTACAGGCCCCCAAACTTATAAGACCTCATTGCCTTAGCTTCACAGGGGTATAATACATGTTATGCAATATATGGTATTGCATAAGGCGGAGTCTATCCTGAGAGACATATTTATGGCAGAACTTCCATAAAGCTGACCAGTTAGGAGTATATTGAGGAAATAAAGAAACCCAGAGCCTAGTGGGGCCTTCAGGTCTCCCATATTTCCAATGATATAGGACACGATATATTTTGGAGATAGCACCTGGTGACCCCAATAAAGAGGAGAGATCCGATACAAACAGAAAAGCAGGTGGACGAGGAGGGATATTACCAAATATTGCAGAGAGCAGATGTTTCTATTGGGCCACCCTGAAGTAAAAAGTTAACAGATATCAAACTTGCAAATTATATTAGAAACCGAGAGCCATTCCCTTGCGTCATCCAGAAAAGTAGAGATTATCCCATCCCCAATCTGGTGCAACCATTTATGAGATATCATCTTTTTGTTTATTAAGAAAGACGGGGAATTCCAAATGGACTGGGACAGATCCAGTTCTGGGGAATACCGCAGAAATGAACAAAGCTACGTGTGAACTCTGAGGGAAGTTCGGATAATGGGACAACTAATAGTGTTCAGAAGGGAGGCTATTTTAAGATAGAACATTGTCTGGGGGTCAGTGTTCTCAGATTGAATAAAGTTGAACTCGATTTTGAGCCAGACCGGTCTTAAATATTCCAGACCTGGATTCACCCACCGCAAATATTTTGCAATATGACTAGCACAGTAATAAATTGCTAGATGGGGGATCCGCAGTCCTCCATCTAGTTTCTGAGCAGCTAGTTTGTAATATGCTAACCTGGTTTGTTCATTAGACCAGATGAAATTTGTGAAAATTCCATGCATTTTATGGAACCATGATAATGGTGTAAAGGAGTTAAGAAGCAAGAGGGGATAAAATAAATGAGGAAAAACATTCATTTTAATGATATTAATGCAACCCCAAAGAAAGAGAGGGAGTTTGGACCATCTATTGAGATCCTGAACTATCACTTGGGAGAGAGGCTCCAAATTTTCTTTAAACCAGGAGGAGGGGTTAAGCGTCAAATTAATACCAAGGTATCTGAGAACACGTGGAGACCAACCGAGACCAAAAGACGACAAATCATTTTTAAAAACCTTATGATTAAGAGGGACAATGGAGAATTTATTTATATTCAACTTATAATTCGAAAGAGCACTGAACTTGGCAATTTCCCTCAACATGATGGGAATTGAAGTTTTTGGATGAGATAAATGAAGGAGGAGATTGTCAGCGTAAGCCGTGATCTTCACCACCTGATTGCCAATTGGGATACCGCTTATCTCAGGATTATTGAGAATGTTACGGATAAGGGGCTCTAAGTATAAATTAAATAAAAGGGGGGAGAGAGGGCAGCCCTGTTGGGTACCGGAAGACAAAGGAAAGGGTTTGGAGAATGCTCCGTTGCCAGAGACTCTGACAGATGGAGTTTGATATAAGGCCTGACTCCACTCTATAAACTTAGCCGGAAAACCAAATACTTTAAGGGCCTGAAACAGGAAATTCCAATTGACATGATCAAATGCCTTCTCGGCGTCCAAGGAGACCAATCCCATGGGAAAGGCAGCATCCCTGGACACCGAATCTATGTGTGACAGGGTACGTAGATGGTCAGCTGATGAACGTCCCCTCATAAACCCTACCTGAGACATATTAATCAGGTCAGGAAGAACTTGTGTTATTCTATCAGCCAATATCTTGGAGAGAATTTTGATATCTTGATTCAATAAGGAGATTGGTCTGTAGCTTTGCACTAATTCCAGATCTTTATCGGGCTTAGGGAGAAGAACAATCAGGTCCTCAAACAAAAGTGCAACTATTTTTGCACCAGAAAGAATGTGACAGTACAACTGGTGGAGAACTGGCATTAATTGTGATCAAAAAGTTTTATAAAATAAAGCGGAAAAAACATCTGGTCCTGGGTCCTTATCTGAAGGCAAAGCCCCAATGACCTCTGATATTTCCTCTAGAGATATTGGTGAGGATAGAAAATTCCTCTGCGATTCCGATAGAGAGGGTAGAGAGGAATCCCTCAGGTAGGCCTCAAGCTCTTCTAAGGAAGGAGGGTTGTCCATGTCCCTATACAAATCCTCACAGAAAGAGACAAAATCCTGCACAACCTCAGAAGGGGATTCCTTCAAGGATCCATCTGCCTGGGCCCTAATTGGAGGTATGAATCTAGCAGTTTCTTGCTGCTTTAACCTTAAGGCTAGCAGGTGACCCGCCTTTTCCCACTGATCGGTATAGTTTGCTTTGGTACAAATAATAGACAATTCTGCTTTTTCCCTCAATAGATTTAAGTATTTATCTTTAGCTACCGAGAGCCTCCTCATATCCTCTTCTGAGGCATTAGAGGACAACCTGTTTTCCAAAGACCTAATTAGAGATAATGAAGCTAGTAATTCTGCCTCTCAAGTCTTTTTCCTTTTTGTGGCTAAGCTGATAATGATCCCTCTCATGTATGATTTGAAAGCGCTCCACAAAATATCAGGTGTCGTATCCTCAGAGGAATTAGTGGAGAAAAAGAAATCAATCTGTTCCTTTATTAGATCACAGTATTTAGTGGCTTTGAGCAATTGACCATTTAATTTCCATCGGGTTTCTTTATAGGGAATGTTAAGGAAGGCCAGTTTGGAAATTACCAGAGAGTGATCAGGCACCGGACCTGGCTGGATCAAGGTAGTTAAGATCCCTGGCAAAAGGGCCTGAGAGAGGAAAAGATAGTCAATGCGAGACTGGGTTCTGTGTACCGGTGAGTTAAAGGTATACTCCCTGTCTTTAGGGTGTAATACACGCCACACATCACACAGTTCGCACTGGTCGAGAAAGTCCCTAAGAGCCCTCTGTCCGGGCGTCAAGCCCCTCAACCCAGTACCAGACCTGTCTACTTCAGGATCAAGAACCAGATTGAAGTCCCCGCCGATTATTATACCATTGGGAAGCATGGGAAGGAGTATGGAGATAAGCTTCATATAAAAGCCTGGATCATCTGCGTTAGGCCCATAAATGCTACCAAGTAAAATAGGCATAGACCAGAGACTCCCCTGAACTAGGACATATCTGCCATCCGAGTCCCTGAAAACTTGTTTGGAAATAAAGGGAATGTTTCTATTAATTAGAATCATAACCCCACGGCTATTAGTGGACCCTGAGGCATTAAACACCTGCCCAATTTGTTGCCTCCTAAGTTGCAGAGATTCACTTTCCAGTAAATGAGATTCTTGCAGGAATATAATCTGAGAAGATACTAAACTTAAGTGTTTTAATGCTTGGTATTGTTTAACTCTTTTCCTTATCCCCTTCACATTCCATGTAGCAATGTTTATACTACTGGCCATCTAAACAGAAAAGGAAAAAGGACATTATATGAAATCTAGGAATTAGAACAATCAGACTTAAATGACCCGAACCTCTGCTTGCTGCTGTACCCTACCCACCCGAATATCACCTTCCTCCCACCCACCACCCCCGCCCCCAAAATATTCCATCTCTTTCCAACTAACAAGTAATATGACAACCGAAACACAATATCACCATCCCTCCCCAACTGTTCTGAGCAACGTTCAGCACAATACCGCTTTCCTTCCTCTCCCTCCAACCTCCCACGCATGTACCCAAAAACCCCGCTTTAGAATGTAAACCTTCTTATAGAATCAGTAATCAATAACATCACATCAAAGATAAAGGTAAAGTAAATAATGATAGGTAAGCACTGGACCCCTGAAATCCAGAAGAGAAATGGCAAGAACGAGAAATAGAGAGGAGAACAACCCCTACTTGGGAGCAATCCAGAAAACCCGAATTCCTGAGAAAAAACAGAAAATGCACAATGTAAGGCACACTCGCTGAATATGCTCTCATAACTGCTGCCGTTAATAAAATTTAAAACTTTCCCAGAAACATATATTCACTAGTACACTAAATGCTCCCAAGTAGTGGAACTCCATCTGTGTCTAAGCCCCCACTGCAATCTATACCCGATAGAAATGAATTCCAGAAACAAATAGGCAAAGGGGGGTTGAACCACCACAATTAGAGCAAAAGCGCCCTCTAGTGATAATATCCCAAAAAACATTGAAACCAAAGGGACACTCTCTTGAACTGTGCCCCAGTAATCAAAAACATCAAACTTGAGGGTTTTCGTCATATTAACTATATCACACGAGATAGTTAAGTGTCCCTGGAAAAGAGAAACCGGAAAATGTGGTCTGTGTGAAAAGAAAGAGAACACATCCCAGACAAAACACAACCCCCCCAGAGGGAAAGTCCCGAGATGTGAGGATGCTCCAAAACACTGAGCGCTGAGATGAAAAATACAAAAGGTCAAGACTCATCTGAGGATAGTCCCCTCCGTTGTGAGATTTGAGAGTCCACAAAACCAAACCAGTATTCATTCCTCCCTTGGCACAGCAATATGAAAGAGTTCCTCTCCTCTCCAAACAGGGTGGGGTAAGACCGACCGACCAGATCAGGTGTCCCGAAACAGATCAGGCAGAGTAGCCTTCAATCCCAAGAGAGCAGCTTCAGAATTCTCATATGTTAACCAGGTACCGTCCACTAGTACTTGTAGCCTAGCTGGATACCCCATTTTAAAGCGAAGGCCTGCAGCTATAATTTTTGATATAATAGGATGAAAAGCAGTACACTTTACCCTGACCGATCCCGGTAGATCTTGGGCAATTCTAAGCCTTGTATTTTCCCATTTCACTTCTTGTAACTCTCTCACTTTTGCCAGAAAATGCTATCGCTCTAGGTAATTTAAAAAATGGCAAATAATGGGACGTGACGTTGCTCCAGGAGATGGCTTGGGTCGCAAGGACCTATGCGCCCTTTCAATGATGTAGTTAGACCCAAAGGGAGAGGGACCAGCGACCTTTTCAATCAGCTTCTGCACAAACCCCAGCATATTCAGGCCTTCTTCTCCTTCTGGAAGGCCCAGGATAACAACATTATTTCTTCGACTGCGACCCTCCAAATCTTCCAACTTAGCTTCCAAACTAGAAATCTTTTGCCGCATGACTATGAGACCAGGATCGATTTTTTCCACTTGTTTCTCAAGAGATAGGATTCAGGCTGCATTATCTGAAGTTTTCATCGTGACCTCCTCAAGTTTTTTAGAAAGGGATTTAATTTCAGCTGAGATTTCTTTAATTTCTTCCCGGAAGGGTTTGAATGCTTCCAAAAATCTGCTCAGAGTTAGGGGCTCTTGCTCAGAGATCAGGCTTTGAAGCTCTGGCTTATCCACAACACTCGAGGCCCTTGATTTTTTCAGGGCCTTCTCGGGAGTGACTGGCGGTGTATGCTTCTGTGGAGGCTTCTTCATATAAACCTCCATAATCACTGGCAACAAGCAAGCAGGAGCCCAGGATATTAAAAAGGCGATAATCTATAAACTTTCTGTTTTTAAGGGAGAAATAACTAACAAAATAACGATTATTTGTGGTTAGGAGGTTGGAGCTATGCAGAGGAGCTTCTACTCGGTACCCTGCATCACGCAATCTCTTGGCTAAGCATTTTTCTGACGAAAAGTCCGTATCTCACACCGTTTCCAAGATACGGGCCCTGAAAGGCACGGCGAATGCTGTAATGTTATCCTTTGGGAAAAAAGAGCAGTTCTGAGTGCCATAACTTTGGCTCCCTGTGATATTTTTTCACCAAACCAGTAAAAGGCACATCTGTGGGATGTTGGCTTTCTTCTCTCCATATTTCAGCCCAAAAGACCAAACCATTATTTTGCAGCAGGGCACCAAAGGATTCCTGTAATGCGACGGATGCCGTAATGTTATCCTATGGGAAAAAGCATCAACTTTGGAGTGTCGTAACTTTGATGCCTGTAAAATTTTTTCACTGAAACACTGAAAAGCACATCTGTGAGATGTTGGCTGCGTTCTCTCCAAATTTCAGCCCAAAAGACCAAACCGTTCTTTTGCAGCAAGGTGCCAAAGAATTGCTGTCATTTTCACACAGAATGGAAAAGGACTGTTGAACTTTGCGAACTTTATAGAATTCATTCAACACTGTGGCAAGTGCAAAAGTACTTTTTCCAGAATTCTGAAAAACATATTTCTGGGGTGTTTTACCCCAAAATAAAGACATGCCTAGCATCCTCAGGGTCCGACTAGCTGAATACAAAAAGAATTAGGTTGCTAAAGGGTCCCACATTTAAATGCCAAGCATTTTTCTGATGACCAGCTGAAAACAAAATGGTGAATTTGCGACAGTAAAAGGGCCATTTGCGAAAATAAAAACTGCATTTGCGACACTGTCGAACTTTTTGTTAACTTTTCCCATTGACTTATAATGGGAACTTGTTTTTTGAATAACTTTTGAACCATTTAATATTTTTTCACTAAATCTTTGAAAGGCACATTGGGGACCCTGGCCACATGTTCCCTGAAAATTTTGGACTGGTCGCACAAACCGTGTTACCTCTAGAGATGACCAAAGAATTCCAAAAAAACATAAATGTGCGCACAGATCACGCTTAATAACTCTGCAGCTGTATATCCAAACAGTACAAACGTTGGCAGATCCCAACATCTATGGCTTTTTATTGTGTATTCCAAATTTCAGGCAAATCAATTGAATGGTTGCAAAGTTATTAAGGTGCAAAATATTAGGTTTAACATGTAAATGGCTCCTCAACCCTAACTATGGTAGCATGGTGTATATATATATATATATATATATATATATATATATATATATATATATATATAAACATATAATGTTCAGAATAGGCCAGAATTGACAAGATTAGGCTAGACATGGATGCTGGTAGCTTGTGGGAGACCATTAAGAAGGTGGTGCAGGAGGCTACTAGGTCCTGTACAAAGGTGAGGCATAAGCATGGTAGAGCCAACAAGCCATGCTGGTGGACTAGGGAGGTGCAGGAGGATGTGAGGTATAAAAAGGCTGCCTATGCATGTTTTAAGCGCTGTGGGGGGATAGGGTGAGGAGCAAGTATGAGCTGATGGCTAGGAGGGCAACCAGAGTGGTGAGGGGAGCAAAGCCGAGGATGGAGCAAAACATGGCTTGGGATATCAGGAGTGGGGGAAAGGGATTCCATAGATACATAGGGGAGAAGAGACAAGGGATGGCACAGATCAGCAGGATTAGGACTGGGGAGGGATGGGCCCCCAGGAGGCGGGGGAACAGGCAGAGATGCTAAATGAGTACTTTGCCTCAGTATTTACAAAGGGAGGCAGGGGATGCCTCCAGCCCAAGGAGAGGGAAGGGGAGCCAGCAGAGTCAAGTGGTGAGATGGAGTCTAGAGGACCAAAAGAGGCTGCAGGCCAGGCCGGGCAAAGTCTAGAAGGGATGGGTGGTTGAATAAGGGGTGGGCTGGGAGGAGAAATCACAGTGGACAGGGTGAGGGAGGAACCTCGGATGCTAAACTGATAATGCACCGTGGCCTGATGTGCTTCATCTGAGGGTTATGAAGGAACTTGCGGATGAGCTAGCAGCTTCACTGACTGCACTCTTTAACACCTCTCTGCAGACAGGATGGGTTGCCTCAGGATTGGAGGGTGGCTAATGTGGTACCTATCCACAAAGCCTAGAGAGGAGATGGGAAATTATAGGCCTGTCAGCCTAACGTCTGTGATAGGCAAAGTAATGGAGGGCATTATCAAAGAGTGGCTCGGGAGGCAGCTGGAAAGGTTGGGTCACATGGATGACAAACAGCATAGTTTTGTCCCAGTGAAATCAGGTCAGACCAACAGCATAGCTTTTTATGAATGAGTGTCGGGGAACCTGGACTGACAACGGCCGGCGGACGTCCTATACCTGGATTTCAGTAAGGTGTTTGAATCAGTACCCCACAATGGGCTGCTAACAAAGCTGTGGGGGTTGGGGGTGGGAGGTCAATTGGTCAGATGGGTAGAAAATTGGCTAACAGGGTGAATACAGAGGGTAGTGGTTGGTGGGATAGTCTCCTCCCCCAGGAAGGTCATCAGTGGGGTACCCAAAGTCTCAGTATTGGCACCACTCCTGTTAAATGCCTACGTCTCAGATATGGGGAGGGTGATTAGGAGTAGGGTGAGTCTCTTTGTGGATGACTCAAAACTGGGAGCACTGCCGGACAGGGATGAAGCTAGAGAGACAGTCCAAAGGGACCTGGATACACTGAAGAGGTGGCCAAAGAGGTGGGGATTGAGGTTTAATGCAGGGAAGTGTAGGGTGCTCCATGGGGGACAGAAATCTGGGCCATGTGTACACTGTGGGAAGGGGTCACACTGCAAGACACAACAATTGAGAGGGATCTTGGGGTGATGGTAGACATCAAAATGAATAACACTGAAAATTGCAGAAGAACTGCGGCAAAACACTTGTCAGTGTCAGTGGCTCAGTAGGTAGCACACTCGCCTCTGAGGCCGGGAGATCAGAGGGCTGTGGGTTCAGTTCCCACATCTGGCACTTGGGTTAATATCCCAGTACTGACACTGTAATGCAGCATGAGAGGGTGCTGCATTTCTGAGGTGCCATCTTCGGATGAGATGTTAAACCGAGGTCCCATCTGCCTGGATTGGTGGTAGTTCAGGTGGATGTTAAAGATCCCATGGCACTTATCGAAAAGAGTAGGGAATTTCCCGGTGTCTTGGCCAAATTTCCCTCATTCACTAAAAATACCACCAACAGCTTAATCTGGTTCAAGGTCAGTTGGAATTCATCTGTATCCCCTTCCCCCCCGGGTCGTGCCTGAAAATAGGCAGGATTTGTCTAGTGCACTTACCCGGTCAACAAAAGCTAAATAAATAAAATAAATAAAAGCAAATGGGGTACTGGGCTGCATAGCCTGGGGGAGCACATCCAGGAGGAGGGAGGTGATCCTCCCTCTGTATAATGCCTTGGTCAGACTGCATCTCAAGTACTGCATGCAGTTCTGGAGACCTTACCTCAAGAAGGATGCAGCACTGCTGGAGAAGGTTCAGAGTAGGGCAACCGGGATGATTCAGGCCATGGGAGGGAGGTCCTATGAGGAAAGGCTGGAAGAGCTTGGGCTGTACTCGCTGTAGGAGAGGAGAGATGGGGGACATGATAGGGGTCTTCAAATATGTAAAAGGAATAAATAGGGGAGGAGCCAAAGAGATGTTTGGACTAAGGGGGGGGGCAACTAGTGGGCATGAGTGGAAGCTAAAGGGGGAAAATTACAGGGGGGAACGCGAGACATTACTCACTGAGAGGGTGGTGGAGCCATGGAATGCACTGCATGGAAGTCTGGTGAAGGAGGGCACAGTGGAGGGCTTCAAGAAGGGGTGGGACAGGTACAAGGGAACACTGAAGCCGAAGATGACCATCTCTGGGGCTGGGGGGTGGAAAAGCGAGCACCCATTAGGAGGCTGGCTACCGAGCAGACACGACAGACCATCAGGCCTATTATACTGGCTTTTAGCATATTAGTATGTTAGTATGTAATAAATAAAGCTGATAGTGAAGTTTGTGATTGCGGTCCAGGTGACCTCTCCAAAGGGGGTGAGGGAGTTGCGGTATTATAGTAGCACTGAAGCGTAGATAAGTTTGATACATACAGGAGGGAGTAGCCAGGAGATGGTAATGAATATACATTGCCAGTGAAGGCAGAAGGGGCCACCTACCAGAAGTAAGCTGTTAGGTTATTGTGGTTGCATGCCTGCCATGTGTCTGCCCAACATTTCATCCATCTTCTTATAGTTCACCCCTCTAAACTCAATCTACCCTGTACCTGATCCCCCCCATGTTTCCATCCCCATATTGGGAAGGAACAACAATGAATAGTGGTCAATCCCAGACAGTGGTTCCTTCTGTTCCAAATTACTTATATCTTCGTCATTATGCGGTATGAGGTACAGAGTCTTTTCTAGCAGAGTCAGCCCATGGACAAACTGTGTCAGGAAACTGTCTTGCCGTGCTTCTAACAGGATTCACTCAATTGTAATCATGGTGGACAGTGTCCACAACTTCTACCCATGGCAGATTGAAGTACCCCACCAACAGTGTTCTCCACTTCCTGCTTAGCCTCTGGATTTGTTCGGCAAATTCCCTATTCTGGTCACTGCCATGAGCTGGCACCCTGTACACCACCCCCATTCGCAGTTCCCTATTCTTAGTATTTTTGAACTGCATCTATAGTGCTTTGGTCCTCCCCACGTCCCCTTCCTTCATCATGAACTTTAGCCCCTCTCTTACTGATATTGTCAACCGCCCACCCAATCCCCTTCCCCTTAGCACCACACATTCTTACTAACCTGAACCCTGGCTTGCCCACATTTATGTGATGGCTGTAATGACCACCACCTCCATGCACAACAGGGCATGTAACTCCACTGTACATTAAATGCTACTGACCATGGTCAGCATAGTTTGTGACCCGCCCATGACATATATGAATCACGTCACCTCCCAAAAAAGTCTAATAACCTTTGATTTGCAATCCGTATGGCCCTTACTTTTATGCACGTTTGACAATGAAAAGGACATCATCATGTATAGTGTTTTATTCTATGTACAAAAGCTTATGCAGTCAAAGTGTACTACCAAAAGTAAGAGGATGCTACACTAGCAATTGTTACGTACAGTTTAATATACTGCCGCTAAAAAAAGCATTCTTCGAATGGGGTCCGAATACTTACTGCTAATTAATTGATTTGCAGGTGCACCTATGAGTGTGGGGGAGCAAAACATTTTTAAAAAAGAAGGCACTTTGAAGCATGTTTATGAGAAAACATACATGCATTATCAACAGTGCTGTTATGACAGTCTGTCAGTCCTGTATCCTGTATATTGCCCCGATGGATCAGGGTGAGAGTCACAAATTCTCCACACACAACAGCTCAGAATGGGTATCTGGACATGACTACCAAGTCTTCCCAGTCTCCACAGAATAAACTGACGATGTGCACTGTGTCTTCATGACCTGTTGCAATCAGCATCTGGCAGGAAGGCAAAGATATCTTTATGATACGATGCAGCCAGTGACAATACGCCTGGATCAAGGACAAGATGATTCATCTCCTACAAAAGAAATAGATAACTGTTGTCACAAGGAATGCCATTAATGAAAATATTCTATAGGCATAAATAATGCCATTATATGATCATACGTCACAAATGCAGATGTTCACAATAATCAGCAAGTACAAGTTATGTAGAATAGCTATAGATAATCAGACACAAAATAAAATCATTTATAGTCTGGCACTGATGAATAAACTCATCTAATGTCTGACACCGATGAATAAACTCATTTAATGTCTGTCGTTGATAGAATGTTTTGGTAACAGTGCACAGCATGATTCCATACAGGCGCTACCGTACACCAGCATCAAGGTGCAATGTTCGGATGTGAATGACAAAAGAGCTGTATGATTTCCCTTCTCTGAGAAATACACTAACATAACAAGTGCAGTATTGTATTCAATGTTATTAAGACTGAATTCCATGCAAGACATCCATGAAACATGCTTAGAGTATGCTGTTCTCTGTCACATGGCAGCTCTGAAATCTACTGACAGCATATGATCAATGCACCTGTATGACTTTCAAGGTTTATAATTGGATACGATACGCACATTAACAAAACACAGACTACTGACGGTAATCCAAGAGCAAACAGGTTGGCAGTGCATAATGCACGTGAGGAGAAACAATGTAATCAATGTAATTTTAATACCTGGACAGTGTATAGGCAACAGTCATAATGATAGCCACAACACAGCTTCTCGACTGCTGTGGGCATCTCCCTGCATTTCTGACACACACCATTCTGACCAACCACCAGTTGGCTGTATTGTGGGATGGGATAGGTCAGGTTGCCTCAAAGAGAGAATGTTAAAAACCATTCCTGGATTCAGAAGGGCACATTGTCGACACTGGTTATGTAGGCCAGCCATTTGCAGTGTCTCAATGTGTGCCTATTGAAAGAGAAAAATGAATGTATGACATAGGAAGGAGCAGTGACACAATTACATGCTTACAACAGCCAAAGGAAGAAGACAATGTTGCAGATTTCTGGTGTGTGCACATTGTATGCATGACTACGGAGGCGAACACAGAACACATAGTGGCATAGCAACACACTGAATGTGAAGCATAGATTGTGATTAAATCCGCTAGCATAAGAAGAAGCAAATTTAATTGGAAAATACCGCTGTTCACCACAAAGGACCATAGCGGTAGTACAATCAATAGTGGATTCAGGTAAAATCAAAGCTAACAACACCGTTTGTCACAATAAAGTATCAGACTTACAAGATTAAACAAATACGTTTTCAATGCACATTTAGAACTCTCCACCATTTGGCACACCCTATTAGCCAATGAGCTAGTGAATTCCACCGGGTTGGGTCCACTCACTCGAATGGTCATGCCCTCGAGGTCCTTAAATGAACTATGGAAATCTCTAGCAATCCCTCTTTCCTGGTGTGTAGTGGGCGGGGTGGGGTATTAGGGCCAAAGAAGCTCTTGCAGCTAACTCAGGCCTTGTCCGTGTTGTGCCTTATAGGTCAGAAAGCGGACCTTGAAGATGATCCACCATTAAATAGGCAGCCAGTACAGATTGCACAGCACAGGCGTGACATGTCAACCTCAAGCCAGCACAGTCAGCAGCCTAGCTACTGTGTTCTATACTTGAAGCTAGAGACTGATGTCTACCCACGGTTTACATGTATGCAAAGGCATAGACAAAGAAAATAATGCAAACATGGGGCCCTTAATGCTGATTTGTTATACACCAAAGCTAAAACAGTTGAAAATAATAGCTTGAAGTGTGAAGCAACTCCTAGCTGTTGAGTTTGAGTAATAGACACCAACACAAGCTACTAATTATATCCTGTATGGCAACATTCATGGAATTCTTACCATGACCTATGTTGCAGTCCTATGTGATTCTACTGAATAGAATATCAGTTCGTGCCAGTGACAAGTGTCTCCAACACTCACACCACATACAACCCCAATTCAGTACTGGTTGAAGGTGATTATGACACGTACAAATGTGGTACAGTACATGCCACCATCCACAGCAGATAACCTGGATAGTGATGTCAAGTCGCTGATTAGAAAGCTACTGGTAACGGGAACACCACACTCAGAAAGTAAAGTACATGAATGTACCATGGTATGAATGAACCTGCAACAGGGCACAGGGAAGGCTGGATAGTGAGGAATAGTGGGGGACCGATGGGAGAACTTACACAGAGCAGGATACTGTATGCGTTGAAGGCACTGTGTTTTGCAAAGTCCAGGAGACCAGAGTATAGTCATTAAATGGTGCTTTACAAGCTGCTGCAAGAGTGCCTGGTGGGGATGCTTGCAGAAGCATTCAAATTGGCACGTGCTACCTGTTGCGTGCCACCGTACGCAACAATGGATGAGGTGCTAAGTGGCAACAAAATGTGGCAGAGGAGTAACCAGGCAGCAACAGTCAGTATCCTAGTCACAGCCATTGTCAGAAAAAGAGTAGGCACTATACTGATGGAAAGGTGGTTGACAGTGTTTATGTAGACCGGTCTTCACTATGTGCATCTACACGTGCTAGTCTTGGATAGCAATTGACTGCATAATAGAGGTCACTGCTATTTTAGGGTCAAGCTGTAGAGAGTGCACTAACTGACTGTGGCAACACTAATTATGAACACAGTGTTGTTTCTAGCACACTCAGCCATTCTAGAAGGACAACATAATTCTTTAGAATAGGTTATTTATTGACACATCTATGACCAGGTAAACACATGACATGTTTTGGACATCAGAGTGATTTATCAGAGGCCTTTGCAAAAGGACTCAGAAGTACGAAACATGTCACAGGTGTTACAGATTTGGAACAGTGGCAAGAAATGGTTTTTGCTACAGATTGCTGGCATCCTTATGGATGGTCCACGTGTGCATGGAACATCAGCATTCATTATTGTCATGGTGTGTGGAGGAAAATAGTCATTGGACATGCAGTTGATGACCTACACGTATGGAAGTAGCAATGGCAGAGCGTAGGTCTAATAGTAACATAATGCATGGCTTGGGAGTGCACTAATTACTAAGTCATGCCATGCTCAGGAGTGGTTTAAATCACTTGCAACAACCTGTTGAATATGTGCCAGCATAACTGTTGTCTGCATGGTACAGATTTGAATGCGCATGCAGCACGCTCAGCTATATGCCATTATAAGTAACGAGTCGGAGACTTGTGCGTACACTTACAGACACAAGGGCCGTCACAGGAGTATAACTCGAGAACTACACCGTCAATGCACCAGATTGTTCGTATCATCAAAAAACAGCAATTGTTCACCTCACATTTCATACCTAAGTTATCGATCTCAGTATCCAGAGTGCATAACACACAATAGCCAAGAAAATTAAACACCACTCAAAGTGTACTATGAGATATCCAAATCTTCATTCTTCATTGGCATTCCATCATATCAGAGAAGCTGTGGAGCATATGCTGAATGACACAATGGTTTTGAAAGTTGGGGGGTGGCCAGTTTAAGTGTTAGTGAAACACAACAGTAACATAAAGACATATCAAAGATTATTGCCATATGCATTCTAGGGGCTCTTGTTTAGTTAAATACTGGCTTTCACTGTTGTTTACATATTACATTGACAGTTTGTTTGCAATGCTGTCACTGACTGCAGACACGGCTCTTTTTTTGTTTTATTGAAAAGGCTTGTCTGAGTACCTTTTATTACACCATATGGCTCCTTTCTTTCTCCGTTATTGTTGTTGCTTAGTAGCTGTGAAAACAGATGCCCCATCACTCACAGGAGTGCAGTTTCATTCAGCCGATGTGACGTGGCTTCATACATCAGATGGACAGACGATAAAATGTAGCATACGAACCACAACACACCTTGGGGACATACCATTGTCAAAATAAATAACCGTCACAAGAAGAGTAACAATCAATTAAAGTATTTGGTAGAGGCCTTTACACTAGTTCATAATGGTAATATGCAGTCTGGTGGTTGTTTGTTATGAGATAAGAATGTTTTCTCATACTGGTTTGGGCTGACAGAACCACCCTGCTTTGCTTGGCTATACTCGCACCCCAACAAGCATGAGATACCATTCTTATTTCCTAAGAAACAAGCACCAATCTACATAGTAACATATATTGGCAAGCCATGCGCGTGGAAAACAACATTCTTAGCAGTGATGAAGACCAAAGTTGTTCATGACAACTTCTCAGCAATCCTTGTTGTATTGCACCCTATTGCACAATTATAAATACATGTGAAACCACAACACAGCACATTGGTTGTCATGCACATGGAGGACATTATAATAATCATAATTGCATAGTAACATATAGTAAATGACATATAAGGAAACAATGACAAACTGTAGTAACATTAGATACTGTACCAGTAGATCTTCAGAACGCTGCCTGATCCATGCATTGGGGTCTATACCGCATTGTACACCATGTGTAATAGAACAGCTGACAGCATGCCCTCTTCCACGCCGGACACCTCATGCTGTTGTTCGACCCCGACCTCGGGCCGGTGGATCAAGGATTCTTGATGGACACAGTCTCTTAGCTTGAGGCCTGAGACTAAGGTCTTCATTTGAAGAGTCATCCATGCCATTGGCTTCAGAGCTTGATGAGATAAGTAAAGGCTAGTGGAAAAATTTGAAAAGGACAACTGTTACAGAATTCAGCATTACATCATGAACTATGCAGACATGCAGGAGAAGGCACAAGTATGTGGTTTTGTCTGTTCTATATTCTCCATACCATAGATTGTGTTACTGTTGTGTTGGAGGGGAGAACGGTGTGGACAACATAGTATTGTATTAGTTTATATCTTAAGAACATGGGTGCACTATTCCCGTTAGACACACATTGACATTCCACCAATGGCAATATTGAAAAGATACTGGTCACATCAGTGACCACAAGGGCACCTAACTCGTCACACCCCATACCCAACCCATCACGGAATGAGTGCTGTTTGCCTTCAGTAACAGGCAACTTCCCATCCAGGGAGCTTTCTAAGCACCTTGTTATTTGAATGGATAACACTCTATTTTCTTCTTGATCAACTAACTTTGGTAGTCGAAGGTTTAGTGGAGCTTGAAAGAGTGCAGATAGGACACACTCCCCTGATGCACAACCTTAAACCACAAAACCCTGCAAATCTGAGAAAAGCTATATAGCGTCTTGGTAATGAAAGCACTTTTGGGAAGCCACACTGGCAGTAGTATGGAGTATCACTAAACTCCAAGTAGCTTACCAACCTCTCTTTCTTAGTAGCGTCTATATGCACTTACCCACCTCTAAGGTGACACTTACTTGACTATGGGTCTCCCTGGTGACATGGCAATGGGAGGCGGTGCTTACTGGGGTGGTTTATAGGCCACCAGCACAGCAGGAATCTGTGGATAGATGCATATCTGATGAATTTGTGACAATGGCAGAAAAAGAGGAGGTGGTGATGATTGGTGTCCTGAATCTACCAGCTGTGGACTGGAACCCCTATCAACATCATGCAACAGAAGCAGGGAAATAGTGGACTACCTGCAAACAGCCTTCCTGAGGCAACTGGTCAGGGAGCAAAGAAAAGAAGGAGCTATTTTTGATCTGGTCCTAACAAGTGGGGATAAGGTAGGAGAGGTATTGGTGGGTGAAGACCTTGGTACCAGTCACTACAACACAGTTTGGTTCAAAAAAAGTAACACCGAGGAGGTTTACCGGTGTAAGTTGTGGGTGCTTGATTTTAAGAAAGCCAATTTCTGTCGAATAGAGGAAGTAGTGGAGAGGGCTCTGGAAGTGGTGGAGGAGTTAACATATGTTGAGGACATGTGGGAGAGGGTGAAATAAGTTATTGTTGATGCCATGGCCCTATGCTCCAAGAGATCACGCCAAAATAAAAGGAGGAGGAGGAGGAAACCATTATGGTTTAAAATAGTTATAGCAGAAAAGGCCAGAGCAAAGAGTAAGGCCTTTAAGAAGTCCAAGGTAACACCAGCTGAAGTAGACTGGGAAAGGTATGAGGTGAGCCGGAGAGAAGCAGGGGTAGAAGTAAGGAAGGCAAAATCACGGACAGAGGAGAGCATAGCGAGTGAAGTCAAAAAAGGGGATAAAACATTTTTTTAGGTATGTCAGTGAAAGGAGAAAGACTAGGCAGAGAATACTCCAGCCAAAAACAAATGAGGGTGAGCTGATACTAGGGAACAGAGAGAAGGCAGAACTACTGAACAACTGTTATTGCTCAGTGTTCACTAGGGAGGAAGAAGGGGTTGTCAGCAGAGCAGAAGAAGCCAAGGCAGAGGAGGGGGGAATGGATACATGTCCATTTAGGGTGGAGGAGACACTGGGAGAACTAGGCTGCATGAAGGTGCACAAGGCGATGGGGCCAGATGTGGAGCACCCAGGGATGCTGAAGGAACTTAAAGATATACTGGCGTCACCCTTGACTGGACTCTTCAACAGGTCCCCGGACTCTGTAGTGGTACTGGAGGACTGGAGTCAGGCAAATGTGGTCACTCTGCATAAGGGAGGATGGAGGGAGGAGATTGGAAATTACAGAACTGCGAGCTTGACATTGGTGGCTCGCAAGCTCATGGAGACACTAATGAAAGTAAGGATCACCAATTACAAAGAGTTAAGTGTCCTGATTAATCTGAGGCAACATGGCTTTAACAGGGGTAGATCCTGTCAAACAAACTTGATACAGTTTTTTGACACGGTAACCAAGGAACTGGATCTGGGGAGGGCAGTAGATGTTGCTTACCTGGATTTCAGGAAGGCATTTGACTCACTGCCACACAGGAGACTGCTATATATGCTGTCATGCCTGGGTCTGGGGCTGGGGCTGGGGCAGAAGGTGGTTAAATGGATGGGAAACTGGCTGGAAGACAGGAGACAGAGGATCATTAGAAAAGGGGTGGCATCTGGAGAGGCCAGAGTCAAAAGTGGGGTCCCACAGGGTTCGGTGTTAGTGCCCATACTGTTCAGTCGATGCATAGGTGACATCATGGAGGGCACTGAGGGAGTGTGAGTCTGTTTGCAGACAATATTACAGTTTCCAATCAGGTGCACACTTCCCTAGAGGTAGAGAGAATGCAAAGAGATCAGTGGAGACTCGAGGTATGGTCATGGAGGTGGCAGTATTAGTTCAACATAGACAAGTGTAAGATCATGCTTCTTGGATACAGGCACCAGAGTGCAGGGTACTGTATGGGGGTCCAAGACATGGTAGTAACAGTACAGGAAAAGGACCTAGGCATCACTATGACTCTGGACCTGAAGGTGGAACTGCACTGCGAGGGAGCATAATGCTGGGCAGCATTAGAAGGGGGATTACCAGTAGAAAAAAGGGAGGTCATAGTACCCTCATACACCTGTCTAGTCAGAGAGCATTTGGAGTGTCGGGCTCCAGTTATGGAAGCAATACCACAAAAAGGATGTGAGAAGGATGGAGCAAGTTCAGAGGAGGGCAACAAAGATGGGTAAGGTGCTCAGTCACCTGTCCTCTGAGGAAAGGTTGGGGAAATTGAACATGTAGTCCCTGGAACAGAGGAGGGAGAGGGGGGACATGATTGACACCATCAAGAACCTTAAGGGTATAAAACCGTTGCCTGTAAGAAACATCTTACAGTTGAAAGGGAATCGGAGGACGAGGGGGCACGTGTTAGAGACTGAGGGGTAACACTTCAAGGGTAACATTAGGAAGTAGTATTACACAGAGAGGGTGGTGGATAAGTGGAATAGGCTCCTGGAGGAGTTGGTTGGAGATGCAACAGTGGAAGATTTCTAAATGGCCATGTAACATGAATCATGTAACCTCCTGCTTCATATGTAGCTACTGTATATTCTGTCTTATCTGTGAACATGTAACATTTGTATGGTGTTATTGTGCTGTACTTGTCCAGACATGGAACCTTTGTAAACAAGCAGTGGCTCAAAGGTATTTAATCTGAGACTGAAATAAAAAAAATAAAATGAAGGACATGGAACAGACAAAGGGGAATGTCTGGGGGCTTATGTCCTAGCCGATAGCTAGACAAATTGGAAGACTAGGTGGGCCAGTAGGTTCTTTTATGCCATCACACTTCTATGTTTCTATGTCTGTCTGACAGGCTGTCTGGTGATTTAGCAATAGATTGATTGATCGGTGTGTTTGTGTGCATGTAATCCTGGTTTTCTGCCATCTCTCTCTGCTATTATGTGTTGCCACACCTCATACCTTCCAGACCATTTCCTCTGTCTCCCTTCCCCCCTTAACTTCTTGTAATCACCCATCACTTTTTGGCCCCCTCACCATTCTATTTGCACCTACCCTCAGGCACTCGCCGACCTTCCTTACTGTTTCCAATTCCCACCCACCACATTGCTGTTCTGACAGTCTTTCTATTAGACTACTAGCCTTTCCCCTCACTTCTACCCCTCTCCTCCTCGCAGACCACATCACCTACCCCCTTCTCTCCCTCCTTCCCCCCTAACTTTTTGTAATCACCATTGGCACCCTACCCCTTTCTGTAGACACCTACCCTCATGTTTTCTCCAACCTTCCCCACTGTTTCACATCACACCACCGACTTTCTTTTTGGACAAAATTTTCTACCAGACTGCTAGCCTCTCCTCTACCCCTCTCCTCCCACCTGCCATGGTTCTCCTTTGAACCCATCTACTCTCCCCAGTGCCAAGGATCACTGTCACCTGCACCTCAGTGAACTGTCTGGATTTCTGTGAACTGTTTGTTTATTATCATGTGCTGTATATTATGTATTTTGAATGATTTCTTTTTATTCTCTGACATGGAACCTTTGTAAAAAGAGCTTCTGCTCAAAGGTAGTTTCAGATTAATTAATGAATAAATAAATAAATAGACTACCCACCAAGCTAGCTAGCTAGCTATCTATCTATCTATCTATCTATCTATCTATCTATCTATCTATCTATCTATCTATCTATCTATCAATTAATATGCTGGTGTGACACTCAAAACTGCAATGACAGAACTTTAGTCTGTATATAAGATGGGGTGGCAACCTATCTTGATGTGTATCTATATATCTATAAGTATTTGCCTTTTTGTCTATCTAGTTTTACATCCTACTACCTTTCTGCCTACCACCAGGGTATATATACATCCATGCATCCACCATATGTAGCTCTTCTATTACCAAGCTTTCAAACAGTTTCCTATGGTAATTGTCACAGAAACAGTGCCTTTTTAATACTCGTGCAATGTCTGCCTGGCTATCTATGTAACTATGTACTGACCTAAATACACATCCATCCATGCTTCCATGCATCTGCAAACCCTCAGCATGTAGTTACCTATTTCAGCATCTCTACATTGCTTCATCTGTCAAGTGGATAAATACTGTAGGCATGGGCTACTCTATCTCTGCCCCTTTTCATGAGTTGCTGTATGCTTCAGATCCATGTGTGGTAGTAAGCGATTGGCTATCAATGGGTGCATATCTTGTACATGACCCATGTTGCCCCTCAGAATAGACAGTAATAGAATGGCACCAGAAACAGAACCTACAATTATTGAATGCTGTCAAGTTAGGAGCAGCACATGAAACGCTTATCATGGACTACTGGCTACCATCAAGTGCACAGTGCAATGATAGCATCAAACACTCTTTAGAAATTGCACAGTGGCAGAGCTCACAGGGGCAAAAAATAGCATGGGCGTTTCTTACCTAGAAGCAGCAACAACGCGTGGCATTGAGGTATGCGGAAACATGTAAATTAAATATGCAAACACAGTATACACATGAGAAATGTCACAATGTCTACCTGCCACAGAATGACAAAAGCAACAGAATGTGATTTCAATGCAAAGCAATGGCATCCAGCTATCAAATGGACATGAAAGTGTGTCTGAGTGCTGTCTGAAATCATTATGCCGATGGTAGAAATCATCAAAGACCAAGGGATAGTGATGAATTACAAGAACAAAAGGAAGAAGACAAAGCAGCACACTTGGCCATGATCAAACAGGGCATATGCCGTGAGTGAACCTAACCACTAAATTACTTTACATTCAGTGGAGATGGGGGTAAACATGACTCGGACAGTAATACTACATTCAAATCATGGGTGTAATGTGGCTTCCATTATTTGAACAGTTTTCCGAAAAGTAATTCAGACCACATCAAAACTGTGTTGCTTATGCACCTGTCAGCAACAGTATGCCGGTGCAGTGCATAATTGTAGCAGTTCTCTAATGTGAATTTCGAGTCAGATGAGCCAACGGTGTGCAGTGCAGGTGGTGCTTGCAGTACTGCTACCAAGGATCAAAAAGTACAGATAGCAGGTGCAACCGGACGATTGATGGAAGGAGCTTCATAAAGTAACTTACAGCTGACACAAGCAATCGCAATGATGATTGGCATATGTTTAGAAAGGAAAAACCTGCTTTCGCCTTTTCTAGTATGAGCAGAACTATGTCTAGTACGATCATGCTCACTAACTGGACAAACTTGGGGCACTGACTTCTGATGAATAGTTATCTATCGTTATGCCTTGAAATGTATGATTCACAAACAAATATGTGTTGCATCACACTCAAGGCATGTGCCCATCTATTCAACTCCCTGACCCTGCCATTTGAGATCAATGTGATGATGATGACAATTCGGGACATAATTAGAATTCAGCCACCCCAATACCTGTTAGAATGCCATTAATGCCATCTGTGAATTGGACACTAGATGTAGACTTCCCAAAATAAAATAAAAACAACATAGTTTGGCAGCCAGTAGAACGGAATGATGAGTTAATGACATGGCTGCGAGCTGGTCAAAAAGTAACAAAAGACTTTCACCACATATGAATTTATGAATTTTGCCAATCTCACAAAACTAATATGGCTATTCAGTACCTGTGCGAGACACTGTATGGTGGTTGACTGACACGCAATCACATGCGGACTGTGCCACAACATGGCACAACACTAACTGGACTAACAACTGAGAGCTACAAATATGCGTTGAGGACAAATGAAGGGGGGGGGGTCAAAAGCTTCATGTAAAACCACAGCAGGCTCTGAGGATAATTGTTTTGAGAGTCGTTTGAAACTACATAACATAAATAGCTTGCTGCGAGATACTTTAAATACAAACGCACAACAGCTGAACATTGCCTCTCTCTCTCTCTCTCTCTCTCTCTTTGCATCTGTTTCACAGATTGCCCAGCACATCAAACTCACAGTAGTTCAGACTGGAATAATAACCACACTTTCTTTCTCTGTCCTGTTCATTGACCTTTGGATGAAATAGTCAGCCATTAATTAGTACTACTCTGTTCTTCTAATCGATGGTATGTTCCTGTGAACTCAGTGGCCAGAAAATGTATAGATAATATTTGTCATGAAATAATTACATTGCCCTTCTGTCTCTGGTATGTCAGACATACCCTTACTTTGAGATTAGCAGAACATATATAAGCAATATTATTTTTTTAATCGAGAACAAGCAGATGTAGAGTAGGTGTGTCGCAAATCTGCATTTCATCTGCAAATTGCTGTTAATCAGCACAGTACACATTATTTTGATTACTACAAGATATTACACTATGGTACAGCCAAATGCCCAACAACAACAGCTTGAAAAATGGTGAGCAAGGGACCGAAGAAGACATTTCCACATCCGACTGACCTAACATGCTGATAGATGCACAGTACGCAGAAAAACACTCCTGTAATGTGGTGCCTCAAGACACTATAGCAAAGAAATAATCATATAGATATTACCAATAAGTGACAATGGATGCAGGAACTGCAAAAGTAATTCTCTGCCACTGTGCCAACTGTGTAAAAGAAATGCACTCTGGAGTGACACGAAAAGCCCTTTAGTTAGTACAAAGTGCACTGTACAGCAGTGATTAATTTTTTTCAGAAACTGAGCAAATGGTACAGCAACAGATCCATGCACTGCATTAATGCAGTGTGACACGTTGGGGGGATGACAGTGGTAAGTATGTGGTAAGGAAACAACATCAGCACATCACACTCCCAAGCTACCTTTAAAACAGACACGACCACCAAACTCGGGGATGACAAAAAATACTTTTGTCACTATCTCCAAAAGGAAAGTATGGGGGCATTCACCGATGCTACAGTATGCTAACTTTGCACCATGCATAGCACTTTGATAAAATTGCAGAAAGTAAGACAGAAGGCAGAAGTACAGTGTCAGCACATGAAAAAAACTGCAACATTACCAAAAGGCTAGACATGGTGCGTCTTGGCAGATCTATCAGTGCAGACACTCAGGGATAGAGAAAGATGCTGAGAACCAGAATCCTGATGGTTTACACTCAAATGTGTAACCTCACAGCATCGACACAAAATCAAAGGCTTACCAGTGATGGAAGGAAGTACCTTTACAGGAGTGTCCCCCCTCCCTCAGGAGTGTACAGTGTGACATGACTACTCCTATACCAGAAAGGGGCTGGATTAGAGGAGGGCATAGCTGGAAAAGACAAATTAAATTATTGATTTTCTAACATTTTGGATGGGAATTTTCAATATTGGCACACATGCCTGGACATAGAATGTCATGGTGTACATGCAGGGATAATGAAAACAGTATGTAAATTTGTTTTTCTTTCAGCGAAAGGCTGATAGTGCCACTTTAAATGAATAAAAGCCTTTTATACATACAGCTGAGGAGTGCAGGGTTTTTGCTGTGAGTAGTACTGGATTTTGGTCTCCGCACATTCCCTGAGTAGTGGAGAGGCATTTGTTGCTTCTGTTAAAGAATGTGCAGAGCATCAAGCTCACCAGAGATGGACATCTCCACTGCACCACCTCATCTAAGAATGGTATGACCTAATTGAAAATGGCAGCCACTAGAGAGATGCATTTTCTTGCCAAGCAGTTATATGCAAACATTTATAAAGCAAGCATCTAGTCAATTAACTGTACTGTTTTACTTAACTCATGCTTGCTAAAATGCAATTTTCTTCACTTTTCTTTTTCTTTTTGTAGGTGCATGGCTTCCAAGTATATATCCTTTTCACATCGGGTATACTCTTTTTTTATTTCTAGCTCAGTTATGTCTGCTTGAAAACATGTGCAAGAAACATAGTGCCATCATTCGAGTTTTCGTAGATGTGGCACCCTGTCTTCCAATGCAGTCAGTGTGTTTGCAGGCGCGGCCACAGTTCAACAATGAATGCTGTAGCTGTCTATGACAGCAGTTGAAAATGCAGTGCCGTGCAGTTCAAAGGCAGAGCTCTGCTTCAGTGAGCAGTGAGAAGATACTGCATGCACATGCACTCCCCCCCACACACACGCACTCATGAATATTGCGTGCTAATCGGCCTCCCCTCCGCACACTGTGGCCAGCCAGGGGTGCCCAATCCCCATTGGCTCTGCTGCACTCCCCAACAGAGTTGCAGTTGCCACACTGGGAGCCCACCCAGTGTGGCAACAGTCCGCATGGCCAACAGGGGTTCCCAATCCCCCTTCGACTCCAATGTTTCAGCCCAACAGACAGCCAGGTGCCACGCTGGGAGCCCACCCCATCATGGCTACAGTCTGCATGGCCGACAGGGGTGTCCAATTCCCCGTTGACTCCACTGCCCCCCAAACAGCCTTCCAGCTGCCATGCTGGGAGCCCACCCCAGTGTGGCACAAGTCCCGCGTCATCCAAGAAAAAAAAAACCTGCAAGAAAAAATGTTATCCCGCTGACTGTCCTGACCCCCCCTCCCCCACCCAT
Organism: Neoceratodus forsteri; assembly: GCA_016271365.2. NCBI lineage: Eukaryota > Metazoa > Chordata > Ceratodontiformes > Ceratodontidae > Neoceratodus > Neoceratodus forsteri. The sequence goes on along the minus strand of JADMNL010000034.1, from coordinate 18,138,791 downwards.
GCCCACTTCCTGTGCATTCTGCCTCCCCACCTCACCCCACACTTGCCTCCGGAGTCTGGCACGGCGATCTTCAGTGGACCAGGAACACGTCTGCACTCTTCAAAGCCGACTGCGAACTGAGGAAATGCCAGTAAGCAATATAATGTAATAAATAAGGTTTTTTTTCAACTTTGATGCATATCTCAGGCATTTTGGGGAATTTTTTCACCAAATTTTCAACATGGGTTTTTGGGACTCCACCTCATGAATTCTGTCACTGTCATTTTTGTTAATCGGCCCCAAAAGGTGATTTCGCAGTCACTGCATGGAACCACCTACTCGGACTGATTTACAAAATGACAGTGTCACAGTTCATGAGATAGGCCCCCCAAAACCCTATGTTGAAAATTTGGTGAAAAAATTCCCAAAAATGACTGTTTTATGGGCATGCGTTGCGCTGTTCCTACGCACACTCGTAAGTTCATGAATTTTCAATATTCTCTCTCCAGATTTTCAACATTGCCATTTTAACACACCTCCTTATGAGCAGTACAGCTGTCATTTTTTACATTTCACCCACAATGTGTTTCCACACATGTAGCGCACAATGGTGCATTTGGTGTGCGAAATCAATGTTCAGGACACAGTAAGAAAATGACAGTGACACTGTTAATAAGCAGAGGTGTTAAAATGGCTATGTTAAAAATTTGGTGAAAAAATTCCCCAAAATGACTGTTTTACGAGCATGTGTTGTGCTGTTCTTACGCACGCTCGTAAGTTCGCAAATTTTCAATATTTTCACTCCAGATTTTCAACATTGCCATTTTACCACACCTCCTTATGAGCAGTATAGCTGTCATTTTTCACATCTCACCAAAAATGTGTTTCCGCGCATGTAGCGCACAATGGCGCAGTTGGTGTGTGAAATCAATGTTTGGAACAGATTAAGAAAATCACAGTGACACAGTTCATGAGCAGAGGTGGTACAATGGCTATGTTAAACATTTGGTGAAAAAAGTCCATAAAATTACTGTGTTACGAGCGACCATTGCGCAGTTTCCACGCACCCTCGTAAATTCATGGATTTCTAATATTTTCAGTCCAGATTTTCACCACTGGCATTTTTCCACACTTCCTTATGAACTGTCATTTTTCACACCATGGTTGAAATGTGTTTTCGCACTTCCCGCGCAGAAATGCGTGGTCGCTGTGAGAAATCACTGTTCAGGACAGATTAAGAAAATTAAAGTGACACTGTTAATGAGCAGAGGTTCCAAAATGCCTGTGTTGACAATCTGCTGTAAAAAATCACCAAACTAATTGCATTACGGGTGTGCGTTGTGCAGTTTCTATGCACCCTCGTGACTTCACCAGTTTTTTTTTATATTTTCACTGCAGATTTTCAACATTGCCATTTTTCCATCTCCCCATGAACAGTACAGCTGTCATTTTTCACATCCTGTTCAAAATGTGTTTTCGCACCTGTGTTGCCAAATGGCGTAGTTGCTGTGCAAAATCAGCTTTTGGCTAACAAACTGATATTGCCACTGTTCATAAGGTGGGGGTCACAAAAAACCCATGCTGAAAATTTGGAGTGAAAATGCCAACGAATGCCTGAGGTGTTAGGGTTTCCTACCATAATGTCCCACCCTGTAGAGATTGACAGGCATCAGGGGTGTGACTTGGGATTCTCGCCTGCAATGCTCATACCATTCCACACACTGCAGCCAGTGAGAGGCATCGAGATGTTCCTTGGACTCTTCGGCCCCAAAGTTCACCCCATTCTCCTATACAGCACCCATCTCACTGTATCTCCTGATGGAATGTGGTGAGCATAAGGGCCAAAGACCACAAGGCACACCGTGACACTTGTCAGTGTCTGCAGGGTAGGGTGTGGTGAAATGGCATGGCCGTTATGCTTGATGACCCAAAGGCACACCCCAATGCCTGTCAGTCTCTGCAGGGCAGTGGCGGGGTTGGCTTTAGTTCAATACTTCACTGACATTCCTATTATGCAGCTCTCTAACTCCTACACTACCAATGCCAATGCCAGCAAGTAAACATTCGGCATTGACAAATGCTTGTTTTTATGGGTAGAGATGCTGAGATGAACATTAACTGCATCATTCATTGTCTGAAGGACAGCTCAGTTATACAGTTTTTCCAGAGCAGGAAGTGGCAGAAAAACTGGATTAATTTACAATGACAATTCACGCCATCCTGAAAATGTTTGCAGCCTATCTAAATATAAACTATTTTTATTCTGTTTTAGGGGGCTGGCAGAGGCCAAAACATAGTCCCAAGCTCTCTCTGTGTCTTCTATTAAATCATTATGTTTGCTTGCACACATGTGCAAGAAACGTAGCGCCATCATACGAGATTTTGGAGGTGTGTCACCCCCTCTTCCAATTCAGTCAGTGTGTTGGCAGGCACAGCCCCTGTAAGCCAATGCATGCTGGAGCTGTCTATGACAAGCTCCAAAATGCAGTGGCATACAGTTGAAAGGGGGAGCTATGCTTCAGTGAGCAACAATCAGATATCACCTGCTCATGCGCAGCTCCCCACACACACCACACACGCACACACACACACACACACACACAGAAGCGCACGCATACTGCGTGCTGCCCTCCCGACACACTAAAGCCGCACGGGGCGTGCCCTCAAAGCCTTCAAATGCCACGCTGGGTGCCCACCCCAGCATGACAAGTCGATGGTATAGCCGATGGGGTGCCAAATCCCATCAGCTTCACTGTCTCTCCCCATGCTATCGCCGATCGGGTGCCCAGTCCCCGTCGGCTTCACTCTCCCCAGTACAAGGTGCCATGCTGAGCCCACCCCAGTGTGGCAACAAATGCCATGGCCGACGGGGTGCCTAACCCCTTGGCTCAACTGCCCCCAGCTGCCACGCTGGGAGCCCACCCCAGCGTGGAAAACGCCCCGTGGTTTTTTTTTTTACCTGCAAAGCAAAACGGTCCCATGCAGCCTTCCTGCCCCCACAACCCGCACCCACCCACTGCGCACCTGCTTCCCACATCCCCCCCTCACCCCACACTTGACTCCGGAGTCTGGCTCGATGATCTGCGGTGGACCGGGAACACGTCTGCACTCTTCAAAGCCGACCACGAACTGAGGAAATGCCGGTTAGCTGTATAATGGGCTAGATAGGATTTTTTCAACTTTGTTGCATATCTCAGGCATTTTTTGGAATTTTTGCACCAAATTTTCAACATGGGGTTTTTGGGACCCCTTCTCATAAATGATGTCACTGTCATGGCGTTATTCGGGCCCGAAGGGTGATTTCGCAGTCACTGCGTGAAATCACCTTTTGGGACTGATTAATGAAATGGCACTGCCAGTGTTCATAAGGTGGGCTCTCAAGAAGCCTATTTTGAAAATTTGGTGGAAAAATTCCAAAAAACGACTGTTTTACGAGCGTGTGTTGCGCAGTTCCTACGCACGCTCGTAAGTTCACGAATTTTCAATATTTTCACTCCAGATTTTCAACATTGCCATTTTACCACACCTTCTTATGAGTAGTACAGCTGTCATTTTTCACATCTCACCCAAAATGTGTTTCCGCCCATGTAGCGCACAATGGCGCAACCAGTGTGCAAAACCAATGTACAGGACAAATTAAGAAAACCACAGTGACACTGTTCATGAGCAGAGGTCTTAGAATGGCCATGTTGAAAATTTGGTGAAAAGATTCCTAACAATGACTGTTTATGAGCGTGCTTTGCGCAGTTCCTACGCATGCTCGTAAGTTCGCGAATTTTCAATATTTTCACTCCAGATTTTCAACATTGCCATTTTACCACACCTTCTTGTGAGTAGTACAGCTGTCATTTTTCACATCTAACCCAAAATGTGTTTCCACCCATGTAGCGCACAATGGTGCAGTCGGTTAGTGAAATCAATGTACGGGACAAATTAAGAAAATCACAGTGACACTGTTCATGAGTGAGGTCTTAAAATGGCTATGTTGAAAATTTGGTGAAAAAATTCATAAAATGACTGTTTTTCGAGCGTGCGCTGCACAGTTCCTATGCATGCTCATAAGTTTGCAAATTTAATATTTTCACTCCAGATTTTCAACATTGCCATTTTATTACACTTCCTTATGAACAGCACAGCTGCCATTTTTCATATGCCACCCAAAATGTGTTTTCGCACATGTAGTGCACAATGGTGCTGTTGTGTTTGGGACAGATTAAGAAAATCACAGTTACTCTGTTCATGAGCAGAGGTCTTAAAATGGCTATGTTGAAAATTTGGCCACAAAAGTCCATAAAATGACTGTGTTACGAGTGAGCATTGTGCAGTTTCCATGCACCCTCGTAAGTTCATGACTTTGTAATAGTTTAAGTCCAGATTTTCACCAGTGGCATTTTTCCACACTTCCTTATTTACAGTACAGCTGTCATTTTTCACAACATGGCCGAAGTGTGTTTTCACACTTTCAGCGCAGAGATGCGTAGTCGCTGTGGGAAATCATTGTTCGGGACAGATAAAGAAAATCACAGTGACACTGTTCTTGATCGGAGGCACCAAAATGCCTGAGTTGACAATCTGCTGTAAAAAATCCCAACCTAATTATATTACGGGTGTGCGTTGCACAGTTTCTATGTACGCTCAAGACTTCACCATTTTTTAAATATTTTTACTGCAGATTTGCAACATTGCCATTTTTTACACCTCTCCATGAACAGTACAGCTGTCATTTTTTACATCCTGTTCAGAATGTTTTTGCACCTGTGGTGCTAAATGCCATAGTCACTGTGCATAAGCAGCTTTCGGCTAACAAACTGATATTCCCCCTGTTCATGAGGTGGGGTCACAAAAAACCATGTTGAACATTTGGAGTGAAAATACCAACAAATGCCTGAGTATGGGTTTCTAACCATAATGCCCAACCCTGTAAGGAATGACAGGCATCAGGGGTGTGACTTGGGATTCTTGCCTGTAATGCTCATACCATTCCACACCCTGCAGCCAGTGAGAGGCATTGAGGTATGCCTTGGACTCTTCGGCCCCAGTGTTCACCCCATTCTCCTATATCGCACCCATCTCACCATATTTCCTAAAGAAATGGGGTACGCATAAGGGCCAAAGACCCCAAGGAACACTGTGACACTTGTCAGTGTCTGCAGGGTGGGGTGTGGTGAAATGGTGTGGCCATTATGCCTGATGACCCAAAGGCACACCCCAATGCCTGTCACTCTCTGCAGGGTGGTGGTGGGGTTGGCTTCAGTTCAATACTTCACTGCCATTCCTATTACACAGCTCTGTAACTTCTACACTACCAATGCCAATGCCAGCAAGCAAACATTCGGCATTGACAAATGCTTGTTTTGGGGAGACCATGTGTACTATGGCTGAGCCAGAACTCAGAAACCTGGTACTGTCAGGAAGAATGTCTTGGCTGTGAATGCAGAACAGTTTAGTCCCCTAATAATACTTATTTTTATGAAGGCCTGAGTATACTACCCTTCTCTGGGCAATACCACACTTGCAGCAATTCACATAGTTAGATATTTCCAGCCATTTTGGGCTGTTTCTAAAGTGAACTACAGATTTTTTACTAATTGCCCTCCTTCCCACCCCTCTACCCTCCCACCCAAAGCCAGTTCTAGTTTTATAGCCACTGAATTTGACTGACAACAGGAACTTCCTGTTTGGCAGTAGGAAGGGAAGGATCACTGAGACACATTAGTTTCAGCAACCTTGAAGGAACCTAAAAAAAAATAACTCTTTACCCCCCCCGGCTGCTGGAGATCTGAATCCAAGCACAGAGGAAGGAGACTACTGAAGACTACAGGAAGTTCCTGACCCAGAACAGGAAGGGTGAGAGTTGTAAGGGCACATAGGCAGTAGGAAAGTAAGTGTAAAAATACATAGAGGGAGAAGACAATAAGCATACAAAGCAACAGGAGAGGGGACATAAAATAAGTCAAGATGGGAGTGGTGCAGTGAATGGCTGTGGAGCAGCAGTGTTCTGGGAGACATTCTGGAGGCTGAGATACTGCCCTGTTTGCAGGTACCCCTCTGGTCTGAGGGAGGAGGTTGCCCGCCTCCAGGCTGACATAGCTAGGATTCGTGAAACCTCTTCCCCTACCCAGGGACCACCAGGGCCACCACTGTTACCTCAGAGGTTGCCAAGAAAGAGGAGTGGTTGGACCAAGGTGGGCTTAGGGAGGGAGAGGGTGGTGGAACAGAAGTGCATCCCTCCAGTTGTAGATCTCCACAATTCATATGCTGTTCTGGCAAAGAGTGGTTCCTCTATAGAGGCACCTGCAGTGGAGACCAAGGAGGATACTGGGAACCTCCACAAAGGAGACCCACAGGAGGGTGGCACGAGACCCCACAGGGGAAGGAAACAACTCCTGATGGGGGACTCAGTCATTGGGGGGTAGACGTGGGGGAGGAAGGGGATAGGGAGGTAAGATGCTTGCCTGGTGCCGTGGCTTGGAGGGACAGGAAGCAAATCCTCAGGATCGCGGGAGCAGCTGCACGAGGGAGGGAGCTGGATGTCATTGTCCACCTAGGGACAAATGACCTGGCTGTAAATGGGATCAGAGCAGTGCAAGAGGAGTTTGTGGAGTTGGGGAGGGGCCTTAGACAAGTAGCATGTACGGTAACTTTCTCGGAGGTGCTGTCTGTCTATGGCAAGGATGATGTTAGGGTATTCCACACCATGGGATTCAATGAATGGTTGAAAAACTGGTGTGGAGCTCAGGATTTTGGCTTCATTGGGGACTGGGGAGCCACCTGGAGGGATGCAGGCTTATACTGGTGCAATGGTCTGCATCTGTCCAGGGGGGATCCAGGATCCTAGGTGACAGGTTTAAATGTTTCATTGGCAAGCATTTAAACTAGCCAAGGGGGGAGGCACTGAAAAGAAGCAGGGAAATCCCTGCCTCCCCCTTAAAGCACAGTAGTTAGAGAGGTAAGCACCAAGGCAGAGAAGTCAGTAGGGAGCAGGACATGGTTAAATGCAGCAAAAGGTGTTAAGGACAGGGATGGGGCTAAAAGGGGTAAGGCCATAAAAAATAAATGGAAGGTGATGAGTACCAATGCCCACAGTCTGTGCAACAAGCTGCCTGAACTAGTGGCCTTGATGGAATAGAGGTGCCAGGATATTGTGGCAGTCACTGAAACATGGTACACAGAGAACCATGAGTGGGAAGCCAACATACCAGGACACACAGTCTACAGGAGGGACAGGGTGGGTAAAAGAGGAGGAGGAGTAGCTCTCTATATAAGGTAAGGGATTAAAGCAACAGAGCTAAAGAGTAAACAGGAAGTTGATGAGTCACTATGGGTCACCCAGGAGACAGGAAATGGCACCACAATCCACATGGGGGTTGTGTACAGACCCCCATCTAAGGAGCAGAAATGTACAAGGAAATGATAGAAGGCATCCTTAAAATGTCATAAAAAGGGGAGATATTGTTGATGGGGGATCTGAATATGCCAGATGTTAACTGGAGTACCTTTGCTGCAGGCACATCCAAGAGCAGGGTCATTCTTGATGCCCTATAGGGGGCATACCTCACACAGCTAGTGTTGAAACCTACTCGGGAGGGAGCAATCTTAGCCCTGGTACTCTCAAATGGGGAAGGAGAAAGGATCTCAGATTTAGAAGTTGATAGCCATCTGGGAACAAGTGACCACCAAACAGTGTGGTTCACAATAAACACAGCCATAGTGTCAAGCCATACAAAAACAAGAGTATTGAACTTTAGGAAGGCTGACTTTGGGAAAATGAGAGCGTGCCTTAGAAAAGCACTAGCAAATGAGCAAGAAGGAGGGGTGGAGGAACAATGGGGAATAATCAAAACAGCCATAGCAGAGACAACAAGCCTTTGAGTGAAACAGATCAATAAAACAAAACAAAGGAAAAAAACACTATGGTTCTCAAAAGAGGTGGCAGGGATGGTTAAGGAGAAAAGGATAGCATTCAGGAAAAATAAGGAGACACAGAAGGAGCAGGACAGAGAACTTTTATCAGTTAAAGCAGAAGAAGGCAGGGAAGGCAGTCAGAATAGCAAAGGCACAAACTGAGGAAAAGATAGCCAACTCTGTTAAGAAGGGGGATAAAACCTTTTATAGGTACATTAGGGAGTGAAGAAAGACCAAGGGAGGGATACAGAGACTTAATAAAGGGGAGGGAATGTGGGCAGAGGGTGACAGTGAAAAAGCAGGGATACTGAACAAATATTTTTGCTCAGTATTCACAACAGATGAGGAGAGGGAGGTGCCTAAACCAAACAAGGGAGAAACTCTGAATAGGGAGGTCGATACCAGTCCCTTCACAGAAGAAAGGGTTTTGAAAGAACTCTTAAACTGAGGATGGACAAAGCAATAGGGCCTGATGGGATTCACCCAAGAATACTAAAAGAACTAAGGGTAGAACTAGTAACACCACTGACTACTCTCTTTAACAAATCATGGGAGGATGAAGTGATGCCTGAGGACTGGAGGAGGGCAAATGTGATTCCACTTCACAAAAGCGGGAGCAGGGCAGAGGCAGGAAACTACAGACCAGTTAGTTTGACTTCAGTGGTAGGGAAAATGATGGAATCACTTCTGAAGGAAAGAATTGTTGGGTACCTAGAGGACAGTGGGGCACAGGACCCAAGGCAGCATGGTTTCACAGCAGGAAGGTCATGTCAGACGAACCTAATAGATTTCTTTGACTGGGTGACTAAAGTAATAGACCAGGGAGGGGCTGTGGATATGGCCTACCTAGATTTTAGCAAGGCATTCGACACAGTCTCACACAAAAGATTAATATACAAGTTAGTCAGCCTTGGAGTGGGTCCCAAGGTGGTAGTCTGGATAAAAAACTGGCTGAACAACAGGGCGCAAAGAGTAATAGTAAACGGAGTCCACAGTGAAGAAAGGAGGGTAACTAACAGGGTACCACAGGGTTCGGTACTGGGACCAGTCCTCTTTAATATCTTTATAAGTGACATTGGACAGCAACTGGAAGGAAAGGTATGCCTCTTTGCAGATGACACAAAGATCTGCAACAGAGTTGATACACAAGGTGGGGTGAAAAGAATGGAAAGGGACTTGGCAAGGTTGGAGGAATGGTCAAATACGTGGCAGCTCAGATTCAATGCAAAGAAGTGCAAGGTAATGCATCTGGGAAACAAAAACCCAGGGGAAGAGTACACAATGGGAGGTGAGTTAATAACAACAACAAAAATTGAAAGAGACCTAGGAGTAATTATATCAGATTACCTAAAGGTAGGCAAGCAATGTGAGAAGGCAGTAAGGAGGGCTGGGAGGATACTGGGATGCATAGGGAGAGGCATCAACAGTAGAAAACAGGAAGTTGTTATCCCTCTCTACAGACAGTTAGTGAGGCCCTATCTGGAGTACTGTGTGCAATTCTGGAGACCCCATCTCCACAAAAACATAGACAGAGTGGAGGCTGTTCAGAGGAGGGCAACCAAAATGGTGCAATATCTGCTCCAGAAGACATATGAGGAGAGACTAAAGCAGCTTAGCTTAATATGTGTACCCTTGAGGAAAGGAGGGAGAGGGGGGACATGATAGAAACTTTCAAGTATCTCAAGGGAATTAACAAGGCACAAGATGATAGTATCTTTCAGAAGAAGAGATGTGCAAGAACAAGGGGTCACTATTTGAAGATAGAGGGGGGACAGCTCAGAGGTAATGTTAGAAAGTATTTTTTCACAGAGAGTGTTGTGGATGCATGGAACAGCCTTTCTGAGAAGATTGTGGAGTCAGGAACAGTGGGAGAATTCAAGAATGCATGGGACAGGCATAAGGCAATTCTAGTGGGGGCAGGAGGAAGTAAGCTGTTGATTAACTAGAATCTGCAGCTTATCCATCAGGTAGGGAAATGGGCAGACTGGGTGGGCCAATAGGCCCTTATCTGCTGTCAAATTCTATATTTCTATGTTTCTATTATTCTGTCTGATGGCCCTACTGTGGTACTGCAGGAGGACACAGAAGTTTACTGCAAATATCACTGATATTTCAGGAAATATCTGACCATATTAATTGCTGAAACTGTTTCTTGTTTTAAATATTGTCATAGGCTGTGGGTGTAATGATGGACACTGACACAAAAAGGTAATGTGGCAAGGCTAAAAAAAAGTGCCAAGCCTAAAGCTTTATTAAAGTAACAGCAAAAAAAAAAGAAAATATATAACTATTAACTTTACAGGAATACAGAAAGAAACATAAAGGTACAAAAATAAATGAATGTTTCCACAGGCAATATCAGAAACGAAAAGGCCGCCTGGTTTCAGTTATCTTAGTCTGTAGTGCAGACTCCCAAATGGATCAGTACTGGCTGATCCCAAAACGAATCTGAAGGTATCACAAGAATGAGTCTCCTTTATCCTAGGAATCATCAGGTGATCCTCCAGACTCCGCCCTATACTCTTTAATACAAATTTTCATTTATAAAACATTTTATTTCATTCTAAGCCAAGGGACATTCAATATATCTTTATTACAAAACATTGACATCCTGAAATGAAATATAATACAGGTTTAACTAAAACAGTACTCTTACCAAGTTTAGCCCTCCCTCAACCTATCCACAGTATAACCATAGAGTGAAATGGGCGGCTGCTTCCTAGGAAAACAGCAAGAGCAACAAGTGCAAATGGCTGCAAGGACTACCTCTGGCTAAAGGCCTGAATATCCATTATGTGGTAAGCTTTACTCTCTAATATTAACAGGAGCCAGACTGCTATGAAAAGGAGTAAACTGAAAAGGGACCATTATTTATTTTACAATATCTGAAATACTGCATATTTTTGTTTAGGAGTTTCTTTTGGGAGTGCTAAACACATTGCAGCTACAAGCAAACAAAAGCAGTCCTTTAATTTCAAATCTGCTTATGTTTAAAACCATTTGTGCTGCTGGCATTTTGCCTTTCCATGTTACTCACAAAATAATAAAGTTAAACAGTAAGGAAAAGTAAACTGTTTTGGGGTCAAAATAGTGTTGCTAAGGCATAGCTAGGAACCTTACAACAACACACTAAGGATTGGGTGACCAGCAGGCAGACTCTGAATCCTTTTACTATCTTTATTTTCTCTGCCTAAATAAACTAAGTGCTTGTACTGTGAGGAGAATTCCCTATATCTGGCATTCACATTTGTTTCCTGGGCATTGCTTAAACATGAAGGAACTACTAGCCCAAATATGCTAAACCTCAGGTCTATACACTGTAGCCTATCATTGGGGGGACTGAAGCTCCATACCTGTCTTTTAATGAAATGAAAGTGATAGAAAGGGCCTCTTATCCAGGTGGCCTGCCTGGAAAAAGGAATTAAAGGGGAAAGTAAAGGAAAGGACAGTAAAGATATTCAGAGAGTGCTACTGCAGTAGACTTGTGAAACAGAATTAGACAGGTATTTGGAGATTTAACACACACTTTCACATTTCCTCCCCACTTAAGAGGAAACTATAGGGGTACATTATCCTACTTCTATCCCTAGTTTCCTAACTACTAAGTCTTATGCAAAATTAACAGATCTCTCGCTCTTAGAAAGGAGAGATGGAGCTTTAACCCACCACTCCCAAAGCTCCACCTCGGGACCCTTATTAAATAATACATAGATGAAAGGTTATTCCTAATCCTTCTTACTGCTTTCAAATTCCCCGAGGTCTGCATGTGTATTTTGTTCTGCCCCATATCGGGACATAAAATCAGCATTCTTATTTGCTGCCCCAGGTCGGTGGTGTACTGTGAACCTATAAGGCTGTAAGGCCAAGTACCACCGCATTATTCTTGGGTTTTTATCCTTCATATTATGAAGCCAACAAAGGGGGTTGTGGTCAGTTAAAACCTCAAATTCTGAGCCCCACAGGTAAAACTTGAGGGCTTCATAGTCCACTTGATAGCCAGACATTCCTTTCTATGGCTGAATATCTTGTCTCTCTCTCATGCAGCTTACGGCTCAGGTATATCACTGGATGTTCTTCTCCATTTACTATTTGAGACAGAACAGCCCTATGCCGGAGTCCAAGCATCCGCTTACAGCAAAAAGGAAGGGTGAAGTCGGGGCTTGAGTACTGGTGCTGCACAGAAGTTTTAATGGTGCAAAAGGCTTTTTCGCACTCTGGTGTCCATTTAACAGCATTGGGGTGTCGTTTCTTTGTCAGGTTAGTAAGGGTGTAGCTAGGTGGCAAAATTAGGCACAAACCTCCTGTAATAACCTGCCAGTCCCAAGAAAGATCGAACTTGTTTTTATTTAATGGTCTGGACATTGGGCCACAGCATCAATTTTACTTATTTCAGGTTTAACTTTCCCATTACCTATTAGGAACCCCAGATATCTAGTCTCTTGCATAGCTATACTACATTTCGTGGTTTATAGTTAACCCTGCTGTTGTAAGAGAACGGAGGACAGCATCTAGATGTTGTAAATGGGCTGCCCAAGTGGGGCTGTACACTATCACATCATCCAAATATGCAGCGCAATAGGACTCATGACGCTGTAAAGTTCGGTCCATTAGGCGCTGGAACGTGGCTGGTGCACCATGTAGGCCGAAGGGCATAGTGACAAAATGGTACAACCCAATAGGCGTGGTAAATGCTGTTTTTTCTTTTGAAGTCTGATCCAAAGGGATCTGCCAGTAACCCTTTGTCAGGTCAAAGGTGGTAATGTATGCATTGCCAAGTCTATCCATGATGTCATCAATCCTTGGCATAGGGTATGCATCAAATTTGGAAACAGCATTTAGACGCCTGAAATCCAGACAGAGCGTATACCACCTTCTTTTTACTTACCAAAACTATGGAAATGCCCAATCACTATTTGATGGTTCAATTACCCCAACTCATGCATCTTCCTTACTTCTTTTATTACTTCATCCTGGTCCTCTCAGGTAACGGTATGGTTTTTGTCGGATAGGCTAGGGGAATTAACTCAATTCGGTGTTCAAAACCATGTACCAACCCAGGTTTAGAGGTGAATGACTGGGAATACTTACTAAGAAGGTGATCTAACTCTCTCCTCTGCTCTGTCATCAGCATGGGATTAATTGTAAGATCACTCATTTCTCCATCATTCTCTAGCCGCCTATAGGCTACTTCCATTTCGTTGGTATCACTCTCTGGGCAAATAAAACACCCTGGGGTTGGTCTTTCAACCCATTCTTTAACAAGCTTACATGGTAAATCCCCTTTTCTGGCGCCTGTCTGGTAGTTCAAGTTCATATGTAACAGGGCCTGTTTGTCTTAAGATAGTATAGGGCCCTGCCATTTCATCAGTAACTTGTCAGAGGAGGAGCAACAACAACAGTACCTTATCCCCTTCTTGGAATGACTTAGTTCCACACCCTGGTCATAATACTCCTTCTGCACTGCCTGTTTGCAGAGATTGTGCTTGATGAGCAATCTGTGTGTATCTGACCAGTTTGGAGCATCAAAGTTCGTTAAATATTCGAGGGTGGTACTGGTGTGTTCCTTTGTCTTCCCATTCCTCCTTGACAACATCTAGGGGTCCCCTGGGTTCCTCCCATAAAGTAACTCAAAGGGGAAAACCCTGTAGAAGCCTGTGGGACCTCCCTATATGCAAACAATAGGAGTGGAAGGTAAATATCCCATGTTTTTCCCTCATCTTCCACATATTTCTTCAACATTTTTTTCAAGGTCTGATTGAATCACTCAACCAGACCGTCTGTTTGGGGATGGTATGGGGTGGTGTGGATAGCCTCCACTCCTAAAGTTGCGCGTAAGTCGTGCTAGCATCTGTGAACAAAATTGCTCCCCTATCTGTTAGGATTTCCTTGGTATCCCACCCGACTGAATACTTTAAGTAATTCATCTGCTACTTTTCTGCAGTTACAGTGCGGAGTGGGATAGCCTCAGGATACTTGGTGCAGTAGTCACAGATTACCAATATAATCGGTTTCCCTTTGAGCTCTTAGGTAAAGGTCCCACCACATCCATTGCTATCTGGCTTAATGGAACAGTAATTAAAGGCAGTGGTTGGAAGGGACCTTATCTTTATGTACATCGGCCACTTTCTGACACTCCGGCAACTGCGGCAGTATTCTGCTACTTGAGCGTGAATACCTGCCCAGTAGAACAACAATAACAGCCTTTGTAAAGTACGGTCCCTACCCAAGTGTCCTGCTAGGGGAAGTTCATGAGCCAGTGATAGTAATTGTTGTCTGTATCTATGAGGCACTAACAGCTGGTCAATTTGTTCACCCGTAACGGGTGTATGCATCTCCTATACAGTAAACCATCTGTTAAAATACATGAGGGCTCATGGTCTTTTCCTATAACCCCTACCATCTGAAAAAATGGCTGTAAGGTTTCATCCTTTTGTTGTTCTATTTCAAACCTTTCTTCCTTAGATATAGATATACCCTTGTTGCCAGCAGAAGCAACATCAACAGTTGTAACATCTACATTTTTAATATCACCCTTTTCAACATATGTTTTTGTGTCCATTGATGTTTGTCCCTTTTTCTTTCTTGTCGAGATTTAGGGATTTTTCCCGGCTCCCCATAGACCTCATCATCAAATGGGAACAACTGAGCCCACTGCTGTTCTTGTCTGGTCTGGGCCCGGGTTGTCAAGGCACAAACACTCTCATTCACCTGCATCAGGCTGGAAAAGTCAGGAAAATCATGTCCAAGTATAATGGGAACAGGCAGATGGGGAACCAAACCAACAGTCATATCATGCACTTTCCTTGTACCTGTAAAGTTAAATCAGTCATAGGATACTGATGGATGTCCCCATGAATGCAGATCACTGTTGCTTTTGTCCCCCTTTTGTGTTCTGTGGCTGAACCAAATCAGTTCTCACTAACGTTTGTTTGCTGCCAGAATCTAGCAACCAGTAACCTCCTGTTGCCAATTTTCACTGGTGTGACATACTGTCCCCAATTTGCTAGGGCCAACTGGGCAACTGTGGATTTCCTCTGGGGGCAATATCGGGCTATATGCCCTTTCCTTGGCACTCCACATATGATGTTGGGGTTAAATGGTCTATTAAATGGAACAGTCTTGGAGTCCCCTACCAGTACCAGATGGGAAGAAGAAGAAGAAGTAGTAGGTCTTACTGTGGGCAGAGTCAGACCAGCACCAGGTTGTCCTCGTTGTCGGTTGGGACGGGCCATTAGATAGTCCTCGGCCAGTGTGATGGCTTTTTCCGAGGTGTCTGCTCGGTGTTCCCTCACCCACACCTGTACATCTGAGGGTAGTATACGAATGAACTGTTCCATTATTACCATCTCCAAAATTTGTTCTATCGTTTTTACCCCTGGTTGCAACCACTTCTGGCATAAGTCCTTCAATTTGGTATATGTTTCTCTGGGAGTGTCTGTGTTATGAAATCTGCATGTCCGAAACGTTGCGGTATGTTTTAGGGCTGATATCATACTTTGCAGGATTGCCTGCTTAACAGCATCATAGTTCTCAGCCTGGTGTTGTTCATATGGCTGTATGCCAGCTGTGCCTTTCCGGATAGGTATGGTACTAGCGTATAACCCATTGGGTCCTAGGCCACCCACATGCCTGAGCTATTCGCTCAAATGTAGTCATGTATGCTTCAGTGTCATCAGTGCACCCAATTTGGTCAGTTTTATGTCCTAGGGTCCATCTACAGGGGAGAATTACGTGTCCCAAGGTCTCTGATGGCCCTTAATGTATCATTCCACCTGGACTCAGCTCTCTGAAGATCCATTTCCCTTTGTTTATCCATGGCAAGTTGCTTAACACACAACCAGCTACAGGCTATGTATCCTCTGGAGGTTCATCAGCAATTTGTTCTGTAGTGGTCCCATCCTCACCTTCCTCTCTCAGCACCTCCTCTTTCTCCTCTTTGGCTGCTTGCCGGACATCTGGCCCCAACCCTGGCAAAGGGGTCTCTCCATACTTGGCAGCCATGGTTCGTGTGAGGACACCGCTGGGCTTGTCAAGGATCTGCTCTTCTTTCTTCTCCTGCATTCAATGTCCAGTTACTGGGAAGCACCAGTATCATCAAAACATCCCACCACTGCCACCAGTGTCATAGGCTGTGGGTGTAATGATGGACACTGACACAAAAAGGTAATGTGGCAAGGCTAAAAAAAAGTGCCAAGCCTAAAGCTTTATTAAAGTAACAGCAAAAAAAAAGAAAATATATAACTATTAACTTTGCAGGAATACAGAAAGAAACATAAAAGGTACAAAAATAAATGAATGTTTCCAAAGGCAATATCAGCAAACGAAAAGGCCGCCTGGGATTTCAGTTATCTTAGTCTGTAAGTGCAGACTCCCAAGTGGATCAGTACTGGCTGATCCCAAAACGAATCTGAAGGTATCACAAGAATGAGTCTCCTTTTATCCTAGGGAATCATCAGGTGATCACTCCAGACTCCGCCCCTATACTCTTTAATACAAATTTTCATTTATAAAACATTTTTATTTCATTCTAAGCCAAGGGACATTCAATATATCTTTATTACAAAACATTGACATCCCTGAAATGAAATATAATACAGGTTTAACTAAAAACAGTACTCTTACCAAGTTTAGCCTCCCTCAACCTATCCACAGTATAACCATAGTGAGAAATGGGCGGCTGCCTCCTAGGAAAACAGCAAAGAGCAACAAGTGCAAATGGCTGCAAGGACTACCTCTGGTTAAAGGCCTGAATATCCATTATGTGGTAAGCTTTACTCTCTAATATTAACAGGAGCCAGACTGCTATGAAAAGGAGTAAAACTGAAAAGGACCATTATTTATTTTACAATATCTGAAATACTGCATATTTTTGTTTAGGAGTTTCTTTTGGGAGTGCTAAACACATTTGCAAGCACAAACAAACAAAAGCAGTCCTTTAATTTCAAATCTGCTTATGTTTAAAACCATTTGTGCTGCTGGCATTTTGCTTTCCATGTTACCTTACCAAAAATAATAAAGTTAAACAGTAAGGAAAAGTAAACTGTTTGGGGTCAAAATAGTGTTGCTAAGGCATAGCTAGGGAACCTTACAACAACACACTAAGGGATTGGGTGACCAGCAGGCAGACTCTGAATCCTTTTACTATCTTTATTTTCTCTGCCTAAATAAACTAAGTGCTTGTACTGTGAGGAGAATTCCCTATATTTGGCATTCACATTTGTTTCCTGGGCATTGCTTAAACATGAAGAGGAACTACTAGCCCAAATATGCTAAACCCCAGGTCTATACACTGTAGCCTATCATTGGGGGGACTGAAGCTCCATACCTGTCTTTTTAATGAAATGAAAGTGATAGAAAGGGCATCTTATCCAGGTGGCCTGCCTGGAAAAAGGGAATTAAAAAGGGGGAAAGTAAAGGAAAGGACAGTAAAGATATTCAGAGAGTGCTACTGCAGTAGACTTGTGAAACAGAATTAGACAGGTATTTGGAGATTTAACAGCACACTTTCACAAATATGCCCTGTTGAATCAAGTGATTTGTAACAGATTAGTGACTCAAGGCCAGGATGAATATCATGGGAATGATGGGCAGGGAACCGGAAGTTATAAAAGAATATCCCTTGTGAGATGAGACAAGTTTGTGGCAGACACAGAGTCTGCCCAGCATTCGGCAACAGTAGGAAGCCAGGAATTTTTAAAGGACATATTTGGATCACAAAGCCAGTGGGAGATGCAAGAGGGATGATGGATACTTGAAAGATGTGACATGTTGTATAGCATTCCCAGCTGACAAATTTCATGAGGAGAAGGATACAATTGCAATGGTGAGTTCATTTGTTATAATTGTGTGTAGTAGGAGGAATTAAAAAAGGAAGTAACAAAAGTGGCAGGCCAACTGCAGAAAAAAAAAAGATTTGGAGGGTTAGTCAACCCTTGATACACAAATAAGAGAATCATTCATGAAGCTCAAAGAGAGCACACAGGGTCTGGGACCATAAGGACTCGGCAACTTTAATATAAATTGGTTCTCTCCCAGCACTAACAAAATTATTCAGAATGTTAAGTCACTACTTTTGACTTAGTTGTTCTCTAAACCCAGTTGCCTAAACTCTAAATCCTTAAATCACTCCTTGTTAGACTGGGTCCTCTCTTCTCATCCCCATTGTATTGCTGGAATCCTTCCTGATGCCATCAGTGACCACCATATGGCTTACTGTGTGCACACAATATATTGTCCTAAGGCTCCCCCTAAATTTATTCATCTCAGATCCTTTGGTAATTAGACTTGCATTCTTTCCTTGCTGACTTAGGGAAACTGATTGGTCCCCACT
This sequence comes from Neoceratodus forsteri, assembly GCA_016271365.2. NCBI lineage: Eukaryota > Metazoa > Chordata > Ceratodontiformes > Ceratodontidae > Neoceratodus > Neoceratodus forsteri. The sequence goes on along the minus strand of JADMNL010000034.1, from coordinate 18,120,577 downwards.
CTCTTCAACCAATAAAATATATATATATATATATATATATATATATATATATTACTTTCAATCCAAATTTATGGTTATTTGGGATTGATATGTTCCCTTGAGATAAAAACAGAGTCTGGGGTTGTCATCTTCCCTGAATTTCAGCTTAAGTTATGACATGACTAATACTAGAGATTTTGCCTGGCATTCTTTTAAGATTGCATGCTCTCTGGCTGCTTTGACAAGCTATTATTGACTTTGTAACACCTGTACCAAAGTCATAAGACTTGCAAAGTCAGAGTATTTTGCATCCACACTCCAGAACAATATTAATCATCCCTTTACATTCTGGAAGATTATCCAGTCCTTGTTCTTCCCTCTGAACCAGTCTTGCTCTCTTGTTATTAAGACTGGTAACTCCCTTATCACTGGCCCCTCTATTTTTCTCTTTTCCTTTAACTCCTACTTTACTACTTGTGCCTGTTCTCTAATCACCTCTTCCACCTTCCCTCCCTCTACCTTTTTCTCCTGCAATCTCTCTTTTTCCTTCTCTGCTACCACTGCTGCTGTTACACTTAAGACACTACTTGCGCTTAATCCTCACAAATGTGGTAGCTCTCATGGCCTTGGGCCAAAGCTTCTGTATCCCTCTGCCCCTGCCATTGCACTGCCAATTACTCTGCTCTTTAACCTTTCTTTCTTGTCTGCAACTGTTCCAGATGCGTGGAAAATGGCTATAGTCATTCCTAGCTCTAATGGTGGTGATCCCGCATCTCCAGGTAACTATCATCCCATCTTGCTCCTTCCTACCTTTGCTAAAATACTGGAATGCTTTGTACTATCACAACTTTCTACCTTCCTTGACTCCTTCTTCTTTCCTTTTCAGTCTGGTTTTAGAGAATCCTACTCCACCTCCACTTCCCTCCTATGGCTTACCAACTCCATCCTTACTGGAAAGGATCAGGGACTGATCATGTCTGCTATTTTTGTTGATCTTGCTAAAGCTTTTGACAAAGTGTCACATCCCCTCCTTCTTGATAAGCTAAACATGGTGGGTCTTTCTGAATCTGTTGACAACTGGTTTAGCTCTTACCTGAGGGGTAGATCACAATCTGTCCAGATACACTGCTCCACTTGTTCACCACTCTCTATCTGCTCAGGAGTCCCTTAAGAGTCTGTTCTGGGTTCTACTCTTTTTTTCCTTATTCTTGAACAACCTTCCCTCTGTCTGTTCCATTGTATGTGTCATTCATATTTTTTCATCTGGCTCCTCTTCTCATGACCTTGCTTCACAACTTCAGCTAGACTTTCACAATGTTCAGCATTGATGTAAGTCTAACCAACAATCCCTCAATGCCAAAAAACATCTCTGTGACTTTTGTTAATTGTCAGAGGCTTTCTAGACTTGCCTGTCTCAATTCTTTTTACACCCTTGTTAGAACTATTATTGAGGATATTTCCACTTTTAAGTACTTTGGTGTCTGGCTTAACCATCACCTTGATGTCTCTGTTTATATTGATGCCATTCACCAAAAGCTTCACCCCAAACTTGATGCACTTTACAGGAACAAAGAGAGTATCCCATTTACTAATACACCATGAGATTGTTTTAAAAATTATCCTGTCTATTTTTGATGATGATGATATAATCTACAGTGGAGCACCCAAATCCACTCTTGCTAGACTAAATCCTCTTTTCAATTCTTTCTTTGGTTTTTACTTTAGATTGTTCCCCACATACTCACCACTTTTCACTCTACTCTGCTCCTTCACTCCCCTCTCTTGATGCCAGGTGCCTTTCCCACTGTGCATCCTTTATATCTTAATTCTGGTTTGGTTCCATTCCTTCCTTTCTTACTTCCCTCTTATCCTCTTCCTCAGCTTCCTGCTATCCTTTACGTAATATTGTTTATCATTCCCTCACTTTTCCTTCTAGGAAATATACAGCTGGTCAATCTGCCTTCTCTTATTGCTTTCCTAAACTTTGGCCCTCCCTTCCCTTGTGTGTACACTCTGCCTCTTTGACTTTCTTCTTAAAGTCTCTCCTTTATGACTTTGTTCTCCCTCCTACACCCGTTGTTGACCCTCTTCCTTCGTCCTCTCTCTAGCTTTGCCCTGGCTATCCGTTTTCCCCTTACCTATGCATATGTTATTCTGATTTGTATTAAAAGTTTTATTTCTTCATTTAAATCATATTACTGTATTTTCTCTATATGTATTATAAATGCTTTATACGCTGTTCCCCATCCCTTTCCCCAGGACACATCTGGAAATGAGCTAATACCAGATCAGTATGTCTTTCCTGGTGAAACTTTTGAAATAAGTAAATCGGCAGCTACTGTAGGTCCACAGAAAAGGACAAATGATTTTTTTGTTACAACAAGGAGCCAGAATGGTTTTAAGAGAAGAAGGGTGGAGGAGAAACAAAGAGACAGAAATCATTATTGAGTGCTAAGCAAAATGACTAACTAGACACATAGTACTGACATTGAGGAGGGAGAGGTATTAGAGGCCATTCCGCTGCAATATCACAAGCAGCTTCACAAACCGGTACTAGTACTAGGTGATACATCAATGAAAGGTACGGACAGTAGAATATATATGCCAGGGATTACAAGATCACCACAAGGATGTGTCTCCCAGGAGCTAGAGTGAATGACATTCAGAGTAATATGGATAAGGCAGGAAAGGTAGTTGAGAACATACCAGTTTTTGCATTACACATACTGCTGTAACAATTGACATGGTGAGGTATTTCCTGAAATTTCTGTGATACCTCTGAAGAAATGTCCTGTCTGCCTGCAGTCCTGCTGTAGGGCCAGAGAGACTCCCATGTTTGGGCAGACTCAATGGACCACAGGTCCCTTTCTTCTGTCATTTTCTATGTTTCTGTGTTCCTATGTTTCTTTAGAAATATCAGGAAATATCTGACCATATCTACTGCTGCAACTGTGGGGACTAATGATGATAGTATAACAAACCAATGGTGCGTTAAGAGAAACTTTCAATTTCCTCAAAAATCAAACACCAACATGGAAGTGTGATTATTAGTGAGGGTATCCCTGTCTCAAGTGAAAGTGTGAAAAAACAGCAGGAGATTAGAACCGTAAATACATGGTTATACTTATGGTTTAGGAACAAAGGCTATGTAGTCTTAAAGAGCAACTATGCACTTATAGATACATAGATACATAGACAGTGTCGGCAGATAAGGGCCTATGGCCCACCTAGTCTGCCCATTTGAGCTTGTAAGTTCAGTTTGTTTTCCTAGAAGTCTGTTTCCCCTTACCCCTGCCCTCTAGAATTCCTTTATGTCTATCCCATGCATTCTTAAATCCCGTGATTGTTTCAGCCCCCACCACTTCCTCTGGCAGGGTGTTCCACTTGTCCACCACCCGTTCTGTGAAGAAATTCTTTCTCATGTTTCCTCTGAATCATCCTCCTCCAACTTCATCCCATGCCCTCTAGTCCTGAAACATCTTTTTCGCTTAAAAATAGTGTTTTCCTGCACCCTGTTCCTCCCTGTAAGATACTTGTATGTCTCTATCATATCCTCTCTCCCTCCTCTCCTCCAGGAGTACATGTTCAGTTCCTTCAACCTGTCTTCATAGGACTTGTGATGCAACCCATGCACCATCTTTGTTGCCCTCCTCTGAACCTTCTCTACCCTGTCTATGTCCTTACGTAGGTATGGTCTCCAGAACTGTACACTGTACTCAGGTGGGGCCTCACTAGTGTCTTGTATAGCGGAATTATGACCTCCCTTTTCCTGCTGGTGATGCCCCTGCCTATACATCCCAGCATCCTATTTGCTTTACCTGATGCCTTGTCACACTGTTTCCCTACCTTGAGGTCATCAGAGATGACAACCCCAAGATCCCTTTCCTGCTTGGTGCATGCTATATCCTCACCCCCAACTGATATATTGTGCCAGGGTTTTGTGCCCCATATGCATTATCTTGCACTTCTTTGCATTGAATTTCAACTGCCAAACCTTGACCATTCTTCAAGTTTCTGCAGGTCCCTTCTCATTCTGTCTACACCCTCTGGTGTGTCTACTCTGTTACAGAGCTTTGTGTCATCAGCGAACAGTGAAATTCTGCCTTCTAGATCCTGTGCAATGTCACTGATGAAGATGTTGAATAGGACAGGTCCCAGCACTGATCCCTGTGGTACCCCACTGGTCACTCTTCCTCTGTGGGTGACAGCCATTTACCACCACCCTCTGTGTCCTGCCACCCAGCCAGTTACCTACCCACCACACTACTGTCCTGCCCACACCCATATTCCCCAGTTTGTGTAATAGTCTTCTATGTGGCACAGTGTCAAAGGCCTTGCTGAAGTCCAGATAGGCCATGTCCACTGCCCTCCCTGATCCACCTCCCTAGTCACCCAGTCAAAAATTCAATGAGGTTGGTCTGACATGACCTCCCCTGGTGAAACCATGCTGTCTTGGGTCCTGTAGTCCATTGACAACCAGATGTTCCACCAATCTCTCCTTCAGTAGTGCTTCCATGATCTTTCCACTACCGAGGTGAGGCTGACTGGTCTGTAGTTCCCTGCTTCCTCTTTGTTCCCACTTTTGTATAAGGGGACTACATCTGCTGTCCTCAGTCTTTGGGTACCTCCCCTGTTTCCAGTGATTGGCTGAACAGGATAGCCAGAGGTTCAGCCACCACCTCTCTTAGTTCTTTAAGGACCCTGGGGTGCACCCCATCTGGCCCCATTGCTTTATCAGCTCTTATTACTTCCAGTTCCTTCAGGACCCTTTCTCGTGTAAAGGGACTTGTGTCCATTTCTGCACCATTCTCACCCCTTGTACTCCCTTCAGACCCATTACCCCCCTCTTCCTTAGTAAAGACTGAGCAGAAATACCTGTTCAATATGTCAACTTTATTGTTGTCATCCTCCATAGGCTCCCATCCTCCCCTTCAGTCTCACTATCCCTCCTTTGTCTTTCTTTTTCACTTATGTACCTGTAAAGGTTTTGTCCCTTTACCCACTGATTTTGCAATGTGTTCTTCTGTCTGAGCTTTGGCTTCCCTTACTGGCTTCCTGCCTCCCTTTGTTTCTCCTGGTACTTCTCCCTATCCCCTTCTGCCTGTGTCTTTTGTATTGCCTGAATGCAATCTTTTTGCTTTCACTTTCTTTGTTACCTCTTTGGAAAACCATAATGGTCTCCTCTTCCTTTTCCTCTTGCTAACCTGCTTAATGCATAATTCTGTTGTTCTTATAATCCCATTTTAAATACTGCCACTGTTCCTCAACCCCTGATTCCTGTCCCATTCCCTTAATGCCTCTTTCAAGTATCTCCCATTTCCCAAAGTCTGCCCCTGAAATCCAGGATATGTGTTTTGTGTGGTTTGGTTCTGCCCTTTCTGTGATTTCAAACCACAATGACTGGTGGTCACTGTTACCCAGGTGCTCCCCACTGTTACCCCATCACACTGTCCCTGTTTGTGAGCACAAGGTCCAGTATTGCCTTCTGCCGAGTTGGTTCCATGACCAGTTGCTTTAGGAAGGCACCCTGAAGGAGTCCAGGATAAATCTGCTCTAGTTGATGCTGCTGCTGGGATGGTCCAGTCCCGTCTGGCATATTGAAGTCTCAACCAGTACTACCTCACCTTGTCTGCCATCCTTTGGATGGCTAGCATCAGCTCCCTATCTGTTTCTTCCTCCTGGGCTGGTGGTCTATAGACCACACCTGTGCGGATGGCTGGCCCCATTTTCCTTTCCAGCTTAACCCACAGTATCTCTCTCCCCAATTTTGTTCCTCCTGGATCTGTGTGGCCCTTATGTCATTTTTCACATTCAGTGCCATTCCTCCTTCCTTCCTGCCTGCTCTGTCTCTTCTGAATATGTTGTAGCCAGGTATGGCCATCTCCCAGTCATGGTTATCATTACACAGGTTTCAGTGATGGCCATAATGTCCAGTCTGACTGTACCATGACAGCCTCCAGATCTTCCATCTTGTTGCTAAGGCTCCTGGCATTTGCACACATGGCTTTCCATGATTTGACCTCCCTAGACTGCTTCACTGTTCTACTCCAGCCCCTTCCTTGGTTGTCATTTATCCCTGGTTCTCCTTGCTGTTTGCCCTTCTTGCCCCTTTTCTGCTTATCCACCTTTTGGACACTAATCTCCATCTTTTGCACACTGCTTTGCAGAGATAGCCACTCCTCTGGTTCACTGGTTCCACTACTAGCTGTAACTTCAGCACATACTTTCTTAAATAAAATGTTTCAGCTATTACAATTTACTAGAGAATACTTTTTTCATTTTCAATGCTCCTTTTCAAGGTTTGCAGCACATACTGGTAGTCTGTCTAATAGGCCTGTATAAAAACATTTGCCTCTCCCCTGTTAACCTCATAGTACCTTTGTTTATGACAGCATGGTGCTCACCATGGCAACAGACTGTGATGTCACAAAACTACGATTGTGTGGTTACCAGGGGAGAGTCATATACATTTTGAAAGACTCAATGAAATAAATGCTGCATTACCTACCATATTTAGTGGACCAATAGCAGGGGAAAGTACAAAAACAACAAATAACTAGAAAACAATAAAGTTAAAACATATTTGGTGTAACTCTAGTGTTTTTAAGCTGCTTATTATAGTAGAGAGTTTCTCTTTAAGGAACTGGGGGACATAAAAAGCTCTGTAGTAGGGATGGCCAGAACGTAAATATATGGGGATCAGCAGCTTTGAAGGGGAAATATTATAATAAAAAAAGGAACATAATTGTTTTTTTCTTTTACAATTTATGGTCAGGAAAGGCACACAGAGGCTAGGATCATTCCTGGTTCATTCCCAAGGCATAGAGAGGTTAAAGGACTTACTCAGGGTTGCTAATAGTATAGTCACACAGTATGCAAGTTGTGGCTATGAGTATCAAACTCAGGTCTGCTGGGTCTCCAGGTTCACATCTTGGTGCTTTAGCCCACTAGGCTATACTGCCTGCTAAATACTGTTCAAGCTAATCTCCTTTGGTGGGCAAGCAAGTCATTAGATTGAGTGGAATGAGGAGTGCATGATGACGGAGATTTCAGATTATAGTTATAGTTATGAAATTGGTATAAAAAATCCAGAACCCTGATTAGCTGAGGAGGTTGGAACCTAGTGCTGATAAAGCAGAACAACAGCACTGGAAAAAGATATGTGGCCTCACTGACCTGTTACATTGAGCAGGCACAGCTGTATCAATACAACTTGTGTTTTAACATGCATCATCTGGCATCTACTGGCCAAATAGCTAAATTATACTGGCTCAGTAGAACTACTTTTTTCTTCTATTTTTACTTTTTTGCTCCTTTTTACTTAATTAAATTCAAATTATTTTTTAAATATTTCTTTACTAATCCTAATGAACCTATTTCATAATCACAATAATGCACACCATGGTGTGCTTTGTGTTTGGATAATGGCACTTCTCGGATGGTAGAAGCACTCAGCTTTTACCTCATGTTTCAACCCACCCAAGATGTGACATTGTCCCAGCACAAAGCACACCCTGCCATGCCTAATTGCTTAAACAAATAGGGGTGACAATTGTATGAGTATCAATACCAGAAGCACAACGGAACAGTGGACATAGCTGTGAAATGTAGTAAACTAAGTAAAAAAGGTCCAAAATGCATTCTAATGAATGCAAGTACGCTAAAGAGCAAGATGAAAGAATCAGAGGCACTTATGTTTTCAGAAGGATATAATGTCATGGAGACATAGTTGGGAGGAGAACAATAATTAGGGAACACATCTTTTTTGGATATAGATTGTTTAGAAGAGAACTAGATGGTAAATTGCAGAGAACTGACATTTCTATTTGACTGTGTAAACAACTTTATTGATGCTATGACAATCAGTCTCATAAAAAGTTACCTGTATGGAGCTAGGGGTGGCGATTCATTTGAAAAATGTCTATCATGTTATAGAGAGCCATGGGGTTCAATCTAAAGTCACCCTGACTGAATGTTGTAGAAAGATTTTTTGATTTTGCTGTCTATAAGAACTTTGCATCTTTTTATCCTTTTTAAAAACACTCAAGATGTTATCTTTGTAAAGTTTACAACCATGTCTCTGAAGAACATCATTTAAGACATAGCCAGAAAGAAGTGACAAAATCGATGATGGGAAGCATGCCACACACCAGAAATTTTGCTGCTTACCTGTTCTGCTAAATATTAAACATTGATATTATTGATCTTTTTTTAATTATCTTTTCTTTTTTTTTTTGCTCCTTCCCGGGCCCCCGTAGCCCCATTCCTTCAGGCTCTTGCATGCTGGCACCCTCAACCATGGTGGACCCAACCCCCACTGTGGCACCTGTCTTGGCTTCCCCCAGAGCTCTGTCAACAGTCCCTATTGGTGGTCCATCTTTTTCCTGCCAGGGAGCCCAACCAGATGATGATGGGGGGGGCATCACTTACACTGGGTATGTCTGTGGGGGGGCAGGTGCAGTGCGCTGGGTGGTTGGGGATAGAAGAGAGCCTACTGCAGGCTATCATCTGGTGCTGCAGGCAGTCATTTTCCTCTTTTCTGGGGCACCCTCCCACCACTCACAATGCATGCTTTGCTAAACCAGTAGGAGGAAAGACAGCTTAATTGGGGGTGTGGCTTAGACACTATAAAAGCAGGTGACTCAAATTACAACTTCCTGTTGCTAGCCTTGCTTGTAGAGCAGAAAGCAGCTAACTAAAAGAAGCTACATTTTCTTATTAATTTAACACTTATATCTCAACAGGAGTCAGTGTCTGTTGAGATTAAGCAGATGGATACTTTATTAGAAGTAGAAGGGTCTTATTTAGGGTTAAAAAAAGAAAGAAAGAAAAGAATGAAAGTCAGTGTGTGTTCTGTGCTGGAAAGGGTACTGTATCAACTTACTTTGCTAAACCAGTAGGAGGAGAGAGAGAGCTTAATTGGGGGTGTGGCTTAGACATTATAAAAGCAGGTGACTCAAATTACAACTTCCAGTTGCTAGCCTTTTTTCTTACTAATTGCCCTCCATCCCACCCACCCTAAGCCAGTTCTACTTTTATAGCCACTGGATTTGACTGTCAACAAGAACTTCCTGTTTGGCAGTAGGAAGGGAAGGATCATAGAGAAACATTGGTTTTGTCAACCCTAAAGGAAAAAAGTAGCTCAATCTCCCCCCAGCTGCTGGTGGTTTGACACTGAGCAAGGAAGAAGGAGTCTACTGAAGAATATTGGAAGTTGCTGTCCCAGAACAGGAAGGGTGAGAGTTGTAAGGAGAGGAGAGAGTAAGCATACAGAGAAATAGGAGAGGGGACACAAAATAAGGCATGATAGGAGTGGTGCAGTGCAATGGCTGTGGGGTGGCAGTGTTCCGGGAGACATTCTGGAGGCAGCGATGCGGCCCTATTTGCAGGCACCTCTCTGGTCTGAGGGAGGAGGTTGCTCATCTCCAAGCTGACCTGGCTAGGATTCGTGAAACCTCCTCCCCACCCAGAGACCACCAGGGCCAATGCCACTACCTCAGAGGTTGCCAAGAAAGAGGAGAGGCTGGACCAGGGTGGGCTCAGGGAGGGAGTGGGTGGTGGAACAGAGTTGCATCCCTCCAGCTGTACCAATCCATAATTCATTTGCTCTTCTGCTGGGTAGTGGTTCCTCTATGGAGGCACCAGCAGTGGAGACCAAGGAGGATGCTGGGAACCTTCACAAAGGAGACCCACGGAAAGTGGCATGGGACCCCACAGGGGAAGGAAACAACACCTGGTGGGGGACTCAATCATTAGGGGGATAGAAATGGGGGAGGAAGGGGAGAGGGAGGTAAGGTGCCTGCCTGTTGCCATGGCTTGGAGGGACAGGAACCGAATCCTCAGGATCATGGGAGCAGCTGCACGAGGGAGGGAGATGGATGTCATTGTCCACCTAGGGACAAATGACTTGGCTAGGAATGGGATCAGAGCAGTGCAAGAAGAGTTTGTAGAGTTGGGGAGGGGCCTTAGACAAGTAGCGCATACGGTAACCTTCTTGGAGGTGCTGCCTGTCTATGGCAAGGGTGATGCTAGGGTACTCCTCACCAGGGAATTCAATGAATGGTTTAAAAACTGGTGTGGAGCTCAGGGTTTTTGGCTTCATTCGGGACTGGGGAGCCACCTGCAGGGATGCAGACCTGTACTGGTGTGATGATCTGCATCTTTCCGGGGGGGGACCAGGATCCTAGGTGAGAGGTTTAAATGCTTCATTGTCAAGCATTTAAACTAGCCAAGGGGGGGGCACTGAAAAGGAGCAGGGAAATCCCAGCCTCCCCCCACAAAACACAATAATTAGTGAGGTAAACACCAAGGTAGAGAAGTCATTAGGGAGCAGGACAGAGGTAAATGTAAAAAAAGGTAAAGGCAGTAAGGACAGGAATGGGACTCAAAGGGGTAAGGCCATCAAAAAGTGGAGGGTGATGAGTATCAATGCCCATAGTCTGTGTAACAAGCTCCCTGAACTAGTGGCCTTGATGGAAGAGGGTTGCCTGGATATTGTGGCAGTCACAGAAACATGGTACACAGAGAACCATGACTGGGATGTTAATATACCAGGATACACAATCTACAGGACAGACAGGGAGGGTAAAAGAGGAGGAAGAGGAGGAGTAGCTCTCTATGTAAAAGAAGGGATCAAAGCAACAGAACTAAAGAGTATACAGGGAGCAGATGAGACACTCTGGGTCACCCTGGAGACAGGAAATGGCACCACAATCCACATGGGGGTTGTATACAGACCCCCATCTCAGGGGAGGGATTGGACAAGTAAATGATAGAAGGCTTTCTTAGAATGGCAGAAAAAGGGGAGATATTGTTGATGGGGAACCTGAATATGCCAGATGTTAACTGGAGCACCTTTGCTGCAGACACATCCAAAAGCAGGGTAATTCTTGATGCCCTACAAGGGGCATGCCTCAGACAGCTAGTACTGGAACCTACTCGGGAGGGCGCAATCTTAGACCTGGTATTCTCAAATGGGGACAGAGAAAGAATCTCAGATGTAGAAGTGGGTAGCCATCTGGGAACAAGCAACCACCAAACAGTGTGGTTCACAATAAACACAGCCATATAATCAAACCATACAAAAGCAAGAGTATTGTACTTTAGGAGGATTGACTTTGGGAAAATGACAGAGTGCCTCAGAAAAGCACTAGCAAACAGGCAAGAAGGAGGGGTAGAGGAACAATGGGGAGTAATCAAAACAGCCATCACAGAGGCAACAAGCCTTTGTGTAAAGCAAATCAACAAAACACAACGAAGGAAAAAACAGCTATGGTTCTCAAAAGAGGTGGCAGGGAAAGTTCAGGAGAAAAGGATATCATTCAGGAAATATAAGGAAACACAGAAGGAGCAGGACAGAGAATGTTATCCGTTAAAGCAGAAAGAGGCTGGGAAGGCAGTCAGAATAGCAAAGGTCCAAACTGAGGAAAGGATAACCAACTCTGTTAAGACCTTTTATAGGTGCATTAGGGAGCGAAGAAAGACCAAAGGAGGGATACAGAGGCTTAATAAAGGGGAGGGAATATGGGTAGGGGGTGACAGTGAAAAAGCAGGAATACTGAATGAATATTTCTGCTCAGTATTCACAAATGAAGAGGAGAGGGAGGTACCTAAACCAAACAAGAGAAACACTCTGAAGATGGGGGTCGATACCAGTCCATTTACAGAAGAAAGGGTTCTGAAAGAACTAATAAAACTGAAGGTGGACAAAGCAATGAGGTCTGATGGGATTTACCCAAGAATTCTAAAAGAACTAAGGGTAGAACTAGTGACACCGCTGACTACTCGCTTTAACAAATCATGGGAGGATGGGGTGGTACCTGAGGACTGGAGGAGGATGGATGTGATTCCTCTTCACAAAAGTGGGAGCAGGACAAAGGCAGGAAACTACATACCAGTTAGTTTGACCTCAATGGTAGAGAGAATGATGGAATCGCTTCTGAAGGAAAGAATTGTTGATTACCTAGAGGCTAGTGGGGCACAGGACCCAAGGCAGCATGGATTCACAATGGCAAGGTCATGTCAGATGAATCTAATAGATTTCTTTGACTGGGTGATCAAAGTAGTAGACCAGGGAGGGGCTGTGGACATGGCCTACCTAGATTTTAGCAAGGCATTTGATACAGTCCCACACAAAAGATTAATATACAAGTTAGCCAGCTTTGGAGTGGGTCCCAAGGTGGTAGCCTGGATAAAAAATTGGCTAGACAACAGGACGCAAAGGGTAGTAGTAAATGGAGTCTACAGTGAAGAAAGGAGGATTACTAGCGGGGTACCCGCAGGGTTCAGTACTGGGATCGGTCCTTTTTAATGTCTTTATAAGTGACATTGCAGAGGAACTGGAAGGAAAAGTATGTTGCTTTCCAGACGACACAAACATCTGCAACAGGGTTGATACACCAGATGGAGTGGAAAGGATGAGAAGGGACTTGGCAAGGTTGGAGGAATGGTCAAATGTATGGCAGCTCAGATTCAATACTAAGAAGTGCAAGGTAATGCACCTGGGAAACAAAAACCTAGTCAGAAGAGTACACAGTGGGGGGTGAGATACTGACAACAGTAAAAATGGAAAGGGACCTGGGGGTAATTATATCAGATGACCTTAAGGTGGGCAAGCAATGTGAGAAGGCAGTAAGGAAGGCTGGGGGGATACAGGGATGCATAGGGAGAGGCATCAATAGAAGAAAACAGGAAATTGTTATCCCTCTGTACAGACAGTTGGTGAGACCCCATCTGGAGTACTGTGTGCAGTTCTGGAGACCCCATATCTGCAAAGACATAGACAGTGTGGAGGCTGTCCAGAAGAGGGCAACCAAAATGGTGCTGGGTCTGCACCAGAAGACATACGAAGAAAGACTAAAGGAGCTTAATATGCATACCCTTGAGGAAAGGAGGGAGAGAGGGGACATGATAGAAACTTTTAAGTACCTCAAGGGAATCAACAAAGTCCAAGAGGGTGGCATCTTTCAGAAAAAGAGATGTGCAAGAACAAGAGGGCACAATTTGAAGATAGAGGGGGACGGCTCAGAGGTAATGTGAGGAAGTATTTTTTCATAGAGAGGGTTGTGGATACATGGAACAGCCTCCCTGAGGAGGTCGTGGAGTCAAGAACGGTGGGCGATTTCAAAAATGCATGTGACAGACATAAGGCAGTCCTAGTGGGGGGTAAGAGGAAGTAAGCTGTTGGTTAACTAGGATCTGCAGCTTATCTGTTAAGTAGGAAAATGGGCAGACTAGGTGGGCCAAGTGGTCCTTATCTGCTGTCAAATTATATGCAGCCATGGTGGCATCCTGGGGGACTTCAGCAGTGTGTGATCACCCACTCCACCAAGAATACCTCCATAAACTACCACCAGGAGTTGCTACTAAAGCAGCTCACTACATCCCTCCCCTGGGAGGGATATGTTGAATGGACAGTGGCAAATCCCTCCCTGCCAGTCTCTGCCTCATGTATCCAGGCTCAGGGAGTGAAGCCAGAGTGCCAGAGTGATGCACCATCACTCAGTGCCATGGAGTGGGCTACCTCTGCCCATTTTTTAAAGAAGCAGTGCAATGAAAAATGTATTTCCCAAAAACTAGTTTCAGCAACAGTGATTAAAATATTAGCATACAGTTCCTGTCAAATCTAATGTTTTTGGTACCTCCTGTTCTGAGCACCTTGAGTTGTTTTTTTATTTTCCTGATCCTAACCCTTGCCAGATCTATAATGATATTTCTAAGCCAAATGTGGTGTTCATCTTTTTCTTGAGGAAATAAACTCAGTTAAAACATTTATATATATTCACATTTTGGTGGAACTAGAAAATTTTATCATAAAATAAAACTGGAAGATTCCTGTACTACTAGCTTACTGTAACCTGATTACATTGTCGTGAAACTTGTAACAGTAACAAATTATTTAAGAAAATCTAATCTTGAGCCATTACAAATTACATTTTCTTTCAAATAAAGCAGTTGCTGTGATGCAATTTACTACATTACTTTTTTGTAGGATGATCATGTGGCCATGTGGGTATAGGGAACCGAGTGTCTGCCGACCCTTCCTTCATGACTCATTCCAGAATGTCACACAATTTGCAGCTGTTTCATCTTTGCCTGGTGATGGGTTAGTAAGGTCCCCCCAACTGATGGACTGGTTGTTAGCGTATGATATGCCTGCCCAAGCACCCACTTGCAAACCACCACACATGTTGGTATAGAATGGACTAGGTACTCTGGCATGCAAATAAGGAGGAGATGAAGAAGATATGTGCAAGTACACTGACTTGTTATGCATTGCCTGTGCAGTGGCTGACCTGGAGGAAGGGCCAACATAAGCCTTGCAACTGGTGCCATTCACCATTTTGTTGAAAGAGAGGAGCAGGACAGACAGCATAGGCCTTGTAGGCATGGGCCACTGCGACGATGTTTGCCAAGCAATGCATAGCAGAGCAGCAATCTCATTCATTGCGTTTGGGCTGGGGATTGCTGGGGTGGGAGGACAATGGTTGTAGACAGACCTCAATGCATGAGTTCTGGTCACTGAGTGCCCACCCAGCATCATTGATGATTCATCAGGAGACTGAAAATAAATGAGTCAGAGCAGGCCTGAGCTAGTCTGGATGGGACGATGACTGGAACTGAGAAGAACAAGATGCATGAAGAAGCACAGAGGAAGGTTTAGATCGATTGTAAAGTAGGGCCGCAACTGAAAATGTAGTACTTTTTTTAAGGTAGAAGCCACCTAATCAGAATGGCCTGCTGGCATCCCTTTCCTCCTGGATAAGTGGCTGTCTCAGTTATCAGAAGTTCAGTTTTTCACTATGTTTTCAGGACCGACTGGTTTTCTATGCCCAGCAATCCGTTTGGCTTTCAACTCACACATCACCCTAAATCACAAGTTTTCTTTTTCTTTGTACTGCATAAATTTAATCTCCACTAGTATGCACTGATTTAATTTCTAAAGTACAGTACTGTATAATCAGAGTGGAGAAAAGCCCCATGCAACCTCAAGCTACTCCAGAGTCATGAAAGGAGATGACAGATCGTTGTCAATACTGTCGCTAAAATAAGGTTCTTTATCTTCACTTGTTTTTTTGGAGCATGCTTTCAGGCTTGAGAGTGGGGTCAGAGTGTTCAGGGTGGGTGCAGGGGGCTAGAGACATACATGAACAGTGTGTCAGCTCAAATAGAAACATAGAAGTTGACAGCAGATAAGGACTGCAAGGCCCATCCAGTCTGCCCATTTCTTTTTCTACCTTATGAATGTGCCATCGGCCTTTGCTCTGTCAATGGCCTATCTAATCATACTCATCTGTTTTGCTCCCTTATGCCTATCCCATGCCTGTTTGAAGCCCTGCACTGTATTCATAGCCACCACTTCCTGAGGTAGGCCATTCCATGCATCCACTACTCTTTCTGTGAAAAGGAACTTCCTCACATTACCCCTTAATTGGCCTTCCTCTAATCTCATGATGTGTCCTCTTGTCCTGCTATTTTTCTTATATTGAAACACGTTAGACTCTTTCACTTTGTTAATGCCCTTAAGGTGTTTGAATGTTCCCCTGCTAAAAAAGAAGAACCACGGACTAAAGAAACAAGGAGGTAAGAGCAGAAACAGTCAGCCAGCAACAAATGCAGTAGCTCTGAAAGCTTATCCTAACGGTAAAACTGTAAAACCTGTAAAGCACCATCTGTAATAATTTCACAGAAGATAGACCCTGTAAGAAACACTTTGCTACAGAGAAAAATAAAGCAGTAACAGAAGATATACCTTGCAAAAGACAATTAGAATCAGAAGATTACAGAAGTAATCTGTAAGCACACACCCGTAGGCACACCCTGTAGTAATGCAGCGGAAGGTATACCCAGCAACAACAATTTGAATCAGAGAAAAATAAAGCAATAAAATGTTAGCAACAAACAGTAACAATCCCTGTGAGTACGAAAGAAAATAATAATACACAGTAAATCTGCCTAGACAAAAGAAGCCTTAATCCTTGTCCTTGCTCTGGTAAGGTTTTTTGCTCTGTCCTTACACGCAACCTAGAAGAAAAGAGCTCAGGTGAAGCTAGGTGCCTTGGCCAGCAAACCTAGTCTTCTACCTCCAAGTTGTCAACTAACCTGACCTTTTAACCCTTCTTTTTGTTGGAAGTTACTAACAGTTTGTCAGCTTCACACCAGTTACACACCTAATCCCCTGGAAGAGCTGTGGGAAGAAAGCAGTTAGCTCCTTCAATGTGAGAAGGACACTGCAACACCTCTAAGACAAACCAAAAACCTTTCATAAAAAAAAAAGTGGCAAATAGTAATTTTGCTTAGCCTAGTGATAAAAAGTCACAAAAATGTAAGCACCACCTCTAATAAATTCACAGAAGATATACCCTGTAAGAAACACTTGGCTACAGAGAAAAATAAAGCAGTAACAGAAGATATACCTTGCAAAGGACAATTTGAATCAGAAGATTACAGTAGTAATCTGTAAGCACACACCTGTAGGCACACCCTGTAATAATGCAGCAGAAGGTATACCCAGCAACAACAATTTGAATCAGAGGAAAATAAAGCAATAAGATGTTAGCAACAAACAGTAACAATCCCGGTGAGTACAAAAGAAAATAATAATACACAGTAAATCTGCCAAGCCAAAAGAAGTCTTAATCCTTTTCCTTGCTCTGGTAAGATTCTTTGCTCTGTCCTTATAAGCAACCTAGAAGAAAAGAGCTCAGTTGAAGCTAGGTGCCTTTGCCAGTGTGTTAGCTCAAAGAGCATGTCAGCTTGTTAGATCAGTGTGCTTTCAGTACCAAGGTAAGTGAGACTGTAACTCTTGTCTCTACTGCTCCATATCCTTGCACACAGAAGATTCTGCCAGCAGACAAAGCACGTTTAACAACGGAAGTGACAGGAAAACACAGGAGACAGCACAGGAGAAACAGCTTCAGTCTGTCAGTTAGTTATTCATTTTAATTTAGGTAATTGGACAGAGATTAATGTCTCAGACTGGCTGCTAGAGAGAGAGTCTAGGGTACCCCCTGTAAAGGGTAATGATGGTAGTACTGAAATGGTTTCATCTGAGTTGGATGAGAGGAAGAAAACAACTGCCCTGAATTGGTGTCCCCAGTCAATGATCAAGGCCCCCATACCACTCAACCATTTATGGCCCATGAGTGTAAAAGGATGTGAAAAATGGCAAAAAAGTGTGATTGACATATCATTAAACATGACACTGTAAACTTAGAACATTGTGGATATCACTGCAGTAATTTGTAAAATGTTTACTGATAACTGAGCATGATAGAGTATTATTTGAATTTCTGTTTTTAAGTCTCAGTTATTATTGTGGATTATACAATGGCAAGAAAGAATCCTGGACTCTGAATGGTCAGTGTATACCTGAGACAGTGATGTTATTACACAATAACATCACTGTATGGCTGATGATATCCATCTGACACTTCTTTTCTTAAGAAACAAAGATATACTGCCACACTAAAAATCTACTAAAAACATTTTTTAAATGTTTTTTATTTTGTATAACAACAAACCATTGTATAATAGCAATAAGTCACTCCAGTGTGTGTGTGTGATTGTGTAATAACGTCACTCCTGGGGTGGTGGAAGCATTCGACTTCACCTCGTGCTTCAACCCACCCCAGGAGTGACGTTATTTCACAATAACACACACTCTGTCGTGCCTTATTGCTTAAATATTGCCTTCTTCATGTGGGAGTAAAGATTTCTGAGTGGCAAAATTAGTGAACTACAGTACCTGGTAACAGTTGAGAAGTATGCCTCCCATGACAGCCACAATACCGTGGCTGGTTAACTCAGCATTTGCGAAGCAGTACTGTGGGAAGGTGTGGGCATAGCAAGCATTACTAACAAAGCTTTCAAAGCTGCATGAACATCTACTGTAAGTGGATAGTTGAGCTCATACTGAGCTTTCCCTATGGGAAACCAGATCTGCTATCACTTCGGCTACTCCTATTAGGCCTACCACCTACCAGCTAACTAAGTCAGTCACTCATTCACTGTCAGAAATAAACATTTAAGGTATAGGACACTTTGATAAATCAGTAAAACAAATCAATTTGTTCTGGATCTGCTCTAGTCAACTGTGTGGGTTGTTTTCATTCCTTTGAGAGACCAGACCAGGCAGCAATTTATTTCAAGTAGTCAAACTAGGGGAACCACTGTGCCACACTTTTTTTTTTAGTTGCTGGTGGGTCTGGTCATATGTGACTGCTGGATCATTATCAGTGTTGCCATCAGATGTGAATTCATAGATGCAGGGGGTTAGGAGCTTACATGGGTCATAAATGAAGGTTTAGGTGGTAGGAGTGACTAGTAAGTGCATGCAAGCCAAGGGAGAAAACCTTTACCTTGAAAACATGAATTTGATGACAAGCACCAAGCTTCCCGGACCAAGTTATCAAAAGTAATAGTAATAGAGAAAGTAATATGAGTTACAGTTACTTATTACTTTTTATACACGAATAATAGATATCTGTAACTGATTACATGTATTTGATAGTAACTAGTAACTGTAACTGATTACTTTTTTTTTAAAGTAACTTACCCAGCTCTGGCTATACATTGACCAGAACCATCATACCACTTACGTAGCATGCAAGGGAACATGTAAGGAACAATAAAAAAAACAAAAAACTGATGGTACTCCAGTGGGACAACATTTCACCTTGTTCCACAGTAATAATCCCTCACACATGCACTTCATGAGTCTGGAATGTGTTAAGGTAGCAACCAGGATGGCGACAGACTAATCAGGCTACTGCAAAGAAAGAGTTACTGGATTTTCTCTTTAAATTCTCTGAGATTGAATGGTTTCAACACTGATTGGGACATAAACTTATTTCTTTAACTTGCTTGATGTTACTCTTTGAATATGTGAAGCTGAACTTTATCTTTTTTATATGCTTTAGTTATAGGGCCGGGGGTGTAGCCATTTGTTTTAACTCAGAACTGGGCCTTGTGGATATCCCAGTGGGAGTAACCAGATCCTTTGAGTGCATTGTGGGAGCAGGTGTAGGCTGCAGGATACTCCTCATTTACCATCTACCTGTGAATGAGAGGAAATTCCTGCAGGAGGTCGGGGACTTCATCGTCGACATGGTGTTGGAATCCCCCAAATGGATGATACTTGGGGATTTCAGTGCCTTGGTCGACAATGAACTCTTGCAATTTGGCCAAGACCTCCTCCAACTTATGAGTTTGTTGGGCCTCACACAGGTGGTTACCTCTGCGACCCACACACATGGCCACTCATTGGACCTGGTATTCTGGCTGGGGATGGAGATCTCTGATTTGGTGGTGGAGCCAGTCTGCTGATCCAACCATCATACCATAAGGTCCAGTTTTCAGACTCCCCCCAATAGACCTCCCCCTATGGAGATGGTCTGGTACCATCCTATGGCCACCAGGACTCAGTGAGTTAAGAGGCTTGATCCTATATGTTCTTATGGTGGTGCTGGACCTATCGGGCGTGCCGAGTGTAAGCTTGGATTCAGAGAACCTCTTATCCACCTATAATAAGGCAGTGATAGGGGCCCTGAACTCCTTAGCTCCTGTTCTTGTTGGTTCCCTCACTTTTTGCCCAAGGTCTCCCTGGTTTGATGGGACCTTGAAGGAGTTGAAACTGAGGGGCCAAAGGCTGGAGCATCGCTGGCAGAAATCTGGCCTGGATGAGGACAAACTTTGTTTGATGGCTCACTATAAAGACTATCAATCAGCACTCTCCTGTAAGAAGTCAGAGTTCCTGTCCAAGAAGATTGCTGCTGTGCAAAATTGACCAGCTCAGCCCTTCCAGACTGTTGACAGATTGTGCAATCCAATCTGTCTTCAGTCCCGAGGAGCCTTTTCACAGAGTAGGAGTGATGAGTTTGCTCGCTTCTTCACATATAAGGTTGCCACCATCAGGTCTGGGATCCATTCAGCACTCTTCAGTGGGTGTTGTGGAGGTCAGTATGAGATTGCAGGTGCCCAGTTTACCTGGTCTGACTTTAGCTGGTTGGCGATCACTTATAACTTGAGGATCATCCAGTCTCTGCGACCAACTTGCTGTAATTTGGACCTGGGGCCAACACGTCTCCTTTTGGGATGTGTTGAGGTGATCAGCCCCGTCCTGAACAAGACAGTTTGAAGTTCATTGAAGACAGGGGTATTTTCTGACTCCCTGAAGGAGGTGGTGGTTAGATTTCTCCTTTAGAAAACCTTCCTTAACCCAGACTGCTTAGCCAACTACAGACCTGTCTCTAACCTGCCCATTGTGGGTAAGGTTATTGAGAAGGTAGTTGCACTGCAGCTGGAGGATCATCTTAATACCCATGATCTCTATGATCCTCTCCAGTCCAGATTTAGGGAGAGGCATAGTACTGAGATGGCACTTGTTCGGATACTGAATGATCTCCTAATAGCAAGGGATTGGAGGACTCATTCGATCTTGATTCTCCTTGTTCTCTCTGTAGCATTTGACACTGTGGACCATGAAGTGCTACTGGAGTTCCTGTGGTTGATTTGTGAGTTATCTGGTATAGTTCTCAAGTGGTTTCAATCTTTTTTCACATGCAGAACTCAGAGAGTGGTATCGGGGATTTACTCCTCGGCCCACTCTGCCCTGTCCTGTGTGGCCCTGCAGAGCTACATTTTATTGCCCATGCTGTTTGCTGCATATATGCTGCTGTTGGGAGACATCATGAGGCAGTATGGACTGAATTTTCACTGCTACGCAGATGACACTCAGCTATACATGTCCTTTGTGCCTGAGCAAGATGGGGGCTATCTCGGTCTTAAACAGCTGCCTTTCCAAGATCCAAGACTGGATGGGTGCCAACTGGCTGAGGTTGTACCCAGATAAAACCAAGGTGCTGGTGGTGGACCTAGGTCATCAGGGTAAGGGGTCTTTGACTGGGCAACCTTCTGGGCTTTGACTCAGAGATAGTCAGTTGCTGACTTCTGACAGGGTATGGAATCTGTGCATAGTCTTTGACAATGGTCTGACATTTAAATTTAAGGTGTCAGCCGTGGTCAAGACCTCCTTTTACCACCTAAGAAATATCACCCAGATTAAGCACCTGGTCCTGCCTGGTGACCTTCCAACTCTGGTCCACATCTTAGTAAACTCCTGCCCTGATTACTGCAACACCCTCTACCTAGGGCTATCAGGGGTGGATATACACCACTTGCAGCTGGTGCAGAATGCTGGCGACTAGGTTGTTGACTGGCTTACCAAGATCTTGTCATGTCATGCCTGTGTTCCACCATCTGCACTGGCTGCCAATACAGTGGCATATCAACTTCAAGGTTGGTTTACTGACCTATAATGCCCTACATGGACAGGGACTGCGGTACTTGCAAAATCTCCTTTGTCCCTACCACCCCCTCCACCCACTATGCTCCTTCAACGAGGGATTGCTAGAGGTTTCCAGGGTTTGACTCAAGATCTCTGGGGTCCGTTCTTTCACTTTTGTGGCCTCTACCCTGTGGAACTCTCTACCTTGTAGTGTTAGAGAGTACCTGACCATCAAGTACTTCATAACAGCTCTTAAGACTTATCTTGCTTTTCTGAATCTTATTTAAATAGTTTGTGTTGTTTTTAAGAATCTGGTGATTTTTAACAGTGTCTGCATGTCTTATACTATCATTTTTAATACTTGATTAATCTCTGTACAAGCTCTTTATTTATTAATTTTTTTTATTTATTGAGATCTCAGATAATACCTGTGAGGGAATGCTCATTGACAGGTTCCATGTCAAATACATTAGACAACATGGTACAATACTGTGAACAAATATACAAATACTGAGAAAATTTACATGGAGGTTACAGAATTCAAACATAAAGCACTAGGTATTCTGAGGCATTGTACAATGTATGCCCACATCAAGAAGATAAGCAGGTAGGATAGGGAAGGATATATTGGAAGTGGGAGAGCTAGGTGAGCAAAGCACAGAGGGCATGGATAGGTCAAAGGGGCCAAGGGGCAGAGCCAGGAAGGGGTAGGGAGGTGGGCAAAGTGCTGCAGTTTGACTATCCTGTCATGACAGAGCTAAAGATAAGTGCTAGAGGCAAATTGTTGCTGATCTACTGGAATTGCGCTTTATAAGAAAAGATTGATTGATTGATATTAACACTATAGTGTACAGTGTTATCTGATTTTACATAATCTGAGGTTTAAGTGATATGTATCAATGTTTCTTCCCCATTTTCCCCCACCTCCAATCCTCTCAACCCCCAATCCCTTTTTCTTTTCCCTTCCCAAACTTTATTTTACAGCCATTTGTTTTTTGTTTTGTTTTGTTTTTGCTATTTAAAGTTTTTATTACATTAGGAACATAAAAAACAACATTACAACAATGACAACTGGATCAGTATAAGATTGCCTGGCCAGGGCATACCCCTTGTAGTTACAACAGTAAATGTGGTCAGTAAGAACCTGGTAAGTACAACAATAACCACATTTTTAGAAGATATTGCAGTAACTGTATCTGCCGACAGGTATCTGGAAGCCAGTTCATTGACTAACAAAGGTAAAATAACTCCATATAGCAGTATCTGCATGTTAGAGGTGAATAACAACTTATTCAAAAGGGAAGTTAAAGTAACCATGTCACCCAGTAGGTGTTCACTATCAGCATATTCAAAGGATATACATACTAATAATGCAGGGTACCATCGCTATCTGAACCATTCAAGCCAACCTTGGAGGGCCTATAGCATCCATGTGGGTTCTTACAATGTTTAGAGGTCATAAAAGGGGCCCAAATTTTTTCAATGAGATCAAGCTTGTGCCCCATGACATAGTGAACTGTCTCGCAGCCGGCCACTTTGCCTAGATCTAGTAGCCATTCTGTGAGTGGTTGGGTGGAGACTTCTCTCCAGTGCCTAAGTAGAATCCTTTTAGCAGTGACAGGATCATCTTGGAGCCAGCGCAGAGTTGTTGCAAGGGTCTTTGGAGGAATGCCCGCAGCCTCAGTATGGTCCAGCATCACCAAGAGATGGGAAAGAGTAATGCACAGGTTGATGAGGTCCCTACAAACTTGCTGGACCCTGGTCCAGTACTGCTAAAGGAAGGGGAAAGATCATAGTTGATGGGTAATGTTACCTTCTGTAGAGGCATATCTCCAGCAGAGGGCCATAACTGACAGACTCCACTAGTGTAACTTCTGTATGGTTCTGTGCCATCTATATAATAAAAATAATGAAAGTAGTACAATTGAATTTGAAGTCCATTCTTCTCATATAGTTGACATTTCATTAGAAATCATTAAGTCTAAATTGGATTAAGTTAAGAGAGGATCTTCAGCTGGCCCAGACGGAATTTCTGGGGATCTAATCCACTTATTGAAAGTTCATCTCTGTATTCCCTTAAAAATCATTTTTGATACTAGTTTAAACACTGGATTGGTTTCAGTTGGCTGGAAAATGGCTAATGTAATTCCTTAATTTAAAAAAAGAATAAAAAGCAATCCAGACAATTATCGTCCGATCAGTTTGACATCAATTTGTTGTAAACTCTTGGAACGTATTATTAAGGATGATTTAACACCAGTAGTCTCTAGTTTGGATGAAACTCATCATGGATTTGTTAAAGGCAAATCACGTATAACGAATCTGCTTTGTTTCTATGATAATATTAGTCAAAATCTAGATGTAGGTGTTCCATGTGATGTCATTTTTTTGGATTTTAAAAAGGTTTTCGATTCCGTTCCACAATGGGCCTTGATAAAAAAGTTATAGATATTCAACATTAATCCGATTTATGTTAGATGGATTATGAATTGGTTATTAAATAGAAAATAGAGAGTTATGATTGATGGTCATTTTAGTGATTGGAAAGATGTAAAAAGTGGTGTTCCTCAGGGATCCGTTTTGGCCCCCTTAATTTTTCAGGTCTTTATATCTGATTTATCCTTTAATACTGATAGTACCATTATCAAATGTGCAGATGATTGCAAAATCTGTAATATTTGTGAAAATGAAGATGATGGTGCGGTTATTCAGAAAGACTTAAAAACACTTGAAATTTGGTCAAAAAGGTGGAATCTCACTTTTAATACATCAAAGTGCAGCGTTTTACACTTTGGTATAGAGAACTTAAGATATCAATATTACCTATATGACAAGTTATTAACTTGTAAATATAGTGAAAAAGATCTTGGTGTAATTATTGATGTTGAGCTGTCTTTTGATTCTCATATTACTAATACTATAAAAAAAGCAAATAAGATTTGGTGGGCCATTCGTCACAATATGACTTCAAAAAATCCAGATGTACTTCTACCTTTATATCATGCATATGTTAGACCTCATCTGGATTTTGGTTCCCAGTTGTGGAGTAAAAAGAAGGATGTGGCTAGACTGGAGAAAGTACAGAGAAGGATAACTAAATATTTAACATCTTCTAAAACAATTTCATATATGGACAGATTGGCGAAATTTGATTTAATGTCACTTGAAGAAAGAAGAATGAGAGGTGATTTAATACTTCTATGGGGTTTACATAATGATGAATATTTATTTGTACACAGTGGTCTTGATTATAAACAAATCAAGATTGATAGTAGAGGCCATCCGCTTCAATTATCTAGTAGCAAATATTGTACTAATAAAAGAGCTTACTTCTTTTCTCAAAGGGTAGTTTCATTATGGAATAAATTACCAACTAGAGTAGTAATTAGTGACAATAAATTAACTTTTAAAAACGGACTCAATGCTCTTAGGAATGAGAATAATTTCTCAAAAAGTTAACTGTAGTTGTGAGGCCAATATTGGCAATTCTTGCTTTTGTGCCTCTTACAGTATCTTAGTATGTATCTATGTAAGATCTTAAATTGTGTAAAGTGAGAACATGGCTAGTTTAATGGTAGTTTAGCATGAGCCCCAGTCACATTGGGAGAGTTCTGTTCCTCGTTTGACGCTTTATGCCAGCTGTATCTTCCCCATCAAGAGTGGGCTTGAGTCATACAGAGTTCTTTAAATGTGACTAACCCTGGGGGCCCAGAGGCTAGGAAGCGTAGGTCATCAAGTTTATTTGAGCCCTGATGCCTGTATTTAGTCCCCAGCAGTGGTATGAGTGCATGACTTAGCTGGAGATGTTTCCAATGCAGATGCTTTCCTAGTCTAAACTCCTCCTGAAGCTGGCCAAAGGTTTTTAGATATCCTGACATGCAAGAACTGTATATCATTGGCAGACCAAGCAGGCCAGTCCACAGACTTACCTCCAATTGTGAGGGCAGGGTTATTCCAGAGTGGCAGGCCTGGGGAGCAATTAGAATGCCAACCTGTAGTCCGTGCTATATGGGACCATACCTCAGCTGAGAAGCCTATCATATGGTGTGCACAAATTCCAGAGGCAACTTGCCATAGGAAGCTCCCGCCCAAGAGGTTGGCTTTGCAGTCTGCTTATTTGGGCTGCAGCTGTGGTGTCTTGTAGGGGGATGTCTCTGACAGTTGTAACAGTATATTTACTATATGTTTGAGATGGAAATTTGGAAGACTTAGTCTGCTTTTTTCATGGGTAAAGTGAGCTTCATGAAGTTAATTTGCCTTGGACTAGTGCCCCCCCCCAAAAGAAGTTAAGCATTTTCTAGTGGACTGCCTTCAGTGCTCAGACATAATCCTGAGGTGGAGATTATCAAGGATTTATTGTATTTAGGGAGCAGCCATCATTTTAAATGTTTGTGCACTGCCCCAGGGGAATAGGGAGAGACAGCTCCATCTAGCAAGGTCTTCATCCAGGGATGTCAACAGTAGGGATAGGTTAAGCCTGGCCAGGCTCCCAAGGTCCCAGGCAAGGTGAGTGCCAAGGCACTGTACTTCAGCTGCCCCCTCAGCCTCCTGAAGTCCCCATGGGCATCCCTGGTGGAGCTGGATCTCAGGGGAAGAGACTAAGATTAGTGATTTGGCTTGATATCCAAATAGGGTGCCAAAGTGATGTAAAAGGTCCAATAGAGTTGGGACAGAATTCTTGGGTCGTGTAAGCATTAGCATTATGTCATCGGCATATTTAGTTTATTTTTTATTTCATTTTTTTTGTTGACCGGGTAAGTGCACTAGACACATCCTGCCTATTTTCAGGCACAACCCTGGGAGGGGGATACAGATGAATGCCAACTGACCTTGAACCAGATTAAGCTGATATGCCAATGCCTTGTGCTCATTCCCCCATCTTCAGCTATGAACACCGGTGCTGGCAGATTGCTTGCAACAGTGGCTTCAGAGCTAGTGCAAACAGCAGAGGGGAGAGTGGGCAGCCTTGCCGTTTACCCCTCCCTAGTGGGAAGGGGACTGAGACTATTGAATTTGTAAGAACCGAAGTCACGGCTCCCTGATAAAAAGTGTGCACTTGAGTGATGAAAACTTCCCCAAAGCTGAAAGTTCAGTGAATGTGGAAGAGGTAGTTCCATTCCACCCTGTTGAATGCTTTTTAAGTGTCAACAGAGATTAGTGTAGCTGAAGGGTGGTGTTGTGTCCCATGCCACATTAGATTTATTAGGCAGCCAGTGTTATCTGCGCTATGTCTCAGTTATGTCTCAGTAGGATGAAGCCAACCTGGTCTCTGTTAATTAACTCTGAGATGACCCCCTGTGATCTGGTCACAAGTACCTTGGCAAATGCCTTGCATTCTGCCGTAATCAAGGATATTGGGTGGTAACTGCCATACAGGAGGGGGTCCTTCCCAGATTTGGGGATAAGAGACATTACTACACTATGCACAGAGGCTGGGAATTCCCCTACATGAGTAGCCTTGTGAAGGGTGTCTGCCAGTGGTCCAAACAACACATTCTTCAAGTGGGTGAAAAATTCAGTGGGTAGGCCATCGCTCCCAGTGTTTTTGCCCGCAAGCGTGTTGCAAAGGGCCATTTCCAGCTCTTGTATAATGAATGGCTTGTCAAGCTGCTAATGCATCTCCAGTGCTAGTGTGGGCAGGTCTAGAGGAGCTGTGAAGGCATGTAAGTCCTTCTGGGAGTGTGAACATTTCCTCGAGTAGAGAGTTTTATAAAAGGCCAGGAAAGCCTCATTTATATCTTTTGATCCCAGTCTGACCTGAACAGATGAATCCTTGATCCCCGGTATACTGGATCTGTCCTCTTTCCTCTGGAGTTGGTAGGCAAGAAGACTCCTGGGGCATCCGCCAGACTCCCAGAAGGACTGACAAAGCCTAAAAAGTGCAAATTCTACTTTCTGGTGGAGGTGGAGGTTAATTTTATATTGTGTACCTATTATCTCAGCCAGAAGATCAGATGAGTGACAATACCCTTCTCAGTACTTCTACAAGTCCTGGATGGTTTGGAGCTGCTCCTCTAGGTCCTTCGCTTGCTGCTTTTTGTGGTACAGTAAAGTGGTGTTGCTGATGTACTGACCTCAGATAAATGCCTTTAGGGCATCCCATTGAGTGGCTGCAGAAAGTGCTGTGAGGCAGCTGAGCTCCTAGAAGGTGAGAATATCTTCTTGTAGCTACCTGTAGAATATGGGGTCTCAGAGCAGTGAAGTGTTAAACCTGCCCTGCCTTGAGAGAAGAGGTTCTGAAGTTGTTGAGGGCCAGGTAAAGGAAGCGAGAGCACGTTTGGATAGTATAATTGTGTGGTGGCCTGTAGTAATTCAGGGACCCACAGTTGTGGTATCTGCCACAAGTCTACTTGTGAGTAGACTTGATGCAGGATGCAGAAGAATGTATAATCTCGGCCATGGTGATGTAGTAAACATCATATGTCTGTGAACCCTAACACCTCAACCAAGTCCCCAAGGGCTTGCTAGGCAGGTGTTTTAGGGCCCATTGGAGCCTTACTTCTATCCAGTAAATCATCCAAGTTAGTGTTTGCATCACTACCTAGGATGAGGGATCCTTTATGGTGCAACAACAGCTGTTGGGTCAGATCTGCAAAGAAAGCTGACTCAAAGGAATGCGGCCCCTACGTGTTACATATAGTGATCTCCTGGTGATTCAGGACTCCCTGCATTATAATGTATCGTCCTTCGGGGTCACGGATAGCATTAGTTGCCTGGAAGGTGACATATTTATGGGTTAATATAGCTATCTCTCTGCTTCGTGAATTAAAGGTGCCACCAAAAATGTAGGAGACCCATGACATTTTAAGTTTAGCAGTCTCAGTTTATGTGAGGCGTGTCTTCTGCAGAAAGGCAATCCCTGCTCCATCTCTCTGTAGATGATCTAGGATTTTCCCTTGCTTAACTGGGGAGTTAATGCCTTTGATACTACACGTTACCCATTTTATGGGACCTGCCACCATCTCAGTTTATTCAGGAAGCAGAGGGTGTGTAGTTGGGGATCTAAAAACATTAAGTGCCCTCCAAAGGAGAAGCAAATCTCGTTCTGCACAGGGGTTCTGTTTGAGCACCAGGCAGATGGGCTGCAGAGGACCTTTCCCCTCAGCCATTAACCCAACTGTCTGGTTCAAAATAGCTGTGGTGGCTGGTGGTCTGCACAGTGTCCCAGAGTATTCAGCATGCATATAAAAATATATCAAAAGGAAAAAAAATTATAGAACCATATTAAAGAAATGTCAGAAGAAGAGCATTTTCCTAGATAAATGTAAACAACAAAATTGCCATATCCCTTGTCAAAAACAACACTTTTGTGAAGAGGATAGGAACTTCACCATAGCAGGGGTGGAGGCCCCAAACCAGTTGCTTTCATCCCCCTGTGCAACCTTCCATGAGGAAAAGTATCTTGTGAAAGGACCTGTTCTGTGGCCCAGCAGATGGTGAATGTAGCATTATATGAGCTAAAGAATAGAGATATCCTACATGCCACATAAAGTGGCCCAGGTGACCATCAGTGACCATCAGCTCTCAACACAGTGAAAGGAATGGGGACTTGGGGCTGAGTAGGAGCCAGTCTGAACAATAGATGCACCAGATTGATCAGGGGGGCAGCTGGAGCTGGGGTTAATCACCTCCACAGGCCTTCTGAGGACAGGAGTTAGTCTCAGGATGGTCCAGGTTGGGAAGGGGACCCTTTTGAGTCCCAAGGAGGTCCTGTGCCCCCCCGCCTGGGTGCCAAATGTCTTGCTGCTATCCAGCAGGCCCTGTCCAGTATTCCCTATGGACAGCAGATATATGTATATGTATACTGGGGGGTCCATGTGTCAAGCTGCAGGTAAAGTAAGTGGTTCAGTGAAAAGCATGGGTGGCCACAGCATGACCCCATTCCTTGGGGTGTGCTGTCCACACCCTCTGATGAGTAATAGTGAAGAAAGGCAGCTTAGTAAATCCAGCAAAGCAGTATCAGCAAGTTGGAGGGGAATGAGATGAGGATTCCAATCAATCAATCAAAATCTTTATTTATCCAGGCAGGTACCATTGAGCAAGGCTCATTTGCAAGGTGGACCTGGTCATGAATACATCAAAGTACAGTACAGAAGCAAGTATACAAAAAGCAATAATTTACAAGGAAGAAAAAGTATATACAGTGTATACAGTACAGTACAAGGTTGAAATAAATAAAAAAACAGCATTATTTTACAATTGAAGAAGTCAGCAGATGTACAAGCAGCCATAGGCATACAGGGGTTATAAGCAGAGATCTTTTGAGTGAGACAGCTGGCAACTACATATATACGGGAAAGAGGCCATGTATGGGGTGGCAGGTTAGAAAAGTGAAGAAGAGGAGGGATATATTACTGATGACTAGGGGAAAAATTGAGCTAAAACCACAGAAAGTAACGATGGCTGTCGTGTACTTGTTTATTATAATAATGATGGAGGAGGGGTAGATAATTGGGACACTGCTATGGATGGGGTAGGGCTTTAGCCAGGCTGGAGTGGACAGGGAAGGGTGGGTGCAGCAGGAAGAGTTAATTGGGAAAGAGTGAGAGCCAGGGGTAGAAACATGGCGAGTGTCAGGATGGAAAGGGGGAGTTGCAGTGTCAGGAGGTTGAAACCTCACTTTCAGGTTCTTGGCAATATTGGGAATGCAAGTAATCACAGACATGTTGCGTAAGAGTAATAAACTTGTTTATTACTACCAAAGGATAAAATCACAATTGCCCTAAGCAGTTCTTACCAATATGAACCGGGAGCCAGTGCTAAGCATTCCCTATTCCTCAAGGTTTCTTTGTGTCTCTTCGGATCTCCGAGGTACAAAACTAGTGTATCACATAGAAACATAGAAACATAGATTTTGACAGCAGATAAGGACCGCTTGGCCCACCCAGTCTTCCCATTTCCCTACCTAATGGATAAGCTGCAGATCCTAGTTAACCAGCAGCCTACTTCTTCCTACCCCCCCAAGAATTGCCTTATGACTGGCCCATGCATGCTTGAATTCCACCACTGTTTTTGACTCCACAACCTCTACAGAAGGCCGTTCCATGCATCCACAATCCTGTCTGTGAAAAATACTTCCTTAAATTACCTCTGAGCCGCCCTCTTCTATCTTCAAATTGTGCCCTTGTTCTTGCACCTCTTTTTTGAAAGATGCTACACTCTTGGACTTTGTTGATTCCTTGAGATACTTGAAAGTTTCTATCATATCCCCCCTCCCTCCTTTCCTCAAGGCTATACATATTCAGCTCCTTAAGTCTCTCTTCATATGTCTTCGGTGCAGACCCTGCACCATTTTAGTGCCCTCCTCTGGACAGCCTCCATCCTGTCTATGTCCTTGCGGAGATGGGGTCTCCAGAACTGCACGCAGTACTTCGGATGGGGTCTCACCAACTGTCTGTACAGAGGGATAATAACTTCCTGTTTTCTACTGGTGATGCCTCTCCCTATGCATCCCAGTATCCCCAACCCTCCTTGCTGCCCTCTCACATTGCTTGCCCACCTTTAGGTCATCTGATATGACTACTCCCAGGTCCCTTTCCATTTTTGTTGTTGTTAGTATCTCACCCCCCATTGTGTACTCTTCCCTTGGGTTTTTGTTTCCCAGGTGCATTACCTTGCACTTCTTAGCATTGAATCTAAGCTGCCATACATTTGACCATTCCTCTAACCTTGCCAAGTCCTTCTCATCCTTTCCACCCCACCTTGTGCATCAACTCTGTTGCATATCTTTGTGTTATCTGCAAAGAGACATACTTTCCTTCCAGTCCCTCTGCAATGTAAACATAAAGACATTGAAGAGGACGATCTAATACTGAACCTGTGGTACCCACTAGTAACCCCCTTTCTTCAGCGTGGACTCCATTTACTATTACTCTCTGTGTCCTATTCTCCAGCCAATTCTTTACCCAGGCTGTCATCTTGGGACCCACTCCCAGGCTGGCTAACTTGTATATTAATCTTTTGTGTGGGACTGTGTCAAATGCCTTGCTAAAGTCTAGGTAGGCCATGTCCACAGCCCATCCCTGGTCTACTACTTTGGTCACCCAGTCAAAGAAATCTATCAGATTTGTCTGGCATGACCTTCCCGCTGTGAATCCACGCTGCCTTGGGTCCTGAGCCCCTCTGGCCTCTAGATACTCAACAATTCTTTCCTTCAGAACTGATTCCATCATTTTCCCTACCACTGAGGTTAAACTAACAGGTCTGTAGTTTTCTGCTTCTGCCTTGCTGCCACTTTTGTGAAAGGGAATCACATCTGCCCTTCTCCAGTCCTCGGGTACCACCTCATCCTCCCATGATTTGTTAAAGAGGGTAGTCAGTGGTGTCACTAGTTCTACCCTTAGTTCTTTTAGAATTCTGGGATGAATCCCATCAGGCTCCATTGCTTTGTCCACCTTTGGTTTTAAGAGTTCTTTCAGAACCCTTTCTTCTGTAAATGGGCTGGTATCAACTTCTGTATCCAGAGTGTTTCTACTGTTTGTTTTAGGTACCTCCCCCACTTCCTTTGTAAATACTGAGCAAAAATATTTGTTTAGTATCTCTGCCTTTTCACAGTCACCCTCTGCCCACCCTCCCTCCTCTTTATTAAGCCTCACTAGCCCTCCCTTGGTCTTCCTTCACTCCCTGATGTACCTATGAAAGGTTGTATCCCCCTTCTTAACTGAGTTGGCTATCTTTTCCTCAGTTTGGGCCTTTGCTGTTCTGACTGCCTTCCCAGCTTCCATTTGCTTTAACTGATACAGTTCCCTGTCCTGCTCCTTCTGTGATTCCTTGTACTTCCTGAATGCTTTCTTTTTCTCTTGAACCTTCACTGCCCTTATATACCTATGACAATTACTATGGTTACTGTAAGATGGAAACATTTCTAGTTACAGAGATGAGCCCTATTGGCTAAATTAGAGGTGGATCCACAGTCCAAGATAATATTATACAATTTTGTATAGTCATCAGTTTATGAACAAAAGAGTTCTTATACAGAGTCTTACATAACTCAGTGTAGTAGTATAAATCACCAAAAGGTGGCCATGCCGACTTACATATCATAAGTAGTCCAAGGACACAGGTGCCTTGGCATCTTACAAGTAAGAAATACATAGACAATACATAGGAGAATATATGTATTGGCAAGCAAAGTGTATTACAACAATATGCATTCATATCCTGCCATCTACTCTTGTACGGTAGATGCCTTTAGCCCTATATGTTAGTATAACATGTACCTAAGTGCTAGCTGTCTACGGTGTACCTCTGAGGGTACCAATTAGGGTGCAGGGACCTCGTGTAACATTTCCCCCCCTTGTTGCCTCCAAGGGCAACACAGGAAAATCTAGAGAAAGGCCAGGGAGCAGAGGTTGTTTACAAACCCGACGCACGAGATTTGTAAAGGAACTCGAGCTGCTCATGGCATTGGCGCAGTGTGTGCCATAGGCAGCAGAGCATAATAATCAAAATAAAGATTATAAATGATTGTATAATAACAAAACCTTTAAAAGTAATCTCTAACCAGGTGTTAGTCAATGCATCATTCATATCACCATCATTAATCAATGAGAGGATAGCTTCATTGGCCTTGGTCATATTACTGCTGATGTGGGTGAGGTGTGTGTCTTTCCTGTCTAAAAGGGATTTTAATGTAAGTGTCAGTGAGTCTATGTGTACATTAAAATATGGTAAGTATTCAGACAGTGTGAGCCAATAATGGGGGTTGCCATCAATGATGTCTGCATCTAGGAGGGGGACAGGGGTTATGACGGTATGTCCAATGACAGTCTTCTGGTGGGGGACAAAACAAAAATTAGGGTAATCAATAACACATGTCACAGATCCATAAGTATAGCTTTTAAAGTTAGTCACCACACAAAAGTCCCCATCAGAATTATACTGAGAGCGAACAGTAGGGAGTCTCCACTTTTGCAACTGGACAGGGCAGGTGTAGGTCGTCTTTGAAATCTGTGTTGACAGGTGATGAACCTCCTCATGATATGATTGGTAAAACTTATCCGGAGCCAAAGTTGAATACAAGGAATCAGTGCCATTCTTGGTGATGTCATCATCCATGGTGAAAGTCCAATCAATGCTATCTGGAGAATAACCACAAACAGGTTGAATAATATCAAATAAATCACATCGGCACAAGTAAATGTATTGCTTCTTCACACAGCAGGCCGTGTGAGGAGCAACCCAGGCATCCAGGGAAGGATGAAAAACCAGTAGAGTGGGTAGATCCAGGCATTCTTTGTAGATGTCTTCACCCAAGTGCCCAATAGAATGAACCAGTGCAAGCTTGTCGAACAAAGCTGTAGTGGGATCAAAACGTGGTAAGGAAACAGTGAAAGAAATAAACGTGGTATCTGTTATGGAACACTTCTTAGTAGTGAAACAAGGACCAGTATTAGGGTGTCTGGTCACAAACTCCAGATTCCTGGCTGTGGAGAGAGGAATGGTTAGAGTTTCTTGCATACACATGGCAATACAGCCAGGGGTCTTACATCGTGGACAATACCATTTGGAAATGTGTCTGTCATGTATAATGCCAGGGATCCTTCCAGATTCTAGATCACGGAAGAGATTGTTGATGGTAGTGATGATGTATGAGCCATAGGCAGAGCAAAGTATGGTATGGTATGATAGCCATACCAAAAGGCAGAGCCAGAACTGGGTTTGAATCCCACAGCTTCCACTTGCATACTGTGTGACCCTGAGCAAGTCACTTAACCTCCTTGTGCTCCCAGGTCACTCCTGTAAAAAAGCTTTCAGCTTAGTGTGCTATACCTGGTTAAACAACTAAATAAAAATAAATAAATAAATAAATAAAAGTATTTCTCTAACAATGTATTGTTTATCTGCTTCTTTATTGTTTTGTTGTATGAGTGCGTTAATCTTATCTCTTGAATCAGTAAATGCCTTAGCAATGTCATGCATGTTGTATACAGTGCATCTTTCTTCCTGACTAAGGCCATCCACACCATGCAATAATGGGGGTAGTATATTGTTAACCAGGCCAGTGGAGAATTTGACAGAATGAGCTTTGATAGCAGCAATGTCTGCTTTATTCCAAATAGACATAGCCATACCAAAAAGGCCTGACAGTACCTGTTGCACCTGTAACATCAGAACTGTCAACTTTACATGTCTTACGCGTATGAGTTTAATCATCAAGAGTGGGTCTTTTCCTGAAGTTGCCTCTATGTTCAGTAGAATGGATCCTGGCAATAGAGTCTTGAGTACGAATCTGAAATGCAGCTAAACTATCAAGCAATAATGAACTATAAAATGCTGATGTATAAGTATTGTGACACATACCTAATTATTTCATATTCCAGTAAGTAAGATTAAACAAAACAGGTATATGCATAAACTGTAAGTTATTAATCAATGAACCTGGGAGGGCAGTAGCTGTTAGACCACTACGGGGGACAGGGGTATGCTTTGGGCATTCCAAAAGCTGTTTATCAGTGGGTGGCAACACAGAGAGATACATGTCTGCAAAAGCCATGTGGTATACAGCACAACATTTTTGAGCAGAATCCTTAGACAAAGAATTACAGTACAAAGGATCAATTAAGGCAGTAATGTTGTACAAACCAAAATGTCTTAATGCAGTTTGTAACAAGGACAGAGAACCATTTGGGGATAATTTAGCATTGGGCCAACCCTGGAAAGTTCCTTTGGAGAGTTTGGATACAGGGAGGATTTGTCCTTACAATGTGGTTTACCACTCAATTTGAAGGGAATATTTATCTAAAGCAACAACCCAGGCAGTGAGGTAAGCATCAGAACCTTCCGGGACAGTGATCAGACTATCTGGTATATTGATGGAAACTCCCTCTGGAGGAGGTGCTGGAGGATTTATGTGTCGTAGGAGGTTCGATACCATGCCTTGGATGCAGGGGATAACTCCTGAGATGAGGAGATAATGGAACAAGATAGCCATCTTGTCAGTGTATCTGAAAAGCAAGATCAAAGATTAGTAAGTTAGTACTATTCCACCCAATGGGGTGAGGAAAAGTAGTTAAGCTCCTTTATACAGTTTCAGTTGTTTTGCATGTAACTATTTGTCAGTCAACTTATTGTTATGCAGGAGTCTAACCTGATAGATTGCTGGACTGAGCTTGTTGACAATGGGGTATGGGCCTTCCCACTTGTTGGAGAAGGAATGGGTGGGATGTGCAAATCGGAGTACCATTATCTGATCTCCAACCTGCCAATCCACTTCTTGTGCATGTTTGTCAAACTGTATTTTGGATTGTTGCTGGGCCTTGCCCATGCAGTTGTGTGTATGAGGTATTTTCTGAGTTTTTCCACATATTGGTCTACAGACACACGGTCTGCAGTGGGGGTGTGCAGGTCAAACAACAGGTGTTCAGGTAATCTCATCTGTCTTCCAGTCATCACCTCAAAGGGTGTGAGCTGGGTGGTGGCTGAGGGTGTACCCCTAATTGCCATAAGGAGTAACGGCAGAAGGGAATCCCAGGTTTTGGGATTGTCCTCAGTGAATTTGGAAAGCATTTGCTTATTCCATCTGTTGGCTCTTTCTACTTGACTTGAGGATTGGGATGATAAGTTATGTGGAACTTCTGTTGAACTCCAAAGAGTGCAAGGGATTATTTCATCAACTCAACTGTAAAACTGGTTCCTTTGTCAGAGTCTACCTTAAGAGGTAGGCCCCACCTGGAGAAAATCTGTTCCACCACGATTTTGGCAGAGGTCTTTGCAGTGTATGTCTTAGTGGGGAAAGCTTCAACCCACTTAGAAAAGAGATCAGTTACCACAAGAGCATACTTATTATTTCTGCTGGTGTCAGTCAGAGGGCCAATAAAATCAATCTGCATGGCATACCAAGAGCCAGAGTGTCATTGTGGTAAGAGTTTGGCATTTTGTTTGGTAGGGATGGGGTTGTTTTGCACACAAATGAGACAATTGTCTATGTATTGTTTAACATCTTTGGTGACACCAGGCCACCAGGCAGTGGTCTTACACCTTTGGAGGGTGTTTTCCATTCCCTGGTGTCCACCAGTGGATGTATCATTGACTTGGTGAAAGAATTCAGATCTCAGGTGTCTGGGGACCACCCACAACTTGGTGGTGGAATCATCTGGTTGGTACCAGATGAGCTTGTCATCTGGTGACAAGTGTAACTTATCTTCATGCCTCCGGTAGGGGTTGTGTGTGAGAAGTTTCTCTTCGGTACTCTTGTCAAGGAATCTGAACACTTCTTTGAGTTCAGTGTCATCATGTTGGGCTGCTGAAAGGTCCAAGGGGTAAAAGGGTCCAGGTTTCTCCCTGATTGCTGCAATTTGTATGGCCGCATTGGCCTCTGGATGGTCCATCATCCAGATGTCCCCCCTTTGGGCCCCTTCCTTGGCAAGGGTGTCTGCTGTATCATTGAAGGCATGGTAGGGATCATGGAGAGAATGAGCTTTGAATTTATGTACATAGAGTTTGTGTGCACATTTTTGTGCCAATGAATGTATGTATATTACCAGTTCCTTGTACTTCACTGGGCTGCCATCAGAGGAGAGGAATGAGTGCTTCTGCCAGAAAGGAAGGAATTCTGTAAGAGAACAAAAAACCCAGTTAGAGTCTGTAAAAATAATAGTATCCTCGGTTCCATGTTGGATGGGCATAGGAGGGCACAGGCCACCGCTGCCATCTCTGCATATTGTGATGATGCTACACTACAGCACTTAGATATTTTAACAGTGTTCCCGTGAGGGTAAATCACTAGAATACCCTACCCTGCAATTTGTTCTCCCTGATGATAGGATGCTGAACCATCAGTGAAGACACGACACAAAGAGGTGTTATCAAATATTTGTGGCATGGCAGGGAGGAAAGGACCTGGATCTGGAAGATCAGGTGACTGCAGTGTACAGTCATGGGGTTCTCCTTGGAAAAGGAGTCCATGAGCAAGCATAGATGGAATTTTTGTCTGTTGTAAGTGTGTCAGTCTGGTGTTAGAGACTGACCCATCTTTCACTCTGTCTGAGAGCAGAAAGGTAGTTGCGGTGTGATTGGTGTTGATGATCAGTGGAGAGTACTCAATGATATACAGGAAGTGCTTAGCCCAGTAGGTGGCCAGAAGGTTCCTTTCACCAAGGCCGTACTTCTGTTCCACTGGGGTCAAGAGCTGTGATACATATGCAATGGGTCTCAGGGTGCCATGAACTTTCTGGGCAAATACTGCTGACACGGCAATGTCTGAGGTGGCACATTCCAGATGGAAAGGTAGTGCTGGATTGGGGTTGACGAGAGCTGGAGTGGAGGCCAAGGTCTGCTTCAGTGACATCACAGCCTGGGTGTGTATAGGGCCCCAAGTCCATGGGATGTCCTTTTTGAGTAACTCATACAGAGGAGCAGCTTTCTGAGCAAAATCACAAATAAAATCTCTTGAATAATTCACCATACCAAGAAACCTTCGAAGAGTTTCCATACTGGTAGGCAATGGCAAGTCCTGCAATCCCTGTACCTTCTTCCAAGTAGGGCTTTGACCTTGGTCAGTTATCTTCAGACCTAGAAAGAGTACTTCTTTCTGACATAGTTGTGCTTTTGCTGGATTGCATTTCAGGCCAGCTCTCTGGATGAGAGTCAGTAGTTCATCCAAGAGATCCAGATGTTGTTCCTGTATGGCTGTTGCCAGCAACAGGTTGTCCATATATTGCAAGAGACATTGGGGAGTAGAGAAACTTTTGAGGGCATCCATCATATGCAGATGGAACAGGGACGGGCTATTATGGAATCCTTGCGGCAAGCAAGTCCACGTGTACTGTCTTCCTTCAAAGGTGAAGACAAACTTATATTGACTTTTAAGGGCCAATGGTAATGAGCAAAAACCATTGGAAATGTCCAGGGCACGGAACCATTTCAGGTCAGGGGTCAAGAGTCGTAGCACATCAGTTGCTGATGCTACAGTTGGGGAACAACTGGGGTGACCTGAATCAGCTTCCTGTAGTCAATAGTAAGTCTCCAGGCACCTGTGTTTTTTTTATGGGCTACACTGGGGAGTTGGCAGTGGAAACGCAAGTTCTGATTACTCCTTGCTTGAGGAGTGACTTGATTGTTTCTCTCAGTGAAGGCAAGGCCTCAGCTGGAAAAGAGTATTGCCTTTGCCTCTCGTGCTGGGCCTGGCACTTCGATGACAGTGTGCATTCTGCCACAGTCATGTTTGTTAATTGCAAACACCTCCAAATGTCATTGCAAAATGGGGAGAAGCTTTGGGAAAAGTTCATGAACTAGCAAAGGGGGGTGGCAGGCCAGCAAGGAGGGTACCTACTTGCTCACCCCCCACAGCTAGCAGTGGAACCAGTGAACCAGAGGAGTGGTTATCTCTGCAAAGCAGCATGAAAAAGATGGAGATTAGTGCCCAAGAGGTGGATCAGCAGAAAAGGGGCAAAATTCAGCAGAAGGGCAGACAGCAAGGAGAACCAGGGATAAATGACAACCAAGGAAAGGGCTGGAGTAGAACAGTGAAACAGTCTAGGGAGGTCAAATCATGGAAAGCCATGTGTGCAAAGGCCAGGAGCCTTAGCAACAAGATGGAAGATCTGGAGGCTGGCATGGTACAGTCAGACCTGGACATTGTGGCCATCACTGAAACCTGGTGTAATGATAACCACGACTGGGAGATGGCCATACCTGGATACAACATATTCAGAAGAGACAGAGCAGGCAGGAAGGAGGAGGAGTGGCACTGTATGTGAAAAATGACATAAGGGCCACAGAGATCCAGGAGGAACAAAATGGAGAGATACTGTGGGTTAAGCTGGAAAGGAAAATGGGACAGCCATCTGCACAGGTGTGGTCTATAGACCACCAGCCCAGGAAGAAGAAACAGATAGGGAGTTGATGCTAGCCATCCAAAGGATGGCAGACAAGGTGAGGTAGTACTGGTTGGAGACTTCAGTATTCCAGACGTGGACTGGAGCATTCCAGCAGCAGCATCAACTAGGAGCAGATCTATCCCGGACTCCCTTCAGGGTGCCTTCCTCAAGCAACTGGTCATGGAACCAACTCGGCAGAAGGCAATACTGGACCTTGTGCTCACAAACAGGGACAGTGTGATGGGGGTAACAGTGGGGGAGCACCTGGAAAACAGTGACCACCAGTCATTGTGGTTTGAAATCACAGAAAGAGCAGAACCAAACCACACAAAAACACGTATCTGGATTTTAGGGGGGCAGACTTTGGGAAAATGGGGAGATACTTGAAAGAGGCATTAAGGGGAATGGGACAGGAATCAGGGGTTGAGGAACAGTGGGCAGTATTTAAAATGGGGATTACAAGAACAACAGAATTATGCATTAAGCAGGTTAGCAAGAGGAAAAGGAAGAGGAGACCATTATGGTTTTCCAAAGAGGTAGCAAAGAAAGTGAAAGCCAAAAAGATTGCATTCAGGCAATACAAAAAGACACAGGCAGAAGGGGATAGGGATAAGCACCAGGAGAAGCAAAGGGAGGCAGGGAGGTCAGTAAAGGAAGCCAAAGCTCAGACAGAAGAACACATTGCAAAATCAGTGGGTAAAGGGGACAAAACCTTTTACAGGTACATAAGGGAAAAAAGAATGACAAAGGGAGGGATAGTGAGACTGAAGGGGAGGATGGGACACGTGGAGGATGACAACAATAAAGCTGACATATTGAACAGGTATCTCTGCTCAGTCTTTACTGAGGAAGAGGAGGGTAATGGGTCTGAAGGGAGTACAAGGGGTGAGAATGGTGCAGAAATGGACACAAGTCCCTTTACACGAGAAAGGGTCCTGAAGGAACTGGAAGTAATAAGAGTTGATAAAGCAATGGGGCCAGATGGGGTGCACCCCAGGGTCCTTAAAGAACTAAGAGAGGTGGTGGCTGAACCTCTGGCTATCCTGTTTAGCCGATCACTGGAAACAGGGGAGGTACCCAAAGACTAGAGGACAGCAGATGTAGTCCCCTTATACAAAAGTGGGAACAAAGAGGAAGCAGGGAACTACAGACCAGTCAGCCTCACCTCGGTAGTGGGGAAGATCATGGAAGCACTACTGAAGGAGAGATTGGTGGAACATCTGGTTGTCAATGGACTACAGGACCCAAGGCAGCATGGTTTCACCAGGGGGAGGTCATGTCAGACCAACCTCGTTGAATTTTTTGACTGAGTGACTAGGGAGGTGGATCAGGGGAGGGCAGTGGACATGGCCTATCTGGACTTCAGCAAGGCCTTTGACACTGTGCCACATAGAAGACTATTACACAGACTGGGGAATATGGGTGTGGGTAGGACAGTAGTGTGGTGGGTAAGTAACTGGCTGGGTGGCAGGACACAGAGGGTGGTGGTAAATGGCTGTCACTCCACAGAGGGAAGAGTGACCAGTGGGGTACCACAGGGATCAGTGCTGGACCGTCCTATTCAACATCTTCATCAGTGACATTGCGAGACCTAGAAGGCAGAATTTCACTGTTCGCTGATGACACAAAGCTCTGTAACAGAGTAGACACACCAGAGGGTTTAGACAGAATGAGAAGTGACCTGCAGAAACTTGAAGAATGGTCTGGGGTTTGGCAGTTGAAATTCAATGCAAAGGTGCAAGATAATGCATATGGGGACAAAACCCTGGCACAATATATCGGTTGGGGGTGAGGATATAGCATGCACCAAGCAGGAAAGGGATCTTGGGTTGTCATCTCTGATGACCTCAAGGTAGGGAAACAGTGTGACAAGGCAGCAGGTAAAGCAAATAGGATGCTGGGATGTATAGGCAGGGTGTCACCAGCAGGAAAAGGAGGTCATAATTCCGCTATACAAGACACTAGTGAGGCCCCACCTGAGTACAGTGTACAGTTCTGGAGTCCATACCTACTTAAGGACATAGACAGGGTAGAGAAGGTTCAGAGGAGGGCAACAAGATGGTGCATGGATTGCATCACAAGTCCTATGAAGACAGGTTGAAGGAACTGAATATGTACTCCTGGAGGAGAGGAGGAGAGAGGATATGATAGAGACATACAAGTATCTTACAGGGAGGAACAGGGTGCAGGAAAATACTATTTTAAGCGAAAAGATGT
Organism: Neoceratodus forsteri; assembly: GCA_016271365.2. Lineage (NCBI taxonomy): Eukaryota > Metazoa > Chordata > Ceratodontiformes > Ceratodontidae > Neoceratodus > Neoceratodus forsteri. The sequence continues at coordinate 18,079,276 of JADMNL010000034.1, read as the reverse complement.
TCCAGGACAAGAGGGCATGGGATGAAGTTGAGGGAGGATGATTCAGAGGAAACATGAGAAAGAATTTCTTCACAGAATGGGTGGTGGACAAGTGGAACACCCTGCCAGAGGAAGTGGTGGGGGCTGAAACAATCATGGGATTTAAGAATGCATGGGATAGACATAAAGGAATTCTGGAGGTCAGGGGTAAGGGGCAACAGACTTCTAGGAAAACAAACTGAACTTACAAGTTCAAATGGGCAGACTGGGTGGGCCATAGGCCCTTATCTGCTGACACTGTCTATGTATCTATGTATCTATGAGCTTTGAACAAATCTATGACATCATACTCCGTGTCATTGGCAGATATTGTTGCCACAATGTGTGAATCAGGGATCAGAATGGTATGATATTGACCCTGAATCTGTATCAGTAGCATGTTAGCTAGATCCACCACACAACCGTGTGGCGTAAGGAAGTCAATTCCTATGATACTAGGATGGTCATGCATTACCATTAGTTGGAAAGTGTGTGAGGTCTTTAGATGGCCTAGCTCTACTAGTAGAGAACGGTATGCAGGTAGCCTAGTACCATCAGCTCCTGACATGTTGTTCCTCTGACTGGTGGACCAAGGGGATGTGTCTGGATGTTCATCATGTAATACAGATATAGCTGCATCTGTATCTAGCAAGACTACTAGTAGGCAGCCCCCGATCTTGGGATCAGTGCAGGGCCTTCCGTTTGTTTCCAAGACTAGCTAGTTTACAATCCGGACTGGGGCCTGTAATTGTAAATCTGTACTGCTGGGAGCATGAAGAGGTTGGGCCTGACTCTTGTGAATCACTTCATCATGCTGCACTGATGCTATATAGGGAGGAGCTTCTGGGATCAGGCTCATATTAGCCTGAAGGCCGGTACTACCAGTATCCACATGACCCCTTGGGGTCTGGGTTGCCGGTTGTACCGCTGCAAGGGCCTGTGCAGGAACAGCGTCCGCTACAGAGTGCACTTGTCCCAGGAGCTCTCAGAATTTCCAATTCTCTTCAGCTATCTCCCTATATGAAGGGTCAGTTATTTATTGTTGTGGTTTACCTTTACCCTTATGCTTTTTATTCTTATGCCAATTTCGGTTCCCACCCCATTGTTGTTGCTGTTGCGGTTGTTGTTGATGGGTCTGTTGGGGTTGTTGGTTATCAGCTGGAGGGGCCTGCTGATGTTGGGCCTGCCCTTCCACAGTGTAGTGCATCGTGGCCTCTGAAACAGGCTCCATGGCAGCTACTTTCTTGAAACCGGAGCCTAGATCATGGATATAGAATTGGTAAACTCTCTGTTTTCCGAAGGATGTCGGCAAACCAATCTGTATTGGGGTAGGTGGTTGGTTCTACCTTTTCTCGTACTGCTAGAATCATGTTTCTAAGGAACAGGGTCTTATATTCAATAAGATCTACATCCGCAGCTTCTTGTGCCAAGTGCTTTCCTGCTTGGTAGGCCATCCAAAGTCTCTGGTGGTAAGTCACTGGACTTTCCTTTGCATTCTGTTTTACACGGTATGCAAGCATCATTCCTACTACACCTGGGCTGTGAACAGAAATGAGCTCAGCTGCAACCTCATCAAAGGTGGTGTACCCATCCTGGCGGATGACATCGGGGAGTTTGGCTCACAAACTAGGATCGATGGTTTGGCATAGTATTTGGACCTGGTATTCTGCAGCGAGGCTAAGCATCTCGCATTTAGAACGCACCTTTTCTAAGTGACAGCTGAGGTTGTTGGATGGATTCATCTGACTGATGCTGTCAGCTATTTACTGAACATAGTAGGCCATTTGTAGGGGATTACTGGGTCAATCAGGCAGAGGTAGATTATCTCTGGCACTGTCTAGTGTGGCTCGAACTGCAGCCTCGGCCGCAGTGCAGACAATACCCGCCTGAGTGCCAGTCTCCTGCAGGAGCTGCCTAATCTGGGTTTTAATAGTCTGCTTACTTCTCTCAGGAAGAGGTACATTGCCTATCACAGTTTCAATCACCATTTCTATCTCTTGCCTATCTTCCACATTAACAACGGCTATCAGTGGTGCCACTGGGACCAGGCCTGGGCCTGCTACCCCCCATCATGGGGCCTTCATGTTGGCATCTCCCATGATGGGCGTCACGACGTCGGTGATGTATGACACGGTGAGGGTGTAGTGGGGACCTGCCATGTTGCGGATGGCTGGGTGGGGTCTCTGGGCCATAGTAGGGGTGTGACTGGGCATTGTATTGACAGATGTCATCTGATAACTCCCCTTCAGATGACGTATGTAAGGCAGGCTACACCTCCCATTGCCGTAACATGTCCAGCCAGAACCTCCCGCAGATGATGCAGTTTGGCCATCTTGGTTTTACATTCAGCATAAGCTCACAGTTGCAACATCCATATCATCCTCTTCTTGCTTTTGCTTTTGCAACACTCTATATGCGGCGCTCAGTTCGCGATTGTCCCTAGGAGCCATTTCTAAGTCATTACGTAGCTGGTTTATCTTGTCTTGTAGCTCTCCCATCTCCTCACTCAAATGAGCATTTGCAGCACTTAGCAAATCATTAATATGCAATGCCTGTCCCTTATCCTGTCTCAAACGTTCACACTCCTGCTTCAACATACAAAGTTCCTGTTCTCCAGCTTGAGCTGAATGATGCAAAAGTGAATCCTTTTCATTCCACAGAGTTTGGAGTTCAGACTCCAAGTTCTGCTGCAGTCTATCACATTCCTTTTCCTGCAAACCCATCTGTTGCTTAAGATATGAAATTTGTAGTTCAAGAGTTCGAAACCTCGCTTCGGAGGCTTCCAGATCAGCACAGAGAGCCATGACCATCAACCCTTTAACCTGACACTTATTGGCTCTTCTCCATGTATTGGGTAGAAATTCCCAGTATAGGGTTTTCAGATTGATTTGCGTCCCACGCGAAGTCAGCCCATCCTCCACGGGAGGTAAGGAAGTTCGAGACATCGAGCCTCAGTTCTGCGCAGATGTTTGATATGGTGGCCGTTCTGTGGGAGGGAACGAAAAATCAAACTGTGAAAAAGGTGCTGTGCTATGTATCGATCCACAGCAGGAGCACCTTATACTCAGCCAGGCTACTGCATAAGTTGTAGGCTTCCAAATCAAAGCTGTAATGGAGTGAGTCGAGTCGGCATCGACCACAACCGAAAGGATGACAGCCAGACTTTGTAAGTGACTACAAACTAGCTTGAAAATGGGAGAGGTGATACAGGAATGTACACCTACTGTCCCTGTGGGAAAGGGAAAAGTTATAGCAACAAGTGAAAACTTACGAACACCAAATATCGCCTGCACACCGTCGCCAATTTGTCATGAGGTCTAAACCTCACTTTCAGGTTCTTGGCAATATTGGGAATGCAAGTAATCACAGACAGGTTGCATAAGAGTAATAAACTTGTTTATTACTACCAAAGGATAAAATCACAATTACCCTAAGCAGTTCTTACCAATATGAACCGGGAGCCAGTGCTAAGCGTTCCCTATACCTTGAGGTTTCTTTGTGTCTCTTGGGATCTCCGATGTTCAAGACTAGTGTATCACATTATATGCCTATGATAATTACTATGGTGACTGTAAGATAGAAACATTTCTAGCTACAGAAATGAACCCTATTGGCTAAATTAGAGGTGGCTCCACAGTCCAGGATAACATTATACAATTTTGTATAGTCATCAGTTTATGAACAAAAGAGTTCTTATATAGAGTCTTACATAACTCAGTGTAATAGTACAAATCACCAGAAGGTGGCCATGCCAACTTACATATCATAAGTACTCCAAGGACACAGGTGCCTTAGCATCTTACAAGTAAGAAATACACAGAAAATACATAGAAGAATATATATATTAGCAAGCAAAGTGTATTACAACAATATGCATTCATATCCTGCCATCTACTCTTGTACGGTAGATGCCCTTAGCCCTATATGTTAGTATAACATATACCTAAGTGCTGGCTGTCTATGGTGTACCTCTGAGGGTACCAATTAGGGTGCAGGGACTTTGTGTAACAGCAGAATTAGTGGGCTAGCAGTGAGGAAAACATTTGCAAGGTGCTTTCATGTAGCGATGGTAGAGCATCTTGAAGATATTCAGGCTAACAGGGCAGCTTAGCTTCAAGTTCCTTTGTAAACCGCTTCACAATGTGGGTAAAGAGAAGCTTAGAGCAGCTTTGCCGAAATGAGTTTTGACCCTTGGAACTTGGAGGGCAATTAGGGAATAGCTCCTTAGAGCGTAGGTGCCTAACACACTCTGGGGAATGCAATCTGAGACATATGAGGGGAGCTTGTTGGTCACCACTCTGAAGGCCCATAGGGCGGTGTTTCTATTCCTTCAATAGTGAAGTGAAGTCCAGCCTAATGAAGAGTACAGGGAGCAGTGGTGTGTGGAAAGTGGAAGGCCAGTAATGAACCTGATAGCTCTGTGGTAGAGGGTGTCTAACTTAGCCAGTGCAGAGTCAGTGCAGTGGCTGTAGAGCAGGTCTGCGTCATCTATTAAAGATAGGAAGGTAGCTTGAACCAGTTGAATCTTGGCCTCCTTTGTGAGCAGGTGGTTAATTCTGTAGAATAGTCCTAATCTTTGCCTTAGTTTCTTCTGTAGTTCTTTGAGATGGTCAGCGAAGTAAAGTTTATGATCGAGCCAAACTCCTAGATATTTGAATTTAGCTACATACTCTAGTGTTTCTCCAAGAACAGTGGTAATTTGTGGGAAAGCTCCTCCCAGCAGGAATTGCCGCATGCAAGGAGATGGAGAAGAGCATGGCTTTTGTCTTTTTCACATTGTGCAAAAGCTTTTTTGTTTATGAGCTAGTATTGCAGAAGGTTAAATTCAGCTTGGAGGTCTTCACAGGCTGCTTCCAGTGTGGGACAACTCAAGTACAGTACAGTGTCATCCGCGAATAAGTGGATGTTGGCTTTTTTGATGGGGTCATTGATGTTGTTAATGTAGACTGCAAAGAGGAGGGGACCAAGGATAGAGCCCTGGGGCATGCCCCTCAGCATAGGTTTTAATGGAAAAGATCACTTTCAGCTTTAACCTGCTGTTTCCGTTCTCCAAGGTAGTCTGCAAACCAGCACATAAATTTATGGTCCAGGCCTAAGGTGCTTAGGGAGGAAAGAAGTAGGCTGTGATCGACTGTGTCGAATGGCTTACTAAGATCCAAGAAAATAGCACAGACATGCTTCTTGTTGTCAAGGTCTAGGAGCCAATCATTGGTCACCTTAGCTAGGGCTGTTATGCTGCTGTGCTTTGCTCTGAATCCAGACTGAACTGGGTTTAATAGGCTTCTGGATTCTAAGTATACCCCTAGCTGGCCACACACTGTTTTTTCTAGTAATTTAAACAGGATGGGCAGGAGGGAGATCGGTCTGTAATTATTTAGATCGCAGGGGTCACCTGCTTTTAATAGAGGGATGACATGGGCTATTTTCCATTGGGGGGGCTACCCTGGGAGAGTGACATGTTGAATAGGTGGGTGATTGGCACAGCAAGCACATGGTAGGCACATTTCAGACAGTATGACTCTATGAAGTCAGAGCCTGCTCTCTTTCTGGTGTCCAGTTGCAGCAGTAGGTCTTCCACCTCTTTTAGAGAGATAGACAGGAGGAAGAAGGCCTCCTCTGTAGAGGGGGACTTGTGGGTTGGTGGGCCCTGAGCTGTGCAGAGGTCTTTGGCAGGAGAGGTATCAAATGTTAGCCCTGCCGTTGCAAAATGGTTATTGAGGGCTTCCAATATCTCCGATTGGTTAGCGTACACTGCCACCGGACTTAATATTTGCTGGAATGGAATTACCAGGTGCATGTCAAGACATGTCTTTTAATGTTTTCCAGAGCTTTGAAGGATTTCTTGAGGCAGAGATTAGCTCCAAACGATAGTAGGTGGCCTTGGCTGCTCTGACCAACTTGGTGCGCTTGTTACATGCTCTCTTAAAAAGACACCAATCCGAGTTGTTCTTGCTTCTTCTGGCTTTTTTCCATAAAGTATGCCTTTCTAACAGGGAAGCTTTGAGCTCAGGCAAGAACCAACGGCAGACTGCCCTGCATCAATTATTACAGCTAAAGTAAGATTACTTTACTAGGGTACTTGGGGTGAGGAAAGTTCTCAGAGTCCTGGGGCTGAATAGAAGTAGGGGAAAGCAGGCTGATTCTTTAGCAGGTACGGAAGGTGGTCAGTGTGAGGAGTAAGCAGCCACAATTGTGTAGTCATGAAGTAAGTCATTTTGAAGGTTTCCTCACCCCTCTTGACCTGAGCGGGGTATCCCTTATGGAGTCCCAACCAGTCAAGTCCATCACCAGTGGAGCCCAGTGACTAGAAGTGTAGCCAGAACTGAAAGGAGTGCAGGTCATGTAAAAATAAAATGTGCTGTGTGAGGGATGGCTTCAGCCAGTCCATACTAAGGACAGATATATCTCCCTTGCAGTCCGGGGAGTCTGAGTCACCTGAACACCTGAATTGGGGGGGGATTATAGTAAGGAACTGATATGTGTGTGGGTGGAGGAGAGTGAGGATGTTAAGTTAAACCAGCTGAGGGAAGGGGATAGGTGGGCCTGAAAAGTATCTGTAGGGAGACATACCCCAAACGTCACCTAGCCTTACCTTGGGGTGGGGGTAGAGAAAAGGGAGGGAGAGGGAAAACCATACACAGATTAAGTCAGACCAAACCTTGTGCAAGCCAGTAACATGTCTCTAGGTAGGAGTAGGTGGAAGCAGCCTTCTCCATTAGGGTACAACAGTGGTGGAGTGTCTCAGCTGGTATGGAAATCATCTGTATCCCAGTCAGGGCCAATATCACTGCTAGGGGATGTATCACCCACGACCTTCTCTGCCCAGTACCTGCTCTTATTTTAGTACCAGGATTGCTATACCTCACTAACCGATCTGTTCAGGGACACTGGGAGTGGTGTCTTGTTTGGGGAAGGGAGCTGTGTGCCTGCTCTCTTCAGGGTGGGCTGCCCATTTTAGCCCATGCTGGCTGCTGAATGTCGAGAGTTGGCACTGTGCTCCCGGAGTCATACAGCCATTGTCTGACTCCTGACTGTGTGCTTGTCTCATCATCTGTGACTCACCCGCTTAGATTTAGTGGTTTGTCAGCCAATTCCATTTCTGTGTCTGAGGCACACCAGGGGTCGGGGAGGCTTCTGTGTTTTCCACTATGGTCTGTGGTCATTGCCCTGCCATCTTGGTCCCCTATGTGCTGCCTGCTGGATATGGGGGGAGGGTGTTGGGCTAATGTCTGTTCACAAATTCAGTGGCCTCTTCTGGTGAGAGAAAAGTGTAGGAAACTCCATTTCTCACAAGGGAAAGCTTAGCTGGGTACTGTATTCTATAGGTTATGCCCAGTGTCTACAGATCTTTCTTCAGGGGGATGTACTCCCTTCTCTGCTGTTTCATCTCTGCAGAGTAGTCAGCAAATACATGGATTCAGTGTCCTTGCCAGATTAATGGTGCTTTGTCCCCGGCCAAAGCTAGGATCTGATTTTTTGTCAGGATATCTCAGGAACTTCATTAGAAGAGGCCTTGGGTGCTTTTCTGGTTTAGGAACTGGGCTGAGGGTTCTATGTGCCTGTTCGGTCTCCAGGTCAGGCTTCTAGGAGTGATGTAACAGCTGGGATAGCTCTTGCTGGATAAAGCCTGCCACATCCTGGTTCTCCACTCATTCTAGAAAGCCAACAAAATGAAGACTGTTGCAGCGGCTCCTATTTTTAGCATCCTTCACCCTGTTCCAAAGCAGTGCAACCAGCCGCTCCAGCTCTTCAGTTCCCATTAGTGGCAGATGTCCTTGCCATTCATGTATGACAAATAGGTCTCCATGTCCTGTGATTTTTGTTGCAGCACCTGGACTTTCTCTTCCAGAATGGCCATGGAGGATTTAAATGAAGTAATGTCCCTAAGGACTTGTTGAAGTAAGCCTTTAATTTCTTGGGTGTCTGACAAGAGAGAGGGGACCCCCATTTCCTGGCTGGCAGTATAGCCTAGAGGTTAGAGTAATGAGCTGTAAATGAGCTTGGTACATCCAGTAGACATACCTGGGTTTGATTTCCACAACCTCTACTTGCATACTGTGTGACTCTGAGCCAGTCACTTAATCCCCCCCCCGTGCTCCTGAGTTGCCCTTGAAAACAGGCATCTGTGCCTAGTGGGCTGACAGTATAGCCTAGAGATTAGAGGAATGAGGTGTGAACGAGCTTGATACATCCAGCAGACTAGACCTGAGTTTGATTCTCACAACCTCCACTTGCATACTGTGTGACTCTGAGCAAGTCACTTAACCACTCAATGCTCCCAGGTCGCCCCTGAAAACAGGCACTTGTGCCTAGTGGGCCTTACCCAGTTACCAAAGACGAAAATAAAATAAATAAATAAAAATAAAAATACCCAGTTATCAAAGAATAAAAACAAACAAAAATAAAAAAAAATGCCATTAGCCGTTTCCTATCTGCTGAATCAATTAGTCCCACCACAGACTTCAAGTCACAACAACTTTTCTGTAAAGAGTTTAGTTGTGGGGGTCAGGGTTTCATTTGAGAAGATTTTTGCCCAACAGATGAACCTTCACTTGTCAAAATCAGCACCAAATGAATGTTTTTTCAAACAAAACTCTAATGGGTGCCTCAGAGCAATAGAATTAAGCTTGCATCCCAGTATGCAGCTCACGCATGCACCCACAGCCCCTTATTTAATGTTGTTCTTTCACTTTATTACTTCCTACTGGTAGCAGGCAGATCACCTGCAAAGCCAATTGTAGCCAAAGCTGGACTGAGGGGAGACTGCAGGGTTTGACACTGCGTTCGCAGGTGTCGACTCTTGTCAAATCCTCTTTTTATCATCTGAGGAATATCTCCAGAGTTAAGCATCTTGTTCCATTCGGAGACCTTCCTACATTGGTCCATGCCTTTGTGTCCTCGCACCTGGATTATTGCAATGCCCTATACCTAGGGCTTTTGAGGGTAGATATTCACCACTTGCAGCTGGTGCAGAACGTAGCGGCCTGGTTATTGATGAGAACCCCCGGTCCTGTCATATTTCCCCGGTGCTGCGTGAACTGCACTGGCTGCCGGTACACTGGCAAATCACTTCAAAATCAGACTTCTGACTTATAAAGCCCTACACAGACAGGGTCTGGACTAACTGAAAGAGCTTCTGGTCCCTTACTGCCCTGGGCAATTGCTCCGCTCTACTGGTGAGGGGTTGCTAGAAATTCCAAGGGTTTGTTTAAAATCTTCTAGGGCCCGAGCATTTATACACATGGCCCCCACCCTTTGGAATTCTCTACCCCGTCAGTTACATGTGTGCCCGATTGTGGAGGGATTTAAACAGGCCCTTAAAACTGTTTTATGGATCCATGCTTTTGGGGAATAATCCAAATGTTGACTGTCTACCTCTATTTTATACTATTTACAATATTTGTGATTTTATGCTTTAGCTGTCTTATTTTCTGTGAGGTGCCTTGATAATTTGAAAGGCGCCATATAAATAAAATTGATTTGATTTGATTTGATCATCATTCACCTGTTCTCCATTCAGCTCTCTTCTCTCTTTTCTGCTTGTTCTGTTTTACAAAGCCTTATCTGAGCCACCATGTTAGTAAGTACTGTACAGAGACAATTAGCTTCCAGTCAGCTGTGAGTCTGGCAGCAACACTTTTCTATTTTTGGTATACCCACTCCCAATAATGTGTACCTTATTTTGAATCTTTATCATTGTATGTAATGTTATGACATTTATAATCTGCATTGCCTGCTTTTCAAGCAGTGTTAATTACACACATTTTTGAAATTATTAAAATCTACACTTCTGTATGTCATCACGCAGGTGTCTTTGTTTGACTTCCTACAGAGCTTTTGGCTCTTAATTAGTATGCTCACACCTGCAACACATTTTGTACTTTATATAAAATGATTGCTGTGTTGGTTAACCTGACTGATTGTGACCTCAAAAAAGAGGGGCTCTAGTCCATAGCCCCGTCCCTGATGAAGACCAGTAGTCATTGAAGCACCAGTGAGTGCAACTGTACTTAGCTAGCTGCACCACTTTTTCCACTGCATGGATTGCCTTGCATGTTTGTGTTTTAGTTTAAATAAACTTGCACACTGATTGCTATATGTGCCTGGACCCAGCGCTTTCCATTTGGAGTGTGAGTTCTACTTGTCTGACTATGCCTTAAATGGAAGACACACAGTAACCAGCCTCAGTGTAGTGAAGGGGTGGATATTGGCACATGAGGACAGAAGAACTCAAGGAAATCAGGGCAGACTAGGTGGGCCAGGAGCTCCTTATCTGCTGACAACTTCTATGTTTCTGTGTAAGACCTTTCAAGTGTCCTGGAACCAAACCATGTAAGGCCTCGTATGTTAACAAGCCAGTCATGAACATGATTTACCACTGAATGAGAAGCCAGTGCAGGTAACACAGAACTAGAATGATATGCTCATTTTGAGATGTTCTTGCAATCAAACAGGCTGCCGCATTCTGCACCAGTTGCCTATAGCACAGTCGACCCCCAGGTACAGCATTCCTAGGTAAACAGCATTGCAGTAATCCATCCTAGATATAACAAAGGCATGCACTATCATAAGCAGGTCCAGTGGCACAAGATATGTTTTAATCTGGGCAATATTAAATACAGTACATGGAAAAAGCCACTGTGGAGTGCCACTAACACCTGACGATTCAGTGGCAACTTGCAGTCCACAGTGACCCCAAGATTTTTGACCCTATCCATAGCTCTAAGTGTTATACCATTTAACGAAGATAAAACATTACCAGCACCCATCATTTCCAACCCTATGGAACCCAGCTTGATATGCAGCACCTCCGTCTTCCCAAGGTTAAGGATCAGCCAGTTGGAGGCCATCCAGTCACTGATTTCACACAGCCAGTGATTCAGCACAGAGATCACACTTATCAGGAGCACTAGACAAGAACAGCTGGGAATCATCAGCATAGCAATAAAACTCTAGACAGTACTGTCTGATTATCTCACCCAAGATAAACAGCATGGGAGGAAGGAACAGGCCTTTTGGTAGTCCAACAGTCGAGTACTGCTGCTCCAGAGATGGAACTGTCTTATGTCAAAGAGTACACTAAATTATTTCTGATGTCCAGTTCACTTGTAATATTCCTGATATCATAAATTATATTCATATCCCTATGGATTCATATTTAACTGTACCATAATAAAAGTTCAAACTATAAACCGTGCTTTGCATTTTCTTTATATGGACAACATTCTGTACAGTTCCTTTCATGGAACCAGGAATCTGGACTTTTGACTATTTCACTGCCAGTAGTCAGAACTCTAAGAACCACTCTGATTGGTAATCAGCACATGTTCAGAGTTCTGAATCCATACAGTGACATTGTCAAAACTGTAAAATTCCTGGGTCCATGAGAGGGACTGTACAGAATGTTGCACACAAATGGAAAACAATGCAACACAACATGTAGGCTTACAGTTCTAACTTGTATTCAGCTACAGTAAAATATGGATCCTTTGGGGTATGAATATGATTTATGAAAATAGGAATATATCAAGCAGTCGCACATTAACACAAATGTCCTGCCCCTTTAAAATTACCTCCTCTTTTCATTTTAGTGTCCCACCTACATTCTGGATTATACTGACAGTCAATAAAATAATCAGTTTCTGTACTGACTTTGTAATTACCTTGAATTCCTCTCTCTTATGCAGCTGCTTCACTTTCTCTGTTTACATATTGCCCTTACATCCTATGAGAACAGTTCCACCATTCCAAGCCATTCAGATGAATAGCATATGATAGGATGACGTAGCTGATGTCAAGGAATGTCTTAAAAATATGAGTGAAAAGCCAGTAACTGCTGTGAAGAGGGGACTAGAATGTGTATTCAAGGGCACTACAAAAATAGATTATTCATTTAAAAAAAAAAGATTATTCATTTATCAACTAATGGTCACATACAAATGCATGACTGACATGGAAAGGAACACAGGATAGCACTAAATGGTTAACAATTGTTTAGTAACAGTTTTAAAACAAGATAATGTACTTGTCTTCACATTCTTGTGTATTTATATATAGCATGTTAGTCAGTCAGTCTGTGTTTGTGTGGCTGTATATGTGTCTGTGCCTCTGTATATCTATGTGACATGCTGACTATGCAAGTATGCTGGCTATAGCCAACTTTCATTATTTTTGCAGTCTGAAAATAATTGTTTCACACAGAAAGTAATTGAAATGTATGAGTCATTCCACCTCTTAAGACTAGTGGAAAAATATATAAATGGTTGCTATTTTTTAACATAATGGACCAAACATTTTTGTTCCCATTTGTGAATCTTTATACACAAAGCCACCTGTTTTGCTTTTTTACTGGAAAATCCAGTAAAATTCTAGAATTCAGATGACCTGCACATTGTTATAAGCAAAGAAGTTCATGAACTTTGACATTTTATACCAGAATAGTATATCTACAGAACCTGTATTTTTCTTATAGTTCCTTCCTGTGCTGTTTTCAATTTGCTTCATTAAATTCTGTGTATATTAAGCCTTCTTTTATTCTGATTATTTTTACAAATTCTAAAAGAATGAGAGTAGAATCCTGGTAAAATCTAAAAATTAGACTAATAATCATCAGTGCAATTCCTGAAATTTCATATCTTGAAAACAGAATTTCATTACTGTAATCAACATAAATCAGTGTTCTTGCTCATACAGTATTTTTACTCTGAGAATATCAGAAATCAAAGCAGTTAATGCTGGTCAAAGCATGGGATTCCAATTGTATTATTAGTATTTCAATGTAGTTGAGATCTTAGAAACATTTGCGCTATTTAAGGAAGTCAATATATAAGCCCTGTATTGTCAATTAGTATTAGACAATAATAATCCATTGTTAAAAAAACACTTTACAGTGCTAAAACATAAAATCTTGGAAATTACAGATGAGTAAAAAAGTTCCTGACTTTCACGCTCTGGCCTGGATATTCAGACTGTGCCAGGCTGTGGCGCAAGCCTGGGGGCAGTGCAACTTGGTTGCGCAGGGGCGTTGACTGGGCGATATTCAATGGAGCTGCGCCATGGCACAGCATCATTGAATATCACACCCTGGCCACCCGCAGTGTGCATGGCGCAGTGGCACTCCACCAGCGCAAGTAGCCAGAGTGGAGCAGGGGGATGCACTAGTGCAAGTTTCGTTGTGCTATGTGCAACAACCACGCTATTCAAAAGTGCACATGTAAATGGGGCCATAATGTATGTAAGGTGCAAATGGGTCCATTTGCATATCATTATGGCCCCATTTGCATGCAGGTGTGCTGATCCCCGGCGACTTGCGCCTGGTGCTCTGCCTGGCAGCAGCCGTCGGGGACCGACGCCCCCTGCACAGTGTGGCAATGTGCCCCACAGCCAGATCGCGGGCTTCAGTAAATATAAATCATGTCCTATATCCCTGGTGGTCCAGTAGACTGCTGTCAGCCCGATTGCGGGCATTTGTAAAATAAAATGAAGTCCTATATCCCTGGTGGTCCAGTGGACCGCTGTCAGCCTGATCGCGGTCATTTGTAAAATAAAATGAAGTCCTATATCCCTGGTGGTCCAGTGGACCGCTGTTAGCCTGATTGTGGGCATTTGTAAAATAAAATGAAGTCCTACATTCCTGGTGGTCCAGTGGACCTCTGTCAACCCGATTGCGGGCATTTGTAAAATAAAATGAAGCCCTATATCCCTGGTGGTCCAGTGGACTGCTGTCTGCCCGATTGCGGGCATTTGTAAAATAAAATGAAATCCATTCACATAGCTGGACTATGTAGTACGCTACGGGCTGCACACCCATTGGCTCACGCTGTGGACCAATGGATGTACAGACCTACCTATGGTGTCTGTCAGTGGGAGGCGGGATGGCAGGAGGGTGGGGTGCTGCTGCCTGCCGCTGACTGGGGGGGAGTGGGACAGTGGGGCTCAGTGGGCAGGTGGGAAGGGGGGAACCACTGGACCACCAGGGCTATTGGACTTCATTATTTTTAACACAAATGCCTGCAATTGGGCTGACAGCGGTCCACTGGACCACCAGGGATATAGGACTTCATTTTATTTTACAAATACCCCTGTTCAGGCTGCGAGTGGTCCACTGAAACACCAGGGATATAGGACTTCATTTTATTTTACAAATGCCCACGATTGGGCTGACAGCAGTCCACTGGACCACCAGGGAGATAGGACGTTATTATTTTCAACAGATGCCTGTGATGGGGCATGGGGGGGTTCCACCACAGAGGTGCAGCTGAATCTCGGGTGGCCACCCACAGGTGGCAGCAGCCGTGTTGCGCCATGCAATATGGCAGCTCACCTGTGGGTGGCCAGCCATTTTTCCTTTTTTATTTGGCTCACCTGTGTGCAGCACAAGTAGGGGTTGCACATGCATGGACTCAGCACATCCTGGGCTGAATATCAGGATGTGCGGAGTATGCATGGGCACGCCCTTCCCACCTGCATCGCATACATTACTGATGTGTTCCGGTGCATCGGGATTTGTGCCAGGCACAATCCCCATTTGAATACCATGCTGGGGCACATCAGTGGGTTGTGCATGGTGCAACACTGTTGAACCATGCGCAACCCTTTTGAATATCTGGGCCAAAGTGTAATGAATTGTTAAGTAAGAGAACCAATTATTTTCAGCTCCCAGGTCCAACCAAGCAGTGCACCTGCTCCAAATGGGAAAGAATGCAATGTAACACAAGCCCACGTCCTCCACTAGTCCTGCAGTGGGGACAGCATCAGGTTAGTTGTTAGCTGTTGTGATATGTTTACATATGGATCATTTGTTATCTTGCATCATCCGGTAACACAAACACAGCCAACACAGAAAACATTTTTTTTCTTTCCTTCTTTTTGGGTATCAGTCTTGTTTTTAGATGACAATTTAACAATGAATCTGCAGAAGTTTCTTCAGCAAAACATCTTTTTCCAAAAATAGTCCATCAACACACCTAGTAGATTAATAAATGTACCTTCATGTTTTTGTTCAAAATGCACTTGCTACTGTAATACTTGAATATAGCTTTTTCTAGAATAAAAATGCAAAATGCTATGCAAAATGTATATTCAAATAGTTAAATAGCTTCAAAATGTTGCTTTATGTTTTTTCTATATGCATTTGCCACTGCAATGTTAAAACTCTGCTTTTATTTATTTATTTATTTAGCTTTAGTTTACCCGGTAAGCACACTAGACACATATGCCTATTTTCAGGTGTGACCCTTTGTTGGGAATAAAATAGAAAGTGCTGTTTATAACAAATTCCAGATGGTTTAGCAGCTTAAAATCAGTTCTAATTTGTAGACCGGTGCTGGCAAAGTGGAAATAAGGTGCTTCAGAACATATTACAACCACCAGGATGATCAATAGTCAGTGGCATTGGGTCCTTAGTGGAACCTTTATCCCAATTTCTGGATTCATTTCTGAGACTGTATGTAGAAATCCTTCCCTCATATATCAAGGACTCTAAACATGTATTTAATTGTTGCAGGGATTTTATGTAATAAGAAAATATCATGATGGTGACCCTAGACGTTGAGTTCCTTTACACCAATGAACCCCATGATGGTGCTTTGGATGTGGTGGTGTCCTTTCTGAATATGAGGGAGAATGACATTAAGCCACTTACTGAATTTTTAATGAAGTTACTAGAATTTGTATTAAAATATAATGTTTTTACTTTTGGTAAAAAAGAACTGTTTTTACAAAGTAAAGGGATGGCAGTGGGGGGGTGATCTGCACCCCGTCAGTAGTAAATTTTTAGGTAGGGCATTGGGAAAATGATTTTGTCTTGGATAGGAGGGAAAAACCCTTATTGGGAGAAAATAGCCTATTGGGGGTGCTACATAAATGATGTGTCCCTTTTTTGACAGTGTACTGCTAATCAGTTAGAAGAAAATTTTGTTGAGTATATGCATTGTACTAACAAACATCCAAGTTTTACATACAACAGTGATATTGAATGTATACATTTTTGGACTTCATGTTGCAGAAAAAAATTGTCAGGGGGCATCAGTACTGACCTCTACAGAAAATAGGTGGATGGCAGTGGTTTGCTTGTATCCTCCAGCTGCCATCCACCGCACATCAGAAAAGACATTCCCAAGAGTCAGTTCCTCCGGACCTGATAAAACTGTAGTATTAATTTAGTCTTTGCATTGGAAGCAGATAAGCTTACAGGCAGATTACAAACTAGAGGGTACAGCAATCAAAACATCCGGGAGGCTAGAACTTTAGCAGAGCATCAAGAAAGAATATCCCCATTGCAGGACAAAGTACAGGTAGAAACCAACATAAATAAATGTAGCTTTGTCACAACTTTTTCCACACATGCACATTTGGTGAGTAGAATCATCAATGAACATTAGAATGTTTTGGCTAGTGATGCTTTGTTAACAAAAATACTGGAGACAACCCCTCAAATGCCTTTCATGAAAGCACCTACACTTAAAAATAAATTTGGTGCATAGTCATTTTATAGATCAAAAAGCACCAACTTGGCTGGACAGGAAAAAAGGTTGTCTAAGATGCAATAGCTGTCTGTACTGTGAAAATGTCAAATGCTGTGATCATTTTTCCAGTGCCAATATAGATAAAATATTCAGCATCAGGCAGTTTATCACATGTATGACAGCGGGAGTAGTCTACCTTGCACAGTATTCCTGCAACACATTTTATGTAGAAAAGACCACCCGCCCTTTTAAACAAAGACTGGATGAACACATGAAGGCAACTGATCACAGTGACTCACTATATGCAACAGCCACTCATATTGCGGAAGCTAGGGATAAATCTAGACACCACTTTTAGTTTACCATAATAGACAAAGTCAGTGGAAATCCAAGAGGTGGCAACTTCAGCAACTTACGACTTAAAAGAGAAACCTTCTGGATCATATAACTTAAAGCTAGAAAGCACCAGGTCTAAACATGGGGTTTGATGTGAAACTATATTCAGAAAAGACATAGTCTGCCAAGGAAAGATATGTACTAATGATTTTAATGTGTTCTGGATGAATAACAGGAAATGTTTTTACTGTTCCTTTTAAGAGATGTTTATCAAGATAATGTCTTGCAAGTTGTTGTTTTTTACTTTTTATACCCCCTTCATTGGTTTGCTACCTCTTCCCCACTCCTTCCTTTTTTTCCTCAAGCCTCCCCCCATCTCCTTGTGTTTACATTGATGTTCTCCTGCTGTATGTCCATTACCAATGCTATCGTTAATGCCAAACAATTAAGTGATGCTTAGATGTGTGATCTTTTCATTGTTAAGTAATGTCATAAACCAATCATTTTAAACTTCGACAAAGTTATGTCATCAACTGTTTGTTAATTGTTAGTAGTTATTGTATGTCATTATGGATGTGCACCAGCCATTGATAAAGGATTTCAGTTAATCCAAAATGCGTCAGGTGCGCACAGACTTTGTACTATGGGTCTTTATTTTTTAATAAATGTTTTATGCATTTCATGAAAGCTGTGGAGTCACTATTCTTTCAGGCTGGTGAGTGCCCGATTCCTGTTCTGTGGTTTGATTCAATGTTTTTTAAAGAACACCACTATCCCAGTGTGCACTTACCTTCTGTGTGAAATAACCTTTACAAACATGTACTGCACATCACAGATTGCAGTAGTAGTGCTTTACCCAAAGGTGCTTTATCAATGCTACAATTCCTGTTCCTAGAAGGTGGTGTCACCTGTTCCCAGAAGACTTTCCTAATATTGCCAGTGGCAGTGACAGCTCCCTGCCACAGAGTAGAGGTGGGCAAGCCAGAACAGGCTTGAGCAAGGTTTGAGCCTAGTAGCTGGCTTGGCTCAACCTCTATATGCAATTGAGAGCCAAGGTCAAGTTGAGCCAGTCATGTTAGAAGTATACATTTTTGTCAGCCTGAGCAGTTCAAATAGTGTCTGAAATTATCAACTCCTATGTATAGGACAGCCTGTAGCAGTCATGACTTGGCTCATGCTTTGGGTCATAGAGTCAAGCCAGACTCCTGTCTCAGCTCTGGCTTGACTCTAGGTGAAACATTTCTGACTTGCCCACCTCTAACACTGAGGGTCTTTATCAGTATTGCCACCAACTGCAACACATACCTCCCTTGTCTGACAGTTATCTTAACTTCCTCTAACCCCTCAAAAATATATGGTCTGGTCCCACCTGTCAGTACATTTTCCTAGATGGTAAAACACTACCCCCAGAAAGTTGCACTGGTAGCTTCAGTGATTAAAGGGAAACTGTCATAAACCCCCATTTCCCCCCAGCCTCTACTCACCTGCCAACTTGCAGTGAGAGGGTTTCATTTCTGTTGCAGGGCATGTCTTTTAGTTTAAATTGTGTTTTTGATGACCCGGGGTGAGAGGCACCATGTCAAAGGTAGAAGCAGCCAGATCCATAACCTGTATGCAAATAAGTTTAGTATTGTTCCGGCTGTGTGCCGGAAGGCTCGTTCATGACGAGTGGGGCACCGTGCCATAAAATAAAAAGAAGCAGCATGTAATAGTGTTTGAGCTGAGCCTTTAGAAACAATCCCGGTCAAAAACGGAGCAGTCTAACCCATTTAATTTTTAAATGTAAAATTGCAGCCTTGAGTTCGGGCATGTGCATTAGCATTAGCCTACTCACACAAAAGGTAGCACTACTCTTTAGAAAATGAACATACAGTAAAGCACCAAAGGTGCTGACAAGCTGCAATGAAAAAGATTTGTGCTATAAAAATAAAATATGTATGACTTGCTTTAATAATGTAAGTACAGTAAATGTCATGTCATTTTTTTTATTATACTGGAAATACATAGTGACCGTTATCATATGTGCCCAGTATAGGAAAATGACAATAATGAAATAGACATATGACAACTATTTGACACAGACAATTCTAAAAACAAGTACTACCAGACTGTGCAACTAACAAGTTATGAAAGTCATATTTAAACCCAGATATGGATTTACAGAATATGATAGATGCAGGGAGGTTGTTATACCAAGAGGTTGCTCTAAATGCAAGGGGCCTCTGACCAAGAGTAGTGTACGTAAATGGTACTTTGAAAAACCAACTGGATTGTGATCTCATTCCCTTTATGTTGTTATAGGAAGAAAAAAGGGATTGGATGCTAGGTGAATAAAGGCCCAAGACTGCCTTAAGAAAAAAGGAAGCCATTCTTCAACTTTATTCTGTACTCCAAGGAGAGCTTATTAGCCAATCTATATAGGGTAGAAAGACAGATTCTAGTTGGCTGGTTGGTTTGAAATCTACAGAATGAATTATAAAGGATTCTCCTGCAAAAAGATTGGCTAATGGGGCTCAGGAAATGAGGCTAAGGTGATAGGGCTCAGGAGATGGGGTCAGGAGGAGACGGGCTCAGGGGATGGGCTCAAGAGATAGCCTCAGGAGATGGGGTCAGGAGATGGGGCTCAGGAAATGGGGTCAAGAAATGGGGTCAAGAGATGGGGTCTGAAGATGGGGTTAGGAGATGTCTCTTTGTTAATCAAAAGTGTCCTCTTTGTTACCTCTTAGGGTTTGAGAAATGAGAAGCAAAATGAGCTGGTTCTGGAACCTTAGCGGTTACAATAGGATACTGTTAATTAGCCAACAGACAGTTACTTTTTATTAAGTATTTTTTTCCCCAATGCAAATTTGATTCCAAAGGTAAATGCGATTGCTTTTGAGTAAAGAGTGAAATAAAAGAATGCAAGGTTAAAAAGCTGGTGCAGCTAAAGTGCAGGATCATGTGATTTGGTTATCTCAGTGCCAGGGTAACATTTTGTGTCAGTGGTTTTAGCTATTTTTGTTAAGTACATTCTTTTGTTTTTGAAAAAAAAAATAAATACATTTCCAATTCCACTAGCTGAACACCCAACCTTACAGTAAAGATGTATTAGAAGTTGAGGCCCCTATATTTAGGCAATGCCATTTGAGCCATGTGAAATAGCATGCAGTCATCTGAGAGGCACATTTATAAGGCAGCAAGAACAAATATTGGGCTGTGGAAGCACCACGCAAAGAATAAAAGTGCAGCTCACCTCAGCCCCTTGCTGGCAACACAGACTGATTAGCAAAGGGTGATTGCCCATCCCAAACAGGGTAGTGTCTTTGACCCAGTACTGGGTCAATACGGTCCAAGAAAGACAGCGTGGTATTGACCGTGTTGTGTAGAGAGCGTTTGGCTTTACAGTGATGGGGTAAAACAGAGGTAGGGAATTACCATTACTGCTATCGCTGTACGCTTTTCTGGAAAGGGGTCAAGTTGCCATGTGCTGGGTGCCTGGTTGAGCCACTCCCATGGTGGAATGGCTAAGGCACCAGTATATGGCGGAATGGGAGACCTGGGACCGTGGTTCAGTTCCCCCCAGGTCTCCTTGTGCAGCAACTTTTGCAGCTTTAAAAAAAAACAAAAAAACTTTTCCCCTCCCGATTTACTCCCCATCCCCAAAGTCCATGCCCCCAACCGGAGTTTGTTACATTAGTTCTGGGGGATTGGGGGTGAAGCCCCTCATGTCAGGGGTGTGGGGGGGGCAAACAAGGAAGCCATTTATTTTAAAGGGCATGCGCTGTTTGTGTCGGGTTGGTGTTTTACCTGATGATATTGCAGTGCACGCCCTTTTGCTTGTGGCATTGCTTGCCATGCGGTTTTTGTTTTAGGTGGAATGGCCTTATGCCAACTGAACCTGGGTGCCATAATCAGAGATCGGCATCCTAATGGCCATATATGGCATGCAAAGTGCTAAGGGTCATTTCCATGCCATAATGTGGCAATTAGCACTGAACAATGTCTCCATGCCTGGGTGTGCGAGTTGACATCCTTCTTTCATGTTGGTTTCAGAATCTACAATGTGTGTGTGTGGGGGGCTTCGAGGAATTAGGCAGCAAGTACAAGATGATTTTTTTTCAGGAAGTGGACTGTACTTTTCTGTATGATTACTTGTATCACAAGTAAGGGAACTGGAAACGCTTGAAAAATGATGATTGTGAAACTGCTGTGCTTCTGGATTGTTCATGATGGTTTCCTCATCAGATGCACTGGATAACTGGCAGCAAAAGCTGCATACACAGCAATCAGAGTGGAACCAGTGAAATGTCTTTGGCTGTACTGTCATCTGCCCACCACTTGTCCTTACAGCTCCATGACCATGTCTGTTAGTCCCTGTCCCACAATGACCAGATCCTTCTCCTCTGCTACTGTTTGCAGAACTTGTACATGGTGGAACAGGTATGGTAGCATTTATCTGTGCCTTTTCTCCTCATGCATCACTTTCTCTTCCTGTTCTTCTCTTCATGTTGTCTACACACATTGACAACACATGCATGACAGATGATCACATAATGCATCCACCAATGGACACTAATACTAATGACTACAATAGTAATTGATGATTGTTAGTTACCCACATGACACTCATACCCAGTGTATGCACAAGCTGCAGAGCCATATACAGGGAAGAATGATAGTCAATCTAGTGCCCCCCAAGGCAGAACACACATCACCGCACTGAGAGACCTTGTGCTTCATTTTCAAAGGATGAACTATGATGCAAGGTGCCAGTACCAAAGGTGTATTACGCAAGTGACACCGTGTGTCATAGTTTGTGGTATTCCTCATTTTCTAATGCTGGCAGTGGAAAATCGAGATGCCAAGGGGCAGAGCTCCACTGTGCCACCCTTGTGGCAAAAGCACCTTTGCACCAGGTCACAAGGGTCGGTGCACCACAGTGAGGCTGCACCATCCCCTTATCCCCTCTACTACCTCAGCTGTATGTTTTATTTACCTTAGAGTGCTGCTTTTCTCCTGAAGGCATACAATGTCCTATGCCTGTGCACAATCTGTCTGTATGTTTATGGTCCCTCTACCTGACAAGGTCCCTGGGCTGCACCTATATTTCTCTCCTGCACAACAAGAATGCTAGCCTCATGCTGCTAAAATTGTCATACAAGAATCTGGCTTTAAGCCCTTGTTGTGGCCTATTTGCACTATAAACTGCTTGCACTGTATGCTATTATCTGTATACTGTTTTATTATTAGAAATCACTGTTTTATATTCTGTCTTTGTATCAAGATGTGGAGCCTATGTAAAAGAGCCATTAACTCAAAGGTGTTAATCCCGAGGCTTAAATAAATAAATGTGGGATTCTGTAAGCCCTGCCATGGCTGCAACAGGGGGCTCACATTAGACCAGCCAAGGGGTGGTCTAAGGGCCCTGGGACCACTACTTGGCAGGGCAGCAAGTGAGCTGTGGGTCCTGGAAGGTGGTGAATGGGGGCTGCTAGGGCAATGAGGGTGCCATAGGGCACATAGAGGCATGGCAGCAGGTACAGGGAGTGGAGGTGGCACCTGGCAGAGGTGCCATATGGTGGATCTGACAGCTGAGGAGACTGGGTAGGGTTGGTTGGCATGTTAAGGCTATTATGACATGGTTCCAGGTGAAAGCAGCCATGGCACCTGTCCCATTGAACCCACAGTCCTGTGGGGTAGGTGCCAGGGCTGCTTCCACCTGGGACCATATCATAATAGTTTTCTCATGCCAACTGTCCCTACGCAGTCCCCTTGGCTGTCAGATACGCCATGGGGAACCTCTACCAGGTGCTTCCTCTGCTCCCTGCAACTGCCACTGTACCCCATCAAGCCCAATTGCACCCTCACTGCCCTAGAAGCCACTCATCCTCACTTTCCAGCCTGAGTTCTCCCCCCACCTCTGCAGGTCATGTAGGCTTGTGCCACAGGGGTTGATACATCCCTCCGTCAAACTCCACAGGTGTGCCTATTGTTTGGGGCAGATGTGCAGCTGTGGCAACTGTTAGGTCCTCAGTGCAGGGACCCCTAATTTTACAAAATTGGGAACAGAGTCCTTGATGCACCAGGAGTTTGTCACAACCTTAGGTCACCCCAAATTGCAGTGACCTAAGGCCGCTTTGAAAATCAAGCCCCTTGTGTCTCACACAACAGTCAGCTTCACTTTTAACTCACTGACTGGCAGGCAGATTTACACAAACAGGCAAAAAATAGAAATATATGTTTCTGTGCCTTGCCGCACCATTAGCAGTCAGTAAAAAAAAAACTATTTTCCAGCTATATGCTTCAAAATGCCACCTTCACCTTTCATAGTCTCCTAAATTCAGTCTGACATTCTTCTGCTGCAGGTGGGCAAAAAAGATAAAATAAAAAATAAATATGTAAATAAGTAAATGAACAAACAAAAAAATCAGTAAATCAATAAATAATTAAATGTGGATTTCTGTGTCCACTACACCACCTGTACTCAGTGAAAAAATACGTGTCAAATAAATATTTTAACCCCCCCCCCAGCTTTCCTACTCTGCTATATTAACTCTGCCCTGTTACTGCTGCAGGGAATGCAGCTGCAAGTGCAGGACAGCTGGCTCACAATGTGCAATCTCTCCCAGTGTAGGACTTAGAGGGGGGATTGCTAGGGCTTGGCCCCATAACTCAGAAGGGAACCCTGGTAGCTCATGCATCACTTTCATTGGTGTAAATTAGGAAGGTGGGATCAGTTTATAGATTGGAACCTAATGAGCCCCCATAGCTCTCAAAGCTCATAAATTGTAATTCCAACACAGCTCTCTCCTCTCCTCTCCTCAGCTCTACTGTCTTATGCTTAGTTCAGATACAGTAACCCTTTCCTTAAAGCCCAGGTACAAAAATGAATCCTTGGTTTTTAGACAAAAATTATCACAGTAAGTGAAATTGGTTCTCTAAGTGATGCCTGTTAATAGCAATGACCCAACATTTTTATGAAGATGAGGGGCCCGATTCCAAGACAGCAATGAGAGCAGAGCTCAAAGTACGCCAGTGCATAAAGTTACACCAAAAACCTTACGACATGCGAGCTGCGCCATATTAAGGAATTGCCAGATACGACGGGAAATGCAGAATTATGCATGTCTCAAGTTACCCCTGCAAGACAAGGCGTAACTTACAATAGCGGCATAGCAGTACACATGTCTCAACTCATCAGTACCATCAGTAGTACATATCTCCCGACTGTCCCACATTACATGGCACTGTTCCCTACTGTACATCACATCACTTCTCTGTTCCACATTGCGATGCCTTGTCCCACATACTATGTTTGGCTTTTGAGCTATGTGCTATGGTACATGTTGCACCAGGTATGTATTTCACTTACTATTGGCCTGTCTGGTCATGCTGCTACCTATGTCACTGTGTCCTGGGCTTCCTAGGGCATGTTTGCTTGGGGTGTTCCACTGTTTGCCCATTAGTTCCACATTTGGGGCCTACTGGTTGGGGGTATGCTGCAGTCTGACTTTGTGTGTGTGGGGGTTTCTATGGCCTGCGCTCTGGTTAAGACAGCTTTTCCATGTTCTAACTTATGTTACCATCCTCTGGTGTGGTTCATTATGCCACCTGTTCTGGAATAGCAGTTCCGTGGTGCTGCTGTGTTATGCATGTCGTAAGCCACATTACGCAGCGCCGTAAGCTTTCTTTGGCGTAACTGCATTGTAACTTGCGTTTGTTGTAGCAGTTGTGGGTTGTGGTATAAGCGTTCTTTTGGAATCACGCGTGTCACAAATCACTGGCGTAGCTTGCGATTTGCACTATCAGGACTGGCGTACTGCATTTACGCCTGCCATAACTGTCTTGGAATCGGGCCCGAGGTTTTTACCTGGCTTAAATGACTAAGAGCCAATCTTTATGTGGTGAGTTGTGGCCGTGTGTGACTCTTCCAGGAACTGATATGCAGGGAAGATTAATCTTCTCAAGTTAAGCAAAGACTATCAGATGTGTCACAAAAAATGAGACTTAGCAGCTAATTATCAGATATATATCTGTCTGTCTATCTAATCTATCTTTCTGTCTGTATCTGTCTGTCTGTCTGACTGTCTATCTATCTATCCATCTATATCCATCTGTCTGTCTGTCTGTCTGTCTATCTATCTATGTATCTATCTATCTATTTATGTATCACAATGGCTTCCCACAAATACCACAACATTTAATTACATTTTAAGACAGGCACATACAGTATGCTTTAATGTTAACATAATCTCTCTTGTGAGTTTGTAGACAATAAAGAAATGATGCAGATCATCAATGAAAATGTTTATCCCCAATAATACATAGCCAATATTAAATCCAAACATCCTTTCTTGGTACCTTCTTAGTTTGCTAAGGAAATTCTTGCAATTCACATGAACAGCCAAAGCAGATTAAATGGATAGGGTAAAACTGCTTTTTTCTTGCAGTTGCTCTGAGAAATAATCATGGGAAAATAAACTCAAAAATAGATAAAATAAGTATGTTTATTTTCCAAATATTATAATTCTGTAAGTTTTCCTTGTAGTATCACCAGCTAAGGATGGCTGGTTGAAATAACACCGTGTAATTTTTATGTGTTATACCAACAGGGCACTGAGAGGGGTGAAATAATAAAAAAATCCAGTGTCACCACCTCCAACAGTTACATCAAAATTACTCCTCAGTTTAATTTAATTCTTGGTGAAATATGTGTATTATTCTGAAAAGTATGCAATGTTGCTGGAAAACCATGAAATGTGTCCAGCTTGCTCTAAGTACAAATGATATTTACTGTACTTAGCACAGCAGGCACAAGAGAGCGTTTCTCAGAAATTCTAATGCATCTCTGTTTTTTATCTATGTAAAATCTGAAGACAAGGAAAGTAGCTTTTCTAATTTTTCTTTCTAGTAGGAGTTTAAAGCAACAGCACAACACAAAATGTTTTTTTTTCCCAAAAGCTAGACTGAGCAACAGCTAAGAAAAATATTAGCATACCTGTGAAATGTACTTGTCTTGGTACATCCTATTCTGTACATCATGAGAATGTTTCTTTCATCAGACCCAACCCTTGCCAGGTCTACAATTCAATTTCAATGCAATATGTGGCAGCCATCTTTTTTCTTGAGAAACAATACAATTAAAACACTTATACACAAATTTTGGTAGCATTAAAAAACTGCATCACCAAATAAAACTGGAAGATGCCTGGAAACTTTAGTAGTAAAAAGGTAGGGTTCTATTTGTTTGCCCTGTTTTGTTGCACTGCTGCTTTAAGTAATCACATTTTGGGTCTTTTGTTACAAAATATTTATTACAATCCAGTTTTGTCAGTATCTCACTTGATCTCAAGTAAAAATGAGAAAGTTGCAGTAGTTACTTTTTTTTCATAAAACAGTCATACTAAAGAAGAAGAAGAACCAGCAGAAGAAGAAGAAGAAGAAGAATTAGCTTTTCATACATACTGTATCTCAAACACTTTATAAGCAATTAGAGACTGGTAGTGAAGTGACTGTAAACATATAGTGGCAGCCATATCACCCAGCAACAGCTTGGACATTTGCATGAAACAGTTTTATGGGAAGGGGAATGTTCATCTGGACAGTGGGAAAAAACTTTCACTTTTGCAAGAAGTGCTGTGGATTCTTTTTCTTCCACCTGGACACCCACAATGACAGCACCAAAGATGAGCAGAAAGGACCTCAGGTTAATGTCTCATCTGAAGGATGGCACACCCCAGCAGTACAGTATCCTCTTAGTACTACACTCAGGTGTCAGTGTTTAAGGTATGATTCCAGTCCTAGCATGGGACTAGATAAATGCGTGTATTTAATCCTCTAAATGATTTGTGTGCCTTTGGTTTCATTCTTTAACAAGGAATACTTGCAGAGAAACTGTGACTGTGATAAATTTCTGCCTATTTCTTCTTGCAATTAACTTTTTGTTACCCTATTGGTCCCTGTTCAGAAAGATGAACAAAATGGGAGATCTGATGTCTTTTGTTGGACTGCTGTATGTAATCAGAAACCTTAAACATTCTGCAAATTTACTTGTTATTCTAACAAAGGGTATCAAATCACTCATTTGATTCATCTTTTTGTAATTAAGTCGGAGATACAAAATGGTAGTGGGTGTTTGTGTTCTTGCACTAGATCAATGTGGAATATTGTGGTAATGGATATTTATTCATGAATTTTAAAATCTGTTGCATTTTTCTGTAATTTATTACTTTATCACAAATTCAAAAACAACTTCCATAAACTTGGGCTTGATCTTGACAAATTGCATACGGAGTTACTTGTATATGGTTCTATGTTTGCCTTACAGGCATATGCATTTTTAGGGTGATTCAGGAGTATGAGAATCTTAAATTGCCAATAATGGCAAAACACATATTCCTGACAGGCATTGGTTATTGCTTCAATGCATATTTTAATTCACGTTGATTTAATGAGAAGGTAACTTCTAAAATAACTGGCTAAAACTATTATATTGGCAGCAATTATGTATATTATTAGTGTTTTCTTTTTGTTCACTTTGTCCTGTATTTTTCTACTAGAAAGGGAGATGGAAAAGGGAATGGAGCCACTATTCTCACTGGAGTGATTTACAGACCTCCAGCTCAGGGTATGTGTGTGTGTGTGTGTGTGGGGTGGGGGGGTGGGGGTGGACAAGGATCTGGCAGAAGCCATCCAAAACATGGTAAATAAGGGAGAGGTGCTGCTGGTGGGGGACTTCAGTATGCCCGATACAGACTGGAGCATCTTAGCTGCAGCTTCAGGTAGAAGCAGGCACATCCTGGACTCCCTGCAGCGGGTGTTCCTCTGTCAACTAGTAGAGCAGCCAACTCATGAGGGAGCATTATTGGACCTTGTCCTCACTAACAGGGATGGTATTGTAGACACCATGGTGGGTCACCACCTGGGGAATAGTGATCACCTTTATGGTGTGGTTCAATATAAGAACTGCATCAGAACTGAACCACCCAAATGCGAGTGTCCTGGACTTCAGAAGGACTGATTATACAATGAATGGAGAATGCATCAGGGATGCTGTGGCAAGGTGGGAGGACTTGGGTCAAATGGAAAAACAGTGGGAGAAACTGAAAGTGCGTATAGTGAAGGTAACAGATCTCTGTATCAGGCAGATAAGCAAAAGTAAGAGAAAAAAGAGTCCGCTATGGTACTCAAAAGAGGTGGCTGGAAGGCAAGGACAAACAAGTTTGCATTCAGGAGGTATAAGGAGGCATAGAGGGAGGAGGATGGAAGATGTATCAAGAGAAGCAGAGGGAGGCAGGAAAACCAGTCAGGAGTACAAAGGCACAAACAGATGAGAAGATAGAACAGGCAGTAAGGAAATGGGTCAAGACATTTTAGCGAGTGGAGGAATATCAGGAGAAGGATTGTAAGGCTAAGGAGGGAAGGGGAGAGTGTGTAGAAGGGTACAAGGAAAAATACATCCTGAGCAATTATTATTTCTGTTCAGTTTTCACAAATGAAAGGGAAGGTGAGGGACCACAGATGAGTTACATGGGCATCAAAGGAAGAGGCATGAGCACTAGTACATTTACATAGGAGAAAGTCCTGAAAGAGCTTACAAATCATAAGGTGGACAAGGCAATGGGGCCAGATGGGATTTATCCAAAATTATTGAGGGAGCTCAGGGAGGTGCTGGCTGTACCCCTGACAGTCATATTCAACCACTCACTGGAAACAGAAGCAGTCCCTGAGGACTGGAGGACAGCAGATGGGTTCCACCATGCAGCAGCGACATGAAATTTGTCGACCATCAGCACAGCGATGGCACAACACCACCAATTGGTGTTGTGCCATCACTGGGGGAAATAGTGTTTTCTGTGGGGGCTTTGCCCCCCACACCACTGGACCTTAAATAACCAACTCTGAGTCAAGGTTGGTTCAGGGAAGGGGTGAACACCCCAGATGCAACAGTGTCAGGAACCCAGCAGACCATCACAGCCAACTGCCAAAAATGTCGCTGTGATGGTCTTTGCTGCATTCCCATCGCTTTTGTGATGTGATACCTGGCAGATGTAGTACCACTCCACAAAAGTGTGAGCAGGGAGGGGGCTGGCAATTACAGACCAGTCAGTCTGATTTCGGTGGTGGTAAAATTAATGGGATTGCTATTGAAAGAAAGGATTGTGGAATATCTTGAATCCAGTGGCTTCCATGATCTGAGGCAGCATGGATTCACTAGGGGAATATCATGTCAGATTAATCTTATAGATTTCTTTCACTGAGTGACCAGAGAAGTAGATCAGGGAGATGATGTAGATTTGGCCTACCTAGATTTCAGTAAGGCCTTCAACACTCTTCTACACTGGAGACTCGCAAACAAGCTGGGAAGCCTAGGAGTGGGACCAAAAGTAGTAAACTGGGCAAGTAATTGGCTGGAGGATAGGCATCAGAAGTTGGTGGTAAATAGAGTTCACTCTGAGGAAGGGAAAGTGACAAGCAGAGTGCCACAAGGATCAGTACAGGGACCAATTGTCTTTAACATCTTTATAAGTGACATTGCAGAGGGACTAGATGTGGAGGTATGTCTTTTTGCAAATGACACTAAAATCTGCAATACAGTGGACACTCCGGGGGTGGCGGTGGTGTGTGTGTGTGTGTGTGTGTGTGTGTGGAAAAAATGAACAGAGACCTATTTAAGCTTGAGGAGTGGTCAAGGATGTGGCAACCAAGTTTCAATGTGAAAAAGTGCAAAATCATGCACTTGGAGCGTAGAAACCCATGGTCAGAGTACACAATGGTGGAGTGGTACTGGTGACAACCAAACAGGAAAAAGACCTGGGCAAACTAGGTTGGCCAAGCTGTCTATATCTGCCATCAGATTCTATGTTTCTATGTAAAGCCAGAGATCAAGTAAGGTCTGCGGTGTGACTGTAGCTAGGAAAAATGGGCAGACTAGGTGGGCCAAGAGGTTCTTATCTTCAACCAAATTCTATGTTTCCATCTTTTTATGTTTCTGTGTTATCATGTCTGATGACCTAAAGGTGGCCAAACCATGTCACAAGGCAGTGGGGATAGCCAGTGGGATGCTAGGGTGTATAGGGAGGGGTATCACCAGCAGAAAGAGGGTGGTAATGATACCTCTGTATAAATCTCTGATGAGACATCACCTAGAGTAATGTGCCCAGTTCTGGAGTTCTCACCTCTGGAAGGACATAGACAAAATAGAGGTGGTCCAGAGGAGGGCAACTAAAATGGTGCAGGATCTACATCAAAAGCTCTATGAAGAGAGACTGAAAGGCCTCATTATATACACTCTGGAGGAAAGGAGGAAGGGGGGGATATGATACAAACTTTCAAATACATCACGAGTATAAATAAGGTTTAAAAGGGAAGCCTTTTTCAGAGAAAAGATTGCTCAGGAATGGGGGTCATGTGATGAAGCTGGAGGGGGTAGACTCAGGGGAAACGTAAGGAAGCACTTCTTCACAGAAAGGGTGGTGGATGCTTGGAACAGCCTCCTGATGATTTGTGGGGAGCAAAAACTGTAATGGAATTTAAGAATGCATGGGATAGGTATAAGGGAACCTTAGAGGTAAGGGAATGGGGGGCATCACCAGTAGAAAACTGGAAGTTGTTGGTCCTCTGTACAGACAGTTGGTAAGACCACATCTAGAGTACTGTGTACAGTTCTGGAGACCCCATCTCTGCAAAGACATAGACAAGGTGGAGGCTGTCCAGAGGAGGGCAACCAAAATAGTGCAGGGTCTGCTCCAGAAAACATATGAAGAAAGACTAAAGGAGCTTAAGATGTATAGCCTCGAGGAAAGGGGGATGCATGATAGAAACTTTCAAATACCTCAAAGGAATCAACAAAGTCCAAGAGGGTAGCATATTTTAGAAAAACAGATGTGCAAGAGCAAGGGGGCACAATTTGAAGATAGAGGGGGGACGGCTCAGAGGTAATGTGAGGAAGTATTTCTTCACAGAGAGGGTTGTAGATGCATGGAACAGCCTTCCTGAGGAGGTCACAGAGTGAAAAACAGTGGGAGAATTCAAGAATGTCCCAGACATAAGGCAATTTTAGTGTGGTGTAGGAGGAAGTAGGCTGTTGGTTAACTAGGATCTGCAGCTTATCTGTTAGGTAGGGAAATGGTCAAACTAGGTTGGCCAAGCGGTCTATATCTGCCATCAGATTATATGTTTCTATGTAAAGCCAGAGCTCAAGTAAGGTCTGCGGTGTAACTGTAGCTAGGAAAAATGGGCAGACTAGGTGGGCCAAGAGGTTCTTATCTGCTATCAAATTGTATGTTTCAATCTTTTTATGTTTCTGTGTTTACTAAATATTTCAAATAATGTTGTGCATGCTAGTACAGCACACTTATTTAATTCTTGCTTAAGAAGCAGGCCGGGGGGGTGAACATAATGAAATTAGTGCTCCTTCTGACCTTAAATTGCTGTTACACTATCTTAGTGTTTTGAATGTTTCTTTAACTCAGTGTTCTCATGCAACTTTGTGTGATGTTGTGCTTATGCAACTTGCTGAATAAACTTTGTTGTAGCCATTCACCTCTCTGTGCCTTGTGAATACCACCCTGTAGGGATGCCAAAGGCAGAAACCTTGAAGGAAGGTTTGACCCCTAGAGGTGCCGTGGGAAGGATTCCTTTACACTAAAGGTGGCTTAGGAAAAGCCCTCAAGGAAAGATGTTAGCCACTGGAGGAGGAGGAGGGAAGGATGGTGGGGCAAAGAAAAAAGGTTCTGGATAAAGCAGGAAGGAAGGGTTTAAATAGGTCAGGCAGGGGGGCATGTCTGTTGCTTCAGCCATTGAACTACAGGCTTACAGCCTTTCAATTCAATGTCCTTATGCAACTTAGTGTGTTGCTGTGCTTATGCAACTTGCAGAATAAACTTTATTGTGGCTATTCACCTCTCTGTGCCTCAGGAATATCACCCTGTTGGGATGCAGAAGGAGAGTTCCACCCCTAGAGGTGCCATGGGAAGGATTCCCATAGGCTAAAGGTAGCTTAGGAAAAGTCCCAAAAAGAGTATGGCTCAGAAAGCATTGTAGAGGTAGTGCATTGATTAGAAGGCATTGCAGATGTAATAAGTTGGTATTAAGATTGAAATATATACATTATCATCAGAGATGAGGGTAGTGGTCAGGATAACTGAAATGAATAATTGTTTGAACATATGTTTAATGAATTATAACAAGAGGGAATGACTTCCCAAGGAGAAAGAGAACAGCAAAGGATGGCCACCATCCATCTCCATCCAACATCAGAAACCTACCTAAGGAAACTAGGAAATATACTATGAACAACTGACTACATATTATGGCCTTTAATGCTGAGGAGAGGAAAAAAAAACCTTTTAAGAAGAGGAAACCTATGGGGATCCAAGGCCTAGGTCACTTTGTCTCCAGGCTAGGGGTGTTTTGTTTAGTGACAGTTCTGCTGTTGCAGTTTAGAAACCCAGTCAGAGGGGAGGAAAATATTCTGATTTGGAGGAAAGCTCTCACAGTCTTTCTAACAGAAACACCATGAAGGGCTATGAGAGACCTCTGCAACAACGGAAGCTCTAAAGGTTGAGTGGGACCCCCAAGGCGGGGCGAGGAGGAGAGCAACAACCACTGAAGCACTCAGCCAGCCTATCAATGAAAACAGATCGGGTGAACCAGAGGTGGTCATGGGAAGAATAGCGGAGAGGGCACAGCCAAATCCAATTCAGCCAGCTAAAGGAGTGCTCTTGGGCATGAAGGCCCCATCCCTCATAGCTGAAGTCGTAAATTCTGTATCAAGAGGTGCCATTAATGGCGGAAATGACTAAAGCTCTGCCCAGAGCAAGGGCATTCCCACTATGGGCCATATGAGAAGGTCCCCGCCCTGTGGTTCAAATGCTCAGTATTCGGACTTCAGTGCAGAGTGAGACCTTTGGCTCCAGGGAAGTCCTGAGCCATAAAAAGTAATGGTCATGGCTGGCAAGCCTCCAATTTATGAAGAGGAGCAGACAGATAACTATGAAGTGGTGCATATGAGGTGGCCGGATGAAGCCAGTGGCCATCAGTTAGGAAATGGGCAGACTAGGTGGGCCATAGGCCCTTATCTGCCGACACTGTCTATGTATCTATGTATCTATGTACTGGTATATGATATGATTGTCTGAGATGATTGACTGATACAATGGACTGATATGATTGGCTGGTGAGACTGATAGATAGGAATGCTTAATATGACTGCGTGATATGAGCAGAGCCAGTGAAAGCAAGCCTACCAATTCGAATATGAAAACCAGATTAATGATGTCATGAAAGGTAGATGATCAAGCAGTGAGAGGCTATGAAGCTGTGAAGCATTGAAAGGTAGTGATGCCAATAATTGATTCAATGAGGTTTAATAAATTGAATCTATGAGGTTTAGCAGTGATTGCTATGGTTGCAGCATAACTAGAGAATTTATATGAGTGGCAAGAATGCCTTAATTGATTGATTGATAAAAGATTTATTTTTATACAGGTAATTTTGTTGGGGAAACCCCATTTATAACAAATTCCTGTGGTATCTTCTTAAAAATTACAAACA
Source organism: Neoceratodus forsteri (assembly GCA_016271365.2). Taxonomy (NCBI): domain Eukaryota; kingdom Metazoa; phylum Chordata; order Ceratodontiformes; family Ceratodontidae; genus Neoceratodus; species Neoceratodus forsteri. The sequence continues at coordinate 18,045,920 of JADMNL010000034.1, read as the reverse complement.
GCACAAAAATTAACAACAACTAAAATAACATTACAATACATACAATTCAGACTAATAAAAAAACAACATGATGTCTAAAAACATTTACATTGCATTTTCAAAAAATTGTGCAATTCAGGTTGGAACAGGTGCAAATCAGCAATCTTGGTTAATTCAATTGGCAGTTTATTCCAATGCTTGGCTAAACTATTTTGTAATGTCATAACTCCCATTCTATTCATGAATCTGTCTGTGGGTATCTTCACAGTTGTTTTTTCTCAGTTTGGCAGTATGCAATTATTCTCCTTCTAACTGAAACAAATATTTTAATGGCTGCAATAAATTTACAGTATAAATCAATCGATGACAGAACATAGTCCACGGGTAATCTCTTTTAGCTGCAGGTTGCAGCCAATCAAGATTCTGATAGACCAGGCAGTGGTGGGTCCCATGAGCCTTTCTTGTTATGTATTTCCCCACACGATAATACGTTTGATCCAACTTTGCCAATGATTTTTGGTTTGAATACATATAGAGAAAGGAACCATATTCCCGTATAGGCAAAAGTAATTGTTTTACCAGTCTGGCTGTAATGCCACTAGACAAACAACGTTACCCTTCTGAGGGATCCCAACCTCTGTCTAACTCTCTTGATCTGTGAATATATATGTTCTGAAAAAGTCATCCGAAAATCCACAAGGACACCTAGACATTTATAGGAAGTTACATTCTGAATTAAAGTGCCATCTAAGAATCTAATCTGCAAGTCTGAGACATTTTTATTTATTCGAGTACCCACAGAGAAAATCATACACTGAGTTTTATTTAAACTTATTAACAGACCAGAGTCCCTCATCCAAGTCTCCATGCAGGAAAAGTCTGTCTGGAGCCGCTGTCTCAGTTCATCAGGATTATTTGCAGATGCCACAAGAACTGTAAAGCCGGATGTCTGTAGCTTTCATCTGATATACTAGATTATTTATAGATATTAAACAACACAGGGCCCAAAATTGAACCCTATGGTACCCCTCTATCAATATCCACCAGACCTGAGACAGCGGCCCCACACTGCACACGTTGTCTACGTTCTGACAGATAAGATTTAAACCACAAAAGAGCTGCTTGCTGTATTCCTATATCAGACAACCTTTGCAACAGCAAATCATGCTGTACCAGGTCAAAAGCCTTACTGAAATCTACGAACACTGCCACAGTACTCTTAACCTGATTTAATGATGTGGTTATCAGGTTATTGAAGTCAATTAGGGTGGTGTTCGTAAACCTCTCCTCTCTAAACCCATACTGAAATTTTGTTAAAATGTCTTCTTGTTTAAGATACTGGCTAAGCTGATAATTCGCCAGCTTTCCAGTACCTTCGCAAGTATAGTAAGTAAAGTTATTGGCCTGTAATTTGAGGGAAGTGTATTATCTCCACCTTTGTGTATAGGCACATTTTTCCCAGCTTTCCATATTTCAGGAACCAAAGAAGACTCAATACTCCAATTAAAAAAATACGTAATCAATGGGGCAATTAAATCAGCTCCAATCTTTAACAAGCATTTGTCAATGCCGAACGTTCGCTTGCAGGTATTTGCAGTGGTATTTGGCACTAGGACATGGCTTAAAAAAATCAGTGACAAAGAAGTACAAGCATTTGTCAATGGTGAATGTTGCTTGCTTCTATGTGCTGTTTAGGTATTTGGAAGTCATTGGAGTGCAAATATTGGAAAATCACGAACTTACGAGCATGCGTAGGAACTGCAAAACGCAGGCTTGTAAAACAGTCATTTTGAGGAATTTTTTCACCAAATTTTCAACATGGCCATTTTAAGAGCTTTGCTCATGAACAGTGTCACTGTGATTTTCTTAATGTGTCCCATACATTGATTTAGCACACCAACTGCACCATTGTGCGCTACATGGGCGGACACATGTTTTGGGCAGGATGTGAAAAATGACAGCTATACTGCTCATAAGGAGGTGTGGTAAAATGGCAATGTTGAAAATCTGGAGTGAAAATAATGAAAATTCGCGAAACGTAAAAGCGCGTGAGAACTGCGCAACACATGCTCGTAGAAACAGTCATTTTTAGGAATTTTTCACCAAATTTTCAACATAGCCATTTTAAGACCTCTGCTCATGAACACTGTGACTGTGATTTTCTTAATGTGTCCCATACATTGATTTTGCACACCGACTATGCCATTCTGCGCTACATGGGCGGAAACACATTTTGGGCAGGATGTGAAAAATGACAGTTATACTACTCATAAGGAGGTGTGGTAAAATGGCAATGTTGAAAATCTGTAGTGAAAATATTGAAAATTCGCAAACTTACGGCGTGCGTAGGAACTGTCACAGCATACGCTAAGTAAAACAGTCATTTTTAGGAATTTTTTCACAAAATTTTCAACACAGCCATTTTAAGACCTCTGCTCATGAACAGTGTCACTGTGATTTTCTTAATGTGTCCCATACATTGAGTTCGCATACCGACTGCGCCATTGTGCGCTACATGGGCGGAAACACGTTTTGGGCAGGATGTGAAAAATGACAGCTGTACTGCTCATGAGGAGGTGTGGTAAAATGGCAATGTTGAAAATCTGGAGTGAAAATATTGAAAATTCGCAAACGTACGAGCGTGCGTAGGAACTGCGCCAATGCCGCGCTTATAAAACAGTCATTTTAGGAATTTTTTGCAGAAATTTTCAACATAGCCATTTTAAGACCTCTGCTAATGAACAGTGTCACTGTGATTTTCTTAATAGTGTCCCATACATTGATTTTGCACACCAACCGTTTTAATAGCGCTACATCGGAAACACATTTTGGGTGAGATTTAAAAATAACAGCTGTACTACTCATAAGAAGGTGTAGTAAAATGGCAGTGTTGAAAATCAGTAGTGAAAATATTGAAATTCACGAACTACGGCTGCGTAGGAACTTCATAGCACACACAATAAAACAGTCATTTTAGGAATTTTCACCACATTTTCAATATAGCCATTTTAAGACCTCTGCTCATGAACAGTATCACCGTGATTTTCTTAATGTGTCCCATACATTAAATTCGTACATCGACTGCGCTATTGTGCGCTACATGGGTGGAAACACGTTTTGGGTGAGATGTGAAAAATGACAGCTGTACTACTCATAAAAAGGTGTGGAAAAATGGCAATGTTGAAAATCTGGAGTGGAAATGTTGAAAATTCGCAGACCTACGAGTGTGTGTAGGAACTGCGCAACGCACGCTCATAAAACAGTAATTTTTAGGAATTTTTTCACCAAATTTTCAACATCACCATTTTAAGACCTCTGCTAATGAACAGTGTCACTGTGATTTTCTTAATGTGTCCCGTACATTGATTTTGCACACCGGCTGCTCCATTGTGCGCTACATGGGTGGAAACACGTTTTGGGCAGGATTTGAAAAATGACAGCTGTACTGCTCATAAGGAGGTGTGGTAAAATGGCAATGTTGAAAATCAGTAGTGAAAATATTGAAAATTCTGCAAACTTACGAGCTTGCATGGGAACTACTAGCCTTATTACTAAATAAAACAGTCATTTCTTGAATTTTGCACCAAATTTTCAACATATGGGGTTTTGGAACCCTTCTCATGAATGATGTCACTGTCATGGTGTTATTTGGGTCAGGGGTGATCTGCACGTGACTGCGAAATCACCCTTCGGGCCCGGACAACGCCATGACAGTGACATCATTCATGAGAAGGGGTCCCAAAACCCCATGTTGAAAATGGTGCAAAATTCCAAAAAATGCCTGAGATATGCAGTAAGTTGAAACCCCTATCTAGCCCATTATACAGCTTACCGGCATTTCCTCAGTTCGCAGTCGGCTTTGAAGAGTGCAGACGTGTTCCAGGTCCACTGAAGATCATCGCGCTGAGCTCCAGAGGTAAGTATGGGGTGTGGGGTGTGTGGGGAGGCTGGGTGCACAGTGGGTGGGTGCGAGTTGTGGGGGGGGGGACTGGGAGAAGCACCGTGGGACCATTTTTGCTTTACAGGTAAAAAAAAGACTACGTGGGATGTTTGCCACGCTGGGTGGGCTCCCAGCATGGCAGAAGGATGGCTTGGGGGCCGTGGAGCCAAAGGGGATTGGGCACCCCATTGGCGAACAGCGGGATGTTTGCCATGCTGGGCAGGCTCCAGCGTGGCAGAAGGATGGCTTGGGGGGCCCGTGGAGCTGGCGGGGGATTGGGCACCCCATTTGGCAGCATTAGGATGCTTGCCACGCTGGAGTGGGCTCCCAGCGTGGCAGCAAAGATTTGGGGGGGGCGGCGTGACACGGTGCTGTGCATGACAGTGGTGGTTTTCTTTGAAGAGAACACCACTGTCATACACAGCACCGCATCCCATTGGTGCAGGACTGCCATGCCTGCTCAATGGAGCAGGGGATTGCAGGGAAGGGGCACACCTCCAAAGTGTTCCAGTCTCCCAAGATGTTCCTTGCACATGCGCGCAAGTGAACGTAAATACTTAACATCAGTACCATCTAAACCTCCACTCTTAAAGACTTTCAAACTATTTAATTCTTTTACCATTTATTTTACTATCTTTAATTTAAATCCTCTAATATTACTGGAGGGATCAGTCATTTTCTGTTGTTCGGGACAAATTGTATTGAAGTTCAGTTTTGGTATTTTTAAGTAAGGTAAATCCCTGAAATAAGTGTTCAGTAAATTAACCATCTTTACAGGGTCTTCAACCAGATTGTCCCCCTCTAATAGGATAATGGGATTCTCTGTTTTCACTGGGTTCCTCAAGTCAGAGATGTTTTTCCAAAATTTGTTTGGATCCTGCATCTTTTTAAAAACATTTTGATAGTACCTTTTTTTGGCTAAATCTATGTCCCTCTTACACTTATTTCTCCAATGCTCAGTCCTTCTCCAATTTAATCCTTTTTGCTTTCCTCCAAATCCTGTCCCTGATACGTAATTGGGTTTTTATATGGTCCATTAACCAAGGTACATCTTTTTTATTTCTTTTTTTGTTTATTAAAGGAGCATGCCATTGCACAATGTCTAAAAAAGAGTTAGTAAATTCCTGTATAGCTAAGTTTAAATCAGGTATGAGATACACTCCATTCCAATTAAAAAATGTTTAGGCTTTCTCTGAAGGATTTTTCGTTAAACCTCCTCAGATCACGCACCCATAGATCCTGTTTCTCATCCACTTGAATTCCCTGCACTAACAAAGTACATAAAATAGGGTTATGTTCCCCTAAGTTAAGAGGAATAATTTTTACCTTCTCTATTCTTAAATCCTGTGAAATAAAAATAAATCCAAAATAGAGCCATGGGTTCTAGTATTTAAACTTCTTGTAGGTAATTGAATTATTTGTTTTAAGCCCAGAACTTCCATGCTACTTTCAATTTTTTTCCTCTGTTTTGCTTCCAGTCAGCATTAAAATCTCCTGTTAGTAACATACGTTTATCACCCACAGTCGCTGCCAGGATATCAGCTAAAGCATCATATGTGCTCTTTTTAGTTTTGGGAGGGGCATAAAAGACTACAATTATTAACTTTAACTTTAATAAATCAATTAATAAACAATCTACTCCTTCAATGTTTTTTGCCAGTAGTAAATGAATAGGCCCTAATGTATTTTTTACATATAACATTACTCCCTCCCTTTTTTCCCTATCCTGCCGCAAGACCCTGCATCCTGATAATTCCAACTCATTATTACTGATTCCTGAATGAAGCCAAGTCTCTGATATTGCAAGAAAATTCCGACCTGATTCAACAGCCCACACCCTATACTGATCTATCTTGTTTGTAATACTTCTCACATTTTCATGTACTACAGTTAACTTCTTAAGGTTCTTAGGCCCTGGGTTGTTTTTCAACATCACCACACTGTGCCAGCAGAGCCAAACAGATTAGACTTTTTGCTCCACATTTCATTACTCCAGGTATACAATATTTAACAGCCAAGGGTCTAAGATACATCCTTTTCGCATTTGCAAAAGTGTTGCGTCTCTTTACAAGAGCAGGTTGATGATCTTGAAAGTTTCCCTTTAAAGTTATTAAAACCATACCCCTACAAATACTGTTGTGCACAGTTTCTGATGTTTGAGAATTTATTAACCACATACCCATCAGAAACCACCCTCCCAATAAACCAATACAATGCATTTTATTTTGTTTGTTTAAATATATAACATCAGTAATACCAATATCTAACAAACTTTTTCTCATCGAGTGGAGCTCGTGTCACTCACAATGCTCACGCCACAGCGCTCGCGCCCGTGGTCAGTGCGGGCTTTTGATGTGGGTAAAAGCCCCTCCCCAGACAAGGTACAGCCAATAGTGCTGGTCTGCCACTGGACCCCCTCCAAATTAGCTGGTTTCAGTACAAAGCACACAGATTGAATATCCAGTAATGCAGGGAAAAGTTACAAGTTTTGTTGCTGCCCATAGCAAATGTTCCAGGAGATTAAGTCATTTGGAAAAATAGCAGCTCTCACCTGCTCCAACAATTCCTTCTCCTGGTCACTTGAACAGCTGAGCCTGCTTGCAGTATGATTGGCACAGGCTTTTGATGTGGATAAAAGCCCTTCCCAAGTCCAGGTACAGCCAATAGCACTGGTCCGCCACCGGACCCCCCCCCCTCCAAATTATCTGGTTTCAGTTTAAAGCACACAGATTGAATACTCAGTAATGCAGGGAAACATTACAAGTTGTGTTGCTGCCCATAGCAAATGTTCCAGGGGATTAAGTCACTTGTTGGAAAAATAGCAGCTCTCTCCTGCTTCAACATTTCCTTCTCCCAGTTGCTCGAACAGCTGAACCTGACAGTTGAACAGCTAAATGCCATTAAGGTAGAGTTAGGTTATTCAAGTAAGGAGCATTTGCAATATATTAATGGAGTGGAAGGAAGATCTTGAAATCCATGTGATGAATATTGTGCAAGCCACATTGGCTATGAGGTTAATATATTTATGCATAGATAGTTGAGAAGCCATATAGACAAAGGAGCAAGATTCATTAACATAAATAAAAAGTATGCTCCTACTATCTGAAGCCACGATGCCTAATCTTGACACCACAGTCCCCCACCATGGGAATAACAGGGAAGTCATGAGCTGAGCACCATGAGGTCAAACAGCAGCTATAAGGGAGGTAGTATAGTGCAGTGGTCTAAGGCTCCGAGCTGCAAATCTGGTGACATCTAGCAGACCAGACCTGGGTTTGAATCCCACAGCTTCCACTTGCATACTGTGTGACCCTGAGCAAGTCACTTAACCACCTTGTGCTCCCAGGTCACTCCTGTAAAAAAGCTTTCAGCTTAGTGTGCTATACCTGGTTAAACAACTAATAAAATAAAATAATGTTGGTAGGGTAAACTCCCCAAAAAATAATAGAACCAAATGATATTTTGACATTTCAGTATGGCAGAAGTTAAATACAGACTTTTGAGGGTTTGGTAAAAGTATAGTCAGAAAGGAATTGCAAGACCTTTGGAAAAATTATGGTTTGGTAAAATTCTGAGTCTGTAGATAAGGTAGCAGGTTAGTGATGAGGAGGCTGGACAAAGCCAGTGGCCTGGGAGAAGCAGGAAGCTATGCTGAAATGGCAACATATGAGCCTGGATAACACAAATACAGGATGGCAGGAAGCAAGCACTGAGTAAGCAAACACAGAGCTGCAGAACAGACACAGCATAACAGGGAGTCAGTACTGAGAGAGGCAGAGGTAAACAATTAAGGTGATGAGCACAAGGACTGCATGGAAACAGCAATTGGAACAGAAAGCACGTATGTAACAAGTGCTGATAAAAGAAAGATTGCATGGAACATAAAGCAAACAAGGCTGCAAGAACAACAACAAAAAAATATAAAGCAAACACAAGCACTGGATCAGAAGGGAGAAACACACCACTGAGAGAGAAGCAACACAGACTACAGCCAGAGGCAAAATACTGACCCCGAAGCAGAAGTATACAAACCAGACAGAGAGTCTAGCACAGCCAGTGGGTTTCAAACACAAGGAAAGGTAGGAGACAAATAATACATGGAAGTTGGCAGGGCCCAAGGAAAGGCCCGGCTCAGAGATAGAATGGGACAGAGCTTCTAGCCGCAAAGAAAAAAGCTTCTGAATGAAGCAGGAAGGAATAGTTTAAATAGGTCAGACAGGAGGCATGGATGTTGCTTCAGCCATTGAACTACAGGCTTACAGCCTTTCAAAATAAGAAAGCACTGAATTTATTTATTGAGTTTAGACATAAGCTGAACAACTTTAACATCCCCTCTCAGCCTCTGGGCAAGCTGCCTTTTCCTACTGGCTTCCACTCCTATGGAACAACCTCCCACCCAACCGTCACCTGGCCCCCTCCCTAACAGCCTTTAAACAGCTCCTCAGGTTTTTCCCTCCCACTCTCTGCTGCAACTGTGCACCCAAATCCCTCCTTACCCAGACCTAGCACTACCCTCAGTAGTCTCACCAGGTTTTTTCGGTTAATCATCTACTGTAAATGTGTTATGACACACACTTGTAAATTAAGGTAATGTGGTCTATAAATGTAATGAAAAGATTTTTTTCCACTCTGCTGTTTTAAACAAAAGTGAAACCTCACTACCAAACTCTAAATGTAATGTACTAATACTGTATTATTCGTCTGTTACTAGAAATTTGCTGTATCTCTCTGTCTCCCACCTTGTACTACTAGTACCCGGGTCGCACCTGGAAACAAGCCTCGGCTCAGTGTGCCTTTCCCGGTCACCAAATTTTAAATAAATAAATAAATAAGCTATTTGATTTTGCAGTTCATGTATGATTCTTGTTTTAATAAGAAGGTAGTTATTTGGACCCTGGATTTGATAAGCTGTGTTGCTTAAAATGAGGAATGTATATTATCTCTATAATTGTACTGAAGTTTAAAACATTAATACAATTTTTATTGAAAATATAAAAGAAAACATTCAGTTGTCCCCAAATGTCCTCACAACTGCTATGTTTGTAACATTGCAGTCGATTGTTATGGAGAGCAGTGTGATGTCATAAAACAGAGATCAAACAGTTGAGAACAGTCAGATGTTTTTATACAGACTTTTCAGATAGGCTTTTGAGATGTGTTATGAAACCTGGAAAGGAAAACTTAAAAGGAAATAACGGATTCTCTAGTAAAATGCAAGAGCTGAAATGCTACTTTTATGAAATTGCACATAAAAGTGCATCACTGCACTTTAAATTGCATGGTCAGTCCTTTATTCTAATTTAACAAGTGATAACACAGCACAATGCTAAAGCAGCTGGTTGTGCAATTTGTGTTACCAGTCAGAGTAAAATTAGAATGTTTCCATGCCTCTAGACTAAAGCATATCACATACTGTATACAGCTGAGATAACAGAGAACTTTCTTTTTAACTGAAAGTATGCTTTTCCCTTTCCAGTACCACCATTCATTAAGTATACTGGAAAAAGAGGACTCTTCACTCTGAACATGTAAGAAGTCATGTCAATTCCCAAACCTGGGGATTTTAAACTTTTAAACCTTTTACAACAGCTTAGATAAGAAAACTGTTACAGTTTCCCACAAAGTGCATGCAGACTTTGGGTCAACCATTTCAAGTGAAAATTCCTGGAACTGTTCAATTAAAAAATCTTCACCCTAACTAAGATGATACTCAGTCTGATCAAAATATACAGTAAAACCAAATATTAGGTATTACAAAACTAATGAATCTATAAATGTAGATATGTTCCTCATAAAAGATACTGTTTAAATTCAATAACATCCTTATCTTTGTATACAGTATGAACAATACATTCTTAAAAGAAGCACTGCAGTCTGTCAGAATGTTATACAGATTATTGGTGCATTAAATAAAACTGCTGTGGGATCAGCTGATTTGAGTTTAAATTATTTATATTGTACAATTAAGACAAAATAATTCAATTTCTGTACTGGGGATTTAAAGTTTTAATGAAGCAGTGTCATTCCTCCATGGGATGTATCAAACGTTAGTTCCCTGTGAAATCATTTTTAATGACCTCTCAATATGAGGCAGCTGAGCCTCCCCACCAGAATGGCACGACCAGTGGGAAAGAGCTGGACATTTGTATTTGAATCTGATTATCTTTTTCTTTGCTTAAAACAATAGATATTCAGGCATCTCAGTAATAGATGGATTTCAATATTTTAGTTTTTTTAATTGTTTTTTAGTACGCACTGTATTTTAGTAACACAATGTATGCAATGTATGTGAGAGACAAAATGCAGAATAAATAATTTATCTTGCCAAGTTCTACCCTCTGAATTACAATAAGCAGTTTGTTCTAAATGCAAATTTATCCCCATGCTCCATGCATCACTACCTTTCCTGAGGCAGCAGTCAGATCACAGTCAGATTACAATATTATTTGGACCAATTGGAAAGCTCTACATTCCTCTCATTTAATGATCAGATTAAAAGTGATGTAAATAGCAGCTCATGGCCAAGTTCTGGTCCAATTCCCTACCTCCCTGTAAGCCCAGACCAGTCCAGTTTACTTCCTTAGAAATTCCAACACCCATTTCCTGGCAACACCACACATGTCCTCCTCTGCAGGCCAAGCAGCTTTCAGATATAAAATGCCTAAACTATGGAACTCCCTCCCTGCTGACATCTGGCACACACACCCTCCCAAAAAACTCAATCAACTCATCAAGGTGCACTTCTCCTCCCCGTGTGCATACACCATCCCATAATTGCATTTGCCCTACTCTGCTGGTACTTTTTCCAACCATAGACTAGCCATCGGCTCCCATCACACCTGAGGCCTTGTTTGTTTTGGTCATCTCTGTCTCATTCCCCTTCTCGATGTGCACTTGTAATGATTGTAATAACTGCAATAATTGTTCCTCCTGGTGTTGTAATTTATTGTATTACCATGCTCCAGTGTTAGTGAGTCATCTGTATTGTACTTTTGTATCCCTCTTCCCCCTACCCCCAGGATGCACCTGGAATCGAGCAGTATTTGCTCAGTGTGCCTTCCTGGTAAAACTCTTAAATAAATAAATAACACTGACAAATTAAGAAAATCATTTCAAAGATTTTGTTTAAAATCATCAAAAGTACATACACCTAAATCAATGCCTAAAAACAAATCTACATTGCAGAGATTGAATATGTAACAAGGGCAGTGTTTGGATAAATTTTTCATCCATACTCAGAGTTATCTCAGAGGTATTTTTCTCATAGCTGCACTTTGCTTTGCTTTGCCACTCATGAGGTCATCCAAGCTCATCACAGCATGTATGGAAAAAGCATTTATCTAATACTGTACTGTTGCATATCAACAATCTCTTCATCTTTTAAAATCTACAGTATTTACTAGAGTGCAAGTTAATAATAACACATTGAAGATTTAGGAGTTTAATTTCACTAATTACTTAGAACTACATTTTTAAAACTGGTTTTGTTATTCAATTTTACAATTTTATTTACAATACAACTCAAAGATTGCATTTCAAAAACAAAAGCAAATAAGAAACTAAACTGTCTAACTAGTCATAACAAATTCATACATACTTTTCTAAATGTATAGGTTTACAGATTTATTGATTGATTTAGTTAATTTAATAATTTAGAATATTTCTTAGGGGGCACATGGAGACTGAGACATTTAAATTTGTTAAAAGGATCAACACAGTACAAACCAGGAACCTCTTCCAGGAAAATAGGGCTGCACCTACTGTAGGACGCAACATGCGTCTGGTGGGAGGCAAATTCAAAACAAATGTTAAGAAGTACTTTTTCATGGAGAGGGTGGTGGATCCTTGGAACAGCCGGCCACTGGAGGTAGTGGCAGTCAAGATGGTCAGGGAATTCAAACAGGCATGGGATAGACCATATAGTCACCTTAGCAAGACAAATTGATAGTGGGGAGGGGGACTCAGGGCAGACTAGATAGACCACACAGTCGCCTTCTGCCAGTAAATTCTTATGTTCTTATGGAGCTGAGGTTTGTTCATTTTTCAGGTGAGCCCTTGGGGTAAGTGTGTGGAACAAATCCACAGTCACAAGCTACTATTACTAATGGTCTAATGAGTTGCATCAGTGTAGATCAGGTCATATAAACAGTCTGTGAAGCATTGTAAATCACTCTGTTGTGGCATTGGACAATCACTGGTTTGGTGAGTTCAATCATGTACCAGTGCAAGTGATTTTAACTAGTGTGTAAACATTTTGTTCGACATGCACCAATACAGCTCAGCAGTACCCTGCACCACACCGACCCCCTCCTACAAGTGACATTGAGCTCACCCTCCATTCTGCACTCCTAGTCTGATACCTGGTTGTAAGGAGGGGGAGAGACTCCAAGGGACCTTTTTCAAATAGGATCAGTTTCCTTTTCATGTGTCGCTGCCCCAGATTACTTCTCACTGTATATGCAAGTGAGAGGACTGTCATACCCTGACCACCGCTGGCAGAAATCCAGTAGCAGACAGAAGAAAATACTGTCAGAAACAAAGACTAACCCTGCAGTGATGGACAATATCTGTTCTGTAAACATGGGTCAGAATCCGTCAGAGTGGAGCAGTAGGCAAGCGGCACAGATGACATCAGAACAGCCATGTTTGTGTAAATACACCTTTTGAGAGTCACAGTTAGTGGAGTGTAAGGTTCTGCACTTCACATTCTCTAACTTCAAAATGTGTTGAGGAAAAAGTTCAAACTTTCATGAGGTTTATGTATTTTTGCTCCACTTTGGGGGCATTAGTTATTGCACAGTGTGTGAACTGTGGAATTTTTTGAAAATATCACAGTTATGTCATATTTAGATTCAGTTTATGTTTTGTGGAAGGATTAGTGAACTAACAGCACAATCTTCACTGAACTAAAGAGGGTACAGTTCTGCATAGTTGTAGTCATAGGATTCCTGCTGTCCCTGCAGTCAAATGAGCATTTGCTGAATATCTGGTTCTGTCTTTGTTACCTGGTGAAAAACAGTTAAGATTTAAAACAAATCTCCATTTCAAACACTTAGAAATTAGTCTTAAATATCAGTTATTTGCAATGGTCACTAAGTAGTAAAGGGACCTTGGAGTTACCATAACTGAAGACCTCAAAGTGGTAAGACGGTGTGACAAAGCAGTGAGTAGAACTATGGGGATGCTGGGGTGCACGGGAAGGGGTATCTCCAGCAAAAGGCAGGAGATTGTGTCACCGCTGTATCACTAATTGATGAGACCTGCACCTGGAGTAATGTGTTCAGTTCTGGAGGCCGTTTTTCAGAATGGTGCAGGTGTTGCACCCAAAGTCCTATAGGGAGAGACTAAGGGGTCTCAACATGTACAGCTTGGAAGCGAGGAGAGCAAGAGGGGACATAATAAAGACCTACAAGTATCTCCCAGGGGTGAACAGAGTGCAGAAGGGGAATCTCTCTCAAATGAAAAAGAGCACCAGGACCAGACAGCATGTGATGAAGCTGGATGGGAGGAGTTCAAGAGGGATGTGAGGAAGTACTATTTTACTGCAAGAGTGGTAGACACCTGGAACAGACTGTCAGTGGAAGTGTTAGAGTTAAAACAGTGGGGATCTTCAAGCATGTGTGGGATAGACATAGGGAAATGTTCGTAAATAGGGAGGGAGGACAGAGGGTTGTCAGAGACCAGTAAGGGTCTATAGAGATGGACTAGGCACTCAGGAGATATGGTATAAGGAAATGTAGAGGGAGGAAGACAGGAAGGTATACCAAGTAAAACAGTGGGGAGTAGAAAAGGCACATAGGGGTGCAAAGGCACAGACCGAGGAAAGGACAGCCAAAGTGGCTGCTAAAGGGATAAGACTTTCTTCAGGTACAGAAGTGAGAGAGAGAAAATAAGAGGGGGTGGGGAAAAAGAAGTGCAAATGAGATTGCAGAACAGGATCCAGAAAAAGCAGTCACCTTTAACAGGTACTTCTGCTCAGTCTTCACTGGGAGGCAAAGGGGTGGACCACCAAGGAGCAGCAGGATCAAAGGGGGGTGGACAAAAGTCCATTTTCAGAAGAAAGAGTCCTGAAGGGACTTGCAGCTCTAAAAGTGGACAAGTCTATAGGACCAGACTGGATACACTCAAGGGTAGTAAAGTAACTCAGGAAGATGTACACTTCTCTACTAATGGCCTTATTCAACAGCTCACTGGAAACAGGCATGGCTCCTAAGGACTGGAAGAGAGCACATGTGTTCCCTCTCCATAAGAGCAGCAGCAGGGAGGCAAACAACTATGGGCTGATCAGTCTTGCTTCAGTGGAGGGGAAAGTAATGGAATTAAGAAAATTAAAGAACATGTTGGTAGAGTATCTTGACTACAGTGGGCTACAAGACCAAAGGCACCATGGATTCGGGGGTTCGGGGTGGTGTCATGCCAGATGAATCTGATTGAGGGATGTCACTCTCCCTTTCCCTCTCCTTGTTTTCATCTTCTCACTTATGTACCAGAAGAAAGTCTTATCCCCACTGGTTATCCCTTTGGCTATCCTTTCCTCTGTCTGTGCCTTTGCCTCCCTCACTGCCCTACCTGCTTCACTCTGTTTTACCTGGTACACCTCCTTGTCTTCCTCCCTCTGCATTTCCTTATGCATCCTGAATGCTACCCTTTTTTCTTCTTCCAACATGGCCACTTCCCTAGAGTAGCATAATGGTGTATTTTCCTTTTTCTTTTACTCACTTCCTTCACATAGAAGCTGTTTGCTCAACCCCTCCCTGACAATCCCACCTACTAGGCAGCTTCTGAGGCAGTCTACCATTTCTTTAAAATCTGTCCTCCTAATGTCCAAGACCCTTATTCTTGTGTGGTTTGCCTCTGCTCATGTTTTAATGTTAAACCACACTGTACTGTGATCACTGGTACTGAGGAGACTGCCCTCTGTGACATCTGCAATGCTAACCCTGTTTTTAATCACCATGTCCAGTACAGCCCTGTCTCTAATAGGTTCGCTGACTAGCTGCCAGAGAAAATCACCTTGTACAGAGTCAAGGATGGCCCTGCTCCTTTCTGAAGCTGCAACTGGAAGGCTCCAATCCACATCTGGTAAATTGAAATCCTTGACTTGCAGCACTTCTTCCTTATTTGCCCCCTGGTGATGTCTTCCCCAAAGTGTCTTATCTAACTCCTCTCCCTGTAGTGAAGGTCTGTATACAACCCCTGTATGAAAAGCAACCCCAATGTCCCTGTATTTCTGTTGCATTGATTCCCCACTTATATACAGTACACTCCTTCCTCCCTTTTCTGTCTCTCCTAAACAGAGACTAGCCTGGTATTGCCATATCCCAGTTATGACTTTCAATGCACCATCACTCTTTAATGGCCACCAAATACAACCTAGCATACTCCGTGGTGAACTTGAGGTCTGGAATTTTATTTCCCAGACTGTTTGTATTGGAGCATAGAGGTCTCCATACCTTACTCCCTCTCTACCTTTCTCCCTCCTTTCTTCCTCCTCCTGCTTATGCTGCTCAATCAATCAATCAATCAATCAAATTCTTTATTTATCCAGGAGAACACCATTGAGCAGGCTCATTTACAAGGTGGACCAGCATTACACAAGTCAAGTAACAATGCATTTATATACAGACAAATAGACAGTAGATGCAAGAGTACAACCAGTACAGGTAGGCCTGCAATAGACAGGATAAGTAAAAATATATTTAGGTTCAGGTAAAAGACAGTCGGTAAGGGTATACATCACAATTGGATAGCATGTCAGTAAAAATTTATACTAGATACAACAACATACATGGTTTAGTATTCCTGTAAGGTAAAGGCATTATAGTCCAGCAAAGAGATTAGTTGAAGTGGATGCTACAAGCAAAGAGACATACATAGTCAGTTTAAAAAGACCCAGGCATATCAAGGGGGAGAGATATGTCAGGAGAAGTGGGCAGCCAGTGGGGGGGGGGTCTGGAAATGGGATAATACTAGGAGGGAAGGAATGAGATGCTGTGGGCATACAAGGAACAGGTGGTTGAGAGAGAGGGTGACATTTAGGGTGATAGATAAGTAGGTGGCTCAGGGACAAGTTATGCACTGATACAAGAAGGAAGAAGGATGGGAAAAGCCTGGAGGATGTGGAAGTGTGGTGTAAGTAAGCTAGGATCATTGGAAGCAGTTGCAGGCTTCTGTAATGTATTTTGAGTATAAGGTCTTAAACACAGTGAGACTAACAGGAGTCCTCAGTTTCAATGATTTCTGTAGCACGTTCCAGAGCTAGGATTGTTGGAAGCAGTTACAGGCTTCTGTAATGCATTTTGAGTACAAGGTCTTAAACACAGTAATACTAACAGGAGTCCTCAGTTTCAGTGATTTCTATAGCACGTTCTAGAGTGATGGTAGAATGAATTCTATGGCAGCTCTCCTAAAACGCGTTAGGGCTGTGGGCACTTTCAGAGACATCAGTGAACAGCTTCTTAGGGCATAGATTCCAGGCATATTGAGAGTCAGGCAATCAACAATGTACTGCAGAAGTTTGCCAGTGATAGCTCTGTATCTCCAGAGAGCTGCATTTTTATTTCGTCTGTAGTGTAGGGAGGTCCAACCTATGGCCGCATATAAAGAGCAGTGATGGGTGGAGAAGGGGAGACCAGTGATGAAGCACAGGGATCTGTGGTAAAGTATGTCCAATTTACCAAGGTATGAAGTAGCACATTGGCTGTATATAAAGTCGGCGTAATCAATTAGAGAAAGGAACGTAGACTGAACTAGCTGTCTCTTGGCCTCTGTAGTTAGTAGGCGGTTTAACCTGAAGAACAGACCTAGACTCTGCCTCATTTTTTTTAACAAATCCTCCAGGTGGTCTGCAAAGGAGAGTTTGAAGTCTAGCCAGACCTCCAGGTATTTGAATTTAGGCATAAATTCCAGGGTTTCTCCTAGGAGGGTGGTGATGGGGGTAGAGCAGGGTAGGCTGCATGGTTAATAGGTGAAAATAGCATCGCCTTTGTCTTTTTGTCATTAAGTAGCAATTTTTTACCAAGAAGCTGGTATTGAAGTATGTTGAAGTCAGCTTGCAGGTCGCTACAGGCAGTTTCAGGAGTTGTACGGCTTAGGTAGATCACTGTATCATCTGCGAACAGAAGAATTTTCACCTCATTGATGCCTGAGTCCATATAGTTGTATAAATGGTAAATAGGAGTGGCCCCAGGATGGAGCCCTGTGGGATGCCTCTTTTTAACAGATTTGAGGGAGAGAGCTCACCTTCGGCCTTGACCTGTTGGTGCCTATCAGAAAGGTAGTTGTGGAACCAAAGCAAGTCGGTAGAATCTAGACCAATAGCTTTTAATAAAGAAAGTATAAATTTGCTCTCTGAAGTTCCCTTGATGCCCTGTTCCCTTGGTACGCTCTCCACTTCCAGTATCTTGTACTCCTCTCTTCTTGCACTCTTGATTTGTACCCCCTTTGTTCTTTGCCTTGTCCCCACCCCTTTCTTCTTGTGCCCTTGCTCCAGGAGAGCCTTCTGTCCTTGGGTCCTCCCTCTTTGCTGCTTCATCATGTTGGGGAATAGTTTTGCATCCCTTCATATTACTGCCTCTCCATGCTAGCTAGTTTAAATACTCATCCAAAAACACTTAAACTTCTCACTAAGAACTGTGGTCCCCCTCTTGGAAGGATGCAGACTGTCTCCCTTATATTTTGTATTAATTTCTGCTGAAGGTCAAACAACATGCCTTGACTTTCTGTGACTTTATTCTAGACTTGATTATTCTAGATTTTAGTTTTGACTCTTTGAAATCTCTTGATATCCATAATTTTTATTATTAATATAATAGTTTCCTTTTTGACTTGGAAGTGCATGTTGACATAGTATTATATTTGATAGAATAATATAAACTTGTTGCACATCCCTTTTATGTGATTAAGATAGTTCTTTATTTTCTAGAAGGTATTATATATATATATATATATATATATATATATATATATATATATATATATATATATATATATATATATATATATATATATATATATATATATATATAATTGGATTTTACTCCCAGTCTTAGGGATTTAGTTTAACTATGATTAAAATATTTTTGTTCTGTAAATAAACTTAAAAATAGTGAGATTATGAAATACTACCTTTATCATACATTTCCATTATAAATTTCATGTTATTGTATTTATTTAATAATCTCAATTCTTTGTTTTTATGTTTACATTGTCCCTGAATTATTATGCTTTGGGTATTAAAATAGAAAACAATTATTAAATAAAAAGTAAAAAAAAATGCTGGAGTGGCTAGGGTTATTATATGCTGAATTGTTTAATGGGGAAGTGACAACAATAAATTTGAGGGACTTAGGGGTCTTTGGTACTACAGAGAGGAAAACTGCCAGTGGTGTAAACCTCTAAGAACCAAAAGCTATGTGAGCCATCTGTTCCTCCAAGGTGTATGAATGTTATTTTTTTGTACTGAAATTTTGTTAAAGTTTCTATTTTAGTTTAGTTCATTTTTTTGTTGACCAGGTAAGTGCACTAGACAAATTCTGCCTATTTTCAGGCACAACCCAGGGGAGGTGTTACAGATGAATGACAACTGACCTTGGACCAGATTAAGCTGTTGGTGGTATGTTTAGTGAATGGGGGGCATTTGGCCAGGACACTGGAGAAATTCCCCTACTCTGATGGTAGGGGGCCCCTGACACCACATCTGGTGGTCAGTTGGAGGACAGCTATGGAAGAGGAAGGATTGCTGGAGAGAACTGCAGTGGTCCAGGAGCTAGAGAGGCCAGAATGTATACACAAGAAGGGACCCGCTGCAGAGGTGGCTGGGATGCACCTTGTGGGGTGGTCAGCATATCGCCCAAGACAGCGGTCCCATTTTACAAGATCCGATTCAGCCTGTGAGCTTGGAAGAACAGCGTCACTGCTTGGAGGAGGAATTATTACGTGTTAGCGAATTATTGGCAATGGAAGGACGGAACCAGAGGATCGAGGAGGATCGGAAGCGGAAACGTGATGAGACTTCCCCAAGTGCTGTGTTTACGGAAGGATCACAGAAGCTGCATGCGCCTATGGAGAAAGTGCATACAAATCAAATGAAGGCAGGATAGTCCTGGGGGGACATGATGGATGCTTTCTGGTCCCCGGAGTGAGCCCTGCAAGAGGCAGGTTGGGTCCCTGTATCAGGAGGCAATTGGAAACCGGCAGAAGAGGCTACAGAAGGCTTATTTAACAAAAAGGAGGAGATGAGTAATGTTTCTTCTATTTTACCACAGGACATGGCAGTAGGTGGTGGTGATTTACCCCCCCAGAGCACCCCTCCTTAGATCTCTCCCCCTGTGGTCTCCCAGGGGGGGAAGAAGAGCGGGTTGGGGAGAAAGTCATGGAAGAGCCCCCGGTTTCAACGGCCCAGTCTAGGCCCACTTATGCCAGCCATTTTCATCAAACAGTGGAACAAGCAAAACAGTGTAATGCCATCAGACTGCGATATGTGGGATCGAGGGATAATCTCCCAGATCGTTTTTATGTGGGGAAGATTTTACTGAAGCAAAGCATGGGGTTTACTCCAGCAGAAGAGTGTGCCCTGATACATATTCAGGGGGAAGTCTCTTTTGACATTAGTTTTCGGACACCTATTTTACTAGAGACATTTTGGTGTCGCTATTTAAACTTAAAAATTAATCCTCTTTGGTCTGACTTTATTGTAATCCCCCTCACGAAGCAACCTTTTTGGGTTATTACCATTCTGTTTCGGAATGAGGGGGTTAATATAGTAGACATTATGCACTGGTTGGGAAGCAAATGTGATGTACAAGGAAATCCGGTCCCTATTTTAGATGATGAGGGTTTTTGGAATGGGGGCTGGAAATTTAGGGTTAAGTTACACTCTACAGATACTGATTTGATCCATTTACCAAATTTTTTTTGGGGGGGAGAGATAAGGGGTTTCTGTTTTACCCGGGACAGCCCAGGGTGTGCTTTAAGTGTGGCTCTAAGAAGTATATAAGTACGAATTGTGATGTATTGAAATGTGTTCACTGTGGGGAGATGGGGCACCCTAGTGCTCACTGTTTTCAGCAAGCGAAATGCAATTTGAGTGAGGAGGTTGGTCATGACTTTGCATCCTGCCCTGTGGCAGCACAAAACATGGAAGAGGCAGATTTTGGGGTACAAGACCATTTTATTAGGATAGCCATAAAACAGAGTCAGATTCCAGGAGAGAAACCTGGGAAGGGAGGCCTGGGTGGGGAAAAAGTGGTGGGGAATCAGGCCTTTGAGGCTACTAAGGCTCTTGTACTGGATGTTGTTCCTGACCCCATAGCTCTGTCATCTTTACTTATGGCAACAGGAGATTTAGCAGAGGTGCAAAATGGAAACCCCTCTCCCCTGATCACACAGTCCAGGGTGGAGAAGTTCACTATGGTAAGCAGGAAGAAAGGTAAACAGGTAAAGGGTAAAACAAAGGGAGCCAAGAAAACTACTACTTCAATCCCCCCCCATTCTGGTAGACCCTAATCCATTTGAGGTGCTTTAGGTGGAAGTACCAGGGGAGGAACAGGCAGCACCCCATATGCAATCTCCCTCGCAGGTTGTGGTGGAGGGCCAAACTGACTTAAGACCACAGGATATTTCAAGTGGTAGGGTGACAAGAGCCTCGAGTAAGGTTAAGTGAGTTGTTTGGTTTTGATGATGGATCCTTTGCAATTTCAGGTAGCATCTTTAAACACTTATAGTATTAAATCTCCTGAGAAAAGGCGGAATACATTTTTTCAATTCATGCATGAAAATTTGGACTGTGTGCTTTTGCAAGATATCCATTTGCATTCATCAGACAAATTAGATGCTGCAACAAAAAGTTGGGTGTGGGGAGACTGCTTTTGGTCCCAGGGGCAAGATTTGTGTAGTGGGGTCGGGATTTGCTTTTTTGTATCTCATGTTAAGGTGATACATCATCTTGAAATAGTGGAAGGCAGGGCCTTGCTTTTGGATACAAAATGGAGGAATAAATGCATACGGTTATTGAACATATATGCTCCTCAGACTAAAAGTGATAGGGTGGCTCTATTTAAGGTTATTTTTCCCTTATTGTATACATCCTTTCCACTTATCTTAGGGGGTGACTTTAATTGTAAATTACCCTTAGGGTTATTGATAGAAAAAGGGAAGAAAATATACTGTGATACTTTATGTTTGGTACAGAGTATATGGGAGGCTGGGTTTGTGGCCGTGTTTGGAGCCTCCTTGGAGGGCAATCAGAATACTTATTTTTGTGGACCTAGGGCATCAAGAATTGATTACTTTTTTCTTTCCCCTGAGTTAGTAGTGCAATCTAAGAATCTGCAGGAGATGTCCACTTCTGATCATTTAATGTTAAAACTTAGGGTAGGAGATGTGCCAGAGGCACAAAGGGGCCCAGGGGTTTGGAGACTAAATGTTTCTTTATTAAATATACCTAGTATAAGGGAGGGATTGTATGCTCTTTTGGTTGCCCGGCAATCATTTGGTTGTTTATATGATAATCTGAATGAATGGTGGGAGGATACTAAAGAAGAGATTCTAATGTATTTCAAACAAATAGGGCATATAAATGGAAAATGTAAACATGATAAATTAAGGTATCTAAGGCACTATATAGCTACCTTGTCCACTTTATGACAAAGGGGTGGGGACTATAAAGATTGGATAAAAGAATTAAAGGATGAACTGGCCTATTTACAAAGAGCCATGTTGAATGAAATTGAGAAAAAACAGAAATATGGGATATCTGGGAAAAAAGGGGAGACTTTGCCATTTGAAATTGCTAGTACGATAAGAGAGTCTCGTGGAATGTTATATTTGAACACTGCTCAGGGGGGCAGAACTATTTCTAGTGAAGGTATTCTGTCAGAAATACATACTTATACCTCTAAAGCTTTCAAGAGTACACCCTTTTCACTTACTGCAATACAATCTTGGTTAAAGGAGTGTAACCTACCTCAGTTGTCCCCGGTTTTGAGTAATTTGTTGACGGTGCCTGTATCCTTGGAGGAACTAAAAACGGTTATATGGGCATTGAAGGCAGGGACTGCACCAGGTTCAGATGGACTACCCCATGAAATATATAAAATTGTTTGGGACGTTTTGGGAATAGAATTTTGGGAAGTACTTAATGGGGGTTTGCAGCCTGGGGAACTCCTTGAAAGTATGCGGATAGGTCTTTTGTTATTACTGTATAAAAATGGGGAGAGAGGGGATTTGGATAATTGGAGACCCTTAACATTACTGAATACAGATTACAAAATACTAATGAAAATTCAGGGGAATAGATTATGAGGGTTATGGATAAACTGATTCATCCTTCCAAATACTGTGGAGTTCCTCAGAGGCGGGTATAAGATGCTCTCATTTTGGTAAGAGAGATTCTACAGAAGTTTGCTTCAAATGAAATGTATGGTCATTTAGTATGCTTGGACCAACAAAAGGCATTTGATCATATTGAGTATGCTTATCTCTGGGAAGTGATGCAGAGTTATGGGATCCCTGAAAAGTATATAGCATGGTTGAAGACATGCTATAGAAGCACAAGTTCAGTGCCCAGTATAAATGGCTGGAAAGGGAACAGGATAATGGTACGTAGGGGGGTACATCAGGGATATCCTCTGAGTCCGTTGTTGTATGTGTTGTCATTAGACCCTTATTATATGCATAATAGGAACCCACAGATTCTTGGGCTATCTATAGGATGTGAGGATAATCCCATTATTACAATAGCATATGCGGATGACTTAGTATTGATTTTGGCAGATAGGTCTTCGGCAAAGGCAGCCCAGGCGGTGCTAAATTTCTTTTCAAGAATTTCAGGCTCTTTGATTAATCCATCAAAGAGTGGCATATTGCCGGTGGGATATGATGCAGTTGATGTTGCCTTAATCTGGCAGATTCCCATTGAAACTGGGTATAGACAGATTTTAGGGATATATTTCGGGGGGCAGGAAGCTCCTAGGTATAACTGGGATATACAGTTAGGTGCAGCTAGGGATAGGGAGATTAAGTGGAACAGGTGGCAAGTGACTAAGGCTAAGTGGGTTTACCTGATAAAAACTTTTTTGGTACCTTACTTTTTGTTTTGCTGACAGTCTACCCGCCCCAGCAATTGAGGAAACCTCTTTGTATGCGTTTTTTTCATGCCTGTGGGGAGCAGACTGAACCCAGTAAAAAGGGGAATTATTTATTTACCAATTAAGGAGGGTGGAGTGGGAATGATGAATCCAGTGGTGTTTTTTTATGTTACATTTATATTCTATAACATAACCCCTCCTTTTGAAAGAGAAGTCAAGGGTATGGTCCCCATGGGTAGCTGATGTGATTGGTGGTATAGTAGAAAGATGGGCTTTTTTAGAAATCTTGCCTCATCAGACTAGAGTATCACAGCTCCCTGGACATTTTAGGGAAGTGATCGGGAAATTGAAAGTTTGGAGACTCACTAAACAGGCCATATGTATAACATCAAGGAAACATTTATA
The DNA here is from genome assembly GCA_016271365.2 of Neoceratodus forsteri. Lineage (NCBI taxonomy): Eukaryota > Metazoa > Chordata > Ceratodontiformes > Ceratodontidae > Neoceratodus > Neoceratodus forsteri. Next base: position 18,022,508 of record JADMNL010000034.1, on the reverse strand, counting down.
TTTTGAGGTACTTCAGGATTTTTTTTATGATGATTATTGGTTTGTGGAACTCCCCATGGCTGTACAGCATGCAAAATTACAAGTATTATCAAGTAATAGAGTCCCTAAATATATATGGGATTTTATGTGGCTTTGTCTGCATAAAAAATTAGGTGTAAAAGGGAACTGGAAGCATAAACAACTGGCTGAGAGATTTTGTCCCAGGGAAGAAACCTGTTTGGGTTTGGTTGAAACTTTACCTCATTTCTTTTATGGCTGTCCCTTTGTTAAATCCTTTTGGGCTGCCTTTCATATGGCATGGCCCTTGAATCCCTTTAAGGGGAAGCCTGTTGAGATTTGGACTGAAGGAGTGTTGCCTGGTGCATGGGTTATTTATGATAACATCACTATAAGGCTTTTGATGGGATTTATAGGGTATCAGCTTTGGCAGGCAAGTTGTAGTTTAACAATAAGGAAACTTTTGAAAACAGAAGTTCAGATTGTGCAGAGTATTAAAAAAGTGATAGTAAAGTGGCAATTGTTAGAAAAGGAAAAGGTGCATCAGGATTTGTATAGAGTATGGTGGAGAAAAATGTCATGGTTAGATACAGGGTAAGAAGCAGATTGCCTTTGACAGGTGTTATTTAAGTATGAGGACTAAGTGGTAGGGAAAGGAAGGGGTAGGATGTAGGGAAGGTATTGATACTTAAGTTTTTATTTTATGTTTATTTAAGTTTTTGAAGCATGATTTTTAGTGCTGGAATATTATGATGCATTTGTTTCACTTTTTAGTTTACAAAATATTTCCCTAGCATATTTAGCGGGGATTGAACAGGAGCTGTTGACAAATATGGATAAATTATATGGGATGCCCAAATAAGATGTAATAGGTGGGAGGCTTTTGATTTTGTTTCATTATAAATTTGTATGAAGTAATACAATGTTTAAGCATTGACTGATCAATTCCCCTACTCTTTTTGGTGGGGCTAGGACAGGGGTGAGGTATAAATATGGATTATTTAGGTGTGACATTCATGTATGATGTAATACTTATTTATGTTTTTGACTGCTTTCATTATGATTTTGTATGAATTTCTCTAAATTTGTACCATTTGTTTTAAGTTTTGGATAAAATTCCCCCTACCCTTTTAGCTGGGGGGGGGGTCAGCATTTATTAATTTTTTGGGGTCACTAAAACATCGATATTTTTCTTTTTTTATGTATGCTCTAATATGTATTTTTGTTCTTGATTTCTTTCATTATGATTTTGTATGAAGTAATGCAGTTTTGTACATTTTGTTTTGATTTAAGTTTTGAATAAAAATTCCCCTACTCTTCCTGCAGTGGGCCTTGCTTCCTGTGAGCAAGAGGGGACCCCTTTGTCTGCAGGACCAAGATAGTGGATGGAGTGCTGGAGAATGTGGAGGAGATGGACATGCTGGGAGTAAATAACAAAGCTGTGAGAGGAGATATCGTGGCAAGCACTGAAATGGTTCTCAGTCGACCTCAAGAAGGGGAAGATGGTCAAGCTTCAGGAGTACTGATAGATCCTTTAGAGTTGAATGCAAAGGATTTTCATGGATTCTGGAACAGATGCATGACATTGTTATGGATAATCCTGCAGAACCTTCAATTTCATCTGATGAGATACTTTTTATGGAAGATGAGGAGGAAAGACTGCAGTTGGAGATGGAAAATAAAAGACAACAGCTTTTGGCACTGATTTCAGCAGCTGAACAGGAATTTGTTAACAGTAGATCTAAATTGGAAGAGGAAAAAAAGAAAATGAAATGGTCAGGAGTAAGTCCTTTGCAAGGGGGACCTTTTGCTGTAGAGAGTCATCAGTCTATGGCTGGATTTAGGGATGAACAGATGGAGGAGTTGGCTGTGCAGCGTTCTGTTGGTATGGATCACTCAGATGTGGGACCTGCTGTGGTGGCGGCTCAGAGGCACCCGTTGGGTGGTCAGCATATCACCCAAAATGGCGGTCCCTTTCTGGTTTCGGAGGACAGGCTCAGTTTGCAAGAAAAAAAAACTCTTCTTAGAAGCTGAACTGGATAAAATCAGTACCTTGCTGTCCTTGAAGGAGCTCGTACAGGAGGATGAAAGACAATGGAAACTCTCGTTGTCATCTCCTGTCAATAACAGATTTTCTGGTCCTACCAAACTTTTGGCAGCAGAGGATAGGCCTACTACGCCTTTGGCAATTCCTTCTAGTTCTTCCCAGAGGCCATGGAGTGAGCAGGTTGATGAGTCCTGGTCACCAGAAATGGCCCTGAGTACAGCGGGCTGGATTCCAAGTCCAAACAGAGAGTGGCGACCAGACCTGGCGATACCTTTGTCTGGAAGTGCCCCTGTTGTCCTGTCTCAGGGAGCTACAGTGGCATCGTGTAAGGATGACTCCCAGGAGGGCCTGGTTGGCCTGGCAGGTAACGGGTCCCCTACTGTAGAACCGGTCATTTTAGTTGTACTTACTGATGAGAACGTTGTTTCTGATGTTCAGGGACTTCAACTGGCAGGAGGTCTGGATCTCCCCAAAGATCAGACTGGCCTAGACAAACCCACTTATGCAAGTCATTTTTGCAAGCCTGTGGAATTGGCCAAGCATTGTAATGCCATTCAGCTACACTATGTAGGCCCTTGAGACACTCACTCTAATCAGTTTTTCATGGGTAAAATCCTCTTGAAACAATCTCTAGGTTTTTCCCCGGCCGAGGTTTATGCGCGTATTCATACTCAAGGTGAGACTATCTACGATATTACTTTTCAAACGCCTGCTTTACTGGAACGTTTCTGGTGCAGGTATGCTAATCTTAAGACTAACCATTCCATGTTATTACAATTCTTTTTCTTAACGAAGGTGTTAATATAGCAGACATTGTGTATTGGCTCGAAAAGAGATGTTCGATTCAAGGAAACCCAGCCCCGATCTTTGATGAAGAGGGTTTTTGGAATGGGGGTTGGAAACTAAAAGTGAAATTACAACAGACTGAGATGGACATTATTCACCTCCCCAACTGTTTTCCCATTGGCCGGGATAAGGGGTTTCTATTCTACCCAGGACAGCCCAGGATTTGTTTCAAATGTGGCTCCACCAAACATATTAGCAGTCATTGTGAAGTTCTGAAGTGCGCTCATTGTAGGAATACGGGCCATCCCAGCGCCCACTGTTTCCAGGACCCCAAATGTAACCTTTGTGATGATTTAGGTCATGTTTTCATGGATTGCCCTTGGGCGGCTAAAAATACGGAAGACTCTGGTCTTTGGGTCCAAGACTATTACAGTATATTAAATTGGCCACTACGCAGTCCTTTCCTCCTGATCCCAGGAGGATGTGTGATAGTCCTGGGCCGCTCCCTACCATAGTACCTCCTGTCTCTGAGACCCCGGAGCAATCTCCCCTGGCCCCTGCATTACCCCCACAAGTGGTAGAGCTGCAGACCATGGATTTAGGACCCCCCAATGATGATGCCTCATGAACCAGAGTTTACAATGGTGAAGCCTAAACGTAGGAAGAGTATCAAACCTAAACCGATGAAGCCCCGCTGACTGTGCCTATAGAGGACCCAAATTTATATACTGTTTTGCAAGATGTTCCTTGCAAGAATGATGGGGTATCTGAGGTTCTCTCAACTCAATCCTCCCAGATGGACCCTCAGCCAAACTCTAAACTGATTGATGACCTCAGACCGGTTGCTTTAAAAAGTGGCCAGGAGACTAGAGCTTCTAGTAAAGTGAAATAACATCTTTCAACTTTTTTACCTAAATGTCTGGTTTGCTTCATAATTTTCGTATTGCTTCTCTGAATACGAACAGTATGCAATCTGAGGGAAAACGTATGGGTACTAATGCTCATTTTACCCGTTCTGATTTGGATTGTCTTTTTTTACAGGATGTTCGTTTGCATTCCCCTTTAGAGTTGCAGAAAGCTACTGACTGTTGGAGCTGGGGGATTATTTTTGCTCCCAAGGACAGGATGTTTGATCCGGGGTGGGGATGTTTTTTTTCACAGGTTCAGGTGCTCCAGCAGTTGGAAATACTTGCTGGACATGCTTTTTTGCTTGATATTAAGTGGAAAGGCATGATTCTCCATCTGGTTAATGTGTATGCCTCTCAGTCTAAGTATGATCATGTTGTGCTGTTTCGGGCACTGAAACCTTTCTTATACTCTACTAAACATATCATTTTAGGAGGGGATTTTAATTGTGCTCTCCCTGATATGACCTCTGCTTCCACTTCTAAAAAGATTTACTGTGATGCCAGTTGCCTTAGGGAGGTTATTTCTGATGTGGGCCTCATTGATGCTTTTTCAAAATTGTATGAAACAGCCCCAGATACTTATTTCTGTGGGCCTAGGGTGTCCCAGATTGATTATTTTTTTGTGTCATCCAATTTACAGTTACAATCTGCATGGGTGACTGACCTGGCTACTTCAGATCATAGGCTTTTGGAACTTGTGGTAGGGAGTCACCCGGAGCAACATCGGGGTCTGGGAATTTGGAAATTAAATTTGTCTTTATTGGAGATTACCCCAATTTTTGAGGGTTTTCTTGCCCTTTTATTTGGCAGAAAGTCTCTTTTTTTCTCTTTATGAGGACAAAATTCTAATTCTAAAAGTTCTGATTCTAGAACTCTGAGCTGAGTGGCTGTGTTTGAGAAGAGCTCCCAAAGCTAAGTGCTTTTTGATATAATTTTCAGTTTAAAAATTGTTTTGTTTTATGTAAATTTAGGTGATTGTGAAAGACAACCCTGTAGGCTCCAGGAAGATATAAAATTTGTGCAGTAGATATTCGTTGGAAGTCAGAAGGATCAACACATTTATTTAGTGTGATCTTTCTACTCTGATGTGGTTAATTTTAATACTATTTTAATACTATAGTTTAAACCCTTTCTGAATGTGCCTTTGGTGGTGTCTGATATTGAGAACCTAAGTGTCATTTGTGGGTATCCTGTCTGTTTTGGTAGGTACTTTATTTTCTCTGTTAAACAACTGAGTATACCTATTGCCCAATACTTTATAGTACATTGTATCTTTTTGCTCAGTCTCTAATTTTTCTCTTCTTTCTCCAATGTTTTAGAACTGTTTAGTTATTGTGGCAGAGGTGTGGTACTGTGTTCTTTCTTGTAGTTCAAGGTGCTTTTGGAACTGCTGATTTCTATTGGTTTAAACAATTACATTTTCTTTTCTATTTTAAAAGCTACATCAACTTGGTATGTTGTCACCTGTTTGTTGTTGCTAAGTAGCAGATGTTTTGCATTGTGCTCTGCTTCTGTGATAGAATCTGTATTAGTAGAAGGTAGATTATTGTGATTGTAGTTACCTTTTGATTGTAAGGATAAAGAGCTTAGATAGAAGTGTATGTATTTTCAAATATTATAGGGGAACAGTGGCAGTATTTTTTAGGACAGTAAATTAATAAAAAGGGAACTAGGAGAGCTTCAGTAGCAGACAAGTAGTGGAACTGCAGTATAATGTGGGGAGTGGTTCAATGCAGTGGCTGTGGGGCAGCCATTTTCAGGCAGACCTTCTGGAAACTGAGGTGCTTCCCTATCTGCATGCATCTATCTGGACTGTGGGATGAGATAGCCAGACTCAGAGTGGAAGTAAACTGGGTCAGGGGTACCATCACCCCATCCAGGGACCACCCAGTCCAATGCAACTGCCTCAAAGGATTCCGAGAACGAGGAGCACTTGGATGACAGTGGGCTCAGGGAGGGTTAGAGCAGTCAGGCAGAGGCACATCCCAGATCCTGTTCCACTCAGAACTCATATGCCACACTGGCAAAAGAGGACAACCAAATACAGGCACCCAGAGAAGTGGAAGGAAAGGATGTGGAGGTTAGCCAAGGAGGTGACCTCAGCGGGGAAATCAGTGGACCCCAGAGGAGAAGGAAGAAAATCCTGGTGGGGGACTCCATCATAAGAGGGATCCAACTAGGAACACAGGAGGGGAGGACAGGGAGGTGAGGTGCCTACCAGGTGCCATGGCATGGAGGGATGGAAGGAAGATCCTGGGGATCACTGGGAAGGCAAGACAGGAGGGTGAGCTGGATGTCATTATCCACCTAGGTACTAATGACCTGGCAAATGGGAGCCAAAGGAAGTTCAGGAAGAGTTTAGGAAACTGAGGGAGGGGTCTCAAGCAAGTAGCTACTTCTGTCACTTTCTCAAGTACTACCTGTGAGAGGCAAGGAGAAGCATAGGGGTGCATACACCAGGAACTTTAACTCATGGTTGAAGAACTGGTGCTGTGAGGAAAGGTTTGGATTCATTGGTGACTGAGGACCCACCTGGAGGATGGAGGTTTGTTCAAGCCTGACGGCCTGCATCCATCCTGGAGGATTCAAACACTCAATGATAAGTTTAAATGCTACATTGACAAAGCATTAAAACTAGCAAAGGGTGGCAGGCCAGCAAGGAGGGTACCTACTTGCTCACCCCCACAGCTAGCAGTGGAACCAGTGAACCAGAGGAGTGGTTATCTCTGCAAAGCAGTGTGCAAAAGATGGAGATTAGTGCCCAAGAGGTGGATAAGCAGAAAGGGGCAAAATTCAGCAGAAGGGCAGACAGCAAGGAGAACCAGGTATAAATGACAACCAAGGAAGGGCTGGTAGAACAGTGAGACAGTCTAGGAGGTCAAATCATGGAAAGCCATGTGTGCAAATGCCAGGAGCCTTAGCAACAAGATGGAAGATCTGAGGCTGTCATGGTGCAGTCAGACCTGGACATTGTGGCCATCACTGAAACCTTGTGTAATGATAACCATGACTGGGAGATGGCCATACCTGGCTACAACATATTCAGAAGAGACAGAGCAGGCAGGAAGGAGGAGGTGGCACCTATGTGAAAAATGACATAAGGGCCACAGAGATCCAGGAGGAACAAAATGGGGAGAGATACTGTGGGTTAAGCTGGAAAGGAAAATGGGGACAGCCATCCGCACAGGTGTGGTTTATAAACCACCAGCCCAGGAAGAAGAAACAGATAGGAGTTGATGCTAGCCATCCAAAGGATGGCAGACAAAGGTGAGGTAGTACTGGTTGGAGACTCAATATTCCAGACGTGGACTGGAGCATCCCAGCAGCAGCATCAACTAGGAGCAGATTTATCCTGGACTCCCTTCAGGGTGCCTTCCTCAAGCAAATGGTCATGGAACCAACTCAGCAGAAGGCAATACTGGACCTTGTGCTCACAAACAGGGACAGTGTGATGGGGTAAAGTGGGGGAGCACCTGGAAACAGTGACCACCAGTCATTGTAGTTTGAAATCACAGAAGAGCAGAACCAAACCACACAAAACACGATCCTGGATTTTAGGGGGCAGACTTTGGGAAAATGGGAGATACTTGAAAGAGGCATTAAGGGAATGGGACAGGAATCAGGGTTGAGGAACAGTGGGCTGTATTTAAAATGGGGATTACAAGAACAACAGAATTATGTATTAAGCAGGTTAGCAAGAGGAAAAGGAAGAGGAGACCATTATGGTTTTCAAAGAGGTAGCAAAGAAAGTGAAAGCCAAAAGATTGCATTCAGGCAATACAAAAGACACAGGCAGAAGGGGATAGCAAGAACTAGGAAAAGCAAAGGGAGGCAGGGAGGTCAGTAAGGAAGCCAAAGCTCAGACAGAAGAACACATTGCAAAATCAGTGGGTAGAGGGGACAAAACCTTTTACAGGTACATAAGTGAAAAAAGAAAGACAAAGGGAGGGATAGTGAGACTGAAGGGGGAGGATGGGGGCCGCGTGGAGGATGACAACAGTAAAGCTGACATACTGAACAGGTATTTCTGCTCAGTCTTTACTGAGGAAGAGGAGGGTAATGGGTCTGAAGGGAGCACAAGGGGTGAGAATGGTACAGAATGGACACAAGTCCTTTTACACGAGAAAGGGTCCTGAAGGAACTGGAAGTAATGAGAGTTGATAAGCAATGGGGCCAGATGGGTGCACCCCAGGGTCCTTAAAGAACTAAGAGAGGTGGTGGCTGAACCTCTGGCTATCCTGTTTAGCTGATCACTGGAAACAGGGGACGTACCCAAAGACTGGAGGACAGCAGATGTAGTCCCCTTATACAAAAGTGGGAACAAAGAGGAAGCAGGGAACTACAGACCAGTCAGCCTCACCTCGGTAGTGGGGAAGATCATGAAAGCACTACTGAAGAAGAGATTGGTGGAACATCTGGTTGTCAATGGACTACAGGACCCAAGGCAGTGTGGTTTCACCAGGGGGAGGTCATGTCAGACCAACCTCATTGAATTTTTTGACTGGGTGACTAGGGAGGTGGATCAGGGGAGGGCAGTGGACATGGCCTATCTGGACTTCAGCACGGCCTTTGACACTGTGCCACATAGAAGACTATTACACAAACTGGGGAATATGGGTGTGGGCAGGACAGTAGTGTGGTGGGTAGGTAACTGGCTGGGTGGCAGGACACAGAGGGTGGTGGTAAATGGCTGGCACTCCACAGAGGGAAGAGTGACCAGTGGGGTACCAGAGGGATCAGTGCTGGGACCGGTCCTATTCAACATCTTCATCAGTGACATGGCGCAGAATTTCACTGTTTGCTGATGACGCAAAGCTCTGTAACAGAGTAGACACATCAGAGGGTGTAGACAGAATGAGAAGCGACCTGCAGAAACTTGAAGAATGGTCAGGGTTTTGGCAGTTGAAATTCAATGCAAAGAAGTGCAAGATAATGCATATGGGGCACAAAAACCCTGGCACAATATATCAGTTAGGGGGTGAGGATATAGCATGCACCAAGCAGGAAAGGGATCTTGGGGTTATCATCTCTGATGACCTCAAGGTAGGGAAACAGTGTGACAAGGCAGCAGGTAAAGCAAATAGGATGCTGGGATGTATAGACAGGGGCATTACCAGCAGGAAAAGGGAGGTCATAATTCCACTCATACAAGACACTAGTGAGGCCCCACCTGGAGTACAGTGTACAGTTCTGGAGACCATACCTACGAAGGACACAGACAGGGTAGAGAAGGTTCAGAGGAGGGCAGCAAAGATGGTGCATGGATTGCATCACAAGTCCTATGAAGTCAGGTTGAAGGAACTGAACATGTACTCCCTGGAGGAGAGGAGGAGAGAGGGATATGATAGAGACATACAAGTATCTTACAGGGAGGAACAGGGTGTAGGAAAACACTATTTTAAGAGAAAAGATGTTCCAGGACTAGAGGGCGTGGGATGAAGTTGGAGGAGGACGATTCAGAGGAAACATGAGAAAGAATTTCTTCACAGAACAGGTGGTGGACAGTGGAGACACCCTGCCAGAGGAAGTGGTGGGGCTGAAACAATCACGGATTTAAGAATGCATGGGATAGACATAAAGGAATTCTGGAGGTCAGGGGTAAGGTGCAACAGACTTCTAGGAAAACAAACTGAACTTACAAGCTCAAATGGGCAGACTGGGTGGGCCATAGGCCGTTATCTGCTGACACTGTCCATGTATCTATGTAAAAATGGGTGGTGGGCTGACACAAAGAGGGAAATTCAGACTTACTTCCAAAATGTGAGAAGGCTGAATGGTAAGTTGAAACAAGATAGGCAGCACTTCTTGAGGACTCAGTTACAATATCTAATTGATCCACATGATAGACTTGGTGGAGAATGTAGTCCCCTTGTAGCTGTATTAAAAGCTGAATTGGCAGCTGTACAGTTGGAGGCGATGCAGCAGCTTGAGAAATGACAAAAGTATGGGGTGTCTGGCAAACGAAAGGACACTCTGCCTTTTGATTTCTACTCTGCTTATAGGTCTCAGAGAAGTCATTTGACTGCTGCAGATGGTTCTACCTTACTGGGTACTATGGCTTTGTTGGCTGAAATCCATAGTTTTTCAGTACAGCTTTTACTAGCCATGCTTTACCTACAGAGAACATGACCCAGTGGCTACATATTTGTGATCTTCCCCAGATTTCTGAGGAGCAACAGGATACACTCATTGAACCCATTACTGCATTGGAACTTAAAACCATCATTTGGTCCCTTTCCCCTAAGGTAACCCCAGGTTCGGATTGTCTCCAACACAAACTGTACAAACCTCTGTGGGAGGTCCTGGGAGAGGAGATGACAGTCTGCTTTAATAAAGCTTTGTTGCATGGAGAGTTGCCTAGTACTATGCTGGAAGGACTTTTGGTTCTCCTGTTTAAATCAGGTGATTGGGGGGGATTTAAAAAATCGGAGACCCATTACCCTTATTAATACTGACAGTAAAATATTAATGAAGGTTCTAGGAACCAGAATTAAACATGTTTTGAACTCCTTTGTTCACCCTTCACAGTTCAATGGTGTACCATCACGCAAACTGCAAGATGCATTGATACTACTTTGGGAGATTTTGAATAAAGGTTGTAATTTGGAACTTTTGGGTCATTTGGTTAGCTCAGACCAATCGAATGCTTTCGACCAGGTTGAATATAATTTTCTTTGGGAAACCCTTCGGTCATATAATTTCCCTAAAACTCTGATATCCTGGATACAGACATGTTATAAGGGTATCAGTATTATCCCCAGTGTTAATAGTTGGAAAGGGACACCGGTGAGGGTGGGACGTGGGGCTCACCAGAGCTGCCCACTTAGTCTGCTTCTGTATATTTTAACTCTAGACCCTCTGCTTCACCGCTTAAACCATGTGGATGATATTAGTGGACTTTCTGTGGTAGAAGTGATACTCCTGTTGTTACCATTGCTTATGCAGATGATTTGAGGCTGATTTTGGATGATTGTGCATTGGCTACAGTGGCCCACAGGGAAGTGCAGGTTTTTTCAGCTGTTTCAGGGTCGGCAATTAATCATCAGAAAAGTTGTATTCTTCCCATAGGTTATGAGGCAACTGATGCAGCGACTGTTTGGGGGATCCCTGTGGCAGTGGGGTATCAGAGGATTTGGGTCATATTTTTGGGAGGTCCGCATCAACACATTATAATTAGGAGCAAAAACTGGGAGAGACACGGACACAGGTGCTCAAATGGAATAAATGGTGTATGTCAAAATCTAAACAAATGTATTTGATTAAAACACATCTGCTGTCCAGTTTTATTTTCTTGGCAGCTGTCTCCACCCCACAGTCCTTAGAGACATCCCTTTACAGTATTTTGTTTCAATGCTTGTGGGGCAGTAGACTCAATCCGGTGAAATGAGGGATCACTTACCTTCCCAAGGCTCAAGGGGTCTGCATATAATTAACCCAGTGGGGTTTTTGTATGTTACATTTTTATACTATAATTTGGTCCCACTGCTTCTTCATGTGAGCTGCCCTTGGTCTCCATGGATTTTGGATGATTTAGAGCCAATATTGGCATCTTGGGAACCTATGGGTTCCTTCAAGAAACAGCTTTGACTTTCAGTTACCTTCTTATTTGCAAGATGTGGTGGGTAAGCTGAAACTTTGGAAGGTAATTCAGGGTCACCTAATAGTTCTCGAAAAGAAATGTATGCATGGATTATGGTGTCCTTTTTTATTGCTGATCCTTGTTTTGTGGGGTTGCCTCATCCGGTACAACTATCCCTTACCCAATTCTTGTCCAGCCCATGAGTCCCTTCTTATATGTGGGACTTTCTATGGTTATGTACACATCTCAAGTTGGGTGTGAGGGGGAACATGAAGCATAAAGATGTTACAGAAGGATTTTGCCATTGGTGCCCCCTTTGTGATGACCTGATTGAGACTATGCAACATCTGTTCTGTGATTGTCCATTTGTAATTGAGTTTTGGGATTCCTTCCATAATATGTGGCCTCTCAATCCATTTCAGAATCTTCAGGCGGAAGTTTGGATTGATGGGCTTTTCCCTGGATCATGGGTTATGTATGATAATTGTACTATGAAACTCCCTATGGGGTTTATTAAATTTCAGATTTGGCATGCTCGTTGTGGTCTAACTATTAGACAGCAGCTTACCATTTCTCCTCAAATGGTTCATCACCTAAAACAAGCTATTGATAACTGGCGGGCAGGGGACCAAAAGTCTTTTTTGCCTGCCCTCTATAAACTTTGGTGGCATCACATGACTTGGTTGGATACTGGGTGATATGGATGATATTTCTACCTTCTTTTTTGACTGCATACTGGATCAGGTGGTCTTGCACTGACTGTTTGTTTGTTTTCTGTTTTAATTTGTTTTTCTTAATATGGGCGTGAGTCTTTATGTTAGACTTTTTAGTTATTGCGTACTTCTAATTTGTGATGGGGGGTTATCGTAATGTGACATTACTCAATTTGTCATTGTTGGGTGCTGCATTATTTATTAATGATTTTCGTTTTCCTATTATTCCGCTTGCAATAATACCATTTTTGTATCTGTTGGTTTGGGGTTTTCATAACAGTTTTCCCCACTCATTTCAAGGGTGGGGTCCTTTTTTTTTCAGTAAATTTTGCATTCTTCTTCAGATGAAACTGTGTTCTTTGCCAGTGCTGGTGCAGGTATGATTGTAATACCTATTTGTTTTTTTTTTTATTTGTCTTACTTTTGTGTGAATTCCACTGTTTGGTTATTTCATTTTTTAGTCACGACTGTTCCACTAATGTTTTCATTGGGGGGGGGGTTCTCACTACGCCTTATTCTGTTTGACACCAATGTATGCTGTGATACTTATTTCTATTCTTTTTGTTTTCTTTTCCTTTTTTATGATTTTGTATGAGGTAATACATTTTGTATATTTTGGTTTTGTTTCTGAATAAATAATTCCCCTACTCTCCAGTGGGGGAACCTTTGTCATCCTGGTTCTTGACCAAGATGGTGACCGTGGTGGCTGTGGAGGAGTTGATGGATGCTACCGTAGCTGGGAACCTGGTCTTTCCCCCAGCTTCTTCTCAATGAGAAACCGGGAGTGGAGGAAATGTTTCTACAGTTCGTCAGGATGGTACTCAGTTGCATTTCGCTCCACAGATTCTACCTTCATCCCTGAATATTCCACAACAAGCTCTAATGTCTGACCCTATGATTACTTTGCCTTATTGTCCCGATACCTCACAGCTTCTATCTCTGGAATTTTTGATTTCTGATGAAGACGAACGCTATGCTAACCACAGATGAGACCTGGTTAAGGCTTTGACAGCAGCACAATCTACTATTTCTGCAAGCGGGGCACCCGTGCTTTTGTAAAATAATGACACAGTACCTGCTGTTTTGGCATGTTCAGCCACAGTCGAGAACCCTGTCCTACCTGATGCTGTTTCTCCATGATCTGGAACCTCTGCCTCGCTTGGACTTCCTACAGGTGTACTGGTTTCAGCGGAGGGTGCAGTGGAGGGAGTGCTGGGAATAGCTCCTACAGACTCAGATTCTGGCCTAAGATGCTCCCCCTCTGCTGGAACTCAGACCTCAAATCCATGGATTGACTCTGATCTGTTGAATGCAGGATGGATTCTCAATTCAGACAGTCACTGGGTCTTGGGACCTACCCCTATTGATACTTCCCCAGGACCTGTTCCAACGAACGTCTCTTCTGTTGCTATTGATGTTCCCTCTGCCTCAGCTGTTCCTGACCCTGATCTGATGGGTTTATCTGCCCTTTCTCCTTTACATTTGCCCTCTGATCTTTCCCTTACTGACCATCTGATTCTTGCACTGGATGATACTGGTGGACATCGAGATTTCTGCTCAGCATCTTTTGCTACAGCTGCACTGGAGGGGCCCCCTGCAGCACCTTTGAATACCTTGGGACAGACCACCAAATGGCCATATGCTTCTCTTTTTCATCAGCCCATTTATCCAGCTAAAAGACATAATGCTGTCCGTCTTTTGTATAATGGAGGTATGGATGACTTTCCAGATAGACTCTTTGTTATTAAGATTATGTTAAAGGGGCCTATAAACTTTTTTGCCAATGAGATTTATGCAATGACACATGTTTCAGGTAAGACAATGTTCGAAGTTAGCTTTAAATTGAATTCTGGGTTACAAAGATTTTGGGCTCAGTATAATGCTCTTAAGCATTCTCCTTTGTGGGCGCCTTTTGAGGCCATCCCCCTTACTAAACCAGCGTATAAAGATGTCACTGTTTTATTTCGTAATGAAGGGGTCAGTGTTGCTGATTTGACTTATTGGTTGAAGCAACAATGTTCAGTTTTGGGATCTCCAGAAGCAATTTTTGATACTGAATATATCTGGACGGGAGGGTGAAAAGTGAAGGTCATGTTACATGTCACTGATGCTGGCTTGAGTCATCTATCTAATTGCTTCTTTTTGAGGTGAGATAGGGGTGTTCTTTTTTATGCAGGACAGTCGAAGGCCTGCTATAAGTGTGGTTCCTGTACTCACTTAAGCAGTCTATGTGATCAGGTGAAGTGTAACATATGTCAAGATTTGGGGCACACTGGTGGAAATTGCCTGAATGAACCACGCTGTAATTTATATGACTCTGTAGGGCATACCTATCAGAGCTGTGAATGGGTTGCACATAATCAGGTGGATTCCTCTGATGATGTGGAACAATGGCTATTTATAGCAATTGCACAACGAGAATCTTTTCCTGTTTCTCTTCGACCACCTCCCTCTTCTGAGACTCCTGACCCTACTCCAGCTTCTGTTTCTGATATGCCTTTTGGGCACCTGGAAGTAGTAACCCCCCCCCCGTAGTTCCAGTGCTTTGTTCAGTGGTTCCTCCACTACAAGATATGGAAATGGCTAGTAGTCCCTCCCCGATCATGCACCCCGTTTCTAAAAGGACTTCCAAACAGACATAGGCAGCCACTCAGCCAGCCCCTGAAGTGTCTAAGACTTCTAACTTGCCTTTAAGCAACCGCTATGAGGCTTTTCAGTCTTCAGAGCACTCAGATGCAAATTTGGAAGGTTCTTCTTTGTGGTCATCACAAGCTGATCCTCCCTCGGAACTAGAGGAACAACCCCTGAAACTATGGGGCAAAAACGTAGATCAACCAGGACAAGAAAGAAACCTCCTTGATGTGTCTTTTTTTGTTTTTTCTTTTCCTTTCTAAATGGCATCCCTGGTCTTGAGTACCTTGAATGTCAATAGTATTAAGAGTGCCAAGAAAAGGAGCCTGGCCTTTTTTCATTTTTTGTCCAGTTCAGTACAGGTTTTTTTTTTTGCAAGACACTAGGTTACATACAATTTCTGAATTAGGTCTTGCTACTGAACTTTGGCATTTAGGTCCATCTTATTGGTCCATCGGCACTGATACCTGTTCTGGGGTTGGGATTTTATTTAAATCATCCCTGCAAGTACGTTTGATTAAACTGGTGGATTTAGTCATGGGATGGGTTTTGATACTGGATACCAAAATTGCTGATTTTTATTTTTGGTTTGTTAATGTTTATGCCCCTCAATCAAAAGCCAATAGGGTTTCCCTTTTTAAAGATGTACAACCCTTTTTGATGTCATCACAGGCTGTTGTTCTTGGTGGAGATTTTAATTGTGGCCTTGATAAACATGATAGGGGCTCCAGCTCTACCACTGAAAAAGTATTTTATGATATGTCTACTTTGAAATCTGTTGTTTCCACTTCTCATTTAAAAGATGCCTACATGTCAGCTCACCAGACTGCTCACCCTACATTTCAAAGAGGAAATTTAGCCACTACAATCATTTTTTTTCTTTATCTCACAGTCACTCCGTGTCTCATTTTCTCAGGTTTTGGAAATTGAATTTTCTGATAATAAACTGTTACAATTGCATTTAGGTCCTAGGACTGGGTTTTTCCATGCTCCTGGATATTAGAAATTCAACTCTTTACGTCTTTCCCAAGAGGAACTGTTACATAATCTCACTTATTTTATGACAAATAAATGTTCTGTGTTCGACCTGTTTGACACTCCTGCCCTCTGATGGGCAGACGTGAAATTGGACTTAAGGAGATTTTTGCAGTTGGGAAGTAGAACACTTCATGCTGCTTCCTATCTGCAATATCTCAAACAATGCCGCCACTTACAGACACTGCAGACCTTGGCTAGGACTATCTCAAATGATTTTAGTGCTCAAATTAGTTTAATACAGCAAGATATAAGGACTTTTCACTTACATCGCTCTGAAAGTCTGAAAAAGCAACAGAGCTCTGACATTCAGGGGAAGGCTGAGGTGATCTGCCCTTATATACACTGAAGTGACTGGATTAATCAAAAACGGATGAATAGTCTTACAGATTTGGATGGCTGTGTATATACTGATAAGCATAATATTATTCGGATTGTGTCCCAACATACAACTTCTCTTTTTTCTCGGTCTGTCCTTTTACATGATTCCTTCGATGCATTCTTGTCCTCAGCCCATGTTCTGGTTTGTCCTCCTTATTTGGAGTGTGAACTTACAGCTGACATTACTGCTCAGGAAGTTGAATCTGCTATCCAGTCTTTGTATAATAACAAGGTCCCTGGATTGGATGGTCTCATCCCTGAATTATATAAAATTATTGGGTCTTTAGTTTCCAAGGAATTGGCCATGGTTTTCACATGTATATTAAAAACTGCTTCCATTCCATTGGACATGGCAAAAGGATTACTGATTTTTTTTTATAAAAAAGGGGATAGAAATGACATTTCCAATTGGATACCTATTGGTCTCTTGAATACTGATTTCAAACTTCTTGCTAAAATTGTACAGACCAGGTTATTCCAAGTGGCTTTTCATCTCATTTCCCCTACTCAAACATGTTCAATTCCAGGGAGACAAATGAGTGGCCATCTTATTCTCTTGCGTGAATTGGTTGAAAGGGACAATGCTGAGGGTTTGGAGGGATTTCTCCCGTCCTTAGACCACAGACAAGCATTTGATACAGTTGAACATCAGTATCTCTGGGCTACACTTGCTTCTTATAGTATTCCTGACACTTTTATACGATAGCTGAAAGCCCTATATAATGTAATGACTGTTGTGCCTTTTATTAATGAATGGCAGGGGCCTATGATTTCAGTTAAATGGGGAGTTAGGCAAGGGTGCCCTCTTAGCCCCCTATTGTATGTTTTTAGTATTGATCCACTTTTATGGGTTCTGAATTCTTCCTTATCTCTGAAGCATGTCCGGGTTGATACTTATACTATTCCTTATGTTGCTTTGGCTTATGCAGATGACCTTACTTTATTATTGAGCAACGAAGCCTCTGCAGTGGAAGTGCTGAGGCTCTGTAGGGTCTTTGGGAGGCTTTCAGGTGCATCTATCAATATATTCAAATGTTTAGGGAGACAGTTTGGTAAGGTCCAACAGCCCCTTCCTTCCATCACTGGGATTTCATTAACTAGGGATCCAATTATTATTTTAGGTATTAAATTTGGTTTCCAGGAATTAGATATCCTTAATTGGAGCGCTAAACTTTCTCAAGCCAGTAGGATGGTATCAGCCTGAAACTCATGGCACATGAGTAAATTAAAGAGGGTATATCTTATTAAAACATTTATTTTGCCCCTATTTTTGCATATTGGTTGGCTAACCCCCCCCCCCACATACTCTTGAAACATCCTTATATAGTATTTTTTTCAGGCAGTTTGGGGGAGCAGGTTAAATCCTCTGAAACATAATATTTTATATTTGCCAAAAGCTCAGGGTGGCCTTGGAATGATTAATCTGGTGGTGCACTTTACTGTTCTATTTCTGGTTATACATTTTAAACCTGTTTTAACCTGTGTACACAGATCTTGGATTCCCTTATTTTCCCTCACTTGTAGTCCTTGGTTGCCACAGTGGGAATCAGCATCTCTAGGCCTGATAAGAAAATCGAACATTTGTCCTACATATGTGAGAGATGTATTTGTTAGAATTAAAAGTTGGCATTTGACTACTGGGACAGTTATTAGCCAACATAGGAAGCTTATTTATAGGCACATTATCTTCACTAGGTTTCAGGAACCAGACTCTTTTCCTAGTTGTCCAGACAATGTTAAACAGACACTATTAGATGTTTTGAATAATCCAAGGATGCCTGATAAAATGTGGGATGTCCATTGGTTATGTTGCCACAACAGGTTGAATGTTAAAGAACACCAAAAGCATAAGCAATTAATGGAAAGGTCTTGCCCTAGACCTCACTGTGATTCCATACTTGAAATGACTTTTCATTTACTTTTTTCCTGTTCATGTGTTTCACAGTTTTGGTCTTTTATTGTCCGCTCTTGGAATATGCCCAATTTTAGCTGTATTTCTTTAGAGGTTTTATTATATGGGAATTTTTGACTCTTCCTGGCAAGCCTGGGATCGGTCTACCTTACAGGTTATTATAACTGTGTTGAAATGGTATATATGGAATTCCTGCTGTTGGTTTGCTTTGCAACAAAAATCAGTGCCCCTTACTGAACTCCTGGGAAAGATCATAGGGGAAATTATACTGCTATGTTGTATGGAGGTGCAACATAGAGTGGCCTCTTGGGTATTTCAATCTTGGAGGACTCTTCCATGGGTTATGGACTCTGATGTTTCTATCACATGAATGGTGTTTGTTTTGAGCCTTTCATTGTTTTCTTTTACTATTTACCTTTATTTTTTATTAATCATTTGAATGCAGTAATTTGAATGCTCAATTTTTTTGCTTTGGTATTTCCTCTTGGTTTTTTTTTATTACTTATGTACTGTTGTATTGTATTTCTTTGTGTGATTCTCAATAAATATTAAATACCCCTACTCTTTTTGAGAAGTGCCATGGGATCTTTAACATCCACCTAACTACCACCAGAACAGGCAGATGGGTCTTTGGTTTAATGTCTCATCCAAAAGAGGCACCTCAGGAGTGCAGCACCCCCCTCATGCTGCACTACAGTGTCAGTATTGGGATATTAACCCAAGTGCCTGGTATGGGGAGATAGAACCCACAGCCTTCTGATCTCCCAGCCTCAGAAGCAAGTGTGCTACCTGCTGAGCCACTGACACTGACTACAGGACTTTTACAGGTGATACAACCAATTTCAGGTACAGACCATGGACAAGTACAGAAAAGTTGCATACAGAATGATCAATCAGCTCACTGAGTTCACCTGCAGATTGTCAACACATTGTACATTGCTTCACATCTAGTCATTGTACTGCATTAAATTACTTGGTATGAAAGAACAGAAGAAGGCCAGAGCCCATCGAGACTGTTCCCCACACTATGTGGGACATTATTTATCTATTATCCCCAACCAAACATCTAATTTGTTTTTAAAGACAGGGGCACTAGTTGCCTCTACCAATTCTTGTGGCAAGGTGTTCCATACAATGGATGCTCTTATTGGAAAAAAGTTTCCCCTTTTGCTGGTTTTATACATTTTTACTTCAAGCTGTTTATTATGCAGTCTCGGAACAAGTCTCCTTTTGGAGAGTGTTAGACCACATTTTTCCATTAGATCTGGTGAATTTATTAAATTAAAAACCATAAGCATATCACCTCTTAATCTTCTAGTTTGAAGAGAGAAAAGACCAGTAGCTTTTAATCTGTTCTGTTAATCCAGGTTTGTTATTCTTGGAATCATTCTAATTACTCTCCTTTGAACCTGGTCAAGAATTGCTATGTCTTTTTTTTGGTTTGGATTCCAGAAAGGGGAGCCACAGTCTAGATAAGGTCTAATGTATGCCCTATACAGTGGAATAAGGAATTGTTCAGTGCGATTAACAAAGGTGCGTTTTATTTGCCTCAAAAGTCTGCTGGTCATGCAAGCAGTTCTAACACAGTGATCATTTGATGTAAGTTTATTATTAACATATATCCCTAAATCTTTTTCACAAGTGAAGTGGTAGTCCGTTTATATAATATATCGTTTTTGGATTATTTACACCAAAATGCACAACTAAACATTTGTCTTGATTAAACTGCATATGATTTTCATTTGCTCAAAGTCTTAATTTTTCCAAATCCTTCTTTAATGCAGAAATATTTTCTTGATTATTAACCTTGCCCCCCAAATTAGTATCGCCTGTAAATTTAACCATGAAGTTATTTGGCCCTGTTTGTAAATCACTGATAAAGAGATTAAACAATGTTGGTCCCAAGACCGACCCCTGTGGTACACCACTTGTTACACTGCCTGAATCAGACAAGATATCATTAATTCTGACTCTCTGAGAATGATTTGTCAACCAGTTTAAAGTCCAGTTGACAATATCAGGTGACCAACCTAGATTGTGCATTTTAGTAATGAGTTTTTCTTGTGAGAATTTATTGAATGCTCTACTAAAGTCCAAAATAATTACATCAGTAGGGATACCCACATCTAGTAGAGTACTTATATTATTGTAAAAATATATCAGATTGGTGGTGCAGTAATACTTGGGAGTAAACCCATGCTGATTTGAATCATAATTTCTTACAATCTTGATCTATTAGAGACTTCATTATTCATTCCATTAATTTACCAGCCACTGAGGTCAGGCTAATTGGATGATAATTTTGCACAGAACCTCTATTGCCTTTTTTTAAATATGGGAGTAACTATTGCTGAACACCAATCATTTGGTACAATGCTTTCTTGTAAGGATTTGTTGAAGATAATTGACAAAGGTATTGAAATATTTATAGAGGTTTCAATCAGAAACCATGGATGAATACCATCTGGGCCCAGACTAGTATTTGTTTTTTAGTTTTTTGATAGCCTGTATAATTTCAGTTGGATAGAACCTATGATAATCTATGTGGTGAACTTTAAATGTACTAATAGGTGATTTTTGAGAGAAGACAGAACAAAAGTACTTATTAAAGAGATTTGAGGTTTTTTGTATCAGATAGAGAAGAGCCATTGGTTATAATTGGACCAATGGTCCTTGATGCACCTTTTTACTATTTATATAGGAGAAAAGAGATTTGTGACAGCCTTTTGTGTGAGCTAGTTTAAATTCTAGCTTATTTTTTGCCAGTTTAATAGAAGTTTTTAAGTTTTTCACATATAGTCTGTATTTATGTAATGAGAAGTTTTAAATTGAACAGAACTATTCTTAAGTTTCCTAAAAGTTTAATTTTATTTTAATCTGATTTTAATTGTCTTGTTGAACCAAGGATTTTTCCTTTATTATTAAATTTCCTCTTAGATGGAATAAAGGTATTTTCCAAATAATGTACAATGTTTTTAAAAAAGTCCCAAGCTTGTTGTGTTGTACAATTAAGAAGATTAGATTCCCAGTTTATGTTTTGTAAGTATTCTTTGATTTTAGAAAAATTTGCTTTATTATAGTTTTTTATACAATATAATTTCCTTTGTGTAGTTTTCAACTGTTGAATTTCAAAAAGAATAGATGAATGATCACTGGTCCCAAGTGGATCCCAAATCTGTAAATTGCTAATTTGTTGCTCTATGTTAGTAAATAATAGATCCAAAATATTAGGATCTCAAGTGGGTTCAGTAGCAAGTTGCTGTAATCCAATACTAACTACCACATCTATTAGTCCTTTCTCGGCAGAGGACTGTCCTGAGAATGAGTCCCAGTTAATATGAGGGAGGTTAAAGTCACCAAATATTACAGTATCTTGAGATTCTGAAAAATGTGTAATTTCTTTAAACATATCAGTTGTGTAATCTGAATTTGCAGAGGTAAGTCGATAGATGTTACCAATAGTTATATAGGACTACTCCTTCAATAAGATTTTAACCCATGTACTTTCCAAAGGAAAGGGAGAACACACTTCAAAAGAAGGAATATCACTTCGTATGTACATACAAACTCCACCGCCTTGCTTATCTAATCTGTTTTTATGGTATAACTTATAAACTGGAATTTCTCTGGAACAAATTGAGGATGCATACCACCAAGTTTCAGTTACTCCCACCACACCTATATTTAAAGTTTTACATTTGGCTTTGAGTTCTGCTAATTTGAGTTGGTTTAAAGATCTTGCATTCAAAGCTAGGAATTTACATTTAGTTGTAATAATATTTTGGTAAGTATTTAGAGACTTGGGAATAGACCCATTCCCCCCATTGTTTTTAGTTTAAACAATGATTTATGATTTTAGTGATACTTTTCCCCATAAGTGTACTACCCCTATGACTGAGATGTAAACCATCCCAGCAAAACAAGGAAGAATGATCTGAAAATGATTCTCAGTGGGTAATACAGGGTATATTTTGCTTAAAACACCACTTTCTCAGCCATTCATTTAGGGCTTTGATTTTCTGCGTCATGGTAGATGTTGCTTTCGGGACAGGTAGAATTTCAAATATACATACACAGCATCCCCTATCAAGTAACAGGTTACATAATGCCACATAGTCCTGTTGTAACTGATTAAATGGGGTGTTGTTTATATCATTAACACCAGCATATATGATAACCAGTGGATTTTCCCCCACATTTTGTAAAATTTTAGGCATCATGGAGGTAATGTCAGATACCCTGGCCCTACGGAAGCTAGAACAAGTGCAGTTGCTCTTGTCACTATTGCATACTGCCCTGTCAATGTGTTTAATGACTGAATCTCCCAGGACTAACACTTGTTTTGAGACAGTAAGGGTACAAGAATCAGAAACAGGTGATTGTTTAACACACTCTGGAGTGATTAACTTAATAGGTATTGATTTGGTAGCTTGAGCCTTACTAGGACAAATATTCATGGGTATTGACTCCTGATTGAAAAGTGTTTTTAAACCATTATTTTCAACAGAGGGTGATGAACAGGATAAATCATGTAGCACTTCATTATTTGATACAGTCAATTGCTCAAACCTATTACAAGTTTCAATAGGGGCACTATTGTGTATTTGACCACCCCTCCTTTTTTTAAGAGGCTTTGTGACAATGGTCCAGTCATCATTATCATGAGAAGAGGGTGGATAATCATCCACCTTATAAGAGGGAGCAGAGGCAACAGGATTACTAGTACTAGTCGTTACAATTGTCTCCTCATCAGGAGGCATAATTGATAATTAATTAATTAATCAATGTATTGAGATAAAAGGCTGAGTGAGACACTGCTCTGCTCGGCCATCTGTCTGCTATATATAATATTATGTTAGTGTGATTTTGTGAACTAACTGATTGTTGAGCCCCGTGAAATACGGGCAGAGGGACCACTGTCCAGAAAGTTAAAACACTCCTTTTAAAACTGTGTCTCCACACTACTAAATACATGTGGGCTGATTTTAAAACTTAAGACTTGCTTCTACGGGGCTAAAGCAGGCTCGGGGAGCCCTCAGTCGCACTTCCGGGTCGGGAGCTATATATAGAATGAACTTTGCAACTGCAAACACTTAGATAAAAGGCTGAGTGAGACACTGCTCTGCTCAGCCCTCTGTCTACTGTCTACTATATATAACATTGTGTTAGTGTGATTTTGTGAACTAACTGATTGTTGAGCCTTGTGAAATATGGGCAGAGGGACCACTGTCCAGAAAGTTAAAACACTCCATTTAAAACTGTGTCTCCACACTACTAAATACATGTGGGCTGATTTTAAAACTCAAGACTTGCTTCTACTGGGCTAAAGCAGGCTTGGGGAGCACTCATTCGCACTTCCAGGTTGGGAGTTATATTTAGTGCATTAGAGCAAGCGGGGCGAGCGCTTGACAAGCGCGAAGATACATGCAAAGACATGGACGTCCTTGCACGTGTTTCACGTGTTTAGTGCGTATAGCGAGAAATATCCCATTCCTCACTAGGTGAAACTGTGTTTACATCAGGGTAAGATTATTGCTTCCCATTTACTGAGAAGACTTATAATTCTACATCAATATGGATGATTTGTATAAACAGTGTGTCCGTTGCAGGATGTTTGGTTTAGATATTTCAGATTTTGAACCTATTTGTCAAAACTGTGTGCTGATATCTTCTCTTCTCTTGAAGACCAAATCTCTGGTCTTCATAGTCAAAAACCAGCAGATAGTGATATAACTAGTTTAGAATCTTTTATTGATCAAGCAGTTGAACATTTTATTTCTGGAAATTCTCCTGCGGCTGTTTCCGTGTCTGAACCCAAAAGTTCAGAATGTATAAACTTTCAAAACCAGTCTGATGGGGAAGATTGGGCTATGATTCCTAAATTAAAAATCAAATGTGGGGGGTGCAAATACATAAGGCTTTCCAAATTCCATTACAAAATAGTTTCTCAGCACTAAAAGATATTACATCTCAGGAAACAATTATTTCCCCAAACACATTGGTAGATTATCCAAAGTTAAGTACTAATAACACTTTGAGACCTATACCATTAGGAACTACTATGTCAAAAAATAACACCCAGAAAAGACAAAATGATCTAGTACCAACTGTTTCTTCCACTTTGGATACTCCATGTTGACATTTACCAGTTTCCAAAACTCCATCCTTAATGTCTAAACCAGTTGGGGCTCCAAATCTTGTAGATGTTACGAAACAGATATTTGTTCTTGTTGATTCCCTTGTTAAACACTTGGATAGGGCTATTTGCAACCCTGACAAATTAAATCAAACTTGTTTTAGCTTTAAGGGGGCAAAGATAAGTGACATTACAACCAGGATCCCTGGCCCAAATCCTTTTGTTATAATTCATGCAGGTGTAAATAATATTAAAAAAAAATTTACTCTTAATAAATTGAAACAGGATTTTGTGGCACTTAACAACTTGCTTGTAGATAGGGGTTGTACAGTTTGTTTTTCAGAAATGTTACCTGTTCCCAGAGCCACTCAGGATTTGACTTTAAAAATTAAATCTGTTAACAACTGGCTTAGAAAATGGTGTATTGGACAGAACATTCATGCTTAACCCATTGGGAAAATTTTGTTGATAAGTCACCCTTGTATTGTTGGGATGGTCTGCATCTGAGTAGAAGAGGCAGTACTATGCTGGGCAAATCCTTTCTGAACATCATAAATAACCATTTAAAGTAACAAAAAAGGGGGAGAATGGGAATCAACCCATGTCTCTAATTAAATCTAAGACACAGTCACCAACAACTTTTAAAATTCTATTGTTAAATGCTCGTTCTCTTAATATGTATAAACTTTCAGAACTGGAAGCAAAAAGCAAATTATTGAATTTAGCTCTAATTGCAGTGACTGAAACTTAGTGGGACTCTCATTCCCAGTGGAGCCCACATTTAATGGGCTATCGACTCTATCACAAAAACAGAGTCCAAAAAAGGGGTGGGGGGTATGTCTATATATTAGAGATGATATATGGGTGATAGTACAACCTCAGGGACTCCAACAAATAACAATTGGAAATTGGTATAACCCCCCATCATGTGACCCTAATACATGGAAAGCACTAATGAACGATCTTACCCATTTTACAAGTCTAAAAGATGCACTAATATCGGTCGATTTCAATATGGCTCATATGGTCTGGGCCTCAAATTCAGGAAATAACAACCACGATTGTGAATTTCTATCTGTATTGACAGACAATGGATTAGTTCAACTAATTTCATCTGCTACTAGAGGTACTAATATTTTGGACCTCCTTATTACTAATATTAGTCACAAAATATCCAATATACAAATTTTGGATCCCCTGGGCAACAGTGATCATTTCTCTGTGTGCCTTGGGGTGTTTGGGCTTTACATTCACCTCATTCCATAAGGAAATATGCTGAAATGGGCACAGTATAGGAGAATGGGTTGAACTCTTGGGGCAAAGGGTCCAGGGTGCACTTTGATGCCTGTCAATGGCTACAGGGTGGGGGTGGGGGTGAAATGGCATGAGCATTACTGTCGACAATCCCAAGTCACACCCCTGACACCTGTCAGTCCCTACAGGGTAGGGCGTTATGGTCAAAAACCCTAGGGAGTTTCTTGGTATTTTTACTCCAAGTTTTCCACATGGGTTTTTTGTGACCTCACTACATGAACAGTGACACTATCAGTTTGTTATGGGAAAGGTGATTTTGCAGAGCGACTGCACCATTTGGCTCCACAGGTGCAAAAACACATTTTGAACAGGATGTGAAAAGTGACAGGTGTACTGTTCATGAAGAGGTGTAAAAAATGGCATTGCTGAAAATCTGGAGTGAAAATATACAAAAACTGGTGTAGTCATGAGCATGTGTAAAAACTGCTCAACGTACACCCGTAATGTAAGTAGTTTGGGGATTTTTTACAGCAGATTTTCAACACAGGCATTTTGGGACCTCTGCTCATGAACAGTGTCACTGTGATTTTCGTAATCTGTACTGAACACTAATTTCCCACAGCGACCGCACTATTCTGCACCGGAAGTGCAAAAACACGTTTCAGCCAGGGTATGAAAAATGACAGCTGTATTGTTCATATGGAGGTGTGGAAAATGTCAATGTTGAAAATGTGGACTGAAAATATTACAAATTCTTGAACTTATGAGGGTGCGTGGAAATTGCGCAATGCATGCTCGTAACAGAGTCATTTTATGGACTTTTGTCACCAAATTGTCAACATAACCATTTTAACACCTCTGCTCATGACCAGTGTCACTGTGATTTTCTTACTGTGTCCTGGACATTGATTTCACACACCAATCGTGCTAATGTACGCTACATGTGCACAAACACATTTTGGGCTAGATATGAAAAATGACAGCTGTACTATTCATAAGGAGGTGTGGTGAAAAGGCAATGTGGAAAATCTGGAGTGAAAATATTTAAAATTCTCAAAGTTACAAGCGTATGTAGGAACTTCGCAATGCACCCTACTAAAACAGTCATTTTTGGGAATTTTTCCACCAAGTTTTCAGCATAGGGTTTTTGGGGGTCTACCTCATGAATTGTGACACTGTCATTTCATTACTCAGTCGCGAAAGCTGGTTCCGCGTAGTGACCGCAAAGTCACCTTTCGGGACCAAATAACAAAATGACAGTGACTGAGTTCATGAGGTGGGCCCCCAAGAACCCCATGTTGAAAAGTTGGTGAACAAATTCCCAAAAATGGTTGAGATATGCACCAAAGTTTTAAAAAAAACATTTATGCCATTATATAGCTTATTGCAATTTCTTCAGTTCATGGTCGGCTTTAAAGAGTCCAGACATGTTCCTGGTCCACTGAAGATCGTCGCACCAGCCTCCAGTGGTAAGTATGGGGTCGGGGGTGTGTGGGGAGGTGGGTGCGCAGAGGGTGGATGTGGGTTGGGGGAGGGGGCAAGACAATCAATGAGGGACCTTTTTTTTTCAGGTGTTTTTTACACTATGAGACTTTTGCCACACTGGAGTGGGCTCCCAGCATGGCAGCGAGAAAGTATTTTTTTGGGGGGACAGTGGAGCCAATGGGGGATTGGGCACCCCCGTCGGCCATACAGTCTTTTATCACACTGGGGTGGGCTCCCAGCGTGGCACCAGGAAGTCTGTTTGAGGCAGTGGAAGCCAGCAGGGTTTGGGCACCCTGTCGTCCATACGATGTGCATGGGGAGGGATGCATGAGCCCGTTGGGGTGGGCTCCCAGCATGCTACTTTGGTATTTGTTGAAGGGGAGTAGACAACAATGGAGCTGTCTATGACAGCTGTACAGACGCAGTGCAGAGTGTAGGCACTTTGCATACTGCCGACAGCAGTATGTAAATTGCCTACACGTTACCACTGCTGATTGCAGCAGTGTTTTGCTTTCAGATGTATGCCACTGCATCTAAACAGCTGTCATAGACAGCTCTGACATTCATTGGTGTGGTGCAGTCGCACCTGCAAAAGGGAGCAGGGCATTGGAAGTGGGGGAGGCAAACCTACGAAAACTCATATAGTGGCACTATGTTTCTTGCACATGCGTGCAAGCAAACATAAAAATTAGGAGTATAATTTTCTAGATGATCTCTCAAGTAGCAGGAAGCAGAATACACCCTTTATTACTGTAAAGTGCACCAAGTCTGGGGTGAAGCTTTTGGGGGATGTCTTCCACATGCACAGAGAAATCAAGGTACCTGTCCAGACAGACCCAGAGGTACTTAAATGAGGAAACATCCTCAACAGTGCACCATCAAGAGTATAGAAGGAGGGGAGGGGAGGGGGTTGAGCCTAGTTATTGCAGCTTCCTCTGCAGATCTGGTATGTATCACAGAAACCTGGTTGGGAGATGACTCAGGCCCTGTGCTTGAGGTATCTATTCTGCTGGTTTTTTTGGTGGTGCATTGCCCTGAGTGACATTGGAGACAGGGCAGGGTAGCCATCTGCTTTAGACTGTTTTTGGACTGACAGCATACCCCACAGAAAATACCAGATCATTTGAAAGCATGGTGGTAAAGGGTGAGCTGGGTACTAGTTGCAAGATCATGCTCATATACTGTCCTCTAAGATATGGGCACAAATTCTTGAAGGAATGTGACACTTTCATGATTGATCTGGTAGTGGGGTCTTCTAGACTTTTGGTATTCTGTGACTTTAATTTATTTTTATTTTATTTATTTGTTCTAGAATTACAAATACCTTTGAGCTGAGGCTCTTTTACAAAGGTTCCAAGTCATTGGTACAATTGAGACAAAACATAAGCAAAGATAACAGTTTATAAAATTAAAAAACAAAAACAAACAAAAAAAACGCATAGTCTTGTAGAGGAAAAAGAACAATAAGGTGAAACTTTGAGGAGGAGAAAGGGAAAGGAGAAGGGTGAAATCAGGGACAGTAAGTGGATGGGAGAAAAGTGGACGTAGGTTGGGGAGGAACAGAGAGAGGAGAGGAGAGGTGGAAGGTGAGTAAGAATAGAGGTAGTGCAGCTGGGTGGTATTTGTCATGGGCCAGCAGTGGAGGTGAAGATAGGAAAGAGGGGGTGCTGGCAAAGTGCAGGAGTAGATGTGGATCCAAAAGGGCATCTTCAGCTGTGGAACCAAAAGACATGGTTAGCCACAAAAGTCACAGAGGTTGGAGGCAGTGTGTGTTAGTGCTTGTGTCAATGATGAAACACCTATTTTTGGAATGCAGTTCTTCCAGGTGATGTCTTCCCTGGGCTTCATACAGGCAGTTGTCACTAGTAGCCACCAGCATGGCCATGCCTTGGATCTGATTTTCTCATTTGGTTTTGAAATTAACGATATTAAGGTTGATCCAGTCATTTGGTAGGATTATCATGCTGTGTGATTCCGTGGAGGGTTATGACCAGAGCCCCTAGTGCTCTGCGGCAACATTTTCTGATTTCTGCAGCAGGGCTCCTTGGCTTCTGCGGCAGCATTTTCTGATTTCTTCTGCATGATTTATTTATTTCTCTAGCAGAAAGCAGTCCTGCCATTGGCTAAATCTGATGTATTGTCATCAATGACATCACATGCTGAGTGCAGAGGAGGGGCTTCAGGATAAACGAGATGGGAAAGAAAGCCTGACACTATGGAAAAACAGTATATTTGAATAAAAATTCACCAAAAACAATGAATTCTGTGGCACTATATATATTCTGCAGCACAATGCAAATTCTGTGGAAAATTCTGCAACTGCAGAATCACAGAATTCCAGGGGCCTTGGTTATGACCTGCCTTTTATGACAGCAGTTGACTTCCTAGCACCTCTTTGTGTTTGCCTCTTGATTTCCTGCAACAGGCCACAAGGGTTTGATGATGATCTGAGGAGGCTGAAGACAAAGGGCTGGAGGTTGGAGTACTGTAGGTGGAAGTCCCACTTGGAAGAGGATAAATTGGTGCTCAGGGCTCATTACTGTAAGTATCACTATGCAATCTCTCTGAAAAAGTCAGTACTCTTGCCATGTGTGATTGCTGCTAAAAGGAATCAGCCAGTTCAGCTCTTCAGCACTGTGTACAGACAATGAAATCCAGTTCATCTCCAGTCTTGCAGAGCCTTTTCTCCTAATAAATGTGAGGAATTTATCTGGTTCTTTTGGCACGGGTCATGCCTCGGCTGAAACCATGCATACAACAATGCCATATGCAAAACAGCGTATGGCAAAATAAGGTTGGGACACAATGCTGACCTCACCACCATTGCGCACACCATTGGCAGTAATGCCAAAATCTGTGTTTATGCAGGGGGCTGCGCTCCCACTCCCCAACTAAATTAATCAACTATGAGAGGGGGGTGTGGAGCAAGGGGAAAAAGGAAAATTCAGTAGCAGGGAACTTTTTTTCTTTTTTAACTATCAGGAGACTGGGAATCAAACCACAATCTTCAGGTCTCCACTACACCAGGTGCTTGAGCCTTACCCACTCCACCACAGGAACGACTCAACCAGGTACAGCACTTCTGGCATATTTACTCATTCCTCCAGTTTCTATTGTGTGACAGGGGTAGCGGTAGTTTCCTATCACTATTATACCCCTGTTGCTGTACTGCATTCCGTGTTTTAGACCACACGGTTATTCATGCACTATTTCAGTAGCACTATATTCACTCGGTACCATTTTTTTCTAGGTAAGGTGTCTTCCATTGAGGCTGGGATATTCTCAAGCAGCCTGTCATCAGCTGACAGTACCCAATTATTGATGGACAGAGGAACTCCGTTTTTTATGGGCAGAGTTTAAGCCAGTAATGTGGATGATGTCCTCCAGGTGGTCTCTGCACTGTGTCCCATATTCTGTATGTTGGACCCTGGGCTGACCCAGCTTCTTTTATAGTGCTGGGATTCACTCAGTCTGACTGTTGTGGAGATCATTAGGTGTTCCCTTCTTTCCTCTTATCTTTCTTAAGAAATCTTCTCTGGACACTGATAATCTCTCCAACTACAGGTCCATCTTGAACCTTTCCTTTTTTGGGGAAGTTGCTTGAGAATGTGGTGGTGGTGGTGTAGCTGGAACAACACCTGGAGAAATATGACATCTATGAACCTTTCCAGTCTGACTTCTGGCATTGCCATAACATAGAGACTGCTCTAGTCAGGGTGCACCATGATTTCTTTCTAGTGAGGGATAGTGGATGTCATTCCCTCCTTGTCCTGTTTGACCTTTTTTAAGCCTTTGACATGTTGGACCATGAGGAGCTTTTGGCTCATTTGAGGCATTATGTAGGGCTCACAGGGTTGATGATGTGGTGGTTTGAGTTCTACATGTCAAGCAGGGTGCAGCGGGTGACACTTGGCTTTTTTATATCAAGCAGCACTGCACTCTGCTGTGGAGTGCCTCAGGGGTCACCTTTAACTCCCATGCTGTTTGCCATGTACATGCTGCCATTGGAGAAGATCATTAGACACTAAGGCTTATGCTGATGATATCCAGCTGTATGTGTCTTGTGCCACTGATGATGGTGTGGTTGTTTTGAAATTGAGCAAGTGCCTTAGGTGAATTCAGGATTAGATGGTGGCCAGCTGACTTAGATTAAACCCATTGAACACTGAGGTGTTACTGGCAGAGCTGGGTCAGCTGGGTTCAGCAGCGATGAGTCATAACGCCATCCTACCTGTACCTTCATTGGATGGCATGACACTTGGAGCTACAGATAGGGTGAGGAATATGGGGGTCATTGTGGACTCCAAGCTGACTTAGATTATCAGGTGTCACCTGTTGTCTGCAGTGACTTTTACAATCTGGGAAAAATCTTCCAGAAAAAACCCTATCTTGAACTGACTGACCTAGCAATGCTGGTGCATGCCTTTGTCACATTAAGGTTGGATTACTGTAATGTTCTGTACCTTCAGTTATCCATGAGGTTGCTGCATCATTTGCAAATAGTCCATAATGCAGCAGGCTGGCTAGTTGCTGGGACTCTCCGTTTCAGCATATCATGCTGGTTCTCCACACTTTTTACTGGTTGCCAGTGCAGTGGTGCATCAACTTTAAGGTGTGCTTGTTGGCATACAAGGCCCTGCATGGTTTGGGTGTGGGCTACCTGAAAGACCTCCTGGTACCTTGCACTCCTGGCTGCTCCCTCTGGTTCATGGAGGCAGACCTCTTGCCTGTTCCAAGATCTCATTTGAAATCCTTAGGTGATAGGGTGTTCAGATTGGTGGCCCCAGTTCTTTGGGTGAAAAATGTTCCTTCACCTGTCATTTTTAAACATCTTTGAAAACTCACCTTATTACACTGAGTTCTGGGCTTGGTGCTGCTATGTAATCTTTCAGAGATTTTATATTTAGTGCTATTTATTGATTTTAATTAAGTTTATTGACTCTACTGCATACATTGTAAGGTGCTGAGAGCCCCAAGACTGGGCTCTGTATAAATAAAACTGCCTTGCCTAGTTAGTCACTGCCATGTGCCAAAGGTGATAGAGACTGTTTTATTGGCATTGAAGGCCAGCTGATTTGCCAGGAACCAATGAGGGTTGTTAGTAAAGTCTAGATGGAGCTGATAGTGAGCTCAGGGGCAAAGGATTTGGAAGCAAAGGGTATCATATCATCTGTTTACATATGGGTGGATGCAGATAAGCAGGCAGTGGGGAGACCAGTTAGGAAGATTGAGAAGAGTATGTGGCCAAGAATGAACTGTTGGGGCACACCAGAGCTGATGGGGGTGGTGAAAGATGGATTCTCCAATCCAGAAAGCTTTATACCCGCCCTGAAGTTAGAAGTGGAACCACCCAACTGAGGAGACAGAGATCCTCTCTGCCTTGAGCCTGTTCAGGAGAAGGGGGTGGGAAACAGTATTGAAGGCTTTGGACAATTGGACAAAGATGGAAGAAGTGACCAGGCTCTTATCATGCCTGTAAGAATGGATTCAGCTCAGTAAGCCAGAGGAGGCAGGTGGAGGTGGCGTAGAGCTTCTGAAAGCCAGACTGGTAATGAGCAAAAAGGTGGAAGAATCAAAGATGAGGGAGAACTGGAATAACAGGAGGTGCTCATGGAGCTTAACTTGGCTGATATTTTCCAGGAGAGGTGAAATTACCCATTTGGCAAGGGGGATAGCTGTAGCTTGTTTCCAAGAATCAGGAACAGAAACTAAGGAGAATAAGAGATTGAGAAGGGAGTTAGTAGGTAGAGTAATAGCAGGGGCAGAGAGACATAGAGGGTTGGGGTCTAGACCATCGGGGTCACACCCTTGTGAGGGTATAAAGACAGGAGGGCCTTAAGGGATGCAGCTGGAATGGTAGGGTAGTGAGACAAGGAGAAGGGGTTGGGAGGAGGAAGAGGGGAGGGACTGGGCACAGGAGGTAAAGAAGGAGGAGTTGAAATCAGACAAAATAGAGGTTAGAAATGGGAATATCACTCACCTTTAGAATGGCGAGAGGGGACTGGGTTGGGGGAGAGAAAAGGGCATGAATGACCTCTCAGAACTTGGAGAGGTGATTAAGGTTGTGCTAAAGCATGAATGTGAACTACTTAGACTTAGAAAGCCTAGTAGCTATAGTACAGACATTGCAAAGGGTCCAGTACTTGATTATATTGAAAGGGGAGCCAGAGGACTTGTGAATCCACCAGGCAAGGTCTGGCAGATGGAGATAGACCAGCAAGTCTGCTGTGATCCATGGGAGGAGAAACCTTGGAGCCTGGTTTCTCTAAGGGGGGCATGTAGATCCCAGGCAGACATGAATTTGGAGTTGAAAAATTGGAGGGCAGAATAAATGTTGCTGGCTATAGAGATAGGCAATTAGTCAGCAGCCACCAGGTCAGTGG
Organism: Neoceratodus forsteri; assembly: GCA_016271365.2. Lineage (NCBI taxonomy): Eukaryota > Metazoa > Chordata > Ceratodontiformes > Ceratodontidae > Neoceratodus > Neoceratodus forsteri. Next base: position 17,989,261 of record JADMNL010000034.1, on the reverse strand, counting down.
GGAGGGAGGGCATGTCCAGTGACCTGAAGGACCACAGCTGGATGAATTTAGGGAAGCTTTGGGATGATGAATATTATGTACACAGTAGACAATATGGTGGTCACTGGTCACTGGGGGTGTCGGGGAAGGTACCAGCATCCACAATACAGTGGGAATGGGAGGTGAGAATCCAGTCCAGGAGGGAGTTATTGAGGGATATGTTATTTTGCCAGGTGGGGGTCAATGATAAGCTGGATAAGCTGGAGGGACTTCATGTTTTGGTGCAATTTATTTGGAGAGGGGGGGAGAAAATATCAAAGTTAAAGTCACCAAGGATGAGAAACTCAATAGATGAGGCATGGATTGGAGAAGGTAATGGTGAGAAGCTTGGTGACTGAAGGTGGGGACAAATCAGAACATTAGTAGTTACCAGCAATGAACATAAGGGTTAGGGCATAGAAGTCAAGGGAGAGCTTGAGGAGGAGCAACTCATTTGCAGATGGGGGGAGACAGACAGCACATTTTCAAACTGGATGCAAGAGAGGCAGACAGCAACACCACAACCCCACTTAGTGTGAGGGCCATGACTCTGAAATCACCAGCACATCAGGGACAAGAATGACAATGAGCTGTTACAGCTGGTCAATCTTGGGGAGGAGGCTTCAGACATTGAGGTAAATCACTCTAAGTCCTTTGGAGGAGATGAGAAGCAGATGATTGGGCAGGGCCAGGATTAAGCTCAACATCACCTGCTACTATAAGCAACAGGGAAATGATGAGTTTGAGGGAGCCTGTAAGTTGCTTGTGGAGAGAGGAGTGGGAGGGTGTGTGTAAAGAGGATGAGAGGGCAAGGAGAGAAGAAGGCACTTGATGGCTTCAAGGTGAAGCCAGACAGAAGGGAGGAGACTGTAACTGAGGAAGCTAGGGGGAATGGGATACGGGTGCCAACTTGCAGGAAACTATTTGGTAACTCTGTCCTTTTATGCTGTATGCCTGCGGCCCATGTGCATGCACTCATCTGTGCATGACAAGATGATGTTGATAACATCAGACATCATGATGTCATACGTCATGATGATGTCATGACATCATGATGCTACAGGCATCAGCCCTCGACTTGGGCTCACGACGATTGGAGGTCCGACCCTGACCCAAGCCATCCATGCACCATTCGGCTGCTTGCCCTCCCAGCTACAGGTATGCCGCTAACTACTCCCTGCTGACTCATATTCCAAGCACGCTAAAACTATTGGTTGATCCTGGCTGAAACCAGAAGTTTACAGGCTGGCTTCTTCATTCAGCTTCCTCCTAATTGGACGTCTGAGCTGAACACCTGCAGACCTCAGCGCTCGGCACTCTGTTTAAATTTTAACAGCGCTACTAAACCCAGTCCCTCACTGTGCTGGGGTCATATTTTGAACTTAATTTTTTTGAACCTAATTTGTAATTAACAGAAGTCAGGGATGTAAATTACTAGACTTCTATGATTTACTGTGATAGTGATGAAAAATAATGCAGTTAATTGTCAGTTATAGCTGATTTACATTGATAAGGCTAAAAGATTTCAGTGACTGCAACTGCTATTAATAACTATGACATAATAATAAAATACATAAAAATGCCATCATTTAAAAAACAAACACCAAGCTGGCCCGGTGGTGCTGAGGGTTGAGGCGCTGGGCATACACACCTCGCACCATGCCAGTATTTGGAGTTCGAGAGCGAGCTCAGGTCATTGGGGTTGGCGGGGAGATAGGCTGCAGCATCCGGTGACAGCTCGCCTTCTCTGGGGGTGGGGGGACTTCTAGCTGGTGGTGGTGACTCCAGTGGGAGCTGGGAAGTGACAGCAAGCGGTGTTCTTGGGTATGATTGGTTGCAGGTGTGGGCGGCAGCCAATCAGCCTCAGAGACTGCTCCTTGAGGAAGGAGGGGGATGTGGTTGCAAGCAGATGCCTTGATGCACGCACGTAGTGTCCCATGGGGGAACATGGGAAAAAATCCCCTCAGAGCTGTAGATGAAGGAACGCCAAGCCGGGCACTGATGTGCCAGCACCTGCCCGGGACCCTGACAAGATTAAAGTTTTGGGGGTTCCCTGACCCCAACCGCACCCCAGGGGGGTTTCCACCACATGATGGAGGCACCAGAGGTTGCAGGTGGGTGCTGGCAGGGGCAGGTTAATGGGCATCTGAGGGGATGATGCTCTGTGGGGCAGGAAGGAGGAAAAAGAGAAATATCAAAAAAACAAACAAACACCAGAACCTAGCTAAATGGGATCTGTTTAGCTAGATTCTGATGTTTGTTTCTTAAATTAAGGGGCTGAAATACCTCTTCTAGGCACCTCAAAATCCCGGGTGCCCAGCTTAGTGAGAGGAGCCATTGACCCGCATTCTCTGTATGAGAACAATGGGACTTTCTTGAGTTCTGCAGCCACAGCTGGAACTAATACTGCAGGCTGGTCTAGGAGCAGTGATTCATCATTTCTCTGGTGTCTAGTGGTGCCCCTCTCACCCTCCCATCATGGTCCCCTAATGTAGGTAATGTTTCCCTGGTGTCGAGTGGTGCCCCCTACACTCTGATCACCATCCTTTTATGTATGATATGTTTGTCTGGTGTCCAGTGGCACCCCCACACTCCAATGTGGCCCCCTTATGTATTATAATGTTTCCCTGGAGTCTGCTAGCATCCCCAACCCTCCGATCACCATCCTCTTATGTATTATAATGCTTCCCTGGTGTCTAGTGATGCCTGATCCTCTGATCACCATCCCCTTATGTAATGTTATGATTCCATGGTGTCTAGTGGTGCCTCATCCTCCAATCACCATCCCCTTATGTAATGTAATGATTCCCTGGTGTCTGGTGGTGCCCTCCACCTTCTGATTGCCATCCCCTTATTTATTGTAATGTTTCCTTAAAGTTCAGTGGCACCCCTCACTCTGCTCACTATCCCCTTGTATATTATAATATTTCCTTGGTGTCTAGTGGCGGCCCCCACCCTCTGATCACTGTCCCATAATATATGTTGTTTCCCTGGTATCTATTGGTGACCCCTCCCCACACACACACTCTGAGCACAATCCCTGAAATGTTGGCTGTAATAAAGAAAACCATCCCTCAGTTTTTAAAAAACTGGTGAAAAAGAAAATGGTCCCTCACCAACCTGACTCCACCACCCCAACCTCTTATTCAGTACTCACCACCTAACACCCTCCCACAGCCCCTACACACCCTTACTCACCTGAACAGGTCCCACAGCATAAATCCACTCTCCAATCGAAGATACGTTTTGCTGCAGGAACCAGTGAGTGCAATACGGGAAAGTGAGGTAAGTGTAGTTCAATGTGTTTCAATGAGGTTTTGAACTTTGGTGCACATTTTTGTTATTTTTGTTTATTTACACCCCAAATTTTCAACATGGCCTTTTTGGGAGCCCACCTCATGACCAATGGTGATGGTAGTATGCCAATCAGTCCTGAAAGACAATTTTGCTGTCATTTGGCAAAATCACTTTTCAGGCAGGATTTGAACATTTTCACTGCCATTGTTCATGATGTGGGGTCCCAAGAAGGCAATGTTGAACAGTTGTGGTAAAACTTTGTAAAGGTGTCAAAGTTATGAGTGTACGTTGAAATTTGTCTATGCTCTCTCATAACTTTAGTAGTTTTTGATATTTTGATCCCAGATTTTTAACATAGCCATTTATTCACATCACCTCATGAATGTGACAGCTGTCATTTTCCAAATCCTGTCCAAAATGTGCGTTTACACTTGTGGTGTGAAATTACATTTTTAGTTCTGCAGAATTTTCACGTACCGGTTTCATAAGGTGGATTAACAGAAAGGCTATGCTGAAATTTTGGTGTACAAATACGGTAGGCATTCATTTGAAAATAAAATGAAATGAAATAAAATAAAATGCCCAGATTATGACTGAATGTTGCAGTAAGGGAAAGGAGAATTGTTTAACCAGGAAAGGCACACTAAGCCAGAACTTGTTGCCAGGTGTGACCTGGGAGCACAAGGAAGTTAAATGACTTGCTTAGGGTCACACAGTATACAAGTGGGGGCTGACGGGATTCAAACCCAGGCCTCCAGATTTTCAGCTCAGAGCCTTAGCCAGTACACTATACTGCCTCCAATAATTGTATTTCAATGTTCACTTATAACTTTGCTAATTTTCAATATTTCCACTCCAAAATTTCAACATAGTCATTTTTCCGCATCACATCACAAACATGATAGGTGTTATTTTTTTAAATCCTAGATGAGACATCTTTCCACACTTCTGGTGCAAAATGACATTTCATCCAATATACTATAAAAGGTACATGTCATGATTATAAGGACAGTCATGAAATGATTATCTTGAACATTTGGGGTCAAACATTTAAAATAAACTGGATGCATGAAGAGTGAATGTTTAAAGAGTAAATGTGCCAGGTCCTGCACTTCTATAGCTGGAAAAATTCTTCCCATGGCACAGGGACAAAAGGGCCCTGAACATCTGCACCTGTTCACGCAGGTCCTGAAGGGATCTGTGTGAATGAGGATATGATTCCACTATCTTTTTTTTTCCATAATAATTTTTATAAGGTTTAACATATATAAAATAACAGAACCATCTTAGAAAACAAAACAAAAATACAAGATATAAAGAGGAATAAGTTAAACATTAAACATTATAATCATTTACATAGAGTTTAGAATTAGTGACAATTGTAACATATTTTAACCGAATATATTGTGGCTTGACCAAACACTGCTCAGAAAGAAAAACATGTCCTAATAAGGTAAAATTCAGATGTATTCTGATAGAATGTTCACTAATTTATTGCATGTGCAGAAGTAAACTACTACATATTCAAGAATGGTGATCAAATTCTCTGTAGGATATCCAATTTATCATCCAGGGAATAACAGATTTTCTCATTATTAAATAGAAAGGCCATCTCATTATACCATTCACTCAAAGCTGGCACAGAGGCACCTTTCCAGTTTTGTAGAATATGTCTTTTAAAACTAAGAGACGCGTGAGAGATCCATATTTTTTGATATTTATCTAAGATTAGGGATTCTGGGAATATCCCTAGAATAAAGATCAGGGGAGAGGGTGGGATATGCTGTCCTGTTACTTTACTGCAAAGAGGCAGAATTAAATTCTATGATTTCTGAATCATTGGGCAGTTCCAGAGCATGTGTACCATTCCTGCCCTGGGGCATTGACATCTCCAGCATTTGGAATCCTTTAGATATCCCGTAGAAATATTTAAAAAAAAGAAAATTCTTTGCAAAAAAATCAAAACATAAATAATTCACCAATTAGGGTAATGTAACTCCACAAAATAAGGGAAATGTGGTATTAGGGTTTAACCCTAACTCCCCAACCCCATCACCCAGGCAGCATAAAGAAAAAATAATTATGGTTTTGGCTGTCTTGAGTCTTGGTAAATCAGGGGTTGGGTCTTCCTTGGGGCTTTCAGTCCTAATGCTCACCCCATTCTGTGAGCAAATAAGGTCAGATGTGATCTGTTTTCTTCAGGCAGGACCCACAGGTTGTTGGCAACATTTGGGAAGACACAGTTCTGCATGTTTAAACACTGTATCAGAATAGGGTGAGCACTAGGGTTGAAAACCCCAGACCCCAAGGAAGACTCCACCCCTGTTTTGTCAAGATTCAGGACAGTCAAAATTGTAATGATTTTTCCCTTTTGTTGCTTGGGAAATGGGGTGAGGAGTTAATGATAAACCCTAATGCCACATTTCACTACTTGTGTGGCATCAGGTTATCATAAGTGGTGTGTTGATGTTTTTTTTTTTGCAAAGAATTAAGATATAATCAAGAATGGTCTGGTAGTGTTCTGCTTTAAATAGCACACCCTGTCAGTATTGGAAATACAAGGGAGTTGCTTTGGATTGGCCAATATAGCTCATACATAAGCCACTTTGTAACATGACTGTGAGCAAGACACAAAAATAAGCAGCAGCGATTGGATAAACAGCAACAGGTGATGACTAAGCAACCATGGATTAATTCCACAGTAGAACCATGGTTGCTTGTGTAGTCCCAGTATGCGCCACATTAAAATATATGGCAGAATTCTCTGCTTTTCCCACCCACCACCCAGTGGATCACCATTCACGAGTGAATCAGAGAAGGAGAGCAAGGATCATTTCAATGTGAATTTTTGTCTATGTGGATTCTGAAACATTCTGAAGTTATAGCCATATTTATAGATCTGTTTAGTTACCTTTCTTAACATATCATATCAATAACATATGAAACCATTCAGTACTGTCGATGCCGTACTATTGTCACAGTTAAAAAAAAAGTAAACTGAATTTCTAAATCTGAAAATAGTAGACATCTGTTGAAATGTAAACATTGCTTCTGTGTCTTACTGAAATGTGCATAATAATGAGATATGGTGACGTTTTCAATCCCACAATGCATAGCGAATTATCAGTGGAAGCCAGTTTATGTTTTTTTGAGCATCTATGCAATGTCCCTGTAAGTAATTAAACAAATGCAAAGCAATATTTCTAAATATGAACACCATTCAATTATATAGCAGTCTTGTTCAATAATACCTGCATACACCCATAATATATGTAATAAAAGCTCCACTGAGCACAATGTTCACTATGAATACAATGTTAAGTATAACAAATATCATAAGTGTATCTGTTTTTTTTCTCCAGAGTACCTAACCATTACAATTACTAAATGTACTTGCTCCTAGATATGCTTGCCATGTTACAAGTGCATTAAATAACTCCAGACCATGGTTCTACTGTGGAATTAATCCATGGTTCGGTGATTGGATTCACTTGGTCGCCTAATCCCTCCCCCCAACCATGGGTTAATTCCACAGTAGAACCATGGTCTGTTGTGGTTTAATGGTTTCATAGCACTTTCATCTTAGTCATTGGCATATTTTAAGAATGTGGTCACTTTAAAAAAACAGCAATCTCAGGGGCCCTAATATCTCTCAAAGTTCATAAAGTGTCCTTTCAACACTGCTGTCAGCATCAGTAGAAAAACGTAGATAAATATAGTCACTTTTGCTGTCCATTACCTGTCCTACGTCTAGACAACTAGACATCTCAGCTTGAAAATCATAGCTCTAGTTGGTGCATTATATTCCTAACATACAGTATTTATAAGATGAGCAACTAAATGAGTGCTGGCTTAAAACATCTAAAAAGGTGTACTTTTGGGGATAAACTGTAGCAAAAAGCATAGACATTTAGGAACACTACAGCTGCTTCCCCTCATTCATTTTTGCATGTGTGTCATTCCCTTATTTGTACATATCATGGTACACTGAGCAGACTGAAAGTATTTGCAGATAAGGTATAGTCATCACAGCCCACAACAATCTATTAATGCCATGGAAAACAAATAGGGCCATATCCTTCCTCTGGGTCTAATGTATGCCCCGTGGTTTGCAGTGGAATTGACAGACTACAAAATATCGGAAGGTGCAGTAAAAGATATCTAACATACTAACATACTAAAATGCCAGCAGAATAGGCCTAACAGTCTTTCGTGTCTGCTCGTTTGGTCAGCCCCCACCCTGGGTGCTGACCTTGCTGTCCCCTTGCCTTCTCTGGCTTCTCCATTCCCAGTTCGGATATTCTTGCTGCATTGGTTTTGCTTCCAGAACCCTTCCTGTAACTGTCCCACCCCTCTTGAACCCCTCCACTGTCTCTGCCTCCACCAGCCCCCTAGGCAGTGCATTCCATGGCTCCACCACCCTCTCAGTGAAGTAGCACCTCCTCCTTTCTCCCCTGAATCTTCCCCTCTCCAGCTTCCACCCATGCCCTCTAGTGGCCCCCTTCTCCTTCCTTCGAAGCACCTTGACTGTTCCTCCCCTATTTACCCTCTTCATGTACCTGAAGACCTCTATCATGTCCCCACGGTCCCTTCTCTCCTCAAATGTGTACATATTTAGCTCTTTGAGCCTCTCCTCATAGGTCCTGCCCCCCAAGCCCCAAATCATTTTGGTTGCCCTCCTCTGGACCCTCTCCAGGAGGTTAATATCCCTTTTTAAGTGTGGCCTCCAAAACTGCATGCAGTACTCAAGGTGCGGCCTCACCAAGCAGTTATACAGAGGGAGTATTACTTCCCTCCTTCTGGAGGTGATCCCCCTAGCGATGCATCCCAGCATCCTGTTGGCCTTGGCTGCTGCCCTCCTACAAGTCTCAGAGTTGTTCATGTTGACATCCACCACCACCCCCCCAGGTCCCTCTCAGCCATCGAGACTTGTAGCATTCCCTTCCCCAGGGTGTACACTTGGCCAGGGTTTCTGGCCCCCAGGTGGAGTACCTTGCTTTTCCCTGCATTGAACCTCCACTTCCACTTTCTAGACCATCTTTCCAGAGCCTCCAGGTCCCCCTGTAGGGCCACCCTCCCCTCCTCCCCATCCACCACCGCCTCCAGTTTTGAGTCATCTGCAAGAGACTCATCTCCTCCTGATTCCTGTCCTTATGTCAGATATGTAGGCGTTGAACAGAAGGGGCCCAGGACTGATCCTGTGGGACCCCACTAATGACCCTCCTTGGGGATGAGACTATCCCACCAACTCGACCCTCTGGGTCCGGTCCTGGAGCCAATTGCCTATCCATCTGATCATCTGGTTCCCCACCCCCATTTCTCCCAGCTTATCCAACAGGCCCATGTGAGGAACAGAGTCAAATGCCTTGCTGAAGTCTAGAAAGAGGACGTCCACTGGTCTACCCAGGTCCAAGGCACTCATCACGCAGTCATAGAACTCCACCAGGTTTGTCTGACACGATTTCCCAGGACCAATCCATGCTGTCTATCGTCCATACACCTGACTTATCAGGTCCCCAGCCTCTCTGACAATGCCCTCCATCACCTTGCCACCACGATGTCAGGCTGACAGGCCTGTAGTTCCCTACCTCCTTGGTCCCCCTTGTGGATAGGCACTATATCGCCACCTTCCAGTCTTGGGGCACCCACCCTGTCCTCAGAGAGATGGTGAAAAGCTCCGCCAGAGGTTACACCAGGACATCCATAAGTTCCTTCAGCACTCTGGGATGTAATTTATCAACCCAGTGCTTTCTCCGTCTTAAGGGAGCTGAGGGCTTCCCTCACTCTCTCTGTTGTGATTTCCACTTCCGGTGCCTCTTCTCTTCTCCTGCTAGCCTCCCTCACCTGCCAGTGATGCCTCCCCTCTCCCCAGACCCCCGATCGGTGAGGTCCCCCCTCCTCAGTATCTCTGTCTCCTCCCATGTGATGCAGCACCCCAATTTCCTTGGTGAAAACTGAGGTGAAGTACTCATTTAGCACCTCAGCCTGCTCCCTCAGGTCTTGTGCCCATCTCTCCCTGATTTAATCCTGCTAATCTGCCCCTTCACCTTTCATTTTTCCCAATGTATCTAAAGAACCCTTGTTCCCTCTCTAATTTCCTGGCCGGTTCTGCTCCTTCCTTGCCTTAGCGCCCTCACCACTCTAGTGGCCCTTCTAGCCATCAGCTCGTACTCCCTTGATCCCTTTCACTCCTTGAGCACTTGAATTGCTTATAGGCTGCTTTCTTTGCCACACCACCTCCTGGACCTCCCTGGTCCACCAGCAGGATTTTGAGCCCTACCGCATTTCGTCTTACTGTTGCACAGGTGCTGGTAGCATCCTGCACCCCTCTCCTGATGATTTCCCACCTACTATCAGCGTCCATATCTGTCCCAATCCCATCCAAATGCTCCTTAAGGATCCTTCCCATTTCCTTAAAATCCGCCCCCCTAAAGTCGGTTACTTCCATCTTTGTGCAGCCTTCTACCCCTCCTAGGTCCAGGCAGAACCAGACCGTGGCATGGTCACTCCCCGCCAATGGGTCCCTTACCTCCAGGCCCCCAATCTGGTCACTGTCTGCCAGGACCACATCCAGTACCCGCGCCTCCCTGGTCGGTTCCCTCACCTGCTGAGTTAGGAACGCGTCTTGAAAGACATCCAACAACCTCTGTTCCCTGGTCACAGAGGATGTCATAGTCTCCCAGTCTGTTCCTGGCATGTTTAAGTCCCCCAACACCACCACCGTTCCTCTGCCCAGTCTGCAGTGCCTCCCAACATCTGCCACCAGACTGTCCTCCAGCTCCTCTGCCAGGGCAGGGGGTCTATACACCACTCCTATTTTTACTATCTTGCCCCCCCTTGTTATCAAGGTGACCCAAATCGCCTCCACAGTTCCCTCTGCCTCCTCTACTCCCCCTATGTCAATGCAGTTTTTGACTATCATTGCTACCCCTCCTCCTCTTCCCTCCCCCCTGTCCTTCCTGAACATAGTGTAACCCTCCAGGTTCAGGTCCCAATCATGTCCTGCAGTGGCCCAAGTCTCAGTGACCGCTGCCACATCCACTGCTCCCTCAGTTAGCATCACCTGGAGCTCAGGCATTTTATTGCCCAAGCTCCTGGCATTTAGCAGGACTACCTTCCACCCTTTCCCTATAGTTCCATTTCCCCTGCTTGTGTTCCCATGGGGATTCTGTTTTCCCCTGGTCTGCACTTTGCCAGTCGGCCTTTTCCTACAATCCTCCTGGTCCCCAGAGGGGTGGAGACAGAGTCCCTCCTTTATCGGCACCCCCTTGACAACCTTTTCTCCCATCCCACCCCCTTCACAAGTTTAAACCCCACTTTTCACCAATGAACCCCTCTATTTTCAACTTAAGGATTCCCTTCCCCTCCAAATTGAGATGTAGTCTATCTCTAGCACACAGCTCCTTATCCTCTCAGGTCTCCCCCCTAATCCCCCATCAACCCATACCCTCTGGCCTCACACCACTCCCTGAGCCACTGGTTTATCTTTCCTATTACTCTCTTGCATACCAAATATTGTCTTTTATCTCTTTGCCTATTTAACATTCAGTAACCACCAGGTAATGCCTTGTTATGAATAGGTTACATACTATATAGAGTTGTGCTGACGCTGTCCATTAAGTACTGGAAATTTCAGATGGTGTACATTATCTATGTTTATAATATGGGTTGGGGAAAACAGCAAATGCTATTGGTGAAACAGCAACAGATGACCATGCATTAAATGCCTGTATACTCACAGTTGATGTGATGGTCCCTGATGCAGTATCCAGGGGTAGTCCGGCACTTGTTATATGCTGCCAAATTGAGTTGTGAAAGGCAGCCATTTAGAACTTGTATTAAGTGAAAGAGTAATACAGGACATTGTCACTCACTGCTGTTTCACCAACTGCATTTATTCATTTAGTCCTAAGTCCTGGAAGCAGTTTTGTGAGTGCCAGTAGGTTGGTGGCCCTGTATCTCTGAGACAATAGTGAGTACTCAAGCATGTTCCTCTGAGTGTCAGGAGATAGTAGAAGCCCCCCTCCCCTCCAATGAGCACACACCAGTAGATTTCTATCGTAAGTGGTACATTAAGCAAGTAAAGCATTTGGCCACTACATGGCTGACTGTCCCAATAAGTGGGACAGAGAGGGAGAACAGAAGGCATGGTGCTCATTGATGGTACTGTCCTGTATCCAGGGGCGTAGCTACAAGAGTACAAGGGGTGCAGTGGCACCTGGGCACACAAGGTTTTGGGGCCCAAATCATAATTCTGATGTTTATTCAAAACTGGGGAGGGGCCCTGTAACATTGCCTTGCACCCAGGCCACTGGGAATTTGCTACGCTACTGCCTGTGTCAGTTGGGGTGGTGTCAGGGCAAGTATGCAGCACAGTGGGAGCAGCAGACAGCTTGCAATCTCTGAGCAGTAGTCCTTGCAGGAGGTGTGTGATTCACACAGTACAATAGCTATCAGTGACACTTGCAAGTGGAGAATGTGTAATTAGACAGAGCTACAGACACACACAGAGGCATTCAAAAACAATCATTTGTCAATGCCAAATGTTTGCTTGCTGGCATTGGCATTGGTAGTGTAGGAGTTATAGAACTGTATAATAGGAATGGCAGTGAAGTACTGAACTGAAGCCAACCCTACCTCCACCCTGCAGATACTGACAGGCACTTGGGGGGTGCCTTTGGGTTGTCAGGCATAACGACCACGCCATTTCACCACACCCTACCCTGCAGACAATGACAAGTGTCATAGTGTGCTGTGGGGTCTTTGGCCCTTATGTTCACCCATTTCATCAGGAAATTACGGGGAGATGGGTGCTGTATAGGAGAATGGGGTGAACTTTGGGGTCGAAGAGTCCAAGAACCACCTTGATGCCTCTCACTGGCTGCAGGGTGTGGGTGGGGTTGGAATGGTATGAGCATTACAGGCGACAATCCCAAGTCACACCCCTGATACCTGTCAGTCTCTACAGGGTGGGGCATTATGGTAGGAAACCCTAAAGCCTCAGGTGTTCGTTGGTATTTTCACTCCAAATTTTCAAAATGTTTTTTTTGTGACCCCCATCTCATGAACAGTGACAATATCAGTTTGTTAGCCGAAAGCCGATTTTGCACAGTGACTATGTCATTTGGCACCACAGGTGCAAAAACACATTTCAAACAGCATGTGAAAAATGACAGCTGTACTGTTCATGAGGAGGTGTAAAAAATGGCAATGTTGAAAATCTGCAGTGAAAATATTTAAAAATTGGAGAAGTCATGAGCGTGCGTAGAAACTGTGCAATGCACATCCGTAATGTAATTATTTTGGGGATTTTTTACAGCAGATTGCCTACACAGGCATTTTGGGATCTCCGCTCATGAACAGTGTGACTGTGATTTTCTTAATCTATCCCGAATAGTGATTTCCCACAGCGACCATGCATTTCTGCGCTGGAAGTGCAAAAACACATTTTGGCCATGGTGTGAAAAATGACAACCATACTGTTCATAAGGAAGTGTGGAAAAATGCCAGTGGCGAAAATCTGGGCTGAAAATATTGCAAATTCATGAACTTACGAGGGTGCGTGGAAACTGCGCAATGCTCGCTCGTAACACAGTCATTTTATGGACTTTTGTCACCAAATTTTTAACATAGCCATTTTAAGACCTCTGCTCATGAACAGTGTCATTGTGATTTTCTTAATCTGTCCCGAACATTGATTTCGCACACCGACTGCGCCATTGTGCGCTACATGCACGAAACACATTTTTGGGGGATGTGAAAAATGACAACTGTACTGCTCATAGAGGTGGTAAAATGGCAATGTTGAAAATCTGGAGTAATATAAATTCTACGAACGTACGTGCGCGCATAGGAGATTTCGCCAATACCATTCATTAAATCGGTCATTTTTTGGGAATTTTTTCACCAAATTTTCAACATAGGGTTTTGGGGACCTACCTCATGAACTGCTTGACACTGTCATTTAGTTAATCAGTCACCGAAAAGGTGGTTCCATGCAGTGACTGCAAAATCACCTTTCGAAGCCGATTAACTCCATGACAGTGCCAGAATTCATGAGGAGGGAGCCCAGAAAACCTCATGTTGAAAATTTGGTGCCAAAATTCCAAAAAATGCCTGAGATATGCATCAAAGTTGAAAAAAACCTATTTATTCCATTATACAGCTTACCGGCATTTCTTCAGTTCATGGTCGGCTTTGAAGAGTGCAGATGTGTTCCTGGTCCACCGAAGATCATCTCACTGGCCTCAGAGGTAAGTATGGGGTTAGTGGGGGTGTGGGGAGGTGGATGCACAGAGGGTGGGCGTGGGTTGGGGAGCAAGACAATCAATGAGGGACCGTTTTTTTTCTTTTCAGGCATTTGTTTTCTTTTTAGGAAGATGGCACGGGACTTGTGCCATGCTGGGGTGGTCTCCCAGCATGGCAGCTGGAAGATTTTTTTGGGGGGATCAGTGGAGCCGACGGGGGATAGGGCACCCCCGTCAGTCATACAGATGTGTGCCACACTGGGTTGGGCTCCCAGCGTGGCAACTGGAAGTCTGTTTCTTTTGGGAAGGGTTAATTGAGCCAACAGGGGATTGGGCACCCCGTCACCATTCTCACTTATGCCATGCTGGGGTGGGCTCCCAGCATGGCACCTAGAACTCTGGGGGGGGTACTGAGCCGATGGGAGATTGGGCACCCTCGTCAGCCATACTGTGTGTGGCGGTTGGGGGGGGAGCACTATTCATAGACACTCAGAGGGTTGGGGAATATTATTACAGTACTGATCTGGTGTGCCAACAGACGACAACTGCGTCTACTTTTTCAGTCTCTTTGGGGTTCTGTTTTCCTGCTTTTGTCAATGCTGCTCCTGCTGTGAACTCTGACTTAACATTCCAAGGATGGCAATTAAATCTTTTTTTGGAAACATTTCAAGGATGTAATTTTAGTCACTTGCCTCCTCCTGGAAAGATAGTACTAGGAAAAGTTCACTTCAAACTGAATTTATGTTCTAGGAAGAGAAAGCAGAGACATATACTAGCAGGACTGCCAGCAATATGCTAATCAACACTATCTTATCACTGCTCACTGAAGCGGTCTCTGCCTTTCAACTGTGCGCCACTGCATTTTCAACTGCTGTCATAGACAGCTGCAGCATTCATTGGTGTACTGTGGCCATGCCTGCTAACACACTGACTGAATTGGAAGACAGGGTGCCACACCTACAAAAACTCGAATGATGGCACTATGTTTCTTGCACATGCGTGCAAGCAAACATAAAAAGCATTGCTTTTCTATGTCTCTGCCTCTGTTTCTTTGTCTCTCATGGAGGGGCAGAAAGTCCACTGTGTTGGGACTGTAAGAAACACTATTTTGAACAACAAATGTCAAAAATCTTCTCAGCACTGGATTTCTGACATTTCTATGTGGACAAAAGCAATCAGAGTAGGATAGTTTGTTGGGGCCTATTTTCCTGTCAGCAAGATACAGTCACTTTTTCTGGCTTTGAACACTCAAGAAAGTGATTTCTGTGAGCCAAATTGGAGCTTGTGGCACACCCATGTTATAAGTGCAATAACCTACTTCAGAGTGTGGGTTTATATGTATTTAATGCATGCTTGGGATGCTGTGAGGACACTCAGCCTGTGGTCTTATGCCTCACAATTCATCCCAGGCATGCATTAAATGCCTATAAACCCACACACTGTCGTGGGTTATTGCTTACTTCTGCTACATCATCAGATTATTTTTTTTTATATATATAAATGTATTTTATTGAGTTTTTCAGAGTATAAAACATACATACAGTTATCAACATACAGCATAACGCAAAACGACAGAACCAAACATTGGTGCATCAGAGATAATCTTGATTATTTGAGCCTAATACAGCTTCAGTGCTCTAGTGGGCATTCGGTTATATCAATTCATATATAAGTTTTTTTTTTAAATCAATATGGCCTCTATTAACTCAAGATACCTATCAGTTTTATTTCTAGAGAATAAAAGATGGGTCCACTTTCATGGTGTAGAGACACCAGTCTTTCCATCTGGTTCTACCTTTTTCCTTCCTGGTCCCTTAAGCTGTGTGTCAGGCTCTCTAATTGATAGATGAAGTTTACTAAGGACATCCAGCCTGTTATTGCTGGGATTTTGTTTGTTTGCCATTTTTTGTAATACATTTCTTCACAGCCCCCATGCATGCACCCAACAAGTATTATATGCTGGGTCCTTCATCTCCAGGGGATATATATGAAAAACTACTAGCTCCTTTGTTACTCTTAACTGAAGGGAGAGTATATTGATGAACGCTCCTTCTATTTCCTTGTGAAAGGGGTCCACAAGGGGGCATTCCCACATGATATGAAAATGAGAGGTACGGGGGTCTCCATATCTTCTCCAGCAATGTGCTGTGGGTGTGGATAGACTATGAACCTGTTGCACAAGTGTAATGAAAAAGTGTACCAGATATTTCCAACCAAACTCTCTCCAGTGCACAGAAGTAGAGATTTTATGCATATTTCTACAACTAATTTCCCAAGAGCCTAGGTCTAGGGTGTGACCCATTTCCTGATCTCATTTTTTAAATGCCCTTAATAGGGGAAATTTCTTTAACACTTGTATAGCTTTATATAAGCCAGATGCAAGGTGAGGGAGATCCTGCCCCTGCACTGCCTGGTTTACTATTTAAAACAGAAGGCTGTAAACATCTGGGCCTGCATCACCCAAACTCAGTTGTACTAAGTATGCCCTGGCCTGAAAGTATCAGAAGATTTATTTGTCAGATGTTCCAAATTCCTGTACAAGGCTCTGAAATTACTTAATTGCTTTGTCCAGGACCATCTATAGTGGGAACTGTAGTCCTTTACAAAACCAGGTTTTATATCCTGAGTCTAAAGAGCTGGAATTAAATTAGTGTGCATGTGTATGGGGAGAAGCCACTGTATCTGTTGTTTCAAGTTACCCCTCGTTATCCAGTTCTTCGATGTCTGTAGTAGGGTATGTACATATATTGATATATACCTATGAATTACGTTTAGGGATTGAGCTTCCAACAAACTCACTTCTACAGGGTACTTGGGCAAACATTCCCTTTCTATGGCCACCCGTTGTTGGTCTGGGGCATTCCACAGCCAGTGCATGACTACTTGTAGCTGGGTTGCTTCATAATATAACTGTAAATCTGGAAGTGCAAGACCACCCTGAGATTTGGACCTAGTAAGTATTGATAGAGCTATTCTCGGTCTTTGCCCATGCCATAAAAAGCGAGAAATGCCTCTATTCTGTGGGCGACTCAAATTGAGCGACTTGATTTGGGCGCCTGTAAGTAGAGTGAGTGAGGAAGCAGAGTGAGTGTCGCAATAGCGAGGGTTGAAGGACCAAAACAGTGAACACAGGGTAGAGCGACAGGTAGGAGGTACCTCACAGGAACCAGGATAAAGCAGGTAGCTCAGCGAGGCAGTGTTGAGCTGGTCATGTGCTGTTGTGGAGGCAGGGTATGCCTCCAGTGTGGAAGGACCTGGGTTGGGGCTGTGGTGTTTTTGGGGTGTTTAGTCATTGGGAGTTGTACATATTTTTTTTTTGTTTTGTTCCCACTCCCTGCCATCCCACTCCCCAGCCGTCCCTGATGGTCCCCTATTTGTGCTCCCCCCCAAATAGCCTCCTCCTGAGTTGCTTCCTTATCCTGGTGTCAGGCCCCCCTCAGAGTTGATTATATTAAGAAGGAGGGTATGGGGTGCTGCCCCCTGCAGTGGGGTACGGGAGTGCAGCCCCCTGCATAAAATGTACAGTAGCGTGCATTGGTATGGTCACTTATTTTGTGTTGCTGTAGTTCACAATTGTCATTTGTATTTTCGGCATTGTGCACTCACCCATGTGTACAGTGCTATTATTTCTTCACCGTTATCACATGGAACCTATTTCATGTTTTCCAGGCTGGTTGTGGGATGGGGAGCACCAAATTCTGAAAAGGGTATAAGAATTTTGGGAGTACCACCATTTTAATAGCCGCTACCCACCTTTCTAGTTTCAGGGGCAATACTGACCATTTGTACAAATCTCATTGCAGTTGAGCCTGGAGGGGGCCATAGCTGGCCTCATACATCTGAAAGACTGATGCTGTAAGCTTTATACATAAGTAAGTAATCTGTGAGAGGTGTCATATAAAGGGGAACTGTGCCCGTGTTGCTATGCTTGGAGAATAATGTATAGTTAATGATTCTGTTTTACTCTTGTTTAGTTTGTAGTCTGAGAGATCACTGTACTGTCTGAATATGGACCAGACACACTTGAGATCGGTCTCTGGGTTAGTTAAGTACAGTATAATGTCATCAGCATAAAAGGCAATATGGTGTTCTGTGTTTTTGGCTCCTTTATACCCTGTTAATCCTGTGTGAGAATGTATGGCTTGTGCTAAGGGTTCTACATAAAGGGCAAAGGGCGGGGCATCCTTGCTTAGTACCCTGTTGTAATGGGAAGGGAGATGAAAAGATGAAAAATGGCCATTAGCATGAACTTGCACTACTGGGGCTTGGTAAAGGAGAGCTGTCAAGTCTCAAAATTGTTTAGGGAAACCAACTTGTGACAGGATAGCACCTAGGAAGGTACAGGAAACCCTGTCAAAGGCTTTTCCAGCACCTAGGCTGAGTACCAAGGGGGAATCAGATCTAAATGCTTCATGTATGATTGACAGGGATCTTTTGATACTATGCATAGTTTGTCTTTATCTAATGATTCCAGTCTGATTTGGGTGATTTATATAGGGGAGGATTGCGTCTAATCATTTTGCTAGAATGGAGGTGAACATTTTATAATCAATATTCTCAATAATCAATGCTAGTCCTGGTTAAACAACTAACAAAAAAAATAAAAATAAATATTCAGGACAGATATTGATCTATAGTACTCACATCTATCCAAGGGCTTTCATGGTTTTGGTATTACTGAGATTGTTGCATAGCTCCAAGGGGGGGGGTGCCCTGTACTACTCAACTGGCAGTTCTGAGGAGTAAGGGTTCCAGTTGTGGGGTAAGATACATTTTTTTACAAAACTCTGCTGAGTTGGCCTGGACATTTGTCAGTTTTGAAGCATCCCATTGCTGCATGTAATCCCTCCCTAGTGGTACTGCTCTGAAGCATATCCTGGCCATTTGCATCCGGTTTTGGCAGCTTTAGTGGAGCTAAAAGGGATGTTAATGCCTCTGCTTGGGAAAGTGGATCAGCCCCATACAGTTTCTTATAGTATGTTGCAAATGCTTCTGTTATCTTTTGGGTCCCTTTATGCACCTGTCCTGTTACAGGATTCTGGAGATAATTGCCCTCTGATGGTACCCTCTAAGTCTATGAGCCAAGACCCATGCTGCCCTGGGGTCCCCATCATAGTATTTCTGTCGAAGATACAGGAGTGCTCTCTCAGTCTGTTGGAGGGCTATGTCATCTGTTTTTTTTTTAATCTGATCTATTTGTTTAGGATCCACAAGTGTACCTACAGTGGTAGTTACCTAAAAACGTCCTACCTCGAGATACCTCGAGGTACCACTGAGGCAATTAGCATTGATTGTAATGAGATCCTGCCTTATTCTGCCTCAGTTTATCCAGGTATACTTCAGTACTGAGAAACTTTTCTGTGACTACCACTGTAGTTGATGCTGGTGTAGAAAAAGGAGAGTTTCATTCAATTCTTTTTTAGTTGCTTTTCTTTCTTTGTTTTTTTGGGTGGCATAACTGATCAGATGCCCCTAAGAACTATCTTTACCGTGTCCAATAAGGTTGTTGGTTCTATTTCTAGAATATCATTTAGCTTGACTATTTCTTTTATGTGTTCTCATACCATGTGAAGGAATTCTGCATTTTTTAAATAGAAGGGATCTAATCTCCAGTGTGTCTTTTTTCAAAATAGGCCCAAGTCTA
Organism: Neoceratodus forsteri; assembly: GCA_016271365.2. Lineage (NCBI taxonomy): Eukaryota > Metazoa > Chordata > Ceratodontiformes > Ceratodontidae > Neoceratodus > Neoceratodus forsteri. The sequence continues at coordinate 17,970,055 of JADMNL010000034.1, read as the reverse complement.
TTTCTGTTATGATTGGAGCATGGTCAGAGAATGAGATAGGTCCTATCCTGCAAGAGGAGACTCTGTCAAGGTCCTCCTGTTACATAAATACATAGTCTATTTGACTGTAAGTCTGATGTGGAGCAGAGAAGTGAGTAAATTCTCTTTTGCTAGGATGGAGCTCTCTCCAAACATCCTTCCCTCCCAGTGAGGAAAGAGTTCTGCGGAAATATTTATGAGCTGCTGAAGAATGTGTTTGTCTGGATCTTGTGGTGTCTTTGGAAGTGTCCATGAGGAGACTGTAATCTCCTGCCATGACAAGGGACCCTCTCACATTGTCCAGCACTGTATTAAATAGACGCCTAATGCACGGTGTGTGGGAGCCTAGAGGGATGTAAATGTTGGCTATAGTCAATGGGATTCCATGAATCTCTCCCTGAACTAGAACTCCACAGCCTTCTTTATCTTTTACAACTTTGAGCTCCTGAAATGCTAAGTGTCTAGTTATTAGGATCACAACATCTCTGCATTTTCCTAGCTTGTAAGAAGAGGAGTAAATATTTGCATACCCATACTCGACAAGTTTTGCAGACTCTACTTGACTTAAGTGAGTCTCCTGTATACAGCATATATCAGGGGTTTCGGTATGGATAACAGTGAACACTTTAGAGCATTTTACTGGGTTATTGAACTTGGGGATTCTGTAACCTGGAATCCATAGGGGCACAGGATCCAAGACAGCATGAGTTTACAACAGGAAGGTCCTGTCAAACTAATCTCATAGATTTCTTTGATTGGGTAACCAGAGTGGTGGACCAAGGGGCAGCAGTTGGTGTCGCCTACCTTGACTTCAGCAAAGCTTTCAACATTGTTCCACATAGAAGATTGATAAATAAGTTGGGTAGGCTCAGGGTGGGTCATAAGTTGGTCAACTGGGAGGCAAACTGGTTGATGGGCAGAAAACAGAGCATGGTGGTAAATGGTATACAGTCAGAAGAGATGCAAGTCACAAGTGGGGTACCTCAGGGATCAGTCCTGGGGCCAGTCATCTTCAATATCTTCATTAGAGACATTGCAGATGGACTAGAGGGTAAGGCTTGACTGTTTGCAGATGACACCAAGATCTGCAACAGAGTAGATGATCCAGATGGGGTGGGCAGAATGAGAAGAGATCTGGAAAAACTAGCAAAATGGTCAGAAGAGTGGCAACTGGGTTTTAATGCAAAGAAGTGCAAGATCATGCACATAGGGAAGAGAAAACCTGAAGCCACCTATAGGCTAGGAGGAGTTGCTGGCAGTCACAAAGGAAGAAAGAGACTTGGGCATCATCATCACTGATGACCTGAAATCATCCAAGCAGATCTCTAAAGCAGTAGGTAAGGATAGGGGATGTTAGGGTGTATTAGTAGGGTATCACAAGTTGTAAGAGGGAGGTAATAATCCCTCTTTACAAGACACTGGTTAGGCCCCATCTGGAGTACTGCGTGCAGTACTGGAGGCCACACCTTCACAAGGAGATTAACCAAACTGAGGCAGCCCAGAGAAGGGCAACCAAAATGGTGCAGGGATCGCATCAGATGACATATGAGGACAGATTAACGGAGCTCAATATGTATACCCTTGAGCAAAGGAGGAAGAGAGGTGATATGATCGAGACATTCAAACGCCTTAAGGGCATTAACAAGGTGAAAGAGTCTAACATGTTTAAATATAAGAAAAATAGCAGGATAAGAGGACACAGCAATAGATTAGAGGGAGGCCGATTAAGGGGGAATGTGAGGAAATTATTTTTCACAGAAAGGGTGGTGGACGCATGGAATGGCCTACCTCAGGAAGTGGTGGCTATGAATACAGTGCAGGGCTTCAAACAGGCATGGGATAGGCATAAGGGAGCAATATAGATGAGTATGAATAGATAGGCCACTGACAGAGCAAAGGCCGATGGCACATTTATAAGGTAGAAAAAGAAATGGGCAGACTGGATGGGCCTTGCGGTCCTTATATGCCATCAACTTCTATGTTTCTATGTTAACATTTACTGAATATATTGTAATCTTAGATTTTGGCATAGTAATATGTTTATATTTCTGACTAGCCCAGTGGAATTCTGGGCAGTTGTTTTATTGCTCACCGTCCTTTTCCATACCTTGGAATTGAGTGCTTAAATAGTTCCATGGTCTACACCCTTTAAATTTCTATCTTGCATCGAACTTGAGTCTTGTTTATATTCTCTATTACCATAAAACCCTAAAGCATTTTGATTTTTAGGACACCAAAACAGTTGTATAAAAGGACAATCAAAGTTAACTATATACAGAAACATCATTATAAGTATCGTCTTCCAAGGTAGGGGCCCTTCTCTTAAGGGCCTTATGACTTAGGAGGATCAGGTGGAGTCTGCCTCTTACTGAGTCAGGTGGTAAGTGGGGTAACTTGGACATCAGCCTCGTTTGGAGTAACACTAACCCTGGGATATTGAGAAAAGGGTGGGGAGAGAGAAAAGAGACAGGGGGAACACAGGGAATGTGGGATATATGAGTGGGTCTGATGACGGCATAGTGAGGGGGGTAGGGTACAGATAAAAGAGAGTGAGGAAAAGTGAGATAGTGGAGGAGAGACAATAAGGAAGAAATGCTGGTAGTGGGTAGTCAAGTTAGACAGTTCTCTAATTCTATAACCTTTCCTCAGTGGTTACTACTGTCTTTCAATACCTACTGCATTTCTCTGACACCTGGGGAAAGAAACACAAGAGGAGGGGGCAAGTATTATCTTTGAAGGTGTTTGTAAAATCAGTTTTGCAGAGGGAAAGAATAGAGATGAGAAAGAATGAGGCAATTCCTTCTGCTCCACAAGTTGTTAGTGCCATCTGGGGGACCAGCATGTCAGAAGGCTTTTTTAAGTGAGATTGGGACTATCCAAATAGCAAACCTCCCCTGGCTATGTGTTACCCATGGTTAGTTTCCTACTTGGGGGGGTGGGTTCTGATGAACTATGACTAAATCCACAGGGAAATCAGGTAATAAATCTATGACTTTTTAAGGTTCTGTCTCATTATAGTAGGGATTATAGAAAGTTCTCTCTTTGTCATCGTCAGTGACCCAAGTAAAAGTCCTTCAAAGTGCATACTACCCCTGTGGTTTCCTTTATATGGTTGAGTCATTCTGAAACCTGCTATATCCATTGTAAGACAGAGAAGACATTCCAAAGGGGTGGGGTGGGAGCACGTGGTAAAGAACTGAGGTTACATATCAACACAGTGTTATCTGGCTCACTGGCATGGAATCCCTGATGGACGTTACTGGGTATTGATTAGAAAAACAAAATTTTCCTAACATATGTGTACCCTGTACTGAGTGCTTCACCCCCTGCTGTAGTTCAGCTATATTATTGAGACATCTGGGCATTGCATACAATAACCAGGCATACACTGTGGCCGCCACTTAGATTCCTGTTCCGCCTCATGTTAACAGTGGCCCTATTCTCCACCATTCCCACTTACCATGTTGAGCTGGTCATCACTGTAGTTTCAGGCATAAGGAAGTCTGAAGTTTTCAAATTGTGTTGCAGCCATGTAGCAGGGCCATCTAGATTATTCAAGTGAGAAGAAGGAAAGAATCAAAGAGAATTGCAAATCCAAGTCCAGTAATTATGTTCATGGCAGTTCACGATTTAAACTTGTCTATCAGAAGCTCCCAACTTCCCTTCAGGTGTCCTAATCAGCCATTTGCTCTGTACTTCGATTGACTTCTGGGGCTTGTAGTTGGGTGATTATGTCTTTCTTTACTTCCTCGGCATGTTGCTGTCATTTGGAACCCACCTCGGTCCATTTTCCAAAGACGTTCCAGATGAAGTTGCAGCTCTGGGGTTGTTTCCTTTAATGAAGCCTCTTCTCTGGAAATCTTTTTCAGCCTCAGCAGCTATTTCATAAGTGGTACGTCCCTATGGATAAAACACCACTAGCTTCTCTGGGTAGGGAGTCTGGAATCAAAGCTGCTGCTGTCTCAGGTTCTGCAGCAATGGGATGTAGGCCCATCTCTCTTTCATAGTCTGAGGTGAGTAGTCATTGTCAAAAAACACCTGATTTTCTCAGAAGTTTATAATTTTCATTTGCTGGGCGCTCATTAGGATTTCTTGCTTGACTTTGTCATTTAGAAATCTTACTATAATGGAGTGTGGTAGGGCATTAGGTGCTGTAGGGTGGGGGCCGAGCGCTCCGTGTACACGCTCTATGTCCATGTGCTTCTCCAGGTTGAGTTGTAAAGCTTGTTTAAGATAAGTGAAAACAAAGGCTTCCGTATCCTGACCTTCTGAATGTTTTGGGATGCCATAGAGCCTTATATTGTTTCTTCTTGCTTGGCTCTCTGCATCCTCCTTTCTATCTTGCAATTTTTCATAGGTAGCATGCAGTTGTTCTACTGTAACCTTGAGTCAATCCACATGACAATCCATGATAGATATTTGGTTATTGATTCATTCATCTGTTTGGTGAGTGCTGTCATTTCCAAAGTTGAATTGTCAAATTTGTCTGACGCTTCAATCCAGAATGCCTGTATTTCTCTAAGAATAGTGTCCAACTTTTTCCATTTTCTATTTTGCATTCAGAAAGGTGAGCGCATCTCCTGGTTGAATGATGCAATAGATCTCGAGGCATATGAGGCCTCTGAATCATTTGGATCAGGTTCCCATCTCTTGGCATCCTGTGGTCCCTCTGCTTTCTTTTGTTGATCCAATTTCCCAGTCTTGGTAATTGGATGCTCTCTGCACTTAGAAACAGATTTTTTTTGCAATTTGCTCTGATTTCAGGAGTTAGTTTAGGAGACCTACTGAAGAGCACATAAACTAGTCAGTCATTAAGAGGATGACATCACCGGAAGTCCCAGCAGATGATTTTTTAACATGATAAATGTTCACACTGATACTTGTCCCACCAATTACTTTTCTCCTGGACTTAAGTTGCCCCACTAGTACTGCGGGTTATGGAGGTAGCATCTGATGAACTGAGGGATGTGGAGCAGATACACCAAATGACCCAGGGTCATCCCTCCTTTTCATTTTCTCAGCTGTCATTGTCTGCATATTATCATGCTGTTATCCATGCCCATGGTCAGAACTGTTCCTCTCCACTGTCTGCTGATATGCACCAACAACACTAGAAACAATCAATTCTTTTGTTGCAGCAGTGAATACATACTACAGATACTTGCACACCCACAAGACTGAAAAAAAATTAAATTTTTGTACCCTCAGAACCTACAGTAATTTATGATTATGTCCTTGTGGGCTGTTACTGGTCTGTGTCCAGACAGACCCATCACCATCATAATACTCCACAAGTGAAGAAGCTAACAAGCACTACAAGATATATCAGCTGTCAAAACTGCAAAAATAAGTAACCAATAGCACATGAAGGGATGTACATCAAGCTAAATCTACACTTGCCCTGGATGTCTTTAACCACCCAGAAAGTATATCGATTCAGCTCAGTGCATACCCTGGCATATGTTACTGTGCTTTTAAAATGGATTTATTTTACATGTCACTATTGTCACTACTGAACAGGAGCTTGAAAAGGCAAAGCCCATGTGTGCTCAAATAAAGTACGGTAATAGTTCCTCCTTGTTCCATCTAAAAACAGGTTATCAATACCTTTTTTAAAAGACTCTTGTTTGTGCTTATAATTAGATCCTTAAGTAAACCATTTCATACATTAATCACTCTTTCAGTAAAAAAGAACTTCCTTTTGTTCATTCTAAAATGGCTACCCTTAACTTGTAATGAATGCCCTCTGGTACTAAAGTTTGGATTTTTAAATGAAATATTTAATTCATTAGTAAGGATTGGATTGTTTATAATATCATAGTAGAGCAGTAACTCCAGTCGTATACACCTCTCTTCCAAGAAGTATAGCCCCGATTTAATAATTCTGTCTTCGTATGGTAGATCATTAACTTCTGTAATGATTCTACATTGTGTTCTCTCTATCCTTGTTATGTCTGATTTTTTATAGGGGTTCCACAGTTGGCTACAGTAGTCCATCTGTGGCCTCACATAGGCTCTACACAGGGGAAATGTTACCTCAGCCTTTCAACTCTTGATATTTCTTCGTATTGACCCTGCTACCCTATTTGCTTTTGAAATAGCATTTGTGCACTGTGTGCCAACGTCTAATTTGTTATCTGTACACACATAGATCTTTGTTATTATTTGATTGTTTGAGTATTGAACTGCTAAGAATGTATCTAAACTGTTTCTTGTTATTTCCCAAGTGTAAAACACATCATTTGTCAGTGTTGAAACTCATCCCCCATTCGTAGGCCCAGTTAATTATTTGGTCTTAATCATTTTGGATTGAGTCACTGTCTTTCTGTGTTTCACATGGACCACCAAATTTGGTGTCATCTGCATACTTGACTAGTTTTTTACCAGGTTCTTACCCAGATTGGCAATGAATAGTTGGAATAACACAGGGCCCACAACCCAGCCCTAAGGAACTCCACTAATTACCTCACCTTCTGCTGACAAAAAAGATGATAGTCATGGTCATGCTCTGTGTTGTATTAGTGAGCAAGTTACCAATCCATTTCAGTATGTAGGTGTTTACCTTTAGTCTACCCAATTTGTAAAGTATTGCCCAGTGTGGCACAGTGTCAAAAGCCCTAGAGAAGTCCAACAAGATAACATCTGCAGGTGTGCCCCATCTAACAATTTACTAAATGTTTTGTAGAAACAGATAAGATTAGTGAGACATGAACACCCTGCTGTAAATCCATGTTGAGTTATGTCAACATTGTTGGTAGATTCAATATGTTGATACAGTTTGTCTCTTATTATTGACTCAAACATTTTACCCAGGACCAATGTTGGGCTAATTGGTCTATAATTTCTAATGTTATTTTTGGGGCCTTTCTTATTGATGTTTTTTTGTTGTTGTTGTTGCTTTCCAGTCTGTTGGTACTTCCCCAGTATGTAATAGTTTATTAACATAGTAGTTCCAAGGTCAAAGTGATGCTATCTTTTATTAAAATCAATATCTGTGGAATTATGTTGTCCAGGCCTGAAGCGCCATTTTTTTTGACTGATTTTCTTTATTATTTCATCTTTGGTACATTTTGGAACCTGTTCAGTATTATTATGTTTTATATTATGTTGGCTAGATTCAGAATAAATTAAACAAAAAAAACTTATTGAAAATATTGGCCATGAGTTTTGGGTCAGTAATAACCTCGTTTGCAATGATTGAGGTCAAATCTGTACCTGACTATTTTAATGAATTGATATACCTATAAAACTGTTTACAATTTCCTTTTGTTGCTGTTTTAGCTAAATGTAGCTCAGTTCTTCTTTTTGATTTATTAATTGCATTTTTGCATGTTTTTAATTTTTTTAAAGTTATTCCAGTTTTGAACTGTGTTATTATGTTTGTATATTGCGTATGATCTTTTTTTTTGTTTAATTAACTTGCAGATCTTTCAATTTAACCATTTAGGTTTAATTCCTTTACTGTTACATTTTTTGATTTTCTTGATATGTTTGTAACTTACACTTAGTATTGTTTCCTTTATAATTTGTCAACTTTCATCCCGTTTTATTTTCAAGTTGTCGAAGCCAGTCTATGTTATTAATTTCATGATTCATCATCTCTTTATTTGCTGTTTTGTAAAGGAATACCTCTGTACACCCCGTTAATTGTGTAAGTGAATGTTGTATATTAAATAGTAAAGTCCTGCAGTCACTGTCGCCTAATGGGGAGGATGTCATGCAGTCTGTAATGCTAACATTATCCGAACTAAGCACTAGATCCAAAATATTATTTCCTTGTGTTGGTTTGCTAATGTGTTGGATCAGATTTTGCTCCTCACAGACTTGAATAAATAAGTTACTTATATTACTCCTGGATTTTCTAGTTGTCCATTCAATGTCATGTAAATTGAAGTCCCCTGTCAAAACAAATCGTTCCAGTTTGGCAGCTATAGTGACTTCTTCTAGAAGGAGAGCATGAATCTTTTCATCTGTATTAGGAGATCTATAACATAGTCCAATAGTAAATATGTTTGTAGAGTTTGGGATTAGCATAGCCATAATGTTTCGGTATCAGCATTATGTTTCTTAACTGTCACTGTAATATCCACCACTGTTATGGTTTTATTAATGTTAATAGCAATACCACCTCCCTTTTCATTGTTCCTATCTAGTCTGAACAAATTATAGCCTTGAAATTCCTTATTCCAGTGATCAGTGTGTTCTACCATGTTTCTGTAATGAAGACAGTATCAGTATTTTTGTTTATGTTTAGAAGTCCTTGTAGTTCGCCCATTTTGTTATTTAGACTTCTAGCATTACATAGTAAGCACTTTATGTTCTCTTTATTTTGATGGATCCTAATGTCAGTTTTTTTGTTTATTCTTTTTTCCTGTTCTAGCTTTTTTTTTTTGTATTTTGATGACTTGTGGTCATCAAAATACAAACATGTGTTACAAATTTAAATAAAGCGGTTTATATATTTAATCATGCAAATAATTGTCTTAATGTTTAAAATAGTTATTATGCCTACCAGATCCTGCTGGTATTTTGCACTTGGTTGTTGCTATTTTGACCTACTGTAATAAGGCCACCATACTTGTAGTTTCTGTATTTTTTATTGTATATGACTGTTGACTTCCTCTCCTAAAACAGACATGTTAGTTCCTGGCTTCAACCTCATGGTAAGAATCACAGGCACTCTTACATGGATTTTTTTTGTATTTGCTATAATGGATCATGAAGAATCACAGATGGGACCTGTGATGTGCAGGCTTCAAGTGTACTGTAAGTGACATTGCTGACAAGCATGCCTGGGAAATTTACCAAGTGCAGCTTAGATACAGTACAAGTAATAAAACATATGTTACACAATACTTTTTCTTTTATTTATTTATATAGTTTGCAAGTGTCAGGGATTTGGTAGCTGTTTTGCATACAGAAGTCACATGATATGGAGACTCTGTCTTTAAGACACCCATGTGGTGGCATTAACTATCTGTGGAAATTAATATCTGTGAAAAAACTGGTTCTATGAAATGATGCATTCATGGAAAACAAAACCACTTTGAGGAACAAGCATTTGTCAATGCTGAATGTTGCTTGCTGGCATTAGCAGTGGAAGTGCAGGTGTTAGACAGATGCAGTATAGGAATGGCAGTGAAGTATTGTACTGACGTCAATTCCACCCTCACCCTGCAGAGATGGACTGGCATTGGGCTGTGTCTTTGGGTCATCACCCATAACGGTCATGATATTTCACCTCACTCTACGCTGCAGACACAAGTGTTGAGGTGTGCTTTGGGCAGTTTGGACTTTACACTCACCTCATTCCATAAGGAAATACACTGAAATGAGTGTAGTATAGGAGAATGGGGTGAACTCTGTGGCCAAAGGGTCCAAGGTGCACCTTGATGCCTGTCACTGGCTGCAGGGTGGGGGTGGAATGGCATAAGCATTACAGTCAACAGTCCTAAGTCACACCCCTGATACCTGTCAGTCCCTACAGGGTAGGGCATTATGGTCAAAAACCCTAATGCCCATGGTGTTTCTTAGTATTTTTACTCCAAATTTTCAACATGGGCTTTTTGTGACCCCACCGCATGAACAGTGACACTATGAATTAGTTAGCTGAAAGGTGATTTTGCACAGCAACACGCCATTTGGTGCCACGGTGAGAAAACACTATTCAAACAGGATGTGAAAAATGACAGCTGTACTGTTCATGAGGAGGTGTAAAAAATGGCAATGTTGAAAATCTGGAGTGAAAATGTAAAAAAAAACTGGTGAAGTCACGAGCGTGTGTAGAAACTGTGCAATGCACCCCCGTAATGTAATTAGTTTGGGGAATTTTTTACTGCAGATTTACAATCCGTCTTTCAGATGAGATGTTAAACCGAGGTCCCATCTATCTGGATTGGTGATAGTTCAGGTGGATGTTAAAGATCCCATGGCACTTATCAAAAAGAGTAAGGGAATTTTTTATAATAACATCATAGAAAAAATACAAAAAATACAAATGAAACAATGAGTACTGATTATAAATCTGAATCAAGGAGAACCATACAAATCATTATAAACAATATTAATTACAATCCTAACCCGGCACTTAGCCATAGACATAAAGAAACCTACTTTCATACCCCTTGGCACACTGCTGGAAAATAATTCCCAAACCTCCCCCCCTCAACACTCTTGATCTATTTATATTTAATAAATATTGTAAATCCTTTCCATCAATTAGTCACCTTTCGTGCTGTTCCAAATTGTAAATCTTTTAAATACACCTTCTCCATAGCCCCTTTTATCAGTAAACAGATTGTCTCATAAGACATCACCTTTTGATAAAGAACCCATTGGCATCTAGCCTGCCATAAATAACATTTTAAACAACAACAAAAAATCTGTAAGGTTTCTATATCGTAACTGGCCCCAAATTGAGGAAAGTTACCCAAAACCAAAATATCATAGTTCATATGCAACAACCATCTCATATGCCATTTTAAAGCCAGGAATTTCCAAAGGGAAGTAGCATAGTAACAAAAAAAGAAGAAATGCTCTACGGTTTCTTCCTGATTGATACAGTCAGGAAAAGGACATACCCTTTCCTCTTTAACCTTGTGTTTAGCATTTTCCTGTACCCCAATATTTCCATATACAGTTAACCATAAAAAATCCCACATTTGTTCTGGCAATCTTGGATTATTTAGCTGAGAAAGCACCCCTGGTATTAGAGTAGAAGGACAGTTTTTTAAAGCTGGCACTGAAGGATATAATATCAACATAACTATGTCATATAATTTGGGCCCTGTATTCATTTTAATAATTTGTTTGGAAAGACCCCATTTGTAGAGTTTCTTTACTACTGGTTTGAAAAATAATGGGACCTGTAAATTTTGTGATAGTTTCGGGGAGGTAGTATGCCAAACTGAAAAATAATAATTAAGAACACATTGTAATAGAGAACTATACCGAGATGCTGATGGTAATAATCCCACTTTGACATTTTGAGAAATAAATAAAGTAATAAAAAATGTGATTGAGTCCACCATTCCTAGTCCCCCTTTTTTTTTCCCCAGATAGGTATATTGCCTTTTTATGGGATTAAGCCTATTGCCCCAAAACATCTGAAAAAATAGACTGTATAGTCTGGTTTCAAATTCTTGAGGGGGTGGAAATATCAGTGCTGTATATAAAAATTTGGAAATTAAAAACTGCCTAATGACCTGCACCCTTTTTTTGTTTTGGCCAATCTCCAATGTTTCCAAACTTGCACTTTAGTATTAGCAGAGGAGAAGGCATGTTCCCAATTTAGTGTTGGGAGATTCTGAGGCCCAAAGTATAATCCCAAAATCTTAATTGGAGCAGAAGAAATATGAAATCCCTGAATGGAAATCTCAGCAGGATAGTTGACCTCAATAAATACACCCTGACTTTTTGTTTTATTAATTTTTGAATTAGAAACATAAGAATATGAGACCAAAAAATTAAAAAAAAATTAAATGTGGGTATAATCTGAGAAAAAACACAAACATCATCTGCATAGGCTTGTAAATATAATGCATCCAAACAGGGGGATCCAAATACCCCTTTCCACTGCGGATAATGTGTTAATGTATCTATTGTAAATAAATATAATAGTGGACTTAATGGGCACCCCTGATGAACCCCTGTAGCTATGTGAAAGCCCTCTGTAATGCAATTATGAATAATTGGATGAATAATAGCAGTATCATAAAGTGTTTTTATCCAGTGGATGAAGGAAGATGGAACCTCATAATGTTGCAAGGTTAGAAACAAAAAAGGATGATATACCCGATCAAAAGCTTTCATTTGGTCTAGGGCGAGAATGCATCCTGACTGCTTATGTGATGAAAGATATTCAATTAAATCTCTGATAATCATAAGGGCCTGCTGTATCTTTCTGCCCGGGAGATCACAATATTGGGATGGTGATATAACCATGTTTGCAAAGACCCTAAGTCGTGAATTTAAAAGGATAGTCAATAATTTATAATCTGAATTAAATAGTGTAATTGGTCTCCAGTTTTCCAGAGTCTCTTTATCCCCTGTTTTAAATATAAAAATCAACAGGACTTCTGAAAACCAAAGGGGGAATGTAGGGGTTGAGAGGAAAAAATTAAATACCAAAGCCAAAAATTTTGAGAATTCGGAGGGAAATGCTTTGTATTATTCTGATGTTATTCCATCTATTCCTGGGGAAATCCAGTTCTTTTGGGTTTTTATTGCAACCTCAATTTCTGCAGCTGATATTGGGGTAATTAAATTAAACATATCAAAATTAATCTTGGGAAGACAAATCATTTTTAAAAAGAATTCCATCTCCTCAACACTAGGGGGCTCCACTGGGTTATGTAATTCCAAAAATTGTCTGATTGCGGCATGAATCCTAGTTATATCCTGAACTTGACACCCATCCTGTGTTATTAAAGAGGACATTGTAATTTTTGATTTATATTGTTTAAAGACCTCATAGGGATCCCCATAAGGCTGTTTCCGAGTGCCTTCTTGAAAAAGCACTTTCATAGTATTGGCCCTGTTGTATTGTACCTCCTGTAGTTGTTGTTTTATGTTTGCAATTTGGGATGAGTAATCAAATTTGGAGGTGTCTGCCATAGTAAATAAATAATACAGCTGCTGACGTAGTTTTAAATAATTTAGGAATTTTACATTTTCTCTAGATCTGCCAAGGTTTGAAAGGAGTCATTTTAAATCCTCCTTTGACTCCCTCCGCCAGTCACCTAAATCGTCACAAAGATTAGCAACTGAGAGTCATGCACAGAGCAATGATTTTATGGCCTTTAACACATTTGGATTTTTTAACAGAGGAGAACTTAATTTCCACCTTGGTTTTTGGGGAGATATTACTGTACTGGATAAAATTTTACATTGAAGGAGTAAATGATCTGAGAAAGTCATAGGGTATGTATAAAATTAACATGGGAGGAGGTTTTTTGACAAGAAAATATACTCAATTGTAGAAGTAAGGGTGTTTTTTTATAGGTAAATTTTGGACCCCCTTGTTGAAATTGTCTACTATCTACTAGGCCAGATGTATCCAGTAATTGAAATAAAGCATTGGAGTCACAATAAATTTTTTTCCCCTTATCTGTAAGTCCGCCCTTCACTTTCTGTAACCCACAGTTAAAGTCACCACATAAAAAAAATGTGAAATGAAGTAATTAAAAAGGGTCAAATCATGGAAAAAAGGGCCACCCTCTCTGCCTTTATCTGGTAACAATATACATTAATAAATCGGCAAACATGGAGTTCCATTTTCCATCCAAAATCATTAGTCTTCCTGGAATCAAATCAATAATTTTTAAAGGAGAAAAATTATATGAATTAAAAAGAAACCCTATACCATCAGCAGTCTGTTGACTGAAAGACCAGTAGGAAGGGCCCCAACACCATTCTCTTTGAAAAAACCTGGCTTGCTCCAGTGTAAACATCCAAGTTTCTTGAATAAGACATATCAATAGAGGAACCGTGAATATAATCATAAACAGTATGATGCCTACTTGGATTCAATAAACTATGGACATTTAAAGAACTGACTGTGAAGTCCATTCAAAAGAAAAGGAAGATCAACCATCCTTTTTCCTTCATTTTTCCTTTTTCCCTCTATACCCCTCCTGTGGGTGAAAGGGGGAAGGGGGACTATCCTGAAGTGTCTGTGACTCAGGTTCACCACAATCCATGTCAGTGTCCCCCAACTGAGTGGATAAAACAGCGAATGGATTGCTAGATTCAATCTCCACCTGGGGGGGCTTGGTTCCTTGAGGACCTCCGAACTACACCTACCAGTGGAGGAGCCGGAGGGTCTTGTACCTGATTCCCCTGCTGTGAACTATAACACACAGGGGAGAGAAGAATAGGGAGAGTAGGGGAAGATAGGGGAGGGTCAGAAGAACTGGGAAGGGCCTGGTCTTTTGACTGGACAAGTGAGTATGAGACCCATATTTATAACAGGCCCAAGGCTATCCAGCATAAAAACAAACCCCCCATCTCTCCCTAAGAGGAAAGAGTTGGGGATGTGTTCTATACCACTATCTGTTTGTCGAAGTTTCACCTGGGGTTGTCTACAGGCCCCCAGACCAGAGGGAGGACATAGACACATTACTGTTAGAAGATATACAAAACATGACAGCTAAAGGGGAGGTTCTGATAATGGGAGACTTCAACATGCCAGATACAGATTGGTCAATACCAGCAGGAACATCTGCCAGAACTAGACTCATAGTGGATTCCCTGCGGGGAGGGCCTCAAACAACTGGTACAGCAACCCACAAGAGACAGGGCTATCCTAGATCTAGTACTGACTAACAAAGAAGGATCACAGATCTCCAGGTAGAAGGTCACCTGGGGCCAGTGACCATCACATGGTATGGTTCAATTGGCAACTACATCTAAATCATCCCATTCCAAGGCAAAATATGGGACTTCAGAGGGCTGACTTTGATAAGATGGCCAACAGAGTTAAGCTAGCCCTGGCAAAAAGAAACACAGGTGAGGGGTACAGGCAAAGTGGGCAAGCATTAAGGATGCAATACTTGAAGCAACATCCCATTGTGTTAGACAGAAAAGGAAGTGCAAAAGAAGAAGAAACCACTTTGGTTCTCAAATACAGTAGCAGAAAAGGTCAGAGCCAAAAGGCTGGCCTTCAGGAAATATAAGGGAACACAGCGGGATGAAGATAGGGAGGCATACCAAACTGCCCTAAGGGAAGCAGGTAAGGCAGTAAGGCAGGCAAAGTCCCAAACTGAGGAAACACTAGCACGAACAGTAAAAGAAGGTGACAAGACTTTCTATAGATACATTAGTGAAGGAGAAAGTCCAGAGGGTATTAAGCTTAATGGAGAAAAGGAGCATGTGAGGAGGAGGACCTGTAAAGGCATCTATCCTAAATAGATACTTTTGCTCAGTATTTACTGAAGAGAAGGTAGGGCAGGGCCCACAAGCTCAGCATCATGGACACAGGGGAGGAGGTGAGCACTACTCCTTCACAAAGAAAGGGTCCTACAAGAGCTTGCTAAGCTCAGGGTGGATAAGGCAATGGGACCTGATGGCATACATCCCAGGGTACTTAAGGAGCTAAAGGAGGAACTAGCAGAGCCATTAGTAGAATTGTTTAGTGAGTCTCTGAGCACAGGAGAGGTCCCAGAAGACTGGAGAGGGCTCATGTGATCTCGCTCCACAAGAGGTCGTAGCAGGGAGGAGGCGGGGAACTACAGACCGGTCCAGTCTTACCTCAGTAGTGGGCAGATTATGGAGGCACTCCTTAAGGAAAGGATAGTGCAACACCTGGAATCCATAGGGCACAGGATCCAAGACAGCATGGGTTTGCAAAGGAGAGGTCCTGTCAAACTAATCTCATAGATTTCTTTGACTGGGTAACCAGAGTGGTGGACCAAGGGGGAGCAGTTAATGTCGCTTACCTTGACTTCAGCAAAGCTTTTGACACTGTTCCACATAGAAGATTGATAAATAAGCTGGGTAGGCTTGGGGTGGGTCAGAAGTTGGTCAACTGGGAGGCAAACTGGTTGACTGGCAGAAAACAGAGAGTGGTGGTAAATGGTATACAGTCAGAAGAGATGCAAGTCACAGTAGGGTACCTCAGGGATCAGTCCTGGGGCCAGTCCTCTCAACATCTTCATTAGCGACCTTGCAGATGGACTAGAGGGTAAGGCTTGTCTGTTTGCAGATGACACCAAGATCTGCAACAGAGTAGATGAGCCAGATGAGTGGGCAAAATGAGAAGAGATCTGGATAAACTAGCAGAATGGTCAGAAGAGTGGCAACTGGGATTTAATGCAAAGGTGCAAATCATGCACATAGGGAAGAGGAAACCCTGAAGCCACTTATAGGCTGGGAGGGGAGTTGCTAGTAGTCACAAAGGAAGAAAGAGACTTGGGCATCATCATCACTGATGACCTAAAATCATCCAAGCAGACCTCTAAAGCAGTAGGTAAGGCTAGGGGGGTGTTAGGGTGTATTAGTAGAGGTATCACACGTCGTAAAGGAGGAGTAATAATCCCTCTGTACAAGACATTGGTTAGGCCCCATCTGGAGTACTACATGCAGTATTGGAGACCACACCTTCACAAGGACATTAACCAAATTGAGGCAGTCCAGAGAAGGCAACCAAAATGGTGCAGGGACTGCATCAGAAGACATATGAGGACAGATTAATGGAGCTCAATATGTATACCCTTGAGCAAAGGAGGAGAGAGGTGATATGATCGAGGCATCAAACACCTTAAGGGCATAAACAAGGTGAAAGAGTCACGTGTTTAAATATAAGAAAAATAGCAGGACAAGAGGACACAGCATGAGATTAGAGGAGGCCGATTAAGGGGAATGTGAGGAAATTCTTTTTCACAGAATGGGTGGTGGATGCATGGAATGGCTTACCACAAGAAGTGGTGGCTATGAATACAGTGCAGGGCTTCAAACAGGCATGGGATAGGCATAAGGGAGCAATACAAATGACTATGAATAGATAGGTCACTGACAGAGCAAAGGCCGATGGCACATTTATAAGGTAGAAAAAGAAATGGGCAGACTGGATGGGCCTTGCGGTCCTTATCTGCCGTCAACTTCTATGTTTCTATGTTTCTAAACTGCCACCCTCCAGTCCAGAACTGCTCAGAATCAAGAATGGCTTCAGGGGAACTTAAAACTTCACTTTTTTGGGACAACCAATAGGCAATATCGTCCACATGAACCCCCTCATTCCCGAACATAATTGTTACATATTTAACCAAAGGTTTAGATAAGGGAATAACAAAAAAGGGGTCTATATGGGAGAAAATTTTACCTGGTCATATCTCTCCCAAAATAAATCTAAAGCATAGGCAGAACGAAAACTGACATCGAAGTTATCTTCGCTGGAAATGTTAATAAAAGCAAAGACTTCTCTAGGTGAAAATTGCAGAGGGTCTTTTAATAGCTTTTTCCACACATAATGTCTATCTGGCCTCACCTCCAATCCCCCTTTATAACGCAGTCTAACTGCATTTCTATGAGGTGCAGCTTCTTTCTTAATTTTAGAAAACAAATCTGACATTAATGGTTTCTCTAAATCAGGTGTCTTTTTTGAAAGAGTAGAAAGATTTTCAGTTCCAGAATTTATAACTGAATCAGAAAGGTCAGTGGCTACAGGAACAATGGTCTGGGAGACCGTAGCTGAGGGTCTTACAGAAGGGAAAGCATCCAAACAAGCTGCAGCTGACAAAGTTGTCAATGTTTCAGGAGATGACTGGGGTTTCCAAGCTGGCTCGTTTTGGGAAAAATTCAATGTCGGATCCCAACCAGGTGTTGGATGCCAGGTACCCTTTTTCAAGGTCCACCCTGCTTCACTGAGAGCTTTCTGGGGGGACCATAACTCTGTAGCCTGGGGTTGTGAAAGGGGGTTGAGTGGTAGTGACCCTGAGGAAAGTTCTCAAGGTCCTTGAGGAGAGGAGGTGTTTGCAGTAACGCTGGTACCTATATTATGTTTAGAAAAGAAAAGAGCAGTTCATTTGTCCTTACTTTCATCCCCTGTCTTATCCTGTAATAATTGTTGCCGTGTTGAAAAAGAAATTCAGAAACCCCATCTTGATTTGGAGGGTAGTTTGAAATATGCAGGAGGTATCAGAAGTAGGGCTATCAGTCAAAGAAACAGGTAATGAACTGTGGAACACAAACCCCCCAGTTTCTGTAAGTGTGATACAGCAAGGCTCAGGATCATAGCTTTTGCTAGCTATGGTAATGTTATCTAGGTCTTTAGGGTGCACAGGATTAGCGAGTGGCAAGTTTAAGCCAGGTTGCTGTTCGTATAACTGTTGTGAGGTCTCTAGGCACTGAATCGCTGTGGATTTGTTACTGCCAGCCGACACAGGAGCAGAATGCAAGTCATTAACAGTGTTTAAAGTTTGTACAGACTCACTGAAATCAGTAAGCTCTCTGCACAGCTCAGCGTCACAGTTAATGACAGCCTGTTTGGAAGTACTGACAGGCGTTGCTGAGGAATGCATTACATGCAGCTGCTGCTGGAGTCTGTCTTGTTCTTTAGCCAAAATGGCAAGCTGGAGTTTAAGCTGTTCCTGTAAAGCTGCTTGATTAGGAGTCGTATTAAACATGGCATTACTTATTGGTTGAAAGACAGGTAGAACTTCATTCATTGTAGGCGCTGGTAATTCTGTATCCAGCAATATTTTATCAGCACATACGGTATTATTTTCAGGTAAAACTGTAGAATCCAAGGCAGAGCATGACAGCTGCTCCCCTTCTCTCAGAGCATCCATCCTCCTTCTGAAAACAGATGAATCCATAGCAGGAGAAGTAGGTTGAAGAGCAGGAGCTGGAACCTGGGGACAGAGAGCAGCATTTCCACCACCTCCACCAGGATCTGGAACAGCAGCCATCTTGGAGTAACCAGCAAAAGGGTCCCCTCTGCTCACAGGAAGCAGAGTAGGGGAATTTCCCCAGTGTCCTGGCCAAATTTCCCTCATTCACTAAAAATACCATCAACAGCTCAATCTGGTTCAAGGTCAGTTGGCATTCATTTGTATCCCACTCCCCCAGGTCATGCCTGAAAATAGGCAGGATTTGTCTAGTGCACCTACCCGGTCAACAAAAACTAAATAAATAAATAAACATAGGCATTTTGGGACCTCCACTCATGAACAGTGTCACTGTGATTTTCTTAATCTGTCTCAAACACTGATTTTTCACAGTGACCATGCTATTCTGCATTGGAAGTGTGAGGACACATTTCAGTCAGGGTGTGAAAAATGACAGCTGTACTGTTCATAAGAAGGTGTGGAAAATGTCAGTGTTGAAAATCTGGACTGAAAATATTACGAATTTGTGAACTTACAGTACGAGGGTGCATGGAAATTGTGCAATGTACGCTCATAACACAGTCATTTTATGGACTTTTGTCACCAAATTTTCAACATATCCAGGTTAACACTTCTGCTCATGAACAGTGTCATTGTGATTTTCTTAATCTGTCCTGAACATTGATTTCGCACACCGATCGTGCCATTGTGCTCTACATGTGTGAAAACACATTTCAGGTGAGATGTTAAAAATGACAGCTGTACTATTCATAAGGAGGTGTGGTAAAATGGGCATGTTGAAAATCTGGAGTGAAAATATTACAAATTTGTGAAGTTATGAGAATGCTTGGAAACTGCACAATGCATGCTCATAGCACAGTCATTTAATGGACTTTTGTCACCAGATTTTCAACATAGGCATTTTAGGACCTCTGCTCATGAACACTGTCACTGTCATTTTCTTAATCTGTCCCAAACACTGATTTCCCACAGCGACAATGCTATTCTGCACCAGAAGTGCCAAAACACATTTTGGCCAGGGTGTGAAAAATGACAGCTGTACTGTTCATAAGGAGGTGTGAAAAAATGCCAGTGTTGAAAATCTGGCATGAAAATATTACAAATTTGTGAAGTTACGAGAGTGTGTGGAAACTACGCAATGCATGCTCGTAAAACAGTCATTTTTTGGATTTTGTTTTTCACTAAATTTGCAAAATAGGCCTTTTGAGAGCCCACCTCATGAACAGTGGCACTGTCATTTTGTTATTCAGTCCTGAAAGGTGATTCCATGCAGTGACTGTGAAATCACCTTACGGGGCTGAATAATGCAATGACAGTGACTGAATTCATTAGGAGGGGTCCCAAGAACCCGATGTTGAAAATTTGGTGCCAAAAGTCCCAGAAATGCATGAGATATGCACCAAAGATGAAAAAAAAAAACCTATTTATGCCATTATACAGCTTACCAGCATTTCTTCAGTTCATGGTCAGCTTTAAAGAGTGCAAACATGTTCCCGGTCCACCGAAGATCATCGCGCTGGGCAACGGAGGTAAGTATGGGGTGAGGGTGTGTGTGGGGAGACGGGGTGTGCAGAGGGTGGGAATGGGTTGGAGCAGGGGCCACCAAACTCTACAAGGGACTGTTTTCTTATTTTACAGGTGTTGGAAAAAGGAAAACATTGCAGGACTGTTTTTTTTCAGGGACTTTGGCACACTGGGGTGAGCTCCCAGCTTGCCACCTGAGTGTTTGTTTTTTGGGGGGCTGTATCCGATGGGATATTGGGCACCCCCATCAGCACATACCAGTTGGGGGGTTGGGAGAGCCAAGGTGGACTGAGCACCCCCTCAGCACACAGCAAACTCTGGGAGGAAATTATGCCAAGGGGAGTGGGTTCCCTGTTGGCAAATTGAACTGGGGGACTGAAGCCAATAGGGATTGGGGCCCCCATCAGCAAAGAAAGACTGTTGGGGGGTGCATGCTGCTGAGGAGGATTGGGCACCCCCTCAGCACACAACAAATGGGTGAGGGGGGTTTACAGTGTGCCAACAGGGAGTGGGCTCCCTGTCAGCAAATGTACTGGGTTGGGGCGGCATAGGGATTGCAAGGTACTGCCCTGCAATGATGGGTCACTCCCTCATTGCAGTGAAATGGCTGATGCTGCAATGATGAGGTGGTCCCTGATTGCAGTGGCAAAAAACGTTTTAATTTGATGGCACTTCTGCAGAACTAGTGTCATCAAGACACTGGGCCTGCATTGGTCCACCAGTTGCCAAGCCCCCAAATGCAGTGCCCTTGTTGGCTGCCTGAGTGCCACACCTCCACAACCCGCTTCTCTCCTAAGCTGCCGCATAATGTTTCTTGCGCATGTACGCAAGCAGACATAAAAAGTGTATTTGTGTTGGGTGAAGTGAATTGTTATCTGTGCAGTTAGCTAGGTGAAGAAGGAAACTGTGAATTAAGGGAGTGGCTTAGGCAGAAGGAATCCAGGTGTTTTGTATTTAAAAACTGCCCTAGATAGCTTTGGGCAGAGAACAGCAAGAGGAAGGAGGTGATGTTAGAACATTTATTATTCTACTGGGACTGAAGAACTAGAACTCTACTACTGGGACCTTCAATTTAGGGTAAGAACAAACAAACAAAAAAAAGTGTGAGTTGGGTGAAGTGAATTGTTATCTGTGCAGTTATCTAGGTGAAGAAGGAAACTGTGAATTTGGGGGAGTGGCTTAGGCAGAGGGAAGCCAGGTGTTTGGGATTTAAAAACTGCCCTAGATTGCTTTAGGCAGATAATGGCAAGATGAAGGAGGTGCTGTTAGAACTTTACTACTCTAATGGGACTAAAGAACGAGAATTCTACTACTGGGACCTTCAATTTAGGGTAAAAATGAACAAAAAAAGTGTGTTTGTATTGGGTGAAGTGAATTGTTATCTGTGCAGTTGACTAAGTGAAGAAGGAAACTGAATTAGGGGAGTGGCTTAGGCAGAAGGAAGCCAGGTGTTTTGGATTTAAAGACTGCCCTACATAGCTTTTGGCAGAGAGCAGCAAGAGGAAGGAGGTGCTGTTAGAACTTTACTACTCTACAGGGACTATATAGCCCTTCCTCCCTCCCTCCTTCCTCCACACCCTCCACCCATAGCCAGTTCTACTTTTATAGGCACAGGATTTGGCTGACAACAAGAACTTCCTGTTTCAGAGCAGGAAGGGAGTGATCACATAGGCACAAAAGACTCCCCATCCTAGAAGGAAAATAGTATCTCTCCACCCCCCAGCTGCTGGAGGTCTAACTCTAAGCAAGTAAGAAGGAGACTACTGAGGACTATAGGAACTTCCTGTCCCAGAACAGGAAGATCAGGAGCTTTAAGGGCACAGAGGCACTAGGAAAGTAGGGAGAAAAAAAATTATATAAAATTAAAAAAAATAAAATAAACAGAGAGGAAAGAGTAAGTATACAAAACAACAGTTAAGGTGTCACAAATAAGACATGATGGGAATGGTGCAGTGCTGTGGCTATGGAGCAGCAGTCTTCTGGGAGATGTTCTGGAGGATGCAATGTTGTCCCATCTGCAGACACTTCTCTGGGCTCCGGGAGGAGGTTGCTCATCTCCAGGTTGAGTTGGCCAGGACTTGGGGGACCTCCTCTCCCACCCAAGGACCACCAGGGCCACTACTGCTGCCTCAGAGGTTGCCAAGAAAGAGGAGCAGTTGGACCACAGTGGGCTCAGAGAGGGTGAGGGTAGTGGAACAGAGGCACATCCCTCTAGTTGTACCTCTCAACAATTCATATGCCATTCTTGCAGAGTGTGGTTCCTCTATGGAGGCACCCACAGTGGAGACCAAGGAGAATGCCGGGAACCTTCACAATGGAGACCCACAGGAGGGTGGCACGGGACCTCACAGGGGAAGGAAACAACTCCTGGTAGGGACTCCATTGTTAGAATAGTAGAACTGGGAGAGGGAGGGGAGAGGGAGGTAAGGTGCCTGCCAGGTACCATGGCTTGGAGGGACAGGGAGTGAATCCTCAGGATCGTGGGAGCAGCTGCACAGGGGAGGGAGCTGGATGTCATTGTCCACCTAAATGACCTGACTGGGAAAGGGATCAGAACAGTGGAGGAGGGGTTTGTGGAGTTGGAGAGGGGCCTTAGACAAGTAGCATGCATGGTAACCTTCTCCGAGGTGCTGCCTGTCTATGGCATGGTGAGGCTAGGGTGCTCTGCACCATGGGATTCAATCAATGGTTGAAAAACTGGTGCAGAGCTCAGGGATTTGGCTTCATTGTGGACTGGGGGTCCACCTGGAGGGATGCAGGCCTATACTGGTGTGATGGTCTGCATCTGTCCAGGAGAGGAACCAGGATCCTAGGTGATAGGTTTAAATGCTTCATTGGCAAGCATTTAAACTAGCCAAGAGAGGAGGCACTGAAAAGGAGCAGGGAAATCCTAGCCCCTCCCCCCAAAAAATCAGGGTACTTAGTGAGGTAAACACCAAGATAGAGATGTTGATAGGGAGAAGGACAGGGGTAAGTGGAGAAAAAGGCAAAGGCAGTAAGGACAGGGATGGGGTAAAAAGGGGTAAGACCATAAAAAAATGGAGGGTAATGAATATCAATGCCCGTAGTCTAGGTAACAAGCTCCTTGAACTGGTGGCCTTGATGGAAGAGGAATGCCTGGATATCGTGGCAGTCACAGAAACATGGTACACAGAGAACCATGACTGGGATGTCAACATACCAGGATACAAAATCTACAGGAGGGATAGGGAGGGTAGAAGAGGAGGAGGAGTAGCTCTCTATGTAAAGGAAGAGATCAAAGCAATGGAACAAATGGGTAAACTGGGAGGAGAGGAGGCCCTGTAGGTCACCCTGGAGACTGGAAATGGCACCACAATCCACTCAGGGGTTGTATACAGACCCCTGTGTCAGGGGGAGGAAATGGACAAGGAAATGATAGAAGATATCCTTAGGATGGCAGAGAAAGGGGAGATATTGTTGATGGGGGACCTGAATATGCCAGATCTTAACTTGAGCACCTGTGCTGCAGCCATATCCAAGAGCAGTGCCATTCTCGATGCCCTACAGTCAGCTAGTGTTGAAACCCACCCAGAAGGGAGCAATCTTAGACCTGGTACTCTCAAATGGTGACAGAGAGAGAGAGGATCTGATATTTAGAAGTGGCTAGTTATCTGGGGACAAGTGACCACCAAGCAGTGTGGTTCATGATAAACTTAGAAACATAGAAACATAGAAACATAGAAGTTGACGACAGATAAGGACCGCAAGGCCCATCCAGTCTGCCCATTTCTTTTTCTACCTTATAAATGTGCCATCGGCCTTTGCTCTGTCAGTGACCTATCTATTCATAGTCATTTGTATTGCTCCCTTATGCCTATCCCATGCCTGTTTGAAGCCCTGCACTGTATTCATAGCCACCACTTCTTGTGGTAAGCCATTCCATGCATCTACCACCCTTTCTGTGAAAAAAATTTCTCATTCCCCTTAATCGGCCTCCTCTAATCTCATGCTGTGTCCTCTTGTCCTGCTATTTTCTTATATTTAAACATGTTAGACTCTTTCACCTTGTTTATGCCCTTAAGGTGTTTAAATGTCTCGATCATATCACCTCTCCTCCTTTGCTCAAGGGTATACATATTGAGCTCGTTAATCTGTCCTCATATGTCTTCTGATGCAGTCCCTGCACCATTTTGGTGCCCTTCTCTGACTGCCTCAATTTGGTTAATGTCCTGTGAAGGTGTGGCTCCAATACTGCACGCAGTACTCAGATGGGGCCTAAACCAATGTCTTGTACAGAGGGATTATTACTCTCTTACGACTTTGTGATACCCTACTAATACACCCTAACACCCCCTAGCCTTACCTACTGCTTTAGAGGTCTGTTTGATGATTTTAGGTCATCAGTGATGATGATGCCCAAGTCTCTTTCTTCCTTTGTGACTGCTAGCAACTCCTCCCAGCCTATAAGTGGCTTCAGGGTTTCTCTTCCCTATGTGCATGATTTTGCACTTCTTTGCATTAAATCCCAGTTGCCCACTCTTCAGCCATTCTGCTGTTATCCAGATCTCTTCTCATTCTGCCCACCCCATCTGGATCATCTACTCTGTTGCAGATCTTGGTGTCATCTGCAAACAGACAAGCCTTACCCTCTAGTCCATCTGAGGTCACTAATGAAGATGTTGAATAGGACTGGCCCCAGGATCTGATCCCTGAGGTACCCCACTTGTGACTTGCATCTCTTCTGACTGTATACCATTTACCACCACTCTCTGTTTTCTGCCAGTCAACCAGTTTGCCACCCAGTTGACCAACTTCTGACCCACCCCGAGCCTACCTAGCTTATTTATCAATCTTCTATGTGGAACAGTGTCAAAAGCTTTGCTGAAGTCAAGGTAGGCGACATCAACTGCTCCCCTTGGTCCACCACTCTGGTTACCCAGTCAAAGAAATCTATGAGATTAGTTTGACAGGACCTTCCTTTGTAAACCCATGCTGTCTTGGATCCTGTGCCCTATGGATTCCAGGTGTTGCACTATCCTTTCCTTAAGGAGTGCCTCCATAATCTGCCCACTACATGAGGTAAGACTGACCGGGTCTGTAGTTCCCGCCTCCCTTCTGCTACCACTCTTGTGGAGTGGGATCACATGAGCCCTCCAGTCTTCTGGGACCTCTCCTGTGCTCAGAGACTCACTAAACAATTCTCTACAAGGCTCTGCTAGTTCCCTCCTTTAGCTTCTAATACCCTGGGATGTATGCCATCAGGTCCCATTGCCTTATCCACCCTGAGCTTAGCAAGCTCTTGTAGGACCTTTCTTGTGAAGGGAGTAGTGCTCACCTCCCTTCCCCTGTGTCCATGATGCTGAGCTGTGGGCCCTTGCCTACCTTCTTCTTCAGTAAATACTGAGCAAAGTATCTATTTAGGATAGATGCCTTTACAGGGTCCTCCTCCTCACATGCTCCTTTTCTCCATTAAGCTTAGCATACCCCTCTGGACTTTCTCCTTTCACTAATGTATCTATAGAAGTCTTGTCACCTTCTTTTACTGTCCGTGCTAGTGTTTCCTCAGTTTGGGACTTTGCCTGCCTTACTGCCTTACCTGCTTCCCTTAGGGCAGTTTGGTATGCCTCCCTATCTTCATCCCGCTGTGTTCCTTATATTTTCTGGAAGGCCAGCCTTTTGGCTCTGACCTTTTCTGCTACTGTATTTGAGAACCAAAGTGGTTTCCTCTTCTTTACACTTCCTTTCTGTCTAACACAATGGGATGTTGCTTCTAGCATTGTATCCTTAATGTTGCCCACTTTGCCTGTACCTCCTCACCTGTGTTTTTTTGCCAGGGCTAGCTTAACTCTGCTGGCCATCTTATCAAAGTCAGCTCCTCTGAAGTCCCATATTTTTGCCTTGGAATGGGATGATTTAGATGTAGTAGCCAAATTGAACCATACCATGTGATGGTCACTGGCCCCCAGGTGACCTTCTACCTGGAGATCTGTGATCCCTTCTTTGTTAGTCAGTACTAGATCTAGGATAGCCCTGTCTCTTGTGGGTTGCTGTACCAGTTGTTTGAGGCCCTCCCCCTGCAGGGAATCCACTATGTGTCTAGTTCTGGCCGATGTTCCTGCTGGTATTGACCAATCTGTATCTGGCATGTATCTGGAGAGTCAAGCCACACAAAAGTGAAGGTACTGGACTTCAGGAGGGCTGACTTTGTCAAAATGGGAGAGAGCCTCAGAAAAGCACTAGCAAACAGGTAAGAAGGTGGGGTGCAGCAATAATGGGTAAACATCAAAACTGCCATCACAGAGGCAACAAGCCTTTGTGTGAAGCAAATAAACAAATCAAAATGAAAGAAAAAAACACTATGGTTCTCAAAAGAGGTGGCTGGGAAGGTTAGGGACTAAAATATAGCTTTTAGGAAGTATAAGGAAACACAGAAGAAGCAGGACAGAGAACTGTACCAGTTAAAGCAGAAGGAACCGGGGAAGGCAGTCAGAATATCAAAGGCCCAAACAGAGGAAAAGATAGCCAACTCGGTTAAGAAGGGGGATAAAACCTTTTATAGGTACATTAGGGAGTGAAGAAAGACAAAGGGCAGGATAGTGAGGCTGAATAAAGTGGAAGGTGGGAGGGCAGAGAGGGACAGTGAAAAGGCAGGGATACTGAAGGAATACTTCTGCTCAGTATTCAAAAAAGAAAGGAAGGGGGAGGTACCTAATCCAATCAATAGAAACACTCTGGATAAGGGGGTTGATACCAGTCCTTTCACAGAAGAAAGGATTCTGAATGAACACCTGAAACTGAAGGTGGACACAGCAATGGGGCTGGATGGGATTCATCCCAGAATTCTAAAAGAACTAAGGGGAGAACTAGTGACACCACTGACTACCCTTTTTAGCAAATCATGGGAGGATGGTGTGGTACCTGAGGACTGGAGGAGGGCAGATGTGATTCCCCTTCATAAAAGTGGGAGCAAGAATGTGGCAGGAAACTACAGATCTGTCAGTTTGACTTCAATGGTAGGGAAAATGATGGAATCACTTCTGAAGGAAAGAATTGTTGAGTACCTAGAAGCCAGTGGGGCACAGGACCCAAGGCAGCATGGATTCACAGTGGGAAGGTCATATCACATGAATCAAATTGATTTCTCTGACTGGGTGACCAAAGTAGTAGACCGGGGAGGGACTGTGGACATGACCTACCTAGACACAGTCCCACACAAAAGATTAATATAGCTAGGCTGGGAGTGGGTCCCAGGGTGGTTGCATGGGTAAAACATTGGCTGGACAACAGAACACCGAAGGTAATAGTAAACAGAGTCCACTCTGAAGAAAGGGGGGTTACTAGTGGGATACTGCAGGGTTCAGTACTGGGTCTAGTCCTTTTTAATGACTTCATAAGTAACATTGCAGAGAGAATGGAAGGAAAAGTATGCCTCTTTGCAGATGACTCAAAGATATGCAACATGGATGATACACAAGGGGGTTGGAAAGGATGAGAAGGGACTTGGCAAGGTTGGAGGAATGGTCAGAAGTATAGCAGCTTGGATTCAATTCAAAGAAGTACAAAGTAATGCATCTGGGAAACAATAACCCAGGGGAAGAGTATACAATGGGGGAGGTAGTAACAACAACAACATTGGAAATGGACATGAGGTAATCATATCAGATGACCTTAAAGTTAGCAAGCAATGTGAGAAGGTAGTAAGGATGGCTGGGGGGATACTGGGATGTATAGGGAGAGGCTAGAAAACAGGAAGGTGTTATCCCTCCTTTCAGACAGTTGGTGAGACCCCATCTGGAGTACTGCATCCAGTTCTGGAGACCCCATCTCCGCAAGGACATAGACAGGATAGAGGCAGTCCAGAGGAGGGCAACTAAAATGGTGCAGGGTCTGCAAGAGAAGCCACATGAGGAGAGATTAAAGGAGCTTACTATGCATACCCTTGAGGAAAGAAGGGAGAGGGGGGACATGATGGAAACTTTTAAGTACCTCAAGGGAATCAACAAAGTCGTAGAGGGTAGCATCTTTCAGAAAACGAGATGTGCAGGGACAAGGGGACACAATTTGAAGATAGACAGGGGGACGGCTCAGGGGCAATGTGAGGAAGTATTTTTTCACAGAGAGGGTGGTGGGTGCATGGAATGACCTTCCTGAGGAGGTTGTAGGTTAAAAAACAGTGGGGGAATTCAAGAATGCATGGGACAGACATAAGGCAATTCTTGTTGGGGGGGTAGGAAGAAATAGGCTGTTGGTTAACTAGGATCTGCAGCTTATCCAGTAGGTAGGGAAATGGGCAGACTAGGTGAGCCAAGTGGTCCTTATCTGCCATCAAATTCAAATTCTATGTTTCTAATGAGCCACTGTAGAAGTGCAATAAGCCACTCCAGGGTATGCACTGAAGTATTAAAGTATTAACAATGCATTTCCCAGGGACATAAGAACACTCACCCTTTGGCCTTGTGCCTTACTCTATGTCACTGGGGCTTGCATCATTAATCCTTTAATTCACACACTGTCATGGCTTATTGATTAATCAGAAAAATTAGTGGCAAACCAAATCATGGAGTATCTAAAGCAACACAACCTCCTCTCTGGTTCACAGCAAGCATTCCGTAAAGGCCATAGTACTTCTACAGCCTTCTTAAAACTTACTAATGACATTTATACACCCATGGATTCTGGTCTCCTGACAGGTGTCATTTTCATTGATCTAACCAAGGCATTTGACCTGGTTAATCATACCTTTCTTCTTATGAAACTCATCTCCCTTGGTTTCTCAATAGACTCGGTTAACTGGTTCCACAGCTATCTATCCAATTGGCAGCAGGCTGTTGTTTTCAACTCAACCATGTCCGATCTGTCATCCTTAAAGGTTGGCATTCCTCAGGGCTCAGTACTTGGCTCCCTACTTTTCACTATTTTCATTAATATCCTTCCATCCCAGGCACCTACCTGTTCCTCCTTGCTCTACGCAGATGACCTTGTTCTCTACCACAGTGCCAGAAATGTTTTGGACATAAACTACTCTCTTGCTTCAGACTTCCTCAATATACAGTCCTGGCTAACTGTGAATCACCTTGTTCTTAATACAAGTACAACTCAATCTATGCTATTTGGCTCCCCAGCTCAACTAAAAGGAAATCAAGACTCCCTCAAAATGTCCTGTTCTGATAATGCCCCCTTAGTCAACACTATTACCTTCAAATACCTGGGCATTTTTCTTGATGAATCTCTTGAGTTTGATCTCCACATCACTGCTATTTGTAAATCCATTAATGCAAAAATTGGGGGAGCCTACCATACTAGCTATGCTCTCAGTCCTTTGGCTGGACTTGCTGTTGCACAAGGCTTTCTGCTCCCATAGTTGGCCTATGGCTCCGTTATCTTCCTAGGTGCAACTAAGACCTCTCTCCACTTATGGGATACCACCTGTAATAATATTTGCCATTATGCTTCTGCCTCTCCTCGGTACAAATATCACTGTCAGCTCTATGCTGATCTAAATTGCCTAGTTCTTCTGCTCACCATCTCCTATCCTATGGCACTCTAATAGACAGTATAACAAGATCAGGACTTCCTCAATCCCTTGCCTCATTACTTCACTAGCAAACCCCCTCCTATGGACTTCTCTCAAGTGACCAAACCCCTCTGCACATTCCTAGGTGTAAGACCTCCATGGGTGCACGAGCCTTCTCCTATGCTGCTCCTAAGTATTGGAATTCTATCCCTTATGTTGTTCATCTTGCACCTACACACGCTGGCTTTAAAAAGTGCCACCGTGAACATCTACTTGCCTCAAGTCCTTGTACCTGCTTCCGTCCACCTTAAGATCATCTCTTACTTGTCCTTTATCTTACTCTAGTTCCACCCTTCCTATATATACTCTTACCCACGTCCCCTTTCTCTGTCCCCACCCCTCTCAACTTTCTCTTCTATGTTTATTTTGTTTTGCTGGAGGCATTTCTGTATACAGTCCATAACACCTACTAGTACTAAATGCTGTACTTGTGTTGCACTTGTTTCATCTTTTATAAATCTCTGTACATCTGTTTTATTATGTATTTTGTTTTCAACCTAGTATTTTACAGTCTTACAAATTATTTGTATTTTTCTGAATACCTTTGTATCCTCATATTTCAATGTGCTGTGTCACATTGCTGTTGTTGTTTGTTCTTGTATCTGACTTGTATTCTCCCGGGTCATGCCTGAAAATAGGCATCTCTATGCCTAGTGCACCCACCCAGTCACCAAAAGCAAATAAATAAATAAATAAATACACTATACAGTTCCAAAATGTTACTTACCACCAGTGTGTAAATCAGAAACACTTACTGAGGTTATTTGAATAAGCCTGTATAAGTCCATATTCTTCCAAGTTGTGTGACTGGGTGTGCTTTGAAACATCTGAGAAGCTGCATGGGATATACTATATTGGACTAGATATCTGCAACAAATCTCTCTCTTGCTTACATTTGAGGGAAGTTTTCCTTAGTTTTGCATTGGTATTGCTTTGTGTTTAATTATTTTAGTTTTTAATTCAGGAAGGGGTTTTTCAAAACTGCTTATCTTGTGAGCATCTTCAGAAGGATTGAAATAACTGCATATCTGATTTTCCTTTGTGGCTAACTGGACTGTCTACTAGTATTCTGTGACAATCTGCATCAATATATTTTGCAATATTTACTGGTGGTGGCTGTGTGCTTTAAAATAGCAAAGGCTGCAGTTTGTAATTGGATGCCAGACATAGCCTGAGGTGGGGGAAATTGTCTTCATGAGTCAGGGAGACCTGCATCACAGCCAGTTGTTCTGGCTTGAACATTCCAGCATTGATCAATTACTATAAACTACTGGTGTGATCCTGTTTCAGACAGAAGTCCATCTTCTTCCAAGTTGTGTAAGTGGGTGTGCTTTGAAACAACTGAGAAGCTGCATGGGATATACTATATTGGACTAGATATCCGCAACAAATCTCTCTCTTGCTTACATCTGAGGGAAGTTTTTCTTACTTTTACATTGGTATTGCTTTGTGTTTAATTATTTTAGTTTTTAATTCAGGAAGGGGATTTTCAAAACTGCTTATCTTGTGAGCATCTTCAGAAGGGTTGAAATAACTGCATATTTGATTTTCCTTTGTGGCTAACAAACCACCAGGCTGTTTTGGGGCTGGGGACATTTACCTGTGTCTGACTTGGATGTCCGGATTTTTCTCTGTTTGATTAGCAGGGTATTTTCTCTGTCAAATTGTTGTGTAGGGCATCTTGCTGACAGGAAGGCACTCATCGCAGCAGTGGGTCAGAGCTTTTAGCTGATTGTTTCATGAGGGCACAGTTTAGGTCCAACCCCTGCCCGCCCCTCACTCCACCCACCCCTGGAAATAGTTCCTTTATACCTGGGGTTCTGACATCATTTCTCAAGAGAGCAAGGTATATCACTGTCATATCCTCTCTAGCACACTGCACTGACAATATAAGCATACACATTGTATAATATATATATATATTTCTATATAACAAACCAATCACATGACACACACACACACACACACACACACACACACACACAAACAAACAAAAAGTAGATAAACATGTGGGAGTAGTGCAATGTAAGGCTGTGGGGCAGCAGTCTTCTGGGAGTCTTTCTGGAAGCTGAGATGCTGCCCTATTTGCAGACAACTCTCTGCCCTGAGGGAGAGTTGCCTGTCTTCAGGCCACACTGGACAATAGTAAGGGAACCTTCCCCCAGGCCACACTGGACAGTAGGAAGGGAACCTCCCCCATCCAGGGAGCACCAGAGCCACCACCACTACCTCAGAGGTTGTGAAGAAAGCACAGCAGTTGGACCACAGTGGGCTCAGAGAGGGTGAGGATGGCAGAACAGAGGCACACCCAGTCAGCTGTTTCACTCCACAATCCATACACCATTCTGGGGGAGCATAGCTCCCCTATGGATGCACCCACAGAGGAGACTAAGGAGGCAGAGGACAACTGTCACAAGGGAGGCCCACAGGATGGAGGCAGAGGACACCATAGGGAAAGGAAGCAGCTCTTGGTGGGGGACTCAATTATTAGGGGGATAGAACTGGGAGGAGCAGGGAAAACTGAAGTAAGGTGCCTGCCTGGTGCCATGGCTTGGAGGGACAGGAACAGCATCCTCAGGATCATGAGAACAGCTGCACGGGAGTCTGAGCTGGGTGTCATTGTCCACCAAGGACAAATGACTTGGCTTATCATGAGATTAGAGCAGTGCAGGAGGACTTTGTAGAGTTGGGAAGGGGCCTAAGACAAGTAGCACACACAGTATCCTTCTCAGAGGTGCTGCCTGTCAATGTCATGGGGAAGGTGAGGGTACTTTGCACCATGCAGTTTAATGAATGGTTGAAAAATTGGTGTGGAGCACAGAGGTTTGGCTTCATTGGGGACTGGGGTTCCACCTGGAGGGACACCAGCCTATACTGGCAGGATGGTCTGCATCTGTCCAGGAAGGGAACAAGTCTTTTGAGCAATCGGTTTAAATGCTTCATTGGCAAGCTTTTAAACTAGTCAAAGGGGGAGGCACTGATAAGCAACATGAAAATCCCAGCATCTCCCTACAAAACAGGGTACTAAATGAGAAAAAGACTGAGGTAGAAAGGTCAGTGGGGGATGCTGCAACAGAAGGTAAAGCCATCAAAAAATGGAGAGCAATGAGTACCAATGCCCGTGGTCTGGGTAACAAGTTTCCTGAATTAGTGGCCTTGATGGAGGAGGAACATCTGGATATCATGGCAGTCACAGAAACATGGTACACACAAAACCATGACTGGGACGTAAACATACCAGGATACACTATCTACAGGAGGGACAGGAAGGGTAAAAGAGGGGGAGGAGTAGCTCTTTACATAAGGGAAGGAATAAAAGCAACAGAACAAAAGGGTAAACAGGGAGAAGAAGAAGCACTGTGGGTAAATTTGGAGACAGGCAATGGCACTACAATCTGCACAGGGGTTGTATACAGACCCCCTTCTCAGGGGGGGGAAATGGACAAGGAAATGATAGAAAGTATACCTAGAATGGCAGAATAAGGGGAGATATTGCTGATGGGTGATCTGAATATGCCAGATGTTAACTGGAGTGCAGCTGCAGCAGCCACTTCGAAGAGTGGGGTTATTCTAGATGCCCTACAGGGGGCATGCCATAGACAACTAGTATTGGAGCCCACTTGAGAGGGAGCAATCTTAGACCTGGTTCTCTCAAATGGAGATGGAGAGAGGATCACAGATGTAGAAGTGGATAGCCATCTGGGAACTAGCCACCATTGAACAGTATAGTTCACAATAAACACAGCAATAGAGTCAAGCCATGCAAAGGCAAAAAGTACTGGACTTTAGGAGGGCTGACTTTTGGCTAAATGGGTGAGTGCCTAAGGAATGCACTAGCAAATGGGCAGGAAGGAGGGGTGGAAGAACAATGGGGAATAATAAAAACTGCCATCACAGAGGTAATGAGCCTTTGTGTGAAGCAAATAAACAAAACAAAACGATGTAAGAAACCACTATGGTTGTCAAAGGAAGTGGCAGTGAAGGTTCAAGAGAAAAAGAAAGTATTCAGGAAGTACAAGGAATCACAGAAGGAGCAGGACAGAGAACTGTATCAGTTAAAGCAAAAGGAAGCTGGGAAGGCAGTCAGAACAGCAAAGGCTCAAACCAAGGAAAAGATAGCCAACTCAGTTAAGAAGGGGGATAAAACCTTTTATAGGTACATCAGAGAGTGAAGGAAGACCAAGGGAGGGATAGTGAGGCTTAATAAAGGGGAGAGAGGGGAGGCAGAGGGAGACTGTGAAAAGGTATAGATACTAAACAAATATTTTTGCTCAGTATTTACAAATGAAGAGGGGGAGGTACCTAAAACAAACAGTAGAAACACTCTGGATACAGAAGTTGATACCAGCCCATTTACAGAAGAAAGGGTTATGAAAGAACTCTTAATACTGAAGGTGGACAAAGCAATGGGGCCTGATGGGATTCATCTCAGAATTCTAAAAGAACTAAGGGTAGAACTAGTGACACCACCAACTACCCTCTTTAACAAATCATGGGAGGATGGGGTTATACCCAAGGACTAGAGAAGGGCAGATGTGATTCCCCTTCACAAAAGTGGGAGCAAGGCAGAATCAGGAAACTACAGACCTGTTAGTTTAACCTCAGTGATAGGGAAAATGATGGAATCACTTCTGAAGGAAAGAATTGTC
This sequence comes from Neoceratodus forsteri, assembly GCA_016271365.2. Classification (NCBI taxonomy): domain Eukaryota; kingdom Metazoa; phylum Chordata; order Ceratodontiformes; family Ceratodontidae; genus Neoceratodus; species Neoceratodus forsteri. Next base: position 17,935,982 of record JADMNL010000034.1, on the reverse strand, counting down.
GAGTATCTAGAGGCCAGAGGGCACAGGACCCAAGGCAGCATGGATTCACAGTGGGAAGGTCATGCCAGATGAATCTGATAGATTTCTTTGACTGCGTGACCAAGTAGTAGATCACGAGGGGCTGTGGACATGGCCTACCTAGACTTTAGCAAGGCATTTGACACAGTCCCACACAAAAGATTAATATACAAGTTAGCCAGCCTGGGAGTGGGTCCCAAGATGACAGCCTGGGTAAAGAATTGGCTGGAGAATAGGATACAGAGAGTAACAGTAAATGGAGTCCACTCTGAAGAAAGGGGGATTACTAGTGGGGTACTGCAGGGTTCAGTATTAGGACCGGTCCTCTTCAATGTCTTTATAAGCGACATTGCAGAGGGACTAGAAGGAAAAGTATGTCTCTTTGCAGATGACACTAAGATCTGCAACAGAGTTGATGCACAAGGTGGGGTGGAAAGGATGAGATGGCACTTGGCAAGGTTAGAGGAATGGTCAAATGTATGGCAGCTTAGATTCAATGCTAAGAAGTGCAAGGTAATGTACCTGGGAAACAAAAACCCTGGGGAAGAGTACACAATGGGGGGTGAGATACTAACAACAATAAAAATGGAAAGGGACCTGGGGGTAGTCATATCAGATGACCTAAGGTGGGCAAGCAATGTGAGAGGGCAGCAAGGAGGGCTGGGGATACTAGGATGCATAGGAGAGGCATCACCAGTAGAAAACAGGAAGTTATTATCCTCTGTACAGACAGCTGGTCAGACCCCATCTGAGTACTGCATGCAGTTCTGGAGACCCCATCTCCACAAAGACATAGACAGGATGGAAGCTGTCCAGAGGAGGGCAACTAAAATGGTGCAGGGTCGTCACCGGAAGACATATGAAGAGAGACTAAAGGAGCTTAATATGTATAGCCTCGAGGGAAGGAGGGAGATGGGGGACATGATAGAAACTTTTAAGTACCTCAAGGGAATCAACAAAGTCAAAGAGGGTAGCATCTTTCAAAAAAAGAGGTGTGCAAGAACAAGGGGGCACAATTTGAAGATGGGGGAGCAGCTCAGAAGTAATTTAAGGAAGTATTTTTTCACAGAGACAGTTGTGGATGCATGGAACGGCCTTCTGGAGGAGGTTGTGGAGTCAAAAACAGTGGTGGAATTCAAGCATGCATGGGACAGCCATAAGGCCATTCTAGGGGGTAGGGGTAGGAAGAAGTAGGTTGCTGGTTAACTAGGATCTGCAGCTTATCCAGTAGGTAGGGAAATGGGCAGACTGGGTGGGCCAAGCGGTCCTTATCTGCCATCAAATTTTGTTTCTATGTACAGATGGAACTGTAACCAACTTGGAACCAGTATTTAAAAAAAGCAACTTCTACGAGGAAAAATGGCATACGGGTTCAGAGTGATTCTTATTTAAAGAGAAATCTACATTGCTGCATGTACTTTCATAAATATAATATTTTAACTATTACAGTTCACTAGAGAATACATTTTTTTTAATTTCCAGTTTGCTTTCCAGGGTTTATAACCTCCTTTGGTAAGCCTGTCTAAGAATAGAGTGTGTATAAAAACACTTGCCTGTCCCCAACTGACCTCATTATGCCTTTGTGAAATCACAGTAATTACCATAACTGTGATATCAGCTGATGAAATTCAGAGCCTTTTTCAAGTCACAGTGAAATAAGCAATGCATTTTATTTATGTATTTATTTATTTAATTCATTTTGATAACCGTGGAAGCCCTCTAAGAACTAACCATGTTTCAGGGGTGACCTGGAAGCTACACCACAGGCAAACATATATTATAGCACAAAATATGGCATGTGCCCTCAATTTTCAGAAAAACCTTTTATACATATGTTGTTCACATAAAACTTAAGTCCCACTTTCAAAGTATCAGTCATTTCACATAGTGTCAGATATAGGGGCAGACTTTCAAAGCACTGGAGCCGAATAAGTGAGGGAACACTGAGAAAGCAAAGAAAAACTAGAAAAACACTAAAGTTAAATAGAACTGCTGTGCACATCATAGTTCTTGTCTTTTTTAGTTGTGTAGTTACTTGCTCTTTAATGCAGTGACTATACAGGCAACTTTAAGCAGAACTAGTCTAAATTCTTTCATGGTGATTTGCATATACTTCCCACAAAGTTTTGCATTATGGGATATGTGTAATTTTATATTTCCTTGAAACCTGGCTTTTTTTGCCAGTGCCCTGTCTGAAAAACCCTTGCCTCTGTGTTTTCCAGCTCTGGTTCATTGTCTTTCATATTACTTTCCCATTTTGGGCTCACCATGACCCAAACCTGTAAGACCAAAATATGACTGGTTCTCTCTTCTGCTGGACTGTTACAGACAAGGACCACTGATGAGTCCTGTGTAGGATTTAATATGTGTATGTGTCATCTATTTTCAGCCTTTGTAGAGTGTGTGAGATGTCATTTGGCACTATACACTCTTGCGTTAAGCAGAACCAGTCTACATTTTTCATGGTGATTTCCATATACTTCCTACAATGCTTTGCATTATAAAGGTAAGTGTCATTTTAAATTTTTTTAAGCCTGGCTTTATTGTCTGTGCCTTTCTGGGTAACCCTTTTCTCGGTTCTTTTGTGCTTTGTCTTTTAGAGTATAAAGATATACTTGTTTTCATCATTCTTTGCCTTGAGCATTTTAAAGTCAGTTGACCCAGACTAATACAAGGAATAGTTATGATCAGCCATGGAAAATAATGGTCAGAGATAGTTATGATTTGACCCACGATATATAAAAGTTCAAACATCATGCTTTTCCAGCAGATATTTGAAACAGATGAATTACTGAAAGAGAGAAAAATACCTGCAGTCACAAAATATGCCCAAAATAAGCCAGAGGTTTTAAAACTCTATGAACAATGTACACTAGATGTAAGCAGTTGATAACTTAAAGGTCAGTTCAAATGAAACTCCTCTGACTGCCATTAGATTTGAAATTATTTCAGATCTGAAACTGTTTTGGTAAGAAGTAATTTGATTCTAATTTGTGTTGCATACTATATTTTAATCAGTAGGTTTCCTAAACTCATATAGAAGGTAACTAAATGTATTGCATATATTTTTTAGCAGTAAATACCTTCCATTAGAGTGATAATTACACTGTGTGCTTATTACTTATTGCAGCAGAGTAAATGGTCTCTGTAACAATCTGTCATTCTGTCATTTCACCTCCTTCGTACCTTGGGCTCAGCAGGATGTTTATTTGATAACAGTATTTTCTTTTGAACACTCTCAGAAATTAAGCCAGTTCAGCTAATGCTTCCAGATTAATGCCAATGGATACAAATTGATCAACAGAGAAAGAGGACTGAAACCACCTTAAATGTTTAGGAAGAGCACAGCTGTATTGTGTGATTCATGAGCTTATGGCATGTTGATTATGTTGCTTTGAAAGCCAGGTGCCAGATGTGCTGTGTAGAATTTTCAAATTCTGCTAAAATGTAATTCCACAGAATTTTGGAAAATACTGACTAATTCCTCATAATTCCATGAGAAGCTGAATGGCAGAATTCTGCCACTGAATGGTATAATATAATTTCACCATTCTGCATTTTTCCATGGAATGTGTGCTACAAGCATCTAAATTTCATCAGACATGCACCCACTTGCTTCCTGATGGCCCTTACACACCCGCATGGGGTCCATTAAGATATCTTAATGGTCAGATCTCTGTTTTGAAACTGTGCCCTATTTCAGCCATTTACATTGACTCTGCAGTGTAAATTGTAACGCTATAGTCTGTCCTTTTTGTGTTGCTTGCACGCATGTGCAAGAAACACATTGTTCCAGTGGGGCCAATTAATGAGATGCCTTTATGGTCAAAGAAACTCACATCATAATCAGCTGTGTTCTGTAAAGACATTAGTCTGCAGCTGTTATCTCCCACTGCCTCCCCCACATTCTCTCTATCTCTCGGTCTCTCTCTCACACACACACACACACACACACACACACACACACACACACACACACACACATATGCATGGCAGATGAGAAGTATACCAACTGTATGTTTTAAAGATAGCAGGGGGTCAGGACTGTGACAGTGAGGATCAGCTCTGAACTGACAGAGCCAGAGATTTACAATTCTTATTTAATTACTAAGTGGTCCAGCACTCCACTTACGTGTTTATCACATGCAGGAAGTGTGGACTGTTGATCAGCTAGACCAATCAGTGCAGATCATTATGGCTTCAGGAATTTTTTTTTTAATTCCCACCTAGTGACTTGACAGAGAAGTTGTACTCAAAAGATAGCTCTATATGCAGTCAACGGGTGGAAAAGTTAACATGTCTCTGGATTTATTTTACTATTACCTCTGCAGTGGGAAACTGAAAATGATCCTCTACAAATTGGGAAAAGTCCTATGAGGCATTGATCAGTACAGGTACTGCCCTACTGGAACTGTGAAAAATTTAAATTTGTTATAGTATGCAATGCTTTTAAGTAATTGTTTCTTAGAAACATAGGCAGAAGAGTTAACCCCTGGTAATACTACATCTGACACAAACACATATTGGCTACATTTTGAGATTTCAGATGTCAAAATAAATCACATAAGTGCTTATATCACATTATTATTATATTAAGAGGGATATCCTTGTAAATAAGTGTGTTCAATGGTGTTTTCCTGCAAATAAACTGGAAACTTAAACTTGAAACTTATATTAAGAGTACACGGAGATCCTGCATATGTAGTAACTTGACTTCCCTACCTTACAGTATTGATGCTGTGTAAGGCAGTCATCAAAATGTTTTAATAAAATCATTTAACAATAAAATAATTTAACAATTCTCATTTTATGGCCTTAGTGCCAGATAGGATTTTTTCAACTTTGGTGCATATCTCAGACATTTTTGGGAATTTTGCAACCGCATTTTCTACATGGGGTTATTGGGACCCCTCCTCATGGGGTGGCCCCCTTTTGCCCGACACCCCAACAGTGAAACATGGAAAATGACCACTACAGTGACAGTCACTGTAATGGTCCATTTCTGTATTTTGTTTGCCCCCAGTGTCCTGCCCCCTCCACTGACCAACTCTGACCTGGAGTTGAGAATCCCAAAGTCCAGGGGGTGCATGGGGCAGAGACCCCCATGTGGGTGTGTGGGGGTGCAGTCCCCCACAGAAAACACTGGGGGTTTGGTTGTTACAATACCTGAGTCGGTATTGCACCATTGCTGTGTGGGTGGTTGACATATTTACTGTCGACCAAACTTGATGCTTCCTTCTCATGAATTCAGCCACTGTCATGGTCCTGAAAAGTGATTTCATGGTCACTGTGTGGAATCACTTTTCAGGCCTGATTAATGAAATGACAGTGCCAGTGTTCATGAGGTGGGCTCTCAAAAAACCTATGTTGCAAAGTTGGTGAAAAAAAGTCAAAAAACTATTTCACGAGTGTGCATTGTGCAGTTTCCTCGCACGCTCGTAACTTCATGAATCTGTAATATTTTCACTCAAGATTTTCAACATTGCCATTTTTCCACACTTCCTTATGAACAGTATAACTCATTTTTCATGTCTTGGCCGAAATGTGTTTTTGCTCTTCTGCCGCAGAATAGCATGGTTGCTGTGGGAAATCAGTATTTGGGACAGATTAATCATGAGCAGAGGTCCTAAAATGCCTATGTTGAAAATTTAGTGACAAAAGGTCATAAAATGACTGTGTTACAAGTGTGTGTTGTGCAGTTTCCACGCACCCTTGTAACTTCGCAAATTTGTTATTTTTTCATGCCAGATTTTCAACACTGGCATTTTTTCACACCTCCTTATGAACAGTACAGCTGTCATTTTTCACATCCTGGCCGAAATATGTTTTTGCACTTCTGGCAAAGAATAGCGCAGTCGCTGTGGGAAATCAGTGTTTGGGACAGATTAAGATCGAGCGAGTGAGAGAGGGGGAGTGAATTAGCTCAGCTGAGCTTTGTCGGGACTGCTGTAGATTTCTTTGTGGGCAGAAAAAGGCACCAATGCAGGCAGGAGCCCAGTACAAAAGAGCAGCCTGCAGCACCAGGAGCAACAAAATGAGCGAGTGAAAGAAGGGAAGTGAGTAAGCTCAATGGAGCTCTGTCAGGACTGCTGTGGATTTCATTTTGGGCAGAAAAAGGTGCCAGTGTAGGCAGGAGTCCAGTACAAAAGGGCAGCCTGCATCGCCGTGAGAATTAAAATGAGCGAATGAGGGAGGGGGAGTTAGTGAGCTCAATGGAGCTCTGTCTGGACTGCTGCAGATTTCTTTGTGGGCAGAAAAAGGCATCAGTGCAGACAGGGGCCCAGTATAAATGGGCAGCCTGCAGCACTGGGAGAAACAGAATGAGCAGGTAAGAGAGGGTGAGTGAGTGAGCTCAACGGAGCTCTGCTGGAACTGCTGCGGATTTCTTTGTGGGTAGAAAAAGGCGCCAATGCAGGTAGGAGCCCAGTACAAAAGGGCAGCCTGCAGAGCTGAGAGAAATAGAAGAAGTGAGTGAGAGAGGGGGGAGTGACCAAGCTCAATGGAGCTCTGTTGGGACAGCTGCAAACTTCTTTGTGGGCAGAAAAAGGTGCCAACATAGGCAAGAGCCCAGTACAAAAGGCAGCCTGCAGCACCAGAAGAAACAGAATGAGCAAGTGAGAGAGGGGGAGCAAGCGAGCTCAACGGAGCTCTGTCATGACTGCTGCAGATTTCTTTGTGGGTAGAAAAAGGCACCAACGCAAGCAGGGCCCCAGTTCAAAAAGGCAGCCTGCAGCACTGGGAGAAAAGAATGAGTGAGTGAGAGACAGGGAGTGAGGAAGAGTTGCCCACCATCCCTCCCAGGCTCCTCTGTGGTCCTATATTACAGCAGAGTCTCTGGGGTGTTGACAAAGCAATGATTGGATACTTTAGGAAGTGCTGTAATAATACAGATTTAGTTGTTCTGTTTATTTCTCTAACTCAGCTGAGTAATACTTGGAGTGCAATAGGATTTCTAACTGGGCTAAGTGAAACTATATGAGAGCTGAGAATAAAAAGTATGATAGCTGAGGGGTGAAAAACAGACAAGAAGGCTTTAGGAATGCTACAGTTATACAGTATCTAAAGGATGAGATTTGAGACAGAAGTACCCCGGTCGGCAAGGGGCCAGTAGGGGGACTAGTGTGGCAGAGAACAGGAATTTGAGTAACTAGGGACCTAACAGTTGTAGTAGGGTACAAAACCTGGGAGTAAGAGCCTGTAACATAAGATGGGGGCCAAAATGGGGTAGGTGCCTCACGTCAATAGGGCAGGCATCTTTGGAAAGGTGGTAGTGTGTACAGGGTGTGGGTCCACCATGATCCTGGACTGGGCTCGGAGGATGGGAGTGTATGGTCTGTAGATGACTAGCTAGTTTGAGAGAGGAACTGTGGAGGTTAGGGAGGAGTGGCAGGCAGATGAGTATGGTGAGCATCCTGACCAGGGGGGGAATAGGGGATGGCAAGGGGGGACTGAGGAAGAACAACTAGGGGCTGAAACCAACCCCAGTATCAGAGGCACTAGCAGAAAAGAAAGGATGAGAGAGGGGGGGTGCCCGAGGTGAGTGGGGGCCTCCTATTGGGGGTGGAAGAGAACATGAGGAAGACCAGGGGAGAGCAGATGGCTGCGAGTAGGGAGGGACCAGGGCTGGGACCATAGGTGGCATGGAGGAAAACAAATAGGAAGGGGAAACTGATAGGGGGAAGAGATGTAGGAGGGGTATCGACTAGGAATAGACTTGAGCCTCTGCTATGGGAGAGAGAGGGGGAAGCATGAACATACTGAAAGGGGGAGGACAAGCGGGGCATGAGAGGGATGGCAACAGTTAGGGGAGGAGATAGTGAGGACAAAAGGGTAGAAACTGGGCTAGTAAGGAAGGAGAGGGTGGTGACTGGAGGAGAGAAGGCTATGGGAAGGGGGAAGAATGGATAGGAGGGGCATCACTATTAGGGTAGAAGAGAATAGGGGCTCTAAATCAACAACAGCAGGGATAGGAGAGGGGTTGGAAATCAGCAGGGGAGGAGGGGACATCGACATGGGAAGCCCAGTAGGAAGTAGTCAAGCTGGGAAGGGGTTCAAGGGGGATGGGAGGAATAAGGCAGAGAAAAGGGGTGAGGCTGAAGTAGGGGGTACAGATACAGAAATCACAGAGAATGTAGCTAGCGGGGGTAAGGGGCAGGGAAGATAGAATACTGTGGTGGAAGGGGCATTAGAAGGGAAAGGGGCTAAGGGATGGGGGTACTCATTCTATGGGGATTGTATACAGAAAGGGGTGAGATGGGGTGGAAGGGGAGAAGGCGCAGCCATTTTTTGGGTTGAAGCTGTCCCCAGGTTGACTGCAGGAGGGATAGAGCAGGCACTGCTCAAGTGTGCAGCGAGGGGGAGGAAGAAACTTCATTTACTGTTGCATGTGGGTACAAACGACTTGGCAGGGGGGACTGTGGAAGTAGTGAGGGGGAGGTTCGAGTAGTTGGGCAAGCAGTGTGAGGGGGTGGGAGAGTCGGTGGCATTCTCAGAGTTACTCCCTGTACCATGTGTAAGCATGGGGAGGAAGGGTAGGATTGAGGATTTCAACAAAGGGCAGAGGGATTGGTGCCACACCAAAAATTATGGGTTAGTGACTAACTTGAGTAGGGTCTGGGGAAATAGTGACTTGTATGCTGGGGACAGGGTACACTTGAGCGGGAAGGGGAGAGGAGTATTAAAGGCAGAATTAGAGAGGTACATCTCTACTAAGGTGGATTTACTCTAATGAGGGGGTGGCCAGAAGACTGAGGTTAGTAGAAAGGTCTGGACAGGGGAGCCTAATGAGCTCACCCCCCCCCCAGATATAGGTAAAGGCGGAGGTGTAGTAACCCTGGGAGGAGGTGGGCAGAGTGGTCTGAGTGTAATACAGAAGGCACTACCACTCGGTAAGAATAAGAAGGAGAAAGAGTGTAGACTACCAGGAGGAGGGACACAGGCCAAGGTGGAGAAGAATGAGAAGTAGGGGTATGGGTGGAAGGTGGTCTCCTCAACTCAAGAAGCCTGGTGAATGAAACTGCAGAGCTTCAGGCACTCTTTCAGAGGGGAAGGAGGACATTGCTGCAGTGACAGAGACTTGGGCCACAGAATACCATGATTGGGGCTTGGCAATCCCAGAATGCAGGATATACAGGAGGAACCGGGGGTTGGGAGAGGGTGAGGTTGCACTCTATGTGAGGGAAGGGATTAAATGCATAAGGGATGAGGGAGAAGAGAAGAGAACTGAGGTGCAGCTCCTGCACTCCAAAGGCAGAAAGCTGAGGCTGGAAGTGGTGTATAGACCACCAGCCCAATCCAGGGAACTGGATGGGGAGTTGGCAGAGAAGATAAGGAGGGTGTGTAGAAGGGGGAGTGAGGTGATAGTGGGGTATTTTAAGCTACCATGGGTTGGGAGGGTAAAAAGATTAGAATCACTCATGATCTACCCCATTCTGTGCGGCTCAAACGTCAGGCTTTACACCCTGTGGTCTCCAAGCTGATAGCTGCGGGACTTCAATTTAGGGTCAAATACCCAGAATTACTCCAAGTCAAGATAAAAGAGCAATGGTACTCTTATGAGTCAGTGGAGACTGCACAAATAGAACTTAAAAGGGCTCTGCCGGAGTTGTTCAAGTAAGGGATCAATTGAGTTACCAGGGTAGTTAAGTTCTATACAGTCTAACCGAAGAGGGCGATACAAAGGTCTGAGAAGCCTGTTGAAACGATGACTCGTTAACCTGAGCAGATCCCTAATTTGTTTTTGCCTAGAGGTATGTTAATTAGTGTATCTTTAGTAACATATACCTTCAGTTGACTGATCCTCCTTCCCACTGAAATGGACTGATCTGTATTTTGAAAGTCGTAAAGACACAGATTACTCTCTTGCCAGGGAACTTCAGTAATTCCACAATTGCTACCTGAAGAGTATAACCCATGGTGTTAAGCGCGCAGGAAATGCAACAGATGGATGCCGCACCGGCGTGACCACATTGCCATCATTCCCAGGCTCCTGAAGATTAATGCCGCTATCTAGATTTGACTATTAGCGCACCGGAGATCATGAGGCAGCGGTGCTTATTGCTGGTGCCAGGAATCTGAGTGGACACTGATAAGCCTCACTATCCAGAGAGACCACATCTTCAGGATCATTTGTCACAAGTAGGGTATGCCGTGGCTGTGTATAACTCCAGATAGCCTCTGTAGTTCTCATAGTGGATGTACAGGCGCTCGCCAAGGGAAAGTGAGAAAATTGCGGTAACTAAAGAATACTTTATGTATATTCCTGGCTCCCAGGACATCAATGACTGGAGGGAATGTTCTTGTCCCGCTGAATGGGATGATGTATAATGCGAGTGCAAATGTTTGGCTTGATTATTCATTTACTGCTTAACTTACCTGCTTGGTCAAAGACCTCTTTCTGTAGTTAATTACTATATACTGCTTGCCTAGTCCCCCACTAGAGGGGGATATAGACTAGGGAACTGCTTTACTTTGTTACTCAATAGAGCTTAACTAGCATGCATAGGATGATAATGATATTACAATTACTCCTATGCACTTTTTAAAGGTTTTTTTCTTTTTTTTGGCATAGTTTAGTGGGGAAGGACTTCAGAAGAGTTAGATCGGATATTTTTTGGTTAATTTAGTGAGGGATCAGATTAATAAGATATTGTTAATCAGATCGGGAGTTGGGCTGGAGGATGGGCTATCCTTCATCTGGGCTGGTTATCTCATCACACGGCGGTTTGATATGATAGTACAGTTGTCAGAACTGGGGGTGTTAGTGGAAAATAAAAGGGGAGGGGACTATATGGGGACAGGGGGTTTGAGGGACACAGCATCTACACACTAAATTTTGAGAAGGCATGGATGCCCATATTAACAGGTGAGTACATAATCATAGATAATACGTAATGGGAGGTTATCATCAAAACTCAGAGGATGATGAAGGAGGGTGTTAACTTGGTGAGCTGGAATATTAAGGGTGCTCGGGACAGATGCAAAAGGCAAATTGTACTAAAGCATCTATCGACCCTTAATTGCAATGTAGCCTGTTTACAAGAAACACATCTTCTCAGAGAAGATGTCAGGTTATTTACTAAATATTGGGTGGGCCAAGCATTTGGCGCAGGCGCGTCATCAAATAGAGGTGGAGCAGCCATCTTATTTCACTTCCAGCTAGAGAAGGAGATCTGGGACATACAGAGCCGATATATTTTTCTAGTTGGGACCTTAATCTCAGAGCGAGTGATTATTGGATCCATTTATGGCCCAAATATGGACTCCCCACAGTTCTTTATACAATTATTAAATGCCTTAAATACTTACGTGTCAATGACAATATTGTTATGTGGGGATTGAAACATAACACCACATTCGTACCTTGATAGAACCAACAATAAGCGAGTAGGACTTTCCCCTGCCCAGAGAGCTTTAAAAGAGGTGATGGAGAGTTTAGGCCTCATAGATGTCTGGATACTGATCAATGGGAAAGTGAGACAATATAACTTTTTCTCTATCCCGCATAAATCGTGTTCCAGAATCGATTATTTTTTAGTCAGTATTAGTGCACTTCCCTCGATCTCAGATGCCAGAATCCATGCCAGGGTCATATCAGATCATTCTCTGGTCTCCATTCAGTTTGAACCAAGTTGCAGCATAAAGAGGGACTTTATGTGGAGAATTAATAATCAGTTATTACAGGAGCCCTTTACCCAGGGACACCTGAGGAATTTTATATCTCATTTTCTCACTAGTAATTTTAACTCAGTTCCTAATATAGATATTGTCTGGGCAGCTCTGAAATGTGCACTTAGAGGTGAGTGCATTTGAATATCTTTCACCAGGGCCAAGAAGGCTAAAATGCAGTTAAATGAAATCATAAATAATATTAGGGTCTTGGAAAATAACATCACACGACATTCAACTGAGGCGGACTGGGTTAAATTACACCAAATTCAAACTCAATATTCTGCAATTATGATGCAGAGAGCAGAACTAGCCCTCCAAAGAACTAAAATTAGGTATCTGGAGTCTGGGGAAAGGGCAGGCAAATTATTAGCACTCAGATTGAAGCAGCTAGATTCCAGCTGTTTCATAGCTGCAATACAAAGGGACGGGGAAGACGCTCCAGTTAGTGATCCTAGGGAAGTCGCTGCCATTTTCAGGGAATACTTTCAGCGGGTTTACTCTACCATGCCTAAGGATAGAGCAACTCCTGTGGAAATTCAAGAATTTTTAAATTCGGTTACCCTGACCAGGATTGCAAGTTCTGAGGCAAAACAGTTAGGTTCTCCAATACAAGACAAGGAGGTGAAACAAGCGATCTCCCAACTTGCTGGGGATAAATCTCCTGGACTGGATGGTCTAACTACTAATTTTTACAAAGTTTACGTGGACATAATTTGTCCCATCATAACCAAAGTATATAATTTTTGGTTTAGAGAGGGACTTTCAGAAACATCGTTCTTAGAGGCTCTCATAACTCTTATCCCTAAGCCAGGATGAGATCCTGTCCTTCCTGGCAGTTATCGTCCAATATCACTGCTGAATGTCGATATTAAAATATTGGCCAAAATTTTGGCTAACCGACTCGGTCCGTTAATGGATAACTTGATTAGCGAGGAGCAAGTGGGATTCATGTGTGGTAGGATGTCTAGCGACCACCTACGTAAGTTCCACCACTTAATAGCACATGCTCAGAGCTTGCAGATCCCCATGGCATTACTTGCATTAGATGTCGAAAAGGCATTCGACTGAGTCTCATGGGACTTTCTATTTGCAGTGCTTGCCAACTTTGGGCTACCTAAAGAATTCCTAAACTGGATCCGGGTCTTATACAGTACTCCCACAGCACGGATATGGTGCAATGGTATACTGTCTGCCCCCTTCCCATTAGCGTGTGGCACAAGGCAGGGATGTCCATTATCCCTGCTCTTGTTCAACTTATACCTTGAACCCCTGTTTCATAGGTTAATGGCATTGCAAGAGATTAAGGGAATTAACGTGGGCAGCAGGTGATACCTAATTTCTGCTTATGCAGATGACTTGCTCATGCATCTAGAAGATCCAGAAAATGGCATATCGGTAATATTACATGAAATCTCAAAATTCTCTAGAGTCTCCAATTACAAAATCAATGTCTCCAAGACAAAACTTTTTCCATTGAATAATAGTTGTTATCCTAATATAGCAAGGGAGAACGGATTAACCTGGAAATCAGAAACTATGACTTATCTCGGAGTCAGAATCACTAAGGAGATAAGTTCAATGATTAGGGAGAACCTCCACAACCTCATCAATACCGTCAAACAGGATCTGGCTAGATGAAGCCCAATGCCCCTGTCACTATGGGCCAGAATAGAAATGGTTAAAATGAATATACTACCTAGGATTTTCTACCCTTTAAATATGTTGGGATGTTACCTACCTAAAGTCTGGTTTAAGAACTTGCAAAAAATACTTAATGCATTTTTATGGAAAGGGAAAGTGGTCAGGAGATCGTACCCAAAGCTCGCAGGTTTAAAAAAGTCAGGAGGCCTTGCGCTTCCTTCCTTTTTTAAATACTACATGGCCTCACATATCAGTAAAGTAGCGCATTGGAATAACTTTAACACGTCATTGGTCTCAAACACCTATGTGCCTTCTTGGCTTCACACTGAAAGTGATCTAGTTTCCAGTTACTCATTGTCTCTAAATACGATTGCCTACACTAATATTAAACTCCTCCCTAAACCACTTAAAAACATGCCTATTGGATGGTCACTAAAGGCTCTGCAGCAGGTCCAGAAATTCCTTAGAGTAAACTGGCAGATCTCACCAGAACAAGCTTTGACACACAATATCCACTTTTAATACAGCGGGTTCCGATCACCTCCAAATTCTGGGGACCAATTGAAGGATTACAGCTGGGGGACTTGGCCCCACAGGGGAAGCTAATAATGTACAAGCACGCCTGTACCCAATTTCCAGAATTAAAAGACATAATTTTAAGTTTCGACAAATTTGTGACTCAATAAAGGCCCGCTTACACAAAATAAAAACATGGGTAGAAAACAGGACTGAGTTGTCTACTTTACTTAACATGGCAGACCAGTCTCACTCTATTTCTAGGGTCTATAATCTACTGCAAAGAATAGATGGAGACCTCCCCTCTGGTGTCAGCTACTACTGGAGGCAAAGATTAGGGATGGCAGAAGACAAAGGAACATGGGAACAGATATGGGCAAATAATCATAAAAGTATCAGACAAGACAGATACAAACTCCAACAATTCATCATTATGCACAATCTGTACTACACCCCTACTAAACTGTACAGAATGGGTAAGTTACCTTCACCCATTTGCACCAAATGCGGAACCAAGGAAGGAGATTTGTTCCATGTACTATGGGAATGTGTCAAGATCCAATCCTTCTGGAAGGAAATTAGTGCCTCATTATCACAAATTACAGGCCTAGAGGGTATTTTCACACCAGAAATTTGCCTGTTGAATAGCTTCCATACTGGCATGACCAAGCAAAATAAATTGTACATGGCCATCGTATCGGCCACAGCAAAAGCCGTTATCTTGAGGCACTGGAAGGACACTGTTACTCCACCAGTCCTAGAATGGTACAGAAAGATTATCCTTGCTTTACAGCTGGAATTCCATATAGCCAAGATGAGTAACAGAACCCAAGCCTATGATTCCGAATGGGGTCCATTGGATGCTATCTTGGCTACTTGGCAAGCTAAGTCTACTTAGTCATAGGAAACATCCCCCCTGTTAGACATATTTCTTGATCCATGTCTCTCTCTTTCCACTGAGATTATTTGTGGTATCCTAAGTAATGTGTAGATGCTGTCTAGGGGATGGGTGCGGGGGTATGAGGCAAAGTTATGTTGATCACATTGTTATATGTTATGTCAGCACTGTTTATCCTAATGACACTGGTTGGTAAATATGTTTACATGTTAATGGCTTATGTAACTTGTAAGTATTAACTTGCACAGTGTGGTATAACTCATACGTTTTTATGGTGTCAATAAAATAAATTGAATAAAAAAAAAAAGCTACCATGGGTTGACTGGAGCACCTCATCACTAGCAATAGCAGGGAGCAGGTGTTCCTTGATGCATTCAAGGACGGCCTTCTCACGCAATTGGTAAGTGGGCCTATATGACTTGGTAGCACTCTGGACCTAGTACTGGCAAATGGGGAGGTGGTGAGGGAGGCAAGGGTGGAGGACCCACTAGCAGGTAGCGACCACCAAACAGACTGACTTGTCATGCTGGGCAGGGAGACAGAAGGCATGAGCACTAAGGTGGTGGACTTTATTAGGGTGTACTTTGGGGAGATGGGAGCAATACTGCAAGGAAGACTCCGGGATATAAGGCTGGGGATGGATGCAGAACAAAAGTGGGGAGCCATAAAGACTGGGCTAGCAGAGGCCACAGTAGCCTGCACCGGGGCCAGGAGTAAGAAGAGCAGAGGCAAGAAACCATGCTGGCTGAACAAGGAAGTGATGCAAGGGGTGAGGGCAAAGAGGGCGGCATATTGGAAGTACAGGAGAACAGGGAAGGCAGAGGATAAGGAGGCTTTCGGGAGTTGATCAAGTGAGGTTGCCAGGAGGGTGAAAAAAGCTAAGGCCTCCAGGAAATTAAGTTCTGCAGAGGGCATAAAAGGAGAGGAAAATGACTTTTTTAGGTATGTCAGGGAAAAGAGGAACTGCAAGGAACATATTGTGAGAATAAAGTGGGGAGGGTATTGGCTGGAAAAGGGTGAGGAGCAAGTGGAAATTTTAAATGAGTACTTCTGTTCCATTTTCACTAAGGAGAGGGATGGCCCACTACCAGAATGGGCTGGGATGGTGGGGAAAGGGGGGGAGGTGACAGACAAAGTGATCACAGGAAGTAGGGTGCTAGAGAGGCTGAGGGCAGTAAGGGTGGACAAGGCAACAAGTCCCAATGGCATCCACCCCAGGGTGCTGAGGGAGAAGGTGGAGCTGTTGGCTGAGCTACTGGCAGATCTGTTCAGTACCTCCCTGGAAATGGGGTGTGTACCCCAGGACTGGAGGGTGGCCCATGTGGTGCCTATACAGAAGAGTGGGGCTTAGGGAGGGGCTAGGAAATTATTGGCCAGTAAGTCTCACATCCATAGTGGGCAAGCTTATGGAGCCAATACTGAGGGAGAGGCTGGTGGCATTCCTAGACAGTAATGGCCTCCAAGATGGGCGGGAACATGGGTTCATCTCAGGGAGGTCTTGTCAAACCAACCTAACAGAGTATTGTAACTGGGTGACAAGGGAGTTGGACTGGGGCCATGCGGTACATGTCCTGTATTTGGACTTCAGTAAGACCTTTGATACAGTGCCTCACGGGAGACTGGGGGGGAAGCTGATGGCGGTGGGGGTAGGGAAAAAGCTGATTAAATGGATAGAGAACTGGTTACAGGGAAGGGTGCAGAGGGTGGTGGTGGGGAAACTCTTAGCACCCAGAGCAGTGACAAGCGGGGTGCTGCAGGGTTCAGTGCTGGGCCCAGTGCTATTTGGGCCTTTATCTCTGAAATAGCACATGGAGTCGGGAGCAGGGTTAGTCTGTCGACAAATTATACCAACTTGGGATGGTGGTGGATGAAGAGGACGGATGGGGAAAACTGCAGGGGGCCTAACTAAACTAGAGACATGGTCGGTGGAGCGGCAGCTAGGATTCAACGCAAAGAAGTGTAAGGTGATGCACTTCTGGGCTAAGAACCAGAAGAGGGACTATTGGTTGGGGATCAGAGAGAAGAAGAAGGACCTAGGGGTCTTGGTAACTGGGAGCATGAACAACTCAGCTCACTGCACGAGAGCAGCAGCTAAGGGAAATAGGATGCTGGCATGCATTGCAAGGGGGTTCTCATCCAGACACAGGGATGTGATCCTACCTCTCTACAGATCATTGGTCAGACTGCACCTAGAGTACTATGTGCAATACTGGAGGCCATACCTGAGGAGAGATATAAAGTTACTGGAGGGGATGCAAAGGAGGGCAACAAAAATGTTAAAGGGGATGGAAGGAAAGAAATATGAAGTTAGGCTGAAGGACCTAAACATGTACACAGTGGAGAGGAGGAACGGGGGGATGTGATTGAAGTGTTTAAATATCTGAGGGAGTAACTAAATCTAGCACCAAGGGGGTGTTTAAATGGAGGCATGGAAGAGAGATGAGCGGGCATGGACTAAGGTTGAAAGGGGGACGTTTCAAGAAGGAAATGAGGAGGCACTACTTCTCTGAGAGGGAGGTGTCTAATTGTAATGCACTGCCAGAGGGTGTGGTAACATGTAGGACAGTCAACAGCTTTAAGTAGGAGTGGGATAAAACAAGAGGAAGAGTCAGGGAGCAGGGGCTGGGACAAGCGGGGGAGGAACTGAGGGGGAGGAGGCTAGGGCAGCTGCAATCTGGGGTGCTAGCTGCACACACGGGCAGACTTACATAGACCGATTGGTGTGTTCTTCTGGCAGATTTGTGTGATCATATGTAAAATCACAGTTACTCTGTTCATGAGCAGAGGTCCTAAAATGCCTATGTTGAAAATTTGGAGAGAAATATCCATAAAATGACTGTGTTACAAGCGTGTGTGATACAGTTTCCACGCACTCTCGTAACTCCACAAATTTGTAGTATTTTCACTCCAGATTTTCAACATTGCTAATTTTTATGACCTCCTTATGAACAGTACAGCTGTCATTTTTCACATCCTGCCTGAAATATGCATTTAAGCATCTGAAGCAGAATACTGAGGTTGCTGTGGGAAATCCATGTTCGGGACAGATTAAGAAAATCACAGTGACAGTGTTCAACAGCAGAGGTCACAAGATGCCTATGTTAAAAATTTGGTAAAATAATTCCACTAAATGACTGTATAACATGCATGTATTGCGCAGTTTCCATGTACGCTCGGAAGTTTGAGCATTTTTAATACTTTCACTACAGATTTTCAACACTGCCATCTCTTCGCATCTCCCTATGAATAGTACAGCTGTCATTCTACACATCCTGCCATATCTCTGGTTTCATAGACCTGGTACACAATGGCATGGTCACTGTGGAAACTCAAATTTCTGGACACATTAGAGTGCCACTGTTCATGAGAAGAGGTCCCAAATGCTTTCATGAGGTGGGGGCCACAAAATGCCCATGCTGAAAATTTGTACTGCAAATACCAACACATGCCTGGGGCATTACGGTTTCTAACCATAACATTCCACCCTGTACAGACTGACAGGCATCAGGGGTGTGCCTTTGGATTACCAACTGCAATGCTCATGCCATTCCAACCCCACCCCCCCACCTTGCAGCCACTGACAGGCATTGAGCTATGCTTTGGACACTTCAGCCCCACAGTTCACCCCATTCTATATTGCACACATTTCAGCATATGTCCTTATGGAGTGGGGTGACTGTAAAACCAAACACCCCAAGGCACACCTCAACACTTGTCAGTGTATGCAGGATAGGGTGAGGTGAAATGGCATGAACATCATGAGCGACATCCCAAACACATGCCCCAATGCCTGTCTGTCTCTGCAGGATGGAGGTGGGGTTGGCATGAAGTTCGATACTTCACTGCCATTCCTATTCTGCATCCGTCTAACTCCTGCATTTTCAATGCTAATACCAGCAAGCAAATATTTGGCATTGACAAATGTTTGTTTTTAACCTAAATTGAAGGTCCCAGTAGTAGAGTTCTAGTTCTTTAGTACTTGTAGAGTAGTAAAGTTCTAACAGCACCTCCTTCCTCTTGCTGTTCTCTGCCTAAAGCTATCTAGGGCAGTTTTTAAATCCAAAACACCTGACTTACTTCTGCTTAAGCCACTCCCCTAATTCACAGTTTCCTTCTTCACTTTGCTAACTGCACTGATAACAATTCACTTCACCCAACTCACATTTTTTAGTTTCTTTGTTTTTACCCTAACTTGAAGTTCCAGGTAGTAGAGTTCTAGTTCTTTAGTCCTGGTAGAGTAGTAAAATTCCAACAGCACCTCTTTCTTCTTGCTGTTCTCTGCCAGATGCTATCTAGGGCAGTTTTTAAATCCAAAACACCTGGCATCCTTCTGCCTAAGCCACTCCCCCTAATTCACAGTTTCCTTCTTTGCCTTAATACAGCTATATAATATTAAGTGGGATAGGCTGCTGTTTAATGACTAAATCCAGAAACAGTAAAGAAAGGAATGTGACTCCATTTCTACTTATAAGGAGTTCTGAGCAGTTTATTGATATTTTCTTTTATATGACCACCTTGATCTCAAAGTTTCACTGTATTAGCTTAATCAAGAGAATTTTTTCTTGTATTCTTCACTGACACATTTTCTTATTTTTCTGCATAACCATGTACACTCCCACTGTGAAGAAGTGGCCATCTTTCTTCTAATTTTTAAATAAATATTGGGGTCAGACAGGGCTGTGTTCTTACGCCAGACTTGTTTTACGTGTATATTGACAGTTTACTATGTCAGCTTCAGAACTCAAGAACTGACTTGCCAAAAATTCTTAATAAGGATATTGCTGTTCTTGCATATGCTGATGACTTAGTTTTATTCTCCTTTACACAGTCTGGGCTGCAGCAAAAGCTAAATATTTTGATTAATTATGCTAACAGTTACAATTTTAAGATTAATGAGGGCAAAAGTCAGGTATTAGCTTTTGGCTCAAATCATATTAAAAAAACATGGAAGGCTGGTTCTAAGAACCTTCAAACCGTAAAACACTATACTTACCTATGCCTAGTCCTTTCTTGGAATGCTAAATGGACTAAACATATTGAGGACTTAAAGATTAGGCTTAAACAGACTGCTACTTCTCTTAACTCTTTCAACAGGAAGTATGGAGGAAACTCAGTAGGACCATTAGTAACTGCTGTCAAAGCCAAGTACAATGCACAGGCAGCATTTAATAGTGAAATCTGGTTTGTGCAAAATAGCAGTCCTTTAGAAATTCCTTTAAATAGCTTATGGAAGTCCAGTATGGGCCTTGGTAATTCAGTTCCCTTAGTCATCATTAGGGCAGAGCTAAGTTTACTTACTCTACATGCTGTTTGGGCAGCTAGAAAAATAAATTATTGGATTTAGCTGTTACAATATGATCAAAAGAGAGTTTCTCATCTTGCACAAATGGAAAAAAATTCTTGGCTTAATCTAGGCCACTTACAATCAAGTTGTTTCTCTCAGCCCCCACGCTCCCCAGTCCCCCCACTTTGTCCCCAGTACTTACCCCTTCCTGACCATCCCCCTGGCTTGCCCTCCAGGGTGTCCCGCTGCACCTGCCTCAAATGGCATCCTTTTATACCAAGAGACCCCCTACTCCTTTTGAAATAAAATTTGTAAGTTGCCAGTTTTTGTTGATGCATGTCATATGCAGTAGCACCCCTCGTTTAGAATCCCATTTTCCCATTTATAGTTTATGAATGAGGAAGGGTGAGCTGCTAACATTGGATACACTTTGTAAAGGAGAAGTATGGCTTCATCATTTAGCTAGGTCCACACCAGTTACCTGATCATTAGCTGTGGACCACACCTTAATTAAAGCAGCATTAGGCTGACACACCCTATATGAAGGAAGCCATTTGAGGCAGATGCAGTTTGGAGTAGGACCTCAGCTGATGGGGGTCTACCTCGACAATGGTAGCTGAGTGACTTCACAGTAGGGCCCTGATGTGAATACCAAGAGACCCCCACTTCTTTTGAAATGAAATTAGTAAGTTGCCAATCCAGGCTGAAAAAATATGTTTATTGTTACATTTACCCCCTTTTTTTTCGGGGGGGGAGGGTTAAGGCATGCACTGAATTGTTGTTTTTGTTGAAGTATGTCATATGCAGTAGCACCCCTCATTTAGAATTCCATTTATAGTTTGTGAATGAGCAAAGGTGAGCAGCTTACAGTGGATAAGGTTTGTAAAGGGACCAGTATGGCTCTCTCATTTAGCTAGTTCCACACCAGTTACTTGCTGCACATTATCTGTGTGCCACACCTTAATAAAGCCACTACATAAGCACTCTATATAAAGGAAGCCATTTGAAGCAGGTACAGTCTGGAGTAGGAACCCAGCTGATGGGTGTCTACTTTGATGATGGTAGCTGGGCGACTTCACACAGGGCTCTTGTGCTCCCAGGTCGCTCCTGTAAAAAAGCTTTCAGCTTAGTGTGCTATACCTGGTTAAACAACTAACTAAAAAAAAATACCAAGAGACCCCAACTCCTTTTGAAATGAAATTAGGAAGTTGTCAATCCAGGCGGAAAAATATATTTATTGTTACATATCAAAAACTAAATAAATAAATAAATGTATCCCCTTTTTGGGGGGGGGGGTCAGGGTGTGCACTGACTTCTTGTTTTTGTTCACTGCATACCTCAGCCTTCCCTCTGGTGGTGACTGGCAATCTCCCCAAGCCCTCTTCCAGAGGCAGCTTTCCCAATGTAGATCCCAGTTTGGGATTTCAACATTCAAATAGCATATTAGTCTCCTGCCTGCATCTGCAGTTCAATTTCTATCACCAGATCTCTCAGCATATTTCAGTATAGCTGTCAGCTTCTCAGGAACAGGTCCCCACAATGATGAACACCTGCATTGGTGATATCCTCTATGCACTGCAAGGCCATCAGGAACTTCTCTTGAGGACTGCCCCTTGGTATATTCATACCTTCCCAATATCTCTCTTACACTTCCATTAGAATTAATGGTGATCTACACTAAATGGGCTTCAAACTCCAAATCCCCAGAGTCAGAACCGTGGTCCTAATGTGTGCCTCTTGAGACTACCAGAAAACCAGACATCGATTTATGTCGTTCTCACATGCTGGATCCACAAACAGCTGCTGCATGTGAGAAGTTCTTGCCTCCTCATGTGATCTGACAAGTGACCTGAGGCAAGGGCACCACAAATACATGCTGTACCCTCCTAACACTCTGCCTTCTTGACACACTCTGCTAGCGTTCAACAACCTGCACTCAAAGCTACAGCCACTGGTTGTTTGAGGCTCTAATGATCAGCAGGATCTGTAGTCTGGCATTCTAGTAAACAAGGCATTCCCCCTTCATGGCAGGAAAGGGTTGTTATGAACACAAAATTCATTTTTTAACTGTATTCTTTATAGAAGGAATCTTCATTTATACCATTCAGTTTGTGATATTGCTCTGCCTTTTTTATCCCAACATTTCACACACCCACTTCTGTTACCTTCTTAAAACATGCCTTTTACTGGCATACAAAAGCTGTGGGGCTGGCAGTATAGCCTAGAGGTTTGAGTAACAAGCTGTGAATGAGCTTGGTACATCTAGCAGTTCTGGGTTTGATTCTCACAACCTCCAGTTGCATACGACGTGACTCTGAGCAAGTCACTTAACTTTTCCACTGCTCCCAGGTCGCCCCTGAAAAACAGGCACTTGTACCAAGTGGGCCTTACCAGGTTTCCAAAGACTAATATAAATAAAAAAATACATAAATAAATGCTAGCTATTGACATCTAACAGCAGTGACATCAGCCCTGATACTGTAGAACAAAAATTAATTATGTGCACTTATTAAAAAAATGACAAAATATATAAATAAAGAATATAGGAACCACCTCTCATGACTTGGCCAGTATGGCAAAACATCAAGTTGTTCATAAAAAAAATCAAATAAACTGTTCAGAATTCCTTATGAGTGGAGATGCAGTTATGTTCCTTGCTTTTCTGTTCTCAGTACTAGGAGACATGGGTGATGAAGACCATTAAAAACATCTACTCCAATTGTAACAGTGAAGGAAATCATGAAATAGACCCTGGCATATCTGATCCCAAGTAGTTCATCATCATCATCATCATCATCAGCTTTATTGGGAGGCAAACTGTGAGCTCTCATTTATACTTGCATCCAACATACAATAAGAAATACGCAAAACAAGTACAGCTGTGCAAGCAGCACATATATCAAGCTAACAAGCAATGCAAATACAAAGCACATTAGTTCCGTAAGTAAATACAAGGTATGATAATAGAATGAAAGTTGAGCCAAAACAGTCCCACAGATTAACCACCAGCCCATCAATAAAAGTTTTAAAATGGGAAATGGGAAATGGGCAGTAGAGTATTCAGGTAAAATCTTTTCTTAGTTACTTCCCATGTCCGAGGGATGGAAACAGATAAAGTATAATCCCCAAATTTTGATCGGTATCTTTAGGTATGCAGAAATTTGGTTTGGTTTGGAAATTAGTTGTGATGCATTAAATTCAATACAATGTACTGCTTAAACAGTAATGTCACTGTGTGATTTACTTGGTTATAAAGACTATAATGCCTTCATTTAAACAGTGATACAGTATTTGTACAGTATATATAAATAAATATAAATAGATGAAGGGCTTACAAGTTCATAAGGATATAGTACTTTTATGGGGTTTGTTGGGGGAGGGCAGTTGACAGGCAGAATTCCCTTCCCAGCCAACTGCAGTGTGGTCACAGTTTCCTTTCTGGAAGCCCAATGGCCTCATCAGTGTGAAAGTGAAGCATGATTTAGAGCACTTAAGAGAAGAAAAGGCCACAGCACTACAGCATTAGTGTAGTACACACAGTAGAGCCTGGGAGCCGGAGACTGGTCATGCACAGATTAGACACAGGTATACGTGCCAGAGACATTGGCAGCAGAAACAACATCATGGTGGCTGGTAAGTAGGTAAGATGATATCTACAGCAGTACAATTCCTTTAACTATATCCCACTAGATCATGGTTATTCCCAACTCCCATATACCACCAGTTGATCCAAAGATTCTCATCCCCTTCCACTGCCCATTGCATCTGATCCTTCCCAGTGCCCCATAGCCTCATTCTCCACTGTTTCTAGGCTTTGCAATACCACTACATTGCAATAACTCCCCCCCCACACCCCTGCCCATGTGATTCTATTCCCTTGTTCCATGCTTTTGTATTCCAATCTCCCCCCCCCACTGCCCCTTCAAATCACAGGTCCCAGGTCTTAATGTTTTTATTTCATTTAACCAGGGTAGCCTAGCTGACATGGAAAATCCCATTGTCAGTTGGGTCCTTCTTCTAACAGGGGTGTGTGAGTATCTTTTTTTCATATACCCTGTAGAGTTTTATCCTTACCTCCTATTATTATCATTCAGGGATATATCCTGTGCAAAAAATGTATACAGTACCTTGGTCAGGCGAAATTTGTTATATAAGTGGCAGCCAGCTACAGTATTTTTCTTCCTGGTGTTCTCTTGCTTCAACCATCTACTCCATGGCATGAGTGAATACTTTTGTCCACCCATGTATGTACAGCATATCCTTGTGGAAGGAACATGCTTCCTGGTGCACATGCATGGGTCACTTGACACCAGAACCCACCACCACCCTTCCCCATCCAAGGCACACTGCCTCTTAGCAGCTGCCTACCACCTGACTTGCATCTCAATGTGGCAACCCTAGTCCATTCCTAAACCTGGGTGACCTGCACAGCAGTGCAATATTGCAGTTATTAAGCCATTGTGGTGGTCATGAGTGTCTTTATTCAAATAGTAATTATTAATACTGGGCCCCTTCTTTTTCAGCTGTTTACTGTTTGTTATTCAGCTCACCTCTGGGCAAGTCGCATGGCCACCCCAAGTCATATCTTTCCCACCACTCCCCCATCTTCCCATGGAGACATATTTCTAAAAGAAAGGTGTTGCACACACTGTGCAATGAACTGACACCTTCTTATAATGTAGCACCCCCCCATATCCAACACCTCTCCATGATCCAAAAGAGACATTTATTACAAGTAAGCACCTCTCCTTCCTAAATCCAGATCCATGATTTGTGGGCATCATTAGTACTGAAATTCTAAACAGATCCAGCTGATTCCCCTTCCCTCATCTGCTATATGCTGTTTCCAGTGCAAGTAACTTACTGAGAACAGCGGCACACCTGGGAGGGTGGAAAGGGGGAGTGATATCACACTATCACTAAAATATTGAAGTAAATTAAGGAAAGTTCAAGGAGATTAACCTCAATGAAAAAGAGAGGGCAGAGAGAGAGAGAGAGAGAGAGATGAGAGAGGACAGAAAGACAGAGACACAGAGAGGGCAGACAGAGAGAGAGAGAGGAGACCAAAGAGAGTGAGAGAAACAACTGCAGCACACTGAAACAGTAATGTGAGCTCTCTACCAACCCTCGAGTGCCTCACCCTCCTAACCACTAGTTCACTGAAAGGAAGCAGAGTGTCTGAAATGGGCATGGGTGCTCATACGCGTTTTAAAATAATATATGACCATCCATACACAGACAAGCCTGTGTATTTTGGGTTTTCTAGGGCAACCAGAAAACCTCTCAAGCTTCACACTCAAGGTTCCTGGTTGCCATGGACACCTCTCAATGCAGACACAGATTTGTGTATAGCTGCCCATACATTATCCTCTACATGAGAGCGATAGAGTAAGATACAAAATGAGACAAAGACAAGGGTATCGGTTTTTTAAGCTATATGTCCAACATACCCTCCCATCCCAGCATGTTTTTAAAAGTGCTATGCTGTACTGGCTCCATTGTGAAGTATTTTCCAAGATGGAAACATAGGTTGTTAGACAAAGTCCTTTCTGTCCCTTTGAGAATGGATAGGGAGCACATTCCATTGCTTATCACAGCCGCCCATCGCCCCATGCACTGTCCATACTTCCCTCTTTGTTGCAGCCATGCTCCATTCATTCTGGAAGCAAAAGAGGACACCTGTAGAGTTGCTTCTGGTGACACAGCACTTCATAGAGCAGGGGAGACCTGAGGTCTTTGGACATCATGATTAGCCTCCTTTCCTTCCAGTCCAATCCCACACCCATTCATTCTTTTATTAGTCAGCCTAGACCATCACATGGCAAAACCATGGCCAATTGTGACAATTGCACTAGCTTTGGAAACCAGCCCCGCTGTGTACAAGCAGGTGATAGATGTGGTGGGGTTAAGATAGATATATGCTCATCCAAGAGATTCTCCTGCATTCACGCCTTGAAAACCCTGACCCAGAAGTGATGTATACAAAGGTTATGTGACTTGGTCAGGGTCATACAGTAAGTAAGAGCCAGTGGTATTGTTTATATACAGGTCTTAGGGTTCATAGCTCTGTGGCCTAACCACTAGGCTATACTGCTTCTAGAAAACTGATCAGCAGGAGTGAAGCTAGAAATAATACATGCCAATAAGATTGACATAAATGGCAGATAGACAGCAGTTCAAATTACTGTGGTTCAAATTAGTTCAACTGTTTTGCCAAGGGCAATTAGGGTCATAACACATTCTGAAAGTTTAAAGTGAAATAAAACAAATTCCTGGAATTCAAAAGTTTGGATTCTTTTGAGAACTGTGCATTTCAGCTCAGATTCAAATTCCATTTCTCACTTTATCATACAAGGTTTTAAATCCTTTAGGTGTTCATTTTTGAGCATATTAATCAGTTATATTAATGACATTCTATTATCACTTTATTTTAATTAGCTTCCATGAAGACTATGAGAGCTGATGATTAGTTTAGCCAAATGGTTGTTAAAAAAACGGTATAAATTCTGTAACTGTTGCTCAATTGTCTGCAAGTATTAGAGATTCAATTAAATCCAAAGCAGGGTGTTATTAGCAGTTGAGAAACTGGGTCATTACTCAAGATCAGGCAAGATGAATATTTCCTCTTTTTAACATTGCATTAGACAATGCTATTTGTAACAGTACAAAATGTTGAACTCACTGTGCTCTTCTTAAAAAACAATTTTTGTCATTTCATAATAAGTTTGAAGTCTTCTCAAATAAAGTTTCCCTGTTTTTAAATTATTCATGTAATTTTGTTTAAATCCTTAAATGGATTGTTTCCTGAATAACAGTAGAGGCAGTATAGCGCAGTGGTCTAAGGTGCTGAGCTGCAAATTTGGTGACATCCAGCAGACCAGATCTGGGTTTGAATCCCACAGCTTCCACTTGCATACTGTGTGACCCTGAGCAAGTCACTTAACCTCCTTGTGCTCCCAGGTTGCTCCTGTAAAAAAGCTTTCAGCTTAGTGTGCTATACTTGGTTAAACAACTAAATTAACAAACCTAACTTTGTATTACATTTTTCTCTATGTATTGCAACTACAGTATTAGAAAATCAACATTCCTTGAAAAAACTATCAATTCAGGCCGACTCAGAGAGAAATAATGAGGGACCCAGTAGAATCATACACCAGCTGGAGGTGTGCCACTATTAGCATGCAGCATTCAAAGCCCATTGCTGTCATTTTGGTCAAGATGAAAATTCACAGTACTGCAAGCAGTCCACAGCTGGGTCAGGATGGCCACTCCCTGCATAATAGTTCCTCAAGAAGGGAGAATTATGCAATAAGGCAGGACAGGGAGTGTGATTATGGGTCAGTAATCACACGCCTCTCAAAGGTGTCATTCGGCATGAGGCTGTTATGCCAAATGCCTTCAAACACTCGACAGAAATGTGTGATTATTGACCATAATCACACATCCTGAAGTGCACCGTTGCACCTAAAACATGTGTAAAACAATGTGATTTAAACAAATAGTAAAAAGTGTTTCAGATAATATGTAATGGGACTCACAGAAGAGAACCCAAACATTATGTAGTCCCGTCAGTCTCTCAGGACCATGCTGTGCATCGTGTTGCTGGGGGGACATCACCTCATGCACACACTTGCAGTAGTTGCACATGCTTGGAGTACCCAGTGGCCAAAATTCAATTAAGCAATAATGCAACCCCATTTCCCTTTCCAGACTGACACAAATGTTAGTCTGTGTGCTGTAACTCACAATTCAGTAGGCTTTACAGAGCGGATTTTTAGGGGAGATGTGTAGGGAAATGCCTTTTAATCATTGAAGCAGTATTGCATCCATCTATTGTTTTTTTTTTTATATTGAGGTTAATTGGACTGAAAGTTGTTCAGGCATGTAATTATGGGCCAGTAATTTCATGGGTCTGAGCTGCTTCCAGCCAATGAAATTGTTCCTAATTTTTTAGGGCTGCAGGTAGGTGGAGCCTGCAACCCTCTTGCATTAGCTCTAAAAATGAGCTTACCTGAAACTTTCTTTTTGGACTTTTGGAAGTATCCATCCACGACTGCAAAATAGTGTGCTCCCCCTCTGATTTTTACTATTGCTGCTCTGTCTTAAATGCAGGGGGGATGCTACTGTGCCTCTCAACTTCTCAGGATATAAACAAAAAACCTTTTGAAGCTGCTGTTATTTAACCCTTGCAGAGCTGCAGAATGAGCATCTGTCCAGCTCAGTCAAATAGATTCATTTTAGTTCTTTCTGCAGCCTAGCAGTTAACTCATTATCTCCTTACTTTTGCTGAATACTGACCCAGTAGCACATGACTAATTAAGCAAATGTGTTATGTGGGAGACAGAGCAATATTGCAGCTAGCAGGAGATGGGCCAGAAATTGATGATCCGTAATTACAGCCTTTGTTTCTAAAAGTAAGAAAACAACATTTCAAATGTAGAAAATAGGGTTCAAATGTTTTATTAGTTTAACAGGAGTTATAAAAGTTTGTTTAACGAGTTTTATTTTTGTATTATTTATTTATGCACCTCCCTCCGCTACCCTGGTTGTCTCTCCTTTGGACCTCCAAGGCCTAACTCCACCCAGCTACCCCCTCACACCATCCGCCAGCCCAGATTGCCACCCCCCAAGGTAACCCAACATATCCCATCATCGGGTGGGTCCTCTCTCTCTCTATGGAGGGAAAGGGCCTTATGGCCTACCTTTCTGGCCCTGAGTGTGGCTGGGCTGGTCCTGGCTAATCGGGGGCTCCATGGTGAGGGGTATGGGTGGCCATCATCTGATCGGCCAAGGAGCTCCTTTTTCCTTGTTTCTGCCCTGTCCCCACTACGTTATCAGCCTATAGCCGGCAGCGTCCTTGAGTGGGGGTGTGTGCTGTGGGCATGTCGAGGCCCATACCCCCATATGTGCACCTCCAATCTTGCCCAGAGGTGCCAAGGCAGACCCACTCCCCGGGAAGGGAAGCATCCAATGGATGCTTGTGTGCTCCCTCCCCGATGGTCTCCGCTCCTGGCACCTGGGCTTGGGTCATGAACCTGGGTCACCAACATGCTGAGCGAACCCCTTTGCTCGGCACCACAGAGCTGGCAAGTCATTTTTTAAGTACTGGCAAGTGGGCAGGATGGCACAATGACATTCACAGAAGTCTATCTGAATACATAACCCCACACCACACTTTCACTGTTGGACTGCTGGCTGTCCTTTCCAGGCACCTCCCCCCATAGGGACTGCAAGCAAGATTTTATCAGTTGCTTACTATAAATGCTATTTGTTCCCCAGTCCTGAAACTGATCTGGGGCCACAAAAGGCAGTGTTGGACTAGGGGAAACACTGAGAAACATTCACACAGACAAGGGAGATGCACTGCAGAATTCCAACACTGTCTGTCATATGGGACTGAACTTCTCACCCTCTGTGACACAGGATGCCTTATATATAAGAAAGTAGCCTATATTAGAAGTAGACCCAGACTCCTCCCCCCCGAATACTTGCATATGCTAATTTCTTCAGCCTTGAAGCTGCGAGTCATCATGTAGGAATTTCCACTGTCTACTGCTGTCAACACTCCCACATGTCTAAGTTATGTAGTTCAAAAATAAATTAGAACTTCAAAACCAGTCATACAGAGGGTATAATGACTTGAATAGAGTGTTTTGTGTTTCTTTTTGTTTGTTTTCTATTACTGGTCCAATATAAGTATCCATGTATAAGTGTATGAGCACTGTTTGATAAATGAGTGCTCTGCTATGCCATGCAGCTCCAAATGTCAATGCTAGAACAATGTTATCAAGTCAATCTCTTCTGTAACTAGTTATTCTTTTGGAAATGAGGTAAGTCTCACTAGGCCCAGGGCCTGCCTTAGGGACAAGCCAAGGACACTAGGAAGGTTAAGTGACAACAGTAACTTAGGATCACACAGTACACAATAGGAGGTTGTGGGTATCAAACCTAGTGCTCTAGTGCTTCACTCTCCTCTCCTCTCATGCCCTGAAAACTACTGTTACTCCTTTTGTTGAATGATGGAGCAACCTTACCCTGTTTACTTAAATGTTATATATTGCACCTTGTTTGTTCAATTGCTGATGTATCTGTTACTGTTTACCTTATATTTCCTGTTAGCTTGACCTCCACTGTTATGGTCACTGTATGATACGTGCTGCTCTTACACAGCATTTTTACATTGTATGTGCAAGTTTCTGGCCCAGGCCATGCCTAAAAATGGTCTTCAGATCAGTGCACCAATCCGGTTACCAAATCAATAAATAAATAAATAAACCCTATTCTGCTGGATGTACCAAGCTCATTCACAGCTCATTACCTCGAATGTCTAGGCTGTTAAGCCAGCCCTATGCTGTGATTTAACAGCCCCACACAGTCCCACTGCATAATGCAATAACAGGTGTGCTGACATAAGGTCGACTCCTCCACCACGAACATCAGCACAGTGACAAATTTCACCTGTCTGTAGTGAGTCACTGTGCTGGTGCAAGGAAGACATTGGCAGTGTGGCTTCTGGTGTTGAGCCCCCTCCCCAGTCCAACTCCAACTTGGAGTTAGATATTTATAGACCGGGGGTGTGGGGGGTTCGGGTGGTGCAGCCCCCCGATGGAAATGCACCAACATCCCTGACGGTACAACGCTGACATGCGGCATTGTGTCTGTCACTGTGGGGGATGTCGGTGTGAGCGCCGTCGCTGCACTATAGTAAAACTGCAATAATACAATGACCAAGCAATAGAAAACAGCACACATGAGTAAAAAACAAACAAGTGATATGGGATGAGGTTTATTAAGGAATGAAGGAGGAAGGCTCTGGGGAAGGGAAGGAAAGGGAAGGGTTAAAAAATAAACAAATAATTGCCAATCCCTGCAATCCCCTCTCCTCTTCCCCCCTCACCCCTCATCCCTGTTAGCTCCTTACAGTCCCAGCTAACAGGCACAGCAATTATATTATCCCCACAGTCCCTAAGAGCCCCCTATATTCTACTGGGTAGTTATTGAATCATCATAGGCCCAATGTTTGATGTAGATGCGGCTATTTAACCTGCCCAGTTATTAAGCTTAAAATTAAAGGGATCACTATTTGCAATCCAAAACAAGGCCAAATGACCAAAATGCAGGTCTGCTACCTGGACACTCCAAAAAGAGACAGTCCAGTCCTGTCTTAGCTATCTAACTAAAAGGATTGGGACAAAGGTCTGATTCAGTAATCATGGTATGCAGATTAAATCAGACCCTGAAAGGTTTCAGATATATAAAGCTGGTCTCTCTGGCGTGCAGTAGCTCCAGGTTGCACGCTCTGTCTCTTTACTGTATCACAGTGGACATAGTCATGTGAGAGGCATGTAGGCCTGTGATGATTGGACAATTGTTGCACCCAGCAGAATACAGTGGAGCTCTTAGTGACAAGGGAGAGGAGAAAATAAAGGATATTGGTGGTGATTTACTCTTATGGCTGGGAGGGAATGGCCCTGTTGCAACCCCTCCCCCTGCTGGCAGCACTGTCTGTTGGGGGCCCCACCACTGAGCTTTGCATGGGGCCCCAGCAGGGCAAAAGCTTCAACTGGCTAAGGGAGCTAGTGAGAGAAAAAGAGAGAGACACACACACATAGACAGAAAGAGACTCAGCTGTTGCGTGCTTTGAAGAAATGAAGTGTGTGCGTGTGTGTGTGTGTGTGTGTGTGTCTCTCTCTCTCTCTTTTCCCATATAGCAGCACCGCTCAGGAAAGTCAATGTCAGTGAAGTGTTGCAAGCTGTCTCTGTATGGCTGTGGCTCTGTCATCTACTTCAAGATATGTGGACCACATAGACACAGAGGGAGCTCCTGTGAAATGCACACATACACACACACAGACGTATGCACTTGACACCACAAAGGCAAGTATCCAAAGTATATGTTGTATATGATGCTACAAATTCAAGGGCCTTTCTACCAAATTCCTTCTTCCTCCAGGTACTTGAGAAATTGGTTTGAATCATCAGCTACAGACCCTGAAAATTTGTTTTATTTTAATAGTAAAAGCATTTGATACCGTGGACCACAAAATCATGTGCAGGAGACTACAGGATATTGGGGTTGACTTTGAGACCTGTCAGCAGTTCCTATTATATTCACAAAATAGAACTCAGCATGTGCAGCTGGACTGTATTATCTCTAATAAGGCTGTTAATGGGAGGGGTGCCCCTAAGGGTCACTATTGGGCCAACATTATTTTTAATTTAAGTAAATACTGTTACTACCCATTTAGAAAATACCCAAATTCATCTTTATGCAGAAGGTATAGTTGGATATCTGGATGTTTCAGAGTCTAGATTTTGAATTACATATTGAAAAAAACTATTAATAGAATTGAAACATGTATGGGTGCTTTCAGACGTTCAAAGTATTGTCTAAACTATAAAATGAGAGAATCTGTGGTTAATAAACTATTGATGCCAATAGTTGATAATGGAGCCCATGTTTATGGACTTACAAACAAGTCACATTTAAGGAATATAGATGGATTATACAATAAAATGGCACATTTCATATTAAAATGTGATTTCTTTACCCACCATTGTAAGATGCATGATAGACTGGGGTGGAAAGATTTTGAGACTAAACGAGACCGTAAATGAACTTGTTTAACATATAAAGTAATATACTCAGGTAACCCTGAATATTTAATTGAAAAATTACAAGAAAAGGTCCATAGACATCAGTTTAGAACTGAGGGGGAGGGGATTTTTTATATGCCCTAAAATACAAAACAAGTATGGAGAATTGACCTTTCTAAATCAGTTTAATAAAGCCTGGAATCTTATTGATCAGGAGGGGAAAGAACTAACAAAGGCACCTAAACTGTTGATGCAGCAATTGAATAATAAACAATGGGTTGGCTGTAAATGTTTATTTAAGACTGGGGAGTGGTAAAAGCCTAATGTGGGGTTTGGATGATAAGTTATACGACAGTAATTTGTAAATAGCATGTTTTTAGATTGTGTTTGTGTTTCTGCTGTGTCTATACATACTGCTTTCTTACTGATATGTATTTAAATTGTTTGTATTGTGATTATATCAATTTGTGATGTACCTTAAAAACTGTACACAGGATCATCTTAAGAACAGGTTCTTTGAACCTAATGATGCTGTAAGCCAACTTCCTGTATAAAAATAAATATTTTACTTCTATTACTACTACTACTACTAGTATTTAGTCAATCAAATAATTAACTGCAGGCAGTCAACGCATTTTTTTTTCAACTTTCTTTATGCCCCCTACTCACCAGACTCCTGGCCTCTGTCCAGTGTGGTCTCTCAGGTATGGCCTTTCTCCCGCACTCCTGAAGCCTTCCGACTGACTCCTGGCTTGGGCCCATCTCCTCTCCATCTCCTCTGGCCACCCAACCCCCTGGCTCTGAGCACCCCCCCAGGGTGGGACTGCCAACTCCTACTGGCGCTCTATCTAGAATCTAGCAGAGTGATCAGGGAGTGGAGGGAGATCCAATCATCAGGTGGCAGGACCTGGAACTGTGCGTG
The DNA here is from genome assembly GCA_016271365.2 of Neoceratodus forsteri. Lineage (NCBI taxonomy): Eukaryota > Metazoa > Chordata > Ceratodontiformes > Ceratodontidae > Neoceratodus > Neoceratodus forsteri. The sequence continues at coordinate 17,902,436 of JADMNL010000034.1, read as the reverse complement.
GTCCATCCCACTGGACCCACCTTCGCTACCAGGTGACCAGAGTTTTTCCACTTTTCTGTCCCCCCATTGGCTTGGCTGTGCAATGCACACCAGTGCAAGATGTGCACACTGCCGCGTATGTTCACAGGAGTGCCACTGCAGCCGATCCCCTTACTGGAGATCCCGACTGCTGCTGCACCTCCAATCTCCTCTGGGAGTCACCAGACAGCAGGATCTGTTACCCTCTCCCTCCCAGGAAAGGAGAGCTGTTCTCCAACCCCCTGTGACCTGAGTCTGCTCCCAAACCCGGGTCACCGGCATGGCTTGAGGTAAGGCGTCCAGCACCTCAGCCCTCTGTGCCACCGGGCCGGCATCGGTCAACACATTTAACTGGTGGTACACAAGTATGGTCATACTGTATTATAAACAGTCTTATCACTAAGGGTTAGAGAAATAGGCCATTGGCAACTTCCATTTGACTTCAATCCCATGCATTTGGTTCGGTTTCCAGAATTCAGCAAACTGATTTCATCTACAAATACAGTAATTGTCATGGTGCAAGCTGACCACAAATTGGGGTAAAAAAGTCTTAAGGTCAGCATTAAATATGAATTATTATCTCTTACTAGTTGCAGGTGCTGTTGGTTTGCATCTGCTGTGCATTGCTGTTTCTGGTGTTATGACAGAGCCTGCAAATCCCACCAAGACAGCCACAACCCAGTGTGAGCTACCGTAATAGTTACTGTTCATCGCTGACCTCAAGACATACTGTATATTCCCATGTAGTCTCTGCTTTACATGCATTTCACTTTCTATATTTTTTCTGTGTCTGGCTACATTGATTTTCAAATTACATAAGCATAACCCCCTCCCCCCAAAAAACAAGTTATGCATCAAAAATCCTAAAAATGAAAATATATTAAATGTATGGCATTACATTGCATGTGATGGATCTTCATTAACTGATACCACCTCTGCGTGCTCTGTTTTCTCAGTGGCACACAAGATCATATGAAGCTTGTTGGTGATGACAATGTGAAAGTTGTTAGCGTTGTCATCAGAGGAAGGAGTTGCCGCACTACTGCTGAGGTGGTGTGCCAAACTATGGGGCCAGTACCAGTGGGAAAAGTCCAGATAGACTTGCCACCAGGAGACATAGAAGTGGGACTAATAGTTGATGTTTAAGCAATAAGATATCACCGAGTGTTAGTCAATGGGAAAGTTACCTATGCCTCCTGTTGTGGTGTGGCATGAGGTGCAATCAAAACCACATAGGAAATGGGTAGATCCCATGACAACCCTTGCAATGGAGTGCATTTTTGTGATCATAAAATGGGCCCAGATGTGAAAAACACTAAAACACAAAATTAATTAATCAGTACATAATGATGCGGTGCATCTACCAGTCAATAAGATAGTCTTTAATTCAATTGTTTTGCACAGTTGAAAGTAGATTGTTTGTGTCACAGTAGTTGATTTTTCCTTCTCTACCTGATTCCAATATATGTGCTTTTATGAACTACATAGGCTATTTTAAAGCACTTAGACTGTAACTTCCTTTCCCACCCTGTTTTTTTTCCTCTTTCTTTCACCCACCCCAACAGGTTTGCACCTTTGGCAGAGCCTGACAATGACAGGCAGGGGAAGAGGTTTGGCAATTGAGCAGTCACGCACTAAGAGACATGGATTCTACACTGGGATACCTGATTCTAGTGCTGGCTAGCATCATGTTCTGGTAGAATGAGACTCAGTTTTTAGATTTACAGACTGGAAGATGTTCAGGCATTATCCAGAGAACTGCTTGTTTTGTTGTCTGCCAAGTGCTAGGGCTGTGGATCTCACTTCAAATTGCTGGTGGGGATAGAGGGAAAAACTGGTAGCCGCCATTCATATTGGGGAGCCAGCAATACCCATTTACAGGCCTACAGTAGGTGAAAAGATCAATATGGACCCTTTTCTCTGAGAAAGAAAATACAAATTTGTTGCAGGCAGGACGCCACCTTAATCCAGAGTAAGAGGGCTATGGCCAAAAAGCCTGGCTGGGTGAACTGGGGGGTCATGGAGAAAGTAAGAAAGAAAAGAGCCTCATTTAGAAGGTATGAAAGAACAAGGAGGGGGAGGACAGAGAAGAATACCTGAAGGAGTCAATGGAGGTGACAAGGACAGTCAGGGCTGCCAAGGCATCCCAGGAACTCAGGTTAGCACAGGGCATTAAAGATGAGGAAAATGACTTCTTCAGGTACATCAGGGAGAAAAGGAACTGCATCTGGAGTATAAATTACTGTGTTGGAGACCTGACATATGCAAGGACATAGACAGGGTAGAGAAGGTTCAGAGGAGGGCAACAAAGATAACACAAGGATTGCATCACAAGTCCTATGAGGACAGGTTGAAGGACTTGAATATGTAGTCCCTGGAAGAGAGGAGGGAGAGAGGGGATATGATAGAGACACACAAGTACCTTACAGGGAGGAACAGGGTGCAGGAATACACTATGTTCCAGTGAAAAATATGTTCCAGGACTAGAGGGGATGGGATGAAGTTGGAGGGAGGGCAATTCAGAGGAAACATGAGGAAGAATTTCTGTGCAGAAAGGGTGGTGGACAAGTGGAACACCCTGCCAGAGGAAGTGGTGGGGGCTGAAACAATCACAGGATTTAAAAATGTATGGGATAGACATAAAAGAATTCTGAAGGTCAGGGGCAAGGGGCAACAGGGAGCTTACAAGCTCAAATGGGCAGACTGGTTGGGCCATAGGCCTTAATCTGCCAACAGTCTCTATGTATCTATGTAGTAAGGATTAAAAGGGAGTGGGGTGGATACAAGGGCAGAACAGGCAAAAGCATTAAATGAGTACTTCTGCTCAGTATTAACTAAAGAGAAAGGGGGAGCAGTACCCAGGGGGATTGGGGGGATAGGCATGGTAGGGGAAGAGGAGACAGACAGGGAAATCACAGTGGGCAGGGTACTGGAGGGTATGAGGGCACTGAGGTTGGACAAGGAGCTGGAACCAGATGGCATATACCACAGAGTGCTAAGGGAGCTAGCAGAATTCTGTGCAGGACCCCTGGCAGACCTGTTCAATGCCTCATTGGACTAGGGGAGTGTACCACAGGACTGAAGGATGGCACACATGGTGCCCCTCCACAAAAGCGGCCCTTAGGATGAGCTGGAGAACCACAGACCAGTAAGTCTCACATCCATCATGGGAAAGCTGATGGAGACAATCCTGAAGGAGAGGCTGGTTTCCCTCTTAGAAGCTAATGGGCTGCAGGACAGCAGGCAGCATGGGATTGTCTCAGCCAGATCTTGTCAAACTAACCTGGTGGAGTACTATGATTGGGTAACCAGGCAATTAGACAGGGACCATGCAGTGGATGTCCTATACTTGGACTTCAGTAAGGCATTTGATTCAGTGCTGCATGGGAGGCTAAGTAGTAAGCTGGAAGGCACAGGAGCCAGGGTGAAGATGGTAGGATGGGTAGTGAACTGGCTGAAAGGGACACAGCAGAGGGTGGTGGTGGGAGGGGAGCTCTCATCACCCAGGGCAATGACAAGTGGGATATCACAGGGCTCCGTATTGGGGCTGGTGTTGTTTGGGATCTTCATAGCAGACATCTCAATAGGCATCAAGAGCAACATCAGTCTGTTTTCAGATGACACCAAGATGGGAGTAGTAATGGATGATCTAGGGGGATAGCAGGGGTTGTAGGATGATCTGGAAAAATTGGAGGCCTGGTCAGGCACTTGGCAACTGTGGTTCAATACCAAGAAATGCAAGGTGCAGCACTTCGGAGCAAAAAAATCCAAGGAGGAGCTACCAACTAGGGGGTATTAGGCTAGCCACGATGGTGGAGGAGGAGGATCTGGGGGTGATCATAACGGGAGCAATGATCAACTCCACACAGTGTAGAAAGGCAGCTATAAAGGCTAACAGGATGCTGGGTTGTATTGCCAGAGACATATCCTCCAGAACTGGAGGGGGAGGTGATCCTGCCACTGTTTAGGTCACTGGTTAGACCACACCTGGAGTACTGCATGCAGTTCAGGTGGCCATATCTGAGGAAGGACATTAGGTTACTGGAGGCAGTGCAGTGCAGGGTGACAAAAATGATCCAGGGGCTAGGGGACTTGCCTATGAGAGTAGGCTGAGGATGTTGAACATGTACTCCCTGGAGGAGAGGAGGGATGGAGGGACATGACTGAAACCTTAAAGTACATGAAAGGAATAAATAAGATAGACATGGAGGGGCTTTTCCACTTAAGGAGGAGAAGGGACACGGAGGAGGAGGAGGGATACCCGAGGGCACAATCTAAGATTAGAGGGGGGATAATTCAGGAGGGGAAATGAAGAGGCACATTTTTACAGAGTGGGTGGTAACAGGGTGGAACACATTACCAGAAAATGTGATATCCTGTAATGCAGTGGGCTACTTCAAAAATGGATGGGACAGGCTGAGGGGGAGGGTCACTGGAGGGTTGAGGGAAAGGAGGGGAAGCTGCAGTATAAGGGCTGCTAGCTGCACAGCTGAGCAGACTCGATAGTCCGAAAGGTCTTTATCTGCATGCAAGTTTATATGTTCATATGTTCATATGTTCTTATGTAATTATGGCATCAGAGGTAGCTGTAGCCCATTTCCATGGTCTTAATATAACTGGGTAGTGCTACTACACACTTCTTTCCATGGCAGTTCATAGGTAGTAAAGAAAAACATGACAGTATGTTTATAATTATTGAGCTTGATTCTACATAGTCATTTGTTTTAAAAAGTTTCCAATGTTTCTTTCTAATAAAACTTTTTAGATTATTTTCTTCTTAATAATTCAGTGTCATGTATGAATATTCTTTCTAAGTTCCATAAGTAACTGAATGGCTGCTTTTTAGTTTTTGATACATTCTAATAACAATACGTTTGTGACCATTGGTGAGTTCCCTTATATAGTCAGCATGCACTATGCCACTTTAATGAGGCGCTTCTGCATTTACTTCCACACATGCATGATGGACTCTGGTACAGCGAAAGCATGGCAAAAGCTATGAGAATTCTTTTACTCACTCTTGCCAGATTCATCTCACTTTAAGTAGCCATATTGGCTCTGACTATAGTTTGTATATTTCTGTAAACATCCCTCAGCTGCCATATTTTCATTTTACTACCTTTTGTCTTGCACTTTAGTCCACCCATTCCAAAAATGTGTGATAATTGTGAACTGATTTACAAGACTCAATTCAAATTGAGATGTAAGGTTTATTGGGGGGGTACAGTCCCACCATTGTCCACCCTGTCATAGCTGATTAACCTTTGGTGGGGGCCTGGGCTGAGGGTGATTAATCTTGTATACTTGATAAAAGTTAGCCAGCCTGGGAGTGGGTCGCAAGATGACAGCCTGGGTAAAGAATTGGCTGGAGAATAGGACACAGAGAGTAATAGTAAGTGGAGTCCACTCTGAAGAAAGGGGGGTTACTAGTGGGGTACCGCAGGGTTCAGTATTAGGACCGGTCCTCTTCAATGTCTTTATAAGTGACATTGCAGAGGGACTGGAAGGAAAAGTATGTCTCTTTGCAGATGACACAAAGATCTGCAACAGAGTTGATGCACAAGGTGGGGTGGAAAGGATGTGAAGGGACTTGGCAAGGTTAGAGGAATGGTAAAATGTATGGCAGCTTAGATTCAATGCTAAGAAGTGCAAGGCAATGCACCTGGGAAATAAAAACACAGGGGAAGAGTACACAATAGGGGGGTGAGATACTAACAACAACAAAAATGGAAAGGGACCTGGGGGTAGTCATATCAGATGACCTACAGGTGGGCAAGCAATGTGAGAGGGCAGCAAGGAGGGCTGGGGGGATACTGGGATGCATGGGGAGGCATCACCAGTAGAAAACAGGAAGTTATTATCCCTCTGTACAGGCAGCTGGTGAGACCCCATCTGGAGTACTGCATGCAGTTCTGGAGACCCAATCTCTGCAAAGACATAGGATGGAAGCTGTCCAGAGGAGGGCAACTAAAATGGTGCAGGGTCTGCACCGGAAGACATATGAAGAGAGACTTAAGGAGCTTAATATGTATAACCTCGAGGAAAGGGGAGGAGAGGGGACATATAAAACTTTCCAAGTACCTCAAGGAGTCAACAAAGTCCAAGAGGTAGCATCTTTCAAAAAAGAGGTGTGCAAGAACAAGGGGGCACAATTTGAAGATGGGGGCAGCTCAGAGGTAATGTAAGGAAGTATTTTTTCACAGAGAGGGTTGTGGATGCATGGAACGGCCTTCTGGAGGAGGTTGTGGAGTCAAAAACAGTGGTGGAATTCAAGCATGCATGGGACAGTCATAAGGCAATTCTAGGGGGTGGGGTAGGAAGAAGTAGGATGCTGGTTAACTAGGATCTGCAGCTTATCCATTAGGTAGGGAAATTGGCAGACTGGGTGGGCCAAGTGGTCCTTATCTGCCATCAAATTCTATGTTTCTATGTTTCTATGTTTCTATGTTACCAAGGTGCCGCCAACAAGAGAATGAATGGTAATGGGTTACATGGTAGTGGTGTACAACCCTCTGAAATGTTGTCCCTATCCATTTCCCTCCCCAAGTAGCCCTCCCCAGCAATACCACATCAGCAGATAAACAGACATTGGTAATACAAGGTGAACAGGAACAAACACATCACCTTTCAGGCAGGAGTTGAATATCTGCTCTGCCCTTCTTCATGAGAAAGGGTCATAACAATGCTATGTTGAAAATTTGGTGTGCAAATATTACAAAACAACAAATTCATGAGCCTACATTACATTTTGCTAATGCAGGCTCATAACTTTTACACCAAATTCCTCACCTGCAGCCCTATCGGCTCTGACCAGAGTTTGTTACACATGTTATAAGGAAGACCACAATTCTGTTATATAGTGCTCATTTTGTGAAACCTAACCTGCACTGGGAGTAAAGTACTTTATTCCATTCAGTACATATGCACAGACCTTATATCCTAGGATATTGTTGTAAATGAAGATTTGGCCCAATTAATACTTTTCTTGTATAATTAGTATCTGAAAATAAATAAATAAACACATCAATCAATCAATAAATAAACAATGAATAGTGTATGGGCTACAGTGTGTAACCCATTTTTTTACACATTCAAGGTGTGTGATACCACATAAATCACAAGACTAAATGTCGAGTGGTCTGTAAAGGTATCACGCATGACAATGTGTAAAACAAAAAAACACATTTTCATTGCTGCCCATTCCATATTGTTTTTAATTACTGGTTCAGAGAACTGCAACTGAGAGTTGACTGAAAACAAAATTAGCTTTTGCCTCAGCTTCCAGCTGCAGCTGTTGTGTCTCAAGCTTGATACAGTGTGTGAGACTCCATCATGCACACTCGTGTGAAAGCAATGTATGTAAGGTAAACGTTATGCTGCACTAGTTAGGTGTGGTTGCTCTTCAAGGAGTGGGTTATTTTGTTGCTTTAAATAGGTATTCTTGGGATCGGGGGCATGGCTTGTCCATGCAAGATGGCAAATGGATTCTAACTAAGTTCGCTCAGAGCACTGTCTGAAATCAGCAAAATATTCAAATTCTGCATCAACTTTAACTAAAAAAAGCTCCCTATGAAGATTAAGTCTATAGCTCCACAGAGATCTCTAAAGAAGCAGACAGCCTTACCTTTTGAGCTGATAGCATCCGTTGCAAACTCTGCAGCTTCAGTGGAGGGAAGGGTATCATAAATAACCTGCAAAAAGAAATTAAGTCAAGCTTCACTAATATTATGAAACAAATAGAAAATCTGCAAAATATTGTGCCACAGTGGCACACAACATGAGGCTTGATGAAGCTGAGGCAGTATAGCACAGTGGTTTAAGGCTCTGATCTGCAAACCTGGAGACCTGGGTTTGAATCCCGCAGCCCCCACTTGCATACTGTGTTGTTAAAAAAAAATGGATGAGTGTACAGAGCATGATAGCCATGGGAAACAGCAGCACTAGAAATCTCACCTTGGGAGACTTCCTGTCAGTGCTACCCGGTATCATAAATAACCTGCAAAAAGAAATGAAGTCGGGCTTCACTAATATTATGGCACAAATATAGCATCTGCAAAATATCGTGAATGGTCTTTCTGAAACCACAGTGGCACAAGACATGAGGCTTGATGAAGCTGAAAAGAGGATCAGTGAACTTAAAGATACAGTCTCTGATCTGGCATGGGGGAAAAAAAGGATTTACAAGCTCTCCTTGAAAAGGCAGACAACCAAGAAAACAGAGTGAGAAGATCCCATCTATGGTTGGTAGGTTTGTCTGAGGTATTGAGGGGAAGAACCCAGAGAAGTCTGTACAAAATGGCTTGTGAAACACCCGGGCTTGGCTCCTGAAGCAGCAAATTAAGAGATCGAGAGAGTTCACTGTACAAGACAAAAAACAAAACCAGGAGAGTGCCCCAGGCACTTTCTAATTAAATATCTCAGGTATCAGAGTAAGGAAAGAATGCTACAAATGGCAAAATCACACAGCCCCATAAAAACTTTTGATGGGGCAGTTATGGTTTTTCAAGACTATAGTCAGGAACTCCAGCTGAAGCATCAGCAGTTTACTCCACTTGATGGGTTGGGAGTTTACCCACTTACACCTTTTTAAACTGCAGATTACTAGACCAGGTCAACTGCCGCACATCTTTACCAAAGCTCAGGGTGTAGAGGAGCATGTAAATCATGAGGAAGCAGCTGTGTAGGGAACAGTGGGGCTCTCTACATTGGCTCTGTTGCATGACAAGTGCTGAAGTTATAAAGTTCTGAAGGTAGCCAGCCCGGTGGCACTGAGGGTTGAGGCGCTGAACGCCACACCTTGCGCCATGCTGGCAACTCCGATTCAGAGTGGACTCAGGCTGACAGGGGTTGGCAGGGGTCAGAGAGCATTGAGCATCCAGAGGACTGCCCTTCTCCCCTGGGGTGGGTTCTGAGGGATTCCCCATGCATGGCAGCTCCTAGTGATTGCTGGGGGGCGCTTCACAGCAGAGCGGGGCAGCCAATGGGGATGATGTTGGCTGGTGACTGCAGGAGGTGATGGCAACACATCCTCTGCATTCTGTCACCATTGCACAGCCACACCTTTGGGGGTATAACTAAGAAAGGAAAACCCGCCTCATGGTAGGCAAGGCAGGACCAGTGGTCAACCCCATGTCCAATGCCAGATTTTGCAGCACCCACACCCGGTTCTCCCTCCAAATCCCTGGTTGCTCAACTAGATTATAGAAAGAGTGCCAGGAGGAGTTTTGGTGGTCCTGCCCTGGGGGACTCAGAGTACGGGGGTTGTGCAGCCAGGACAGGAGGAGGAGGAGCAGAGAAAGGGCCAAACTGGAGTGTCGGGGAGCTGGAGGCTTCAGGTGGACAGGAGAAGCCACACTGAGTGTCCATGCTGGACAAAGTCCAGTAGGTAGGTAATAAACAGAGTAAAAAAAGTTATGAAGGTGACTGGTTTGCTTTCTGACCCCCATGTGCCTTACCCACCATGGGCATCATCACCCTTCCCTGCCACCTGCTCTGTTTTGGAACCAAAACAGGCTCTGCCAGCTGTGGTGGCAGCTTTCCTCTGAGTCATCTTTCTTTTGCTGGGGCTAGACCTCCATGGTGTCCATCCTTATACCTCATGGCCAGATATCCCCAATCAATAAATCTAAACTTCCCCAGGTGGCTGCTGCCCCCTTTCCATGTCTGAGGTGATGCACTCTACCTTGTTAGAAGTCCACTTTTGCTCACAGTCTTTATTACTGGCCCATATTGAACATTCACTGGTCCCCTCTGATGTGGGTATTTAAATGGTTAAAGGATCACTTTGGACTGACAGTGCATGATGTTCTATAACAAACGAGGACAAACTCATGATGGTACTGGCACATGATGGTACTGGCACATGATGAGGAGGTAAGGTGCCTGCCTGGCACCATGGCTTGGAGGGACAGGGAGCAATCCTCAGGATTGCTGGAGCAGCTGCATGGGGGAGTGAGTTGGATGTCATTATCCACCTAGGGACAAATGGCCTGGCTGAAAAAGGGATCCGAGCAGTGCAGGAAGAGTTTGTGGAGCTGGGGAGGGGCCTTAAACAAGTAGCATGCATGGTAACCTTCTTGGAGGTGCTGCCTGTCTATGGCATGGATGAGGCTAGGGTGCTCCACACCATGAGATTCAATCAGTGGTTGAAAAACTGGTGCAGAGCTCAGGGATTTGGCTTCATTTGGGACTGGGGGTCCACCTGGAATGATACAGGCCTATACTGGCATGATGGTCTGCATCTGTCCAGGAGGGAAACCAGGATCCTAGGTGATAGGTTTAAATGTTTAATTGGCAGGCATTTAAACTAGCCAAGGGGGGAGGCACTGGAAAGAAGCAGGGAAATACTAGTCCCTCCCCCCAAAATCAGGGTAGTAAGTGAGGTAAACACCAAGATAGAGATGTCGATAGGGAGAAGAGCAAGGGTAAACATAGAAAATGACAAAGGCAATAAGGACAGGGATGAGGCAAAAAGGGGTAAGGCCATCAAGAAATTGAGGGTAAAGAGTACTAATGCCCATAGTCTGGGCAACAAGCTCCCTGAACTTGTGGAATTTATGGAAGAGGGATGCCTGGATATCATAGCAGTCACAGAAACATGGTACACAGAGAACCATGACTGGGATGTTACCATACCAGGGTACACAACTTACAGGAGAGATAGAGAAGGTAGAAGAGGGGGAGGAGTAGCTCTCTATGTAAGGGAAGAGATAAAAGCAATGGAACAAAAGAATAAACAGGGAGGAGTGGAGGCACTGTGGGTCACCTTAGAGACTGGAAATGGCACCACAGTCTGCACAGGGGTTGTATGCAGACCCCCATATCAGGGAGAAGGAATGGACAAGAATATGATAGAAGGCATCCTTAGGATGGCAGAGAAAGGGGAGATACTGTTGATGGGGGACCTGAATATGTCAGATGTTAACTGGAGCACCTTTTCTACAGCCACATCCAAGAGCAGGGCCATTATTGATGCCCTACATGTGGCATACCTCAGACAGCTAGTTTTGGAACCCACTCATGAGGGAGCAATCTTAGACCTCATACTCTCAAATGAGGACAGTGAGAGGATCTCAGATCTAGAACTGGGTAGCCATCTGGGAACAAGTGACCACCAAACAGTGTGGTTCATGATAAACTCAGCTACAGAGTCAAGCCATATAAAAGTGAGGGTACTGGACTTCAGGAGGGCTGATTTTGGCAAGATGGGAGAGTGCCTTAGAAAAGCACTAGCAAACAGACTAGAAAGAGGGATGGAGCAACAATGGGGAAACATCAAAACTGCCATCACAGAGGCAACAAGCCTTTGTGTGAAGCAAATAAATCAAAATGAAAGAAAAAGCCACTATGGTTCTCAGAAGAGATGGCTGGGAAGGTTAGGGAGAAAAAGATAGCATTTAGGAAATATAAGGAAACGCAAAAGGAGCAGGACAGAGAACTGTACCAGTTAAGGCAGAAGGAAGCAGGGAGGAAAGTCAGAATAGCAAAGGCCCAAACTGAGGAAAAGATAGCCAACTCAGTTAAGAAGGGGGATAAAACCTTTTACAGGTACATCAGGGAACGTAAAAAGAAAAAGGGAGGGATAGTGAGGCTGAATAGAAAGGATGGTGGGTAGGCAGAGAGGGGCAGTGAAAAAGCAGGGATATTGAACTAATACTTCTGCTCAGTATTCACAAAAGAGAAGATGGGGAGGTGTCTAATCCAATTAACTGAAGCACTCTGGATAGGGGTTGATCCCAGTCCTTTCACAGAAGAAAGGATTCTGACAGAACTCCTAAAACGGAAGGTGGACAAAGCAAAGGGGTCTGATGGAATTCACCCCAGAATTCTAAAAGAATTAAGGTTAGAACTAGTGACACCTCTGACTACCCTTTTTAACAAATCATGGGAGAATGGTGCAGTACCTGAGGACTGAAGGAAGGGTGGATGTGATTCCTCTTCACAAAAGTGGGAACAAGACAGAGGCAGAAAACTACAGACATGTCAGTTTGACCTCAGGGGTAGGGAAAGTGATGGAATCATTTCTGAAGGATAGAATTGTTGAGTACCTAGAGGCCAGTGGGGCACAGGACCCAAGGCAGCATGGGTTCACAGTGGGAAGGTCATGTCAGATGAATCTAATTGATTTCTTTGACTGGGTGTCCAAAGTAGTAGACCAGGGATGGGCTGTGGACATGACCTACCTAGACTTTAGCAAGGTATTTGACACAGTCCCACACAAATAATTACTAATCAAATTAACCAGCCTGGGAGTGGGTCCCAGGGTGGTAGCCTGGTTAAAACATTGGCTGGACAACAGGACACAGAAGGTAATTGTAAATGGAGTCCACTCTGAAGAAAGAGGGGTTACTAGTGGGGTACCGCAGGGTACAGTACTAGGTCCAGTCCTTTTTAATGTCTTTATAAGTGACATTGCAGAGGGACTGGAAGGAAAAGTATGTCTCTTTGCAGATGATACAAAGATCTGCAACATGGTTGATACATAAGGAGGTGTGGAAAGGATGAGAAGGGACTTGGCAAGGTTGGAGGAATGGTCCGAAATATGGCAGCTTAGATTCAGTGCAAAGAAGTGCAAAATAATGCACATGGGAGACAACAACCCAGGGAAGATTACACATTGGAGGGAGGTAGTAACAACAACAAAAATGGAAAGGGACCTGGGGGTAATCATATCTGATGACCTTAGGGTTAGCAAGTAATGTGAGAAGGCAGTAGGGAGGGCTGGGGGGATACTGGGATGTATAGGGAGAGGCATCACCACCAGAAAACAGAAAGTTGTTATCCCTCTGTACAGACAGTTGGTGAGACCCCATTTGGAGTACTGCATCCAGTTGTGGATACCCCAACTCTGCAAGGACATAGACAGGATGGAGGAAGTCCAGAGGAAGGCAACTAAAATGGTGCAGGGTCTGCAAGAGAAGCCATACGAGGAGAGACTAAAGGAGCTTAATATGTATACCCTTGAGGAAAGGAGAGAGAGGGGGTGACATGATAGAAACTTTTAAGTACCTCAGTGTAATCAACAAAGTCCAAGAGGGTAGCATCTTTCAGAAAAAGAGATGTGCAAGAACAAGGGGACACAATTTGAAGATAGAGGTGGGATGGCTCTGGGGCCATGTGAGGAAGTATTTTTTCACAAAAAGGGTAGTGGACGCATGGAACAGCCTTCCTGAAGAGGTTGTGGAGCCTAAAACTGTGGGAGAATTCAAGAATGCATGGGACAGACATAAGGCAATTCTTTGGGGGGGGTAGGAAGAAATAGGCTGTTGGTTAACTAGGATCTGCAGCTTATCCTGTAGGTAAGGAAATGGGCAGACTAGGTGGGCCAAGTGGTCCTTATCTGCCATGAAAATCTATGTTTCTATGTTACTGTGCACAACACACTTCATCTTGGTGCCGAAGGACTTCTGGCCCCACTGCCCTTTGTGATAGTCCCACTTTTAAGGGAAAATGTACACTCTGAGCCCAACAGTGTTCCCATGTCCCTTGACCATGCTGGATTACACACCCTGAGAGTGCAGGTACCAATGAGGGATGTGGCAGCACCCAAAATGTTGTTGTAACTGAGAAATACCAGTGCTTCAGGAGCCTAATTTAACCCACAAGTGACTGCACCATCGGTTCTGACAGTAATTGACCACCATATGGTATAGGATTTCCCAGAATATTCGTCACTAAGTAACTGTAATTTTGTACAACCCATGATGAACTCATGGTTTACTATAAGGGTTATAAAGAAAGAAACTGTAATGTGTCCGGGTAACACTGTTCAGCCACATGGTGACGCATGGCTGATGATTGATGGGGGGGGTAGAGGCCAGTAGAGTGGTGACCAGTGGTAACAGAGGAGGGTCAGAATGGGTAAATCAAATCCTTTCAGTGTTGGCACCCTTTCTGCTATTCATTTCAATGGTTCATAGTATTGCACCATTGCTCAGGGTGGTAAGTCAAAGCCCAGTGCTTGTTGTGGAGGTTTTGGGGACATTTTTCGCAGTCACTGTCCACCTGTGCTTTTAACGTAGACATGTACACCTCAACATGGGGAGGGAGCAGGGGAAAAGGTGAGGGGGTCGCCCAAGTCTGGGAGAGGTACCAGCCTGGATCACTCTTACGTAGCTTCAGAATAGCTCTTCTCTGTTAGCCACACAGCATCAGTAAAAGCCACTTGCAGCCCCAGGGACCCCTGTGGTATTGGTGACTCTATGCCTGGTCTTGCTACAGTAAAACTGAAAGGTGGATACCGGTGTTCCCTCTCCAGACTACCAGCGCACTGCTTAAAAAGATTACATGGTGGCCATGTAGGTGCATTAAGTGTAGTCAGGCCCTTCCAATGCTATTGCGGCACCTGATTCATGGGAGATGTGGAGGAGATACTGCCTCATAGACTAGGTAGCAGTGAGCCAGCTCATGCAGGTGATTAACTTTTCCTGGCTGCACACCCAAAGGGGGGGGGGGAAATTGGGATCTGATTGATGTGAGCCTCGTTGCTGCATGGGCTGGTTGAAGGGAGGGTGGCAGAGGCATGGCTTGGTCCCTCATGTTGGTGTCCCAAGGCCACCTTCATTGGGCAGGAATTACTCTTGGGAAGACAGTTTTATTAAAGTGCAGGTCCCTGGGAATCATTTGAACCCCTGTTGCCACTGAGCAAAAATCCTAAAATGGATAGGCTTGTGGGTGGAGTCAAAAGCAACCAGCTGTCACACAGCTGTCTGCTTGAATGTGTGTTTACTGCTCAAATGTGCATTTATATGGAGGTGGCAGGCTGTGATGAAGTTGGTTTCTGCTCAAAGAGGTGAGGCGAGATAAGAGTGAGCTGCTCATTTGAGGCATACTGAGAGAGTTCTAAGGTAAAGATGTGGGGAAAGTCATGGATGTGGGGGTGTTCTGCAAGTATGTTTATGAACAAAAACCCTGCCGTGATCAGGGAGATGGGGGAGGGGGTGATGGGATCCTCTCCACTCTCAAAATGGTCAGGGCCAGGTCTGGGGATGGGGGTTTGTGATGAGGCATGGAATGGTCCTGTTGGCAGGCTGGCTCGGTGGGGGGTCTAGGTTGGAAGCAGACCTAAATGTACGTGGTAGCACACTGGATAGCAGACAAAATAATACCACTTGTTTAATGAGTCAAACAAAGTTGATGTAATATTTATTTCGTAGACCAGATTCTTGTTCAGGATGTAGAAACCAAGATTCTTTCCTCACTTCTGTCTGTAGGAGGCCGAGGAGTTCAAGACACTCTGAAAACGTTTTGCTGAAAGTTCAATGTCACTACATGTGTTAATATAGGTGCCATTTCACCAAATAACCCGTCACTGTTTATGGGTGATCCTGGATCAAGTAATCCTTCACTCAATCTTGGAGGAAGGGGAGGAACATTATTCATCACGTTTTATTCTGATGATCTGTCTTTGTTCAGGATTCAGGGTAATATAAGGGGAAGGGTGGGTTGGTACTGTAACTTGAAATTGTGGGAGGATGGTGGGGAAGTGGGGTCTATAGCAACTGAGAGGCATAGTATGAAAGACCTGTTTGAGCAGACGTGGGGAGACTGGGGTCATTATAAAGCAGCAGTGGCTGTGAGGGAGCAGGGGTGTTTTCTGGGTCTACAGTTGCAAGGTTATAAAATGTTCTTAATACCATATATTACAACAAGACACCTAGGGCCCAATTCTCAAAGCTTCCAGCATGATGCAAGGGGCTTGCACCACAAAGAATGGTGCAGAGTGCCACTTGCACCAAAAGATGTACTAGGAGTGATTCACAAAGGCAGTCTGCGTCAACTGCAGGCTGTCCGCACCAAAGAATGCTTGTGCCATCCATGCACCACAGACTGGGCTGCAGCATGATGCAATAGGGCATGTGGCAGATGCAAGTCGCCACATCCTCTTAATTGGGTTTCTCAAAACCCTCCCAGGGGGCACAATTCTAAGTACCCTTAGACCAGTCTGGCTGATCTAAGGGTACTTGGATATCACCTTCTGGGAGGGTTTGCCCATTTAAGCCACTATCAGAGCCCTCCTTCAAGTGCTGCCCTTCCCAGCTTTGATCCACCCATGTATTAAAATGTGAAAGAAAATTATTCCCTGGTGAAATAGCAGTTCCCCCAGCCCCAATCTGCCCATATATTATAATGTGTAAAGAAATCATTCCCTGGTGATCTAGTGAACCCCGTCCCCAGCCCCAGTCTGCCCGAAAAGTAACATGTTGCTAACAATAGAAACATTCCCTAGTGGGCTAGTGGTTCCCCTTCCCAGCCCTGATATGACCTCATAGTACATTGTTGTAATTTCCTGCTGGTCTAGAGGATGCCATCCCCCCACCCCAGCTGGGAGTTCCCACCACCCCACCTCCTCCCCTGCCCAAACGCGAACTGGCGACTGGCACAGCCTGCCTCTCACCACCATGGCCAGCCACCGATTGAACTGTCGCTGAGCGTGTACTGTATACAGTACACGCTCAGTGACAGCTCAGTCAGTGGCTGGCCATAGTGAATGAAGAGCTGTGCTGGTTGGTAGCTCAGAGTTTGGGCTGGGAAAGGCAGGGATGGTGGGCAGTACCTGCAAGGGTAGTGGGTTGAGGGTCTGCTAGACCATCAGGAAATTACAAGAATGTAATATATGGGCATATTGGGGCTGGGGGGGTATCGCTAGACCACCATGAAATGATTCTATTATTAGTAACATGTTGCTTTTCAGGCAGATCGGGCCTGGGTGGGGTCCATTTGATCACAATGAAATAATT
The DNA here is from genome assembly GCA_016271365.2 of Neoceratodus forsteri. NCBI lineage: Eukaryota > Metazoa > Chordata > Ceratodontiformes > Ceratodontidae > Neoceratodus > Neoceratodus forsteri. The sequence goes on along the minus strand of JADMNL010000034.1, from coordinate 17,885,679 downwards.
TTTTTTCATACTCTAATATATGGGCAGATTGGAGCTTGGGGGGTGGGACGGTAGACCACCAGGGAATGATTGTTATTACAACAGAAGTTTTCAGCAGATCAGTGCTGGGGTGGGGTCAATAGATCAGCAGTGACTAATAGATATAATAACAAGGGGATTGGGGCTTGGGGGAGTTTACTAGACTACCAGGGACACCCTCGATTGGTGCACGGTAGCCCTGCAGCTTGTGGCAAACCCTTCGGATGTGATGTCCATTTGAAGCATTGCCATGGTTGCTGCAAGCCACGGGAGTTTTCTGCCCAGGACCCTGCCTGATAGAAAATCGTGCACCGGGCTTTGATGCAAGCTGCCTTTTGCCACAGCTTGTGTCAGTCTAAGTGCCCTTTGAGAACTGAGCCCCTAGACTCAAATATTGCTCACACACTAAGCATCATCACCTAGAATGTTAATAAAAGAAGATCATGAACCATGTAAAGAAGCTCAGGACTGATGTCCTACTGCTGTAGGAAACACACATGACTCCACCTGAGGCAACACAGACCTGTGTGGTGTGGAACATCACTGAGATTACATCCTGTTTCACTTCTAGGACACGAGGAGTGGCGATATGGTTAAAGCCAGGTTTTCCAGGTGTAGTCCTATGCTCCACATTAGATCCCCAGGGCAGGTATATACTTGCTCAAGTCTTAATGAATGATGGGTCTAGCTTTTCAGTAGGCAATTTATGGCCCCAATGTGGAGGATGGTTCATTCTTCCAGAAATTAGCCCTAGCCATGACTCAGTGCTCGGGAGATATGAATTGCATACTGAACTGCATCCTTATCAAGTAAAATACCACTCCAGTGCCCATCTCCAAAAATGCAATGGGCTTGGAAGACCTTTCAGTGGGGGATATACAGAGGCATAAACATCCAGAGGGGAGGGAGTATGACTTTTGCTTACATTCACACGGATCCTAAGTGAGAACTGGCATACTCCTTTTCTCTGTGGCCTTGCTCCCTAAAGTGGGTACAGTAGAATATCATGTGGCCCTAGAATCAGACCATTCCCCACTACATGCAAAGGTGGCATATCTGGTCTGACTGCTCTGCCAAGGACCTGGAGGCTGGACACAGTTTTCCTCAAGGATCAGCACTACATAGAGGTAATTGGCGAGGCTATTAAAGAATTTCTAACCCGTAATAAGACACATGATATGATCCACACAACTAGATGAGAGGCATTAAAGGCCTTTGTTAGGTATCAGTCCATAGCATACACAAAGTATAAGCAGAAGGGGTAACCCAAGAGCTGGATAAACTAGAGATAAAAATATCAAAGGTTGACAGGTTTTTTGTGTTTGCTTGCGTGCATGCACAAGAAACATCTTGGGACATTACAGCATTTGAAAGGTATGTCACTCTCCTGGCCAGTGCAGCTGAAGCTGTGTTGGGCTTCTCCCTGATGCACAAATCAGTTTCAAGCTGGTTATGACAGTGAAGTGTAACAGGCAGAAACAGTCTCTACTTGAAAGAAATTAACCGCTACAATCAGGGACAGTTTCAGTCCTCTAATTTACATAACATTGGCCCCTGTCCCTATTCGTCATTGTAGTTATTAGCATAAAGCCGGTTGGCTTCACGGTGAACTGTGGCTGTTATAACAGGTACTGCCAATCTGTTGTGTAGGTTTGGGTGTCGCAAAATTGTAAACTCAATAATCTTCCCCAGGCAGAGTCACAGAAATAGATAGAAAGAGAGCGAGCACAGTAATTGTGAGTGTGGCATGCACATCCGAGTTGATTTTCTCTCTCTCATGTCATGCAGAGGTCCAGTAGTTCTCTTTTGGGGACCAACTGCACAGTGCATGGACCAACAGAGAGAGAGAGAGAGAGAGAGAGAGAGAGAGGGAAACAAACTGAGTGCCAAACAATTACAGGACCGATCACAAAGATGCATTGTGGCATCAAGATCGGGAGAGGTACTGTGCAATTCCAGCACAGTGTCTGTCCTGTCTGTCTCTCTCTCGCTCTCTGTATCTCTCTCTTGGTCTGTCAGTGCATCCAGATTGCTGCAGTTTTGAGTGCCATTCTTTTGGTGGTGTTCTGGCTAGTGACAGCAGAACATTCTGTTACAGTCCACATGTCCTGCAGTTCCAGGCAAGTTGCCACTGCTTCCCCGCTCATCCCTGCCCCCCCCCAGTTTCCAACTTGTCCCATTAATGAAGTTACAATTGCCCAGTCCTGCTGCAAACCTGGTAAACTGACAAACTGAAACTGACTGTCCCTTTGAATGTGATGTGCGCCCCACCCCGCTACATAGAAAACAAAAGTGGTGCCATGCAATACAGGACTCTCCAATCCAGCTGCCTGCATTCCTTTAACAAAAGCACCCTTGCTAACACCTCACTGGGAACTTGTCTGATGTGCCCCCTTCACTGGTGCCTAAATGTCTGTTGCAAAAGGTATGTGCACAAATTGGGAACATAAGGGGAATGCGAGAAGCATGAGTCAAGCAGGCAGGTATAGGGCCACGCACAGCCCATTCCTCTCTCTGCTAACCACTTTGACAAATTGGTTGCTGATTTGAATGCTGAATTGCCTTGTGCTCCTCTTGTGTGTTTGACAGCTGGGTCAGGCTCTACCTCCTCCGGTTGCCTCTCCGGACCATACTCGATGGCCGTGGACTGCATTTTACTTACTTGGATGCACTCCGACTCATTTAGGTAAGGAGTACACTAGGATAGAATTTGGATATCGCTCAGACTGGGGCTCACATAAAATGTTTTACATTCTAAAAAAGCTTAAAACACTGTCAGCATGGCAGTGCACACTACTTAGTTCCTCTCCTCTGAAAGACTAAAAAGTGCCAGCTGGAGCCAGAGAACTGATCCTGGGCTTTTGGAAATGGGCTTGCCGCCTTACCCTTGGTCCCCTCTCCTTCCTCCCTCCTTGGCTGTCACCTAGGATAAAAAATACAGAATTTGATAACACATATTCATTTGTGTAAGCTGAGCCAGCCCAAGGTGTGGTGTGAGTGAACCGAATGGAGCCGATCAATGGCACTGGGTGTAATACATCTTTGAGTGACTTGACTGTGTGTTCCTTGCTTTGCTTAAGGGGCTGCACAGCACTAGGCTAGCAGCCTATGCTCTTGTTTTTTTTTTCTGGATGCCTGCCAGCCCAAGAGCCAAGTGAGATTGGATTCGGAGATGGCCCTTGATGGAATTGGCTGTCCCATCCTGTGAGAGCTCTTACCCTGACCACAACCCCATTAGATGCCTTGAATAAAAAAAGGTTGCTTGGCTTGCTTCCTGGCCCAGAGCCCTGCTCAGCATGCCATGTGAACTGTCACTTTCTGCTGCTAGCTGCTTGCCATTTTATTTTATTTATTTGGTAACCGACCTGGGTAAAGCCCACTAGCAGACTATTGGCACATTGGCATGAGCAGTGCCTTTTTTAAGGGGTGACCAACTTGGGGAAGTGGTTGTGACTTCCTCAGTCACATAGTATGTATGCATGAACTGGAGGTTGTGTGAATCAAACTCTGGTCTGCGGGATGTACCAAACTGATTCACAGTGCCACAATGAGCCGCATGCTTGTTGCTCACTTTCCCTGCTTGCTTGCCTGATTCACCCCATGTTGCAGATCTGACTGCAGGGCTCATTAATTAGTGGCTCCATGGCTTGAACAAAGCTCAGCAAAGGGTGGAAGGCTTTAGAACCAACTGCCTGCCGGCCACTGAACCCACCTGCTACTCCGTACTTTGATTTTTTCATTTTTTATTTTACAATTCTCTGGTGACTGACCCCATCAGGTTGGTACTCTTTTTAGTCCAGGTAACTTAAGAAGTTGTAGTTTTAGTTTTCTTTCTAGGCTAGCCCAAGGCATACATACACAAAGCTTTATGCTGACAAATTATAACACTATTTTTCCAAGAATTGTTTTTTACTATTTTGTTGTATTATATATTTAATGACATTTTCAAATTCTGCAAATACATACAAAGGGAATGCAAGCTTGGATTAATACATACAGGTTGGCATAACAACCACATTCCTTTCCATTCTACATTTCATATACCTGATACCTTAAATACATAGCGTAAGTGTAAGTGCTGTTCCATTTACTTAGCTACTGGCAGCCAGTCATAAATGTATTTCCCCCTGGGCTTCAAAAACAGCTTCTCACCTCTTCTGGACCTTCATGAGCCTTTCCAATAAAATTTCTAATGCCAAACTCTTCTTCTGCTGCTGCCCTACACAGTGGGCGTCAACTTGGACACCTGTGTAATTTGGATGGAAACAATCATCTAACCAGTATCCAATTCATAACTGTTACCGTTGGTCCCATGTTTAATAAGTGATGAAGAAACTGAACACAGATCCTGTGGTTTTCTGAACCCGAAACACAGTCAGTGACAGCTGCATTTTAATGTGGTTCAATTAATTATGAACATTGAGGTATAATTGCTTTATTGCTAAAAAAATGAAATAAAAAAATGACAGCATGGGAATTGTGTCCAGACCCCCTGTATGTCAGGGTAAACCATTTGTTTACACGTCTACTTTTTGTTGTAATGAATGCTTTGTTCATTGTTTCTTTCTTGTGTCAGATTAGATTTTTCAGTTCCTGTGTCACAGAAGACGCTGAAAGGATAGATCAGCTGGCAGACAAATATTCAGCTTTGCCCATTGTTTAAATCTTCATTTTGTAGCATGACTGAGCTGCATTTGAGTGGCTTATATACTGCCCTGCCAGTCTCAGGATTTAAAATGTTTTTAGCCTAAACTAGAGGCAAATGGATTGGATGCTCTAAACTGAAATATACTTTAACTGCCATTTAAATGTAAGTTGAAGTTCAATTAGAAAATGTACAAAATAAAACAAAAAACTCTCTCTCAACTAAATGCCTGCTTCATTTTCAGTATTTTGTTGTAGTTTACTCTGCCAGACTCATTACTGTAGAAGATGGTGTTGCATAATGTGATCCCTTTATAGGCTGGCTCTGAAAGTGAAGTACTATATCATAATACTGAACTTTCGACTTCCAGAGCCAGCTTTGTAAAGGGGCCAAATTAATTAAGCATTTAGTTTGAAGGAGACCTAATTATTCTGTTTTTTTTTTTTACATTTTCTAATTGAACTTCAGTTTTTACATTTAAAGTATATGTCAACTGATGAAATGAGTGTTTTAGTTGACCGCATCTGTGCTGTAGTATGGCACATGAGTGCAAGGGCCAGTTTGGCTGGAATCAGATTAGGACCTACTTTTAAAAAGAAATCTTATTTAGCTAATATAGTACATAGTTTAAATACAGTTTATTTGCAGGGTCATTTAATTTGCAAAATGGCACGTTACATATGTGAGCTTTTAGCTTATATAAGGGGCAGATAACAAGTGCCTCTGAGCATCAGAAATTTTTTTCTGACTTAGTAATAAAAGTTTAAAAGGCTGCAGAATTCCTTTCCTTATCACTAGTTTAAGAAATGAAAATATTTAATTTTGTTAGAAGATTACAGTCAAGCACTTTAGTCTGTTATTGTCAGTCAAATGGGCTGGCAGTATAGCCTAGAGGTTAGAGGAACGAGATATGAATGAGCCTGGTACAGCCAGCAGACCAGACCTGAGTTTGATTCTCACAACCTCCACTTACATACTGTGTGACTCTGAGCAAGTCACTTAACCACCCAGTGCTCCCAGGTCGTCCCTGTAAACAGGCACATGTGCCTAGTGCGCCTTATCTGGTTAACAAAGACTAAAATAAAAAAAAAATGTCAAATGATATGTATGTGATTACAATTGAGAAATAAACAACAATAATAACTTTGTTCAAATTAAATGAACACAAAAACTGTGCTGTGAGGTAGGAAAGAGGAATTCAACCTTTGCATTTCTGTATAAGAGAGCTTCTTTACATGGAGCTATTGGAGAAAATGGGTTGACAGCTGAGTTCTTAATATTTTGTATTAAACATTCTTATATGGTATAACTGCACTTTTAACAATAGCATCTTCATCATAAATGTGCATTTACTGTATTTCTGTATGTCAAAAACTGGTTTAGAAAAAGTGCCCTTTGTACCCTAATAAGTGCCCTTCTGACCCTTAGCCCCTGTAGTTTTACTATCTTTCAGCACCCCTGCCCCCAGACCCCAACAGAGCTGTAGCAGGTATGCACAAACACTGAGACAGAGAGCAGAGAGCCAGAGAGAGAGAGAGAGAGATGCAGGACAGAGAGAGACGGAGAGCGAGTGGCGGACAGTGACAGACAGGTACTGCAAATCCATTGTGTATGTTTGGGCACCACAAAGTTGCAGGCTCAGTAATGTTCCCCAGACAGTATCAAAAAAAGGAAACACGGTATTTGCCAGTGCGGCATGCACATCTCAGTTGGTTCTCTTTCTCGCTCTCTCTCTCTTTCATCAGCCCCTGTTTGTGTGTCTGTGATCGGGAAACACTGTCAGTACACAGTCATGCAGTCTTCTCTCTGTCTACACTGAGGCATGCAGTCTGTGAATTTCAGAGAGAGAGATAGTAAGACATTAAGAGAGCTAATCCAGAATTGCGGCAGTGTGCAGGGAAATTGTGTATATCTGTGTGTGTGTCTTGGTCGCTTCACAGTTGAAGGATTTGTCCATATGCCATCCATTGTCTCTACAAGGGGGTATGCAAGGAGAGGCAGGGTAATGGGTGAGAGAGAGGATTGTGGAGCTGAGCACTGAAGGAGTCAAGTCATTGTCCCTCTGTATAAGAGCAGTGTGCCTAAATGTCCCAAAGTTCCTGATCATCAGTCACAGTGACAGCGAGAGAGACAGAGAGCATGCGACATATCCTGTAGCAGTCCAGCAGTTTTCTTCTCTCTCTCTCTCTCTCTCTCACTGTCTCACAATGCCTTTGTAGCAGGTAGCACTGTAAGCAAGTAGTAACTAAAATAGTCACTGTCTGACCAAGAGTCAATTCTCACATGCAGACACCATTGAAATGAATGAAGCTCATTCATTTCAAATGGTACATTAATTTCAAGGGTTTTTTTCCCTTTACATTGTAAGTTTTTTGTGTCTTCATTTTTTTGCCTAATGTTTTCTGTTGTGGTCTTTGTTGCCATCCCTCTGATGAACAAAATTGGTATTAACATTTCAATTAACCCAGAAATTGGAGTTTGCGGAGTACTCTGTCCTGCACTGCAGACACCAATGTCAAGGTCAATTTGAATGTTGACAACAGTATTGTTCATCACAGGGATGGCAACAAAGACTGCAACAGAAAACATTAGGTAAAAAAATGAAGACACAAAATAGCTAAAATGTAAAGAAAACCCCTTTGAAATGAATGGACCCATTGAAATGAATGGACTCCATTTATTTCAAAGTGGTCTGATGTGTAAGAATTGGCTCTCGTTGGGACAGTGACAATTTCAAGTTGAAATACCAGATGGGGTCATTAGGCAGAACTGACAGTAACACAAAGTCACTGCCTCAATGGGGAGCAGGCACCTTAGGATCACAGATGAACAAACATCAGTGAAATATAAACAAGACACGGTGTGCAGTGTGTTAACACTGGTATGGCAAGCAATGTTTTTTACAGTAAGAGCTGATTGCCTGTAGATGTGAAGCGCTGGGGTTATAGACAACATCAATACTTTCCTGCCATTCTTCTGATGCCTATTTCTACCTCCTGCACTACCAATGCCAATAAAAGCAAGCAAACATTTGGCATTGCCAAATGCTTGTTTATAGAAGGTCCCACCCCTGGCCATCTTAACTGACCTCAAAGACTCAGACTGGAGTTCAACATGCTAAGTGCCATGCACAGCTACCTAGATTTCAGTAAGACATTCAACACTGTTCCACATGGGAGGCTCATAAGCAAGCTAAGTAGTTTAGACTTGGGTCCAGAGGTGGTTAGCTGGGTAAGAAATTGATTAGCAGACAGGCACGGAGGGTGGTGGTAAATGGAGTTTACTCTGAGGACAGGGTGACCAGTGGGGTACCACAGGGATCAGTGGTGGGACCAGTCCTCTTTATAAATGACATTGTAGAGGAGCTGGAAGTGAAAGTCTGCCTCTTTGCAGATGACATGAAATCTGCAATAAAGTAGACTCTTGGTGGGGGGGCCGGGACAGATGATCAGGGATCTGAAAAAACTAGAGGAGTGGTCAAGATGAACAACTCAGAGACTTGAAGGAGGGCAGCGGCCAAGGCCAACAGGATGCTGGGATGCATCGCTAGGGGGATCACCTCCAGAAGGAGGGAAGTGATACTCCCTCTGTATAACTGCTTGGTGAGGCCACACCTAGAGTACTGTGTGCAGTTTTGGAGGCCACACTTAAAAAGGTACATTGAACTCCTGGAGAGGGTCCAGAAGAGGGCAACTAAAATTATCTGGGGCTTGGGGAACAGAACCTATGGGGAGAGGCTCGAAGAGCTAAATATGTACACATTGGAAGAGAGAAGAGACTGGGGGGACATGATAGAGATCTTCAGGTACATGAAGGGGGTAAATAGGGGAGGAGCAGTCAGCATTCTCTGAAGGAAGGAGGGGCAACTAGATGACATGGGTGGAAGCTGGAGGGAGATTCAGGGAGAAAGGAAGAGGTGTTACTTCACTGAGAGGGTGGTGAGCCATGGAATGCACTGCCCAGGGGGCTGGTGGAGGCAGAGATGGTGGAGGGGTTGAAGAGGGGGTGGGACAGGTACAGGGGAAGGGTTCTGGAAGCAAAGTGCAGTGCAGCGAGAATATTCGGGACTGGGAAGGGAGAAGCCAGAGGGGGTGAGGGGGGCAGCAAAGTCAGCTCCCAGGGTGGGGGCTGACCAAACGAGCAAACATGAAAGACCATTAGGCCTATTCTGCTGGCATTTTAGTATGTTAGTAAGGGTATGAGAGCTGGGGTTCAATGCAAAAATGTGCAAAATAGTGCACTTTGTGCACAGAAACCTGGGGGCAGAGTACAAAATGGTTGGGTGGGCACTGATGACCACCAAGCAGGAGAGGGACATAGAGGTAATCATATCAAATAACCTAAGGTTGCCAGGCAGTGTAACAAAACAGTTGGGAGGGCTAGTGGGATTCTGGCATGCATAGGGAGGGGTAACACCAGCAGAAAAAGGAAGGTGGTGTTGCCTCTGTATAGATCACTGGTAAGACCCCGTCTAGTGTACTGTGTCTAGTTCTGAAAACCACATCTCCAAAAGCATATAGATAGAGTGGAGGCTGTCCAGAGAAGGACAACTAAAATGGTACAGGGTCTGCATCAGAAGCCCTATGAGGAGAGACTTAAACACCTGAACATGTATACACTGGAAGAGAGAAGAAGGGCACATGATAGAGACTTTTAAATACCTCATGGTTTAAACGAGGTACAGGAGGAAAGTATTTTTCAGAAAAAAGGTGCACAAGAATACAGGGACATGATATGAAGCTAGAGGGGTGTAAATTCAAGAGGGATGAGAGGAAGTAGTTCTTCACAGAAAGAGTGGTGGAGTACTGGAACAGCCTTCCAGCAGAGATTGTGGCAGCAAAAACAGTGGCGGGGTTCAAGAATGTATGGGATAGGCACAAGGGAATCTTAGGGTAAGGAAAGGGGGACAGGATAATGGATCCGAGATCAAGTAGGATCTGCAGTGATGGTGTAGGCAGGGGTCAAATAAAATGAGCAGAGTAGGTAGACCACATGCTCCTTATCTGCTGGCAACCTTTATGTTTCTATAAGTTCAGCAGCTATGGAACCAGCCATTTTATCGAGTAGGGTCAAACAGTACTTTGCTGGCATTAGAGCTGGAAAACTGCTGGTCTTGTAGGTCCATAAAAAAGAGGAGGAGCGAGCCATAGCCCAGATCAGACACCCAGATTTGGGCATGGTGTCCAGTCACTGGGATGTGGGAGATACATTCCGCATATTCTGTAAAACCTTATACTCATCAGAATCTACCCCATGGCAAAACAGCATCTGACCTTCTTCCAAAAGGCCCCTTTACCTGCCTGCTACCTTTTCAGAAATGAGAGCCTGGAACAACCACTCTCCAAACAGGAGGCACATGATGTAATCAAGGCGCTGCAAGACAGCAAGGCACTGGGACCCGATGGGCTTCCCATCAGTTTTTTGAAATGCTTTGAGCAGACACTGATAGACAACCTGTTTGATGTGATAGACAAGAGCTTCTCAAAAGGCATGCTTCCACAGTCCACCTGGGTCTCAACAATTATAGTGCTGCCCAGGACAGGCAAGAACCCTTCCTTACGTGTCTCATACCAACCAAATATCCCTATTGACAGATGACTATAAAATAGTAGCCAGATAAATAGCAACCAGAGTGAAGCAACTTCTCCCTGTTGTAGTCTCCTTTGTCAAGGGGGAGGCAAGGGAAGCATAAAATCAGGCACAGCCTTAATATAATCCACAATTGGGCTGGCCCAGTGTCGCAAAGGGCAGAGGCACTTATGCCTCACATGCTGCAATGCCAGTGGCCCGAGTTTGGGACTGAGCCTGGGTTGCTCAGAGTTTGGAGGGGGAGTGCATTGATCATTCCAATAGATACTCTCCTCCTCTGGGGGGAAGGTAGTCTGCTTTGCTGCACTACCAACTCTTCGTTGGTATTAATTGTGAGCAGCAGGTTTAGGTGGGGGACACCGCCAGTAGATGATGTCAGCACACGTCTAATGATATGTGCACATCAAGCCACCACCTCTTTGGAGCGTCAGAGGCTCAGAGACTAGAAAATCAGGAAAACACCCATGCCTGCAGGATGATGCCATCCCTCCTCATAAGTCTCACACCCACCTACTGGGTGCACTAATCTGCAACTTAACTAAACACGTCCCACATTTATGGGGGGACCCGGCAGAGCTCCGCCATAAGGGGGAAACTGCAGGACATTTTAAAGATTGGCCAGATAAGTCCCAGAGACAGCGGGGTGGCGGGCCTCGGGGAAAGATGGCTGATAGAGACAGGCAGGGCAATCAGGGGGATAATTTAGAGTAAATAAAAAAATACATAATCCACAAGTGGGCAAAAGCCTCAGACAGGCACGAAGCAGCAGTCCTTGCTCTGGATACCAAAAAGCATTTGATCAGGTGGAGTGGGGAGATATACTTGAAACCCTAAGGAGATTTGGCATGAAGGAGCAAATTACTTGATGCGCCATCATTAGGGCGCCATAATGTGGGTGCGCTAAAGAGGGCATCCACAATGTGGCTGATTGGGAGTTTGGATAATGCAATACTACGGCCCCCACCTCCTTGACACTGGGTGGGAGAGGTGAATATAAAATAGCAGGGGGAGTGTGTGGGGCATAGCCCCCAGTGGAAAATTATGTACACATCATGTGCGGTCTGGCAGCAGGCGACGAGTTCCTTGGTGCTCACCTGCCAGGTGATCTTTTGCCTGTGCACTAATTGATGACACAAAGTTTCTTCATGCACCAATGTAGGTGAACTGCCTAGATACACTAGACAGGGCTATCCCTTGTATGTACTATCTCTTGAGTTGCTGGCAGGAGCAATTAGACATCACCTGGGACTGATGGTTGTATCTTGGGAGGGAGAGTAAATGAGGCAGCTCTCTTTGTGGATGACTGTCTGCTGTAACTGCACAGGCCAGGGAAAGGGCTCTCAGCCCTGCACTCAGCTCTGGGAATTTGGCTTCCAGTATTGCTCAGACAGTATCCTCTACATGGACTTGGGTTCCATATGGCTGTTTGTGTTTGTCTCTGTCAGTAGCTTAGTTTTTGTGGTTTTTCATGTGTTTCTGCTTGGAGGAACTGGACCATTCTTGGACATAACATCTATGAACATTTCCTGGACTAAGAAACTGCAAAACATCACCAGCAGGTATTGGCATTCTCATCATAAATCAACTTTTTTGAAAGCCATCAAAAGCAAAAGTAAGGTCAGTAATTCTGTTATACAAGCTCTGAGTTGTGAAGTGCTGCACTGAATCCACATTTCCATCTGACTTGTTCTTAAAGGGTGTGTGCTTGTCTTTGAGGTCTATTCCCAACCATTTTGGAGAACAAAGGAAAGATACTAACAAATTATTTTTACATCCTGCATATGCCCCAGGCCAATGTTCATCACCTTTGGGAATTTAACACTGCCTGGGTCTTTGATCTACAGTAACAACAGTTTTCTGGTCCCCAGTAGCTCTCAATGAGTAACTCTGGAACACTCACCCTTGCTACAGTAAACATTTGCAGTCTCCTGCCAAAACTTGATGCCCTGCAAATATTTGTAAATCAGCACATGCCAGACATCCTTGCAGTTGCTGAAGTCTCACTCTCGCCTAAAATCTCGGACATGGCTATTACCCTGCCAGGGTACAACATTTTCCAACTTGACAGAATTGCTAAAAGAGGTGGTGGCTGCGCCTTATATCTCAAAGACTCTCTTCAAGGCCACCCTCTAAAAACACCCGTCTCTGACTCATCCTCCCAGATTCTCACTGTCAAAGTTCTGCTAGGGGCCCACAATAAAGCCCAGTCAATTACTGCAGTTTACATCCCCCCTACAGAACAAGGAAAAGGTCTCAACTCAGTCCTTGACCTCATCCGATCCCAACCACCTGACTCTGAGACAATCCTCATGGGTGACTTCAATATCAACTGGCTTGCTCCGGAATCAGGGGGCTTCATAGATGCCATCTCCTCAGCAGTCCTTGCTCAACTGGTTGCCTCCCCCACTAAGCAAAATTATAAAACAGGCAAATGTACTCTCCTGGACTGGATACTGACCAGTCACCCGTCCTGCATCTCAAATGTCTCTGTCCTTCCTGACACTCTAAGTGACCATTCCCCTGTAATCTGTGTCTGGACAAATAAATTTACCATAACCCCCCCCAAATTAATCAACAGCAGAGTCCTTCCACATGGGAAGTTGAAACACCTAAAATCCCACCTAAGACTGCAAGATTGGTCCTCAATCTTCCACACTGCAGATGTCAACACTGCCCTTGACTTCTTCATCAAAACCTTTAATGCTGCCTGTGACTCTCCTGCCCCTTTCCAAAAGTGGAAAGTCAAAGGCATCTGCAACCCCTGGCTCTCCTCTGAACTAGTAGCACAACTAAAATCCACGGATCATCTCTGGGCATGGGCTAGGGAAACTGGAGAGCAAATCGACATACAGAATTATAAACAAGCTAGTAATAACTGCACAAAATTAGTCCGCCAACAGAAAAGTACCTACTATAAGGATGCCCTGACAAACACTTGGGGCAAGGGGAATTCATTTTGGAACAATATTAAAGAAATTACATGAAAGCAGACAAAAACCTCACCCACTATGCTGGTCGAAGATAGTATCATAATGCTGGACCCGACTACCATAGCAAATTCATTCAACTCAGCTTTCACTGACCTCAGCTCTGTTCTTCCACCTGACTATTTCAATGAAGCCGACCCCCAAACTCTCCCCTTAAGTCTCACCCTCTCTCCAAACTGACCTCCATTCTACTTCAAATCAGTCAAACCATATGAAGCTTGCAACTACATCAGTAAAGCTATTGCTAGTTCCAGGTCAAGTGGGGACTCCCTTGACCTCAAGCTGCTGGCCCTCACCCTCAACGAGGTGCTCCTACCATTAACAAAAATCTTCAATTTCTCCCTCTCTCTTGGCCCGTTCCCTGACAGATGCAAATGCACCTCTGTCACACTGGTCCACAAGAGTGGGGACAGGGCCCTTCTGGTGAACTATCGGTCCATCTCGATACTACGCCCACTCTCCAAGGCCATAGAGCGTATAGTATCAGACCAGCTTACGGAATACCTTGATAAATACAATGTCCTGTGTGCCCAACAGCATGGCTTTAGAAAAGGTTACAGTACCACCTCAGCCCTCCTTGAATTCACTGGTGCAATCCATAGTTCCTTGGACAATAGCCTTTTTATGGGGCGGTCTTCATTGATCTGACAAAGGCATTTGATACCGTCCATCATCATCTACTACTCTCTCAGCTGCTAAATACTGCACTGTTCCCTGAATCTACATCTTGGTTTAAGAGCTACCTGGAAAACTGCTCACAAAGAGTGAAAATAACTGACTTTCTCTCTGATGCCAGACCAGTGCGTGCTGGAGTGCCACAAGGGTCAATCCTTGGGCCTCTTCTCTTCAGCATCTTCCTAAATAGTCTCCCACATTCCTGTCTGGAGCAGCTCCTCCTATATGCTGATGACGCTGTCATCCACTCCACCCACAAGGACCCCCACCTTCTGCAAAGCAATCTACAGCATGGCTTCTCCTCAGTTGAAAACTGGTTTAGTAAACACAAATTTGTCCTCAACTATAAAAAAACAAAGTCCATGCTCTTCTGCGCTCACAAAACAAGCACCGGGACTACCCCTCACTATTGCAAACTGCCTAGGTGCAATCCTAGAACAAGTACAAACCTTCAAATACCTTGGAATCACTCTTGACAGTTGTCTATCCTATTTGGTTCACATTGACAATGTTGCCAAAATGACTAACACACATATCACCTGTTTTACAGGCATAGGCAATGCCGAACTCCAGAAGCCTTAAGGATTGCAGTTCAGAGCTTGCGGATCTCAGCTATTGACTAAGGCCTCATCATCTACAGTTTTACTTCCACCACAGCCCTCAGGTGCATGTCTATGGCTTTGAAAAAAGCTTGCTGACTCATCACTGGATCCCATCGTTTCACCCATACGTGTGACCTATACGCCCAAACTAGTTAGCTTCAACTCTCAAGCCGCATCAAGTATCTGACATGCATAATGGCTAATTAAACATTGATGGGCTTTGCCCCCCCTGGAGTTCAAGCTCTGCTACAACCTGCACAGAATCCCTGCCTCACCAGGGGCTCTGAATTTCAATTGCTGCATATTCCAAGATGCCATACCTCACAGGGACAAAGATCCTTTGCCTACAGAGCTCCCAGCTGGCTAAATGGTCTCACCAGAGACATCTCCACCCTACCTAAACTAGGCCTGTTCAAATCTAACCTCCGCCTATTTCTCTCTGCCTCTAGCACATGCAACTGTCTTCGCTAACTTGCTGTTCCCTTTTTGGCAGTTGTCCCTTCTCATCCACCCACCTACTCTCCCCCCTTTACCTTCTCCCCTCCTCCTCCTCTTACTTGCACTTTCCACTTGCACTTCCTGTGTGTTTTGACAATTGCCTCTGGCTGCATCTTCTTCTCGTTTCTCATCAAGTTCTCATTATCAATGTTATCCTAAAAATACCACTAACAGCTTAATCTGGTTCAAGGTAGTTGTCCTTCATCTGTATCCCCTTCCCCCAGGTCGTGCCTGAAAATAGGCAGGATTTGTCTAGTGCACTTACCCGGTCAACAAAAACTAAATAAATAAATAAAATAAAATCCCTGTCCTGTGCATGCCCCTAGTACCACCTAATCTGTATATACTCATGTGATGATAAACAACTGTAACCTGTTATCCTGTAATAATTAATGTCCTGTTTGTTTGTTCTCATCCTGACGTAAAACCTTTGTAAAAGAGCCTTGGCTCAAAGATAATTGTAATCCTAGACTCTAATAAAAAAAAAAACAAGGTCAGATACTATCGGATACCATCATGTTGGTCAGATATCGGGAAGCCTCAGATGGCACAGACATCCAATCAAGGTACTGTCCATCTAGGATCCACTGCAAATATCCCAGGTATCAGTTAGATCCAACCTAGATCCGATGGATCCAACCATTGGATCCAACTATCAGAGGTTGGATCTGATTGATACGACCATCGAATTCAACTGTCTGTGGTTTTATCCAGTGGATTCTACCTTGGATCTATTGGCAGGATCCTAGGTCAGATACTAGCACTATCCGATGTAGGATAATCGGAGCTACAAAAGCACTATCTGAGCAACTCTAATGATTTCCTTCCGGAGCACAAAATCAGCTGCATTAAATGTGAAATTCTCCCAATTGGTAAGAAGGAGAAAGAGAGAGAGAGAGAGAGCATTGTGCACAACTTCATGAGCTAGCGCGATCATGGCTATTAAAATACTTAGGTGAAAATCCCAGTCCTCCTGTCTCAGTTGTAGAAGCTGAATTCTCCCCCACTTGCTGGCTGGCATAAAAGAAGAGTGTGAATGGTGGGTGACACTGCCACTCTCGGTCAGAGGCAGGGTGAATGTTGTCAAAATTTGCACCTTGCCTAAATGCCTGTAAGTGTTCCCAACCCTTCCTATCCCTATGGCCCAGGGTTTTTTCACACAAATGAACAGCATGGTGCGTATGTTCCCATGGTGTGGTAAACCTGCCAGGGTAAAAAGCTATCCTGCAGCTTCCAGTTCATTAAGGAAGAAGGGGCCCTACCCCCATTTTAAAAACTACTACTGGGTCTCTTAATTCAGTTATCTTCCTACAAGGGCTTTTCTTCAGACACCAGCAAGGGTAGCAATGGAGGAGGAGGTGTTGGGGCTTGATCTGAGAAGGTGTTTACTGCAGCTAGCCTGAAAGAAATGATACTTTCATCATCTCAGACCCCTTCACAAGAACCTTTGCTGGGGTTTGGATAGCAGCCCATAAGCTGCTGTCCTGGATGCATGGTACCGCGGGGGCAGACACAGCTCAGGTTGGCCCTGAAATTTATGTCTCAGTAGGAGGTTTTCTTGCATCAGACTCTGCTCTGGTGGGAGAATTGGGGCCTCAATAATCTTAACCAGTTGTTTGCAGGGACAACCTAAGGAATTTTAAGAGTCTCCGAGAAGAATTTAATCTGCCCCGTGAGGGGGGCCACTTCACTTATCTGAGAATGAGGCTTATGGTTTCAGATGAATCATCAGCTAGGGAGGTAAGTAAACTGACCCCAATAGCTCCTGCATCTCCACTGGAGGAACAGAAACTTTATAAGCCTCAGCCTCTCAAAGGCCTCTCTGTGTGTTATGGAATACTGTCTGGGGGCATGGTGTCCATGACCATACGTAGTCGATTGGGGCAGGATCTCAGTGCCCCACTCTCTAATGAAACATGGAAAAGGGTGACTACGCATTTGATGACTTGTTCTAGAAGCAATAAGCTTGGACAAATACAATTCAATTTCCTCTATCGTGCATACTACACTCCTGCCCGATTGCAGAGCAGATGCCCTGATAGACCACCCAATTGCCCTAAATGCCAGGCTGAGGAGGGTAAATATATACTGTACATATAACCCTAACCTGCCTCACTTTAACTCAATTCTGGTATGTAGTCCACAACATTTGTTTTATTTGAATTAAAATTTGGTAACCAGGAAAGGCACACTGAGTTGAAGCTTGCTTCTAGGTGTGACCAAGGGAAAGGGAGACAACACAAACAGAGGCTACAAAAATCAATTCAGCACTACAATATGGAACAGGTATTGCAGACCAAACTCCCTAAATCTCCCCGGGAATTGCTGTTGGGGGTTGATCAGAAGCAGGGTAGGAGGGGCAGCGCCTCCATGTTGTGGTCCATTGCATTGATTAATGCTCATAAAACAATAGCCCAACAGTGGTTATCTGGCACACCTCCCACAATGGCAAAGTGGGAAAACAGTGTGGGTAGCTATCTAAAACTTGAAAGGGTCCAGATCACTGCCAATGGCAACAAGGACACCTTCCAAAAAATATGGGCCCTTCCTATGTCAGCAAAAGAGTCGGGTATTTGGCCTACTTGATCTGCACCTTTGCTAGAGCCTTGTGTTAGCTGATTCCCTAAAGCCATGGAGTACACCAGCTCATCATGGTTTTTCAGTGGACAGGTTAATCGGCAGCACTGGGAAAGGGGAAAATGAGTAGGGGGAAGGAATATGTGATAATCTCTAAGTCATGAAAAGAAACCCGTACATCTAGGTGATTCTTAATGTACAACAAAACTCTACCTGATTTTGTGAGTAACTGTGTTTCGTGTTCTTTTTTTTATTTCAATATACTTTATTAATATTTCATACACTTCAACATCTATATAGGAAACAATTAAACAGACAGTAATAATCCCCCCCTCAAGGAAAACTGTGAGAAAAGAACAATAGTCCAGTTACATTTACCCATATATCCACCCTCGAAAACCCCACCACCCTCCACCTCCCTCCCCCAGGCGTGACCGTGCTCAGTTATCAGTCTATAACAAAACAAAAATTTACCCCTCCAAGAGCTATCATGGTTTCCATAAAGTAAGTATAGCATCCAAGGGACCCCATCTGCTCTGGTAGATCTTCAATCTATTATTCATGGCTAAAATGTGCTTCTCTAACTGAAGGGCAAACAGCATTTCTTTGTGACATTCAATAACTGAAAGGGCTGATTCCTCAGTCCAGTGCCTCAGGATAATTAGTTTAGCTACTGCTGAGATCAAAGCCAAAATGCGCTTTCCTAACATTGGGAATGCCCAGTGGAAATAAATTTAGTAAACAGATCTCAGGATTAATATACGAATCCAAACCCAGCAAGGGATCGAGCTTACTCCTAATAGCCGACCAAAATCTCTGGACCGTGGAACAAGCCCATATCATGTGATACAATGTCCCAGTATGAGCAACACATCTGGGGCAATCTAGATGAACCTATTCCCCAATTTGTATAGTTGTATGGCATAAATATAAATTATGCATAAGATTGAATTGCATCAGCCATAATCTGTCTTGCTTGAGAAATCTGTACAAGTTCTGCCAGATTGCAGTCCAGAAATGTGGCTCATCCCAAGGGAAAATGTCTGCAGCCAATAATAACACACTCCCTGTGGCAACCTCAAATCCAGTCTCTGGATTGCTTTGTAAACTACTGACACAGCATGGGGTTCCTCCGATGCTCTCAGAAGAATATTAAAAGCTTCTGTTGACCCTTGACTTGCTGTCCCTGATCCGAAAAAGTAAGGACAGCCCTCCTAAGTTGTACATACTTGAAAAAGCTGTGACAGGCACCTTAAACCTAGTTCTAAAAGAGATCAGCGAAATTACTGGCCTTCCTCATATATATCTTTAAGCTTAGCAGTATAGGGCAAGGTAAAAACCCGAGGAATGGGCTTCTGACCAATTAAAAAATGGGGATTCCTCATAATCGGCTGTTCCAACGAAGCATGCCCAATATGAGATAAGTGAGTCTGCAGTTGATGCCAGGCCTTAATGGACCACCCAAGTGGTATATTCTGAAGAGGCTTTGGGATTGCTTTCGGGATAGTGTATACCAGGGCGGGGAGTGAGCAGCCACACTGGGCTGCTAGGCATGGTTCGATGTCTACCCATAAAGGTACATACTCTTGTGTCTCATCTCCCAATACCTCTCTAGTCCAATATGATATTCTCGCCAAATGTTGAGCACCATAATACGAGAAAAAAGAAGGGGCTGCTAAACCCCCCGCTCCTTGAGTGCCGAAAGTTTAAGATAGGATCGTCTAAGACTCTTACCTTTCCAAAGGAAAGCAGTAAGTATTTGATTTAATTAACCAAACCACTTTTTAGGGATAAACAGACCCAACATTCCTAAGGGATATAAGATTTGGGGCAAAACATTCATCCTTATAATATTTATTCTTCCCCATAGAGAAAGAGAAAGATCTCCCCATCTGTCTAGATCTAATTTAATTACATGCAGCAAATCTGTGAGATTAAGACTAAACATAATAGGGATCTCCCTGGTAATCTTAATCCCAAGGTACATAAGGAATTTAGGTTCCCATACCAAATTAGTATTACCAAGCACAGAACGTGGCATGTTTCATGTTCTAATGCATTTCTTGTTTACATAGATACACAGACAGTGTTGGCAGATAAGGGCCTATGGCCCACCCAGTCTGCCCATTTGAGCTTGTAAGTTCAGTTTATGTTTTCCTAGAAGTCTGTTGCCCCTTACCCTGACCTCCAGAATTCCTTTATGTCTATCCCGTGCATTCTTAAATCCCGTGATTGTTTCAGCCCCCACCACTTCCTCTGGCAGGGTGTTCCACTTGTCCACCACCGTTCTGTGAAAATTCTTCCTCATGTTTCCTCTGAATCGTCCTCCTCAACTTCATCCCATGCCCTCTAGTCCTGGAACATCTTTTCGCTTAAAATAGTGTATTCCTGCACCCTGTTCCTCCCTGTGAGATACTTGTATGTCTCTATCATATCCCCTCTCTCCCCCTCCTCTCCTCCAGGGAGTACATGTTCAGTTCCTTCAACCTGTCTTCATAGGACTTGTGATGCAATCCATGCACCATCTTTGTTGCCCTCCTCTGAACCTTCTCTACCCTGTCTATGTCCTTACGTGAGGTATGGTCTCCAGAACTGTACACTGTACTCCAGGTGGGGCCTCACTAGTGTCTTGTATAGTGGAATTATGACCTCCCTTTTCCTGCTGTTGATGCCCCTGCCTATACATCCCAGCATCCTATTTGCTTTACCTGCTTCCCTACCTTGAGGTCATCAGAGATGATAACCCCAAGATCCCTTTCCTGCTTGGTACATGCTACATCCTCACCCCCCAACTGATATATTGTGCCAGGGTTTTTGTGCCCCATATGCATTATCTTGCACTTCTTTGCATTGAATTTCAACTGCCAAACCCCTGACCATTTTTCAAGTTTCTGCAGGTCCCTTCACATTCTGTCTACACCCTCTGGTGCGTCTACTCTGTTACAGAGCTTTGTGTCATCAGCGAACATTGAAATTCTGCCTTCTAGGTCCTGTGCAATGTCACTGATGAAGATGTTGAATAGGACCAGTCCCAGCACTGATCCCTGTGGTACCCCACTGGTCACTCTTCCCTCTATGGAGTGACAGGCATTTACCACCACCCTCTGTGTCCTGCCACCCAGCCAGTTACCTACCCACCACACTACTGTCCTGCCCACACCCATATTCCCCAGTTTGTGTAATAGTCTTCTATGTGGCACAGTGTCAAAGGCCTTGCTGAAGTCCAGATAGGCCATGTCCACTGCCCTCCCCTGATCCACCTCCCTAGTCACCCAGTCAAAAAATTCAACGAGGTTGGTCTGACATGACCTCCCCCTGGTGAAACCATGCTGCCTTGGGTCCTGTAGTCCATAGACAACCAGATGTTCCACCAATCTCTCCTTCAGTAGTGCTTCAGTAGTGCTTCCATGATCTTCCCCACTACCGAGGTGAGGCTGACTTGTCTGTAGTTCCCTGCTTCCTCTTTGTTCCCACTTTTGTATAAGGGGACTACATCTGCTGTCCTCCAGTCTTTGGGTACCTCCCCTGTTTCCAGTGATTGGCTGAACAGGATAGCCAGAGGTTCAGCCACCACCTCTCTTAGTTCTTTAAGGACCCTGGGGTGCACCCCACCTGGCCCCATTGCTTTATCAACTCTTATTACTTCCAGTTCCTTCAGGACCCTTTCTTGTGTAAAGGGACTTGTTCCATTCTGCACCATTCTCACCCTTGTACTCCCTTCAGACCCATTACCCTCCTCTTCCTCAGTAAAGACTGAGCAGAAATACCTGTTCAATATGTCAGCTTTACTGTTGTCATCCTCCACGTGGCCCCCATCCTCCCCTTCAGTCTCACTATTCCTCCCTTTGTCTTTATTTTTTCACTTATATACCTGTAAAAGGTTTTGTCCCTTCTACCCACTGATTTTGCAAAGTGTTCTTCTGTCTGAGCTTTGGCTTCCCTTACTGACCTCCTTGCCTCCCTTTGCTTCTCCTGGTACTTCTCCCTATCCCCTTCTGCCTGTGTCTTTTTGTATTGCCTGAATGCAATCTTTTTGGCTTTCACTTTCTTTGCTACCTCTTTGGAAAACCATAATGGTCTCCTCTTCCTTTTCCTTTTGCTAACCTGCCTAATGCATAATTCTGTTGTTCTTGTAATCCCCATTTTAAATACTGCCCACCGTTCCTCAACCCCTGATTCCTGTCCCATTCCCCTTAATGCCTCTTTCAAGTATCTCCCCATTTTCCCAAAGTCTGTCCCCCTAAAATCCAGGATACGTGTTTTTGTGTGGTTTGGTTCTGTTCTTTCTGTGATTTCAAACCACAATGACTGGTGGTCACTGTTCCCTAGGTGCTCCCCCACTGTTACCCCCATCTCACTGTCCCTGTTTGTGAGCACAAGGTCCAGTATTGCCTTCTGCCGAGTTGGTTCCATGACCAGTTGCTAGAGGAAGGTACCCTGAAGGGAGTCCAGGATAAATCTGCTCCTAGTTGATGCTGCTGCTGGGATGCTCCAGTCCACATCTGGAATATGTTTGTTGTAACCATGTGCTGCATGTTTATCTTAAAGTACTTGTCACCTGTCATTCCATTTTACCTTGCTCAATATAAGATGTTAAAAAAATATGATTAGGTATTCTTGACTTTTAATTTTCTGTAAATCTGTGAGGCTAAGGTGGCAGACTGGGCTGTGCTTCCTGTTCTTTCCATGTGATCTGAGTCAGATCAGGCAGCCTAGATTGTTGACTATATGTACAGATGGGAAACGTGGCCAAAATTACTTTCAGAAATTAATTTGTGATTTCCATGGAATTTGAGAAGTGAAAATTCACTGAAGTTGCAAAGTTCTGAATGGTGAAGTTGCCATTTTTTGGCCAGTTTATCAAAATTCACTCACAAAGTGGCCACTTTACACACACACACACACACACACACACACACACACGGATTTGCCAATTCAGGTTAAAAACTTTGCAGTTTCAATGCATGTGTAGTTCCTAGAGTCTGCAGAAACTTCATGAAGCTTTGTGAAGGTGAATTTTAGTCACTTTGCATCCACTTTGCTGTTGAAGTTTAACTTCACAACATCTTTAATTTGCTGCCCTGTCACTTCACTCAGGTTCACTGCATTTTAGTTGATCAGGGTCAAACAGGGAGTGTGAGCTGTCCTGTGTTTGTTTCTGCATGCCAGATAAGTAAGTAGATATTTTACTAGCTTTTAAAGCAATGTTTGTACATGTTTTGCTGATGGTTTAGGGATGTATGTGTGTATGTATGTTTCTGCTTTAAGCAAAATCATGGTTATGAAATATATTTTGTGTTGTAGTATGTGTTTAAATGTTTTTCTTGTGTGTTCTTGCACTGAGGCTTTTTGGGTTTGGTTTTGTGAGTAGGAAGCACTACATTTTTTCAAAGCTGTTAGATTTCCTTTGCAGTCTATGATTCTAAAGCAATTCTACTGTTTTTCTTTTTAATTTGCATGGTTTCTTATTAATGTTGCTGTGTTGTTTGAATTGCATTGTAGTCATTTTTGACCCTGAGGATATGTAATTTGCATACTGACCTTTTTGATCCTGACTGGTTCTGCTCTTGATTAATGCGCCCCTATCATGTTCTTTGAGCAGGAGTATATGCTAGTTTAACTCACTACCGTATGACAGGGTCCTGACCAGTGAGGAGCTGGAACTGACCAGACACTATTTTTTCAAAATCACCCTTTGGTGTAATGCAATCTGTTATGTGAGCAAGGTAATAGGTATGGGATACTTGAATCAATCTGGGTTGGGACACTGATAGAAAGAACAATTACAGGTGATAATATTCCTATGAAATATGTTTTATATGATGTGAAGTAAATGGGTTTAGGCACAGTAAGCTACATGTGTTCAGTTTCAGAATAATATACAGAATGAAGCTTTGTACACACAATACGTGCCTGATTATATTGTAGCTATGATATAAGGCATGCTTGTGAAATAATAACAAAAGCAGTAGTATAACTTGAGATATGTTTTGTTGTATTTTCATTATGCTCCTCTGTCACTAGTGCTGCCCTCCACAGTTTTTGACTGCTCTGCTTCAGACCGCTTGTTATCACAAACCTGACTCCCTCTGGGTCCATGAAGCACTTCCTCCCTCTGTGGTGGATTTTTCTGGGGACATGTTAGCTCCCTGCAGGTCTGTCAGATGTGGAGAAACAGCAGCAGCTAAGTTACCCAGATCTGAAATTGAAAGCATCATTCTGTGCACAACCAGGGTTATCCTCTGTGTGTTTTTCTCCCTTCCCATGAGAAGTCACCAACAAGGCTGCACAAAGCTCACAAGTACATGCAAAGCATGACTGTGCTGCTTGAGACAGATTGCATCTCACTTTCCACAAGCAGCTGCAGCTGCAAAACCACCTGTGGTCATCCAGAAGGTAGAATAGCAATACCACATGCTGCCCACAATGGCGTACAAAAACATCCTCTGGGATGCTAGATGTTCCTCCTCTTGGTTAGCCACTGATGCTGCAGGTTTATAGAAGCAGAATCTAATGGCCGATGGAGACTGAGGATCCATCAAGCCTGCCCGTACTATAGTACTGTACCTCACCCCACTGACCTACTGTACTGGTGGATAGGTTTCCTTTTCTCTCACTCTATCACCCATCATTCCTATGCTGCTTCTCCCAGAAACTATGAGTTCCCTTGTCCTATCTCAGCTGTGTTTAAATCCATTTAGGTTTGCTACCCCCGCCACTTCTGCGGGTAGTCTGTTCCAGGGTTCCATGACCTTTTTTGTGCAGTAAAACTTTCTCATGTCTCTCTTGAACATGCCTGTCACCAACCTCCAATCATGCACGCTGGTGACTGTTTCCATATTCCATTCAAACAGGACCTTGCTTTTTACCCTGTTTACACCCCTGGCCTTCAATGATTACATATTTATTATTTAGGGCCACCAGCCATTTCTCACAGGATCTGCCTTGTTGTCCCTGGATCCTGTTGGTAATCTTCGTCCCCAGGTGAGAACTCCAGAGCTGAACACAGTACTCCAGATGAGGCCTCACCAGGGATTTGTACAGGGGAAGTATCACCTCACTTATCCTGATATCAAAACCTCTCCCTATACACCCCAGCTTCCTCAGTACTTTGTTATATGCTTTGTTACGGTGGGTCACTTGCTTGAGGGAGTCACCAGTGATGACCCCCAGATCCATCTCCTTTGCTAAAATAGCCAGCCTAATCCCTTTCCATCCAGTATTACATGCGTGGGTTCCATCTCCCAAAATGCATTACCTTGCACTTCCTGGCATTGAATCTCACATGCCACATCTTAGACCATCTCTCCAGCTTTGTGTTGGTCCCTCTGGAGCTCCCTCACCCTTTTCTCATTATCTACCCTGCTGGTGAGCTTTGTGTCATAAGAGACACAACTTGCCCTTGATAACTTCCTCTATGCCACTGGTGAGCATCTTGAGTAGGACCAGAACCAATCTCTGTCTGTGGCACCCTGATCATGACTTCACTGTCCCCTGACTAGGCCCCGTTCGCTACTACCCCCTGTTGCTCTCTTTTGAGACAATTTCCTACCCAAGTAACTGAACTCTGCTCCTCTTCCAACTCCTCCTGCTATTTCAGAAGCCTCTTACACAGTACCAAATGTAGGCATTGCTGAAACCAAAGTAGAGCAAATCTAGTGCCTGTCTTTTGTTTATCGTCTTAGTGACCTAGTCAAAAACAGTATCAGGTTGGTCTTGTATGACCTCCCTGACAAAAACCGTGCAGCTTACTGTCCCAAAGTCTATGTATCCTCTAACTTGGCCACTGACATAAAAAATAGTAATTCACGGGTAACATTTGCATTCGCTCTCTAAGAGCAGATAATTTTAGACAGGCTCTGAGAAATTATCTGCTCTTAGACAGTGAATGCAAATGTTATATAAATTAGCATATTTATGTCGGTGCTTGTTACATTAACTTGTTTGTATTCCTCAACTGTTATGTATTTATATGTGCCCTGTGTTACCTATTGTTATTATATGTCATATGTTTTTATGTACTCTGGTCGCCCATGAAAACGGGTCTTTGGCCCATGGACCTACCAGATTAACCAAATAAAAAAAACAAACAAGCTTTCTTAGACTATGGATGCCATCAGCTTACCTACAATGGAAGTAAGACTGAAAGGCCTGTAGTTGCCTTCCCTTCCCTTTCCCACCCCCTTGTGGAGTGGTACTACATCAGTGGACCTCCAATCTGTTGCCACCATTCTTGATATGAGTAAGTCCTTAAATAATCGGGTTATGGGTCATCTGTGTCTTATTTGCCCTAAAGCCTTCAGGCCCTTTTTCATCCTCTCTATAGCAGTAGGTTGGAGCCTTCCAGCCATAGCTTCAGCTAGAAGCAGGGACATCCTGGATTCCCTGCTGGGGGCATTTCTCAGGCAATTATTCAGGGAGCCAACTTGTGATGTGGCAATACTAGACCATGATCACTAACAGAAACAGTGCTGCAGATGTTAAAGTGGGAGGCCACCTGGGGACTGGTTATCATATGAAAATATGAAGAAGCCAGCAGAAGAAAGCAATTTGGTCTATCTAGTCTGCTCATATTGCAGGGCCCACAGCTTGAGTTACTGTCCCTGCCTCCCACCACATCCCCCATCCTCCCTACCTCTGATCCTTACCTTCCCCCTATACTTATCCCAGCCTCTCCTGAAGCTGCCCACTGTCTTCAACTAGACCACCTCTTTTGGCAGTGCATTACAAGTGTCCACCACCCTCTCTGGATTTTATTTATTTATTTATTACAGACTTGGAATTTGACATACCTTTGAGTCAGAGACTCATTTACAAAGGTTCCATGTCAAAAAGAAATCATAACAATTAGGAAAATACAACAATGAAACAAAAACATGACATGGATATAACAAAAAACCAAAAAACAATCAGAACAATCATTAGATCAGACTTTGTAAAAGAGTGCTGCCTAACCTTCCTCCTACACCTCCCCACAGCTTAAGACTGTGCCTTTTCGTGCTGTGGTTGTCACTCAGCTTAGAGACCCTCCTTATCCTTCTTACTTATCACTTTCAAGTACTTGAAGGTTCCAAACATGTCTCCTCTCTCTCTCCTTTCCTCCAGTGAGTACATGTTCAGTGCTCTTAACCTCTTCTTGTATACCTTACTCTGCTGACCCACTATCATCTTTGTAGCCCTCCTCTGGACCTTCTCCAGCAGGTTAGTGTCCTTTTTGAGGTGTGGGCACCAGTACTGCACTCCATGCTCTAGATGTGGCCTCACCAGTGACCTATACAAGGATAGTATAATCTCCTTTCTCCTACTACTTATCCTCCTAGCTATGCATTCCAGCATCTTGTTTGCCTTTGCTGCTGTTTTTTTGCACTGAGTGGAGTGCTTCAGGTCACTAGTGATCATCACTCCCAGGTCCTGCTCCTCTTCTGATGCATATACCTGGATTCCACCCAGGTAGTACTTAGTCCTGGGATTCTTGGCTCCAATGTGCATAACTTTGCATTTCTTGCCATTGAAGCCAAGCTGCCTGATCCCAGACCACCTCCCCAGCTTTTCCAGATCATCCTGTAGGTCCTGTATCCCCTCAGCTGTGTACACTCTTCTGCAGAGCTTGGTGTAATCCATGAATAGGCACATTTTACCCTTAATACCATCCCCTATGTCATTGATGAAGACATTGAACAACACTGGTCCTATCACTGAGCCCTGCAGGATCCAACTGGTGACCTCTCTGGTGCCAGATAACTCTCCCCCCACAACCACCCTCTGGGTTCTGTCCCTCACCCAGTTGTCCACCCATTTGGACATCTTATTCCCAACTCTGAGACCTGCCAACTTCCTGATCAATTTTTGTGGGGCACAGAATCAAAGGACTTGCTGAAATCCAGATAGAGGAGGTCTCCTGCTTGGCCCCTGTTTACTGTCTTTGTGATCCAGTCAAAGAAGTCAATCAGATTTGTTTGACATGATCTCCCTCCTGTGAATCTATGCTGCCTTGTATCCCAGAGACCATGCTCCTCTAGATATTGTATCAGCCTTTCCTTCAGTATGGTCTCCATGAACTTGTTCACAATTGAGGTCAGACTGACTGGTCTGTAATTTCCTGGGTCACCTTCGGGACCGCTTTTGTGGAGGGGCACAACATGTGCTAGTCTTCAGTCCTGCTGTACCATGCCTGACTCCAGTGAACTATTAAGCAGGCCTGCCAGTGGCCCTGCCAGCTCTTTAGCCAGTTCCCTTAGTACCCTTGAATGCACTCTGTCCGGGCCTGGTGACCTGTCCACTTTCAATTCTAACAGCCCCTCCCTCACTCTGTCCTCCTCTATCACAACATCTGTGTTCTCCTGCTCCCCTTGCTCCTCTTCTCCCTCCCGAAGGCATTGGTCCATACTTTTCCCTGCTGAAGATGGAACAGAAGTATTCATTTAGTATCTCTGCTTTTCCCCTGTTATCCTCCACCCACTCTTCCCCTTTCTTAAGCCTAACAATCCCATCCTTCTCGTCCATTTTCTCACTTATATAGCGAAAGAAGGCCTTCTCCCTCATCTTAATTCATTCAGGTATCTGCAGCTGCTTTTGTGCCTTAGCTTGCTGGACTTTCTTACTTACCAACCTTAGATAATTTTACCTATCCACCTCTCTCTTGACCTTCCTGAACTTTCTATAGGCTAACCTCCTTTCCCTTACTGCCTGGGCAACCCCAGAACTGAACCAGCAGGGAGTTTTGGCCCTTGTGTTCTTCCTCCTGAGCCTAATTCACTCTTTTGTGGCAAACCATTATTCCTTCCCTAATGAAGAACCACCTTTGGACCACCCCCATATCTGCTGTGATGCGTGCCAGGTGACTCCTTAGCACTTCACCCATCTTCCTGAAATCTGCCTCCTAAAACCCATGATTATGGTCTTAGTCAGAATGCTTTCCCTGCCCATATCCAACTGGAACCATGCTGTGCAATGGTCACTCCTATCCAGGGGCTCCCTGACCATTATTTTCTGTACATGCTCTGAGTCCCCATTTGTGACCACCAGATTGGTGAAGCATTGCCTCTGCTCTTGTTGGTTCTGTGACAATTTCCTGAGTCTTTCATCATAGGGTCTCTGATTCAGGACCCTCACCATTTTGGTTGCTTTCCATTGAACTACCTCCACACTGTTTACGTCCTTTCTAAGTTGGGGCCTCCAGAACTGGATTCAGTACTCCAGGTGGGGTCTTACCAATGATCTATACATTGGTATAATAACATCCCTCTTCTTGCTGGTGATACCTCTACCTATGTGTCAAAGCATCTGGTTCGCCATTCCCACCACCTTGTCACACTGTCTAGCCAACTTAAGGTCACTGGATATGATCACCCCAGGTCCTTTTCAGTCTAGTTACTGCAAATATTTCCCTATCCAGTTGGTAAGTCACTGTTGGGGTCCTGTGACCCAAGTGCATGATTTTGCACTTTTTCATGCTGAAACCCAGCTGCCAGATTCATGACCAGTCCTCTAGCTTCTTCATGTCATTTCTCATGCTTTCCACCCAACTGGGCATGTCCACTCTGTTGAAGATTTTTGTGTCATCAGCAAACAGGCATACCTTCCCTTCCAGCCCTTCTGCAATGTCAGAGATGAAGACATTGAAGATGACTGGGCCCAGTATTGACCCCTGTGGTACCCCACTGGTCACATTACCCACCCCTAAGTGAACTCTATTTACCACCACCCTCTGCCACTTATTCTTGAGCCAGTTTTCTACCCACCTAACTAATTTAGGACCCATACCCATACTGCTCAGCTTGTTCACCAATCTTCTGTGGGAAACAGTGTCAAATTCCTTACTGAAATCTAGGTAGGCCATGTCCACTGCACCCCCTGAACCATTACCTTAGTAACTCAATCGAAGAACTCAGTCAGGTTAGTCTGGCAAGACCTTCCCTCCCATGAAGTCATCTTCAACTACCCTCGCCTTCTTCTAGCTAACTAACCCTCCCCCTTGTTTTCTTTTTTTACCCAACTGTATCTAAAAAATTATTCTTACCCACCTTTCACAACCTCAGCATTCCACAGCTCCATTAATGCTTTTGCCTTCATAACCATCTCCCTTGCCTTTTTGAGTCTTGTCTGATATTCCCTCATTTTTATTTGTTTATTTATTTATTTGTAATACACCTTTGGGCTCAATGAACTAATTTACAAAGGTTCCTCTTCACAATTGGTATCAGAAAGTAAAACAGACAGAGTATTGGGTCAGCTCCAATGGAAGTTTGTCACAGAGAAATTGCAGAGGTACAACAGTAACCAATTCAATGGAACATGCACTGAACCATAAATAAGTTACTACTGTCAAGGTATAGACACTCCAATGTTACGAGTGATTGACCAGGAATTCAGTTTTGTCAAAGGGGGCAGTCACACCTGCACCTGAAATTAAGAACATTTCTTAGCTCTTTCTTGAACTGGGACAGATTAGGGAGGTTCAGCAGGGACTCTGGTAGCTCATTTAACCAGTGTGGTGCTCTGTAAGCAAAGGAGTGCTGGGCCAGGCTTTTTTTTCAGAAAGACAGAGATAGTGCCTTCCTAGTCATACTCCTAGCTGCATATTGGGTATGAACTAGAAGCAGGAGAGTTTGGATTACAAGTGGAGAGAGGTCCATAAGCATGTTCATCCCCATGAGACATACCTGATATTTGAGTCTATTTTGGAGTGACAGCCAGCTGGATTGCAAGTAAAAGGTACAAGAGTGTGTGTGTGTGTGAGCTTATCAGCCCCAAGGATGAAATGACAGGCCCTATTAAGCACTAGCCTGACCCTATTTCAAACCATGTTGGCAGCCTCTCTGTAAAGTGACAGATCATAGTCCAGTACTGGAGTATAGAGCTGGATACTGCCACTTGCTTTGATGCAAGGGAGAGGTAGTGACTATGCCTTTACAGTACCCCTAATTTAGTGTTTACTTGTTTTACAAGGTTATCAACATGAGAGGCAAAAGTAAGCATATCATCTGGTGTTATCACAAGGTACCTAAATGCAGTTACTTGTTCTAGGGGATCTTGGTTGTTATTTATTATGGTGAGCAGAGGTGCCTTTTTCCTCACTTTTGGTCATGTGAATAACATTGTCTTTATTTTCTTATAGTTCAGTAGTAGTTTATTTTGAGTAAACCACTTGTGCTGGGACCAGCCCTTTTCAGTGTCTACATATCTGGTATCAAAACATCCACAGAAATATGGAGCTGCAAATTTGCTGATGATTTAAAAAGAGGTGCAATCGTTAATGATGATACATCAAGGGGCAGTTTCAGATGGCAATAAATAACTTAGAGCTCTGGGTAAAGGAACATAAATTGTTGCTAAACCTGGACAAATGCAAAGTCATGCACATTAGTAATACAATCATGAGGGCATCATACTTGCTATATGGGAAAACATTATTAGAAATTGACAGAGAACAGAACCTAGGCGTTGTTATAAGAAATACATTTACACCTAACAAAAACTGCAGGGAAGCAGTCAGTAACTGCAACAGAGTTTTAGGATGCATTTGTAGACACATTAGGAGTAGAGACAGGAGGGTACTTATATCATTATATACTTCACTGGCACACTGTCATCTGGAATATAGTGTACAGTTTTGGGCACCCTATAATAAAAACAATATTGAAATGATCAAAAGAACCCAGAGAAGAGCCACCAAGAAAGTCAGGTCACTATCCAATAAGAGTTGTTGTGAAAGGTTTATGGAGGTGGACCTGTACTCCTTGGAATATAGCAGAATCAGGGGAGACCTTTGCATGGTGTATAGGGCTTTTAATGATAAGAACCTCTGGGAATGTGTTGGCCTAGAACATGAAGAACCAGAAGGGGAGAATAGGTTTCATTGTCAACAATTGAATGAAGAGTTTTACAAGACATCAAGACAAGCTGCATGGTTTAGCCAGAAAGTGGTTGGCACCTGGAAGAGATTACCTGCAGAGGTAGTACTGAGCAGCAGCCTGACATCCTTTAAGACTGCATTAGATACACATATGGATATTAAGAAGTTTAATTTTTCATAATTATATTTGGTCAAGTCACAAAGGCCAATGGCTCCTGACTTGTATTACCTATGAACCTATGAACTTTTCTAATGTCCTAAAACTGCCTTGGAGTTCATGTGTAAGGTTATCTGGCTATGAGCAACTGGTGTAGATGACCACATCATCTGCATGCCATAGTACCTTCAAGGGGCAGGCAGTGGGGAGGTCATTTATAAATAACCAAAATAATAGAGGCCCCAGACTACATTCTTGAGGCACACAAACAGTGGTGCTTTTGGTGTTGGACAGTGTTACATTGATCTTTACATGCTGAGACCGGTGAGAGAGGTAACTGTGAAATCAGTACACAGTATCTGAAGAGAGGCCAAGTGTAAGAAGTGTGGTGAGAAGAAGCGAGTGTTTGGCTAGATCAAAGACTTTCATTAAGTCAATGTAAATGGACACTACAAGGTTTTCACTATCAAGTGCCACATGCAGATAACAGGAGTACTCTATCAGGGCAGTGTTTGTACTATGACGTTTTCTAAGCATGTGTTGCTGAGGGCACTGGATATTGTATTTCCAGAGATAGTGGACAAGTTAGTCAGAGATGATTCTTTCCAAAGCCTTGGAAAAAGGATGGATATTGGCCTATAGTTGGTTACTAGGGAGTGGTCACCACTTTTGTGGATGGGGTGACCAGTGCCATTTTCCATAATCCTGGAAACTGGGAATATCAAAGGGAGAAGGTGAATATTTTGGTTAGTGGCAGGGCTAGTTCGTTCACGGTTATGGCTACCAGTTTCATGTCCACCATGTCATAGCCCATCCTTGTTTTCACCAGTACCCATTTTACGTGCCTTATATGTGTCAGATATAGTGAAGGGTCTAAAGTAGAACTGTGGGTAGCAGGGGTTGCAGGAGGCAGTTGTGGTTGGATATGCTTCCTGTGTTTTGGAGGTGTCTGGACGTGGAAGGCATTTGGGGTGAGGAGGGCACTGAGGTTGGAAACGGCATTATTGAAGGTCTTTGTGATCTCCTCTGGGTCCAATATGACCACTCCATTGACACTGAGCATCATAGGCTGAGACTTGACATCCTTTCCCAGGAGACTTCCTTTCTCAGGAGATCTTTTAAGCTCCACCAGGATTTCTTTCCATCTCTCCAACTATTCATTTGTTGTTCTTTAAAGTAGGCTGCTTAAGCTAGCCTAATGTCCCTCATGCATTTGTTTCAGCAGCCTTGCATGTTGCATGTCCCCTTGTGACCCTGAGGCTCTGGCCCATTGCCACAAGTTATCTCCGTCTTGCATTTGGGAAGGAGCAATGGGGTGATCCACCCAGTATTTGTGCCATGAACTATTTGTGTTTTATGGGGGGAAAATATGTTGCAGGCTAAACTAATCAGGGAAATGAAATAGTCTAGGGCCACTTCAATGTCGGGGATGGCATCTAGGAGGCTTCCATACACCTGGGCAAGGTAGGCCTTGAATGCAGCTAATTGTCCCTTGTGTAGCACCCTACTTGTGACAATTTTGGGGGTGTTTTAGGAAGTTTATTTGTCCATATACATATCAACAGGAAATGGTTTCTGATGGCATCTGGAAGAACAAAGACCTCTGTGAGCCTTTCAGGGTTGGTGATCAGAATCCAGTTTGTAAGTGTAACCCCCCATTACCTGGGGTTACTAGAATCCCAGTAAAGCCTAGTGGTAGGCAGGGAAGGCAGCTTGTGAAATTCCAGTTAAATGGATTTCATGCTGTCTCACTCTGTTCTCAGTCTCAGCTGAGACTGAGAGATGACATCATTTTAGAACTGTTGCAGCTGCATAAGTCACATTGGAATGTTGCAGTTGGAGGTTAGAGTAGAACGTTGGGGAATTTGAAGTCAATCTGTGAGTTGAGTAGAGTCTGTGCAGTCAAGAGAAGAGGTGCTCTGCTGTAAGCAGGCCCTCAAAGTTCTAAGCTCTGTCAAAGAGCTATTTTTTGTTGTATAGGTGTGGGTTCTCACCTGAAAAGGAACACAAGAAGAGCACATTGAAGTGGTGGAGACCACTTTCAGTGGCTCAAGGTGGGGATGGGGGGAAGGAATCAGCCTGCTTCCAGGGGCAACCCCCCTGGTCTGGCTAGGGAAAAGAAGCTGCCTGATTTAAGTTTGTGCTGAGGCACCAGAAGCTCTGGACGAGAGTTCTTCCTTTACCCTGCTAGGTGCCTTCCTCTTCCTTTGAACCCTATTAGGAATCTCACGCATAGCCTGGTCCTCTACAGTGACTGGCTCACAGCCTTACCCAGATGACTCAGGTAACTGCATCTCATTCAGGGGTGCAAAATAGTTTGTGCGCACAACTAGAGGATCTTGTATACTACCCACAATCTCCTTCCCTCCCTCCCTACATCATTCCCTCTTGCCACTCCCCCCATCCTCTATACCCTCATGTAGTGGTTGTCTATGGGACCGATTCCTATAATAATAGCTATTTGATGTATAGGTAAACTGACACTACTGTATGGACTGTTATGCGGGCTGCTCTTTAACCTTGTTTGGAAATGGCAAAAGTGCAGACCCTGAGGTGACTGCTGCATGCATAAACACATGTCTATTTATCTTCACTGTAGTCTGATTTACTTGTCAGCCAATTACAGTAACACCATATGTTTTCAGTAGCAACTAGGAAATGGAACTGTGGAACAATGTATCCCTAAATGATCTAGACAGAGGTGCAAATCAGTCATATCTTTTGAGAGATTCTAAATATTTGAATTCTAAACTGAAAGTGCATGATGTTGTGGAGCATGTCTATACTTGAATTTGTTTTGTTTTAAACACCCCTTCCAACCATGTTTAGTTGCTGCATACCTAAGGAGGGCCAAAATGGAAGACATTGTTTGAGAGGTTTGGACAGGCTTCTGGTCTTCAATGACAACCAGAGGAAAATCAGGTAAATACCCTTGTATATACTGTACAGTGGTAGAGGAAGCAGCACATATACTTTGCCTATTATGCTTAACAGATGGTCAGGTCAGCCAACCCAGTGGCATGTAGAGCTGAAGCGCTGGATGTCTTACCTCTTGCCATGCCAGCAACCTGTGTTCTGGAGTGAGTGCGAGCCATTGGAGGCCAGCATGGGGGGTGCAGTGCAGGATTGAGCTGCCAAAAAGCAGATGTCCTCTCCAGGGAGGGATCTGAGCTTCCCTTGGTTCTTGGTTGCCTTGTGGTGGAGGCCAGGGGGCACCATAAGCTGAGGGAGCATGGGCACTAGGCCAAGGAGATGGGAGGAAGGGGCCATCACTGGAGCAAGAGGGCACATGTGCACCTCTGCACACATGCACCTCTCTGCCTAGGGCCCCAGGTAACTGGAGAGAAAAAAAATGAGGAAAAGGTTGGGGATCATGGCAGGATGACGCCTTCAGGCCAGCTCCAGGGGCCCACTGGGACATGCATAGTGTTCGAGCTCCTGAATGACCCCAAAGTCTGGTAAGGCAGATGGGAAGCTGCAGCCCACTGAAGGAGCAATAAGAATCTATATGGAAAAAAAACAGGTGGTCAGATGGGGCAGTATGAAACAGTTAAGAGGGCATTTTATTTTGGATCACATTTCATAGCTCAGTGGAATATTATTCTTTAAACAGCAATATGTCATTAGTGGCATCACAAAGTGGGGGAAAGGACTTTAGATAGTTTCATCACAACCTTGTATTGACTAGCAGTACACTGTGGCTGTGGGCCTTTACATGATGAAATGATTCATGATCGAGGCCACTGTTTTTTGGTTTTTACCGGAAAATCTGGTAAAATTCCGGAATAAGGGCTGCTTGAAAACCGGTAAAAACAAAGATTTCATGGAATCTGGCATTTTCTATCAGATCAGTACATCTATAAAAAAGTGTGTTTTTCTTTTAATTCCTTCCTGTACTATTTTCAGTTTGCTTCATTTAATGCTCTGTATATTAAGCCTTCTTTAATTCTGATTATTTATGCACATACTAAAAAATGATAAAAGAATCCCGGTAAAATCTGGAAATTAGAGTAATAATCACCGGTGAAATTCTGGAATCTTAAGTCTTGAAAACAGAATTTAATTGTTTTAATCATCGTAAATCAGTGGCCTTGTTCATGATAGATTTATTGTGAGTCATAGAGAAACTAAACAGTCAGAAATACAGTCAGCAGTCAGATATCTGACCTCATCCATTCCCATTCTGTTAGCTGGATATCTGATTGTGAGGGTTAGCTGAGTGTGCATTCTATGACAAACTTAGCAAAAGGTAACTCACCCACATGGACAGAAAATGAGTGTGACCAATAAGTGAGAGGTGGGTAAATGGGTAAAGACTGTACTTTAACTAGACCATGAACTTACTCTAGAAAAGCAGTAAATCAGGCTCAACATAGAGAAGCATTGAGAAAGGAGCACAACATACTGAGAAATCATTTCCATGTGGAGGCGCCTAATCCAAAGGTGGATGCAAGGGAAATTGCAATGTTAAATCCAAACAGTGTGCAACCAGCAGGCAAAAGCAGCCCTCCTGGAATATTCCTGACACATTTAAAAAACACAAATGCTTCAAAACATGAGTTGAACTTCCTCTCATAGCAGACAGCAATACTTAGCAAAATAAGCTACCTGTAATAAATGTTTAAAGAAAGGTCATTATGCTATAACCTGTTGTTCCGTGACAATGGAGGGGGGAGTTCAAAGGCAAGAGGGCCAGGAGAAGGAAAAAATTGCATTGTGGGCACCATAACACCTGATGACCAGAACAAGTCAGGGCTAGTTAAGGTTTCATTGAAAATATGGAAGCAGAGTTCAATATTGGCAGTGAAGTCGGTGATACTATTATCCCAGTGGAGCTGTACAAAAAGGCTAACTGGAGCATTCTCACAAAAGCATGCCAAACACAGCAAGGCCATAACCAAAGAGCAAACTGGAGTTAATGGGCAAATGTGTAACTAGGTTGGTCGAAGCGAGATATTCAGTCAGTCATTAGTTAAATATACCTATTGGATCATCTAATTAATAAAATGCTTTGTCCATTTGCTAGAATAGAACCAGTGGAGTTTAATACTGAGACAGAAATAAAGAAAGGATATCCAAAATGCCTCTATAAGACCTAAACAAACAAGCAGGCACATATGAAATCAGGCTTGAACTAGGAGCAAAAGGCAAAACTATTTGGACTTCCAAATTTTAATTTTAGTCTTTGGTAATTGGATAAAGATCACTAGGCACAAGTGCCTGTTTTCAGGGGTGACCTGGGAGCACTGGGCAGTTAAGTGACTTGTTCAGAGTCAAACAGTATGCAAGAGGAGGTTGTGAGAATCAAACCCAGGTCTGGTCTGCTGGATGTACCAAGCTCATTCACAGCTCATTACTCTAACCTCTAGGCTATACTGCCAACTCAAATGCTATTAAATAGATCCGGAAGCAAATGGTTTGATAACTTTTATTGGACCAACATAGATGTTACAAAATGAAAACAATGTCTACGCTTTTGGAAAGCTTTTTCTTCTGCTTTTTTGCTTCTGGATCTGTTCTTACAAGGACCAATATGGCAACGCATCTATTTCTACATGGTTTCAGATGTATTCTCTTCCTTTGAGTCATAAAGTGAAAGCATAGTTCATTAGAATGGAGAAATGGGGATTAATCTCTTAAGCAGAAGAACCCATAACTTGGTGTTTAGGGATGGTGGTCATCCCAAAAGCAGAGGAGAAACTGAGAACTGGTGTGGATGTCGCACATCTCAATGATCCTGAATTAAGGCTTTGATTTGGGCCTGGTGAAGTTGGTTTGGCTTTGTGAATTGCTCTATACCAGGTTGCAGTAATTGTCATGAGGTAAAGCAGAATGCGACTAGGGGAAGAATATAAATGTGTATAAAGATGTCTGCTGAGACAGCAGCACAAACTTAAAAGGCCTTGGCCTACTTTAGTATGCATCACCTATGAACCTATGAACAAAGCCTTGACTTCAGCAATGAGTATGTATGACTGTAGCTTCCATGAGGCAGGAGATGTTGGCACCCCACTGACATGGATTACTCTTTTTCTAATGTTGTTTTTTTTATTTGTTTTGTTAACCAGGTAAGATACACTGGTGCCATAAGACACCTTTTTACAGGTACAACCTGGTGCACAAAAGTAAAAAATACATACATAATAAATAACATAAAAACTGCAGTACATCTCAATATAAGATAAAACCATTAATTAGAATACAACAATTCAAGCAGAACAGACAAATTATTCAATGTTGAATAATGAAGTTTTAATTCTTTTGAAAATGTAGTAAAACTGGTTAATGATCTAATTCAAAGTAAAATATTGTACCACAAGGAAGGAGCCAGAAAACTAAATGATTTTGACCCTTATTTGTTAACATACAAGAGACAGGCAAATAAAGGCTTTGGACAGATTTCAAGTTTACATTTGGTGTAACTGATTGAAGCAAGCATGCTAAACTAACAAGCTGCTTCTTGCACAACAATTTAAGGTTTAAATTAGCTGAAGTTAATTTTTATTTCATATCAAAGGGGAAGCCAACCCAAACCCTCCAAGATCAAACAGTGGTGCACTTTATCACTATGACAAGTGAACTTTCCAATTTTATGATTCAATGCTTTTATTTTTAATCAAAATTAACTTTAGGTTCCGCATCTACAACCAGAGAACCATAGTCTAATAAAGGAAGCAGATGTTTTTCTATACTAAGTCTGGCATCGTTCATCAAAAATGTGTCTATCTGATAAAGCTGACCTAACGTTTGGTACAACTTCTAAGTCAGATTCTTAATATGGGGACTAAATGTAAAATTAGAGTCGATATAGATGCCAAGATATTTAAAGACACTAACAGTATCAAGAAGTTCGCCCATATGGGTTGAAACTGAGAAATAGTAACATTAAATCTGGTTTTTGGTGCTGAACCCAGAAGCATTGCTTGGGTTTTGAAACATTTTTTACTAACCTATTATTCTCAAGCCACCTGTGCAAAGAATTAAATTCGGTACTTAGATTATTGTTAACAACTGAAATCTCTTTTGCGTGGGTAAAGAGTATTGTGTTGTCTGCATAAAGCCACATGCTTGTTTGTTGCAAACTTTCGGTCATCATTTATAAAGAGTGAAAAATAACAGGGGTTCAAGTATGGACTCCTGTGGTACTCCATATAAAATGTTTCTAACATTTGAAAACACTGGTCCTAATTTGAGCTCTTGTTTCCTATCACTTAAATAATT
The DNA here is from genome assembly GCA_016271365.2 of Neoceratodus forsteri. Taxonomy (NCBI): domain Eukaryota; kingdom Metazoa; phylum Chordata; order Ceratodontiformes; family Ceratodontidae; genus Neoceratodus; species Neoceratodus forsteri. The sequence continues at coordinate 17,846,855 of JADMNL010000034.1, read as the reverse complement.
TGTAAACCGACCAATTGCAGGATGCCCAAGGCCCAGCCTTTTAAGTTGACTAATTAATAAACCATGGTCTATCACATCGAATGCCTTGGTAAGGTCCACAAACACTGCTCCTGTCATCAAGCTGCTATCCATGGCTTTATATATGGAGTCCCTGAACCCTACCAAGGCAGCATCTGTTCCACGATTATGTTAATTGCTGTGATGGTAAAAGACAATATTCACTGCTGACCTCAAGGCAGATAACCACTGTAGTTTCTGCTTTTCCTTCATAGCAATTGCTATATTATAATTAATGGATCTCCCCTTTTTCCCGTAGAGAATCCATGCCATAATTTGCCATAATGAAGGAGTGTTTTGTAAGAGGTCTGAACCTCACCTTCAGGTTCTTGGCAATATTGGGAATGCAAATAATCACAAGCAAGTTGCATTTGAGTAATAAACAAGTTTATTACTACAAAAGGGATAAATCACAGTTGCCCTAAGCAGTTCTTACCAATACGAACTGGGAGCCAGTGCTAAGTGTTCCCTACACCTTGAGGTTTCTCTGTAGTCTCTTGGGATCTCTCGGGTCTATGAGGTGTAAAGCCTGTGCATAACATTATATACCTGTGATAATTACTATGGTTACTAAAAGATAGAAACATTTCTAGTTACAGAGATGAGCCCTATTGGCTGAATTAGAGGTGGCTCCACGGTCCAAGATAACATTATATAATTCTGTAAAGTCATCCGTTTTAGAACAAAGACGTTCTTATACAGAATCTTACATAACAAGGTGAAGTGGTGCACATCACCAAAGGATGGCAATGTTGCCTTACATATTACAATTACTTCAAGGACAGGTGTCTTGGCATCTGACAAGTAAGAAAAAGACAGAAAATACATGGTATAATATGTGTGCATTAGCAAGCAAAGTGGGTTACAATAATATGCATTCATATCCTGACATCCACTCTTGAACGGTAGATGCCCTTAGCCCTATGTATTAGTATAGCCTATGCCTAAACATTAGCTGTCTACGGTGTACCCCTGAGGGTATCAATTAGGGTGCAAGGACCTCGTGTAACAATTCCCCCCTTGTTGCCTCCAAGGGTAACACAGGCAAATCCAAGGAGTGGACAGGAACAGTGGTCGTTCACAATCCCGACGTGCAAGCCTTGTAAAGGAACTCAAGCTGCTCACGGTGTTGGCACAGTGTACGTCCTAGGCAGCAAAGCATAATAATCAAAGTAAATATTAAAAATGCTTGTATTATAACAAAACCTTTAAAAGTGATTTCTAACCAGGTGTTAGTCAATGCGTTATCCATATCTCCATCATTGATCAGGTCAAGAACAGCTTCATTGGCTTTGGTTATATTATTGCTGATGTGGATGAGGTGTGTGTCCTTTCTATCTAAAAGGGATTTCAGTGCAAGTGTAAGTGGATCTATGTGTACATTAAAGTATGGCAGGTATTCTGAGAGTGTGAGTAAATAATCTGGATTACCATCAATAATATCTGCATCCATAAGGGGAACAGGGGTTATGACGGTATGTCCAATAATAGTTTTCTGATGGGGAACAAAACAAAAGTTGGGGTAATCAATTGAACAAGTAACAGAACCATATGTATAAGACTTCACATTAGTTACTATACAGTACTCTTCGTCAGAGTTATACTGTGAACGTACAGTAGGCAGTCTCCATTTTTGCAACTGGACAGGGCATGTGTAGGTCATCTTCGAGATCTGTGTTGACAGACGATGAGCTTCCTCATGATAGGACTGGTAGAGCTGATCTGGTAACGGCGTCAATTCAAAAGAGTTGGTGCCATTCTCAGTGATGTCATCATCCATGGTGAAAGTCCAATCAATGCTGTCTGGAGAGTAGCCACAAACAGGGCGTATAACATCAAACACATCACATCGGCACAAGTAGATATATTGCTTTTTCGCACAGCAGTCCATGTGCGGTGCCACCCAGGCATCCAGGAAGGAGTGGTAGACCAGTAGAGGTGGGAGATCTAGGCGTTCTCTTTAGATGTCATCGTCCAAATGCCCAATCAAATGCGCCAGTGCAAGTTTGTCGAATAAAGCTGTAGTGGGATCAAAACATGGTAAGGAGACAGTAAAGGAGACAAACATGGTATCTGTTATGGAACATTTCTTTGTAGAAAAACAAGGACCAGTGTTTGAGTGTCTGGTCACAAACCCCAAATTTCTCACTGTGGAGACAGGAATAGACAAAGTCTGTTGCATACATAAGGAAATACAAGTTGAAAGTTTACATTTAGGACAATACCATTTAGAGATGCGTCTGTCATGTATTATGTCAGGGATTCTTCCAGTTTCTAAGTCACGGAAGAGGTTGTTGATGGTAGTGAGGATATATGAACCATATGCAGAACAAAGTATTTCTCTACCAATGTATTGTTTTTCAGCTTCTCTATTGTTCTGTTGTATGAGTGCGTTAATCTTATCTTTCGAATCAGTGAAGACTTTTGCAATGTCGTGCATGTTGTATACAGTGTATCTTTCTTGCTGACTAAGGCCATCCACACCATGCAATAAGGGTGGTAAAACATTATTAACCAAACCAGTGGAGAACTTTGCAGCATGTCTCTTAATAGCAGCAATGTCTGCTTTGTTCCAAATGGACATAGCAGTACCAAAAAGACCTGTGACAGTACCTGTAGCACCTGTAACATCAGAACTGTCAACTTCACGTTTACTACGTTTATGATTAAGAGTACCAGGAGGGGTTTTCCTCCTAAAATTACCTCTATGTTCAGTAGAATAAACCCCAGTAAAGGGATCCTTAGTACGAATCTGAAATGCAGCTAAACTGTCACAATAATGTACTATAGAATGCAGATGTGTTGGTATTGTGACACATACCAAATTCTTTCATATTCCAGTAAGTAAGGTTAAACAAAACAGCTGTATGCATAAACTGTAAATTATTAATTAAAGAACCTGGGAGGGCAGTGGCTGTGAGACCACTACGGGGACCAGGGTTATGTTTTGGACATTCCAAAAGCTGTTTTTCGGTAGGAGGCAACACAGAGAGATACATGGCTGCAGAGGCCATGTGGTGTACAGCACAGAATCTGCGGGCTGAATCCTGGGAGAGAGAGAATTAAAATAGGAAGGATCAATCAGAGCAGTAATGTTGTACAAACCAGAGTGTCTTAATGCAGTTTGTAACAAGGACAGTGAACCATTTGGGGATAATTTAGCATTGGGCCAACCCTGAAAAGTTCCCTTGGAGAGTTTGGCCACAGGGAGAATTTGTCCTTGTGATGTGGTTTGCCACTCAATTTGAAGGGTAGATTTGTCAGGAGCAACGACCGAGGCAGTGAGGTATGCATCGGAACCTTCCTGGACAGTAATCATAGTATCTGGTATTTTGATGGAAACTCCCTTTGTAGGAGGTGCTGGAGGATCCAGGTGTCAAAGGAGGTCCGGTACCGTGCCTTGGGTGAAAGGGATCACTCCTGCAAGGAGGAGAGATAGGAACAAGATAGCCATCTTGTCAATGTATCTGAAAAGGAAGATGAAAGATTAGTACATTAGTACAATTCCACCCAGTGGGGTTAGGAAAAGTAAGTTTAAGTTCCTTTGTACAGTTTCAACTGGTTTGCATGCAATCATTTGTCAGTCAATTTATTGTTGTGAAGGAGTCTAACTTGATAGACTGCCGGACTGAGCTTGTTAACAATGGGGTAAGGGCCTTCCCACTTATTGGAGAAGGAGTGGGTGGGATGTGCAGATCGAAGTACCATTACCTGATCTCCAACCTGTCAATCCACTTCTTGTGCGTGTTTGTCAAATTGTATTTTGGACTGCTGCTGGGCCTTGCACATGCAGTTTGCAGCATACAAGTGTGTGTGTATGAGGTCTTTTCTGAGCTTTTCCACATACTGATCTACAGACACACGGTCTGCAGTGGGGGTGTGTAGATCAAAGAGCAAGTGTTCAGGCAATCTCATTTGTCTTCCAGTCATTACCTCGAAAGGTGTAAGCTGGGTGGTGGCTGAGGGTGTACCCCTAATTGCCATAAGGAGTAAAGGCAATAGGGAATCCCAGGTCTTGGGATTGTCCTCAATGAATTTGGAAAGCATTTGCTTAATCCATCTGTTGGCTCTTTCTACTCGACCTGAGGATTGAGGGTGATAGGGTATGTGGAACTTTTGCTGAACCCCAAGGAGTTCAAGGGACTCTTTCATCAACTCACCTGTAAAACTGGTTCCTTTGTCAGAGTCTACCTTGAGAGGCAGGCCCCACCTGGAGAAAATCTGTTCTACCAGGATTTTGGCAGTTGTCTTTGCTGTGCATGTCTTAGTGGGGAAAGCCTCAATCCACTTAGAGAATAAATCGGTTACCACAAGGGCATACTTGTGGTTTCTGCTGGTATTGGTCAAAGGACCAAAGAAATCAATTTGAATGGCATGCCAAGGCCCAATGTGTCTTTGTGGTAGAAGTTTGGCATTTTGTTTTGTAGGTATGGGATTATTTTGTGCACAAACAAGGCAATTGTCAATGTATTGTTTAACATCTTTGGTAATACCAGGCCACCAGGCGGTGGTCTTGAGATGTTGGAGGGTATTTTCTGTCCCCTGGTGTCCACCAGTAGGAGTATCATGTACCTGGTGCAAAAATTCAGATCTCAAATGTCTGGGGACTACCCACAATTTGGTAGTAGTATCCTCTGGTTGGAACCAAATGAGTTTATCATCAGGGGATAAGTGTAACTTACCTTCATGCCTGCGATATGGGTTATGTGTAGGGAGTCTTTCTTCAGTACCCTTGTACAGGAATCTGAACATTTCTTTGAGTTCAGTGTCCAAATGCTGGGCTGCTGAGAGGTCCAGGGGGAAAAAGATTCAGGTTTCTTTTTGAGAGCTGCAACATGTACAGCTGCATTGGCTTCTGGATGATCCATCGTCCAGACGTCCCCCCCCTTGGGCCCCCTTCCTTAGCAAGGGTGTCTGCGGTGTCATTGAATGCATGATAAAGATCATGTAAGGAGTGGGCTTTAACCTTGTGCACATAAAGTTTGTGTGGGTGTTTCTGTGCCAATGCATGTATGTAGACTACCAATTCTTTGTATTTCACTGGGCTTCCATCAGAGGAGAGAAAGGAGTTCTTCTGCCAGAAAGGGAGAAATTCTGTAAGGGAAAAACAAACCCAATTAGAGTCTGTGAAAATGATGGTATCCTGAGTTTCATGTTGGATAAACTCAAGTGCACAGGCCACCGCTGCCATCTCTGCATACTACGATGAAGCTATACTACAGCATTTAGATATCCTGACAGTGTTCCCATAAGGATACACCACCAAAACACCCATCCCTGCAATCTGTTCTCCCTGATAGTACGATGCTGAACCATCAGTGAAAACACGACACAAAGAGGCACTTTCCAGTATCTCAGGGGTGGCAGGGAGGAATGGACCCGGATCTGGGAGGTCAGGTGACTGCAGCATACAGTCATGGGGTTCCCCCTGAAAAAGGAGGCCATGAGCTAATAGAGATGGAACTTTTGTCTGGTGGACCTGAATGTCCCTATCCTGGAGGAAAAGTGACCAATGTGTCAGCCTGGTGTTAGAGACTGACCCATCCTTCACTGTATCCGAGAGCAGAAAGGTAGTGGGCGTATGATTAGTGTTAAGAATCAGTGGCGAGTACCCAATGATATAGAGGAAGTGCTTGACAGCCCAGTAGGTGGCCAGAAGGTTCCTTTCACAAAGGCCATACTTCTGTTCCACTGGGGTCAAGAGCTGCAATGCATATACAATAGGTCTCAAGGTGCCATGCACCTTCTGGGCCAGCACTGCTGACATAGCGATGTCAGAGGTGGCACACTCCAGATGGAATGGTAGTGTTGGATTGGGGTTAACCAGTGCTGGAGTGGAGGCCAAAGCCTGCTTCAGTGATGTCACAGCCTGGGTATGGACAGGACCCCAATTTCATGGAACGTCCTTTTTGAGTAGATCATACAGAGGAGCGGCTTTCTGAGCAAAATCACAAATACAATCTCTGTAATAGTTTACCATACCTAGAAACCTTCGAATAGTTGCCACACTGGTGGGTAATGGCAAGTCTTGTAACCCCTGAATCTTTTTCCAAGTAGGGCTCTGGCCTTGGTCAGTTATTTTCAAACCCAGAAAGAGTACTTCTTTCTGACATAATTGTGCTTTTGCTGGGTTGCAATTCAGACCTGCTTTCTGAATGAGAGTCAATAGTTCGTCCAAGAGATCCAGATGTTGTTCCTGTGTGGCAGTGGCCAACAACAGGTCATCTACATACTGTAAGATACATTGGGGTGCTGAGAAACTTTGTAGGGCATCCATCATGTGGAGATGGAAGAGGGATGGGCTATTATGGAATCCCTGTGGCAAGCAAGTCCACGTGTACTGTCGTCCTTCAAAGATGAAGGCAAACTTATATTGACTCTTGAGGGCCAATGGTAATGACCAAAAACCATTGGAGATATCCAGGGCACTGAACCATTTCTGATCTGGTGTTAAAAGTCGAAGCACATCTGGTGCCGACGTCACAGTTGGGGAACAACTGGGAGTAACCTGATTCAGTTTCCTGTAGTCAATAGTAAGTCTCCAGGTGCCTGTGGGTTTCTTCACAGGCCAAAACAGGAGAGTTGGCAGTGGAGACACAGGTTCTGATTACTCCTTGTTTAAGGAGTGACTTGATTGTTTCTCGGAGAGAGAGGGTAAGGCTTCAGTGGGAAACAGATATTGCCTTTGTCTCTCATGTGCCGGGCCTGGCACCTTGATAATAGTATGCATTCTGCCACAATTGTGCTTGTTAACTGCAAACGCTTCCAAATGTCATTGCAGAATCGGTAGGAGTTTCGGGAAAAGTTCATGGTTCTTGAACAAATCTATGACGTCATACTCTTTGTTGTTGATAGATATTGTTGCCACAGCATGTGAGTCAGGAATTAAGACAGTATGGTATTGACCCTGGATCTGTATCAGCAACATGTTTGCTAGATCCACCACACAGCCGTGCGGTGCAAGGAAGTCAATCCCAATGATACTAGGATGATCATGCAACACCATCAGTTGGAAAGCATGTGAGGCCTTTAAATGGCCTAGTTCTACCAGTAAGGGTAGAGAACGGTATGCAGGTAGCCTAGTACCATCAACTCCTGACATATTGGTCTTCCATCCGGTAGACCAAGGAGACGTGTCAGGGTGTTCGTTGTGTAACACAGATACAGCTGCACCTGTATCTAACAAGACAATTAATTGACGTCCCCCGACCTCAGCCTCAGTGCAGGGCCTTCCATTTGTATCCAAGACCAGCTTGTTTACAATGCGGACTGGGGCCTGTAATTGTCAATCCGTATTGCTGTAGGCATGCAGAGGTTGGGCCTGACTTGCATGAATGACTTCACAGTGTTGTACTGATGCAATATAGGGAGGAGCTTCCGGGTTCAGGCTTGGGTGGGCCTGAGAGCCCGTACTTCCGTTGTCTCCATGGCCAGTAGTGGCACGAGTCGCCGGTTGTACTGCCGCAAGGGTCTGTGCGGGAACAGCATCCGCTCCGGAGCGCACTTGCCCCAGGAGCTCCCGAAATTTTCGATTTTCTTCAGCTATCTCCTTGTATGAGGGACCCAATCTTTGTAATGGCTTCCCTCTGCCCTTGTGCCTTCTGTTTTTAGGCCAATTCCGGTTCCCACTCCACTGTTGTTGTCCCTGTTGGGGGTTTTGCTGGGTGCTAGCTGGAGGGGCTGATGGATGTTTGGGCTGTTGTTGCTGGGCCTGCCCTTCCATGGTGTAATGTGTTGTGGTCCCGGAAGCGGGTTCCACGGCGGCAACCTTTTTGGAACCGGAACCCAAATCACGGATGTACAGTTGATACACTCTCTCAGTTTTCCGAAGAATATCGGCAAACCTATCCGTATTTTGGGTATGTGGTTGGCTCTACCTTCTCTCTTACAGCTGGTATCATGTTCCTAAGGAACAAGGTCTTGTATTCAATAAGATCTACATCCGCAGCTTCTTGTGCCAGATGCTTCCCTGCTTGGTAGGCCATCCAGAGTCTCTGCTGGTAGGTCGCTGGACTTTCTTTATCATTTTGATTCATGGTGTATGCCAGCATTACTCCAACCACACCAGGGCTGTGAGCAGAGATGAGCTCAGCTGCGACTTCGTCAAAGGGTAGCGTTCCCATCCTGGCGAACTGCTTCGGAGAGTTTGGCCCATAAACCAGGATCGATGGTCTGGCGTAGTATTTGGACCTGATATTCTGCGGCGAGGCTAAGCATCTCACATTTAGAGCGCACCTTTTCCAAATGGCAGCTGAGATTGTCGGACGGGCTCATCCGACCAATGCTGTCAGCAATTTGCTGAACAGAGTAGGCCATTTGTAGGGGATTAGTCGGTGGTCGATCAGGCAGAGGTAATGCGTCTCGCACACCGTCCAATGCTGCGCGAGCTGCAGCTTCAGCCGCAGTACGAACAACACCTTCTTGAGTGCCAGCTTCTTGGAAAATGTGTCGAATCTGACTTTTAATGGCTTTCATACTTCTTTCAGGAAGAGGAACATTTCTTAATGCTCTATCAATCATGGTTTCAATCTCTTGCCTGTCTTCCACACTAATAACGGCTACCGGAGGTGCTGTCGGGACTGATTTCCCATGATGAGCATCATGACGTCGCTGATGTATGACCTGGGGAGTTGTGGACGGGGACCCGCCATACTGTGGATGGCTGGGTGGGGAATGTGGGCCATAGTAGGGGCATGACTGGGCGTTGTACTGTGAGACATCATCATCAGATAGCTCCCCTTCTGATGACGAGTGAAAGGCAGGGGCTACGCCTCCCATTGCCTTAACGTGGCCAGCCAAAACCTCTCGCTGATGGCGCAGTTTATCCATCTTAGCTCTACATTCATCATGATTCACACTTGCAACATCCATATCAACCTGTACCTGTTTCTGCTTCTGCAAAACACGGTACGCGGCGCTCAATTCACGATTGTCCCTATAGGCTATTTCTAAATCATTACGTACCTGGTTGATCTCGTCCTGAAGTTCACCCATTTCATCACTCAACTGTGCATTCGCAGCACTCAACAAATCATTCATTTGCACAACCTGACTCTTATCCTGTCTCAAACTTTCACACTCCTGTTTCAGAGTACACAGTTCTTGTTCACCAGCCTGTGCAGAATGATGCAGTAGTGAATCCTTTTCATGACGCAGAGATTGGAGTTCTGACTCCAGGTTCTGCTGTATTCAAATACATTCTGTTTCCTGTAAACCCATCTCTTGCTTAAGAGATGCGATCTGCAGGTCAAGGGTATGAAACCTCGCTTCGGAGGCTTCCAAATCAGCATAGAGAGCAGCGACCATCAACCCTTTAGTGCAATGCTTATTGGTTGATTGTCGCGTCTCCGCATACTGGGTTGAAATCAGTACAGGGTTTTCGGATTGACTTGGTCCCACGCGAAGTCAGTCCATCCTCCATGGGAGGTAAGAAAGTTAGAGACATCGAGTCTCATTTCTGTGCAGATATCTGATACTGTGGCCATTGTGTGGGAGGGAACGAAAAATCAAACTGTGAAAAAGACTGCGTGTTGCGTATTGATCCACAACACGAGTACTTTAAACACAGCCAGGCTACTGTATAAGTTGTAGGCTTGCAATTCAAAGCTGCTATGGAGTGGGTCGAGACGGCATCGACCACACCCAAAAAAGTCAGCCAGACTTTGCAAGTATCTACACAAACTGGTAGAAAAGAGCAGGAGAGGTGTTACGAAGTGTACACCCGCAGTCCCTTAGGAAAAAGAAATGTATAGCAACAAGTGAAAACTTTAAACGCCAAATATCGCCTGCACACGGTCACCAATTTGTAAGAGGTCTGAACCTCACCTTCAGGTTCTTGGCAATATTGGGAATGCAAATAATCACAAACAAGTTGCATTCGAGTAATAAACAAGTTTATTACTACAAAAGGGATAAATCACAGTTGCCCTAAGCAGTTCTTACCAATACGAACCGGGAGCCAGTGCTAAGCCTTCCCTACACCTCAATGTTTCTCTGTAGTCTCTTGGGATCTCTCGGGTCTCCGAGGTGTAAAGCCTGTGCATAACATTATATACCTGTGATAATTACTATGCTTACTAAAAGGTAGAAACATTTCTAGTTACAGAGATGAGCCCTATTGGCTAAATTAGAGGTGGCTCCACGGTCCAAGATAACATTATATAATTCTGTAAAGTCATCAGTTTTAGAACAAAGACGTTCTTATACAGAGTCTTACATAACAAGGTGAAGTGGTGCACATCACCAAAGGATGGCAATGTTGCCTTACATATTACAATTACTTCAAGGACAGGTGTCTTGGCATCTGACAAGTAAGAAAAAGACAGAAATACATGGTATAATATGTGTGCATTAGCAAGCAAAGTGGGTTACAATAATATGCATTAATATCCTGACATCTACTCTTGTATGGTAGATGCCCTTAGCCCTATGTATTAGTATAGCCTATGCCTAAACATTAGCTGTCTACGGTGTACCCCTGAGGGTATCAATTAGGGTGCAGGGACCTCGAGTAACAGTTTACTACGGGAAACATTTGCATGGCTTCCCTTACTCTGCGCATGCCCCCACAGCAGTTTCTTGCTTCCCAACTGCTCACCTGCTCACCTTCTGCCCACAAAGGGAATCGCCACTGGAACTTGGTGGTAAGTAATTTTGTTTTAAATCAGCTCATTTCCAAAACAAGGGGTAAAAAACATTTTAAAACCTTTTGATAATGTGGGTCAAGACAAATGTGCAGACCATCCGAACATTTATTTATTTATTTTTATTTATTGAAATGTTTCACCAGGAAGATATAGAGCAAAGCTTCTCATTTCCAGATGTGTCCTGGGGGACAGGGGATGCATTGGTTACTTAGGATGAAAGGTATAAAAGCAAAAGTGCAGTACATAACACAACATGGAGTACAGTATTCAAAGACATGGTAACAGGTGACCATACAAGCAGGGGTACAACAGGTAACAATCAGTGACATTAAACTGATGGCAACAGATGCAAAATTAAACACTGATTGTTAAATGCAGTCATGACATTGTAACTCATCTAGGCTGGAAGAGCAGCAAGGGATGGAGGAGCCGAGTTGTGTAAAGGGGTGTCATGTAGGAAAATGGAAAATGGAACCGGAGCACAGCCACATCAGAACATCTAATATTTTATATAATTGCTGTGGCAAAAAAGGGGAGACCCAGCAATCACATAAAATAAAATATGGGGTAATGTGTGTAAACTCAAAGTTTACACACCCTCTCCATGTTAGATGCAAGCAATAAGAAACAACAAGGTATGGGTTATGTCCTGATAAAAGAGCACGCCCAGGTGTAACTTATGCATCTGGGTGTGCTCTTGTCAGGACATAACCCACAGCTCAGAGTGTATTATTGCACTTATAAAATGGGCCCTCCAGTAAAGAAGTTATTAAAAAATTCACATAAGTGTTAATATAAAATGAACAAATATGATTATATCATTTATAAAAAAAAAAAGCAGTTTCTCTTAGTGTCATTGAAGGGAGCTTTTCCATTATAAATTATTAGAAGCAGATACTGGAGTCCATCTGTGTCTCGACTGCCCACCCCCACACACACACACATACACAGAAACACCAAAAAACATGTTATTTTTTCTTTTACTATTTGTTAGTTTGAGTATGGTCTTTTAGCGACATGTAGCTAGCCACCAGTGGAGCGACAGTGTCCCTTACTAGATTATTTATTCACTGTTATGTTTGTCCCCTCCCAATATACAAACAACATTTATTTTGTGCCCTTTTATTTGATTTGTTTTCTTTCTTCAGTTTTTTCCCTTTCCATTTCATTTTATGTTCTGACTGGCTGGGACCGAACATGTCCCTCAGCTGCTACCATATACCAATGTTTTCTGCTTTGCGGTCGGGTTCACGGGTCTTCAGACTGTAAAAGGAACAACATTTTATTTTTATAATGGGCCACAGTTTTACTTATACATTTTTCAGTTTCTGTGGCTCAGATTAAAAGGATAGTAATGCTGAGCAGCGGGAGCGAGACCTGGAACTGCAATGAAGAAACTGGCTTGGCAGTGAGTAAAATAACATTTATTTATGGCTTCTGCAGGAAGGGGGAAGTTAGATATGTTGAGTCTTGACTGGCATTTGATGTGAATGCCGATGTCCTGTTAGTGTGCTGCCACGAGTGCTGTGTTGCTGGACTGCCATGAGGAAAACTGTTTCCTGCTACCACTTCAGTGAGCTCTGCCAGTCATCCTTTGTATTTATGGTTGGCAGAGTTCATTGATTCCTTCTTGTTATGGGGCTTTCACATGTGCAGTAGTGCCGGTTGGCTTCTATATCATCTGATAAGGACACGGATGAGAATATATAGTAGCCAGTCAGATTCATGGATTTATGATGACCATTTTATAAGCTTTAATAAACCCCTCGAGCATTGATCTCATGGTTTATGTAGCATCTAACACCTTGGGGGGGGTGTAAACTCATTACATACACTACCACATACTTTATTCTATTTGTAATATATGGATGTTCCATTTTAATATGTCAGTATAGCATACAAAAAATTCCCTGTAATACTACTTGTAAAAAGTGATAATACTATTGCTAGTGCCCCATAATACTATCGTTCAGATCCTGCAATACTATCGTTCAAGCTCTGAATGACAGTATTATCACAAAAACTGAACAGCGCAACCTCAAGACTCTCTGACATGGTAGGCTTGTTCCTAAGATTCCCAAGGCAATGTCCTAGACATGTGTCGTGGTGTTCCTGAAACAGTGCCTCCTGATTGGCCATGGTTTCTCTGTGGGTGGGCAGAACAGTTCAAAAAAACATGGTTGGCATGTCTCACTTAGCGAGACAAAATCATCACTTAGCTTTTCTGCCGATGCTTTTGTTTTTTATTTCTACTAATTCTGCAGAATTATCTGGTTGATCCTGCATGCATTAAGGCAAGAAAACAACTAAAAGGTAGGACTGCCTACCAAACAAAACTTCCCGAAGCTAAGGGAGACACCAAGTGAGTGAGCAGGCAAGTGGGTGGGATGGGGCAGAAATGGCTATGATGAAAGTGAGTGAGTCCTCACTGTGGAGGCCACCTGGCCTCTCAGCCCCCCATAAACAAAGAGCTTCAAATAAAAATTGGAGCCATATATTACAAAAATTAAAAAATAGGTGAGTGTGTATCACTCAGGAGTAATACCATCTTAAGGTTCTAGGGACAAGGGGACCTCTCAAGCTTCGCTCCTGAGGATCCCTTGTCCCCAGAACCTCTTGATGGTATTACTTCTTTGTAATACACACTCACATATCTACTATTCTGTTTGTCCTTGACCCTACAGATTTTCCCATTGCATACTAAAGCACCCACACTCCCTCTTAATGAAATGTATCAAGACATATATAAAAAAAAAGAAACTATATTAAATTGTGGACATTATGTCGCTCATCACAGATATGGAGAGGAGGATGATGAGGGGAAGGGGAAGGAAGAGGAAGATAGAGATGTAACCCTATAGTTAACTGACTTGAGTAGCTGTGAAATATGTGGGTAATCATCCCCTTCCTGTTCACAGTGGGGTTGGAAGAATTTATGTTAGTGAGACACAATATCAGGCAGATTGGTGATGACAATGGCAGCTTCACACTAGCACTAGGAGAAGACATGAGGAGGATGAGGAAGATGAAGAACTAAAGTTGGTAAACTGATGTGAGGGACTGTGAAGTACATGACCACTATTCTCCTTCCTGTTCTTGGTAGAATCAGAGGATTTTGTGTGTGACACATAGTGATGAGCTGGTTAGTGATGGCAATGCCATGCCTGGTACCAGGAGACTAGAGATGAAAAAATACATGAAGTGGAATGACTGGAAGGTTGTGTATACACATTCTTGCTTTGCAGCTGCATTTAATAAACAAAGTTCATCACTGTATGAGGTACGTGATAATAAATAGTCCTATGATAGTACTATAACATTATAACTGTTAATACTTCTTATTATTTTATGTCTGTATTTTATATGTATATGGCAAAGAAAAATATTTCATGAATCATGATTTATGATGGAGGCTGATGATAAATGTGCTGCTTTAAGCAGCAGTTGACTTCTATTGTTTTTATTTCAATGTAATTATTATTTATTTTTTATTTATATGCCCAACGAACATCATTTATAATGGAGGGTAATGGTGGATGTGTTGTTTTCAGAGCCAGTTGCATGTTTTTTTTTATTATAGTAAATGATTCTTCTTTAATATCTTTTCTTTATTATGCATGCAAACAAAATGTAATTTTTGATAGATGATGGATAGGATGATGATGTGGAAGTGGATGTATTGTTTCTGGAAGCTAAACTTGGGATGGGATATCTCTGGAACTGGCAGCACGCGATGGAGCAGGAGAAAGGGTGCACAGCAGAATTTCATACTGTGCTGCTCTAGATGACATGTGAACACTACTTGCAGTGGCAAGTGACTCAGCAAAAGTCTATGTTTTTTCTTTTCTAGTTATGTTATTTTATTTGAAATAAGGCTTCACATTATGCAAAAGACTCTGCAAGCCAGTGTCATCTACCATGGAGAATGGTTGAAGAATAATGGCTATCATTTCCTTAATGAGTTATGTCATTTATATAGAACCTGGATGGGCAGCTCACAATTTAGTGCAGGCTTGTAATGACTCGGATACTGTAGTTTACTTTTTACAACAAAATCAACACCAGCACTTGGGGTTGTATGAAGGGCCTACAGCTGGCAGGTGATTGTTGGATTCCTTGTGAAGCAATGCTGGTACCTGGAGATATATAAGCTGACTTATGTTGTTGCTATGGTGGCTGAATTACTTCAATGCACTTTCTTATCTCACCACGTTCACGCTCATCCTGACTGTCCCTGCTGCTGCTTGTCCACTTGATCTGAGTGGGGACTGGGGATGGACATGGCTGTTAGGAGGATGCCATGTCCATGTTCACATCTTAAAAGATCATTTAGTACACTTGTTCCCAAAACTGGAGTAGACTGACCTGGACTGATCTTTGTGCCACACTTACTGCAACATGCTTTCAGTGAATTTGTGATCTCTTCTGTGAAATGCCCAGTATTACCCTTTCCTCTCTGTATAGTTATTTTATTCATTGTTGCATTGCTTAAATACACACATTCCTGATAAACTGTTTAATTCACTTTGATATATCCTGTTTATTGCTATTTAATAACCTTAGTAATTCATATGTACTCGTATATTGCATTTTTTACATTGACTGTACTTTACAGTACCTTTGAATGTACTCTTTCTTCCCAATCCCCTTTCTCCTGGGTTACACCTGGAAATGAGCTTTGGCTCAATGTGCCTTTCCTGGTTACTAAATTTCAATACATACATAGATAGATAGATAGATAGATAGATAGATAGATAGATAGATAGACAGATAGATAAATCCTATACTATAAAGGATCTGTGTTTTTTTTTGTTTTTAGTTAAAGTAGACTGGTGGTGGTGATCTGGGGGTTTACTTCCAGAGAAACTAGTTGGAGACTGTAAGATGAACTTATTCATTCAGTCACCTTGGAATGCCATGGCTATGGATGGACAGGCAGGATAGCAGCAGCATGTGGTACAGTAATACGTGGCCGAACATGCTCTATGGGTAGGGGCAGGGTTTAGTTTTAGATTTTCCTGCTTAGGAAACATCCTTTCTTGTGTTTGTTTATTTCATGATTTTTTAAATTTGACCATCTCTTCCCATGATGGCTTCCACTCCTCAGTATCACACTCATCACCACTAGTTGATGATGTAACTGGCATCAGACTTTCAAGCTCCTTTTGTGCTTCATCGTCTGCCCCCTTGTGCATCTGAAGTGCCATGCTCCACCTCCACTCATACTTCTTCCATCTGCTCAACCCCTCCTCTCCCTTTCATAATTCATTCTCTGCCCCTCCTCCTCTTGTACATCTTCTCTCTTTGTTTCATCCCTCCACCTTGTCTTGTGCTGCTTCTTCCCCTGACTCTATTTCTCTTTTCATGCATCATATGCTTTCTTGCTCCTTTGCCTTCTTATGTTTCCCTTTCCTCTATTGTGTCAGTCTTGTGCCACTTATCTGACAGGTTCACTTCCATATCCTCCTCACTGACTCTCTCCATTACAACCTGCTTTGCTGGCAGTGCTTCCCATTGAGGGGTCAGCATAATACACCCTTCCTTTTTCTCCCATAAAGAACTGTATGTTTCCTCTTGTGACTGGTTAACAATTTTTGGGTTGAATCCCAGACCTAAACTGAATGTCCTCTTCCTCACACTTTGACAGAGCATGAGCAGCAGCACTAGACTACGAGGGCCTGCTGATGCTGAATGATTTAGGCATTGGGGCAATAGGTAGTGGGTCAAAGCAGATTAGCAACTGCTGTTGCTCATACACAGACAAAGGTGGCAGCTGTTGTGTCATATGTACAAGACAGACAGGGGGAGGGCTTGCCTTTACATTTCTGGATGGATCATTTCTATCCTGGATTCCCTGGTAAGAGAACTGGAACCAGAAGCACTTGAAGGAGTGCAAGAGGAAAACCAGTGTGCTTCTGGATAGCTGTGGGTAGTTTCACAATCAGATGCATGGTGCAGCCATTGGGAATGCCAGTTTGGAGTGGGAGTGTGGGACCAATGGACCTCTGGGGATTAATGAGCCATGGTTTCTTTCATCATACTGTCACATGATCATGCTTTTTTTTTGCTGTTAGTTTCTTTATCCTCTCTCCAGATGCCCCTCCCTTCATGCCAGCCACCCTAACCCTGTTACCTCAACTTTGCTCTAGGACTTATGGTTGTGCAATCATAGCATGGTCTGGGTGCTTCTTGGGTATGGGTCCTGTGGATGGCTGGGGTCCTCTAGCCTGCCAGTGCTTGCTTTTCCCCTGGCTTCCTCCACAGGAGGAGTCAGTATGCAACACCACCCATGATGGCCCTGTATACAGTCCCATGCTCAGGGCATCAGTGGCCTCAATTTCTCCTTTCCCTTGCAGGACGGTCCCTGGTTGCTGTGCACCAGCCATTACTAGGGGTCAGGCTGTCACTGGGCACCATGTTCCCTTCCCCTTCCCCAGATAGCCTTCAGCAACCCATGTCCAGTCTCAAACCCAGGTTATCAGCATGGCAGCAGATGTGGCATCTAGTATCACAGTCTTCCATGAAACTGGGCCAACACTCACATGCTCATCATTAGTCCTCACAGCTTCATGACTATGAATCTCAGTCCCTGTCCCACCATGACCAGCTACTTCTCCACTACTACTGCTTGCAGAACTTGTACTTGGTGGAACTGGTGTGGTAGGATCTTTATATGTTCCTTTCCTTCCAGGGCTTTCTTGTTTGAGAGTGTGCTGGAATTGGCACTGAAATGTGTCCAGTGCAAAGAGTTTTTGAACTCCAGCATTGCTGACTGGCTTTTGCAGATTATGCAAATTCCAAAACCTGCACATTTTGGCAATATCTGAATAAATAAGCAAGAATAATCTACTTCATCCTCCAGCTTAATAATTGCACTTTTTTGCTGCTTCCAACCATTATAACGAGGTATCTCTCAAAAATATAGTGATATAATGGAACTAGAACTACCCTTTGTTATATTTTAGGATGCACTCCAAGTAGGCAGGTACTTATTAGACATGCCAGGATAGTGACTCTGAGTCAGCTAAGAATGATTACAATGATGTTAAATTAAAATTGAAATGTGGTTATGGATAGTAGTTTGTTGCTTATACTGTACAGTCAAATAACAAATATTTAACTCAACTATTTAAACCTGTTTAAAGGGGATACAATATGGGAGATATACCAAGCACTTTATCTTTCATAGTATTACAACCTGTTATATGCAGTGAGTATCACAAAAAAAAATGTATATGAAAGTAAGTTATGGAATGGCTAAGGTATACATTTGTATTATATGCTGTTTTTATAGAAATGTATCATGTTTTTCTTTTTCTTTCTTATCTTTTTTTTATTTGGAAGGGTGGTTTAGTAGTGACAAATTATTTTTTGATTTGGCACCATTATTCACCAGTTTGTTAGACTAGGCTTTAACCAACAGCATCACTATACAGTCTAAAAATTGTATTTATTTTTGTATGGTCTTTTGGGAACTAGGGATGAATTACCAAGTTTATAACCATTCTTTATGTGTAATCATCATTGTGTTAATTCCCTAATGTCTACCATACAGGACCACAATGGTCTTTTGAAAGTAATGTTTGTCATGTATGGTCACCCAGTCCCCTGGGTTACTAGAATCCCATCAGTGTCAGTGCTAGGTAGGGAAGGAAGCTGGTGAATAATTAGTTAAATGGGGATTTCACCTACTCACTTTCTTCTTTACTTGGCCTCAGCTGAGATGAGAGAGGTGAGGTAATTTAGAACTCTGACAGCAGCATAAGCCACAGCAGCTGGCTGTGAGTGGGGAGTTTTAGAATCTTGAGTCAGTCAGTTGTCAGCAGGGAGAGTTCTGTGTTGTCAGTTGAAGTGTGAGGAGTGAGGGCTGCTCTGGGCTCTGAAAGGAGAGCCTACTTTCACACCCTAGTTCTGAAAAGTCTCCAGCCTGCCCAGAGAAGTGGTGGAAACCATTGTCTACAGCAGGATCTCCTGATTTCCATCCCTGGAGGGATAAAAAAGACTGCTAGAGAATGGATCCTAGGGGCAATCCCCTATTTGATCCAGGACAATTTGAAGCTGCCTGTACTGTTCTAACTGTGAGTAGATTTGACTTTGTGCTTCCTGAAGAAAATACCTGTGTTTTGGTGTTTTTCTGGTTAAAAGGGAAAGGTATACCAGTTCTGTTCTGAAGTTGAGACTTTTCTCAGTTTAAAGTTGTCTGGCAATGGTGGGGTCCAGAGGCAGACTGATTCACATTGTTCAGGACATTAATTTCTTACACTCCCAGAGTAGTGTTTTCTTATATGCTGGATATGAAAGTTCATTCAAAGATGCATTTACTTAAGTGTTTTCAAAAGTTTTAAGGTGTAACTCTAAAAGAATGACTGGGTATGAATTTGGAAACAAATGGTGGGCAGCCCTCCATCTGGAATAACCAGTTCAGCACTACAAGTTCCGTAAGGGTGCCTGGTTATTTGGACATGGTGTCCAATATCTGAAAAGAAATTTACTCCCTGGAGTGGGTTAAGCTAGTTATGAGCCCCTGTGTGCTCCATTGTGGCCAGTTGCTACTTGAAGAGGTTTCAGTGTCCTATGCCATATGCAAAATGTATGCTCAGTTATGGCCAGTGCCACTAGAAGAAATGCTCAGTTGTGGCCAGTAGCCACTTGAAGTTTTTTTTTTCCATTTAAAGTTTATTAATAGTTTTACCATACATGACAGATCTTCCAGTACAGATACAAATCACAAAGACAATGTACATTAGTCTGGATCCGTCAACTCCCCTTTCCCTCATCCCCCACCTACATCCCTGTTCCCACCCCACTAGTACAGCCTTGAACTAAACCTGTTCTCTACAAGTCCCACAACACAAACATCACAACGATAATAGAGTACATCAGATACTAAAGTCCTCACTCTGAGAAGCTCTAGATCGAGAGTAGCATGTATAAGGGGTCCCATATTTTCTTAAACCATTCCAACCTATTATTTAAACTTGCAATAGCCTTTTCCATTCTGAGATTCGCAAGGAGCTCAGATAGCCATTCCCCATACATGATTTCAGATTGGTCTTTCCAGTGCCTTAGAACTACTTTCTAAAGTGACAGAGATATCAAGGCCATATAATATTTTTTATTAGGGAAACTAATACCTGAAAGCCACCTAAGATGCATATTTTGGGATTAAATAAATCCTTTATTCCCAAAATAGGATCAATCTTATTTCGAATGGTGGTCCAGAGAGGCATTATTTTGGGACAGGTCCAAAAAATATGAAGTAAGGAGCCCTCTTGTTTAAAGCATCTCACACACTGAGAAGAGGATGTTAATCCGTACTTTAACATTTTTTCAGGGAAAGATATACATTGTGTAAAATAAACATTTGCATCGACCTTAATCTGTCTTGTGTTATGAATTTATGACAATTAAACCAAAGATCTGCCCAATTAATGTCGTAACCAGGGAAGTGAGAAGACCAGTAACGAGTTGGACCATAGCAATCTGGATATAATCTATCAAACAAAGTACCATAAATCTTGGAGACCACCTTCTGCTGGCCCACCAGTTGAGCCAAATCAGGCACTAAAGGAGGATCTGTTCTTGGGCATAGCTTTTGCCCAAATACTTTAATTAACAGGTGTCTGAGTTGAATGACTCTAAAAAAATGTTTAGTAGGAATCTTAAACTTTTGCATTATACACTGGCCTGATAACCAGGCGTTGTCTTCCCCTATTAAGGAATTCAGTGGGGTACCCTTCAGTTGGGGCAACCAGGTAGAGGGGATACATTTACCATCAATCTTAAAATTGGGGTTTCCAAACAGGGGTTGATTTGTGTCTCTTTTACTATCGTATTTGAGAAAACGACACAGTTGAGAGTGACCTCTAAGTGATAATACTATGGGGGTATTTTTTAATCTGTTGGGAAGGAGCTTCTCTTTGATATGCAACAGGGCTTCTGGTACTAAACCACATACATTGATCTGGGCCCGCTGTATTTTGAGCCATGGCGGGGTGTAACTCGTTGATACAGGTAGTGTCCATCTCAGGTATTTATTAATGTGGCTTGCCCAGAAATAGAGCCCTAGGTGAGGCAAGTGCAAGCCACCTCTCAACTTGGGTGCACTTAATTTGTGGAGCGCGATCCTAGAAGTCTTGTACACCCAGACAAACTCTAAGAACAGATTATTTACCTTCTTAAACCACGATACAGGCAGCCAAATATTAAGCATTGACAGGGGATAGAAAAGCCGTGGAAATACATTCATTTTGAGCAGGTTAACTCTTCCCCAGACATAAATTGGGAGGGAGGCCCATCTGCTGAGATCTTGTTTGATCACATGTAGCAGGGAATCCAAGTTCAATTTTATAATATTTCCCATAAGTCTGGATAATTCGATGCCCAAATATCGAAGGGAGTCCTGTTTCCAGGCTAGTCCCAATTCTAGGATATCCACCTTGTGGAGCTTGTGATTAAGGGGGAAGACAATTGTTTTGTTTACATTTAGTTTGTAATTAGAGACTAAACTAAAGGATTTAATAATCTTTAACATTGGGGGATGGAAGAAACGGGGTTGGCAACTTGGAGAAGGAGGTCATCTGCGTAAGCGGAGACCTTGACTTCACGTGGGTAAATCAGAATTCCTTGCACCTCTGGACAGGCCTGCAGCCTACAGATTAGTGGCTCTAAGTACATGTTGAACAATAAAGGGGAGAGAGGACAACCTTGCCTAGTTCCAAAATAAAGGGTAAATGGATCCGAAATAACTCTGTTGCCCCATATTCTCGCAGTGGGAAAGTGATACAGGGATTTGATCCAGGTCTGAAAGGCATCAGGGAATTTAAAGGCTTTCAGTGTCTGAAATAAGTATTGCCAGTTGACTATATCAAATGGCTTCTCGGCATCCAGAGAGATTAGAGCCGTAGGATATGGGGCATCTCTGGACACCGAGAAGACATGAGCCAGGGGGCGGAGGTGGTCCGAGGAAAATCTGCCTTTCATGAATCCCACTTGCTCAAGGCCAATAATGGATGGGAGAATCAGGTTAAGACGGCAAGCTATTAGTTTAGCCAGTATCTTAACATCTTGGTTCAAAAGGGAGATCGGTCGGTAATTTGTGACTAGTTCAGGTGCCTTGCCCGGCTTAGGAATAAGCACGATTAGTGCTTCGAAAAGAGAAGTATCTGTTTCGGCTCCCGAGAGTATATACTGGAATAAAGGAAGCAACAAAGGGATGACGGAGGTTTTAAACCTTTGATAAAAGTAAGCTGAGAAACCATCTATCCCTGGGGTTTTGTTTAGGGGTAAAGTACTTATTACTTTAAATATCTCATTGCTTGTAATAGGTGAAATTAATGCCCTCTGCTGGTCTTCAGTAAGACTCAGCAAGGGGGTCTCCTTAAGATAGCTTTCTATGTGAATCTGGGTTGGGGGTTCTGGCATAGGGCCATATAGATCAGTGTAATAGTTAAGGAATTCCGATACAATATCCTTCGGGGCGGTCTTCAGAAGTCCGTCCGTTTGAGATAGGATAGAAGCAATATACCTAGAAGATTCTATTTGCTTAATTCTATGAGCCAAGAGGCATCCTGCTTTCTCCCCCAATCAGTGAATGATGCCTGTGTTTTTAAGATAGCGTACTCCGCTTTTTCTCAGAGAATCTCGAGATAGGCCGCCCTTAATTTAATGAGCTTTTGAAGTGTGGGTTCTGGTGTGGCAAGAGACAGGTCCTTTTCTATAGACCTTATTTGAAGCAGCAGCTGGTACATCTCCTGCTCTTTTGTTTTCTTCCTATTAGAAGCTAAACCAATAAATACTCCTCTTAGGTAAGCCTTAAAGGCACACCATAAGATGTCCAGCCTTCGGGTTATGCCCTGGTTAAACTGAATAAACTGATCTATATGGTCCTGAACTGCATGGGCCAAATTAGGATCTTTAATGAGTTGATCATTAAGTTTCCATCTTCCTCCACCTCTACGTGGAGGTTCTATAGTCAGTTGACAGCTTACGAGGGAGTGATCTGATGGGGGTCCCGGCTGTATCGAAGAATCAATAATTTGTGGGATGTAAACCCTTGAGATAAGCAAGTAATCTATTGTGGACGAGGTTTTATGGACTGGAGAGATAAAAGTATATTCCCTATCACCAGGGTGTAAAACCCTCCAAATATCACACAGTTCAACCCGAAATAGTAAATCTCTAAACACACGTTGGGCCGGAGATAATCCCCTCCTTAAGTGCCCGGTTTTGTCTATCATCGGATCATACACCAAATTAAGGTCCCCACCCAGTATCATCGGAATTGAGAGGAAAGGAAGTAAAGTGGTAATAATTTGTACAATAAAACTAGGGGAATCCTGGGTTGGTCCGTAAATACTGCCCAGGAGTAATTCTTTCGCATATAGGTTACCTATAATGAAAATAAATCTACCCTTGGGGTCTTTGATTGTTTGTGTCAGGGTAAAGGTGAGTTTTCTATGGACCAAAATCATGGTACCACCACTGTTTGTGGAGCACTCGACTGAAAAGACCTGTCCTACCTGTAGTCTTTACAACTTAATGGCCTCAGCATCTAGTAAATGCGTTTCCTGCAAAAACATGATTTCTGCAGCAACCAAGTTTAAATGCTTTAAGATCGAATATTGTTTAGTTTTAAGTCTAACCCCTTTAACATTCCATGTTATAATATTCAGTGGTTTAGTCATTGATCTTTGACTATGCAGTTCGACAATAGTGTAAATGCAAAAAAAGATTCCACCAGAAATATTGTAGTGGAGTCTGTATGTGCTGTGCTGTGCCCTCCCTACCTCCCTTACACCCAGCCCCTTACCCAATCCCTTTATTTTCTCCCTTAAACCCATCTCCTCAAACCATATAACGAATACATTCCCTGCCAAATCAATAACCCAAGTTACCCCCATTCTATTTTTCCCACTTTGTGCAGAACCACTTTTCACTACCCTCCCAGTTGTTCTGCCCCATCACCTGACTCCAAGAAGAGTCACTATAAAACTATACAAAAACTTTTAGAAGTCTTGAAATATTTACTTCAGTGGAAACCCCCCATACACAATTGATGGGATAATCCCCAACATGCTAACACCGACTAGCCCATTCAATTAAAGGTGAACCACAATAATTATAAACTACAAACTTGGTTATAGATTTGTTAGTGTAACAGAACCTAGTCAAGGAGGTGGCTACAATAAAGCCTAGAAATGAGCAACTGCACTTAGTTGTGACTACTTGGCCATTATGTATAGCCTTACTGTACCCCCCTAGGAAAGATAGAGTGCTCTAAAGATGGGGGGGACATTATCTTCATGCATAGGCTTGATTCCCATTTACTCAAAGAGAGCCCACACATTTATCATGTAACCCCCGTAGGCACTTGGGAGGTGATCCTCCTTAAAAACGAACCCCTATGTGCTCAATTCAGCAAACGGCTATCTCTAGGCCTCAGGGTAGCTTTAAACAAAATGAGAAAGTGCTTCTCTGTTTATTATTAAACCTGCATACTGTCCCCTAATAACATCTAGAGGCAGAGCACACCATCTCGTTCAGTATCTTCAATAAGGAAACAACTGACAACTACTGTAAAATAAACTCTAGAATTAGAACCAGAGGTCTGGTAGACCGCACTGCTGAACTAGCTGAGCTATAAAAAGTCCAGTATTTGGCTCGCTATGCATCCCCACAAAATGTCTATTCATCATTCTTCTGTCTTCCGGGGACCTCTAGTGGCAGCAGAGCGCAACCGCAACTTTCACTTGCTCGGAGAGACTAGCATCAGATCCTCATATGCCATTTAAACCTCTTGGAAAACAGTTCCTGCCCTTCAAATACTGTACACAGTCCAAAGTTTCAGGGCTCTTTTTCGAGGTAAAAGTCTTTATATAATGGAATTTACCATGGCTAGACTAGGGATCTGAAGCCAGTAGCCCAGATGATATGGGGGTGGGGGGGGCGATCTTCCATACCAAATTATCGTTTTTTTTTTGATCAACTAAATATATTTCAGCTTTCTTGCATTGGAGGACACAGCTACCAGAGTCCCATTTATTACTTTCAGCAATTGTTAAACAGATCAGGCAGGAACTTCTGAAGGGCCGCTTTAGCCACCTCCACCTCCTCGAATGCAACCCAGGAGCCATCCAGCAATACTTGCAGCCTGGCAGGGTATCCCATTTTAAACTTCATACCAAATGCGATTAATTTTGAGATAATTGGATGGAATTGTGTACAACGTTGCCTAACGGAGGCCGGGAGGTCTTGCGTTATTCTGATTTTTACACCATCCCATCTAATTTCTTGCAGCTCCTTTATTTTTGCCAGGTAAATATTGCCTGTCTTGATAATTAAGGAACCTGCATATTATTGGACGGGGCAAGGCTCCAGGTGGTGGCATAGGTCGGAGAACTCTGTGTGCGCACTCTATCATGTAGACTTTACCAAATGGAGAAGGGCCAGCTACCTTTTCCGCTAGTTTTTGGATAAAACTAATAGTATTTGGACCTTCTTCTTTTTCTGGGATACCAAGAAAGACCGCGTTGTTTCTGCGGCTCCTTCCTTCCAAATTCTCCAGTTTAGCCTTCAATTTTTTGATCCTGTGACGACTTTCTACTACCTCCTCCCTTATGTTGTCTGTTTTTTTCTCCAGTGAAACAGTACGGGCTTCAATGTTGGTGATT
The DNA here is from genome assembly GCA_016271365.2 of Neoceratodus forsteri. Taxonomy (NCBI): domain Eukaryota; kingdom Metazoa; phylum Chordata; order Ceratodontiformes; family Ceratodontidae; genus Neoceratodus; species Neoceratodus forsteri. The sequence goes on along the minus strand of JADMNL010000034.1, from coordinate 17,821,480 downwards.
CTTGTAGTTAGGTCCTCCAGTACCACGGTCATCTGTTTAACCTCTGTTGTGAGAGATTTAACATCCTCCCTGAACGGGGCAAACTTGGCAAGAAACCATTCCAGCATTAGAGGGATTTCCCCGAGTTCTCTCACTGGAGTGGCGCTGATAGCTGCTACCTTGCCTCCATGACTTTGCTGGGCCTTAGGCCGTTTGCTCTGTTTTTTAGGGGATACCAGCGGGGTGTGTTTAGGGGGTGCTGAATGCATCTCTGCCTCCATTTTCATTAACCAGACTCTTCTCCTGTTCTTGATCAAGCAATCAGCCCCCAAATAACGGCCTTAAACAGAAATAGATACTGCAAAATGGGCTTTTTAACATGTCAGGCAACGGGAGCTAAACTAGTGAGCTGTTACTCGGAGTGCTGCATCACGTGGTCTGCCACTTGAAGTTTTAAAGTCCTATGCCATATGGTAAATGCATGCTCAGTTGTGGCCAGTGCCACTGAAGAGAATTCAATGTCCTATGAAATATGGGGCTATGTAGAGTTTCTGTCAGATACAGTCATTTTGTTGTTCTGCAAGTTCCTAGTGCCACTATGTGTAAACCTTGGAGGTCCACCCTTGCTTTAGAAAACATCTTTTGGAATAGAGTCACACTCTAGAACCCCAACTCTGGTTTGAACATTCACGTTATTGCTTCCTGTGTTGTGGATTTACTGTGTACCCCTCCAGAAGTATAGGTCTAGCATAGCCCTAGTGAAAAGTTCTCTCCTCAGGACCTGGGTATTGGTCATAAGTATTGCTTTTGTACACCCCCACCCCTTTGTTTGATCTCTAGAAGTAATGAGCCTGGTATGCATTCCCAAAGCTAGGGATGGTACCATTTTTGTAGCAGTTTGTGCCCAGTCAAGTGTACCGGGGTAGCCTACTGTGTAAAGTAGTCGGGGGGTACACTTGAAACAGTAGCTTGTCCACAATTTAGGTGGCAATTGTAAAATAATTTTATAAAATTCTAAAATGTTTTAAGGAGCTAAGTCTGTCTTAGCTTTTTTTCTTGACTGATTTACCTTAGAGAGACTCCACCAGTGATGTAATCTTTCCCCACAAGGAAGTGTGCATCCTGGGAAACACCTTTTTTCTTTGATGCAAAAAACCTGCACATGATCAGTGTGTGCTCCTTGAAATAAAAAAGAAACACTCCATCGTGACACTGAAGTGCCAAAATGTCAATGTGAAGCTGAGTCCCTTCAGACTTACTTTGCTGTTGTCATAAATGCTGAATTTTAGGACTTGCACAGAACACCAATTTGATATCATCTCATGCTTAGTCCGTATGCTATGAATGGCACCTGTTGTTAACATCTGTTCTTCAACACACACTAGGTCAATTCGGTAGTAAAAAACATTTTCTCTAAGCTTGCTGCAAAGCAAGGTCTTCGACATATTGATCTGCTCAAGGAATGCTAACCACATTTTATGCACCAGTTAGGAGATTCTGTTCAGACAAATTTCCATTTGGGAGCTCATAAGCACCTAAACGCATTCCAGAAAGAATGTTACAACTCGGGGCTGGCTGGTGTCCTATGCCAAATGTATGAAGTTTTTCTATATTTATTTATTTATTTAAAACTTGATGACTGGAAAAGCCACGCTGTGCAGAAGCTCATTTCCAGGTGTGACCTGGGGACAAGGGGGTACAAATACAACAAAGGACTGTCTGCACAAATTGTGGATGATAGACTCCTGTTTGCAGCACTCCAGAAAATTAAAAGGATGGAAATCACATGAAATTATGGATGTGAATTCTTTAGCAGTCAAGTCAAATTCTTGAGAAAAATACTTGATTCTTCAAGAATACATGTAGACCCTGTGAAGGTTCCAAAAATGTAGACATGAGAGAACCAAAGAATGGAAATGGTGAATCATATGGTCAAATTTCTGACTCATTTAGCAGGTAAGACAAAATGCTCCAGAGACCTCTTAAGCCAAAAAGGTGCAAATGAGGAAACAGCCTGTAGAAAGTATTCTGTGAGAGAAAAAATGGGCTATGCATGCCACCTGGGTTAACCCTTTAGAACAGAAAACTAAAATAACTTTTTCAGTGGATGCTTCTTTCAATGGGTTAGTACTTGTGCTTATACAAAAATAAACAGATATCCAGTAGAGACCCATGATATATGCTGCAAGATTCCTTACTGCACCAGCACAGAGCAGGGACATGCAACCATTGGGATGGAAGCCCTCAGTGCAACACGAGCATGTGAATGTTTCAGGGGCTGGGCGGTGGAGGGCAGATACAATAGGCTTATGGCATGCTTTCTGTCCTAAAAATTCCAGTATGAATTCTAGTATATTTAACTGGCATGACATAGCATTTAAAAACAGGTAATAAGCCCTTGATATAACTGCAGGTTTCAAAGAATGTGGATGAGCTACCTCTGATTATCCAGAAGTTCCATACAAGACTAAAATATTCTTATGCTGTCTCCCATATTCCAGATAACAACCTGGCCAATGCTGAAACTCAGAAACAAGTACCAATAGCTGGAACTACAGCAGATGAGAAACCACAGTTTCAGGAGGACAAAATCTCCAACACTGTTATAGAAAGCCTCCCAGTTACATAAAAATATATACAGGAAATATGAGCAAAATAGGATGAAGAGGAAATCTTCAGGCAAATTAAGGTGTATGGTTCTGAAGGTTGGCAAAAAAGGAAAAAAACTTAATAGGGTATTAAAACCATGCTGGTCTGTTACTGGAGAACTCACAGGACTGAATGGCTTACTAACGAACAGCAGCAGGCTGAGATCATTAATTAATGTGCAGAGAGATGCTAGGCAAGCTACATGAAGGTCACCAACTCATCTCTGTACGGAAAAAGCTTAACAGTCGGTCCGGTGGCTTTGGTTCAGCAAGCAACTGCAAGAGCTAATAGGTTGTGACAAGTGTGCCAAGAAGACATGACAGTGCAAAGCCATTCAGCCCATCCGGCTTGCCAGATTGGTCATGGCAGAAAGTAGCCACTTGCTAAAGCTGTGTAGAATTTTCAAATGCTGCTTCCAATGGAATTATGCAAAATTCCGAAAATCCCACTTAATTCTGTAGAATTCTATCAGTTGAAGAATTCCAAAATTCTGAATACTGTTTTGTATTTTTATTTAAACTACAGATGAGTAATGTGCAGATTACATAAAATGCTAATTAGTGGTCCACAGTTTACACAACTGCAGCAAACTAATCCATGGTTTAAAGTAAAACACTTTCAGACTTCGGAAGAATTTATAAACAAAAAAAATCAAAAAAGCATTTTGGAAGTGTAATTGTCATTCCATTTGAATTGGTCCATGGAATTCTATATTTCTCACAGCGCTAGTACTGTCCTTGCCAACGGAATGACTCATTTCACCATCATATTAATTGCTATTTTTTAAATATACCGGATGTACTAAACTGTCACTTACAAAATCTTCTGCTGTAATCATGTACCTGAAATCAGTATATGCATTTCACTGTACTCCAGAACAAGTGCTCTATAATAATGAGCTACAATTCACAGCAGCTAGTTTTACAAAGTTTGCCATTGAATGTGGAGCCACACACATTACTGCCATCCTGAAATAAATAGCTGCATAGATGCACAGTAGTTTCAGTCAGTGATGAGTTGCGGTATCCCATTCATACCAGTAGTACCATATGGTGTAGGAACCATCCATTGCTTAACCCGACCCAAAATGGCTACATACAATAGAATGAGGTATACCATGCTATATCATGATATATTGCAATATATCAAAGGATATCCCATAGAAATGGATGGGATTTCCTGTGCTGTATCACAATATATGTGGATGTAGTGCAAACTGTCACCAGATGCAGGCGTACACAAAGGACTCTGAATTCATTGAGTCTGTCCTGATGTTCCTATAATCTTGTACTCTGTCCCTTTTGAGCAATCACAACCTCTTGCCTGCCTTTATGTGCATAATAACTCCTTGAAAATGTTCCGATGGGTTTCAAACTTGGAATCAGTCCCAGCATTAATTGCATTACTGGGTAGACTGTTCCACCAGTCTACCACTCGCTCCATGAAGAAATGCTTTCTGACATCTTTCCTGAATTTCCCCTCTTCTAGTTTGTGATTATGTCCCCTAGTGGTCGGACTGCTCCTTAACTTAAATAACTATTTGAAGTTCACCTTTTTATATCCCTGCATGCATTTATTTAGGTGTGGTTTAATAATCAGTGACCTGTGTAGTGCCAACATCTCCTCTTTGCTCTGATAAGAAGAACCCCACCTGATGTACCCGAGCATACCATCGGTTTTCCTTGCTGCTGTACTGCATTTAGAAGAGGCTTTTACACTGTTGTCAATTATCATACATAGGTACCATTCTACCTTGAAATGCTCTACCATTCATGGTATACCAAGCTATATCATGATATATTGCAATATATCATAGGATATCCCATAGAAATGGATGGGATTTCCTGTGCTATATCACAATATTAATGCTGGGACTGAGTCAGGGTTTGAAACCCAATGGAACATTTTCAAGGAGTTATTAGGCACACAAAGACAGGCAGGAGGTTGTGATTGCTCAGAAGGGACAGACCTTTGTAAGGCATTTGACACAGTCCCACACATATAGAATAGTGGATGATTAAGCATCCACAACAAGGCTGTGTTTCCATCGAGGTTGTGTGATGACATCATAGAGACCTCGGGAGCGTCGCTCGGAGAGGTCTCTTGATGTCATCACATGACCGAGATAGGCAACAACTGCTGTGGATTCTTAATCATCCACTGTTTTGTATAGTATATCACTAACCCGCTATTGTACATGGATTTTCAGTAGCTGGGTGGCAAAAAAAAACACGACACAGGCGGTGGTATTCAGCCATATATTGTGAAACACATTACAGATCAGGCACAAATATGCCATCGCTTCATACAGAACAACAGTGAGAGAAACAATTTAAGAAAAACTCATTAGAAAGGATCGATCACTGTGGCATCGTTGTTCAGCATTTCTGTGAGGCAGAAAAAAATCATGTCAGCATTTGTCAGTTGGCAGAGCAACCCCGCCCCCACCCATTGTTCTACATCTACATCTAAAACCTAATGGTTATTAGTGCTAAAATCTTAATTTTTATTTCAATTTCTGGGTTAAATGCAGAAAAAAAAAACTTACTTATTCAGAGTCACTGGTGTCCACGCTCACCGCTACTCACCTGCGCTTTTCCGGTTTTGAGTAGTGTGTTACATTGACTGTGACTCCTTGCTGAAAAACACAATGTTCCTCAAATGATATTTGGAAAGGCAGCTTTTCTGTTGGGAGGATATTTTGACGCTGGATAGGCACTGATGTATTTCCTGTTTCCATCCAATCGTGAGCTGTCTCAGTGGGGCTGACACTAGGCGCAGTTTCAGAAGTTAGAGCCGAGAAGATTGACGAGTGTCTCTGCTGTTTTGAACTGGAGATCATGCTGTTATTATTAATACTTTGGATATTTCGATGCCCAGAGACCTGTGCAACTTCTGTGGGAGGGACGTTATGATCTACCAATGCCTGGATCGATGTTTTCCTGGTGGAGTGATTCGTGATTTTTTTACTTTCAGGCAAGCCAGCAGATATTTTCATTTGCTTCATCATGTTTCTAATTTTATCTTCTCCTATGGTCATACTTCTATACCACAGGGAGACTCCTGGCTTAAAATTTATGTTGGGGGCCAAATAAAAAGGTGCATCGGGTGTATTCATTGCTTGTGGTCTTTGGGAGGCATATTTCAGATAGGCGGAGATCGGATCCCTTTCTTTATTTATGCTGTTCTCGTACATGCGGAGTTTCAGAGGCCTGATGTCCCTGGGATTTTCCCCAGAACGAGTCTTTGTCTGTCGCTCGTTATACTCCAAGTATCTTTGGCCATTGGTGTCAGTTAACAGGGTTAGGTCTCCCCACTTTAACTTGTACTGCTCCATGGTACGGAGCGCAAAATACAGTCCAACGTTAAAAAATACCATGCTGAGGAGGGATGATGTATTTGAGAGACCAAGTGTGCCTGAATTGTACAGCTGGTTGATGTCGGTGTCGGTTAGAGCCTCAGCCCTATTGGGTTTATTCCCCGTTCCCTGCTTTTTTAGGTGTTTTAGCTTTGCTGTCATTGTCCTTAATGTTTGCACGAATGGACTGTTCTTGCATGGTAGATGGAGTGACCATAGGTATGCTTTATTAAATAACGATCAACACTGCCTGATATGCCTCTGATTGTTCCCGGTTCATAATCCGACCCATCTATTCTTCTTATTTTAAACACAAATTCAGCCAGGAGTATGTCTAGCTCTTCTAGTGCAATTGTGTATATCTGCCGATGCTCGTCTACGTTTTTTTAAATAGTTCTGCACTATTTTTATGTCGGCTGCCATTTTCTGGATTGTCTGAGCATTTTCCTGGTCAGCTATAAACTGCTCTCTGTCTGTGGTCAGCTTTGAAAACACTGCTGCTGCCATGCCCTTTTTATTTTGTCTGTGCTTGGTTGCGATTTATTCGGTTGTGAGGGACGCTGATTTGAAACTCAATTTTGGAATCTTGGATTATGCATGCGACTATTCAAATGACAGAAAACTTGTTGTACTATCGATGTGACATCAGATCGATACTACAACAACTTTTCTGACCTTTGAACTGTGGTACAACAGCTTTGGAGCAGCTGCTGAATTCCATGTACAATAGGGGTTAGTCATATACTATAAAAGATTAATAAACAAATTAGCCAGCCTGGGAGTGGGTCCCAGGGTGGTAGCCTGGGTAAAACATTGGCTGGACAACAGGACACAGAAGGTAATAGTAAATGGAGTCCACTCTGAAGAAAGAGGGGTTACTAGTGGGGTAACGTAGGGTTCAGTACTGAGTCCAATACTTTCTAATGTCTTTATAAGTGACATTACAGAGAGACTGGAAGGAAAAGTATGCCTCTTTGCTGATGACACTAAGATCTGCAACAGGGTTGATACACAAGTGGGGTGGAAAGGATAAGAAGGGACTTGGGAAGGTTGGAGGAATGGTCAGAAGTATGGCAGCTTGGATTCTATGCAAATAATTTCAAAATAATGCTCCTGGGAAACAAAAAACCCAGGGGAAGAGTACACAATGAGGGGGGTATTAACAACAACAAAAATGGAAAGGGACCTGGAGGTAATCATATCAGATGACCTTAAGGTTGGTAAGCAATGTGAGAGGGCAGTAAGGAGGGCTGAGGGGTATACTGGGATGTATAGGGAGAGGCATCACCAGCAGAAAACAGGAAGTTGTTATCCCTCTGTACAGACAGTTGGTGAGACCCCATTTGGGAATACTGCATCTGGTTCTGGAGACCCCATCTTCACAAAGACATAGACAGAATGGAGGCAGTCCAGAGGAGGGCAACTAAAATGGTGCAGGGTCTGCAGGAGAAGCCATATGAGAAGAGACTAAAGGAACTTAATATGTATACCCTTGAGGAAAGGAGTGAGAGGGGGGCATGATAGAAACTTTTACGTACCTCACTGGAATCAACAAAGTCCAAGAGGGTAGCATCTTTCAGAAAAAGAAGAGATGTGCAAGAACAAGGGGACACAATTTGAAGATAGAGGGGGGGATGGCTCAGGGGCAATGTGAGGATATTGTTTTTCACAGAGAGGGTGGTAGACACATGGAACCGCCTTTCTGAGGAGGTTGTGGGGTCTAAAACTATTGGAGAATTCAAGAATGCATGGGACAGGCATAAGGCAATTCTTGTGGGGGTAGGAAGAAATAGGCTGTTGGTTAACTAGGATCTGCAGCTTATCCAGTAGGTAGGGGAAATGGGTAGACTAGGTGGGTCAAGCAATCCTTATTTGCTGTCAAAGTCTATGTTCCTATGTTTCTATGATCCCATTGACTAATTAATGCAATCTAATAATTTGTCTGCTGATTTGTGTATCTGTACATCACTTCATATTTTTTTGCAATTGAACATCATTTGCCAAAGTTCAGACCACTGCTCCAATGTTTCTGTATCCCTTTGCATACTGCTAATCCCTTCATCGTTATACACTCTCCCACAGAGTTTTGTGTTGTCTGCAAACAGGCTTATTTTATAATTTAACCCTACTCTGATATTACTTAAATAGGTATATGTTAAATATTAGGTCCCAGCACAGACCTCTGTGATACTCTCTCTACCTGTGACTCCTTGACATCAGAGAATTTGCCATTCAAGATCACACTCTAAGTCCTATCTGTCACTCCACCTAGTTAGCCCTATCTCAAGACCAATAGCATGTCTGCTACCTCCTGTATAAGCATCCCTTGTGGCGCTGAACAGAAGGCCTTGCTTATGTTTGGGTACAACACACTGCCTGCGTGGCCCCTTATCATCAGTGCAACTGAGATGAAATTTCAGTCAGATTTGTTTGACACACCATCCCCCTCATGAGTCTACGGTGATTCCTGTTCATAAGGTGGTTTTCTTCTAGGAACTCCACTATCTGTTCCTTATGAAAATGTTTTCTACCCTCCAATGCACCAGCCCTTTTCCTGTTGCTAGTTACTTTTCAGATTAGTCTTCCAAGGATGATTTCAGGGCTTGTCTTTCAGCACCTTTAGCTGGGTGTAGATCATCAGTTCCTGTCTGCATTCAGGCCATGCAGACCTTCTAGAACCCTCTCCCTAATTATACACTCAGGGCTCAATTTTCTATTGGCTGCTAGAATGGCGCACAGTGCACCAATCCACAGCTGCAGCAAACTCCAGATGCATCATGGGCCCTGCACCCTATTCCCAAAAAATGTGGGTCCCTGTGCCAAAGTTCCAAGAGTTGCCACATCTACATGGTTGTGTCAAACCATTGACGCACCTGAGATATTTTACAGAGGGTCCCATCATGCACCCCCAGCCCAGTGGAGCTGCAAGAGTGGGGGGATACTTTGCCTGAAAGGTCAGGACCATGGTTGAGTGATCAGTGGGGGTGCCAGCATGGATGATGGGGGTACAGCAGCAGTAGTATGGTTTAGAGGTGGCACCCAGAGAAGGTGCCATGACCATTGGGACAGAACCACACAGCCCGAGTGCACCGAGGTTGGCATAGATGGACCCTTTCCTAGACCCTAGGTGGCAACAGCTCTGGCACATGCCCCAGAGGTAACACAGTCCCTGACAGTGTAATCAATAGCATGAGCCTGGCTCCACGTAGTGGGCTGTTTAGCAGAGGAATATTGTGGTGTCTGGAGAACATTCCCATCCACTGACTGTACTCCATAACCTGCAGCCACTGCCACCCACTGCATTTTGGGGACTGTGTTACCTCTTGGGCAGGTGTCAGAGCTGTTGCCACCTGGAATGTGAGACTTGGTCCAACTGTGCCTACCTCAGTGTACCTGGGTTGAACGGCTCTGTCCAAGTGGCCATGGCACCTCCACTGGGTGCCACCTCTGAACTCTGCCATTGCCACCATGCCCTGTTACCCACTATGGCACCCTCACTGATCCCTCTACCCCAGTCCCAACCTGCAGACCCCACCGATTCACCTCCTTCTGAGACAGTGACATAGGGCCCTTAGCCCAGTTCATGCCTGGTCTAACCTCAGCCCCCTCATGCATCCATGGTGGGGCTTCTAAAATCCCAAATAAAGGGATGATGCAGCCTCACCATGGTGCAAGCCCCCTTGTGACCTGGCACTGTGACACTGCTGGGTGCAGGGTGGCTTTGGGACAAGGCATCATGAGTTTTATGCAGCCTGCATTTGAAAATCAGGACTGCCACAAAATGTGGCACAAGGTGCCACTTGAATCAAATCCCTTTGGTGCAGGCACCATGGGCCAAATTACAGGCTTTGAAAATCGAGCCCCCTATCTCTATTCTATGACTTACATCATCCCTAAACCTTTTCTTGCTTCTTTTCTTAACTACACAGCAATGAAGAGGCTGAACATTCAGTTAAGATAATGAAGCATCTCTTGTGGAAATCAGAAAACCCTCATTTTGCACTGATGGCATACTAAGTAACACTCCTCACAAATGGCTTCAATACAGCAGAATTTCTGATGAGTACAAAGTGGTATCCTGACAGTACAGCAGAGACTCTAGGGCGAGGAGATGTGGGTGCAGGAAGGAGGGCGACGTGTATGTGTGCGGGTCAGGCTTTAGAGCATGAGATGCTGTGGTTGTGGTCCTATTTAATAAAGTGTGGCAACTGATTTCAGTGTCATGCGGCTCCTTCTATTGCCATCTATGCCTTATTTGTGCCCTGTGTGATATGTGCCCTTCTCCAGTATCTGTGCCACCTGAAGTTTGTTATATATATATATTGGGGGGTCTGTGGGGGTGGAGTCCCCTATATTATAGCCGTGTTTCTGTTATCACTATGTGTGGTTCCCCACAGATACATGAGAGATACTGGGTGCCATGGTAGCACTTGTGACTGGTGCTGATTGTCTGTCTTTCCCATGTAAGTTGCTTCCAACTTCATTACTGCTCACTCACTGTGTTGCCGACTTCTTGCTCCCGGTGTCTTGACATTCGGCCAGTTGCTTTCTGCTGTAATGTGGGTTACCCGTAGAAAGCTATTTACTCCTTTTCTAGCCTTACCATTTGTTTGTTTCAAGTTGGCCTAACTTTCTGAGATTGGATGTAAAATGAGGAAGTAAAAATTATGGTAAAAAGGACTTTCATCATTACCCCAGTTCAAAAGATCTGGAGAAGTTGTGTGGGGTGGCCATGTCTGACTGGAGACATTTAAAACAAAGTGACTACTTTGGAATGAGGAGGCATCCCTCTATCATGTCTTATTAATATAACTAGGGGAGTTCTCTACCACAACCAATGACATTTTGTTCCAAATCTAAATGGTCCATCTGTACCATCGAATGGTTTACCAGATATGAGGACAACAGAGAACACTCATGGAAAGAATCAAGAGCTGATTTACTCTGAAGCAATATCCTATTAGAGAGTGCATCCTCCAAAATACCCAAGAAACTTTGAGAGGTAGAGAGGGATAGCTAAAGATGTTGAGTAAATAATGGTAGGTAGGTAAATATGTAGGTAATGATATTTTTATTTTTATTTATTGAAATGTTTCACCAGGAAAGCACATTGAACAACAAGTTGCTCATCTCCTGGTGCTACCTGGGGGGTACAGCTGAATGACGAGCTAGACATACAGTTTAACGTTTAACATATCCAAGAAAGTAAACATTCAATTATATTTGTAATAAGACATACAGTTAAAAAATATCATAAATAATAAGTCACATTTGTGACATAACATACAATTAAATATATCATACCTGTGAAATATGCATTTAATTACAAGTGGCATATCTGAGGAACATAGTACATAGTGGAGAATGGACAGGAGGGCTTGTTGAGAAGCAGGATTGGTGGGGTGGAAGGTTTAATAGGAGCAGAGGCATAGGAGGATGGTTAAGGAGGGTTAAAGCAGGAACAGTTAGATGAGAGAAAGTTATGTAAGGCAGAGGCAAGGGAGTAGGAGGAGGAGGAGGACTATATTTGGTGGGGAAAGGAGTTCCAGATTTAAGGGAAATGATGGATAAAGCCTGACTGACTGAGAGTGGTTCAATGGGGGACCAACAAAGTGTGAGTGTCAGAGGATCTGCGGGAGTGGGGGGGGAGAGAGTGAGCATGAGTGATAGGAGGGAAGTTCTCCTAGCCAAAATTTAGAAGTGAGTTTGGCAGAATGAGTGAGGTGCCTGTTGGCAAGCAGGAGAATGGACATGGTATGGTAGAGGTCACAGTGATGAGTGCGTGAAGGAGCATCAAGGGCAAATCAACAGAAGGAGTTAAATAGAGTGTCCAATCTAGTTAGGGAGGATTTGGGAGCGGCACCACAGACTACATCACAGTAGTTGAAAATGGGGAGGATCATCTTCTGCACAAGTTCATGCTACACTGTAGTAGGGATAAAACTACGGTTCCTGAATAAGGCACCAAGCTTGGGGAGCAATTTTTTCAGGATGGCGTCAATGAGGCCAGAGAAGCTGATGTGTTGGTCCAACCAAACCCCAAGGTATCTGAATGAGGAGGTATCCTCTAGGATTGTCCCATTAAGGGTATGGAAAGTCAGTAAAGGCTGGAGCCTAGAGAGTCTCTTCCTAGTGCCAAATGTCATGGAGACAGTCTTTTTGGCATTTAGGAATAGCTGATGTGAGACAAACCATAACTAAACCTTTTGGAAGTCAAGCTGAAGGGTGGTTGCTACATCGGCAGGTATTTGCCAGAGGAGAACAGGACAGTGTCATCGGCACACATATGGATAGAGAAAGAGGGGGAGCATACTGAGGGCAAGTCATTTAGGAAGATGGAGAAGAGAATGGATCCAAGCACCGAGCCCTGTGGGACTCCTGTGGAAATGGGGGGGGGATTGTATCCTGGATCTTGACTGATTGTGTTCTGCCTGAGAGGTAAGCTCTAAATCAGTTTTGGTCAGAAGTAGACCACCAAGCAGCCATAAGGGTGTCAAGAAGTAGGGCATGGGAGACTGTGCGGAACACCTTGGAGTGGTTGACAAAGATGGCAGAGGTAATGAGGCCATTATGCATCCCAGTGAGTATGGAGTCAGTGTGCCTGAGTAGGGAGGTGGTAGTGGAGTGGTTCTTCCAAAAAACAGACAGGAATGGGGTACAAAAGGAAGAGTCATCAAGGAAGGAGGTTAGTTGAGAGAGGACCAGGTGTTCTTGAAGTTTAGCAAGGGCAGGGAGGAGGGAGATTGGGTGAAAATGTGCAGGGGAGGAGGGGTCACCACCCTTTGGGAGAGAGAGGACCACCGCATGTTTCTAGGATGAAGAAACAGATGAGGACAAGGAGGAACAATTTAGGATTAAGAAAAGAGGGTAAGCTATAGCAGAAGCTGAAAGATAGAGGAGTTTAGGGTCAAGGTCATCTGGCAATGAACCTTTGGAAGGATTACGAGAGAGAGAGAAGGGCCATTAGTGTTTTTTCTAGGGAGACCGCAGAAAAGGAGAAGGAAGGGTGGGCATGGAGTGGTTGAGTGCTGAGTGTGGGAGGATGAGGAGGGGGGGAGGTTAGAGGGGAGTGACATTAGAAGTGCTGTGGTGCAGGAGGTATAATAGGAGTTAAACTCTTGAGTCACTGTGCACAGTTCGGAGACTAATGAGTTGTTTATTTTAAGCACAGGGGGAGAATAGGGCATGGACCATTTTACAGAATTTGGAGGGGGAATTGATGTTTTTGAGAAAAGATGATTTAAAATATTCAGACTTTCAAGTCTGGTAGCTTTTGTGAAGGCATTTCTTAATCAGCAATACCTGGCATGGTCTAGGGGAAGCTGAGAAGCCTTATGTTTCCTCCAAGCTTTGTCTCGCTCCCTGAGACAGGTCAGTAACTCAGGGGAAACTCAGGGATGATGGTGCCATGAACTCTAGTGCATTTGAATGGAACGTAGGAGTGCCATGTAGTTAGAAATGTATCTTTAAAATAAGCTAGGGCTTGGTCAATGGAAGGGGCAAAGGCAATAGGGGACCAATTGGAGCTGGCCAGTTCATTAAGAAGGGGATTAAGGTCTAAGGAGCTGAAGGAGCAGAGTTGCAGAATTTTGTGAGGTGGTTTACGTCTGTGGACTTTCCTGACTATGAAGATTGGGTGATGATCACTAAGGGCATCCGGGAGGATGCCTGATCTACTGACTCAGTGGGGGTGAGAGATGAGAGTCTAGTCTATCAGGAAGTGATTAAGGGTTTTATGATTTAGGCGAGTGGGTTCCAGGATGAGTTGGGAGAGACTGAGGGTCATGATGTCATTTTGTGTCTTGACAGTTGTTGGTGATAGCCAGTTTTGGTTAACATCACCCAGGATGTATAGTTCGCCTTTATGTGAGAGGGAGGTTATGTTGAGATCCAAAGTATCGGATGCCTTGGAGCCAGGTCTACAGTAAATGCCAGCTGTGAGGATACTTATTAGGTGTTCTTAAAACTCAGACCACCTGACATCAAAAAGGTACATACACATATCAAATAAATACATTAAATACCAATAAATGTGTAGAAAAGTTATGGTAGGCAAACATAACCTACTTTCCAAATAAAATGCTTTAAGAATTGTTTCAGAAAATTAAATGAGGCACAATAATCTACTCACCTAACTAAAAGTTTGGCTAATCAACCCCATCCTTTTGTAGTTAACATTACAGTAATTGCTTGCTTACACTATTTTCAATGTTGTTTGCATACAGAAGTAAGTACATTTATACTGAACTAGTAGCAGTTCATAAATATCCAGATGGAGAAATGCATATGTAGCTACTAAAAGCTGAACCTTTAAATTCAAGTTAATGTTTTAGTGCTGCTAGTAAGTTCCATTTACATAGTTCAACTGATTTCACCATTTCAGAAAGTAGAATCTAATGATCACTATTAGATATATAAAGTGACACAACTCTGGACTGTTCTGTAGACTGCTTTGTAACACTGTGGTAAAAGGGCAGAAATCCAAAATGGCTGCTACCTAAATAAACATATTTGTTCATCTCTGCTGGATCAGTTTGATTTATGCAACACCAGTGGTGATAAATTGTACCTGATACATTTTTTTATTACACTGTCTAACCTCAAGATAAACATTTATGCAGAGGTTATGTATGTCACAATAATTTCCTTGACCTTTACACAGATCAGAGCCAATTAGAATGCAGCTTTCAAAATACTGATGACATCATGATAGATCTGTGCAGTGCTGAAGTCAGTAATTCAAATACAGGTGATTTAAAAAGCGTTAGACTGATGTTGTTTAAATCAAAAATGGAATGACTGCTCAACATTCAGTTTATTTCCACATATGAGGAACAGGACTTTCATTTATTTATTTATTTAAAGGTTTAAGCAGGAAAGCATGCTGAATGGACTACTGCTCAATTCCAGATGCATCCTATGGGCAGGGGGAAGAGAGGAATACATACATAATACACAGTCCAGAGAACCTGAAGCTACGATCTTACAATGTGTAGTGCTTGAGGTCTAAGAGTAAGGCTTATGAGAATGAAATAAGCAGATACATAATGTAAATACAAACACTACATACAGTGCCTATATATAGTCTCGTAGTGGAGAAGGCACAGCCCAGGTGCAAGAGCTAACATGGGTGCATGTGCAGGTGGAGGAGAAATGTGCTTTGAGAAGGGAGTTGAGTTGTTGACTGGAGGAGGCATGATGAATATCCACAGGAAGGGAGTTCCATAGTATAGGCATATGATATTTAAACACAGACTGGCCTGCCATGGTGGACACGAGTGGCACAGACAGGAGACATGAGTCATTATTCCTAAGTATGTACACTAGGAGTGTAGAGGCAGATAGGACAAAGGCAATATATGGAAAGAGGGACTGGGCCAAAAATGTAGCTCTCATGCTAGTGCAGTGGGAGTGATGCCACTCCTGAAGGAAGGGGAGGTCCATGGTCTGGTAGAGGACGCAGTGATGGGTGGTGGAAGAACAGTCAAGAGCAAAATGATAGAAAGAGTGGAAGAGGGGGTCTAGTCTGGTTAGGGTGGACTTTGGGGCGGCACTGTAGACTACATCACCATAGTCGAAGATAGGGAGGATCATCTTCTGCACAATTGCTTGGTGAGCCAGCAGTGGGATGCAGCCACGGTTACGGTACAAAGCGCCCAACTTGGGGTGAAGCTTTTTGTGAATGGCATCAATGTGTGCAGAGAAGTCTAGGTGCTGGTTAAGCCAGACCCCATGAAATCTGTAGGAGGTGCAAGTCTCTATAGAAGTCCCATCCAGAGTGTGGAATGTGGAGGTGGAGTGGAGCCAAGATAGTCTCTGTGTTGTGCCAAAGGTCATTGAGACAGTTTTCTTGGTGTTGAGAAATAGCTAATTTGAGCAAAACCAGCGCTGGACTTCATTGAAGTCGTACTGGAGTCTTGTCACCACATCAAGGGTCTAGGAGTCAGATGTATATAATACAGTATCATTCGCATACATGTGAATGGATGTGTGTGTGCAGGCAGTGGGCAAATCATTGAGGAAGATGGAGAACAAAAGCAAGCCAAGGACAGAGCCTTGGGGAACACCAGTGGTAACAGGGAGGGAGGAATAGGTAGTATGTCAAATTCTGACAGATTATCTGCCTACCAGATAGGATTTGAACCAACTGATGGCCTTGCTGGAGAGGCCTGCGAGGGAGGGTTTGAATAGGAGGAGTGAGTGAGAGACAGTGTCAAAGGCTCTACCCAGATCAACCAAAATGGCTGCAGTGATGTTGCCTCTATCCATATCAGTGAGGATGGAGTCTGTGAGTTTCAGAAGAGAGGTGGTAGTGGAGTGAGACTTCCTAAAGCCAGAATGGTAGGGTGTGAAGAAGGAAGAGGAGTCAAGATGGGAGGAGAGTTCTGAGAGGACAAGATGTTCCTGTATTTTAGCCAGTATAGGGAGGAGGGAGATCGGGCAGTAGTTACCAGGAGCAGAAAAGTCGTCACCTTTCAGAAGGGGATGACTGTGGTGTGCTTCCACTCAGATGGGATGGAGATGGCGGACAGCGACAGGTTATAGAGTGATGCCAGAAGGATGGCGATGGCTGGAGCCGACAAATAGAGCAATTTGGAGTCCAGGACAGTGGAGCATTTGCCCTTGGAGGGACTGAGGATGAGCAGGGCTTTGTAAACTACTGCTGGGGTAATTGGATGGAAGGTCAAGGTGGGGCCACGGGGAGGAGATTGAATGGGGAGGGAGGTGGAGGGGGTTGGTGGGACAGGGGGAGAGATGACAGAAGTGATGATGTGCATTCTGTGAAGAAGGAGTTGAAATGAGAGGCCACATTGAGTGGCTCTGTGACCGTGGAGCCACCTACATCTAGATCAGGGGTGGGGGACTGCGAGGGAGGGGAGAATAGTGATTTAACCATTTCCAAAATTTAGTAGGATGGCTTAAGTTGGTGAGGAAGGTGACTTTGAAGCAGTTGGCTACTGTCCTATGAATTTGTCTAGTACAAACATTTCATAGAGTGTGATACTTTTATTGAAGCATGGGTGAGCCGGAGACCTTGAAAGACTTCCAAACCTGATCCCTGGCTCTGAGGTAGGCCATGATGTCCCCAGAGATCCAAGACAAGTGGGCACCCCTCATCTGAACATGTCTGAGTGAGGCATAAAAGTTCCAGACAGCGATAAACCTGGTTTTGAAATACTCCCAGGCAGAGTCAATAGAGGTAGCCTGGGGAAAGTAGGACCAGTCAGTGTTTGCCAGGTCATTTAGGAGAGATGCAAGGCCAAGGGATTTAAAGGACCTTGTATGAACATAACTCACTCTTGGCTAGAGATGTACAAAGTTGTCAAATTGTGCTTCATGAATTAATTCAAGAAGCTGACAGTATTCGCAAAGTGTGAGGCGCTGACTTTGCATAGTTTTTTGGCAGGCAAAGTGGCACTTTATGAAGCAAAGTCATGTAAATTTGGAGGTGAAGTTGCAGCTTCACTATAACTTCGCCTAAAAAAGTGCCACTTCCCCAGGAATAATCACTATGAAGTGGAGAAGTGATGAAGTGGGCAATTCACAAAGTTTTTAGCAATGTCAAATTTCACAACTTCTCTAGAACTTCACCAGCCAAGTAAAACTTTGTAACATCTCTACTTGTGGCTTGCCACTCATGACTTATAGTCTTGCACCCGTATTCTTGTAGATCAGTTGCATACTTTGACTCAGACCATTGTGCATCCCCAATTTGCATGTAAATCAGTTGAGGTAATATTACAGTTCACAAAACTCATTAACCAGTATTGCAAGTGGAAGCCTTGCTGCCGTATCAAAGAGAACAAGCATTTGTCAATGCTGAATGTTTGCTTGCTGGCATTGGCATTGGTAGTGTAGGAGTCAGAGAGCTGCATAATAGGAATGGCAGTGAAGTTGTGAACTAAAGCCAACCCCACCACTGCCCTGCAGAGACTGACAGGCATTGGGGTATCCCTTTGGGTTGTCAGGCATAACTACCACACCATTTCACCACACCCTACCCTATAAACACCGACAAGTGTCACGGTGTGCCTTGGAGTCTTTGGCCCTTATGCTCACCCCATTCCATCAGGAAATACGGTGAGATGGGTGGTGTATAGCAGAATGGGGTGAACTTTGGGGCCGAAGAGTCCAAGGCACACCTTGATGCCTGTCACTGGCTGCAGGGTGTGGAATGGTATGAGCATTACAGGCGAGAATCCCAAGTCACACCCCTAATGCCTGTCAATCTCTACAGGGTGGTGCATTATGGTCGGAAACCTTAATGCCTCAGGTGTTTGTTGCCATTTTCACTCCAAATTTTTAACATGTATTTTTTGTGACTCCCACCTTAAGAACAGTGGCAATATCAGTTTGTTAGCCGAAAGCTGATTTTGCACAGCGACTACACCATTTGGCACCACAGGTGTGAAAACACATTTCAAACAGGATGTGAAAAATGATAGCTGTACTGTTCATGGGGAGGTGCAAAAAATGACAATGTTGAAAATCTGCAATGAAAATATTAAAAAAACTGGTGAAGTCATGAGCGTGTGTAGAAACTGTGCAATGCACACCTGTAATGCAATTAGTTTGGGGATTTTTTACAGCAGATTGTCAGCACAGGCATTTTGGAACCTCCATTCATGAAGAGTGTCACTGTGATTTTCTTACTCTGTCCCGAACAGTGATTTCCCACAGCAACCATGCATTTCTGCGCTGGAAGTGCGAAAACACATTTCAGCCATGGTGTGAAAAATGACAGCTGTACTGTTCATAAGGAAGTGTGGAAAAATGCCAGTGGTGAAAATCTGGACTGAAAATATTAGAAATCCATGTACTTACGAGGGTGCGCTGAAACTTACGTAGAAACATAGACTTTGATGGCAGATAAGGACCACTTGGCCCACCCAGTCTGCCCATTTCCCTTCCTATTGGATAAGCTGCAGATTCTAGTTAACCAACAGCCCACTTCCTGCAACCCCCCACTACAATTGTCTTCTGTCTGTCCCATGCATGTTTGAATTCCCCCACTGTTTTAGACCCAACAACCTCCCCAGAAAGGCGATTCCATGCATCCACAACTCTCTCCGTGAAAAAAAATGTCCTCACATTACCTCTGAGCCTTCCCCCCTCTATTTTTAAATTTTGCCCTCTGGTTCTTACACATCTCTTTTTCTGAAAGATGCTACCCTCCTGGACTTTGTTGATTCCCTTGAGGTACCTAAAAGTTTCTATCATGTCCCCCCTGCCCCTCCTTTCATCAAGGGTATACATATTAAGCTCTCTCAGTCTCTCTTCATATGGTTTCTGGTGCAGACCCTGCACCATTTTAGTTGCCCTCCTCTGGACTGCTTCCATCCTGCCTATGTCCTTGCGTAGATGGGGTCTCCAAACTGCACACAGTATTCCAGATGGAGTCTCACCAACTGTCTGTACATAGGGATAACCACTTCCCTTTTTCTACTTGTGATGCCCCTTCCTATGCATCCCAGTATTCCCCTGGCTCTCCTTACTGACTTCTCACATTGCTTACCCACCTTTAGGTCATCTGATATGGTCGCTCATAACACAGTCATTTTATGGTCGTTTTTCACCAAATTTTTAACATAGCCATTTTAACACCTCTGCTCATGAACAGTGTCACTGTGATTTTCTTACTCTGTCCCTAACATTGATTTCGCACACCGACTGCGCCATTGCGCGCTACATGCGCAGAAACATGTTTTGAGCAAGCTGTGAAAAATGACAGCTGTACTGCTCATAAGGAGGTGTGGTAAAATGGCAAAGCTGAAAATCTGGAGTGAAAATATTGAAAATTCGTGAATTTACCAGCATGTGTAGGAACAGTTCAACGCATGCTGGTAAGACAGTCATTTTTGGGAATTATTCCCCCAAATTTTTAACATAGCCATTTTAGCACCTCTGCTCACTAACAGTGTCACTGTGATTTTCTTAATCTGTTCCAAACATTGATTTCGCACACCGACTGTGCCATTGTACGTTACATGTGTGGAAACACATTTTGGGTGAGATGTGAAAAATGACATCTGTACTGCTCATCAGGAGGTGTGGTAAAATGGCAATGTTGAAAATCTGGAGTGAAAATATTGAAAATTCGCAAGCTTACAAGCATGCGTAGGAACAGCTCAACGCATGCTCATAAAACAGTCATTTTTGGGAATTTTGTCACCAAATTTTCAACATAGGGTTTTGGGCCTACCTCATGAACTGTGAACATTGTCATTTCATAAATTGGTCCCGAAAGGTGGTTCCATGCAGTGACCACAAAAATCACCTTTCGGGGCCGATTAACAAAATGACAGTGACAGAATTCGTGAAGTGGGGTCCCAAAAACCCCATGTTGAAAATTTGGCAAAAAATTTACCAAAAATACCTGAGATATGCATTAAAGTTGAAAAAACCCTATTTATTCCATTATACAGCTTACTGGCATTTCTTCAGTTCACGGTTGGCTTTGAAGAGTGCAGATGTGTTCCCGGTCCACCGAAGATTGTCACTCAGACTCGGAGGTAAGAATGGGGTGAGTGGGGGTGTGGGAGGCAGGGTGTCTGAAAGGTGGGTGCAGGTGGGGGGACGGGGTCAGGACAGTCAGTGAGGGAACGTTTTTTCTTGCAGGTTTTTTTTTTCCTTGACAACGTGGGACTTGTGCCACACTGGGGTGGGCTCCCAGTGTGGCAGCTGGAAAGCTGTTTGGGGGGCAGTGGAGCCAATGGGGGATTGGGTACCCCATCGACCATACGGACTATTGCCACACTGGGGTGGGCTCCAAGCATGGCACCTGGAACTCTGTTGGGGAGTGCAGCAGAGCCGATGAGTTAGGCACCCCCATGGCCATACAGTGTGTCTTGAAGTACATGAGCACTTAACATGCATGTGTGTGTGTGGTGAGGCGCATGAGCATGCACTATCTTATTACTGCTCACTGAAGCGGAGCTCTTCCTTTCAGCTGCACGGCACTGCATTTTTAACTGCTGTCATAGACAGCTGCAGCATTCATTGGTGAGCTATGGCCATGACTGCAAACACATTGATTGAACTGGAAGACAGGGTGCCACACCTATGAAAACTAGGATGATGGCACTATGTTTCTTGCACATACGTACAAGCAAACATAAAAATGCATGACAATAATGTCATGGATATAAAGTGGTGCTATGTGGAATTGTGAAATTTTGAGAATTCTGCAGAATTCCACCTGAAGCAAAATATAGAGGATGTTGTTTGTGCAATCATACACAACAAGGCTATTTTCTGGTCGAGAGGTTTCTGTGGTAACAATGGACCTAGAGAATGCAGCTCAAGAGGTCTCGTTATCATAGAAATGTCAAGATCAGAAAATAGCCTTGTATGTGCATGATTGCTCATACCCAATCTTTTATAGTGTATAGGCAACCACTACACTGATTCTATGTCCCCAAAATGGCCCTCTGTGACTTATTGTGGCGTGGTTCTTTCCAGTGCTGGTCACATCCTCACCAGCTCTCACTGCCATGGCCACTTCATTGTGCATGCAAGCAGATGTTCTAAGTTGCTGTGCTACAGTCATGGCTTTGCCAGTGCAACACAACAACAATTTGACTTCACTGCTTCAGCACAACAAGCCAGTTCTAGTAACCAAATTTCATGTATAACAACATTCTGTGCATCTGTCGCCACCTAGTATGATACCTAGTATTCTCCCATAGGCTATATGACTTTTCCACTGTAAAATTCATGGATAAAGAGGGTTGCCCTCTTAAAGGGCAGGCCCCATTGTCCACAGGTCCATGACAAGGTATGGTGTGAGGCTGAGGCAGGAGAAGGAAGGGGAAGGGGGAAGGAGAGGGACTTGGTGAGGTCATGAAAGGTGAGGAGTCATTATGTCAGCACTGGAGTCAGGTCAGAAGCAAAGATTGGTGGAGAGAAAGAGAGAGAGAGAGGGGATGAGCAACAGGGTCCTTAAGGGCAGACACAAGCCCAGGGAGCTCACGATTTTGCTCTGAGAGAATTTTCTCTGAGAAGCACATCATTTTGGCAATTATTCTGAGTTTCTTGCTTTTATTTTGAGCCAGTGGGCTGCTTATAGTTAGGTATTTGGAGTTAACTAAACAACGATTTTGAAAGTTTTGAGGAGTACTGGGATAAGTAGTAAGTTTACAGGTATTTTCTGAAAGAGAGGCATTGCAGACTATGCAGAGTGACCAGCTACAAGTGAGTATTTAAGGAGATGCGGTCTGCAGGTAAGTTTAAAAAAAAAATGAAAAGCAGAATGTATGCAGTAGCAGAGATTTGTGGTGCCTGGGTGGGAGGTAGTTTTGAGTGCAGCAGAGTAACATTTGAGCAGTGGGAAGGTTATGGGGCCAAGACGGCCGAGGGCATGGTTGTTGCACACCAGTGGGCTGCGAGATGGAACAGATGTGCAAGGGAGAGGGTAGTGCTAGGCAGTATGTGGCAAAGAAATGTGTTATCATTCACTGGAGAAGCCAGTGCTTTGTCCATGCCATTGGTGGTGCCTTGTGGTAGAGGGGCTGTAAAGGGAGCAGGAGTCAGCATGCCTGGGTGACCTCTTCTGAGGTGCTATGCAATTCCAGATGCAGAAAGACAGAGGGGAGACCTGGGCAGGCTGTTGCAGAGCCATGGGACAGAAATAAAAAGCAAATGAGGGCAATTTTTGGAAATTTGGGGCCAAGGGAAAAAAGGTGCAAATTGGAGGTTGGGACCTGCAGCAGTGGCATCTGTCATCATCACCACATGGGCAAAAAGAGGGGTCCCCAGTTTATGAGCCACAGAATGAAAAGAAGGGAGGAATGGATTAACAAATGGGCAAGGAGCAAGAAAAAGAAAGAATTTTGTGGCAGGAGGCCAAGTGACTGTGGGGGCTGAGGACAGATCTAATGGGAAATGGATAGGAGGGCTGTGTGGCGGTGGCGCCTGATGTCATTGCCACTCATTTTTTTCCTTGGGGAGCCCAGACCATGGAGTGTGGCCACAGAGATATAGGCCACACACAGAACAGAAAGCCTCACAAGGGTTCTGGGCCCTGCATAAATACTGCATGTAATAGAAAAGGAGCCTTTTTAAGAAATAACAAGAAGGGTGCTTACAGGAGAAATAAAGCCTAAACCATGGGCGTGTCCACAGGGATACAAGCTGTGCTGGCAACAGGAAGCATTGCATGGGTTTGTGATGCACAAATACCGCACGTAATAAAAGGGGCTTTTTAAGAAATAGCAATAGGGCCCCTTAAAGAGAAAATAAATAGAAGCAAACAAAAAAAAGAGGGTAGATTAGGGAGGGCATTTGCATTTAAATGACATGGGACTCAACACCGGTAGCGTGAGGCTACAGGGGGCCCCTAGGCCATGTACAGTGTAGTTTAGTGGTGAGCTACTGGCCAGTTTTTTCTTTAAGAAAAAAAAAACAGTAAATAAAGAAGAAGGGGGACTTTGTTTAGGAAACAAGACTTTTGACCCTGCATAACCTCAGCACTGGACAGTATCTGCAAAAAAGGCAGCACAGGGTCCCAGGCCAGGCAATGAGGGGATACAAGTGGGCCACATGGGGTGTCACCCCCCCAGAAGGTATACCAGGCCATTATTCAGAGAGAGCGGAGCAGAGTAGGGAAACACACACATGTGCACAGTTGCCACAGGGGGATGCCCTGGTGGGAGGTGGGAGGGGGACTTGTAGCGGCAGGGCCAAGAAAGCCCCCTGATGTGAGAGGGTGATGCCAGTAGAGACAGGTTGATGTAATATTTACTATTGTGTATTTACACATCTACAAAACAGCTGTGGCCCCCAGGAAGAGCAAGCCCACCAAGGAAGAGTGTTACACTGCGGTGATGGAAATGGTGTCCAAGGCGAACCTACTGCTGGAGGTTGCAGATCCTCCCAGCTTGATCAGGGTAAGAAGTGAAAAGGTGACAAGCAGCAAGGAGGGAAGAATGATAAAAGGGCACAAAGGGCACCAGCTGAACCAAGGCATCCAGACCCCACACTGGAGCCGGTTGGCCCAGTACCTCCTCCTGCTCCGGTGCCCACCCCAGCACCAGCCCCAGATCCTGCTCCAATGCCCGAGCCTGATAGGCCAGTGGATACCCTGCCAGTGCAGGTCAGCACCTAGTAAACTCCACCTGTGGGTTCCAGCCCCCAGCCCAGTTCACAAACAGGTAATAATGAGATCACATTGGAAAGCCATGTGAAAGAATATGTGGAACAAATGCTAAAAGCTGTGGGGGATAGTGGCTTAGATCAATTGGAAAAGGCACTGGGGGAGCTAAGAAACAAAGAGAAGGGGGTGGGTGTGGGCTCAGAAGGGGGGATGTGGGTTAAGGAATTCAGGGCTGAGATTGGGGTGACCAGTGTAAGGATTGGGGACCAGGTACCCATAGCCACCAAAGAGAAAATTTGGAGGGGCAAGTTTGTGGACATCTTTGCCCTGGCCAATGTAGACAACATGGATAAGTATGAAGAAATGGAGAGCTTTGAGAAAAAAGACATGGTTGCAGCCATTGTGCTTTTAAGTAAAGGGCAAGCTGAGAAGTCTATGAAGGGTAAAATGTATGACAATTGGTCTATAGGTTATACATATTGTACGGCCATAGTGATTGAAAAGAAGCTGGAACTGGCTACCCCCCTGTTGATATATTCGCTAATTATAAAGAATGCATATATTAAAGGAAGGTATAGTTGGCTGAAATATGACGAGAAGTTCAGAAAGAGAATGGCACGTTTTGGGGACTTAAAATGGGATGCCTGACAGATTGCTTTATGGTTAGAGATATGTAGAAGGTCCACCAGGACTGAAGGGGAATGGGATAAAAAGGGCTGGGTGGTGGCAAAATGCCATTGGGATTACAACAGGGCATTTTTCTCCTGGCCGAATTGCCAGTTCCAGCATGCCTGTTCCAGGTGTGGGGGCAGCCATCCAGCCTCCAGGTGCAAGAATAGCTGGAAAAAGGTGGGTATAGCCAGGACAACTCTTACAATCAGTCTTTTAGGGGTAACCACGTTGGGTTCTGAGGCCAGCAGTGGGGGAGGGGACCTGGGGCAGGGGGGCAGAGGAGGGGAGGAGGGTCAACACCACTACAACAGACAGCAGAATAATTAAGGATGGTGGGACAGGGGCTTTCCACCTGGCACACACCCCCATTAAGGCAGAGTTGATGCAGGAATGGTTGAAGACGTACCCAGACAAAGAAGCAGTTGCTCCACTCTTGACAGGTTTCCAGGATGGTTTCAGCTTGTAGTTTAAAGGGCCCCAAAAGGAGACAAAAGCAAAGAACATGAAGTTGGTTCAGTGCACCCTTTCAGCTCGACACGCCGACAACGAAACACGAAAAACAACCATTACGGCGACAGTTGCTGTAATGGTCCATATTTTGTGTTTAGCTTTCCCCCAGTGTTCCACCCCCTCCCAGTACAATTCTGACCTGGAGTCGATAATCTAAAATACTGGAGGGTGCGGGAGGCACAGCCCTTCACAGAAAACACTTGTGATTCCGACGGCACAATACAGGTATCGGTATTGTGCCATCACTGTGCGGGAGGTTGGCATTTTCACTGTCAACATCCCTTGGTGCTTCCAAGTCAGTTAAGGGGAGGGAACAGTTGCTGGAGCAAAAAATCCAGAAAGAAATGGCAGCTGGCAGGGTGGAGGGCCCATTTGGACACTCCCAGCTGGCACATCTAAGGATATCCTCCCTGGGATTGGTTCCGAAAAAATAGCCGGGGTAATTTCGGGTGATACATCACCTGTCCTACCCAGACAGGGATTCAGTTAATGATCACATCAGTGAGGAGGACAGCAAGGTGATGTATGCTACATTAGAAGAAGCAGTTAGGCGAATCAGGGCAATACAAGGGGCATGGCTGGCAAAGATGGACATAGAAGTGGCTTTTCACCTGCTGCCGGTCCGGCCAGAAGACTGGGACTTACTGGGTTTCCAGATAGGTGAGGACTACTAATTCAACAAAGCGATGTCCATAGGCTGCTCCATTGCTTGTGTGACATTTGAACTGTTCAGTACCTGGTTACAATGGGCATTTCAAGAAAAATACGGGCATCTGGCAGTGGTCCATTATTTGGATGACTTCCTATTAATAGGGTAGGGTGACAACAGACAGAAAGGAAGTCATGTGAGTTTGAGACCATGTGCCATGACCTAGGGATGCCTTTGTCCCCGGAGAAAACAGAAGGGCCTAGCCAGACCATTGAGTTTCTAGGAATTGAAATTGACGCAGTGAGGGAGTTATTTCACCTTCCCAAGGCAAAAGTGGGAAATTAATAGCATTACTGGGGACGGTTCAGACCTGGCAGAGGGTACAGCTCCAGCAAGTGCAGCAACTTATGAGCCATTTGAACTTTGCCTGTAGGACGATAGCACCAGGCCGCACATTTACACTGCGCTTCGCAAGGCAACGCAAGGGGTATCTAGGCCACACCATTGGGTGGACATTAGCAGAGAGACCAAGGAGGATCTGGAATTATGGGACACTTTCCTAAGCCACTACAATGGCAGAACATTTTGGCAGGATGAGTGGGTCTTTAACATGGACCTGCAGCTATACATGGATGTGGCAGGGACATAGGCATGGGAGCATATTTTGGGGGACAATGGTTTGCGAAGGCATGGCCCAGCAAATGGATCAGGGACGGCCTGACAAGAGATATCACCTTCTTAGAAATATTCCCAATCTGGGTAGCTACAGAAGTCTGGGGGGAAGGGTAAGGAATCAGAGGGTTACTTTTTGGATTGACAATAGGGTGGTGGTGGAAGTGCTAAACAGTCATGGGGCAATGTCAGTGAGGATCATGCAGGTCCTAAGACAGTTGGTCCTGCAGGGCCTCACGTTGAATGTGTCATTTAGGGCTAGACATATAGATGGTGTGCATAATGTGATAGCTGACTGCCTCTCCCGCCTGCAGATGGACAGGTTCCAGGCCATCACCCCAGGAGCAGAACCCAGAAAGATAGCAGTTCTGGATTGTGTATGGAGGATTGGATCGGGGGAGCTGAACATTTGTTTTGCAACTCCTGGTCCACCAGGACTCTAAAGGCAAATGAAGCCTCATGGAGGGCCTTTCAGGCATTCCAGGCACAATCTGGCTGCCAGGTAAGTAGGGCAGTGACAGGGAATCAAGTAACGCAGTTCATAGTGGCAGGTGGAAAAACAGGCTGGCACACACCACGATGGGGGTATACTTGGCAGCAAAAAGCCAGCTGTGCTTACTGAAGGGATGAGAGGACCCCACAAAGAGTAACCTCATTTGGCACACGTTGCAGGGATGGAGGAGGGAGGCCAGCAGGGCCCGGGGCAACAGGAAGTCACTGACAGAGGGCCTGCTAGAGTGGCTAGTGTGGGTCTTGCACCAGATGTGCAAATGTAGTAGCGAGGCAGTTCTGTTCCGGGCGTTGTTCTCAGCCATGTATAGTGGGGCATTCAGAGTCAGTGAGGTGGTAGGACATAGCAAGGTGGACAAGTCCACTGGTTTGCATTGGGAGGACATGGTATGGACAGGGGACGGGACTTCAATTATGGTAAGTCAATCCAAAATGAACCAGGCTGGCAGGGGAAACCGGGTAATATTGCGGCACCACAGGAACACCACCATCTGTCTGGTGGGAGCCCTGCATGCATACATGACTGGGTAGCCATGGGATGGGAATCCATTGATATTTTTACATGGAGACGGGTCCCCAGTGATGGGGGCTCAGGTGGTGGTGGTGTTAAAGAAGAGACTGAGTTTCTTGGGGGAAAACCAGACAGGATACTCATCCCATTCATTCCGGATTGGGGCAGCCTCCGAGATGGCAGCCAGGAGAGATGTACCAGGGGATTTTAAACAGAAAGGGAGATGATCTTCTGATTGTTTTTTGCAATTCACTTTACTTTTTTCCCCCTCAAGCCGCCTGCCGCCTTCTCATCCGTTCGTTCACGGTTCACCGGCTTCTGTCCCCAATCAGCCACCCGATGCCCGTGGCTTCCCCCATGGGGTGGGGCCCGTGACATGGGGGTAATGTCCGGACGTGGTTTTAGGTCGGGGTTGGCCTGGGGACATAGCCGGGCTGTGGCCGGGCTTCATTAATGGCGGCAGGCGCTCGGCTGTTTTCGGTTTTCTGTGAGGTGGGGCCCGCTCCTTGATGCCTCATCACCACCTGCCCGCCTCCCAGGAACACGTGGCGTGGATGCTTGGGCACACCCGGCCTCCCTAGGGGTCCCCAGTGCACCGATCACTGCCCACACCTTCCCCGGAGTAGGAGGCTGCCCTATGGGTGCTCGATCCCTCCCAGCAGCCTCGATGACCCGAGTCCGTTCCGAACCTGGGTCGCTGGCATCAGAAGCGGAAATCCCACCACTGCGCCAGCGGGCCGGTGATCTTCTGATTGTTATAAAAGATATGTTCACAACATGTTGCCCAAATACTAATGATGTCTTTTATTTCTTCCCAGTAGCAGTTGGAGCGCTGTGTGGAGGGGGGGTCAGGCCAAAAAGTAAGACAGATAGTAATGTGTATTTGTTCATAGTTTTCAGCAGTATGGACATGGAGACTGGAGGCTTGGATATGTGGCCACTCTTTCATCCATTAGGCAGAGAAGTGAGCATCCTGGAGGCCTGGGAGGAGGCAGCTGTATTTCAACATCAACAGCGGCAGGTTAAACTGGAGGGGTGTGAGAGGCATGAGGTGGGCACAGCTGCTTCCAGCACTCAGGGACTTAAGGAGGGAACACAGCCACCCAGACTTAATCATAATCCACCTGGGAGGCAACAACCTAGGAACCAGGCTGTGGTTGGACATCTTTCATCAGATAAAAAGGGAGGTCAAAAAAATTAAGGAATGGTGGCCAGAGGTGACCCTGGTCTGGTCGGACATGGTTCCATGGAGGGTATGGAGACATGCAGACAACCACAAAGCTGTGGACAGGGCTAGGAAGAGCATGAATGCCAGAGCAGGAAGGCTGTTTGAGAGCATGGATGGTATGGTGATGCATAGGGGAATAGAGGAAGAAAGGGATGAGTACTACTAGGGTGATGGGCTACACCTTTCCAGTCTTGGTTTGGCACAATTTAATGAAGAGATTGCCAACACACTAAGGCCCTGAGTGCAATGGAAGTTAGCTGGAGCAGGCCCCCTCCTCCCCTAGATTTTGGGGCAGTCCACTGTCCTTCGCAAGTGGGAGGTGAACTAGTGAAAAAATAGGGGAGGGGAGGAGAAGATGGGGGAAAGGGGTTGAGGGATAAAGAAATAAGATATCAGAAAAGAAGAGATAAAATCAGCAGAAAGTAAGGGGTCAGAGCGTACGCTAGTACCCCCTTTGAATGAAGGAGGATGAGAGAAGTCACACACCCATGATGTACATCTGGGGGGGAACAGAGGACAAGAAATAGAAAGAATAATATTGGAAAATGGACAAGAAATTCATTTTTTCATTTTATGTTGTTTAACCAGGTATAGCACACTAAGCTGAAAGCTTTTTTACAGGAGTGACCTGGGAGCACAAGTGACTTGCTCAGGGTCACACAGTATACAAGTGGAAGCTGTGGAATTTAAACCCAGGTCTGGTCTGCTGGATGTCACCAGATTTGCAGCTCAGAGCCTTAGTCCACTGCGCTATACTGCCGCCTCAAAATGGACAATAAATGGACAATAATTGATTATGTGATAAAATGAAGATGGAATGAAGGATGTTTGTAAAATGTTTAATCGGAGAGATATGTATAACAATAAGTGTAAACATAATGTGAACAAAGAAATAATAAGTAAATTGATTGCCAAAGGGAGCACTCACACATATATTTGTCTGTGTATTTATTGGTGGGGATCTGGGGACAATGCAGAATTTCATCAGTTGATGTGAATGTCAGGTTAATCTAGTACATTTGTTAAAATAAGTCATTACAACATATGTGAATTTTTTCACTCACTAATCACTATCTGTACCTGTATATTTTTTTGTGTAATGTCCTAATCTCCCTGCAAATAGACTGTATATCAATAGGCTCTACCTGGTTAACAAAGTCTAAATAAATAAGTAAACAAACAGACAGACAAACAAATACATGTGCAGCAATTAAACATTTTGGGAGTGAGGCACAAAGAGGCATGATGGTGTGAGAGGAAATGTGGATTGATTCCAGAATTGATTGATTTATTTTGTCTGTTTAGCAAAATTATACAAGTCAAAACATTTGATACACAGGATTTAAAAACAGAAAACATTCGTGAACATAAATAATCATGGCACACAATCTGAGTAATTGATATTCACAAGTATAAATTATCCAGGACATTTACAGATAGAGCTGACCAACAAGCCATACAGAATGCTGAGTAAATTGTGCTTGAAAGCAGGAATATGTAAGGGTAGAATATAATGAACTGAGAAGATTATTCCAGAAGCTAGGGCTGCAATGGAAATGGCCTACCAACCAAGAAACGTTGAGACATGAAGGTCAGAAGACCACATTTTTTGAGGACAAGATTTAGGCTTTAGTAACTCTGACAGATGAGAATGTTCAGATTCAAGCAAAGACTTAGCCATTGCACAGCTGAAATAATCATCCCAGTGGGCTTGAAGGGAGAACCAGCTCAGGTAGATCTATGCAGAATTTTCAAATTCTACATCTGCTAGCATTCCACGGAATTTTTGAAATTCTACCAAATTCTGCAGAATTCCATTGGAAGTGGAATTCCAAACTTCTGAAAGCAGAATGTTACTGCAGAATCATATTCCAGAGTTAATGTAAACTGTAGAGTCACTTTCTGCATTCATGAATGATATAATCCAGGGAATATCATTTCACAATTTACATAGAAATGCTTTTGGAATTCCATGGCATTAAAAAACAAATTTCACAAAGCATTGTGTTACGTTGTATCCACGACACTCCAGACATTACCTCATGGGTTCTCAACCCACCTGATAGGCTATTGATGCACATGTGACCCAAATTAAATTTCAGAGCATAGCCAGGTCCCAGGAGTCCCCATTCTCCAGTTTCAGCCTTGTATCTGAAGAGGCTACAAGCACTCCAGGAGTCCCTGTTACCTAATTATCCAAGGTAGGCCAGCTTGTTTCTCTATAAGATCAATAGCTCACCCAGCAATTTACTTAATTGGATTAGTGGTATAAACCTGTTATGCTGCCTGGCTTACAGTGGCCAAAGCAGCACTGAGATGATTTAAATGAGTTCATTTTTTCTGGCTTACAACTTAGCTGCAGTTCTGGGCTAATTTGGTTTCTTCTGTTAATTCTGTAGTGAATGAGCCAGAGTAGATGCTTAAAAAAATATTTCCAATTTAGCTTTGCTTGTATTGGGAGAGTTAAACTTGTCAGCTTTAAGCAGTTCATTTTTTCTTGAGACTGAAAGTTGTAAGGGAAACCTCTGGCCAGCTGCTGTTCTTTGTAGCGTTTAAAAGTTAAAAAAATTGTAGTTGGTACAGCTTCCTTGTTTATTACAAGGTGTATTTAGCATTTTGAAGTGCTCTGGGCATGTTCTTAGCCCATTTAGTAGATAACTTGATGAGTTTCAATCACAATGCTGTTTGCATGCCTCCGTTGGCATTTTAAAAAAATCCACGCTCCAGCTCTCGCTCTGTGACTGGCAGCCTCCCTTCCAAGCGGGGCCTCCCAGCATTTAGAGAACCCCCATGCGCTGGTGGCCTTCCTTCCAAGTGGGGCCTCCCAGCATTTAGAGAACCCCACGCTCTGGCGGCCTTCCTTCCAAGCGGGGCCTCCCAGCGCTTTAAGGAACTCCAAGTGCTGCCTTTGTCCTGCTCTGGCGGTTCCCCTACCAAGTGGGACCATCCAGGCATGGCACAGCACACAGTCTGGCAACTCTACTGCCTTGTGTGTGGCCCACTGAATGACTCCTTGGTATCCCCTTACTAGCGGATGCCAGGCTCTGTCATTACCCTGCCCCTGACTTCTTACCTATGCAGCGATCGCAGCCCCTAACTAAGCAGCTCCTTGGGGAGATGGTTCCTATTTTGCCTCCCTAATTATGGAGAAATACTCAGGGGAGCAGTATGGTGCAGTGAGCTAAGGTTATGAGCTGCAAACCTGGAGACCTGGGACAATTATACGACCAGCCCTCATCCCCCATCGCAGCTCCTACTTAGCAGCTGCCTTGTGATCAGGATCCCTGTGTTCTTCAGACCAGGGTCTAATGCAGAAGCGGTCACTACTACAGCCCATATAAGAGCAGCTGGTACGCAAAGGACACAATCCGCAAGAGAGCTTGGAGAAGCCAGATTTCTATACAGGCTCCAGTCGGCAGCGCTTCTCAGGCTCCATGTGGTTCCACTGCGACCATGTACCTGGGATGCCATTTTAGGGAGTTATTCTTGCCTCCTTTGCCACCATCTCGGGAGAGGCTCTCTCTATATATACAAGGAGGTTTTACAGATGCCATTTTGTGTCAGGAGCGGCCATTTTGAGCTACGCTCCTGAAGACTGGGAACAAGCAGCTGCTCCTTCATCAACAAACACGCCGGCTTGGCCAATCTAATGGCTTCTTTGTTAATACAGCTCCATGGTACGGAGTACTGTAACACACTGAAGGGATCAAGCCATTTACTGCTCGTGGCGGTTTTCTTCACTAGCCAAGCAAACCCTCAGCTTACTATTGTAACAACCAGCACTATCTTGTCTGGCTAGGTTTAACACAAGACACAATTAAGCCTTACTGTATATAATATTAAGAGCTTACCCAAAATAAAATAATTATGAAGAGGAGCAAACCAGTGGCCAACCCTTCACCGCTGACTTAGACAGGCAAGGGACTACAGCTTCAGGATGGATGAACCCAGGGACCCTCCTCATCCAGTCACAACAGGCAACGGTGACCATGATGGAGAGTCAGCAGAACTTCATGCTGAAAGTCATGGAAAAGCTTGAGTCTCTCACAAAGTCGAGAACACATCTCCTGCCACCCCTGGCCAACCCCAGGTCCTAGCACTCCCCTGCAACTGTGTGCTGATGAACAGCCAGCATCTTCTCCACCAGGGGAAGAGGATGCAGGTGGGGCACTGGACAACTGTGAAGATGTCGACTCAGGGGAGGAAGATATGGACACCATACCAGATACCCCCTCCCTAACTTCAAAACTTTGTACATTTGATTTGATTCCAGGCCTCATGAGGACCATTAAGTCAACCATGGGATTTGACATTGACACCCCAAAGCCTGAGTCCAAGCTCGATCCGATGATCCAGCAGAACCAAAAGACCAAGGACACATTCCCTAGCTGTCCTGCTATAGATGACATTTTCACAAAAAAGTGGGAAGCTTCAGAGCCGGGCTGTATGTCTGAGAAACGAAATCTAGATAGGATGTACCCGGTTCAAGAGGACAAGGTTCAATTGTGGTGCACAGCACCACCTATAGACCCTCAGATAGCAGCACTTAGCAAGAAAACAGTGCTGCCTTGTGGCATGATCTTACTGAAAGATCCTACCGACAAAAAAGTAGAGGAAATGCTGAAGAATCTGTTTCTCAGGCATGACAGCTAAGGCAGCAGTCTCAACAATCTATTCAGCAAGAGCGCAGATCCGCTGGTTGGAAGAACTGCTGGAGAAAGCAGATCCCGAATCCAGGAAGCAGAACTATTAGAGTGTACACTGCACACAGCAAAATACCTGGGGGACATGGCTGTGGACACATTAAAACTAGAAGCTAGATCTGCTGCATTAACAAACAGAGCCAGATGAGCACTATGGCTCAAAATATGGGACGCAGACAATGAATCAAAGATGCTGCTACAGAATTTGCCCTTCAAAGGGAACAACGTGCTCAGAGGAGGATTGAAGGAGTTCCTAAAGCAAAAAGAAGAGGACAAGGACCTCACAAAAGATAAAGAACCACATATTTACCCTCCGCACGATGCAGGTTTCGAGGGAACAACAGGTTCCAACACAACAGAAGGCAGAATTACACTAACAATTCCTTTTGAGGCAGAGGCTCCAGTCACAGTAACAATGGCTTCAGAGGCCCTTCAGAAGGTGCATACTCAGCATCACGAGATAGGCGATTTGGTGGCAGAGGCAGAGGAGGAAAGTCAAAACAGTACTGACTAGTCCACCAACTTGTCTCCAGCCCTGACCCCACAAGGGAATTACCCACCAGTGGGTCAGAGACTGATGGCTTTTCAGCAACAATGGCAACAGACCACATCGGACAGATGGGTTCTAGAAATCATTTCCCAAGGCTATGCAATTGAATTCTCAAGCATGCCATCAAGAGACAGATTGGTACTATCTCCCATTTCAAAAAAACGGGCAACGGCCCATTGGGTACAGGAGGTTCTCCGGGACCTGTTACCGAAAAATGCCATCAGACCGGTACCAGCAGATGAGGCTGGCACAGGGGTCTGCTTCATG
Organism: Neoceratodus forsteri; assembly: GCA_016271365.2. Classification (NCBI taxonomy): domain Eukaryota; kingdom Metazoa; phylum Chordata; order Ceratodontiformes; family Ceratodontidae; genus Neoceratodus; species Neoceratodus forsteri. Next base: position 17,787,128 of record JADMNL010000034.1, on the reverse strand, counting down.
TTCTTCATGGTCCCAAAGAAGAACGGAGACCTCGGACCGATCCTGGACTTAAAGTTCCTGAACAGGTTCGTGTCCACACCAAGGTTCTAAATGGAAACACTCTGATCCATCTTAAGAAACATACGGGTGGGGGACTACCTCACATCTGTAGACCTGAAGGATGCATACACTCACATCCCAATCAGGCCAAGTCACCAAAGTTTCCTATGATTTCACATACTGGGTCAGCATCTACAGTACCAGGCCCTGCCGTTTGGCCTCACATCAGCATAACGGGTGTTTACAAAGGTGTCGGTGGTTTCAGCAGCCCGTTTATGGGAACAGGGTGTGGATATCATTCCATACTTGGACGACTGGCTGATCATGGCACGCAACAGTGCCCAATCTCGCATAAACACGGACCTAGTCCTGATGACACTGGCCCAACATGGCTGGATAGTCAATCACAAGAAGCTCACTGTACCCAGCACAGTTCATAGAACACCTGGGTGCAGAAATAGACATGGCCGAGGGGTTGGCAAGACCATCAACACAACGCATCGACTCGGTAATGTTGATGGTACGGAGCTTAAGGTCATCAGCGAAGCCCACACTGGGCCAAGCAGCCCAAGTTCTCAGCATAATGGCATCCTGCTTGGACCTAGTACCGTGGGCAAGATGGAACATGCGCCCGCTACAATACTGTATACTGCAACAGTGCTCCCCATCAGAAGACAACCTCAAACAGAGGATCCAGCTACCATGGATGGTAAGAGATTCACTGAAATGGTGGACACACCTTCCAAACCTACAGAGAGGGTGCCCCCTACAACTATCCTAAGAGGTAACATTGGAGACCGATGCCAGCCTCATAGGTTGGGGAGCGTGCTTACACCAGTCCACCACACAAGGCAAGTGGACAGCAGAGGAAGCCTGACTATCCATCAACATTCTAGACATTAGGGCAGTGTTCAATGCTCTGAGAGCATTCAGGAATGATATCGTAGGTCGGACAGTGCTGGTGAAGTCTGACAATCAGGTCACAGTAGCATATATAGCAAAGCAAGGTGGCACATGCAGCAGAGCCATGCTCAGAGAGGCCACCAAGGTATTGAACTGGGCACAATCTAACCTGTCTCATCTCCATGCCGTTCACCTGGCAGGGAAGTTGAATGTCAGAACGGACTGGTTAAGCAGACAACGGGTACATCCCGGAGAATGGCAGCTGCACCCAGAACTTTTCACCATGATACAAAAGAGGTGGGGCCATATCCTGATGGACCTCATGGCATCCAAGACAAACACAGAGGTGAAGGCTTATTTCTCCAGATACAAGGAGAAACAGACAATGGCAACAGATGCCCTGTCACAAGTCTGGGATCGGGAACACTCATACATATTCCCTCCCATCCCACTGATTCCACAAGTACTAGCGAAGATCAGGCAGTCCCGGCTACAGATCATTCTTATCGCACTGTATTGGCCAAGGAGACCATGGTTCACAGCGGTGATATCCGTGGCACTGGACAGTTGGACCCTTCCATATCAGAGGGACATGTTACGACAGGGGCCATTACTCCATCCAGTGCCCCACTCCCTGAAGCTGTCGGCCTGGCTCCTGAGAGGCAGAGACTGCTAATGGCTGGGTATCATGAGTCGGTCATATCAGCTATGCTACAATCCAGGAAGCAGTCTATCACATCTACTTATAACAGACAGTGGAACATTTTCACCAAATGGTGCAAGTCATTACACCTCGACCTGATGCGAATAGATATGTCAGTGATCCTGCTTTATCTACAGCATGGGTTAGATAAGGGATTATCCACCTCCTCCCTGTGAGTGCAACTATCAGCCATAGGGGCAGCTATGGGAAGAATTGGTCTCTCCCCACCTGGTGCGCATCCTGATGCCATCAGATTCCTCAGAGCGGCACAACAGATTCGACCGCTCATTCGATCACCAGCAGTCACTTGGGATTTAACCATGGTGCTTGATGCTCTAGGGAAGGATCCTTTCGAGCCCAACCAAACTATACCTCTATACTGGTTAGGTTTAAAAACCTGCTTCATGGTGGCTGTCTGCTCTGGTCATAGGATCAGTGAGTTAGGAGCTCTATCGTGCAAAGTGCCCTACACTATATTCATGGCACAAGGGGTCGTTATGAAGACTGTGTCGGCATTCCTGCCAATGATTATGTCTGCATTCCATAAGGAACAGGCACTAGATTTGCTGATGTTTCACACACAGACAGGACAAGGGGGAACAGGTACTCATCACCCACTAGATGTGGGTAGTACAGTAGCACTGTGTATCATGAGGACAAGAGCCATACGTAGGTCCAAGAGACTGTTTGTCATTGTGCAAGGCCACAAGCAAGGGTTGGCTGCTTCAAAGACCACCATCGCTAGCTGGATAAAAAGGTCAATTCAGGAGGCCTACAAGACAAATGGTCTCACTCCCCCATAAGGAATAAAGGCCCACTCAACAATAGCTACCTCCTGGGCAGAAAGAGCTAGTGTATAAACAGAGGACATTTGCAGGGCCGCAACCTGGACTTCTGTACATACATTCACCAGGCATTACAGACTTGAGTCCCTGTACAAGCAAAGAACTGATTTAGCCACAAGAGTTTTAGCTTCAGCGTGCTCCAAGGACATGTCTATCTGATTGCCCTGGCCTGCCCTAAGGGTTTATTTTTTACACTGCTTATTAGAAGTAATGCATGAGGTAATGTCTGGAGTGTCAAGGATACAACATAACACAATGGGTGTTTACTCACCTGGTAAAGGTGATTGTGTTAGTTGTATCCATGACAATCCACGACCCACTTACCAGGGGGACTACAGCACAGTCTCGCTGAGCCACCTCAGTGGCTACAAATTGATATAAAGAATAGGAATGGATGGTATTGCATTCTAATGTCCCATATTCCTTAGTCGGAGCCCTTACGGACCGAATTAGAATTGTAATGAATAGGAAATAAATATAAAATTCTGATGAATCCATACTCAGTGTTTTTTCCTTACATTTTTTATTTGAACAACAATGGGAGTCACAACTGTTAGGGTTTGTTTGTTTAGGGCATTTACATTTCAGCTGTAGAAGAATTGAAACTGGAGAATGGGGAGTCCTGGGACCTGGCTATGCTCTGAAATTTGATCTGGGTCACATGTGCATCACTAGCCTATCAGGTGGGTTGAGAACCCATGAGGTAATGCCTGGAGTGTCAGGGATACAACTAACACAATCACCTTTACCAGGTGAGTAAACACCCATTTCAGAAGTGGAATTGCCATTCCATACAAATTATGCTGCTGAAGTTCTGTAGTCCTTCCGGGGCATACTGTGCTATATAGCTCAGCCATGCTGTGAGTGGCTGAGCTATTACACAGTTTAAACCTTTGTGCACATTTGGGCATTCCATACTTAGGCAGGCTTTGTAACTTTTAAGGGAACCTCTGAGTTCTGCTAATTTTATGTTGTAGTACTGCATTTGGAGCCCTGCTATATCGAAACAGGAAGCAGAAAGAGGACACTGTAGTCCTTTGGAGAGAGCATTGGATTACAACTAGGTGCTAGTGCTTTACTTTTAAATCGGTATCCTATATCCTACGCCTAGGTCACACATGAGTAGCAAACGCATAGAGAGGGGATAAAAAACCAAGTGTTTTAATATAATATTTACATTGCCAGCATTATGAGTGCCTCTGACCCCAAAATAGTCCTTCCAAGGCATACTGCACTATATAGCTCGGCCACGCTGCAAGTGGGGTGAGTGTGAGTGGGGTGCGCGGTTAGCGTGCACAGAGACGCATGCAGAGACATGCGCGTTCTGGCGCGTGTCAGCTGTAGACAGCTGATAACCAGAGAATAAACTGCATAAGCATGAGTACGATTTACAAACATGTTGAGTTGTGATCAGTGTGGGTTGTTTATGATGGGGGAGGAAGCTGTAAACTATGTATGCAGCCACTGCATTGAAATACATCAACTCAAGGAAGAGATTGTGTCCCTAAAAAAAGATTACAGGTGCAGCTCGAGATTTCCTCACTTGAGCAATATATTGACTCTATGGTGGGAGATATCAGGGAAGAGAATAAATCTGAAACTGGGGACCAGATTGTTGATGTAACTCTAAATGGGTAAATGGTAAATGAAAGGGATTGGTCAATAGTTACTGGTAAACAAACATTAAACAGGGGTAGAAGGAACATTGGTGGAGTGTCTAACATTTTAACCACTAATAGATACCAGGCCCTAGTTCTAGAGGAGGAAGTTGTGGTAACTCAGACAACAGACCAGGAACCTGACTTTAGCCCATTAAGTAATGTTTGCACAAGCACACAAAACAATAACCAGGGGCAGTCAAATGTAACCAGTGTTCGAAGTCAAAATAAGAACTTGCTATTCATTGGGGATTCCATGTTGCGAAATACAGGTGGTATTTTGTGTAAGCATCATAATGCATGTACAGTGTACTTCCTGGGGTTAGCATTGGTAATATAATAAATCTTCTCCCAGGCCTACTTGATAACACTAATACACCAACCACTGTTTTACATGTGGGGGTAAATGACATAGGAAAAAGACAGATAACAGATATACAGAGGGATTTTGAAGAAGTAGGTGTAGCATTAAAAAACAGGGGATGTGAAGTTTGGATTTCTGGGATTTTACCAGTTCCTAGAGCAAGCAACAAAATCAACCAGGAAATTTGTAGATTAAATGGCTGGTTTAAAAGATGGACTGCAAGAGAAGATTATTTCTACACTGATCATTGGCAGAAATTCCAGAGTGAACACCTATTTGCAAGGGATGGTTTGCATCTTAACAAAATGGGTAAATGTGTACTGGCCCAACATTTAAAAGACACCATATACCATCATTTAAACTCCACAAGAGGGGGGGTACGCGGGGGTACCAAACCCAGACAAACTAGGTACAGGGTGGAACTTAATGTCCATAAATGCTCGAAGCTTAAATAATAAGTTTGATAAGCTACAAGTATTACTAACTAGTCAGGATATTCATGTTTGTGTTATAGTAGAGACATGGTGGCAGCCTGAGGATACATGGGATAAACAAATCCAAGGGTATACACTCTTTAATAAAGATCAATTCCTAACTAAGGGGGGGGGGTGGCGTGGCTGTGTATATTAAGGACACAATTGTTATAGAGCAAGTTGATATAACTAGCTGGCCAGATTTGGAAGCCCTCTGGGTTAAGATTAGCCCCCCAAATTAGCCAAAATAAATTTTGGGGTTTTATATTGGCCACCGTCCACCAAGCTAAAATAATACGAGGATGTCTTAAGCTTTCATTAAACAGCTGTGCCTATTTGGGAATGTTATTCTGGTGGGGGATTTTAACCTTCCAGGTATAAATTGGGACATAATAAAAGCACATTCGGGTACAGAATTAAGATATCTGGAAATATTCAGCCTTGTTGGTATGGACCAATTTGTTGCTTCTAGCACTAGGGGTCACCATATTCTGGATCTGGTGTTAAGTGATTTGGGCAAGAACTTTATTGACTGTAATGTAAACCCCCACTTGGGTCCAGTGACCACTCTGTTATTACTTTTCAGTATGTAGAAGCATTTGGGAAATGCACAGGTACAATGGTACCCCAAAGGTACAATAGTGCAGATTTTGAATCTACGAGACATGTACTAGAAGTTTGGGATTGGAAATCCAATTTTGGTTCATAACCAGTTGCTGAAATATGGGGCAAATTTACTTATAAACTAACCAATTTGGTTCAAAGGTATGTGCCCTTCACTAATAAATATAGTGGGGCAAACAAGAATGTCCCTCCACCGTGGTTGACTCCATTAGTTAAAACATTAATTAAAGAGAAACACAGATGCTACCATCATGCTAAAATGGTCAATACTGAGGATACTGGGCGACATATAAAAAAAGTCAAAAGCTGGCAAAAGAGGTAGCTTTACAGCAAAAATAAATTATGAGTATACTCTAGCTGCTAAAGTACAAGACAATTATAAATCCTTTTATACTTATATAAATAGTAAAAAAGGGAAAAGCACATCTGTGGGACCCCTTAAAACCAGTAGTGGGGAGAATATAACTGATAATGTTACATTAGCTGAGGAATTTAATAACTATTTCTCCACAGTTTTTAATGTAAGTCCACATCCTGGCCAGGATGTCACTGCCTCAATACAGCCAAATTTCAGCTATAAAATAGATAGAGCCAATGTACTCACAAGACTTAAGCAAGTCAAACAAAACAAGGCTCAGGGACCAGATAGAATCCATCCAAGGATGATAAAGGGATGGGTGGAGGTCCTCATAGATCCTGTGATGTACTTGTTCCAAAAATCTGTAGAAACCGAGAAGGTCCCTGATGTCTGGCGCCAAGCAGTGGTAATACCTATACATAAGAAAGGATCACGACAAGTGGTGTCCAGCTATAGGCCTATAAGCCTGACCTCTGTGTTGGGAAAAATATTGGAAGGTATAATAAAGGATTTTATCACAGACTTCCTTGACAATTTAGATAAGGAAGATAGATCTCAGCATGTGTTTAGAAAAGGGAGATCATGCCAAACAAATTTACTGGAATTCTACAATAAGGTCAGCAAGTCTATCGATAGGGGTATCCCAGTTGATGTCATCTATCTGGACTTTGCAAAGGCCTATGACAAGGTCCCTCATGAGGAGCTTGTTAAAGTTATTTACAGTTGGAATTCCCAAATTGGACTGCACTATGGATTAGGACATGGCTGGCTAATAGAAGTCAGATGGTATGTGTGAGGGGTGAATTCTCTGGCCAATCCTGTGTGACTAGCGCTGTCCCTCAGGGATCTGTGTTGGGGCCCTGCCTTTTTAATCTTTATATATCAACAATGCAGGATGACCAAGGGGTTTAGTTATCAAAATTTGCTGATGACACCAGGTTAGGGGGTTCAATAGATAGTATAGTAGAACACAATATTTTGCAATCTGCCCTAAATAAACTGGAAATTTGGGCCTCCCAAAAACAATCTGTATTTAATATAGATAAATGCTCTGTTATGCATTTTGGAAATACTAATAAACTATTTAAATACAATTTGGGAGGTATAGTATTAAAGGTCTCACTAGAAGAGAGATATCTGGGGATTAACATCAACAGCAACCTGGATTTCAGTACACAGTGTAATGATATCATGAAAAAAACTAGTGGTATTGTACATTGTATTAAAAGACATATCAACCGTAAAGAAAGGGAAGTTGTAATCCCATTGTATACTGCACTTGTGAGGCCCCATATGGAGTATTGCGTGCAATTTTGGGCACCCTATAAAAGACAGGATGTGGGAGCATTGGAGAGAGTCCAGAGGAGGGTCACAAAAACTGTTAGATGATTGGAGGGACAGTCCTATGAGCAGAGGTTGAGTTCATTGGGGTTATATTCACTGGAGTATAGAAGGATGAGGGGGACATGTGTTTGATCTTTAAGGCTCATACAGACTCTTTTCTTTGGGACAGTATGGGATTGGAGCACAGGGATCATAGACATAATACAAGAGCACACAGCCATCAATTGATCAAAGAAAGAACAAATACAAATAAAAGGAGATACTGGATTAATAACAGGGTAACACAAATATGGAATGCATTGCCCTGTGAGGTGGTTGAAAGTAAAACTATATCTGAATTTAAATTGAAGTTCGATAAATATTGTATCAATAAAGGAATTAAAGGTTACTCGTAGGTTCTAAGTGGCAAGCTCATGGACTTCGGTCTTAAATTGCTCTGTAATATCAATGAAATCAATTCCACAGCTATAAGCCCAGGCCAAGATACAAAAAAAACCCAACAGTGAATAGTCTAAAAAATGACCAGCAATGTAAAACAACAAATATAGTTGTAAACTGTGTTCAGATGTGGTATGTCTTTAGAAGCAGCATAAAAATAAATAGGATGGTCCAGAATCTAAAAGTGAATGTAGAATACACTTACTGTTCTAATGGCCATGCAAATGTCTGGAGTTATGAAATGTTTCAGTCTGTGTGCAATACCCACTTTCTGGTGTATACTTTTACATGTACAGTGAACAAAATATGATCAGAGAAGGTCAGAGAGGGTTAAAAAATACCAAGGTATTAAAAGCTGGTGACTTGCTTCTGAGGAATACCAGCAGTCAAGCAATTAGAAGAGGTAATCCTTAGTGTTTAAATTGCTCAGTCAGGGCTTGAGGCCAAATAGCACAGATTTCTTTCTTTTTCTCCTTTTCTTTCCTTTTTTTTCTTGTTGCATTTACCAATAGTCTGTTGTTCAGAAGCCATTTGTGAACCAAAGAAAAAACATTTCTCAACATAAGAGAGATATCTGATAGAGACCTGGAGCTATGGTAAATAAGTTATCAGCTTATAATGGAGTGCAATGGTGTTAACATGACACTGGAAGGGAATAAAGAAAATAAAAGAAATAATAAAAAAAAATGATTGATTGCACTAACTGCATGTCACTGAAGTACAGTGATGCATGAAGTTCAGCATGCTGCAGACACAGTGAGTGTTGAAACTGCCTGATGGACTTAACAGAATATTTCACAGCAAACATTCTCAAGGTTGCTGGCTGGTCAGTAAGATCGAGTATACTGTATTAAAGGAAGCAACCAAAGGATTAATAATTATATTAAGTTATTTTCTTTAACTGGCAGATGTCACACTCAACCATTTGCTTTCCTTCCTTTCTTGTTTTTTCACTGAACTTCCTGGCATGTCCACAACATTATATTTACTATTATTGGCATAATTATGTTGCAAACTAACAACTAATACACAGAATAATACCAACATTGTATAAATCTAAACATTTTAACTACCTTTATCTGTTTCCAGTAACTGACTACTTAGCATTTATGCCAAATGCCTTGGCTTCTTTTCATTATTATCTACAGTATAATTCACATTAAACTGTCATGCCAATATGATGGCATAACATTGCTTTTATAAAGTTGGCGATGATTGGCAACTCACATGGTGCAGGTTTGCAACACATAGGCAGCTCAAGAGCAACTTTTATAAAGCATTTTTATAACACATCTGTGATACATCTGCAGTTCTGTTACACTGCAATGCAAAGTTGGGTTGTAACTCTTAGGTAACAGTTTTTATAAGGTTTTGTGCTTGATCCTGAAGCACTTATACAACTCACTGAGAAATGCAAATGCAACTCACTGGTGTGACAATTTATTGAAAATTGAACTGTAATATTGAATTTTTCTGGGTTTTATGGCATTAAGTCACAGTAACATTATAGTTCCCACTATCATAATGTTACACAAACATCCAAGTTCTGGTGTTTTATTTAGGATCCAAGAAACAAATAATGTTCCAGGGGTTAATTAAGTCCATTGTGGTTTTTCATCTAGGCAGATTCAGCCACCTTTTGATTTTATGAAACTGTAATCTGCTTTTGTATATATTTATTTATTTATTTATTTAAGAATCAGTTTACAACCTTTGAGCCAGAGGCTCGTTTACAAAGGTACTTCGTCACATAAAGACATACATTGCGTTTCAGTTACATAGCAAAGATTTGCCAAAAATCAGTAGGCATTCACCAGAGGTGCCACGTCACATTGTGGTCAGACAGATACAATTGGGTACAAATGTGTAATAATGATGTAAAGGTGTCAGCATGGCTCTGTTAGTAGCACATTCACTTCTGGTCCAGAAGGTTATAGGTTCAAGTACCACATTAGGATTAGGCTCATACCATAAATGCTAGCACTCGAGTGCAGTACTAAGGGGATGTTGTACTGTCAAGTCAGAGGACAAGTTAAGCTGAGCTCCTGTGTTCCCTTTTTGGTGGTTGGTCAGTTGGACATTAAAGATCCCATGACACTTCTCAAAAAGAGTAGTGGAATTTTATTAAAAGAAAATAACAATCATATTAACCAAAACCACAATGATACAAAAACACACGAACAAGTATATACAGAAAATTACAAGCAAGTTTTCATGCTCTCAATCTGAAATGAAACAAAGTGAAACAGGAAAAAAATTAAGCTGTAGAAATTGTATTTATATTTACTGTTAAGCAGAAAAATAATACAGCAATCTCAGGACATGTGCCGGGCAGTTACACGCCATACTTTTAAAACACCACTGTGACCATTTGCAGTGTTTTTATAAGTCATTAAATGACTTTGGAGGCAGAGTTTGCTCTTTTATAAATATTTTTCTCAAGGCCTGAAAAATCACGTCAACCATTATCTGCGTGTTATAATGTTTCTGTTGCATCTGCAAGGCACATCTTGCCTGCTAGAAGTAATATCTACAGCAGGCAAAACATAACAGGTGTGTAGATTTGTGGAACTTGCTCCATATACCCTGAAACAGGCCCAGTGCTGTCTCGTAGCCTACTGCATGGAAAAAAGACTATTTCCAAATTTTGCTCAGTTGCAGTCAGAAGGAACTTGCATATGGGCACTCTATCAGGAGGTGGGCCTGTGTCTCCAGAATATTTGTGCAATCCTTCTGTGAGCAGCACTGTTCCACCTTTTTGTGTTTTACTGCCATTCATGCATGTATATTGAGCCATGTTATGTTCCACATTTGCTAAGCCTATTGAGGGGGACTGAGGCAAGAGGACATAATGCAAGTACATAACGGTTTCCTGTTGCTTTACTAAGTATTATTGATGGCACTTTCCACTATTTTATTTTCACAAAGACCTGATTTATGTAGTGAGGTACAACGTGGACATATTGGAAGCTGTTTGACCATCTTTCACTCTGCCACTCTTATAACCAATGAAGTAACCAGTCAGTCACAAGTAAAATGCAGAGTTTTCCATCTCCTTTTAACACAAGTACTATGTTTTCAGGTAAGAAAATAATCATGAAAAAGTCTGGGATTCACCATTCTCACCCCCCCCCTTCAGTTCTTTACATGTAGTTTCTCTTTTGATAGGACTGAGCCTGCAGCCCCATAGGCCATGAAAGATGAGACTGTATAGTCTTGCTTTTAATGTCATAGGTGAGGGAAATACAGCGCTGACATGCAGTAGGCAAGGAATTAAGAGTGTGCATCAAGAATACCTTCTTCTGCTTGGATAGTGGGCAATTTTTCCAGGAGAGCAGTTTTGATTCAACTCTTTTTTTTATACATTCCTCACAGTTCTCACTGGCTGGGTGCCTTGACCCAAATTTCAACCCTAAAAGTTTAAAAGGTGCACTTTTTACCTGAATACCACAATCCAACTCCCTTCCCTTCCCCATCCAAGGGGAGACCAACAGGAATGCAAGAAGTTGGGGTGAGATTTATCTTTACACCAGCTAATTTAGAGACTGTGGCTAGTGTGTTATGAACTTCTTTACAAGGGAAACACCACTGGAGGTTGACGGTAAATTTGCTGACATCCCAGACAGTGACGGCACAATACTGATGGCGCTCCCCAGATTATTGTATAATCAACTCCAGGTCAGAGTTGTTCTGGGCGGGGGCAGAACACCAGGAGAAAAGCATCACCCAGAAACAGACCATTACAGTGACTGTCACTGTAATGGTTTGTTTTCAGGTTTTGCTGTTGGGGTGTCGTGCTGGAGGAGGTAACCACTTTACAAGAGTCCTGATCTTGCAGTACAATGCAGAAGTCATCTGCATACACCAGAAATTTTATTTCTAGACTGTCAGAATTTAGTTTGGTCCCTTTTATCCCTGGGTTGAACTGAATTAGCCTAATTAATGCATCTAGAGAGAACATGCATATACTATGGGCTTACAGGGCATCCCTGTTGCACTCCTCTTTTCACATGCACTTCTCCTCCTAGGTACTCTTTTATACAAGGAAGCATTACCTCCTCTTTTTAGAATATCAGAATCTAGGATATTAATTGGTCTGGTATTCTATGCCATCCTAAAACCTGGACCAGGTACCCATGGGGAACCCAGTCACATGCTTTCTCTTGATCTATAGCTAATAAAAAGCCATATGCCAGACCCTTTTCTCCTCTCTCAAACAGTTCTCTCAGTACAATCAAGTTATCTGTTATAGACCTCTGCACTATTACACATGTCTTTGAGTTGGCAAGGACAATAGTTGCTGCTTTGGATAATCCACTAGCCAGGATCTTCGGTGGCTTCCAATTTGTACAGCTGCATGGGCGGATCCATGCTTACATTTTGCAATTACATAGCAGAAGAAGGAGCTTTGGAAACACATGACAGGATACCTAGACTGTGTCCTTCCATAGCTGAATTGGAGCACTCGCATATGTGGCACTCACCATTCACACCAATGCTGTTCTTTTGTCTGTTTCACTCCCCTCCACCTGTACTATTTTTTTGCTGTGTGCTTAGAAGAGTAGCTTTGGGATTCAGAAAACAATCAAAGAAAAACAAGCAAAGCAGGTAATATGACTCCTGGGTCCACCTTACACACACTTCGAAAGATGGCTTCTGGTTTGAAACTGCTTTCTGTTTCTTTCACGATTGGCATCCTGCTAACAGCCAGAAAACTTAGAGAGAGAGGAGAGAAGTTGAAAACCAGAAGCAGCAATCATAAAGCATCAAAATGTTTTCTGTGAGAGATTACATCTCCAGACCCCACCATCACAACCTCATGGGTATCATAACAGCTGTTGCAAGTACTGTGGGGTCCCATGCTACCCTCCTGTGGGTCTGCTTTTTGGAGGTTCCCAGCATCTTCCTTGTTATCCACTGCAGGCAGCTCCACTGAGGAACCACACTCTGCCAGAATGGCATATGAGTTGTGGAGAGGTACAGCCAGAAGGATGTGTCTCTGTTCCACCACCCTCACCCTCCCTGAGCCCACTTTGGTCCAACTGCTCCTTTTTCTTAGCAACGTCTGAGGTAGTGACAGTGGCTCTGGTGGCCCCTGGGTGGGAAAGGAGGGCCCCCAAATCCTGGCCAACTCAGCCTGGACATGAGCAACCTCCTCCCTCAGTCCAGAGAGGTGCCTGCAGATGGGAAAACACTGCATCCTCCAGAACATCTCCTGGAAGACTGCTGCTTCACAGCCACTGCACCAGTTCCATCATGTCTTATTTATGGCCCCTTAACTGTGGTTTTGTATACTTATTCTTTCCTCTCTCTGTTCATTTTTTGTTTATGTATTTTTTTTCTCCCTACTTTCTTACTGCCTCTATGCCCTTAAAGCTCCTGATCTTCCTGTTCTGAGACAAGAAGTTCCTATATTCCTCAGTAGTCTCCTTACTTGCTCAGAGTCAGATCTCCAGCAGCTAGGGGGATGGAGAGCTACTCTTGTCCTTCTAGGATGGTGAGTCTTTTGTGCCTCTGTGATCACCCCCTTCCTGCTCCCAAACAGGACATTCCTATTCCAGTCAAATCCTGTGCCTATAAAAGTAGAACGGGCTAAGGGTGGGGGAGTGGAGGGGAGGGATGGAGGGCAATATTGTCCCAGTAAAGTTCTAACAGCAGCTCCTTCCTCTTGCTGTTCTCTGCCAAAAGCTATCTAGGTCAGTGTTTAAATGCAAACACCTGGCTTCCTTCTGCTCAAGGGTGCCGGAAGATAGTAAAAGCTGAGGGGGCTGAGAATCAAAAAGGCACTTATAAGGGAACAAAGGGCACTTTTTCTACTAGTTTTTGCCATACAGAAATAAAAAGTGGAGGGGCTCCCGCCCCTTCCGCCCCCCCGGTTCTGGACCTATGCTTCTGCTTAAGTCACTACCCCTAATTCATAGTTTCTTTCTTCACCTAGCTAACTGCACAGATAACAACTCCTTCACCCAACTCAAACACGCCAACTCTTTTTTTTGTTATACAAAATATAAGCTACATTTATGCCTGAATGTTACATTTGTTCAAAGTTGTCTTAACTGTGTCAGGAGCTCGTTAGGGCACTTCACCAGTTTGACTAAAGTAAACTTTAAAACCCTTCAACTGAGCCAGTGTTTCAAGATGACCAAACCCCAGCAACAGGGAAAAAACATGTTCCCATTTCATGTTTTAAACAGTAGTCTTTCTAGCCTTCCCCTTTTGTTTACATCTTACTTTTAACTAGCAATACCTATTTTATAAACACAACTCACTCTAGGTTTTTTGAGTTGTGCAATGCTCAATACACCATAGGTGCAGGTGACTGAATACAGATTTCTTTGTTTCATGGTCCCACCACACTTCTCAGTGGTATACAGAGGACACCCACCACCCTGTCATGTGCTAGTATGTTATATGTATACTTAACAGTGTCTCTTAGCAAATATGATGTTATGTCATACTATTTGGGTGAGAGGACTTCAAACTGAATCGGAGTGGCTCTGCCAACCATAATAGTGCAAGATAACATTATTATTCAATAAGAGGCACTGCAACATATCCAAGGCACACTGTCTTAAGGGTAGCTGGTCCATTCCACTGGGGTGTCAAACAGACGAGGCATACTGATGAGTCCTGGTAGGATGAAACACTTGTCTATGTCTTCTGTTAGCACCCTTTGCAAACTTTCGACACCATGCAATTCTGCTTAAAGTTGGACCAGCATAACATTCTGTGGTGATTTGCATATGCAGCCCATGATGCTTTGCATTGTGGGGGCATGTGTGATTTTGTATTTACTGTCAAGTATACATATAAATATATTATGAAGCACTACAAGATTATTTTATACAAAAATTACATACTTTATTACCATAAGGAATGTTTAAAGCAGGATTTTGTTTTTTAAAAATCTGGATTCTCCCCTCACGTTACAGTGCAAAATGGTACAATCCCATTATACCAAGTTGTCATACAATGTGAAGACACTCTGAAGATGCATTGTGATGGCAGTAATAACCTCACCATAAAGGCTTTTGTTTGTAAAACATTTTCTTATGACATTGTTTTATTAAGCCAGCTAACTGGCGAGCGTAACTACTGTTAGAGAGCAAGGTGAGGAGCAGAACAGCAAGCTGTCAGATGTGAATAAGTGAGAGAAATAACAGTAGACATGGGAATCAGCTGATTCAGTGTATGCAGGGCATTGCCTGCCCAGAGGATAAGAGATATCCAATTTACGTAGCATGACTGGCTTGAAATCGTGTACTGCTTTAATGCTTACATGATGCAATTCTGTTGCAGAAGGAAATCTGTTTGTGGCAAAACCCATCAGAAGAGATACTCTAGGTTCAGTGGATCCACTGTTGCTTTCCAGTGTACTGTACTTTTTTAAAGTTACTCTGAGAATTCATTGATATTTCAGGATACACCCAGATTTTGTGAGTTTGGCCCGGACCAGGTAATATGAATAATACGAGCTCTGCAGCAGTGTAACCTGGGTTCTTATTTCAGGAGCAGACACCCACAATTATCTGGCCTATTCCATGAACACGCAGTGGATAATGGAAAATGTTGGCTGGATAGTCCCAGATAATTTATCAGGAAAATAACAGAAATACCTAATTATTCTCTCTAGCCCCCACAAATCGGTGTCTAAAATTGCATTTATGATAGTGGAGCATCCTCATGTGGATAATGAAGAAACACAGGACCAGTGGCACTGCAGGCAAATCGCGTTGAATTGGAGTAGTATCAAAGGAAGCAATCATGAAGAAACCCTCCAGACAGAGGTACATATGAGCATTCAGTTTACTTTACAATTAATAAAAACTTACTATAAATTGAAAGCAAAGTCTGCCCCCGGTGAAGAGACACAAACTCAAAAGTGTCAGGCCTTTTCTTAAGGTTACTTCCTGGCTGACTAAATTAAGCGTTCAATTTATATCTCAGAAATATGTATTTAAATACATATACAATTTTTATTTTTCATTTTCATGAATGTAATTGAAACTCACATTCTCATTCTTCAAGAAAAAATATGTCAAGATTAATAGTTACCACTCAAACATATATTTTTTTTAATGTTAAGCTGCAAAAACTAATGTAAGTGAGATACTGAACTGTAACTTACAGTACATTTTGGCTGTCCTATATATTTCATTATTAAAGGGAAATATAGGTATGCTGTGCCCCTTGAAGTCTCAATGTCATTAAAAAAGCTTTTAACAATGGGGTATGGGGCTTACTTGTAGGCAACATAAGTTCAGAAACATCCATATTGAAGTCAACCCTATATTAAACCCAGAAACTGATGTCAGCTTCCTTAACTATGACATTACTCTCTGTCTCAAGGCACCATGGCATGGTTGATGTCTTGGTTTAATATAAGGCTGATTATGACATGTATATCTCTGGACTGTTGATGCCTATAGGTCTGCCCAACACTTTGCTTGAAAAAAAACATTTCATGGGCTTTCAGACTTTCAGTGACCAAGAACATCCACATTCTCCTTTAAGCAACCACATCATGGAATTTTCAGTCTTAGAGATCATGTAATAGTTTCTGCAATCTCCAAATACCACACTTCCAACTTTTATGACAGCTGTGAAGTGAACTGTCAATAATCATACTTTTACACAGAAACCTCAGCCAAACCCTACATATAGTGGTACCACCATTGCACTATAAATAAACATAATTTTGGAAAATGTTAATGCAAGACAGTGCATTTAAAATTCAGTTATGTGATGTACAAATAAATTCATACATACTTTACACACATACATAAAAATCCATAAATACATAATAATCAAGGCCACTGATTTACAGTGATTAAAACAATTAAATTCCGTTTTCAAGACTTAAGATTCCGGAATTTTACCGGTGATTGTTACTCTAATTTCCGTATTTTACCGGGATTCTGTTATCATTCTTTTAGTATGTATATAAATAATCAAAATTAAAGAAGGCTTAATATACAGAGCATTAAATAAAGCAAACTGAAAATAGTACAGGAAGGAATTAAAAGAAAAGCAGACTTTTTTATAGATTTACTGATCTGAAAGAAAATGCCAGATTCCATGAAATCTTCGTTTTAACCGGTTTTCAGGCAGCCCTAATTCCGGAATTTTACCGGATTTTCCGGTAAAAACCGAAAAACAGTGGCCTTGATAATAATGCAATCTGAGAAAACAGAACATGTTCTGTATCTTGAAGATTTCTATGCATTCTAAAACTGAAGCAGCAGAAAGGTTAATGTAAGAGCCGTGATTTACCTTGTGCTGAAACATCTCAAATAATAATCACCACAGAAAGCAATTTTCCCTGAATCACTTTATGTTCCATTTCTATTTCAAAACAATGTTATTGCTGGCATTGCTAATGCATCTTTACTCCATGTTTTACATTATTTACGTTATATTACTTGAATTGTGAGTTATGTCTAGTATTGGGATGATGATAAAGGCATTTTTTTCTGTTAATGTCTCTTAATTAGCTTATAGACCATTGCACATCTCATAAAACTCTTTACAAATCCAGTGTGGTTTGTTTTTTATTTCTATGTTAATGTGAGTTTAGTATGATTCTGGCCTGTTACCTTCATACACATGCGCAATCTTTGCACATTTTACCACTAATTAATATTAGTCTCCACAATTAGTTGCATGCGTCACACATTTGGCTCTTATTGTTACAAGCCAAAGGCATAGAAAGATATTTCCAGATATTTTCTGATATTTCTAAAGAGATTCTCTTTAGTGGCCTATTAGTTTGTATTGCATGCAGTAGAGTAATTTCTCTAGTGGTAACAGACATTTGAGGAAATATCTGGTCATGTTTTTGTCTGCCACTGTAGATATTTCTGATACACATGTTTGTCTGCCTCCTGTCTTCAAGACTTGCGAATAGAAACTGATGTGTTGTGGGAACATTTTAAAAACTACCTACAGCACAAAATAAGGCCAGCCTGGTGTGGACTAGTGGTAAGCAGATGCCTAATTTGATTTGGGTGGACACATCCAAAACCAACACTTTTGGCACTACTAAGTGAGGTAAATGTTTCCTGGCTTCACATCAGCTCTTCAGTACTTCAGCTGCATTACATGGCATTTTTTTTAAATCATTACACACTGAGCTTTTGCAAATGCCACAAGTCAGAGCAGCCAATCAGCAATGCTGAAGACCATGATTTTGTCACATTGCTGAGATATTTTCTCTCTCTCTTTTTTAGCAGTAAATTGTGAGTGTGTGGGGGGGTATATGTATAAGTGAGTGTGTGTGTGTGTGTGTGTGTGTGTGTGTGTGTGTGTGTGCATGTGCACTGAGAAGCACAGCTTACAATTATGTAAGAACTTACTATATCAATAGATCTTCAAGAGAATATTTTTTATCAGGCCACGCCTATGGAACTATTGCCTTCAGGTGCCTGTACCCCATGGAAACATTTTTGCTAGTAGTCTACTAGGGGCCACGTATGACAACATAAGACATTGATGTCCTACACTATATAAACATGGGCAGCCCTGTGCCCTCCTCAATTCTTTGCTGGAGATCATACTCAGAGGACCTCCCCCTCGGGAACCAAGGGACACCAGAAGGTTCCAGCTACCAGGCAAGGTAGAAAGCAAATGGTATACTGTCCTAGAAAAAGAGATAGCAGCAAAGAAGCTCTGAGCCTGATGGGGATGGAGGGTGGGAAGGCATGGTTTGGTGAAAAAGACTCTCTCAAAGATTTACAATTAAGGTAAGTTCTTACGTAACTTAACTATTTTCTTCAAGGATATCTCTTTCATCAGGCCACACTTATGGAACAACTCCCAAGCAGTACTGACAGAGAGACAGTCTTGGTGACTGGAGGCTATAGGTCTAAGAAATGAAGCCCTGAAGCACAGCCAGGCCAAAGCCTGCCCTTCTTCTTGAGGCAATGTCCAGACTGTAGTGTTTAGTGAAAGTGTGGACAGTACTCTATGTTGCAGCAGGAGAAATTACTGTAGCTCACACATTCCTGAAACAGGCAAGAGAAGTGACCATGCCTCTGGTTCAATGGCCAAGCACAACCCTAGGACATTCCTTGCTGTACCTTCTGTAACAGGACATAATACAGCTGGCCAACCATTTGGACAGGCACTGTTTAGAAACTGGCACACCCTCTTTCCCAGGGGAAAAATAAACAAAAAGCTGTGAGGACTTTCTGCAGTCCTTCATATGAAGAAGATAATATCTGAGAATTCTAGGTATATCTAAGGTATGGAACAATACTCCCCCTGGATTGGCATGCTCAGGAAAATAAACTAGTACAGCAGGAGGATAGTTTGATTCAAAGTAAACTCTGACACTACCTTAGGAAAAAATTCCAGGTTGGTTTATAAAGACACCCTGTCTTTATGGAAAATCAAATAAGGAGACTCACACATAACAGCCAGAAGTTTGGAAACAATTTGAGCAGAAGAAACAGCAACTAAAAATAATGCTTTCCATCAAAGGAAGTGTAGCTCACAAGTCATGGCTGGATCAAAAGGAGCCAAAGCGAGTTTCTCCAACACAAAATTCAGGTACTGGGCCAGGACTGGATAGCAGATGGAAGGCTTCAAGTGTTGGATGCCTCTCAAAAATGTATTGACTACCTCTAGCTGTGCTATCTTATGGCCATCAACAGGCAAATGGAAAGCTGAAATAGCCAAGTGCACTTTTATAAAGGAGTATTGGAGACCTACATCTGACAAGGACAATAAATACTCGAGAACCTGATTCACTGGGCAAGTGAAAGCATTCAGCTGATGAGAAATGGCCCACAAGGTGAATGACTTCTACTGTATTTCATGGAATAAGTGGTTCTGGTGGAAGGTTTTCTGGCAGCTACCAGGACATCAGCCACCTTGGGGGATGCTTCAAATCTCATGAGGACTATATCATCAAGAATCAAGCATGGAGGTGGAGGGATCTGAGGTCTGGATGGACCAGAGTTCTCTGCTCTGGGGAGAGCAAGCATTTGCACAGCAGCAAGGGTTCTGTGGATTCCACTGTCAACTGCTGCAGCAGGGGAAACTAGATCTGATGAGGCCAGAAGGAGGCCACCAGAATTAGGATGGTGCCTTCTATCTGGAGCTTGATACACACTTTCTGAATCAGAGGAAAGGGAGGGAAGGCATTAAGAAACCTCCCTTTCCAAGATTGGGACAACCCATCTTGCCTGAAAACTCCAGGCTCATGAGCAAATGAGCAGAAAATTGCTGTTTTGCATTGAGTGGAGTTGCAAAAAGGTCCAACTCTAGACAATACCACCTGTTGAACAGGTCTTCTACTACAAAGGTTAGCAGCTTCCACTCCAGTATTTGAGACAGCAACCTTCTTAGCTTGTTCACCAGGATGTTTTGGACACCTCACCTGGATATTGGACAGCTGACAGCTCCAGACTGTGTTCTAGAACCCAGTACCAGAACCTCATCACTTCCCAGCAAAGGGGATGTTAGTGGTTACAACCTTGTTTGTTTATGTAGTAAACTACATTGATGTCATCCCTCTGCACCAGCAGATGACTCAGGGACAGATGGTTCTGGAAGGCTTGCAGAGCATACAGAACAGCCCTAAACTCTAGAACATTTATGTGGAGGGGAGTCTCCACTCTGGCCTATGTTCCTTGAGTCTGATGAGACCCCAGATGAGCCACTCAGCCCATCCCTGAAGTGACTGAGGTGAAAATCTGCTGAGGGGAGGAAAGAGGGAAAGGAGACCCTTTCAACAGGTTGCTGTCTCTCATCTACCACTGAAGCACCTTCTTGACAGGGCAAGTGACTAGAACCTGCTGTTCTAGGTTACTGGTGCATTGATCCCACCGGTACCTTAACATCCATTGATGGATCCTCATGTGCGGCCTGGCTAGGGGTACCATGACATTGACTACAACCATCAGGCCCAATAGCCTCAGGAATGTTCTGGCTGTGACACACCTGCTGTTGTAAAGTAGCTGGGCCTGTGTCATTAGGTGTTCTGCCTTGTCTTGGGGCAGGAGGGCAAAGCCCTGAGCCATGTCGAGTACTGCTCCTATGTACTGCAGACATTGACAAGGGGTCAAGACTAACTTCAACAGATTGACCCTGATACATAGGGCATGGAACAACTGTCTGGTATGTGCTATGTTGAGGAACAGGTGCTCTGTGGAATGTGTCTTGAGCAATCAGTCATCCAGGTAAGGGAAGACATACAATCCCTCTCTCCTGAGAGCTGCTGCCACAACTGCCAAGTATTTGGTAAATACCTGTGGTGCAGATGACAAGCCAAAGGGCAATAGTCTAAACTGGTGGTGTTCCCCTGGAACAGGAACTGGAGGTACCTCCTGTTGGGTTAATAAATCTTAATATGCTGGTAAGTGTCCTGCATGTCCAGGTAGCATATCCAGTCCCTTCTTTGCAGAAGAGGCAGCAGGCTGCAGGCATTGCAGAGTAACCATCCTGAACCTCTTGTACTGAATATAAAAGTTAAGCTCTTTCAGGTCCAAAATGGGCCTTAAGCCATCCGTTGAACTTTGGGACTAGGAAGAAATGAGAGTTGAACCACATGCTCCTTTGATCCCGGTAAACTGGCTCTATGGCTGTCTTGTGCAGCAGGGTATGTTCCTCCTCCAGTAGCACTGGTACTGGCCAAGAGGATAAGTGGAAGGAATGGGCAGAAATTCTGGAGGTAACTCCATAAATTCTAGAGTTCTGTTAGCTGCAAGACCACAGCATCTGTTGTAATCTCTCTCCATTGGTCCAGATGGAGGTAGACGTGATCCCCTACCACCTCCTCAAGATTGTGTACCAAAGGGTGGGAGACAAGCAAGTAGTTATGCTGAGGCAGATCCGGTGGCCTTGGTCTTGCTCCCTCCAGATGCCTTTGAGTGGGCACCTTTGGGCACCTGTGGAGGAGGTTGAGGCCAGCAAAGTTGCTCTGCTTTTGCTGTGCTGTCTGGTCCTGATCTAGGCCTATTGGTGGCCCTTCAAAAGGGCACCTTCTGCCTATGTTTTGGCCGTGTATGGTAGAGGGAATGGACTGACTGCCCTAAGTGTCCATCCTGCTGTTGGTGAGCGGTCCAGTGACAGCAACTGTCAGCAGATCTTGGGGAAGAGGTCTGACCTACGAGGCTGGAGGAGGAGGCTTTCATTGCAGATTCCTATGAAGACCTGGTATATATTACAGAGACCCAACTAGGAGATGACTCAGGTCCTGTGCTCAAGTTGTTTATTCCTCCAGGTTTCTCCATAGTGCATTGCCCTAGGCGGGAGTGCAGGGGGGCTGGATAGCCATCTGCTTTAGATCCTCTTTGTGCCTGATGGCTTACCCCTTGGGACAGGGTGGATTGTTTGAATGGATGGCCATAAAAGGTGGACTGGGCACAAGTTACAGGATCGTATTCATCTACCATCATCCAGGTTTCGGGCATGAATTCCTGCAGGAACAGGAGACTTTAATGGCCAACCTCAAGTTGGAGTCATCATAGCTTTTGCTTCTGGGTGTCTTTAATGCCTGGGTCAATGCTGAAATGTCTTCTTTTGGTGTGCCATTCCTCCAGGTGAAGTCATCCCTGGGCTTTGTGCAGGCAATTACCAATGATACCCACCACCACGGCCATGCTTTGGAGCAGGTCTTCTCAATTGGTCTTGACATTAGTAATATCAAGGCTGACCTAGTCATTTGATCTGATCATCATGTCATTCACTTCCTCTGTGGAGCTCCTCATTTAACCCCCCCCCCCATGGAGATGGTCAGGTATGCTCTTTTAAAAATCTGGAGCTTTAGAGCATCCTGGCAGTACCTGACATTTCAAGCATGCAGACAGCTTGCACAATGGGAGTGGAGGCATCTGTGGAGAGTTATACTGTAGCCCTTTCTTCTGCTATTGACTACCTAGTGCTGGTCTGTGTGACCCTTGACTTCATACCTCATGTTACCTTGGTATGATGTGGACCTTAAGAGAATGAAAACTAAGGGGTAGAGGTTGGAGCATTGTTGGTGGAGGTTCTGTTCAGAGGATAATTTAGCACTGAGGACTCACTATGATGAGTATCAGCAGGCAATCACACTGAAAAAGTCAATGTTCTAGTCACAGGTGATTGCTGCTGGAAGGGGCCAGCTAGCTCAGCTTTTTGAGACTCCTGCTAGTTCTGGAGACTGTATCTCTGGAGGGGACATAAGCAAAATAGAGCAGTCTAAAGAAGGGCAACAAAAATGGTGCAAGGACTACACCAAAGGTCCTATGAGAAAAGACTAGAGGACCTCAATATGTGTCCCCTGTAGGACAGGAGAGATAGTGGGGATATGATAGAAACATTTAAGTACAGTACCTCAGGGATACAAACAATGCACAGGAGGGTAGCAACTTTCAGAAAAGGTGTACAAGAACAAGGGGGCATGATATGAGGCTGTGGGGGTAGGCTCAGGGGAACACGAGGAAGTACTTTTTCACAGAAAGAGTAAAACAATCTTCCTACATTGGTGGTGGGGACAAAAAATGGTAGGAGAATTCAAGAATACGTGGGACAGACATAAGACTACTCCTGCAATAGGGAAAAGAGGGTAAGCCACAGATCAACTAGCATTTGCAGTAATGCAGTAGATAGGGAAAAGGGGCAGACTAGGTGGGCCACACGGTCCTTATCTGCTGTCACCTTCTATGTTTCTGAGCTGACTGACTAATAAACCCTGTCTGTCTGCAGTCTTGTCGAGCTCTTTCTCATGAAAAATGTGAAGTGTTCAATATATTTTTTTAGACAACGTGTCCTCCATCCGGGCCAGAATTTCCCCCAGAAGTCTGCCATCAGCTGACAGTATCCATTATTTGCAGGTTGCAGACTCTCCATCTTCATGGGCTGAGTCTGAGCCACTGTCAGCAGATGATCTCTCTTGGGTGGCTTCTAGTTTGTGACCCACCTTCTGTGCATTGGACACTAGGCCAACCAGACTTCTGTTAGAGTTCTGGGATTTGCTCGGTCCATTTGTAGTGGGATTGTTAGGTGTTCCCTTCAAGAGGGTGTCATTCTATCTACCTTTAAAAAGGCAGCAGTGAATACTCTCTTTAAGAAGGTCTCCTGGGCCAGCCTGGTGACACAGAGGGCTGATGCATTGGCGCCTTACCTCGAACCACGCTGGAGATCGAGTTCAGGAATGGACTAGGGCGCCAGGGGTCGGCAGGGGGAGGAGAGGATTGAGCATCCAGTGGACTGTTCTCCTCTCCTGGGGTGGGTTGGAGAGATGCCTTGCTCTGTAGAGGCCCCTGGTGGGGACCAGGAACACTACAGAAGTGGCGCAACAAGGGAAGTCTGGAGGAAAAATAAGACAAGCATTTGTCAATGCTGAATGTTTGCTTGCTAGTATTAGCATTGTAAATGCAGGAGTTGGACAGATGCAGAATAGGAATGGCAGTGAAGTATTGAACTCCACTCCAACCCCACCTCCACGCTGCAGAGATGGACAGGCATTGGGGTCTGTGTTTGGGTCATCGCCCATAACGTTCATGCCATTTCACCTCACCCTATCCTGCAGACACCAAGTATTGAGGTGTACCTTGGAGTGTTCGGCTTTACAGTCACCCCATTCCATAAGGACATACACTGAAATGGGTGCAGTATAGGAGAATGGGGTGAACTCTGGGGCTGAAGAGTCCACGGCACACCTCAATGCCTGTCACTGGCTGCAGGCAGGGGGGTAGAATGGCATGAGCATTATAGTCGGCAATCCAAAGGCACACCTCTGATGCCTGTCAGTCTGCACAGGGTGAGACGTTATGGTTAGAAACCCTAACACCCTGGGCATTTGTTGGTATTTGCACAACAAATTTTCAACATGGCCTTTTTGTGACCTCCACCTCATGAAAGCATTTGGGATCTCTTCTCATGAACAGTGGCACTGTGATTTGGTTAATGTGTCCCAAACTTTGAGTTCCCACAGTGACCATGCCATTCTGTGCCAGATGTATGAAAACACAGATCGGGCAGGATATGAAGAATGACAGCTGTACCATTCATAGGGAGGTGTGAAGAAATGGCAATGTTGAAAAACTGAAGTGAAAATATGAAAAATGTTCTGACTTCCAAGCATACGTGGAAACTGTGCAATGCATGCACATAACATAGTCATTTAGTGGAATTATTTCACCAAATTTTCAACAAAGACATTTTGTGACCTCTGCTCATGAACACTGCCACTATGATTTTCATAATCTGTCCTGAACATTGATGTCCCACAGCGACCGCGCTATTGTGTGCCGGAAGTGTGAAAACACATTTTGGCCAGGATGTGAAAAATGACAGCTGTACTTTTCATAAGGAGGTCTAAAAAAATGCCAATGTTGAAAATTTGTAATGAAAATATTACAAATTTTCGAAGTTACAAGGATGCGTGGAAACTGTGCAACACATGCTTGTAACACAGTTTATGGACTTTCATCACCAAATTTTCTACATAGGCATTTTAGGACCTCTGCTCATGAACAGTGTCACTGTGATTTTCTTAAGCTATCCCAAACACTGATTTCCCATAGCGACCACGTGAATCTGAACACATTTTGGCCAGGATGTGTAAAATAACAGGTACACTGTTCATAACAAGGTATGGAAAAATTCCAATGTTGAAAATCTGGAGTGAAAATATTACAAATTTGTGAAGTTATTAGTGTGTGTGGAAACTGAGCAATGCACGCTCATAAAACAATCATTTTTTTGATTTTTTTCACCAGATTTGCAATATAGGCTTTCTGCAAGCCCACCTCATGAACAGAAGCACTGTCATTTCGTTAATTGGTCCCAAAAGGTGATTCCATGCAGTGACTGTGAAGTTACCTTTTGGGACCAAATAACACCATGACAGTGATTGAATTCATGAGGAGGGGTTCCAATAACCCCAAGTTGAAAATTTGGTGCCAAAAGTCACAAAAATGCCTGCGATAGCCACATAAGTTGGAAAAAAAAGCCATTTATGCCATTATACTGCTTACCGGTATTTCTTCAGTTCGCGGTTGGCTTTGAAGAGTGCATATATATCCCAGGTCCACCGAAGATCGTCACGTTTGACTCCTGGGGTAAGTATGGGAGGAAGGGGGGTGTGGGGAGGTGAGGTGCACAGTGGGTGGGTACAGGTTGGGGGAGATTCAACGAGGGACCATTTTCTGTTTTACAGGTTTAAAAAAATGTTTATAACATCGTGGGAAGGTTTTCTTATTTACAGGGACTTTTGGCACACTGGGGTGGGCTCACAGTGTGCCACCTGAGTTATTTTTTGGGGGGAGGCTGTAGCCAATGGGGATTGTGCACCCTGTTGTACATACCAGTGTTGGGGGCAAGAGCCAAGGAGTTGGGCACCTCCCTTAACACACAACAAATGGGGAACATTATGCCGGCGGGGTGGGCTCCCCCATCAGCAAATGAACTGGGTTGAGGGTGTGCCAACAGGGGGATTGGGCACCCCATCAGTTGGCTTTCATGGGGCTGTGAGGCAGCGGTATAAGCCACCACCATGTTAAGGAAATGTTACACCAGGCAAGGTACCACCCTGCAATGACGGGTCACTCCCTCATTGCAGGGAATGGCTGATGCTACAATGACGAGGCGGCCCCTCATTGCAGCAGCCAAATCATTTCAAGTTGGTGGCACTTTTGCAGAACCAGTGTCATCAGGATACTGCACCTGCAGTGGGTGAACAGTGCCAAGCCCACAAATGCAGTGCCGGTGTTGGCTGCCACAGTGCCACATCTCCGCAACCCACTTCTCTCCTAAGCTGCCACATAATGTTTCTTGCGCATGTGCAAAAGCAAACATAAAAATGGCACCTCAATTGACTGGATGATGGATACCCAGACCCTTGCCTCCACAGAGCCCTGAATAAGCTGACCTGACCTCAGCAGCACCCAAGGCCAAGAAGGTTGGCCATAGGCACTTTCTCCCAGGAAGGAGAGAACCTGCCCGATGAAGGAATACGTTGGTTTACCCTGGGCAGGCTGCGATATGAGGCTAAGGGTTAGCAATGGGGTCAAGGGGGAAGGATCCTTGGCAATGGCCTGAAGGAGAGGCCAATAAAGATATGGGGGAGATAAACAGATAACACACACACACACACACAAAAAGAAGGCCTCCTTGGACCCTGATGATCTCTCCAACTATGGACCTATCTCGAATCTTCCTTTTCTTGGGAAGTTGATTGAGAAGGTGGTGGCATTGCAACTAGAACAACACCTGGGGAAGTGTGATATCTACGAGCCCTTCTGGCCTTGCCATAGTATGGAAACTGCCTCTGTCTGGGTGCACCATGATCTCCTATTAGCAAGGGATAGAGGACATTGTTTTATCCTCTCATTGGCATTTGGCATGGTGGATCATGGGGTATTACTCACTGACCTTAGGCATTATGTAGGACTCTCAGGTACAGTGTTGTGGTGGATTGAGTTCTACTTAACCAGCAGGACACAGCAGGTGGCACTTAGCTCTTTTATATCGAGCAGTGCTGCATTCTGTGTGGTGTGCTTTAGGTGGTGATTCTGGGTTCCATGTTATTCACTGTGTACATGCTGCCATTGGGGGAGATCATTAGATGCTATGGCTTGGCAGTTTATTACTATGCTGATGATACCCAGCTGTATGTGTCCTGTACCCTGTGTCATGATGACAGATAGGCTATCCCAG
The DNA here is from genome assembly GCA_016271365.2 of Neoceratodus forsteri. Taxonomy (NCBI): domain Eukaryota; kingdom Metazoa; phylum Chordata; order Ceratodontiformes; family Ceratodontidae; genus Neoceratodus; species Neoceratodus forsteri. The sequence goes on along the minus strand of JADMNL010000034.1, from coordinate 17,759,732 downwards.
AACTGAGCAGGTGCCTTAAAGAAATCCAGGACTGGATGGTGGCTAGCTGGTTTAGGCTTAATCCATCCAAGACAGAGGTGTTACTGGTGGAGCCGAGCCAGTCTGCTTCTACAGCAACAGCAACTGGGGTGCAGCATTTCCTTTGTTGGATGGCATGACCCTTCATGCTGCAGAAAGGGTGAAAAAAATGGGAGTCATTGTGGACTCTAAGTTGACTCTGGAATTCCAGGTGTCAGACATTGTCAGCAGTGGCTATTATCTTCACTTAAGCCCTATCTTTATTTATTTATTTATTTATTTACAAGTTTTACCAGGTTGGCATACTGAGCAACATGCTCGATTCCAGGTGCGACCTGGGGGCCGAGACCCAATTAACAAACATTGTCGATTTACTAGAAAAGTTTTTTTCATACATAGTCAAATTAGGACACAAGCATCATATTTCCACAGTTAGTGAAGATGGTTACAGACAGAGGTAATACATGTATAGTGTACAGAAAATTGGAGGGTGGTCAACTTGGGAGCAGTTAATTTTACAATAGGTGTAGGGTAGAATTAATTGAAACAGAAGCAGCTGGAGGAGAAATGCCCTTGGAGTAGGCAATTACGTTGGTATGGGTTGGGGGCATGTCTTATGGGGGCAGGGAGGGCGTTCCAGAGTTAAGGGATTCGGCAGTTAAAAGCGGCCTGGCCTTTTTTTGTGCACAAGAATGGAATGTGCAGCAGCCTAGGGTCTGTGCTCCTGAGGGAGTACACAGGTGGAAGTTGTTGGAAGAGGGTAGAGGACAGGTAGGGTGGGAGGGAGAGGGACCAATATTTGGCTACGAACCTGGCACAGTTTATTTGTCTATGGTCATGGAGGGATGGCAGGGTTAGGGAGGTGTAAAGGTTGCAGTGGTGTGTAGAGTGTGGGCAGTCGAGGATAAATTGACAGAAAGAGTGGAACAGAGTGTCGAGGCTGGCCAGGGTGGATGCAGGGGCAGTGGTGTATACTATATCACTGTAGTCTAGAATGGGCAGAATCATTTTTTGGACAATAGCTTGCCTAGTCTGTGTGGGGAGGCAGCTTTTGTTTCAGTATAGAGCACCGAGCTTTGGGAAGAGCTTCTTTTGCAAGGATTCGATGTGGAAGGAGAAATCTAGGTGTTGGTCAAGCCAAACACCTAAATACCTGTAGCTAGTGCAATTCTCCAGGGGGGGTCCCATCCAGTGTTTTAAAAGGGGTGCAGGGGGATTGACAGGAGAGTCTTTGTTGGGAGCCAAAAGTTTGGGATACAGTTTTTTTAGAGTATGGGAATAACTGATTGGACCTAAACCAGTGCTGGATGGTGTAGAAATCTTCTTGGAGGAGGGTAGCTACAATAGATGTTGTAGGGCCAGAAGCATAGAGAACAGTGTCATCTGTGTACATCTGGATAGATGAACATTTGCATATAAGTGGGAGGTCATTTAGAAAAACAGAGAAAAGTAGGGGACCTAGGACAGATCCTTGGGGGACGTCGGATGAGACTGTTAGTGGGTTCGAGGTGTGGGAGGCTAGTTTGATGGTTTGGGTCCTGCCCACTAGGTAATCTTGGAACCAATTTGTGGCAGGTTTAGAAAGCCCTGCAACAGTGAGTTTGGAGAGGAGTAGGGAGTGGGAAACAGTATCAAAAGCCTTTGCTAGGTCGATAAAGATGGCTGAGGTGATGTGTCCTTTGTCCGCACTCATGAGAATGTTGCCGGTGACACGTAACAGGGATGTGATGGTGGAGTGAGTTTTATGGAAGCCCGATTGGAAAGGAGTGAAGAAAGAGGATCCTTCCAGGTAAGGAGTGAGTTGGGACAGGACCAATCATTCCTGTAGTTTGGCCAGTATAGGGAGTAGGGAGACGGGTCTGTAGTTTCCTGGGGAGGATGGATCGCCCCCTTTTGGCAGCGAGTTGACTGTGGCCTGCTTACAGGCAGTAGGGATCTTGCCCAGAGAGAAAGAGAGGTTAAAGAGGGCAGTTATAGGAGCAGCTATGACTGGGGCGGATAGGAAGAGCATCTTGGCGTCTATGGACAACGGGCATTTCCCTTTGTTAGGGTTTAAAGCACATAAGGATTGGAAGACTTCTGCTTCGGTTACTGGATGGAAAGAGAATGGCAGTCCAGGGCGGGCAGGTTTAGTGGGGCATGAGCAAAGAAGGGGGGGTTGGGGGGTATAGCGGAGGGAAGACAGGAGTTTTTCTGCACAGCTGGAGAAGTGGGAGCTTAAAGTTTCAGCGACGTCAATGGGATCAGAGATGAGGGAGCCCTGGACAGATAGTGTGGGGGGTGGGGGTTTAGTAGGGAAGGGGATATAAGGGATTTTAGTGATTTCTAGAAGTCAGTTGGATGATTAAAGTTTTTGCTAAAAGCCAAGAGGAGGTAGTTTTTTTTGGCTTGGCGGATGGAGTTTGTGCAGGTATTGCGTAGGGATCTGTATGTGGTAAGGTGCTGCTGAGTGTCCAGCTTCTTGAAAGCTTTTCAGGCGTGGTCCCTCGTGTGGCATAATTTGATTATATCTGCCGAGATCCATGGGAGGTGTACGCTTCTAACTCATTTCTTGCGTAGGGGGGGCGTGATTGTCCCAGACTTTTAGGAAGTGGGATTTGAAAACCTTAAAGGCGGTGTCAATGGAGGATGCTTTTGGGATAAAGGACCAGTTTGTGCGTCCTAGGTCCAGCAAGAGAGATGCTAGGTTGAGGGAGTTGTAGGACCTGGTGTATAGTGTTTAAGGGGGGCGGGCAGTGGGGCCGTGCACTTTCCTAATCAAGTAAATCATGTGATGATCACTTATAGAATCGGGTAGTAGGCCTGCACTTAGGATCCTGTGGGGGTGGGAGGTAAGAGCCCAATCCAGTAAAGAGTGATTTTGGGACTTGTGGTTAAGTCTGGTGGGATTGGCAATGAATTGGGTTAGGTTTAGGGACTTGATTTTGGTCTTTAGGTGGGCTTTGTCTGGCCCTAACCAGTTTGTATTAAAATCGCCGGTGGCGTGGAGCTCACCCCCCGCCGCTAGGGTCTGCAAGGAGATGAGGTGGGAGAGGTTGTCTTCAGGGAGTGTACAGGGGGGCAGTACGAGCCTGCCATGTAAATAGGGGTGGAACATGGGAGTGTGAGTTTTATGAGTAATTAATCTATGTGTCCAGGAAATGAGGGGATGTCCACTTTAATGAACTGGCAACTGTTTGCAATATACATAGCCGTGCCTCCACCTCTCTCTTTTTGCCAGGCCCGTCATGCCTAATTATTGTGTACCCTGGTATGGATACTTCGGCATCTGTGTGGTGAGGTTTTAGCCAAGTTTCAGATAAGACAAATATGTCAGGGCACAGAGTTAGAGCAGTTTGTTGCAGCAGCGAGATTTTAGATAGCAAGCTGCAAGTGTTTAGGTGGAGGATACGGAGGCCTTTTGGAAAAGAGAAAGTGGGCTGGGAATTTGTTTTTGGGGTGGTTGGGCCAGGGTTTGCCTCTATATGATTATTGATATCTCATGTCCTTTTGCACAAATGATTTGATATGTATTTGTATGTTTTCTCGCTCTTGACACAGCACAAATTGTTGTGTTATCTATGTAACCCGTTTTTGTACTGTACCTAATTGATGTGGAACTTTTGTAAAAGAGCCTCTGGCTCAAAGGTAGTAATTCCTAGAACAATAAACTAAACTAAACTATGTTCCCAGCCAGGAGCAAAAGTAGGTATATAATATGTTTTAGCTTTGACCGCAGGGGGTTTGGGCTGGTTGGGGTGGGATAAACGGAGGGGGTAGTGGGGGGTAGCAGCTGGTAGGGGTGTGTAAGGCCAGTAGTCCCAGGTGAAAAGAGGGAGGAAGGATAGTGGCACTAATGTGCCTGTAATAGCTGGGACCCAAGTTCTGAGCGGGCGAGTGTGAGTTTGTGGTGTAGTATGGGTGGGGAGTTTGCCTTGGGGGCAGAGACGGTGGTGGTTCATGGCTTGGGAGGGTGGCAGGGGGCAAAGAGGATAAAGAGGCGAGGGAGAGGAGAAATAGAACTGTGGGCAGCAGCAGCATTTTGGACTGAAACCAAATGATCTAGCAACACTAGTGTACATCTTGGTCTCAAACAGTCTGGATTATTGTACTGCTCTACCTGGGGCTATCCTCAAGGCTGATCCACTTCCTGCAGCTACTTCTGAATTTAGCAGCACAGCTGGTTGCTGGGACATCTTGCTCTGAGTATATCATGCCAGTTCTCTGTGCTGTCCAATGGCTTCCGGTCAGGTGGTGCATCAGCTTCAATGTTTGCTTGCCGACGTACAAGGCCCTGCATGGTCTTTCTCTCTCTCTCTCCTCTCTCTTTTCTCTCTCTCTCTCTCTCTCTCCCCCCTCTTTCTCAGCCTTATAATATCACTACATCATGCAGCCCTGGCAGTACTCTAAGTGTAGTGTACTTCCATCCTCCCTGGTGATCCACACTGTTAGAAACAAGTCAGCCTGATAGTATGGTCATAGCTTTATCACTGGCTACCCCAGAAAACCTGGGGTCAGGTGAACTGAGGTTGCACAAGGGCCAGCCTGTGCAGAAAGTACAGGGCATCCCACAGATGATTATCCTCTTAGGGAAGGGAGACAGATCAATATGCTACTTGTCTGCCAACAGGAGATGGCAGCACAGCAGGAGCATCAGCACTGGTAGGGTTGCCATTGGACACTGATGCAGGTGTACGAGATTCTGCATGCACGTGTGGTGCATCATTGCATGACAAGCATCCCAGGGAGAAAATGGGTGGGAAACACACTACCAGGCAGAATGGCATTCTGGTCTTTTATGAGCCCCACACCACCAACTGGGCCCCATCCTCTGGATGGTGACATATGCTCCAGAGGGGCCTGGCCAGGCTGGAAAGCCCCACTATGAGGTATAATCAAAAGGGAATTCTCCGAAGGAGCAGTAATTCCTAGAGAAGGTGGGTGACAGGGCTTGGGGGATTGGGACTGAAAGTGGCACAGAAGGGGTCCAGCGGGAGAAATTTTGATAAAAAAACGGTTTTTAGGCCCTTGGCTCACTTTCATTCAGTCCAGCTCATACTCAAGACAATGCTCTTAGCCTTGTGGGAATTTGTCATTGTCTTACATAATGTCTTATCTGTGAGGCACAATAGCCCCGCGTTCAAGAAACCATTTCAGCTAGTTTATTTGTACATACTTCACCCGATTGCCGCTATACAAGTAAATTAAATTCATGTTACCTTAAATATAAGAAGAATCAGCTGATCGTTAAGATTAAACTATATTTACTAGTAAGTAAATAAATAAATAAAATGATTTAGCTTCCTCTTTGAAGTATATTATCCCTCTCACTCCACTTTGCTAGCTTAATTTAACTGTCAGTGTATATACAGTACTTATAAAACTGCCTCTCTACACATTGCAAAAAACTCACATCTCTTATAGCCAGATATGTTACTCACAAACTCTTGTTTGCATAATCTCTTTCAGCAGACTTAGTGGCCAACACCCAGGTCCTTCCATGTGGTCCACTAACTCAGAGTCCCTTCAGAGCACTTGTTTCCATTCAGAAATTATCCCTTTCACTAAAGTAACAGAACAAATAGTTACAGTCAACAAAACTCTTGTGACATTTCCTGAGAGATTTGGGACTGAGAATTCCATATACTGTAGTATACATGGTTCATGTTGAACTTCATATCTTGCTTCATTTTTATCAGTTGAGTTTTCATCAACTTCGCAAGGGGCCAGTTGTTTATTTTATGAAAACAATGCATATCACCACATTTTTCCTGAATGTCACCCAGTAAAAGAATTCCTGAAATCCTTGTGAAGTTTGGGATTTGTGCAGCAGTGATAAATGCAATCCAGCAGCTAAGATAATGGATGCCCCCCCTCCCCATTTTCATTGCAAGGTATTCAGCCAAAAAAAAAAAAAAACACATCATGAACATGGCCTACTTCTAGGGCACAATCTGATTAGCCAGAATACATGTAGCTACAGCTTTTCAACTCTTGCACATCATCAACAGAAAAACTTGCAGACAGGGAATGCATCTAATGACATGGTGATGCTTTGCCTCCAGGTTGCAATCATCGTGCTCCTGTACCGACTTTGCTCTGAAGCTTATTTTATTCCAAACTGGCTGATGTTGGTTGTGAAAAGGTATATTTGCAGCCCTGTGCATTACAAGATGATAATCCAGCTGAAAAATAGAAGAAACAGCAGGCATTTGCTGCCCTAAAGCAACAGTTTAATTAATATGGCATACACAAGATGTGACGAGAGTTAGCTGTACTTTAGCCCATAGGGTCTATGTCTGAAATATTAATTCAGATGTAGTGCAAGGGAAAGACAAGTCTGATGCAGAAACTTTAAACAATCTTTCATAGTCCAATAAAATGCATTACTTAAGAAACACTGACATTTGATACCACTGTGAAAAAGGTGACTCTTGTCTTACCTGTTGTGTTATTATTGCATGTAGGAGTTTTTACTACCTTAGAAGAATGGCTATACCCTTCAATACGAATAGAGTTATCAGGAGCAGTGAATATGGAACTGAAATACCACTGCTTGAAAAGTGGGTCCATACTATAATTTAGATCTTTACACAGGATTATTTTGAATTGAATCTTTTTAAAAAGTTTGCACAGTATTTAGCACTTTTTATGTGTTAGCCCTTTTTTGCATAGTTTGCACATGATTGTATATTCAACAGTATTTTACTGTACTTATTGATGAACTACATTAACTAGATTTATGAGGTGTGGTCACTTTAAATGAGCCATATAAAATGAGGTGCTGTAGAGGGCCTGCCTCACCTTGGCAAAGCATCAGGTGATTCAGGTATGAAATGCTGGGCTACCAGTTATCACTGTTTGCACTTTGGTTGTGTCATGAATTAATAATTTTTTGCTGGTATTGTCCTCCGACTGTGGATTTTATTGGCATGCTAGTACTGGGCCTTTTTGAATGTGCTCATTGTTGAGATGCTGACAGCACTACTATTTATTTAGGAGCATTTGTTGTTACTTGGTGATTCACCTTTGAGCCATGATCTAAGCTGTCTCAGTTACTGCATAACAATTTACAGTTTTTGTCCAGCTTTGAAATGGGACAGTTTTTTTAGACTTCTTGTTCCAGAAATGAATGCCATACTTGCAGTTAGGCAAACCAGACATATCGAGAGTGCTATTGGTGATGCTGAGACCGTATCCATACAACAAGCTTTTAGTGTGTATTAGCAGGTAGCATTAAAAGTGTACCACATTTTTTGTCAACAACAGATACTAGAGGATTACCCCTTAACAGGCCAAGTACCCCAGGAACTTTGATTCTTAAAATTCCAGCTTCTAGGAAGCAGAGGGAGCTGTTCTTTAAAAAGTGGCAAGGAATCCTGTATGATGCCACACTGGGACTAATTAGGTGCATCCTGAAGGACACAAAAGCAATTCAAGCTGAAATTGTTGAGGAGTCAGAGAGTAAGGAAGATAACCATTAATGCTTTTGCAAATTCTACCAGTTTTCCTAAGGAAAAAAAAAGACTGGAGTTTAACATTTTGGAGGAAGACATTAAAGCTAAGTCAAGCCAGCTGAAACTATTTTTTGCATGATAAAGTGGATTACACAAATAATTGCATGTTTAATTTGGTGATGCAACAAGGAGGATAAACCTATGGTAAGGGATTTAGAAAGACTAGATCCATTTTAAAAAAGGAGTTAACCTCCGGGTCACAGAGTTGAGGACAAGATGCCAGCACTGGCGAAAGTGAATCTGATTCCCAGTCAATTTTTTTAGAGGACCTGAAAAGTCACTCAATTGAAAGATCAACGTGAAGAACAAGGAGGGTCAGGAGGTGTAAATAGAGGAGGGAACATGGGAATAGCACCCAGGAGAAAGGGGGCAGGCACAACTATTCTAGCAGTGAGGGCAATTGAATGAGAAAGGCATTACTCATATTGGTACACAAAAATATATGATAGTGAGGTGGATAATGCAATAAGTGTTTTCTCATATGAATTGGCAGGCTTAAAAGGAAAGGTTCTGAACATACGACTGAACGTTGTGCCCATATATGGAATTAACAGATTTGGAGCTTTTATAGCTTGTATAGGTTTGGGGGTCTGTAGAACTTAATGCAGCTGTTCATACCAGAGGGCAATAGGTGCCCATAATCCCCTGCTTAGATATCTTTCTATGGGCATCTAATCAGTAGATGAGGAACAGATTCAGCAGATTGAGGAACCAAAGAAGAGATCTTCATTCTGTCAACCTATGAGCTCAACTATATGTGTTTTCCTAAAAGCAAAAGAGAGGGATTTGGAGGTGTTGTATTGATCTGGGTCAAATCGAGTCTATTAGAACCTCAGAAGATGGAAAGGGAGGCAATGGAAGGCCTTAAAAAGAATATTGATAATACTATTAAACCAGCTGAAGAAGGAGCAGTGTCCTTGTCCGGGACATGGACAAATATGTCACAGAAGTGAGACATCAGGCAACTGTCTATTGTCCATTGCTCAGTGACCTGACACTGTCCCTAAAGAAATCCATTGACATTTACATTTTGGGAGCGTTTGAGAAAAGGGTTATTTCAGAGCAAATTGAGGATTTCTTAATGACAGAGCATCAAGTTTCAGCATCAATCTACTGTTTGTATTACCTAAACTTCACCTATTATCTCCAGTAAGGGTTCACTGAGTGAACCACTGTTTCAGTTCATGGACTGTCTCATTAAGCCCTTGGTTCACAAACTTCAATCATTTATCCTGGATACTAGAAACCTTTTGGAAGTGTTTCAGGAAATGTTGAGGGTGACCAATAATTGGTCACTGTTGACATGGAATCACTATATGCAAACATACCCTATCATTTGGGTATTAAAGCCATGCAACATTTTCAGGATCAGAAGGAAGATGGCTCTTACCTGCCCACTAAATTTTCCTTACAGCTTACTAGGTTTGTGATAGAAAGTAGCATTTTTACTTTCATTGGGGATTTCTTTTTAGAACTAGATGGTACCATGATTCGGTCCACATTTGCCTGGAATTATGCAAACCAATGCAGGAGATTATTGAATAAAGACAATATTTATGATGGACAGTAACATTAATTCAAAGGTAAAACAAATTTGGAGATGCTTCATAAATGATGTCTTTATGATATGGCAGGAGATGACCGAATAGTTACACGAAATTATTGAGTATTGAGTATTGCTTCACAATAAGGTGAAATTATTTTTTTTTTTTTAGCGTCAGCAGCAGAATGGAGATTGCTTTTTTGGACATACTGATAAAGAAGTCAGGGGAAGGAGGAGTTATCACCACTGTCTTTTGTAAGATGACAATAATACTTTGTTGGCAGCAGATAGGTGGCCCCTTTGCCACATCAAAAGCAACAAACCAAAGAGACAATGCTATCAGGCCAAAAGGAATTGTATCAAACTAGAAGAGTATCAAAGATAAACTAACTACCTCAGCAGAAGGTTTAAGAACTTGGGCTATAGCTAGAGTGTGATACAATCTGTGAGACAAAGTGCTGAATCAGTGAATGGAGCAACACTTTTATTGCCAAGGAATGTAGGGGATACACAGAACCAATCAGTTTTGCCACCACTTATTCCTGTGCAGCTAGCATTGTGAGGTCATTTCAAATAAAAACTGGCATACCTGCCAGGTGTAGCTAAAACTACACAAATGTACATTGTAACCACCAGGCATGGTTTATAAACACTCACCAAACTTACATGATGCCCTGGTACATAGTGTTTGCCGTTAGCATCACAGTACACTTGGCTGCCCCAAGCCCCTCTGGGATGCCATAAATGTAGCAGTTGTTGTAAATAATGTGAGGTGATATTGGAAACAAGATCTTTCCTAAATCCTCACAGCAGTGAAACTGTTTACATCAGAAGGTTAATAAATTGTGGTTCCACCCATGTTATATACAGTACATGGCCAGCTGTTTGTGTGGTCTATACTTCTGTAAGGGTATAGAAGAAAATGTAAATTCAAGCAATTGGTGGGGGAGAACATGAGGGAATTGACCAAAGAAACAGGAAATATACTTGCAGCAAAAGATATGATCAGGTATTTCAAGATATTATGTGATACTTCTGAGGATATTATCTCTGGTGGCCTACAGTGATACTGTAGACAGATAGGGGATTTCTTTAGAGATATCACAGAAACTACAGGAAATATCTGACCATGTCAATTTCAGCAACTGTATGCTTTGGAAGCACTTGTGGAGGATTGAGGGGATGTTAATGGCCATTGCCGTTAATCTGCGACTCTAAAAAAGTACTCTTAAAACCAAGAGCTGATGATTTGGAGAGGGGCAAGGTGCACACTTTTTCTTTTTCTCTTTTGTTTTTCCTTTTTCTGGGTCTTCTTGCTCCACATTCATGCTACACAGCACTATCTCTCTGTGACACCCCCCGATGCTGTGTCAGGTTCACACCCCTACAGTACCTGGTGACCCTACAGGCCCCACCTGATTGAGGGGGCTGGGTTCATTCTTTCTCCTGTGGTAGTGGAGGTTTATCCCAGACTAAATAATAAAAAGCATGGTACCTCCACCCAGAGAGAATAAGTGGGCCATATGCTGTGTGCAGTACCACCCCCTAGGATACTGTACCTACCCACCTCCCTGCACTGGACTGGACACCCCCTGGGACCACTAAGATAGTTGTTACCTTCACTAGTCAACATGTCAATCAGGTTGTACTAAATGGGCACCCACACAGAAGTAAAACTGAACTAATTAACACTACTTCTATTTAGGAACAAAGGCCAGATGGCCGGGAGAAAAGAAAGGGTTAAGCAGTTGCAAGTCACCTTGATCACTCCCACCTATAGCAATACATGCTGAGAGCCACTGTGCTGTGGGTCACTACCACCATCTCCGAACCCACACAGTTTGAGGAACCACCTACCCAATCAAGGGGCGCAAAAAAGATTAATTATTCTACACATTGTACAGTAAACTCAATCTGGTACCAGCAGTAAAACTACAGTTTCAACTACAGTATGACAAAAACACCAATGACTCTGGGTACCCAGGTATTACACTAGAATCCCAGTACAGGTCTGGTAGCTGGGACTGTGTAGAATGTTGAATTTCTGAGGGAATGGAATTCCACAGTTTTAGAAAATTCTGCCGATTTCCATCATTAGCGGAATTTCAACATTCTGCATGTGAAATGTTTTGTTGCAGAATAATAATCCACAGTCCACATAAATTATTTTTTGCAATCCACAGAAAATTATTTAGCAGTTTACATGATCTGTGAAAAAAGTTATTCTGCAGTTTGCGTCGAAATGCTTTTCGAAATTCCACAGAATTTAAAAAGAAATTCTGCCAAGCATTTCAGAAGTGGAATTGCCATTCTACAGCAATTCTGATGATGAAATTTTGCATTCTGCACAGTTCTGCTGGCAGCTACTGCACATTGCCAAGGTTCGTTTGGTGGTGAACTTCATGAATGTTAGCAAGCTTGCAATTTAACCCCCAAACAGGCCATAGTGTGCTAACATACAGTGGTCCCTCGTTATAATGAACTGTCCTGGAGCCATAGATTTTGTTCATTATAGAGAGTGTTCCTTATAACAAAAAGTCAAGTGAAATGATAGAAAAATGATAGAAAAGACATGGGGCAGGATTCTCAAAGATTGCGAAAGTCCTGCAGCTGCGGCGAAACATCGGCGCCAAAGGGTGGCCACTTGCAGAGCCGCAGGTGTCCCGCAGCAGTGGGTATTCACAAATGTGGAGCTGGATTACGACTGGATCCATGACTTATGGCTGCTTGCGGGTGGTGTCACCAGGGAGATTGCTGAAGCTGCGGGATAGTAGCTATGGCCGGTGGGAGCAGCTGTAACACCCTCCACAACTGCTGTGGCTGTGAATCGCAATCACTGCCGCGGCGGGCGATTTTAATCCTCAACTGCAGTTGTGGAGTGAGACTTAGGTCCCTAAAGCTTTGAGAATCCTGACCCTGCTGTTTATTTAACACACTACAATTAATTAATCCTGTATTAACTCACACAGCAGAACACATGTTATCAATAAAAAATGGACACACATGAGTACTGTTAAGTAACTGTGCTTTAGTTTTAGCTTTAATAGCTTTAATTTTTAAAACTACTGTACAGTAATGTGCTAAAAATGTCAGGTGTTGTCAGTTGCTGTAATTTGCTGAAATAAGAGTCCAGGGTAGACTGCACAGTCTTGTTTAGTTTATGTTCCAATTTTGCCAGTTAAATTATTTTTTTTAACTGTAGCAGCTGGAGCGATGAAATGTAAGGTTGCCGTTCGAGGAATTTTAGACTTGCTTCCAACCCTGTGATGCCTTCCTCCAGTGTGATTTGAGGATCCATCTCCATCTTCCCCTCCTCTGATCCTCCTTGACTTGTTGCATAGATGAACGTTGCTTAGTTTTAATTTTAGCCACTATTTCTTTCTCTGTTAGAGGTTTTGTTACCGGACAAGAAGCATCTACATTGAGCCATTCCCCTAGCTGCTCAGAATCGGGTTCATCCAGCAGATCCAGGTTGCATGCAGTCTGTATTGTTTCTGTATCAATATCGCTATCGCATTCATTGTCCATGTCTGACCCCACTTCTGCATTACTCATTGTCACATTATCTGTGAAAACATTACCAATTGCATCTAGCCAGCAATTTCTAATTTTGTCTTGTGTAACCTGCTCCCATGCCAGTGCAGCAACATAAAACATGTCTTTCAGATTAAAAGTTTTCAGGAAGCTTACCAGTTCAGCGGTCTCCCTACTGCTAATCTGTCATAGAAGCTGTTTCTGTATTGCTTCTTAAGGGTTGCTATAACTCCCTGGTCCATAGGTTGCATCCATGATGTGGTATTGGCCGGCCTGGCAGGTACAAAATGGTAATTTTACCATGCCTTGATCGTACCTCCTCTGCTGGCGGGTGAGCAGGGCATTGATCGAGGAGTAGAAGTACCTTTTGTGTTTTTCCTTTCCTCCTCAGGTATTGTTGCATGCTGGCCACAAAATCCAAGTGGAACCAGTTTCAAAAAATGTCCCAGGTCATCCATGCATTACTGCTGTGGCAGTATTAGATGGGCATAGCAGCGCGGTTCACATAATGGAAGCATCTAGGGTTATTGAACTTGCTGATGCAGAGTGGTTTAATTTTATGGTTGCCACTAAAATTGTTGCAGACAAGAAATGTGGCTCGGTCTTGTTAAACATTTTAAGCCCCTTGGAGGCATCTGTTTCTGAATGGGCGGCCTGGGTTCGATCAGGCAGGCATTTTTAGAAAAGGATGGTTTCCTCGGCATTGTACAATTGATTTTCAACGTACAACCCCTTTTTACAATTTCTTTAAGATGTGGAAAAAAAGCTGTAACAGCTGCTAAGTCCGAAGATCTCTGTTCACCTGCACTATTTAAGTGCATTATGCTTCTGAAAATGCCACAACCAGCCAGGTGATGCTCGAAAAGTGCTGTCAGGTCAATGAAGTTGTTTAGTAAAAAAATCTGCTTTTTCCTGAATTATTGCACCAGATAGAGGAGCCCCCACCTCCTGCTGTGTTTCAAACCTTAAACGGACTGCAGAGTCCACCTCACAATTGGCAGCCAGCCACATGTTTTTGCACTGTAGTCTGTGTTTTTTGAAACAGTTCAAGGCAAAGCTCTCGAGTTTGTCCTCCTGCTTTCTGAGACCAGATACCATCGACTTCGGGAGGCAGTATTCAGCTGCAAGCTTCACCGTTGATTCCTCATTCTGTAGAAGGCCCAAGATTTCGATTTTTTGTCAAGTTCGAGAGCCTTTCTTTCGCGGGACTCAGCCATAAGGTAAGACACTGTGTGGACAGACAACAGCATGGGGAGGGAGGTCAGAATGTGGATTGTTCATGTTGGTGCAGTTTTAAGTGAAATAGTGGCTTAGTTAATTAAACTCAGATGCAGGGCAGGCGTAGGTGATCAAGAAACAATGAAAGCAGCATCAAATCAATAAATCAATCAAGCCTGTAAGCTCCTGACTGACTTTTAAAAAGTGCTGTCCCACAAATACAAAAAGCACTAGTAAGTGCTAGTAACAGTGGGAGCCAAGCTGGATGTTCGCTATAACCGAGATTAGTTATAGCAAGGGGTGCTATAACAAGGGACCTGTAATTTAAGGAACTTGAAATCAAAATAGCGAATTCTTGAAAGCAGACTTGTAACCCAAAATTTGAAAAGTACGATGACCCCAGCCAGCACTGCCACCACTCATGTGACCTATGGATGTAGCAGCGACAGGTCAGGCAGGGAAAAGCACACAGCAACAGGTCAGGCAGCAATCAAAATCAGGCCCCAGTGGTCTGGAGATGAAACCTTCTGTCAGACATTCTGCATCAGCACAGTCTTTCAGGCGCACACCTCTCAGGATATTTATTTATTTATTTAGTCTTTGGTAACCGGGTAAGTACACTGATCAAGGGGACTATTTTCAGGCATAACCCGGGACACACAGTCGGCAGTTACAGAGGTAGTGACAAGTTATACAATGAGTGCGAACCCTGTGGAAATACAGATATCATTGGTGAACAAAATGGATATACAGACATCATTGGTAAACAGAGAAAGTGACATAGGAAAGTAAAATTAATGAAAGGCTGAAAAAAACAATCAGTACATCATGATAAGCAACAATTATTATACAATTATTTACTAAGGATAAGTGGCCAGTGCAAATTAATACATGACTAAAAAAAACATACAATAGTCAAGTGGGAAAGCCCAAGAAGCAGGTAATGAGGGATGTAAGACAGGAGTCCAAAGAGATGAGAGAGGCCAGGGAAGGTCTAAGCAGCCCAAGAGGGAAAAGTCAGAAAGGTGTGTGTGTGTGTGGGGGGGGGGATTATCCATGCTAGCAACGGCATGTGGCCTCATTGAGTAACTAGTATTTGAGATGCGTCTTGAAAAAAAGAAACATAGAAACATAGACTTTGATGGCAGATAAGGACCGCTTGGCCCACCTAGTCTGCCTATTTCCCTACCTAGAGGATAAGCTGCAGATCCTATTTAACCAACAGCTTATTTCTTCCTACCCCCCACAAAAGTGGCATTGGAGTCCAGAAAGTGGATGGGCACAGGGATTCTGTTCCACAGAGTTGGAGCAGCTACAGATAATGCTCTGCTACCCATAACCAAGGAGACTTTTGGGCTATATGGGGGGGACTGAGGATGCACAGACACACCTTGAGGGGGTTCTGGTCTAGAGGAGAGATGTAAAAGGGGAGGCTTCGCCATGCCTGATGGTGCCGTCCAGGAGGCAGCCAAGCCCGTAATCGAATCTGCAGTGTAGTGAGAGCCATCCAGGAGTCTGATAGAGGTGGTAGTGGTGAGTGGAATATGGTGCCAGGAGAGTGAAATGACATATGTTGTATGTGGAGCAGAGGCACACACACAAGGCTGAGGATGTGTGTGAGCAAAAAGGGGAGCAGTAATCAATCAAGGGTAACAGGTTCCCTTGGGCAATGGCTAAGCAGGCTTCCCTGGTCAGGAGTGACTTTATCCAATAAGCCACACCATGTTTTTGATTAATAAGGCTTATAACAATGGAGATTTGATCGGAAAAGGAGAGGGATGGGTTCAGAATAACTCCCAGATATTGGAAAGTTAGTACTTTTTCAAGTACAGTGTTGTCCAGTGAGACTACTGAAAGCATGGACCCAGCCTTGGTGATCTTAGATAGGAAGGGTTTAGATCCAAATAGCATGAATTTAGTTTTTTTTAGCATTAACAATTAGGCAATGTGAGTGGAATCAGATGTGTGCCACAGAGTCGTTATTGGATAAAGCCCTGGATATATTCTCGAGAGCCTTGTCACTAGTAAAGAGGACAAGGTCATCTGCATAAAATAGGGCATCACAATAGAGACAGTAAGAGGGGAAAGAGTTTATAAACACGGAGAATAAGAGTGGGCCCAGAATGGAGTCCTGGAGTACACCGGTAGTGACTGGGAGGGTGAGGGAATGGAAGGTCCTACGCATACCAACTGAGATCTATCTGAAAGGCAACTTTGGAACCACTGTGTGATCTCAGTAGAGCAGCCAAGGATGCAGAGGGAGGAGAGCAACAGGGTGTGGTCGACCAGGTCAAAAGCCTTAGACAGGTCAACAAAGACAGCAACCATTGCCCGTCCAAGGTCCATGTTCCTGAGAATATGATTGGTAAACAGGGTGAGGGCAGATGTGGTGGAGTGATGTTTATGGAAGCCGTGTTGCTGTCTGGACAGTAGGTTGTGAGTGTCAATATAGTCAAACAGTTGTCAGTGGACTACCCTTTCCAGGAGCTTACTGAGGTGGGAGAGCAAGGATATAGGCCAATAGTTATCTGGGGATAGCAGGTCACCAGTCTTAAAAATCGGGACCACCTTGGCATGCTTCCAAGTGCTGGACAAAGAGGAGGTAGTCAATGCCAGGTTAAAGAGGTAGGTGAGTGGTTTTAAGATAGCAGGTGATACAAGTTTAAGCATAGCAGGGAAAATACCAATGCTGCCCAGGCTGCCCCTGCTAGGCAGGCTCTTCAGCAGATTGGCAGTGTCCCTGGGGGTGATGGTTCAGAATGAGAAAGAGGGGATTGGAGGAGTTTGAAGGGTATGGGTAGGGGGGATGATCAGGAAGACCAGTGGTCACCATGGGTGGCAGCTTGCTAAGGAGGGCAGACAGGTCAGTGAATTTTTTATTGAAGGCCTCAGCCACTGCAACAGGGTCAGCCAGATGTCTGGAAGGAGTGTCAAGGTAAATAATGGGGTTATTATGCGTGTGTGGGTTGAATAATGAGTTGGCCTCGCCCCAGAAGCAATGGGGGTCACCAAGACTGTCCATTTGTTTGCCTTAAGAGAAGGCATGCTTTTTGGCAAGGGCTGACTGTTTACAAAGGTTTCGTAGCCACTGGTATTCATTCCATGGGGCAGGGAAGGGGGATTTATTGTAGGCTGACCATAGCTTATCCCTTTCCTCATCATGGCCAGGAGATCTTTGGTAACCCAGGACGTACAGCCACCCCTAAATCAGTGATATAGTTCTTCTGGCACAGCTGTCAAAATATAGAAACACAATGCAGTGCCTTCCCAGTTCCCTAGGAGCCCAGACCCCAGGAGTGACCCCCACTGTCCTAATCTTCTCCATATTGAGAGTACACACTTACTCAGGGTATGTGCCCATTGGCTCCCTGTTTCCAAATCCACCCCACTAGATAAGGATTAGCAGGCCCCTTACCTGGCTGTGGAGTGACCTGGATAGGGTGCAGGTATCTGTCTCCATTAGTACAGTTCAGCAGCTTCAGAATGCAGCAATGGCCCACAGACTCCCACAGTCAGCAATTACTTCTCACAAACTCTTCTCTGGCACAGACTCTGAGTTTACTGAATGAACCCCAGTGAGGGCTGAAAGAATGGTAGCCCTGTTTAAGTCTCTCATTTTGTTTCACCAGCAGCAGGTCTAAATACCTAAGTATCCCCCTCAGACTGCCTCAAATTCTTTGACAGCCCAGAAACTTCTTTCTCCAATTCAGTGTCCCATTGGACAAGCAGTGCTGTTGCTCAGTCCTTCCACCCTGTCCAGTCCTCTGATTGGCCCTCACAGCCTTCCAGTCAATTAAGGAGAATCTGACTGCATCATCCTCCCTACAGTCCCCTGCTTTGGTCTCTGGGCTTCCTAGCCCTTGGATTGGCTGGCTGATAAGGTCAAGGGTTGCCAACATGGCTGTGGCCATGTGCTGAAGGAGCCCTGTGTTCAGCTGTTCTTTATTTTATTTATTTTCTTGCCCCCAAATTGTGTGCTGGCCACTATGTTATGTTGCAGCCTCCTGGGCTGCTATCCAGTTTCTTGGTGGTGGCTGTGTGAGTATTGGGACCGTGGTTGGGAATGCTAGCAGGGTCTGAGGATCTCGGAGCACTGGAGAGAAACCCCTGTAGCATGTGCTTCCACTGTTGTGGTAGATTTCTCATGGCATGCACAGGAGGCACTGAAGATGTGTTCCTGTTAGCTCCTAGTACCCTCTGCCAGATTTAGGTACCATGGGGCTGATGAAAATGCTGCTGCAGCCAGGAATTAAAAGGTGTACAAGGAGCTGGAGAGGAAGCTGCTGCATGGATGGGCTCTCTTTCCACACCACACATGCACTTAAGCAAGAGAGAGACCGAGACAGAGCCAGCTGCTGCAGCACTAGCAGCAGTGTTCAGATCAGGAGCAGTAGCAGGTGCTCCAGAGGGAAGGGTGGAACAAGCAGTCCAGGTAACCCCCCCCCAAGGGGGAGTTAAATCTCTCTAATTGTAATCTGTTTCTTATGAGGTCTATCTTTGTTGTTTTATTCAGTTTATTTGAGTGTAATTTAAATATGTCAAGGTATGTAAGTCCCTAATTCAATGCTACAAATTTTGCTGGAACTTTTCCAAGTATTACATGCTTATTGGAATTGAAATTTTTTAATGATTCTATTGATTTGAACATAAAAAAGAAGAGACGATTTTTGGATATTCCTTCTTTGGTACCCTGTCCTGACAAGGTCTAAATGACAAAACAGAAACAGTAGCATTATTGTAAACTGAGGGAGGAGGAGGATAGGGAAGTGTATTAGAGGAAAACAAGGGAAGCCAGGAAAGCAATAAGGAATGTGAAGGCACCAACTGAAAAGAGAATAGTGCAGGTGGTAACAAAAGGGGACAAGACACTTTCTAGATATGTAAGCAAAAAAAGGAAGACCAGGTGAAGGATTGCAAGATTAATAAGGAAGAGGAGGACTGTGCAGTGGGAGAGCATGAAAAGGCAGATATCCTGAACAGATACTGTACTTGTGTTCCATGTTCCCAGAGGAAGAAGAAGGGGAGGGACAACACAAAAATAACAGGTGCTTTCAAGGGGGGATGTGGATTTGTGAATCTGAAGGTGGACAAAGCAATAGGGCCAGATGGGGGTGCATCCAAAGGTACTGAGAAAGCTCAGGGAGGTACTGGCTGCACCTCTGACAGTTCTATTTAACAGCTCACTAGAAACAGGAGTGGTTCTGGAGGACTGACAGAGGCAAATGAAGCCCCACTTCACCAAAGTAGAAGCAGGGAGGAGGCTGGCAATTATAGGCCAGTCAGCCTGATATTGGAGGTGGGAAAATTAATGGAAACACTGTTGAAGGAAAGGACTGTGGAATGTCTTGAATCCAACAAGTTACAAAATGCAAGGCAGCATGGGTTCACGGAGTGGGGAGGTCATGTCAAACAAATCTGATAGATTTTTTGACTGGGTGACTAAGAATTAGATCAGGGTAGAGCAGTGGACAAGGCCTAGCTAGATTTCAGTAATGCTTTCAACACTGTTCTACACAGGAGACTAGTAGGAAAGCTGGGTAGCTTAGGAGTGGGTCCAAAGGTGGTAAACTGTGTAAGAAATTGGTTAGGAGATAGGTGATAGAGAGTGATGGTAAACAGAGTTCACTCTGAAGAAAGGATAGTGACCAGCAGTATGCCTACTGGATTAGCATTGGGTAGGGCTGGGTGAAATTTATCTTCCACCAGTAAAACTCCAGTGAAATTCCAATTTTACATCTGTGACATTTTCCATAAACGTTTTACAAAATGTCACCAAAACTGTGATTTCTGTAATTTCCATCTAGTTTAAAAGTTGTTTGTCTACATTGCACCATGTTTGGCATGATGACTTTACCAAGGTGCATACATATGGATACCAAGTTGCAGATCTCTGTCTTTAAAGATGACTGAGATATAAGCCTCCAAACATTCAGTAACTTTAAAATTACATTTCACAATTATGTAAACTGCAGACGTTTAAGCCCCATAGCTTTAAAACTAGAGAATAGTGCTATGTGGAATGCTGAATTCAGCCAGTTGAATAAGTGTGGAATGACCATTCCACTGGTGGAATTTACACCAGAATTTCACTTGTTCACCTGTGGAATTCCATCTACCGTGATCCATGAAATAGAACAGCAATTTTTCCACGGAAAATTATTCCGCAACAATTTCCGTGGAAAATATTGAGATCCGTAGAATAATATTCAGCAGAACAGTGATTTTCCTATAGGAAATCATTCTGCAACTATTTTATGCTGCGGAATTTTGCCATTCCGTTTCCAGTGGAATTTGGAGGAATTTTGAATATTGCACAGAATTTCGTTCCACCGGAATTTGAAAATTTTGCACAGTACTACTAGAGAACAGAATATCACTAGTTTTGTTAGGTTGGTTGACACTAAATATTAGGCTCTGAGGCAACCCCCATGGCCCACCAGCAGAGTGTCATGCTGCTATGCTAACAACCTGGTTTCAGAAGCGGGTTGGGCAGTTACATTGGGAGGCAGGCCATGACCAAGACAGCTACTTCTTGGCAGTACATCTCAGTCGGGGATGGATGGAGGTGGGTTACACCCCTACAGCAACCCATGCTGCTGAGCCAGGGTGCTTGCTTCTGCCACAGGGGAAGCTGTGGCTTTATGAGGCTGACAAAGGCACTGCCTCCACCAAGGGCGATGGGAAGGAAAAAAATGCTTCAGGAAAAATGGTAGCCAATGAAATGATGGCAAAATTCAGCCTGATCAGGGAATATCCCTGTGAACAGGATATGTCACTGAGAGCTGAACTGCTGGTTGGGAGAAAAACCTATATGGAAAAAAAGGCTGTGTGTCAACTCTGTACTCTCTTGCACAAAGGCTGACCAAGTTATAAGCAGCCAGAGATTCCAAACTAACATCAATATTTAAAGTTGAACTTCAGAAGCATTTTTTTCAAATTGTGGAATGTTGTGATACTTTTGTCAAAGCCATGTCCATACAATTTTCCCAGTCATGCACTTGTGTTGTCATTGTAGAGGAAGGAAAAAAATTTGGTTAACTTGCAATAAGGCAGCATTCAGCTCCATAGTAAAAGTATAGTGATGTTAAGTGTCTGGTTAGTATTTCTAGTGACAAACCACGAAGAATAGTCATGGACATCATTGTGCACTAGCCTGAATTCTCACAATATACCAAATAGCCACTAGACCCCACTGACTTAATGACTTGTGGAGGCACATGCATGTACAGCATTGTTTCTGTACAATGCCACCTGCTGACTCTCTAACAGCCCTGGAGATAACAATGTATATTTTTACTTTTTGAAAACAGTAGCACCAAGTGATGCCAAGCCTGACAGCTAGTTGCGATTTATGCCATTGTGACAGAAGTATCTGGATATCTTTAGTCATGATGGAACATGATGCCGGGCATCACTGTCACAGGAGTGTTGGAGGAGCATTGCAGGGCCATGATGCCAGTGCAGGTAAGGTGATTCATGATGGAGCATGATGCTGGGCATCACTGTCACAGGAGTGTTGGAGGAGCAGTGCAGGGCCATGATGCTAGTGTAGGTAAGGTGATTCATGATGGAGCATGATGCTGGGCACCACTGTCACAGGAGTGTTGGAGGAGCATTGCAGGGCCATAATGCTAGTGCAGGTAAGGTGATTCATGATGGAGCATGATGCTGGGCATCCCTGTTACAGGAGTGTTGGAGGGGCATTGCAGGGCCATGATGCCAGTGCAGGTAAGGTGATTCATGATGGAGCATGATGCTGGGCATCACTGTCACAGGAGTGTTGGAGGGGCATTGCAGGGCCATGATGCCAGTGCAGGTAAGGTGATTCATGATGGAGCATGATGCTGGGCATCACTGTCGCAGGAGTGTTGGAGGGGCATTGCAGGGCCATGATGCTAGTGCAGGTAAGGTGATTCATGATGGAGCATGATGCTGGGCATCACTGTCGCAGGAGTGTTGGAGGGGCATTGCAGGGCCATGATGCTAGTGCAGGTAAGGTGATTCATGATGGAGCATGATGCTGGGCATCCCTGTTGCAGGAGTGTTGGAGGGGTATTACAAGGTTGTGATGCTGATACAGGTATGGTGATTCAGTGGTGATAAGTGCTTTGTGAAAGTGAAATTCTACAAGTGGAATTCTAGTGGCATTATCTACTATGTGTCCATATATTTTTGAGCAATTTTTGCCAATTAGTAATTTGTAAAGTATCCACAATAGATTTTAACCTACTAAACCACATTTATCCAGTTTAATAAGATTCCAGAACATATGTAATTAGGCATGCATGTCAAATCTGGAGTGAAATTACCTCACTATTTAATAATTTCTATAACTCTTCCAAGGAAGTATGCATATACATTTTCAGTTATGTAGCTTCAAGGGTGGCAAAGTTCTAAGTATAGAAATATTTTCAGAAATTTCTACATGAATAATAAATTGCCAGCTTTTGAGCCCCTATAATTTCAGCCCCCTATCCAACTTGGTGTCCTTTTCATGCTTCTTCTAAACAATATGCATGCCAAATGTCAGATCTTTAGCTAGAATACTGATGAAGTCATGACCAAGTAAAGAATTTTGAATATGAATTTTTGTGAACTTGTGCATAATTTCACAAAAAATCCATGAAAGTGTAATTTGCTAATTTCTCTCATCCCTAGCTCTGAGACTAGTCTTCTTTAATGCCTTTATAAGTGACATTGCAGTGGAGTTCTATAGGACGGTCTGCCTCTAAGCAGATGACAACAAAATCTGCAACAGGGTGGACACTCCATGGGGGTGGTAGAAAGGATGAACATAAAAGGTTACTCCATGTGGTTTCTAACAGACTGGAGAATTATACTGTCACCTGGGGTCCATATCTACACTCCCCTTATTGTGCCAGTCCACAAGGCTGCTACATGCCCCACTGTTTGTTAGAATCTACATAACACTAGGCCCACTGAGACCAAAAGAGTTATCTACCCCCCCAACCTATACTTGTGAAGGTAATCCCCCTGCACAGGCCCAGTGCATAGGCTTACTAGGCCAGTGCCTTAGTGGCACTAAGGCCCAACAGGTCATTAGTACAGGTAAAAATTGCACATATTTTGGTTAAACCTAGTCCACATGCATTTCTTCTCAGATATAGACCTTGGTATTGCTGCTGAGTTTGCTAACTTGCTGGACCTGATTTGTTGTCACAGCACATTGTTTTTGTGTGTAGAAAGACCAGGATTTGAGTAGTACTTCCAAGGGAGAATGCCTCCGGGCCAGGTTTGCTTTAAATGTTATCATCTCTGGTGGTCATGCTTGTTACTTTGAGTTTGCCTCTTTCAAACAATAAAACTTTAAATTATAAAAAAATAAAATAAGAATGCATGGGATAGGCATTAGAGGTATCTTTGTGGAAGGAAAGAGGGATGGGAGAAAGAGGCAGAGATTGAGTAGGATCTGCGGTGATACTGTAAGTAGTGAAAAAATGAGCAGACTTGGTGAGTCAGGCAGTCCTTATCTGATGTCAAATTTTGAGCTTCTACAATCTATAAAATAAAGTATTATTTCTAGTGGTCCTTACGTTTTGTACAAAACATACTGTACTTGTTTGTTTATATCTGTACAGAAGCCAGTCTTGGACTCCACATTAAAATATAGTTATTGGCAAAGTAAATCTGGAACTAAATTGCCCTTACATAAAAAATGTGCAGATACTATAATTCGGATTGATACACTAAACAATTTTGGATTTCATCTGTTTTTAACATTTTGCTCAATGACTGGTACTTTATTTGAAATCATTTGCACTGTTTTGCATGGTTTAACGTCACTGTATATTCAGGTGTTAGTTATTGCATTTCTGTGCAAACTATATTACACAGATTATTGAGGTATGGCCCCTTTAAATGAGCAGTGTAATAAATAGGATAATGCTGGGGCTTGTCTCACCTTAATAATGTACCAGGGGATTCAGGCAAGAAATTCTGGGCTCCCAGGTATCATATTTTGCACTTTGCCAGGATGTGCTATGAATTAATCAATAAATGATTTTCTCATCTTACTGCAAACTGAGAATGTTTTGGATGGGAGTTCTGGTCCTTTTTGTATAAGTACTCTTAGGCCCTGTCCATACTACAACATGTTGTGCTGTAATGTTCTCAAAAACGTTACTACCCTTACTTTTACGATGCATCCGTACTGCAACTGTAACGTTTTTGAAAACGTTACAAGCTGGTACTGTTGCGCCCGAATTGATGAAAATTATCCATGTTTGCTACCAATTTTAAGAATGGTATTTCACGTTCTGCGGTATTCTGGTAGCAAGGAGGACGGTTTCACTTACCAGACAAGCGTCCGCGCTGGTAAGCAAACTGTTGCCAACTGTGTAATGGTTCTCATTCTGATCTCAAGACTACCTCCTAACAGGTCTTGAGATCAGATCCAAAAATGGTAGCGGTAACGTTACAGATGCAGACGCGAACCATTTTAACAAAACCCTGTAACTGTTTAACCACTCTGTAATGTTACCGAGAAGGCAGTGTGGACAGGGCCTTAGATACTAGTAGACCTATCTAAACAAGCCACCCCCAGAATGAAGTGCAGTATCACAATCTCAGCTGTGATATCTTGTTGGATACTACAAGAACAAATTTAATCCAATGGTAATTATTACAGAGTATTTCATCTTTGTGAGTGGCATTGTAACTCTATTCTATGGACAAGTCAATATTTTTCTGTTTGCAACCTGCTAATCAACTTGAAACAAATGAAAAACATTAACATGTTAGCTTGAAGCTATATAAGCCTATGTGCTAATATGAGTGGGATGTAAAATGTGATATGTATTCTTCTAACACGTTTAATTACTGTAACATCTCTACCTCATTGTTTCACCTCATGTTGGGCTGCCACCAGCCTGGAATGTATTTGGAATTCCACAAACCAGTCAGTGCCCCATTAGTTTCCTAGAGCACCACCTTAAAGTCATTTTTCCCTGGCTCAGACCAAGAAAATGGTGCCCACCTCTCTGGAATACTACTTTCTGCAATTTCAATGCAAATGAATTTTGCATTATTTAAAAAAAATTCTACCCAATTCTGCAAATTTCCATTGGTAGCAGAATTCCAGAACTCTGAAAATGGGTTGTACCCTATATGGGTCAGTATTATTGAGCTGCTCAGTATAAATGACTCAATAACACTGTTCGTGTTTAGAGCGACCATTGCAAAACAGCAAAGGAACCTGTATAGTGAGTGTAGCAGTGAACTACACTGACTAAAACAGGATATAGGCAAGAGTGAGGCCAAACCCTGCCAAGCTGGCCATTTGGCGTAGTGGCTAGAGCCACTGCCTACAGAGCCAGTATACCAGGGTTTGGGTCCCATAGTAAAATGTAGAATTTTTTTTAACTCTGCCCCACCCCTGAGCTGATTATATTATTTTGGTGGGGTGCAGGGGGAAGTATTTTTATTGCTGTTCATTGAACAGCTGAAGACCATTGCTGTTTGTGGCAGTTGCTCTTTGTTTCAGTCGCCCTTTTGCTTAGGGCAATTTTTCAGTCGCAGTTTCTGTGCCGTGCAGTAAGGGAATTGCCCTTATCACATAAATCCCTGAAAATGTAATTTTTAATGAATTAGTTATCTGTGGTTTACATAAACCATGGATTTCCATTTTGCAATCTGCAAAAAATTATTTTATAGTTTGCATAGTCCATAGAAAGTTATCCCATAGTTTACATAGAAATGCTTTTCAGACTACTGTGGTATTCAAAAAGAGATTCTGAAAAGCATTTCAGAAGCAGATTTGCCATTTTGCACAGTTTCTCTCAGCAGAATTTCACACAATTCTACTCTGGAATATATATTTAACTGTTTCACATTAAGAGGGATGTCCTATTGTTTTACTACACCCTTGTACTCTCTTCCACTATAACTCGAGATCTTAAAGCTGACACTAACATTTATCTTGGTTGTTCCATCAACAACAAACTTAATAAACAGGAAAACACTTACATAGGTCAGGGCTGATCTGAGCTTTGGTCTTACAGATATAATGATGCATCCTGCATTTTGTCTAATTTTCCCCTCATAATATTACACATTTGAGTGATAAAAGGTTGAGTGTATCCTCTAGTATGGTGCCATTATTTGATACATGTGGCCATTTCACTATCTAAGGGACTCACAAATCGTGGCAGTTTATACTCTCTTAACATCACAGGCCCTGATGTTTAAGGACTGGCATAAGCACAACCATTTGCAGTGCACTTGGGCTAACCCATCTCTGGCAATATTCAGACAGGTAGCGTTCGCCAATGGAGCAGTGCTGTTTGGCTGAATATCAGTCCATGTTGGCACAGCACTAAGTGGATCTGTGCTGCTCTGCCATGGACCAGAGGGCTGCATATGGCCCAAATGAATCGTGCTTCCCAAAATGGGATAGCACCATGTCCCCTGTGGCCATATTCAGCTTGAGCATGCAAATGAACTCATTGGGCATGCAAGGTGTTAAGGGGACATGTGCATGCCCATTATGGGCTCATTTGCATGCAGTGCTGCAGCCCTTTGGTGCCCATTCCTGTGTAAAAAACAAAGCCCTGGTGGCACAATGGTGCCTCAATCTCTCATTTGAATTGTTGATGGTATCCCTGGTGGCATAGTGGTTTCCCCATCCCAATCCCCCATTTCCATTCATAACAGCATTACTGGTGGTCCAGTGATCCCTCCACCCTCTGACCATCTATCGCCCCCAATTCCCACTCTCCAAGGAACCACACCCCACACCCTCACCCCAAGTTCTGGCATCCATGAAGTCAACGGCTGGCACAGCCCTCCTTTCACCTCCTCAGCTGGTTGTTGTCTGAAAGTCAAGGAGCACGATCACATACATGGCAATGGGGCATCATGAATGGGGGAAACCACTGTGCCACCAGTGATACTATTAACAATGTAAATACAAAGCTGGTCCGCCAGTGCAGCAGTTGGATTTCCATCTGTGATGCCAGCAACCCAGGTTCGGGAATGGACTTGGGTTGCTGGAGGACCTGCCGGGGGGAGAAGGCTGGAGTGTCCAGCGATGGCTCACCTTCTCCGGGAGGAGGCCGGGGAGATGGCCCAGTGATTGCTGGCCCCTGGTGGAGGCTGGGTCATGGCACGATGTCAGGCCCTGATGTCTAGGGGGAGTGGCAGATGTCAGCACAAGCCATGACGTCTGTGGCATGCCCCTCCTAGGGGAGAAAACGGGAAAAATGGTGCCTTGGTGGGGTTGGATGACGGCCTCCCAGACCCTCACTACAAAGCTCCCGGACCCCTATCAACACCTCAGCAGAACCCAGGAGCATTGGTATAGCTGTACAGGCTCTTCCCCAATGAAGGTAAGGGACCCTCCTAATGCAGGGATACATCAGGGTTACCTGGGCTGGCTGCGATATGGGGTGGTGGGGTTGGGGGTTCCAAGTGAGTCAGGTCCATGCGGGGCCCAAATGAGAGGTGCAGGTGGAAGTATAAAGAAATAACGCAAAAAAAATGTAAATGCAAGATCATGGTGGTGGGGTAGAAACTGGTTAATGGATAGGAGGCAGGGGGTGGTGGTAAACTGTACTCACTGTAATGATGGGAAATGTCCAGTGGGGTGCCACGGGGCTCAGTACTGGGACTGGTCCTCTTCAATGTCTTCATAAGTGACATTGCTGAGGAACTCGAAGGGAAGGTATTCCTTTTTGAAAATGATATCAACATCTGCAATAGGGTGGACACTCAGGAGGTGGTGAAAGAATGAGCAGGAATATTAGGAATCTCAAAGAGTGTGCAAGAGCATAGCAGTTGGGGTTCAATGCCAAAAAGTGTAAATTTCACCGGGAAAATATTATGCACAGGAGCATTTTGCCAGATGACTACACATAATGTTACTTTGTCTGCAAATGTTTAAGCCAGACCATCAACACAGCAGTAGCGCTACTGCTTGTGATGCCAGAGACCCAGGTTCAGGAGCAAGCCCTGGCCATTGGGAACCAGCCAGGGGGGAGGATTGAGCATCCCAGAAGACGTTTTCCTTCCCTGGGGAGACTGGGTCCCATCTACAGATGCAAGGGGCAGTAAGACTTGGCAAAACTTGGGTTGGGGGGAACTGTGCTGGCTGCTGGTGATGCCATGTTAGTATGCATGCACCCTTACAGACCTTGCATGCATGGCTACTTTGGGCTACTGGGAGAAAAAAAAAATAATGGACCCCATGCAAGGAAGATGAAGGGCCCCTGGTACTGCTATGTCTTTTTCCTCACCACGGATGCCTTCTGATGAAGGAAGAATAGTTCAGGGGTAATACCCCTCCACCCTGACCCCACCCAGGGGGCAAAAGCCACAGATCAGTGGAGGATGGCACCGAGAGGGAGAGAGAGATAAGAGGCAACTAGTGGTATCCATATAGTCCTTGAGGGAATTTGGGGGCAGAGTACAGAGGGCAGAAACAGAAATTTAAAAAATAAAGGAAAAAAAATACTTTTCAAATTCTTTAACCATTCCCCACCCAAGTGGTGTGTTCCCCACTGTTCTCTTCCCCAGATCATCCAGTTACATCCCCCTATCCACCCACCACTTAAGCACACCACTCTCTTCACCCAATCCCAGGCACAGTAATATATGTATTTCTTACAAAACAATGGTCCCTGACCTGGATCGAGCCAAATCCAATCCAGCCACACACAGTCTGTAAAACCTACCCTCCTCTCCCACCTGGCCCAGTCAAAATGGATACCACCCCACCTCTGACACAAGCCAATCTCCTCCCACTCTCACTCACCCACCCATAGAAAAATAAAAGCATTCCCACAGCATGCAACCTGCACAGTCATCCCTCCACTTTGACTAGCAAGGGAAGAGGTTAGGAAATATTGCCACATGAATAAAGGGTGATTAAAGGCTTTAAAATGTATTTTTTTCTTTTAAATAAACTTTGCGTTGTGAAGCTGGGTGAAGTCTGGCATCGTTGTCCAGGTACACAATACAAAGTTCTTGATGTCTCATCATCTTCCCAGTGAAGATTTAATTCATTTCATTTCATTTTTATTTATTATTCTGGGAAACCTTAATGGGCAAAGACCCTTTTTCATAAGTGCCCAGTGAATGAAAAAGTCAGTAAGGTGCAAATGAACATGGAGACAAAGAAATTATTTAGGAGACATGTACATACAATATATATATGAAGCAGGTACATATGAGTAGAAAACAGTTACAAGTAGACTGGGATGAGAGGTACAGAGCACACGCTTTTTAAAAAACTGTAGATGGAACTCATTGTAGTTAGGGAAGTACACAGCTTGTTGTACCAGTATGTGTCCCTGTAAGTAAGAGATCTCTGACTAAGGTTGCTGTTCATTCTTGGGGTACAGAATGAATGGCCCTCATTCATTGCATCTCTACTTGCAACTTGCCTTTTTATCCCCTCTAATCTTTGATTCCTGCTTGCTGATGATTGTCCATTACTACTACATTTTCCCTTTTCTGTCCCCTTTTTCTAATATCTGTTGTGCACTGGGGAGAGCCGTGAGGGCTCTCTTTCAGTATCTGTGTGCTCTCCTATACTGTATCACTACCCACCCCCTTACCTAGGTTCCAAACTGTATAATAATAACATCTAATTTCTGCCGTAATGCACTGGTTCCCACTATGCTCAGATGCAGGCCATCCTTTGTGAAAAACAAAAACATTGAAAATGCGATGCACACAGATATAGAAAAACACATAACTTGTTTATTCAAAAACGCACATAAGAATGGCTCCCCAGCACTTCGATGGCATACACCCTCTTCATTGGGGTGGTGGGTGGGGGGGAGGGAGTCCAGTGAAACTTCATATATGTATATAAAGAACATCAATTAGTGATTTAATTCAAACTAATCAATAAAGTGCTAGAAAAGTGCTAATCAATTAGTGCTCTACCATATTGTCTCTACTAGAGCATATATTTAGTCTACAAGTGTTATTACCATAGTGTCTCTAATAAATTCACCTAAAGTTAATACAATGATATCAAAAATTAGTTACACTTCTCATAACGGATTCAATTCAGTTAGCAGTTATACAGTTTGTATGAATATTTTTACATAGTTATATATAGCTCTTAAAATGCAAGTAATACTGTAAACAGTTATATTCTTTTATTGCAAACCTTTATGCCAAAACCCATTATTTTAATTACAGTTTTCATATCCAAAAATATATGGATTTAAGCATATTTTGATAGCTTTGTTGTAGCTTTCAAATTCATTCAAGGCAAAATATAATGCTCCAATGAAACCCACACTAAATTGCATGGTATATGTATAAGAATAAGGGGGTTGAGGTTGGGGGTTGGGGGGGGGAGGCATTAAGGGTTTGCAAACCACCAAAACTGTTGACCCAAATATGAAAGATTAGTTATTTATTTATTTATTTGCTTTTGTTTACCAGGTAAGTCACACTAGACATCCATGTACCTATTTTCAGGTGCGACCCGGGAGAATAACAGACTTGAATTTTACAGGTACAGTGACTAATACAGCTTTTACATACAATGAAGTGACTAATACAGCTTTTACATACAGTGAAGTGACTAATACAGCTTTTACATACAGTGAAGTATCAGAATACATAGAGGAATGACAGTCAGTAAAAAACAACACATGAGCTCGGGGGTGGTTACAGGTGGCCCAGGGGAATTAAGAGCTAGGCCATACATAGACAGTGAGTGAGTCAGCTTTACATGCAATGGGAGTGCAGATGATACCAGTTAGGGTAACCCAATTTGTCATTGCTTGACCAGGTTGTCAGGAGAGTAAGTGTGGTGGTCCCAGAGGGTGCAGAGGCCCTCCGTGCCAGCATAGTGTGGGACGAGGCTACAAGGTGCAAGGGAGGGACCCTTCAGGAAGTTCCAAAGGGAAGTTTTAAATCCAGTGTGGGAGGGAGTGGACTATGTAAGGGCTGGGAATGAATTCCATACTTTTGGGGCGTAGCTGGCAAAGGCCCGATCACCCACAAGGGAGCGTGTCCTAGGAACTGGGCGGGAGAGTGCCGCCCTTGACCTAAGATGGTAGGTAGTGGTGTCAGGGTTGAGGGGAAGGGCAAAGGCAGCAGGAGTGGACATTCTGATGATGTTGTCGATGAAGTTACCTACTACGAAGGTACGGTGCTTCTCCAGAAGGAGCCACTCGAGACGAGTGTAGAGGTCGCAGCGATGTGTAAGGGGAGGAGCAGAAAGCGTGAAGTGGCAGATGCTGTTGTAGGCCGTATCCCATTTCGAGAGGATGGATTCTGGCACGGGGTAAAGGTCACAAGTCTGTAGCAGAGGGGGGGAGGAGAACACCCCTGGCTAGAGCCACTCGAGCAGCTGGGGCGAGGCAGTTTTTTGCTCTGTAGGCGAGACCGAGCTTAGCATTCATGGCTTTACAGATGTTTCAGATGTGTAGGGAGAGGTCCAGCTGGGGGTCCAGAGTGAGGCCAAGATACTAGATTATGGGAACTGTCTGCAGGGGCAAGCCATCAGCTCCGTGGATTAGAAGGGGGACGGGGCAGGATTTAGTTCTACTGATGGAGCCAAAGAGCATAGCCTGTGTTTTCTTAAGGTTGGTGGTGAGCTTGTGTATCGCCAGCCAAGATTGGATCTGCTTAAAGTCGGAGTTTAGTTGGGAACTGATGGTGCCAATGTCACGATCACTGTTTAGGATGACAAGGTCATCAGTGTACAAGGGGATTAGACCATGGGTGGAGACAGACGGCAGCTCATTGATGAAAAGGGAGAAGAGCGTTGGACCACGGACGGATCCTTGGGGGACCCCGCGTTGGACAGTGGTAAGATGGGAATGGGTCTGGTTAAAATTGGTGTATTGCTTCCTACCAGTTAGGTAATTGAAGAACCAAGAATGAGCAGGGTTAGAGAGTCCAAGGGCGAGAAGAGTGGAGCTGAGGAGGGAGGGGTCTACCCTGTCAAAGGCCTTGGAGAGATCCACAAAGATCGCACCTTTGAGGTTGCCCTGGTTGGTAGCTGTTCTGATCTGCGAGGTGACTACAGCAAGGGCGGTGGCCATACTGTGCCCCTTTCTAAACCCGTACTGGGCTGGAGAGAGGAAGTTGTGTACCTGCAGGTATCGTTTAACTGAGAAGCCACAACTTTCTCTAGGAGTTTGGAGGCGGCCGACAGAATGGCAATAGGCCGGTAGTTAGAGGGGTCTTTGGAGTTACCTTGTTTGAGAACAGGGGTAATTTTGGCTACTTTCCAGAGATCCAGGATGACACCAGCTGTTAAAGAGGAGTTGAAGATATGTGTTATGGGCCAGGCATGGAGGTGGGCACCCAACCTAAGCAGTTTCGGCTCAAGGTTATCGTGCCCTGCGCCAGTGTGAGGGAAGAGGCTGGCAAGCAGCCTCTGGGTCTCAGCGGTGGATACTTGTCGAAGTAAGAAGGAGGGCCGGGTCTCAGGTCCAGGTCGAGAGGAGCTGGTGGAGTGGGGTTCAGGCAGTTGAGCGTTCGGGGATGTGGGAGCAGCGGGGGCAGAGGGTAGGGGGGCTGTTCGGGGAACATTGCATTAAAGGTATTAGAGATAGTGCGTGGGCTGTTGCAACTAACCCTGTCAATTAGTAAGTCTGTGACTTGTACTCGGGCAGAGCCCCCCACTGCACTTCTAATGTTCTGCCAAAAACTCCTTGGGTTGCTGGCTGAGGTGAGTAGGGTGGATCGGCAGTACTCACTTTTGGCTGATCTGATGGCTTTTTTGCAGGTGTTTCTGAGGCACCTGTAAGCAGCGAGATCATCAGTGCTGTGGGAGGCTTTGTAGGTTTCCCAGCATTTGTCCCTGAGTTTCATTAGGGAGAAAAGGCCCCCATGGAGCCATTTCGTAACGGTGCCCCACACCCTCCTTTTTGTGAGGGGGGCATGTTTGTTCTGTACTGGGATGTATTTGGTTAAGAATGCACCAAGTGCTTGATCTGGGTCCAAGGAGGCAGTGACCCCAGACCAGTCGATCGAGCTAAGGTCAGCAAGGAAGTCGGGCAAGTGGAATTTTGAAAAGTCCTTCATTTGTATCACTTTTCTGGGTATTTTCACCTGGGAGATGCCCCAGGTACAAAAGATGGGTGAATGGTCCAAGATGGCATCAGGTAGGATGCCCAAGGATGTGATCCTGTTCGGTCTATTAGTCAGGACCCAGTCGATCAGTGACCCTCCCCCCCCCGGGGGAGGGCCTTGTTGGTTCAGTGATAATCTGGTTTAGTGTGAGGCCCGAGAGCAGTGGCTCATATGATTTCAAGTTTGAGCCTAACCAGTTTAGGTTGAAGTCTCCTATGATAAGGACTTCACTTGTGCCCACTCTCTCACTAACATTGTGCAGGAGTGAGGAGAGCCCAGGCATGCCGCCTCTAGGTGGGTTGTAGCAGCAGATCAAATGAATTTTCTTGGTGAGCCCAAGCAGGAGAACGGCGTGCAGGAACTCACATGATGGGAAGGGGGGAGGTCTACTGCAGAGACATTGAGGTGGGCTTTGTAATAAAGTAGCACTCCACCACCACATTTGTTCCCCCCCCTATCACTTCTGATGTGGCTGTACCCTGGTAGGGAACACATAGTATCAGGAGTGTGAGGTTTTAGCCATGTTTCTGTGATGCCCAGTATGTCTGGGTTGTAATGGGCAACCCAGGAAGTGAGCTCAGCAAGGTTGTATAGGAGACTACAGACATTAAGATGGACAATTTTTAGTCCCTTGGCAGACAGCCATGAGGTGGGTGGGTTGAGGGACCGTAGGGTGGGTCCGATGGGGGGGTGGAAGGGGAGGTCATGACAGAGGGGAGTTTAGTGATAGTGGAGCTGTCAGGCAGTGCTGGGGTGGAGAATATGGGGTGGCTGAAGTACACCGAGTGGTATAAGGACTGAGCTGAAGCCTGCAGAGGTATGAGACTTTTTTTTTGTTTGTTTGTTAAGCAGCAGGGTGTGCACTTAGGTCGGAGCTTGAGAATTGCTAGGTCTGCCCCTTGTGGCAGGACAATATAACTTGCAGATGGAAAACTGGGCTGATAGGTTAATTCTTAGCCCATGTGATCTCTTTCTGCCTATTTAAGGGAGAGCCGACCAAGGGTGGTGGTGGTGGGGGCAGTGGGGAGCCGGGTGGTGGGGAGCTGGACGCATAGTGTTCGGCGGGGCTAGTCTGTCTGAAAATAGCACGAGCAGCAGGAGGGCTTTTCCCAATGTGCTACTGTCCCAGTCAGAGATCTCCGCCATTGAAAAGGGCGCCAAAGCGATCAGTAGGACAAAGAACAGCACCGGATGAATGCAGCTGTCCCAGCAAAACGGTAGGATGCCACAGTAATTACCTTTTTTGTCTGGCTGGCTGGTTCAAGGGTCCGGGTGAAGGAGACAACCGGGGGGTGGGGAGGGCTGTGGAGTGCTCTCATGACCACCGATCCTCGGGGGTTTCAGCTTAATCCCATCCATATATTAAGTGTTTGTATTTGCTTGCTATCCATCATTACCTATTACGGTTAACTATAAAAGTAGTTAACCGTAATAGAGATTAATGTGGATGGCAAGCAAATACAAACACTTAATATGTGGATGGGATTAATATTATAAATATACACTGAGATCCAAGTCCTTGTTCAGACCCTTTGGAAGAAGTGATTCTAATGTGTATATCCATTTGCATTCTTTTTGCAAAATAATTTGTTTTCTGTTGTCCTTCCTGGGTAAAGATGTAGGCAAGCCTTTGTGAAAAGCCAGCTACAGAGTTAGCTAGTAAAATGACACTGAATATCCAGACCATTAATCAGGCCCTTTTTACGACTGTGGGCAGAGCCTACTGGAGTATTGCATGTACAAAAGGAGTGATGTCATGTTTTCTGTCCGTGGAACTGACTGAAGGTATAAACAGTCTCCTCCGCCTTACCCTCCTCCAAGCAATCTTTTCCACCCTCAAATAAAAACACTTTCATGTTAGTCAATGGTTGCAGGGTACTATTTTCTTTCATAAATGGGTGGTACAAGAACTGGAACCTGAGTAGTGGGAGGCAGCATTAGGTTTTTTTTTGTAGTAAGATCCACCTCCGCCTCCACCCCAGACTTTTTTCTGATTCATGTGGGAGGGGTATGAGATAGCTCTAGCATGCTGTAACAAGATACAGATATAGTTTGGGGCACAGATATGCCTGTGCAGTGGAGTACAGAACAGAACAGAAGAGAGTTAATGCCTTCAAATTGACTTAAAAATCCATTGGAACAAATGATTATCAGAGCCACCTGGGGCTTCAGAAGGAGACCAAGACACACATTCTAATTTACAGTAATAACATTTGATGGCAGATAAGGACCGCTTGGCCCACCCAGACTGCCCATTTCCCTACCTAATGGATAAGCTGCAGATCCTAGTTAACCAGCAGCCTACTTCTTTCTACCCTCCACCACCTAGAATTGCCTTATGTCTGTCCCATGCAAGTAAGAGACACATGTTTTTCTTAAACATTATATATATGTATAGTTTATATATAATTTGTCTTTAGTCATTTCAAAACTTTGAAAGCATTGACACACACACACATACACTCACACACACCCTAAACAGAACACAGCTGGATAAGGTACCAGTATTTAAGAAACTTGTCATACTTACCCAGAGTCTAGCAATGTGAATCCTGGCTGTGACTATAGCTGTTTACAACTAAATGTTAATGACCACATTTGCATCTCTTGCAAATAGGTAGGCATTTGTGTCTAATTTCTGTTTGACTTACTGTAGGTTACACATAGAATCTTTGATATCAAGTATTTGCTAAATTGTAAATGTAGGTATCAGCATTCTTTTAGTAGTTAGTGCTGATTGTGGTCTGCAACAAGATCATTTTTTTTACAAATGAAGTGCATGGTAGGAAGCTGAAATCAGACTTTGATAATAAAGTGTGTTTTTTCTTTTAAGTTTGAGATGTATTAGAAAACATTGAACAAGAAAAACAATTGGTGATTTTAAAAGCTATTCTGATCAGAGCTGACATAAAAAAATTTAAACTATTTTTTCTTTTCTCATGGACAATAGAAATAGGATGTCAGCATTCACTCCATTAAACCTGTTTTTCAGGTTTTTTATAGCATCTGCCAAGGCAATCTTCCCAGAATGCAATCTGTCATGGTGGGGTAATGCATTTAGAAATACAATTTTTAATTGTCTTTACAGTTAAACATGCAATTTCATGTCAGGGTACATTTTTTAGAGGGGGTCAAATTATTTTAAACATGGGCACAGTACTTGGTAAATACACACTTTGATGATAAAGTGTATTTTTTCTTTCAAGTTTGAGAAGTATGTATTATATATAAGTGTAACCATGTTGTAAATGGTTAAGAAGGCAGTGGTTTAAGGCTCTGAGTTACAAACCTGGAGACCTGGGTTTGACTCCCACAGCTCCCCCACTTGCGTACTATGGACCCTGTGCAAATCACTTAACTTCCTTGTGCTCCCAGGTCATACCTGTAAACAAACTTCCAGCTTAGTGTGTCTCTCCTGGTAAAAAAAAAAAAATGCCTAGAATTATTTTTTTAGTTGAGTTTATATGTGGTAAGTAGGTAGGGTATGATGTCTTGAATGTGGCAGTAGAATATAGTACGTGGACTGCTTTAAAATCATTTATAGTATTTTATACTTTCTTAAAAAGATACTCCACATTTGTGTGGGGGCTGTGGGATTGAAACCTAGATCTCCAGATTTGCAGAAAAGAGCCTTAAACCACTGTGCTATACTGCCTCCCTAGTTATGGCAGTCATCTGTTTTATGGTTCATGGTGTTGGTGTATTAAGCATTCTAACATACAAAAATGCCAGCAGAATAGGCCTAGCGGGCTTTCATACTAACATACTAAAATGCCAGCAGAATAGGCCTAACAGTCTTTCGTGTCTTTTCGTTTGGTCAGCCCCCACCCTGGGAGCTGACCTTGCTGCCCCCCCTCACCCTCTCTGGTTTCTCCCTTCCCAGGCCCAGATATTCTCGCTGCACAGGACTTTGCTTCCAGAATCCTTCCCCCTGTACCTGCCCATCCTCTTTTGAACCCTTCCACCATCTCTGCCTCCACCAGCCACCTGGGCAGTGCATTCCATGGCTCCACCACCCTCTTAGTGAAGTAGCACCTCCTCCTTTCTCCCCTGAATCTCCCCCCTCCAATTTCCACCAATGCCCTCTAATTGCCCCCCTCCTTCCTTTGGTGCACCCTGACTGCTCCTCCCTATTTACCCCTTCATGTACCGGAAGACTCTACCATGCCCCCTTCCTTCTCTCTTCAATGTGTACATATTTAGCTCTTCAAGCCTCTCCCATAAGTCCTGTCCCCAAGCCCAAGGTAATTTTGTTGCCCTTCTCTGGACCCTCTCCAGGAGTTCAATGTCCTTCTTTAAGTGTGGCCTCCAAAACTGCATACAGTACTCAAGGTGGGGCCTCACCAAGGAGTTATACAGAAGGAGTATCACTTCCCTCCTTCTGGAGGTGATCCCCCTAGCGATGCATCCCAGCATCCTGTTGGCCTTGGCCACTGCCCTCCTACAAGTTTCAGAGTTGTTCATCTTGACATCTACCACCACCCCCAGGTCCCTGTCAGCCATTGAAACTTTAAGCATTCCCCCCGGTGTACACTTGTCCCAGGTTTCTGGCTCCCAGGTGCAGTATCTTGCATTTCCCTGCATTGAACCTCAGCTTCCACTTTATAGACTACCTTTCCAGAGCCTCCAGGTCCCCCTGTAGGGACACCTTCCCCTCCTCCCCATCCACCACTGCCCCCAGTTTTAAGTCATCCACAAAGAGACTCATCTCACACCTAATATCCTTCCTTATGTTTGAGACATAGACGTTGAACAGGAGGGGCCCAAGGACCAATCCTTGAGGGACCCCACTAATGACCCTACTTGGGGATCAGACTATCCCGCCAACCATGACCCTCTGGGTCCAGTCCTGGAGCCAATTTCCTATCCATCTGATCATCTGGTTCCCCACCCCTATTTCTACCAGCTTATCCAACAGGCCCCATGAGGAACAGAGTCAAACACCTTGCTGAAGTCAAGAAAGAGGAGGTCCACTGGTCTACCCAGGTCCAAGGCACTTGTCACCCAGTCATAGAATTCCACAAGGTTTGTCTGACACGATTTCCCTGGGACGAATCCATGCTGCCTATCGTCCAGGCACCCCAACTTTTCCAGGTCCCCCACTAGCCTCTCCTTGACAATGCCCTCCATCACCTTGCCCACCACTGATGTCAGGCTGATGGGTCTGTAGTTCCCTGCCACCTCCCTTGATCCCCCCTTGTGGATAGGCACTATATGCACCACCTTCCAGTCCTGGGGCACCCATCTTGTCCTCAAAGAGATACTGAAAAGCTCCACCAGGGGTTTTGCCAGGACATCCACCAGTTCCTTCAGCACTCTGGGATGTAATTTATCTGGTCCTGGTGCTTTATCTGTCTTAAGGGACCTGAGGGCTTCACTCACTCTCTCTCTTTCTCTCTGCTGTGATTTCCACCTCTGCTACCTCATCCCCCTGCTTTGCCTTCCCCCCTTCTGCCAGTGATGGCCCCCCTCTCCCCAGATCCGCCAATCGAGTCATCGTATCCTGCCATGTATGATGCAGCCCCCCATTTTCCTCCATGAAAACTAAGGCAAAGTACTCATTTAGTACCTCAGCCTGCTCCCCCGGGTCTTGTGCCCATCCATCCCCTGTTTTAATCCTGCTAATCTGCCCCTTCACCCTCTGCTTTTCCCCAATGTATCTAAAGAACCCTTTGTTCCCTCTCCTAATTTCCCTGGCCAGGTTCTGCTCCTTCCTTGCCTTAGCCGCCCTCACCACCCTAGTGGCCCTTCTGGCCATCCACTCGTATTCCCCTCAATCCCTTTCACTCCTTGAGCACTTGAAATGCCTATAAGCTGCCTTCTTTCCCCTCACCACCTCCTGAATCTCTCTAGTCCACCAGCAGGGTTTATGGGCCCTACCGCATTTTCATCTTGCTCTTGTACAACTGCTGGTAGCATCCTACACCCCCCTCCTGATGATTTTCCACCTACTGTCAGCGTCCATGTCTGCCCAATCCCATACAAATGCTTCTTAAGGATCCTTCCCATTTCCTTGAAATCCACCCCCCCGAAGTCAGTTACCTCCATCTTTGTGCAGCCTTCTACCCCTTCTAGGTCCAGGCAGAACCAGAGTGTGGCATGATCACTCCCCGCCAACAGGTCCCTTACCTCCAGGCCCCCAATCTGGTCACTGTCTGCCAGGACCACATCCAGTATCCTCACCTCCCTGGTCGGTTCCCCCACCTGCTGAGTTAGGAACGTGTCCTGAAAGGCATTCATCAACCTCTGTTCCCTGGCTACCAAGGATGTCATAGTCTCCCAGTCCATTCCTGGCATGTTTAAGTCCCCCAACATCACTACCCTTCCCCTGCCCAAACTGCAGTGTCTCCTCACATCTGCCACCAAACTCTCCTCTAGCTCCTCTACCAGCGTGGGCGGTCTATACACCACTCTTATTTTTACTCTCTTGCCCCCCCTTGTTATCAAGGTGACCCAAATTGCCTCCACAGTTCTCTCTGCCTCCTTCACTCCTCCTATGCCAATGCAGTTTTTGACTATTACTGCTACCCCTCCTCCCCTTCCCTGTCCCTTGTCCTTCCTGAACATGGTGTAACCTTCCAGGTTCAGGTCCCAGTCATGCCCTGCAGTGGCCCAGGTCTCAGTGACCACTGCCACATCCACCTCTCCCTCCATTAGCACCACCTGGAACTCAGACATTTTATTGCCCAAGCTCCAGGCATTTAGCAGGACTATGTTCCACCCTTTACATATACTTCCATTTCCCCTGCTCATGTTCCCATGGGGATTCCATCTTCCCCTGGACAGCACCTTACCAGTTGGCCTCTTCCTGCATTCCTCCAGCTCCCAAGGGGGGTGGAGACAGATTTCCTCCTTTATCATACCCACCTCAACAGCCCTTTCTCCCATCCTTCCCCCTTCACAAGTTTAAACCCCACCTTTCACCAATGAACCTCTCTATTTTCAACTTAAGGATTTCCCTCCCATCCAAACTGAGATAGAGCCTATCTCTAGCATATAGCCCTTATCCTCCCAGATCTCCCCCCAATTTCCCATCAACCCATACCCTCTGGCCCCACACCACTCCCTGAGCCACTGGTTTATCTCCTTAATCTTTCTATTGTGTTCCCCCACTAGCCCTTGGCATTGGCAGGATTTCCTAGAAGGAAATCATGCATCCTGTGTCATGGCAGACCCTGGCAAACTCCCTGAACCTTGCCTGTATCTCTAGCTCACTATTTCCCTCAATATCATTGGTACCCAGGTGGACCAGTATGTCTGGGGAACCTCCACAATCCTTTGCCAGCTGATATACCTCATGCTTGGCCCTGTGTACCATTAGTCCAAGGAAGCATTTTGTTTTAACCGGACAGACTTCCCTCTCCCTATCCCATTTTATACCTCTGATCATGGAATCCCCAAACAGGAGCACTCTGACCGCCCCTTTTCCTCCACTTCCCCCTTCCATGTCCTTCATCCTTTCTACTGGCCCCTCCCCTCAGCTGGCTCCTTGCTTCTCCCCCTATCTGGGTGCCACCTGCCGCCCCTTTCTTATTTACCCTGGCCACCCCCCGCTCCGATCCTATGCCTCTCTTCCTGCAGAGTATCCTTCTGTACCCCACTACCCCACCACTGGTCCTTCCCCCCATCTGCTATACTTACCTGGCTTGCCCTCCCTTCTTTCCCATCTCTGTTCAGCCCCTCCTTGCCTGTCGTGCTCCCCTTACCTAACCCTTTAACTCCCTTTGCTGTATCCTCCTTGTACTTCTGGTCCCTCTCCTTGCCCTTTCCTCCCAACTGGTCCTTCTCCTTGTGCTTTCCTCCCAACTGGTCCTTCTCCTTGTGCTTTCCTTCCTCTACCCCTCCTCCTCCTGCTCTGCTCCCCTGCTCCCCCCATTTTCCCACATTCCAAGTTCCCCCCTGTTCTTCCTGCTATCCAGCCCCTGCCTCCCCTTCCATCTCTAACCGCTCTTGTCATAGCTACATCACCCCCCTCATCCTCAATTAGAAGAAGAGAAATGAAGTGGTTACTGAGCTTAAGGTCTGATCCACCTCCCCTATTGCTTCCTTCTGTCCAGCCCCAGCCATCTTCCTACTTCCCTGAGAATGTCCTCCCTTTGTCCCCCCTCTGTGAGGGTCCCCAGATACCTGCCTGCTTTCTTGGTAGTGTTCTCCTTTTGAGCCTCCCCTCTCCAGCTCTCTATGCGACCCCAGAGTACTCTCCTGCACTTCTTTCCCTATGCCCCCACCCCAGTGCTTTGTGCAACCCCATGGGAGAGCCCCTGCCCTATTCCCCAACCATACCTCTCCTCTCCCTCCAGCTGTCTCCTAATCCCCTCAACCTCCTCCCTAAGCTGTGCCAGCTGGTAGCACACTGGGCAACCACCGAACTTCCAAGCCCAGTCCAGTATCATGGCCGCCTCACACCCTGTGCACCCCACCACCCTCCCAAAGATGCCATCCCTAATGACATGTGGTCCCATCCCCCTACAAGTAGGTTTCCTTGGGTGAACCACCAGGTTCCCCACTAGTCCATGATACATCACTAATCAAGTCACCCACTAATCCTAGATACAGTCCCACATTAAACAGGTACCCCCGTTACTAGGTGCAGTACTACACAGTAAACTTTTAGGGGAAGTGTACAACTCCTTAAGCTCCTCTGTCCCAGCTTTTAAACCCAACCCCCAGTGGCTAGAACTTTCATGTCTGCTCCTTTGGTCAGTCCCCACCCTGGGAGCTGACCTTGCTGCCCCCCCCACCCTCTTGGGCTTCTCCCTTCCCAGTCCAGAAGAGAGCTAGCTAACTGGGATTTCTGTAAGACAACAGCTACTAAATAGCTCTAATTCACTATTTTGATGATAAAATGATAAAGTGTATTTCTTCTTTCAAGTTTGAGAAGTATGTATTACATATAAGTGTAACCATGTTGTTAATGGTTAAGCAGGCAGTGGTTTAAGGCTCTGAGCTACAAACCTGGAGACCTGGGTTTGACTCCCACAGCCCCCACTTGC
Source organism: Neoceratodus forsteri (assembly GCA_016271365.2). Lineage (NCBI taxonomy): Eukaryota > Metazoa > Chordata > Ceratodontiformes > Ceratodontidae > Neoceratodus > Neoceratodus forsteri. Next base: position 17,717,862 of record JADMNL010000034.1, on the reverse strand, counting down.
ATACTGTGTGACCCTATGCAAATCACTTAAGTTCCTTGTGCTCCCAGGTCACACCTGTAACCAAGCTTTTAGCTTAGTGTATCTCTCCTGGTAAAAAAAAATGCCTAGAATTAGTTTTTTAGTACAGTTAAGTTTATATGTGGTAAGTAGGTAGGGTATGATGTTTTGAATGGGGCAGTAGGATTTAGTATGTGCACTGCTTTAAAATCATTTCACAGTATTTTATACTTCCTTAAAAAGTTACTCCACATTTGTGTGGGGGCTGTGGGATTGAAACCTAGATCTCCAGATTTGGAGAGAAGAACCTTAAACCATCATGCTATACTGCCTCCCTAGTTATGGCAGTCATCTGTTTTATGGTTCGTGGTGTTGGTGTAGTAAGCATACTAACACACAAAAATGCCAGCAGAATAGGCATAGCAGGCTTTCATGTGTGGTTCTTTGGTCAGTCCCCACCCTAGGAGCTGACCTTGCTGCCCCCCACCCTCTCGAGCTTCTCCCTTCCCTGTCCAGTGGAGAGATAGCTAACTGGAGTTTCTGTAAGACAACAGCTACTAAATAGCTTTAATTCACTATTTTTATTCTCTGTGTAAATTCATTTTTCCTGACCATGGATATACTAAAACAAAAATTTCCCAACAAAATGTTTTTAAATAAAGAGTTTAACTCACAGCAGCAGAAGAAGAAGCATGTTGGCATCAAAAGCTTAGTGGCGTGGATGTAGAAGCACCAGTATTTAAGCATGACTTTGGTAGAGGATTAATTGTGACTGGGGGGTGAGGGAGGGAGTGAGTCTTGATATTTGTAGCATAATGGTTTTCTGAAACTTTAACCTTCAATGGGTTAGAATCTGCAGCCATCTGTGCAGTATATCACTAAGCCATATGCAGTGTGGTATGGGTAAAACCCAGATCACCAGACCAGGACCAGTACTGTAAAATCTGCACTGGACACAGCTTGTGCAAGTATTGCTGATCCAGTGGATCAAATAAATACATGCAAATAAATAAATAAATACTCGGCTTCACCTCGTGCTTCAACCCACCCCAGGAGTGACGTTATTACATGATAACACACACCCTGTCTTGCCTTATTGCTTAAATGTGTCCTTTCTCAATGTACTATACTTTGATTCAGTTAGTGTATGTAACAGCCTTCATGTGAACACTCTGGGCTTCTATTTGCTTTAGTTATTGTATATTGTTTGAACTGCTTTGGTCTTCTTGATGTGGTGCTTGTGTGCCTAAACAATGTAATCTGTTTATCTACTGCTACCCATATATCTCCAGTGAATGATTGTTATAACTGTCTGCTCTCCAAACCATTGTTTTTTGGATTTGTTAACTGTGCTGTCTTTGTATTAGTTTCAACGAGGTGCCTTTGTAAATGAGTCTCTGACTCAAAGGTTTGTTAATCTTATATTCTTTTAAATAAATGTTTATGCTTCAGCCCATGAAACACCCTTATCTAGTTAATGCATTCACAGTCATAGTGGCTCTGCCAGAGCTTGTTGGAATGCTGTTGGCCATTCAGAATGATCCCTCTCCTATTATTGCTTTATAATTAATCAAAAAGGTATGACAAACTCTGAATAACCAGTCTGTCCTATTACCCCATCCCCTTGCCAGGAGAGAAGCAGTGCATTATTACAATCCAGAGCAAAGAACAGAAAAATGTTGATAACATCCAGGATAATACATGTGCACGTGTGTACATTTTTTTTGTACACATCCAAGTTGTGTGATGCCACTTAATCCTGAAAGTGAAGCTTGAGGGTTTTGAAAGACATCACACACTGAGGGTGTGGGAAAAAAATGATACAAAGAACAAGCCTTATTTTATATAATTCATTGATACACAGTGTTTTTCAACACTGCAAGAGTACATTTCATTGATAAGAGGAGAACAAGTGGCTGAGCCTAACATTCAGTTTGTTTCATCTTTCTCTGTCAGGAATTTTTCAACTTGTTTTATGTCACTTTCTGTTTTTCTGTTTTTCTTATTGTATGTTCATTCTCTTGCTCCTCAATGAACCTATTTTTGTCACTGCCACTCAAGGTGTAAAACCTGACTGCCATTGCCATCTTTATTGCTGTCTATAAATGTGTAGAGACAGTGTGTCATTTGAATGTATGAGAACACTATTTGTGTTGTGAAGTGGGTTCAAAAGGAAATTTACCATTATAAATGCATTTGATGTTGGTTTCATTGGTGGACTGATGTGGCAATTACAGCTGCTTTTCATGTTTATGTTTTCTAATATTTAGAATGAAAGGACAAGTCTGACAGGACTGATGAGTGGTTGGTGAAGAGCAAGTGGCTGGAGAGCAGTGGTAAACTGCTACGCTGGCTTAAGTATGGGGGGGTTCATTCAGTCTGTGCAACATAATGATTTGTAAGAAATAGGGCTCAATTTTCAAAACTGCCCTTAGATCAATGCAAGCTGCAGCAAACAGAAGCTTGAATTGAATGCTACTGTGTCTTGGACCCTGCACCCGTTTTTAGTATGGGAGGGGTCCCAGCTCCAAAGTCCATGTATTTGCCACAACCACTCCCCTGTGCCAGACAAATGGTGCACCAGAGGGGTTTGACAGAGGTTGTGGCAGTGTACAGCAGCCAAAGAAGACTATGTGGAACACATGCCAACATATTCTGCAATGCACAGAAATGGTGCCAGTCACAAGGACTCTGCCTTTGATATTGGAGACTACACCTCTTGAGTGTCTGCACAGGGCAGTCCTTAATTTGCACCACAGTGCATTACAATGGCTCCAAAAGTAATGCCACTTGACATGTCCATGACAATAGGCACATAAGGTGGTTGGCATATTATCAATGCAGGTATCAACAGATGTCAGCAACACTCGCTAGTACCACTTTGTTTAAGCTGATACATTCTGTGTAAGGCCATGCAACTGGATGGATTTGCAGCATGCAGTATACTATGATATTTACACTGCTCATTGGTATGTGTCTCAAAGATTGGACATAAGAACAGGGGGGTTCCAGCCAGGGCCACTGATTTTGCTGGCTACAGGGCATTAGTACTGTCTGGGCATGTGACAAGTGCAGCACTTGTGCTGGTGTCCCCATGCCATGTCAAACTGACTATCCAGCTCCTATGGCCTACATTGGTGCATCCTGTGGTTAGACCAGCTCTGGCTGGTTTAACTGCTAGTGAGCTGAATGACAGTTGGGGATAATTGAAAATCCCAACATAGGGGATGTTGAAGTGCCATGTGCCATGGCACACCCCCATGTCATGCACAGGGCTGGTGCAGGGCCAATTTGGCACAAAGGTAGCCAATTTTGATTCAGCATGCTTTCAAAAATTAGGAATGCCACAAGTATTGATGCAGGGTGCTCCTTGTGCCCATTTTGATCTGTGCAAGCACTGTGTGACAATTGTGGGGCTCTGAAAATCGAGCCCATAGTCTTTTTTACCTTAACACTGGTGATGCTTGTACTTGCAGAGACACAGGAGAGTTATTTCAGTACTGGAAGTGAAGATCAGAGTGAAAGTGACTTTCAGTGATATCAACCAGTTACCTGGTTATTATGGTACTCTATAATAATTGGGTATCTGTTTCGTATCTTGCCAGCCAGTTGTTATGGGTTTTGACAGATATGGTTTGCAGGATGTCACACCCCACAACCTATAATTATTAATTTATAGGTTCATGTTTTAAAATAATACAGATTAATACGGCATGTACTAGAATTCAAACCCGTTTTTTACTTGTTGTTTCTCTAAAGGTCAAACACAGATCCACCATACCAGAGAGTTTCATTGAATCATATGGCAGTTTCAATGCAATAGACAAAAACTGATTTATAGGGAAATGGGCAGACTAGGTGGTCCAAGTGGTCCTTATCTACCTTCAAATTCTATGTTTCTATGTTTCGATGATAACTGAAATATGAGAATTGCTGTTGCCTGTGGCAAACACACATAAGTAATTGACAGCCCAATGGACTAATAAAGGCAGGAGGTATGCAAGGTGGCATCTTGTTATACCACGTTTCTATGACAAGGCACATGCAAAATCAGCATGGCAGGACCGAATTTTGCAGTAATGTACAGCAATCTCTGAAGGTATGTAAGAAGAAATGATACAGCTTTATATTAAGTGACATCAGCACATATCCTTAGAGTAATATTTTTTCATGTTTCTTTACACAAGTTTATGGGAACTTATTTGAATTGATAAATAAGTACGAGCTCAATTCAGTAGTCAAACCAATACCAACTGAGCTATACAGCAAATAATGAGATAATTGAATATGCACTTACAAACAAGCAGGACAGGTTTCTTGGAGTATGGGGCCCCTTTCTTCAATTGAATTGCCAGTAGAAATACACCTTCAAAACCTGTTACTGCAGATCTTATACTATACCCATAAGATATACTGCCCACATTAGCTCCTTTAAGGTCTGTATTATTGTTTCTTGGTTTTATGCTAATAAATGCCAGTTAGACATAATTTAGGCAGTGCTTAGGAGTAGTAGGCCACGTTTTATTGTTTATTGTTTAATTATAATCTAATGTATTTTTTAAATTTAATTTCAAGTTGTTAACTGTAACTGTAAAATGTGTTACCATGTCTTGATTCTATATACAATAAATATTATTATGGCAAAAAAAGTAGTCAAACCAAGAAAAAAGAAATATATCATTATCAGGGCTGGGAGAACTCAGTGAAGTTCTGACCCTTATTAAATAGGAACCGGAACACAGTGAAGTTCAGATGTGTTCTGATTAGTTCTGATTAGTTACAATTTATTGACAAATATTTGAAAAAATGTGGTCAAAATCAGTCACATTTGACAAAGAGGCCCAAAGGAAATAATTTAATGGATTATTTGTATAAAAAATAATGTAAAACTGCTAAATAAAAAGCAATCACTCACTACTAGCCCCTTCATGGCTGGCCTGTAATGATGGGGTGGCATATCCTGCTCAGTCCGTGACATGAGTGTGGTGGGAGAGATAGAGATGAAGAGAGACAGACAGAGACAGATGCAAATACCCATATCACAGCACCACCAAGCACTGCTGGCACCACCAGGCAGCTAAGACTTTTTTTTATTAATGGTGCTGTGTGGGTATTATTTTGATGGATGTTCCAGTCAGAGACAAACAGGCCAAAGAAATGGATATGAATGATCAAAAGAGCAGCACTAAGAGAGCCCACCAACCCTACCCATGTGAATGATGCAACTGCTTTGCATGCCCAGGTGTACCGTGATATGTGATACACTACCTGATCCAAGAAGTGGTAATGTTTTCTAGTGCTACGACTACGTCTACTGAATCTGATCAACACATTAAATCCTTAAAGAAGAAAAATGAGACATAGTGATCACCATCACCCAGGCATCCAGTCATACATTGCATCAGTCAAGTGCAGTGCAATCATAAAAAGGTTTGCCACTGCCACCTGAAGACCTGATGACAGACACACAACACAATTACATCTTTCCTAGTTCCACAATTGCTTCCAGCCACTGTCAAGTAATTTAAGTATTAAAAATAAAATATAGTAATATAATAATCTCAGCCCTGTTACTGTAAGTGAGGTGTAACCAGGTTAGCATACCACGCATACACAAACAATAAAGAAATGATGTGAATTTTCAATTTAGTAGCATTTTTCTTTGTGAAGCATTTGCAGCCAAATATGGGGGACGTGAGAAAAATACAAAGAGTACTCCATTCCTGGGTTTCAGGCATCTGCTAAGCCATGTACTGTATGAAAATTAAAACAGTACAGTCAGGATCAGTTGCTGAGGGCAAAAGAAGTGACAAGTAGTTATAGTAAGGACTGAAATAAGGAAAAAAGTGATAAGCAGTAGTCGTGACTCGTGAGGACAAAAGGTGATAGTAGTAGTAGTAGACAGCAGTACCCTACCTTCCAGATCAGATAGTGGCACCAGGTACCACCAAGTAAGTTTGTGACATGAAATGCAGTTGCTTGCTGTATTTGGACTCTGAACCCACTGATATTATTTTTTTTCTCTTCTGTGCTGCTCACGTGATCATTCAAGTAATAATGGCCTGGCCTAGTCTGTCCTGACCTGACTTGTTGCAATTAATTGCTACCTCATGTAGTAGACCCTAATTACAAAAGATTTTCACCACAGGCATGAATTCTTGAAAGTGTTTTGTGAATAGGGCCTGCTTAGAGCAGTCAGTGTATGTTTTATTCTGGTATCATATTTGAAATTAAAAGTGAGGAATGTTAACTTTGAGAAATGTTAGGTACTCAGCATTTTCTGGTGTCAAACAGGATTGTGTGTCAGTAATGACGTTACCAGCTGAACTAAACAATCATTCTGAACACACACTAGTCAGAGGGCAATTCATGTACAGTACTTCATTACAATGTTTACTAAAGCAGGCCACATATTTTGTATGACTTTTCAGTACTGCAAAGAATCAAGATTCCAGCTGATATTGGGCTCCGCCAGGTACATTTCAACAATGTTCTGTGCTGAGGCTGTTACAAGAGGCAGATAAAGATGTTACAGTTACATCTTTTAAGTGATTCCAGAGACGTGAAGCTGAACCAAGTAACTGTGGGACAGTGCTGTGCTTGGCTGGTGGTGAAGAAGAAGATTTGGCTGCAATGGCTGAGGAGGAAGAGGGAGAAAATGTTGCAACAGTAGAGTATGGGCCACCTGATGCTGTGCTGCTGTGTCATGAAGAAGATTCTGAATGTGGTGCTGCTGTTGTACTCTCTTCCATGACAGCTTGCACCTCGTCAATTATTTCTTGTTTGTTTGTCTTGAAACAAGTGTCATCATCATCACTCAATAGTTGCTTTGATTTGTATCATGTACAAGATTGTTGCTTTATTGTAGTACTCAGAATGAAGCATTTTACATAGTTTGTCATCTTCTTCAACTTTTTTGATCATACATCTCCTTAGATCTTGGTATATTCTGGGGGGCAATCTGCATGTGTCAGCAGCACCACTGGCAGCCTGTGTGATCATAGAACTGTCTTACTTCTCTAACATTTCCCTAATCAGATTCAATCTGAATTTTATAATTTTTATTAGGGGTATCACCTGGATGAGAGTTGCTGTGTTTGCACTAACCTCCCTGGCGATTTCCTCAAATGGCTGGAGCAGGAAAATTAGAAACTCCAGCATGGCCCACTGTGGTGCAATAATATAGATGTCTGCATAACCAATTTTATTTTCTAAGGTGTACTGCCTGACAGCTTTCTTTTGTCCCAGTAGCCTTTGGAACATATAAAAGGTCGAATTCCATCGAGTAAAAATGTCTTGGATCAGTCTGTGCAAAGGTGAACTGTGCTCCTGCTGTATTTTTTCAAACGAGTGACAGACTTTGCTTGAGTGACTGAAATGAGTGCATAGTGCTAGCAGTGTCAGTGGCTCAGCAGGTAGCACACTCACCTCTGAGGCCAAGAGATCAGAAGGCTGTGGGTTCAGTTCCCACATCTGGCACTTGGGTTAATATCCTAATACTGACACTGTAGTGCAGCATGAGAGGGGTGCTGCACTTCTGAGGTGCCGTCTTTCGGATGAGATGTTAAACCGAGGTCCCATCTGCCTGGATTGGTGGTAGTTCAGGTGGATGTTAAAGATCCCATGGCACTTATCGAAAAGAGTAGGGGAATTTCCCCGGTGTCCTGGTCAAATTTCCTTCATTCACTAAAAAAAAAAAAAAAAATACCATCAACAGCTTAATCTGGTTCAAGGTCAGTTGGCATTCATCTGTATCCCCCTCCCCCGGGTCGTGCCTGAAAATAGGCAGGATTTGTCTAGTGTACTTACCCGGTCAACAAAAACTAAATAAATAATATTCTTTTAGCAGTGCTAACAAGAGCCTTAATCTCCCTGTTGTCATTGAGAAAACCATGAACAATTAAATTTAAGCAATGCACAAAGCAGCGGATGTGAACAAAGCCCCTTCCCCCAAGGCCTTCCTTATGTTGGACCCATTATCTGCAACTATAAAGCCAGCTGACAGTCCCTGTGAAGTGAGCCATTGCATTATTGGTATTTGGAGCTCTTCATTGATGTTGTATGAGGTATGTTTGGATGGAAAATAAAAGATTCTTAGAACAGCAAACTGCGATGCTTCACTGTCCCCAGTCTAACATGAATTATCGAAACATGTTCAATGTGTCATGATAGAATGAAGGGTTCAGGCTGACAGCTTGTTCAGATATCTGTTGTGAGATGCACCACCCTCCCAACAGCATTGTACAAGATGCGTCTTAATTTTTACATATGACATTGTAAAGATCTGGAATCCCTGTTGTCGAGAAGTATTTCCATGATGTTATACTATCTATGTCTATGTTATTCACCCACCACCAAAACAAGTCCAGAAATGCCTCCCTCCTAATCCTCCCCAGCACACAGCACCCCTTAGAGCAAGTGTCCACATATAAATACCTAGGGATTACCTTTGACACTGCTCTCACTTTTCACCACCATATAAATGCCCTCTCAGCAGCTACCAACTCTCGGATAGGCCTTCTCTACCAGCACAAGGACTGCCTTCCTCCCCGTGTGCTCCAGCTGGCCATCACATCCTCTGTCCTGTCCCAAGTGTATTATGACCTGCCTATATGTGGTGCTGCTGATAACACTGCAATCAATAAAATCCAAATCTCTATAAACAAGGCCTGCAGGCTCCTGACTGGGTCCCCCAGACTTGCCCAGACCTGCCTACTCTATGCCACAGCAAACCTCCTCATAGAAACATAGAAACATAGACTTTGACGGCAGATAAGGACCACTTGGCCCATCTAGTCTGCCCATTTCCCTACCTAGAGGATAGGCCGCAGATCCTAGTTAACCAACAGCCTATTTCTTCCTACCCCTCACAAGAATGGCCTTATGTCTGTCCCATGCATTCTTGAATTCTCCCACAGTTTTAGACCCCACAACTTCCTCAGGAAGGCTGTTCCATGCATCCACTACCCTCTCTGTGAAATAATACTTCCTCACATTGCCCTGAACCACCCCTCTATCTTTAAATTGTGTCCCCTTGTTCTTGCTCGTCTCTTTTCTGAAAGATGCTACCGTCTTGGACTTTGTTGATTCCACTGAGGTACTTAAAGTTTCTATCATGTCCCCTCCCTTCTTTCCTCAAGGGTATACATATTAAGTTCCTTTAGTCTCTCCTCATTCGGCTTCTCTTGCAGACCCTGCACCATTTTAGTTGCCCTCCTCTGGACTGCCTCTATCCTGTCTCTGTCCTTGCGGAGATGGGGTCTCCAGAACTGGACACAGTACTCCAGATGGGGTCTCACCAACTGTCTGTACAGAGGGATAACAACTGCCTATTTTCTGCTGGTGATGCCTCTCCCTATGCATCCCAGTATACCTCCAGTCCTTTCTACTGCCTTCTCACATTGCTTGCTAACCTTAAGGACATCTGATATGATTACCCCCAGGTCCCTTTCCTTTTTTGTTGTTGTTACTACCTCCCCCCCATTGTGTATTCTTCCCTTGGGTTCTTGTTTCCCATGTGAATTATTTTGCACTTCTTTGCATTGAATCCTAGCTGCCATACTTCTGACCATTCCTCTAACTTTGCCAAGTCCCTTCTCATCCTTTCCATGCCTCCTTGTGTATCTACCCTGTTGCAGATTTGTGTCATCTGCAAAAGGCATACTTTTCCTTCAGTCCCTCTGCAATGTCACTTATGAAGACATTAAAAGGACTGGACCCAATACTGAACCCCTCTGATCCCACTAGTAACCTCTCTTTCTTCAGAGTGGACTCCATTTACAATTACCTTCTGTGTCCTGTTGTCCAGCCAATGTTTTACCCAGGCTACCACCCTGGGACCCACTCCCAGGCTGGTTAATTTGACTATTAATCTTTTGTGTGGGACTGTGTCAAATGCCTTGCTAAAGTCTAGGTAGGCCATGTCCACAGCCCCTCCCTGGTCTACTACTTTGGTCACCCGGTCAACCTCAACCTTGAAGAAAGACTCCACTATCAAACCTGCCTACTATCCAAGAAAATTCTTCTTGAGCTCTCCCACCAGGGGTGGCTGCATCCCTTCAACTTGCCACCCCAACTGTGGCCACTCGCAGTTCAGATAAGGGCTCCCTCCTGGTTCAACTCCCTCTCAGTCGACATCACCAACACTCTCAAAATTGGTCCCTTTAAAATTGCCCTTCATGACCACCTTTTCAACTCATGCTGCCTTAAATGCAACTAATTAAATCCCTGCATCCTCCTTGGGCCTCTGTAGACTCATGCCATGTTGCTCACTCCAACCTCGACAAAGTACTCTGGACTGCTTACCCCCCCCCCCTTAGTTGCTCCTACCTGAAAATATGTTTCTGCCTTCATTGTTACTGCATTGCAGGGACTTATATCTCCCATTTGTATCAGTCATTACCTGTGTAAATTGACTGTATATAATGCTCTATATCACTGTAATAATGCTTGTATCATTGTTATCTATGTATTTATGTATTCACTGCCTGTATTTAGAACTTTGTATTATTGTTTTGTCCTCACTGTGACGAGATGCCTTTGTAAATGAGTCTCTGACTCAAAGGTTGTAAATCCGTTTATACAAATAAATAAATAAATAAAATATTATATTGAGGTTTGAGGTACTCAAATAGCCACCTGAATCCTATATGCTCAACCCCATTATATGGTAGCAAATCAACAGTTATCATTTCTGAAATTTTTTTGGTTATTGTAACAGCAACAGGGTGAGTCGAGGCATATTTGGCTTTACGCTCATATGTTTCTGAGATGGTAAGCTGTCTCCTTGAAGGAGGAGGGCTTTCAAACACATGGTCACTTTCAGTAACAGTCAGAGGAGTCCTTTGAATGGCAGGAAGTGGTGGTAGTGGTGGTTCAGTAGTGGGAACTGTCACTGCTTTCATCTATGGGAGTTACACCTGAGTGTAATGAGCTATCACCATCACTTTTTTGTCGAGACTCACAACTGGACTGCTCAGTAATGTTATGACATCTGTCTAGGTGCCTTTTCAGTGCTGAAGTTCCCAGTGCTCCTTTCTTTTTACTCCTGCTGATTGGCCGTTTACAAATAGTTCATGTTGCTACCAACTCACTGGAAGCACTAATGGAGAAGTATGACCAAACAAAAGATGATTTTTTTAATTGTTTTTTCCCCCAGAAAGGCATGGCACCTTGGTCACCTTTTCAGTGCCCCCCCCAGATATTTCTTGGGCCTTTTCCCCTTGTGGTTTATTCCCACTGCCCCCCTCCATGAGCAAAACATTTCTGCCTGTTTCTTCCTCATCTACAATTTCCATCCCCTCCAGTAGACCTTGTACTGCCTGATCATTCTCTTCATCTTTGTTATTATGCTTGTTGGGTTCAACCTCAGAAGAATCAGATGAGGGACTGGCAGTAGCACAGTATGCAACTGTTCCATACTGCTGGGTGCCTCTGCGGGTGGTACCCACCATGTCTTTAGTTTTTTTAACTACATCACTTTTTTTTACTTGGACTGATGATGATCCAAGACATTCACCTGTTCTGGATTCAAGCTTTTGCTCGGAAGATGAAACCTTAGACATGAAAAAAATCACGTTTTGGGGTTTGATTTTGTTTTCCCTTTTCAGGCTGATTGCTGTCTTTTTTTTTCTTCAATTGCTTAACTAGGAGTGGCACGCTAAGCTGAAAGCTTATTTACAGGTGCAACCTGGGAGCACTGGGAAGTTAAGTGACTTGCTTAGGGTCATACAGTATGCAAGTGGGGACTGTGGGATTCAAACCCAGGTCTCCAGATTTGTAGCTCAGAACCTTAAACCACTGTGCTACATTATCTCCCACTACTCCCAATACTTGTCTTTTGCAGTCCCACTGCCTACCTGAGAAACAGAATGCACCTCATCAACACTTTGATCCATGTTTTATTAGTATTCTAACCTGTAACAAAAGATCCCTGTAACTAATGTGATGTCCTTCTGATGACTCCTACCCACAGACTAGGGACAAATTTACTGTTGTGACTCTTGACTATGCACAGCACACTGACAGCGCAACAGTCCACCACCACTTCCTTCCAAAATTACCAGACTGACTCTTACAATACAGTTAGTTACCTTTAAGTGACCACATTCAGCAACTGTTAAGTGTGCCTCAGAATTTTAATTGGAGATGCAGACACATCTGGTGCATAGCCACACACAACACAGTCCCACACTGGGGGTTGATTAATGCTTATTTGTTATGTAACTTGATATACTATAAAACTAATGATACTAAGGAGGAATAATGGGGAATGAGGGATGATGATAACGACACTTGTGTGCACAGTACTTGTATTGTACTTGTGTTGTACTGTAAACAGCCTGCTACAAGTCACAAAGTCAGATTATCCCCTGGGCCACCCACAGCCAGCAGCACAGGCGCATCAACTTGTTTGTTGTTTGTCTGAATAGTATTTTTTTTACTATATGAAATCATGAATGAACGTTAACAAGTTATTGCGATTCATGATTGGATGGCATAAGTCACAGATTTATTTTGCCACCCTGCTGCCCTTGCCCTGTACACACAGTGACACTGAAGCCAGGAAAATAAATTTTATTTGGGATTTCTAGGACTATTACATTTATCGTGGGTCTCTCTCTCTCTCTCTCTCTCTCTCTCTCTCTCTCTCTCTCATCTGGATGTCACAAGTCAAAGATTTATTTTTCCACCCTGCTGCCCTTGCCCTGTACACACAGCCACACTGAAGCCAAGAAAACAAATTGGGATTTTATGCAACTTTAAAATTTCTCTTGGACCCCCAGTAGTCTCTCCTTCTCTACTCTGGATCAGGAATGGCACAAGTCAAAGATTTTGCCAGCCTGCCTTTTCTCATATACACAGTCAAATACACTGTTTGAGGCCAAGAAAAGAAAAAAAAACTTTCATTCAGGATTTTCTGTAACTGTAAAATCTCTCTTGAGCTCCCAATACTCTCTCCATCTCTCCTCTAGATCTGTAATGGCACAAGTCAAAGATTTCACCTGCTTGCCCTATCTCATGTACACAGCTACACAGACTGAGACCAAGAAAAGAAAAAAACTTTCATTTGGGATTTTCCGTAACTGTAAAATCTCTCTTAGGCCCCCAGTAGTATCTCCCTCTGTCCACTGGATCTGGAATGCACAAGTCAAAAAGTTTTCCAGCCTGCCCTTTTTCATGTGCACACTACTACACTATCTGAGGCCAAGAAAGGAAAAAAAAAAAAAAAAGCATTTGGGATTTTCCATAACTGTAACATTTCTCTTGGGCCTCCAGCAGTGTCTGCATTTTGTTTTCCTTTCTTTTGTCATTGTACTGGAAATAAACTGTTTATTATCTGAAGAAGAACAGTTTGGACATTGCTTTTTGTGTGGCTGGTGTGTGCACTCAATCTCCTTTATCAGATAAAAAATAAATAGATTGTAGTTGAAGTTCACTAAGAGATGTGTTTGTTTTAAGAGTATACTTTTTAAATATAGATAATTTAATCTGAATGAAAATAAATTCCTTATGTTGGTTTATTTACAGTCTTGATAATGTAATTTGAGTTTGATAAATGAGCAACATTTCAGACTTAAAAGCAGATCACAGTCAAGACTTTTAATTGGATACATACAGTAGCATCAGTATGCAATGCAAAATAGATAAAACACATACAGTATTCATTGCAAAAAACTTTGTTAATGCTCTAGGAGCTTGGGGTTGGGGATAAGATACTAGGGTGGATTGGGAATTGGTTAATAAATAGGTATCAGAGGGTGGTGGTTGGGGGTGACATCTCATCTCCCAGAAGGGTCATTAGTGGGGTCCCCCAGGGATCAGTGTTGGGGTCGGTCCTATTTAACATGTTCATCTCAGACGTTGGGGCTGGAGTTAGGAGCAAGCTAAGTCTATTTGCAGATGACTCCAAACTGGGAGCAAAGGTAGACAAGGAGGAGGGGAGAAGGATGCTGCAAGAAGACTTGGATACACTTGTAGGTGGTTGCACACTGGGCAGCTGAGGTTCAGTGTCAAGAAGTGCAGTGTACTCCACTTGGGGACCAGGAACAACTACAGTCAAAAAGGGGTAAAGCTGGCAGTCACCAGGAAGAAAAGGACCTAGGAGTGGTAAGAGATGACAAAATGAATCATTCCAAGCAGTATAGGAAGCAGCTACGAAGGTGAATAGGATGCAGGGATGCATAGCCAGAGTGGTAACATTAAGAAGGAGCAAGGTCCTAGTGCCCCTGTACAATTGCCTAGTTAGGCTGCACCAGGAGTACTGTGTGCAGTTTTGGCACCCATACTTGAGGAGGGATATTGCCTTTCTTGAGAGGTTCCAGAGGAGGGCATCAAGGATGATTCACAGCCTGAGGGACCTAGCCTATGAGGAGAGGCTATGGGATTTGAACATGTACTCCCTGGAGGAGAGGAGGGATGGGGGGATATGATAGAGGTCTTTAAATATTTGAAGGGTGATTAACTGGGTCAGCACTGATGGACTGCTCCAGCTGAGGAAGGACGGAGCCCCACGGGGACATAGACTGAGATTGGTGGGTGGGAGGTTTAAGGGGGAGATGAGATAGCATTGCATCACTTAGAGGGTGGTGGCACCCTAAAAGTCATTGCCATCAGAGTTTGTGGGGGATGGAGACAGTGGGAGGCTTCAAGAGAAGGTGGGATAGACACAGGGGTGTAGTCCAGGGGGAGCGGGGTACGTAAAGGGTCCACAGGGGTCACAAAAAGGGAGGGGGCAGCTGCAGTGAGTGAACTGTAGGCTTTTACTTGGGCAGACTCGATAGACCACTGGGCCTAATCTGCTGGCAATTTAGTATGTTAGGGTTAAAGAGACAACAGTAGAGAGATGTGGTGTTAAGATTTTCAAAACTAATACCCCACCCCACCCTACAGGCAGCAGCAGGCACAGAGTGTGCCTTGGGGTTGTCAACCTAAACACTCACCCCATTCCATGTATAAGTAAACTGAGATGGGTACAGTATGAGAATGGGGCGAGCATTAGGGTTGACAACCCTAAGGCACACCCCACGCCTGTTGCTGCCTGCAGGGTTGGGGTGGAGTTAGAAACCCTAATACCACATTTCTCTACTTTTCTCACTTTAACACTAACTAGTGCATTAAAAAAGCTTTTTCCAATCAATGTCCTTACTTTTTGAGGTAGTGTAATGGTACCTTTATTTGCCTGTGGGAGTGCAGGGCCCTCTAGGCCCTGTGTACCCATCCATACAAAATTTTTCAGGTAGTGTAATCATATCCTTATTTACCTGGGGGAGTGCAGGGGTCTCTTTGCCCTGTGCTTCCATCCCTCCATAGATGCATATATGTTGCATAACTTTGACATTTTTATATATTATGACCTCAAATTTGCAACATACCCTTCTTATAACCCTGCCTCATGAACAGGAGTGGTGAAAATATTAATATCCCAGTGGAAAGGTGATCTCACCAACTGACCACAAAATCACCTTCTGGGATGGATTTGTGTAATTTCACTGACATTGTTCATGAGGCAATGTCTTAAAAAGGCCAAGTTGAAAATCTAATATACAGATATGTAAAAATGGCAAAGTTATACATCAAAGTTATAAACCCCATTGAAATACAATAGTCTGAAATCCTTTTTCATGACAATAATTCATTTTTTGCCAGAATGAAAAAAGCTTATGAAAAGGAATCCCTTCTCATGAAAAAGGAATCAGAAAAAATCTAAATCTGAAATCCTTTTCCATGAGTAGGGATCCTTTTTTGTGAGAATGAAAATATCTCATGAAAAAGGATCCCATCTCACAAAAAGATAAATGGAAGAAAATTAAGTCTAAAATCCTTTTTCGTAAGCAAAGATCCTTTTTTGTGAGAATGAAAAAAGCTCACAAAAAAGGAACACTTCTCACAAAAAAGTATGTGAGAAAACAAAAGTCTGAAATTCTTTTTTATGACAACAGATCCTTCTTCATAAGAATGACAAAGGAATCATAAAACCCCTCAGAAAATAATTAAATCTGAAATCCTTTTTTGTGAAAAGGGATCCTTTTTCTTCAGAACGAAAAAATACTCACAAAAAAATCATCAGTGAGTAACAAAAAAGGAATTAAAATGTTACAAAAACACATTCAGGGGTCATTTTTCCACCAGAGAACCACAGCATTCACCTAATGGAGTCCTGATGAGCAAGATCAGGAAGGCAGTATAGTGCAGTGGTTTAAGGCTCTGAGCTATAAATCTGGTGACATCCAGCAAACCAGACCTGGGTTTGAATCCCACAGCTTTCACTTGCATACTGTGTGACCCTGAGCAAATCACTTAACTTCTCTGTGTTCCCAGGTTGCTCCTGTAAAAAAGCTTTCAGCTTAGTGTGCTACTCCTGGTTAAACTACTAAAAAAAAAAGATACATGAATTGGTGTGAGGGAAGAATATCTTTTTTGTGGCTTTTCAAATGTTTTTTGGAAAAAATGGAAAGCAAGATGGTGGCTCACAAAAAAATATTTTTTTCCTCACAAAATAGGATTGGCCCTTCACAAAAAGATACCTTTTTCATTTGATCAAATTCGTTTTTCATTCCAGGAATCTATCCTGGAAAGTGAAATTCCCATTGAAAATAATGGGAAATTAAAATTGTAATAACTTTGGAATAGATCAATATTTTTTCACCAAACAAGCACAAGGAAATTCAGTGACCCAAGCCCTTTTTACCGTGAAAATTTCAGACCGAAATTCCAAACCATCTGGGCGCAATGTGATGAGAAAAAAACAGCGAAAAATGAAAATTAACATTTTTGCACTGTACCAATCTCAGAATCTTCACATCTGACTGGAATGAAACTTGGCTTGTCAAGAGATCTACCCAATGACACCATGCATACAAGACTTTGTGCAAGTCCACCAAATGGTTGCAAAGTTATTAACGTGCAAAATTTGAGGTTTAACATAGAAAGCTCTACTTAACCCTAACTATAGAGGCACTACCACGCCACTATAACAGTGTATGGTGAAATACCATTGTGCAGAATTCCATGCCTGGAATATGCTTGTTGTGCTGCAGTAGTTATGTCATAATGCTGTGTTGCATTATGGATGTCACTACTACAGCACAACAACATGGAACATTGTTGTATGCCTCCTTTCCTACAATTGTAGAACAGATAAATGAAGAAAACTCATTTGTTTGTGTTTTAATTCATTCCAAAATATAACAGTTAGGGCCCTGCTACCACCACCCCAAGTTGGAGATGCCAGTCATCAGGCAGGACTGAGACATGGAGGTTGGGCTGCTTCTGAAGGTCATGCAGTGAGTGAGCTGGCAGTAGCAGTGGCAGTCTATGATGGCAGCCACACTGGACTGCCCCTCTGGCTTCTTAGATCAGTATGTTAGCCACAACAGAAAGAGAGAGAGAGAGAGATTTTTGCCTTCAAACATCATGGCAGGATCAAGTTGGGTGGCAGCCATACACAGACAAGCCTGAGATGGCATCCCAAGGTTGCTTGGCAAGGCAACCAAAAACTTCTCTAGCTTTGCACTCAAGGTTTAAGCAGTTGCCAAAGCAACCTCTCAAGGCCAACACAGGCTTGGTGTGTATGGCAACATTATCCTCTATATGTCTAGCAGAAACACTTGCTGAACTCACATACCACATCACTGAAGACAGCCACATCATATACACTAGGAACTAATCTAATGTGTTATACAGTGCATGGTTATATCTCTAATTTGCTTTTGAATTAGCCTACCCAATCAGACTGGTTGATCATAATGTATAGCAGCCCCATCAACAGTAACTCTGAGTTGCTGAGACAGTGTCAAGCCACTAAAGCCCCAAATCATATACAATACCAGCATTATTGCATTGCCTAAGACAAACAAACATAAAATGGTCAACGAGACTTACTAGATTTCATTTGTCAATTTCGCTATTGCCTGTGTTGTCAAAGCTCTTCTAGATATTATTAGTTAGGCAACTGCAAGGTCTTCAGTATATAAACATAATATGTTAAATACAACACCAGCAGTTTTCAGGAGTATTCACAGAACGTCCTCTGTCATTGTTAAAGAGACTAATGGAATCCAGTGTGTAATAGAGGATTTTTATGCTCCTACTCCAGAACAACTCTATCTCAGCCAGTCAACTTTCCAGCTCCATCTCACCTTCTCTGTCACTTACCCCCACTGCCCCTAACCACTGATGAACCCCTTGGTACCCAGCCATACCCCCACAGGACAGCTCCATTCTGGGTGGTAGGGTGGGCAGTCAGCTTATGGAGTCTGAGAGTGCTGTCATCATGCTACTTCACTCTGTGTTTTTCCCCTGCTTTCTCTTCTCTGCCATCAGGGCACTGACAAGGTGATTCAGTGGTTCATGCAGGCACAAAAAGCATGCCTTGCATGCCAGAGGCTCTCAACTTCACTCCTCCTCCTCCTCTAGTGCAGCATTAGGTGCACCTTCAAGGATGGTCACCCAGGGGGTGATAGTGCAGCAAATACTGATACCCTCCCACTGTGGATGACAAGACCAGCCCCTGGGTACTCTGTCCCCCATCTGCCTCGGAATGTCCCAGGCTTGTTCCTGCACCTTGGCCACTGATGTTGTGAGCATTACCTCTCCCTCTTGCACAACACAAGTTGAAACCCCACCTATGGTCACCCAGGGGATGTAATGTGGTGGATACTGGCCCCCTATCATCCTGGATGAGGAAACTAGTCCCTAGGACACATTATTCTCCTCCCTGCCTGGCCCCCACGCTCCCAGGTTCACTTCTGGACCTGTCATCAGTCCAAAGAAAATAAATGCTCATCATGTAGTGTTGTCTTCACTCATAAAATGAGGTGAAGTCCTTTACTGTGAGTGTACCCTCGCTGAGAAAGAACCCAGCTAGAGTTTGAAGCGCTGGGGTATAGTAATTGCTTGTATGCACGTTCCTTTTTGACTCACAATAAAGGACTTCACCTCATTTTATGAGTGAAGACTACACTGCTCAGTAAGCATTTGTTTTACGTAGATTGGTGAGTAGTACTTTGTTTATTGCAAGTTGCTTCTCTATTTCTTGTTGTGCTGGTGTTTGGAGTGTTACTGGTAACTCCTGGACCTGGCTTGCTGATCTTGTGAGCATCAGTCCTGTGTTGTGCTGATTGGCTAGGCTGGACAGAGGCTTTGTTAACTAGTGCTATGTTTATTTATCTCTCCAACAACTCTGACATCAATGGCTGTACTATTATACTGTGAAAGCTTAAGGGTTATTGGCTTTGATGTGCTTACAATAAATTGGTTTTCCAGTTATTTCAGTAATCATAGATTGTCTCCATTCAGGGCTCCAGGTACAGATTTCAAATAGCTGTGCATGAGGTGCCACAGGGCTTTGTGTTAGGTGCCTTGTTTTTGTTTTTCCCCTTTACGTACTTTAAATAACATACAGTTGGATACACAGTTCAGTTCAGTTCTTTATTTGTTCAACAATAGATCATTAAAAAGCACAGGATATAACAGTATACTGATACTATATAAATGATAACTACAATGCTACAAGGTATTGCACATAATAGCACAATTACTTAAAACCTTGCAGAGCTGCCACCTTTTAGCGTGATTTTAACACAGCCTCAGTAAAATTTACTAAATTTCTAACATCATTTACACTTGGAGAATTCAACAATATTTCCATGCAGTCATTTAAGGAATACATATAAATGCTGGTAGTGTCATTAAGATATAATTTCCATCATATCTCATACAAACTACAGTGGAAGACGATGTGAAACAAATTTTCATCATGTCCTTTATTGCAATAACATTAAATGGTTTTCAGTTTCTTAGGGTTTCTATACCTAAGTTCCATTCCTTTCAAACCAATGCACTCTAGCTGTCAATATGTTATTATACATCTTTCATTAGGTGATAGGGAAAGCATTAAGTACTGTAGGGCTCATAGCCATGCCATAGCTTGCGTTTGGTATACTGGGTACTGGGTGTTCAAGTACACCTTTTTGCTACTTATACTATATTAGATAGCTCTGGAAAGAATATATGTGATTCATATACAAGCTTTTTGTAACTCATGTAAAAGCTTTTTTCCAGAATAGTGTTTATCAGATTTAGAGATTCTGTATGGAGAATGAATTGGTGTTGAATTTCCAGAAACCCATGTATTGTTGTATGGGGCCAACATAAAGCTCAGTGGTACCGGTGATTAATGGTCTAAATGGTGTGGCCACCTTACACTTTACTGCTTATAATGGCACCACTTTGCAAATGGTTCATTCTTTATGTGCATGGAGGTCTGCCTGGAACCCCCCCCCATGTCCACATTACAAACCTCAGAAAAAAAAGAAACTTGATCATGGGCTTAGAAGTTTCCATAGCCATTGCAACCTTTTCCTTTCAGATATGAGGGGAAGGAGTGCTGACATAATGTTTATGACTTTGTTTTTTTTTGTAATTCTCTTTTTATTAAATTTCAACTGCAGTTACAGCAATATACCAATAACATCTGGGTATAATACAAATATCCAATATAGCCCAGAGTAGAGTATACTTCAGTAGCCGGATAAAGAAAGGAAAAAAGAGAAAAACTAAATGCATCAAGAGAAGCTAGAAAACATTAAGCAGGATAAACCAGTCCAACAATCCCACCTCCCTCCCCCAGTGAGGCCACCACAAGGAGAGAGATGAAACTAACCTTAGTAGTCAGGTGTTATAAAAATTCTTAACCTAGGAAACTAGCTAGAGACTGCTTTCTACAAACTGACATGTGAGAGGTTATAACTTAATATAGGAGAAAAACAGAGGAAGCCAGGAAAGTCCAAGACAGGAGGGTGTATTTCTTCGTTCAGTTCCCTTATATATCAGGGGTCACTATCAATGGAGATACAGAGCATATAACTTGCCCCATTTCTTCTGAAAGGTCAATGGGAGGATCTAAAATTAGCAATCAACTTCTCCACTTTGAAGCATTGGGACATTTCTTCCACCCAGTCTAGGTATGAAATTTCTAAACTATCTGTCCAGTGTCGGAGGACCAGCCTCTTCACCGCCATAGAGATGAGTGCCATATGGTATTTCCTCTCCTAACCCTGATATTTGCATAATCCCTATGATTACAATCTCTGAAGTGAAGAGTCTTTCAAACCTAGTATGGGGTCTAGTTTATCCTCAATTATCTTCCAGAGTGGAGCAATTTAGAGCAATGCCAGAAAATGTGAGGGAGGTCACCTTGCTCTATCCACACCTGAAACATTTTGGGGGACAGAGAGTCAAATTTTGATTTCGGACTGGTGTGATATACATATTATTGATTATGAAATATTGAATCATCCTATTTCTATCTAGAGTGTTGTAAATGTATAAATCTTCCCAGATTTGACCCCATGGGAATGGAGAACCAGAAGGGATAACACCCAGGATTTGGAACCAGTTAGAGGAGTGATGGACCAATTTCAAGAGATAGGTGTACAGCTTAGACACCCCATGGGGTTTAACCACGACAGCCCTTAACCTCACTATAGTGGTTTAACAATTGAGGGGGCACTGCTATGCCAAACTCTTTATCTACCAGATGCTTTAATTGATATATCTTGAAGATGGCATTGGTGGGGATATTCAAAACCAGTAATAAATCAGCTGTTGAGCCCTGCCTACCTTGAACATAAAAATCTTCCACTGAGAGCCCTGTATTTGGGAAGCCAATTAGAAACTAACATTTGTTCCCTATTCTAATGTTAGGGTTACCCATCAGTGGTTGGCCAGGGTCTCTAATATATCTGACTTTAGCGGAGGAGAAGAGTTGGTTAAGTACTCTAGCTGTGACACCCACTGGAGACTCTTGGATCTCTCGGGAAAGAGATGTGAAACAGCAATAAAAAAGACTGGTGGGGTTTATATTATAGCTTTTAATAAGGTCAAGATCCATATTTAGCCATATAGGAGAATAAGCATCGTTCGGTTCCCCCAACCATTTACCTGCTTTGGCAAGGTGACTAGACCAGTAATAGAATTCGAAGTTCGGTAATCTAAGACCCCCATTTCTTTGGGAAGGCATAGTTTATCGAAGGCTCGCCTCGGAGATTTGTGATTCCAAATAAAATCAGTTAAGGTCGAATGAATTTTTTTGAAGAAGGACCTAGGCAACCAGATGTCCAGGAGGTTTAGGGGGTAGAAGAGCCGGGGAAGAATGTTCATTTTGATGATGCTGATCCGGGCCCCCACTGCTAATGGTAGTTTCCCCCATCTTTGCAGGTCAGACTTAATTCTGTCCAACAAATCCTCTAAATTGAGTTTTTTAGTTAGGGAGAAGTCCCTTGTCAGATAGACGCCAAGGTATTTCAAATAGGATGGGGTCCACTTCATGTTCAGGTGGGACACAGAAGCCCGGGTGAGATGTACATTAAGTGGGAAGATCTCCGTCTTTGCCAGATTAAGTTTATAATTGGATAATTCTCCAAATTGTGTAATTATCTCCATTACCACCCGTAGGGAATCGGCCGGATTAGTTAACTGTAGGAGAATATCATCCGCAAACACTGAGATCTTAGGAGTTTGGTTAAAGACGGGGCATCCCTGGATCCCTGGGGCAGCTTTAAGGCTGAGCAGCAAAGGTTCCAAATAAAGATTAAATAGGAACGGGGATAAGGGGCAGCCTTGTCGGGTCCCGGAGTGTAATTGAATGGAGGGTGAGAGGATCCCATTACAGTAGATCTTTGCCGTGGGGCTTTATTAGAGTTTTGACCAGCAGAAATCCCGAAACCGAACCTGGACATAGTATGCCATAGAACTCCCAGTTAACTCGGTCGAGCTTTCTCCAAGGCCCAGGGCTACCGCGCCACCATAGGGACCAAGAGGTTTGAGCAGCCCTAAAACATGAGAGAGCTATCTAATATTATCCATCGCTGACCTTCCCTGTACAAATCCTACTTGCTCACTACTCAATAATGGAGTCCACACTTGTTTAATGCGGGAAGCTAAAACCTTGGACAAAATTTTAATATCACAATTGAGCAGCGAGATAGGCCTGTAATTGGCCGGGTTCCGGGAGGGTTCAGCCGTCTTGGGGATCAGGATAATAATAGCCTCCAGTAAAGAAGAATCTAGGATATCTGCTGATAGCAAATAATTGTATAGGTCCAGGAGCAGGGGAGCCAAATCCTGGCAGAAGGTCTTAAAGTTGGCAGAAACCCATCCGGACCAGGGGCTTTATCTGACGAGAGACTATGAATGGCCTGTTCTACTTCCTCCTGGGAGAGAGGGAGAGGAAGGCCACTTGATCCTCCGAAAGGTGAGGAAGTGTCAGTGACCGGAAAACTCCTCTAACCTTGAGTGTGGGAAGGGGATACTTTAGTGCTGTATAGATTTTGTAGAACTCTTTAAAGATTGCTGCTATGTCTTGGGGCTCTGTTTTGATGGATCCTTCTTGATCTTCCAGTGCAGGAATTAGCCTGGAATTCTCCACCTCCTTAAGTTTCAGTGCTAGGAGTCTACTCGGTTTTCCCCTGATCCAGATACTTGGCCCTGGTTCTCAGCAGAGTAAACTCCGTCTTTCCCTGTATCAGTCCTTCATATTCATTTTAAGTTTGTGAAGTCGCTCTAGGTTATTCAGCTGAGTTAGAAGTAGCTAATATATTCTCTGCTATTTTAATCTGGTTTGAGAGGTAGAGGAGATTCTGGGACCTGAGTTTCTTTCTTCTAGAGGAAATTTTAATGAGTTCCCTCTCAGAAAGCACTTTAAAGAGCACCAAAGGATATCCATCCGGTCACTGAGCCTCGATTAGTTTCAGATAATCACTAATAAGAGATCTAATCTGAGTGAGAGAGTGTTCTTCCTTTAATAACTGGTATTAAGTTTCCAGATCGTGTCACGGGCGTTAAGGACTGTGGGAGAATTTAAACCAGACTAATGCATGATCCGAAATTACTATAGGCTCTATACCTGCGAGGAGACTTTAGTCATGAGGGAAGTGGAAATTAGGAAATAATCTAATCTCGACCAGGAATTATGGAGTGGAGAGAAAAAGTGTAGCTTTTATTGAGGGGTAGAAGGTTCTCCAGGGGTCTACCAGACCCTAACATATTATTCATATCATTCAACGCCAGTTGTGGTGGAAGCAATGGTCTTACTGGTCTAAGGTTTTATCCAGTTCTTGGTTGGAGCTATGTTCCAATCCCTCCTAGGATCAAAGAAGCTGGTAAAAGGAGCTGATCTTGTCAATTAGCTGCATAATAAATGTCACGTTCCTCCCACTGGGCGATATTGAGCCTAAAACAATAGGAGAGTTAAAAGAGATCCAGACACTAATATATATCACCTTCTGAGTCTCGGTAACCTTCGTCAGGTTGAAAGGTATATTTTTCTTAATCATGACAGCTACTCCTGGCTTCTGATGAATCACCAGCCACAAAAATTTGGGAAAAGCCTCTGACTTTAACATATTGCTTTCGCTACTGTAATATGGGTTTCTTGCAAACATAAGATGTCAGCTCTCAGTATCGAGCAGTTAACCAAAACACGGGATCTCTTCTTAACATCTCTAATCCCTCTCACATTCCAGCTGATCAATTTAACAGTACGGCTAGCCATATTCTAAAACATAATGTAGTAAGACACCAATTAACCTTTGAGATCTCATCCTACTCCAAACAGTGGTGACACCCTCAAATCTTTCCCCAACACACCCCAAAATTACTCCTCTGATAAAAAGTAAAGACCCGGAACAAGTAGCATTAATAGGCTGCCAAACTCTAGCATTGAACATCAATAGACTGCAATCAACAAAATTAAGTGGCAGCACCCACAAAAAGTAGTTATTATCTCTGTAAGCAGTATCCCATCCCCCCATAACATTACCAGAAAAGCCTACAAACATCAGCCGAATATTCATCATCCAGACATCAAAAACAGTATAAGCAAAAAAACCCCCGCCCACAACATTACACGGTAAACATTATCTACCCAGTACCACTATCCAACCCCATAACCCTAAAACAGTACTGATTACCCCGTACATCTTCCCTCCCAGGGTACCCCAGGATGTCCTTACAATAATAAATCCCCAAAACATCGAGACTAGGGATTACACCCATCAACAGCATTCCGATCATAAAATAGACCGTATCCATTATATCATCACATCTGAGGGTACCAACTTCTCCCTACCTGGTCGCAAGGCATGGCACAACTCTTGACCTGCCTATAAACCCCCGCCCCTCAAAAGAAGAGGCACTGCCTCTAGGAGAATTGTTGAGACCGCTCCCAGCTCAAGGAAAATGTAACAGGTAGTATTACCTGGGGCAGCTCTGGTGGTCTTGTCCTCTCGATTCCATTCCAATGGGAGCCTGGAAGTGAAGGGAAGGCGATAGCCAAAATGCTGACGGACCAAATCGGGTCCGACTGCAAATAGGTCCTCCGGAAACTGCACCCTCCACATTAGTTCCCTCTAGTGGATCGAGAGGGCAGGACACGATGGGAGATAGAGACAGGCCGACTAGGCCGCTCGGCCTACTACCACCCGATCCATCACCATGCGGGTCCCAGGAGGAGTCCCCCGCTGGAAGCAGAGGCCACCACCCCAGGGTTATCCACCGCTTACCAGGGCATCGCAACTACCCAGTAAGTAACAGAAACTAACCAACCAAACACAGAAATAGCAAGACTAGGGGTTAGCTTGCAGAAATGTTTAACTTCAGATAGTGATCTGCTCAAGCTTGTGCCTGCCCAAAACTAGGTTCAGTCATTTTGTTAATTGACCTTTGAAGAGGTCAGGCAGCAGTTTTGATAATTCAGTTAACGCTTCCTCGGGAGTTTCGTAGGAATGCCAGACACTTTCCACTTGGACAGAGAGTTTTGCGGGGTAGATAATCCGGAAAGCCTTTCCAGCAGCAATCAGTTTGCTCACTATTGGGTGGAAGGTAGCACGCTTCAAACGGATCTCTCTGGGCAAGTCCTGAGTTATCCTCAACTTGATTCCATTCCATAAAACTGCCTCCAACTGCTTAACTTTGTCAAGAACATGTTGTCTGTCCAGGTAGCTTAAAAATTTTATGATTAAAGGTCTGGGGCGCTTGGAGGAGGCCTGGGTCTGAGGATCTGTGGGCTCGTTCCACATGGTATTGTTGGTGGACAGGTGAGGGGCCCACGACCTTATTCAGGAATTGTTGGGCCGAACTTGATGGTGTCTCCTCCTTCCTCCAGTTCTGGGAGACCTAAGATTAAAACATTATTTGCCTACTGCCCTTCTAAGTCTTCAGTTTTCAGTTGGAGTTTTTGTATTTGCTGGCGAAGCTTCACTATCTCCGGGTCTATTTTCTGTTGCCATCTTTCCACTGACCCTATTCTGGCTTCTGAGTCACCTATCCTTCTTGAGAGGTCAGCGTGGTCTTGCCTCATTGATTTAATTTCGTTGGAGATCTCTTGCAGGGTATCTTTAAATGGTGAAAGTTCCTCCAAAAAACGTTCCTCTGTTAAGGTAGTACCCATTGCAACATTAAGACCTCCACTGGAAGAAGTTTTGCTGGTTGAAGAGAGGTTAGAGCCAGAGTTTTTGGATTTCTTTGAGGCTTTTTCTGGTGTTGTAGGTGGGGTGTGCCTGACTCCTGAGGCCTTCATTTCTGCATCTGTCATTGCGATGTTCCAGCAGGCAATATACACCCTCAACTAGCTTCACTGTCGACTCCAGGTGTAGTAAAGGTGTTTAGACAGCGTTTGGTGGTGGATTGGTAGTTTTGGCTGAGCGAAAATTAGAATTTGAGAGGGGAGAAACGGGAGCTCCAAAGCAGGCAGCCACTCAGCACCACTGCATCACGTGACCTCATGACTTTGTTAGATTATGGTGATATCATGTATACCAATACTGCTGCTGCATATCTAAAAGTCTAGGCACAGTGCTTATCAGAATGATAAGATTTGCAGTATTTTAAATTCTCCACATGACTTGCACAATTGTACTTTTTACAGACAATTACATTGGTTGTCTCTAGTTGATAGTCAGGTGCTTTAACCTTTACATATCAATTATTTTTCATTTGGGCTGTCTGTTCACTGTAGTTATACGTTACCATATTTTCTTGACTGTACATTTCCCTTGTGAAGTGCACTGAACCCTAGATATAGGGCACAATATAATTAAAATGGACTTGCATATGGTTATGCTTTAGCCAGAATGCTGCTCACTACAAGTTTGATTTTTTGACTCCAATTAAAATAAGATCAGAAATGAGACCTGTTTCTAGATTTGAATTTAGAGTTCCTAAATTGAAAACAGCAAAATATAAGCAGGCCTTTTTGTACTATGGCACCATAGAATGACATTTCTTCAGAGCTGAGATGCCAAACCGACCCTGTACTATACTTTCTGTCAGCTATATTCTTTGGTGATTTAAACCAGAAGCCACCCTACCATGTCCTTGTTGTAATGGCGCAGTTGGTGTAAATTGACATTCATTGTATTATGCTTATTAAATTGTATCTGTACTGTATGGTATATTCAGTGTTCCATGAAACTGTAACTTAAGAACCACTACACAACTAGGTGTACAATATCTTGGGGTATCGTCCCACGTCAGGTTCATTGTGTACCACAAGGCCATAGGTCAAGTGACTTCAACTACCTGAGAAGGGATAATATCCCATAATATATCACACCCTGGAGTATATTATTGAAATTATGAAATGGATTCATGTTTGTATTAAAAAAGTTAATTATTTTATATTTGGTTAACTGATGATATGATCTACTTTCTGGCCATTATATTGTACTAATGTATCATCCCAGTTTAACATGATCTCAGTCAATCAGATCTGAAGCTTGTGGCTATCCATTTAACAATATGAATTAAATTATACTGGACATCACTGGAAGTGAGCCTTGGCTCAACTGACCTTTGCATCACCCTGCTTTTAAAGGGGGGTGGGGCTGTTAATAGGAGTACATTCAGAAGGATCAGCAGCTCTCCAATAAGCATCCTACCAAACTTACTGTAGTTTGTTAAAAAGTTGCAAGTGTTTTAATAACCCTGATTTCACAGCCTGTTAAAAAAAGTTGGCTTTAGAGAAGAATTACTAATGATGTCAGCTCTTGAACTTGCAGCCTACTGATCACTGCAACTAATACCATAACACTATAATTATGGCGTATTTCTTCCCAGTTTATTATAACTCTAGTTCTAGTAAACATTTGAGAAACACAGACTCTGGATTGGGTGTGGTACACATGTTTACACAATAGGTAGCTTGCATGGTACTTACTTCTGAATGTAGTATGAGAGGTGGTTCTAGAATGCAGTGGAGGGCAAGCTTTGTTATACCAAGGATGTGCTTGATTTCAGAATACTGCAAGAATGAGGTTTGAGAATGCTGTAGGATAACAGTTTTGGAAAGTAACTTGGTACATAACTTCAGAATACAGAGAGGACACATGTTGGATTTAACAGGAACACTGAAGAAATTTGGAATGTGGTAGTGAATTGATGGTTACGAAAAGGTTTGTGTGTTTTAAACAAAGTAACTGAGAGCTGTGGCTTTATACCTAAGGGGGAACTGCAGATCCTAATTCTGAATTTATTGATATTAGAATGTTTGGCTGGAGCCCCTCTTTAAAGACATCTACTAAGTTATACAACTATAGATTTGCACCACATATAGTGGTGCATTACCCCTGTGAGAAGCATTTGGCACAGATGGTGCCAAAAAGAACACTGTAGTTTCTTGTAAAACCACTCATAAAATTGCAGCCAGTGGCTCTTCCTTACTTCCCAGTATATAGCATTGCCCATGCTCAGCTACGTTATGATGTAAGGCTAGGTAAAGCATGGGGGCACACTCCATTATAACCTCGGGGAGGCTACTTTCCAATCAATTTTATATTTTGTAATGGTCACCTGGAGATCAATCAAGGGCACTTATTGACTAACAAGGCCTTTGTTAGTCAATTGGGCCCCTTGATTGCTAATCAGGTGACCATTACAATATATAAAATTGATTAAAAAGTAACATCCCATAGGCTATAATGGAGGGTTCCATGTCATAACAGTGATCACAAAACAGTGATCGCTATTATGGCAAGTGCATATCGCTGACAAGCAAATCGGTGATATACATTTCCCAGCGACCTGACATCCGGAAACACAAAAAGTGTTTTTGCAGTGGGCCTGTGCCCCCCCCACGACCCCACTTGTGAGGGGCTTTGCCCCTTGCTCCCTCCTGATTTTGGATTCTGAACTCCAGGAGCGTGCATGTCGGGGAGGGGTCACAGTCCAGATTTAAAAAAAAAATTAAGTCCAGTGGCCGCAGACAGCAGCAAAATTTCTACCCTCCCCATCCCAATCCCGAACCCAATACCTGCTAAGCCAGAGCTAGCCACCCACACCACCACACCACATGGCTAGCTCGGCAGCAGGAGGCACACCAGCTCCCTAAAACCCCTTCCCTGTCCATCCCCTTCCCCTCGCTATCCCCCTTCCAGTCGCCCGTCCCTATGCTCGCTTTCGCATAGGGTTGTAACCCTTGCAGGGTAGCCCATGGGGAAAGCACTGAATGTGAGTCACCATTTTGACAGTTACCCATATTCAGTCATTATCCTCACTAGATACCTTAATGGAGTGCGTCCCCATGCTCTCCCTGGCCTTTCATCGTAACATGGCTGTATGTGGGGGCAAAGTGTGGTCGGCGATATATACTGGGAAGTAAGCAAGACCTGGTGGCTACAGTTTTATGAGCAGTTTTACAAGAAATCTACAGTGTTCTTTTTGGCACCATCTGCACCAAATGCTTCTTGCAGGGGTTAAGTCACCATGCACAACATTAGTTTAGTGAATCTCTTTAAATAAAAGTGAGTTGAACTGAAATCACATCTGAGGCATACTGTAGCAAATCCCCTCCCAGTCTTGGAAGTGGTTATGAGCTGAGGCATTGGTATTCAATTTGAACCTTTGACCTTCATTAGTTAAAGGCAAAATGGTATCAGAGAAAATTAGTCCAATTAAAACTGATGACTTAAAGAATAAAGTATAATCATTTTCTAAATTAGGTGGAAAGTGACAATATATCAAAGTAAATATGGTGCATAAAAAAGATTGGATATTAGGAATTAATTTTTAATGCTTAAATAATCATCAAATGAGGGGAAATGTGTGAGGGGAAAGCCTGCAGATAATTAAAGTAGTACAGTCCTTCTGTGATAAAAATGTAGTTTGTTGCAAGTTTAATAGAATATTTAAGGGGCAGGAGTCTTTAACACTTTCTTAAATAGGTGTTGTATGGAGCCCCATCCTAGTGGTACATTTAATTACTTGCTGTTCTACAGTAACCATGAAATTGGCAAGCATTTATTAATAAATGACTGACAATTATGAGCAGGTAATCATGATCCACACATTTTATATTGGATGAGTGCATGATTAGCAAGTTCATTATAAGCATCAGAACTGAACAGTGTAACACTTTCAAAGAATTACAGAAGTCCTAGCAATAATTATGCCCTTTAATATATCAAAAACATATTGGTCCCTATGCATGACACCTGTGTAAGCATGCATAGGAAGTGTGCATAATGCACAGGTGCATAAATGCACCACATATGCATCTGAAACCCAGCTATGGCATGTCCAATGGGCACGCAAGATAACCACACAGGGCCACAGTGCACACCAGCAGGCTGATGGCGCGTAGTGAGCATGCCGTGCCGCTATGCATGCCCAGGGCTACCATAAGCCACCGCGTAGGTGGAGATACCAGCTATAGTACAACACCACACCAATGTGGCAGTCACATGGTAGCGTGTGAGGGGCATGCAGCGACCATGCTAGGCAATGCTAGCACCCATCCGCCTCATGACACAGCAAGCACAGAACCCCAAGGGCCGTCCAGGCATGCCAACACAGGGGAATCATGGACATCCCGCTGCACACAGGCCGCCACTGCAGGGCATGCAGTGCACCTGCATGCAGAGACCCAATGTGTCACTGCCATGGATGTGCCTGTCCAGTGTCAGTGGCTCAGTAGGTAGCACACTCGCCTCTGAGGCCGGGAGATCAGAGGGCTGTGGGTTCAGTTCCCACATCTGGCACTTGGATTAATATCCCAGTACTGACACTGTAATGCAGCATGAGAGGGGTGCTGCATTTCTGAGGTGCCGTCTTTCGGATGAGACGTTAAACCGAGGTCCCATCTGCCTGGATTGGTGGTAGTTCAGGTGGATGTTAAAGATCCCATGGCACTTATCGAAAAAGAGTAGGGGAATTTCCCCGGTGTCCTGGCCAAATTTCCCTCATTCACTAAAAATACCACCAACAGCTTAATCTGGTTCAAGGTCAGTTGGCATTCATCTGTATCCCCTTCCCCTGGGTCGTGCCTGAAAATAGGCAGGATTTGTCTAGTGCACTTACCCGGTCAACAAAAGCTAAATAAATAAAATAAATAAATAAGCATGGCAAGGGGACACATGCCTGTGACAGCTGACAGTGGTCCCCCACCCCGTGCAGGCACAGATGGCCAACACCCGGACACACACACAGGTGGACACAGGCGTATGACCCCCCCTAGCCATGCCCACTGCAACTGTGGAATGGACAGACAGCAACCCCCCCAACTGTCAGTAGCCACCATCAATGCACACACCCAACCACAAGTCTGCACACACACACACACACACAAGACAATGACCACACATGGGTATAAGAAACATGAAAGTTTACTGTACCATTGCAGAGTACAGCAAGCTGATGTACAAGACCAAAAAAATGAAAAGAAAAGCAAGCAGCCCACACCAGCCCCCCCAATAGTGTCCCCACACCACCAACAACAACAAAGCCCACCACCCTCAGTCTGCAGAAGCCCCCATGGGGACCTCCGCCTGCAGGGGCATGACAGCAACTGGCCCCACACCAGTCACTGGACACCTCCTGCATGGCCCTCCATCCACTGATTCCTCGCTACTGGTGCATTCTGCATTCTCCTCCATCTTCCTGGGCAATGGCAGTAATATCCTCTGCAACAGACCTCTGTAGCACTGTGGAGACAAAGGAGACTGTTGGCACAGAGAGACTGTCAGGCCACCCCCCTCCCCCCTGGCCTGCATCAGACACGCAGTATGGCATCCAAATCCTCCCCACCCCGGGGCAAACACCACCCGGTGCACACACGCTGGTGATGCTGCAGTGGCCCAACCCCATGCTAGTGTGAACCGAGGAACCCCTTGGACCAAACATGCAGTGAGAGGGCAACGTCAGGCCTGCAGCTATTGCTGTAGCCACCACAGCATGCAGACAGACCCCAGCACACTGGCAGTCCCCAGGTCCTCCACCCCCCCAAGTCACATGACACTTTATGTGCAACACAGGCAAGTAACTTACCCTCGAAGGCACCGTGACCCACCACAACATCACTTTCTCCGCTGGCTTCTTCTCATCCTCATAATGTATCTGGCCCGCAATGTCAGTCTGCCACAGGTAATGCAGCCACCTCCTCTGCCAGCACTAGCAGCAATAGAGCCCCTGAGGGTGCACCACCATCATGTCTGCACCATCAACCTGCATCTGCTGCACAAGCTCCAGCAACCAGGGCATTCCCGAGACATCCTGCATAGGGTGAGGTATGGAGACACAAGAGGGATGGAGACATCAGTGCACAGTGACTAGCAATGACCCATAGCCCAATACTACACACACACACACACACACACACACATATGCGAGCAGTGGACTGTCATACTCACCAGCTAATGGTCCTGTGCTCCCACAGGGTCCCGTATCCACCGCTATCACTGTAGGCCCTCTTGGCCACCCTCCAGAGCTGCTGTGGTAGGTGCTTCATACTGATGCCAGTCACTGCACATGTGGGACCGTGCCTATATATACCCTCCCTCATCTTCGGCCTGTGCATGTGCCACGTGGTGTGACATATGCCAGCAGCCCTGGCATGCTGGTGCCTGTGCTCCACAGCCCTGCCCACCGTAGCAGCATGTAGCCAACTGCCTGCATCGCCACTGCTGAATGAAAGCATGGGCAGCCCACATGCATGTGTGCATGGCCGAGGCAAGCAGCATGTCCGTGGACACCATCCTTGCAAACTACGGGGGGGGGGCTGGATGGCAGGCATGTGTATGTGTTCAGCCGTACTTGTGTGGCATGTGCACTTTCATGGCCATGCGATGCATGCTGCACATGAAATGCCCACAGACACGAACGCACCCCTGATGCTGTGGACATGAAGGGTACCCAGGTGCGAGTCCCGCCCATGGTCTGGACGAGTGCATGCGCATAGGCATGTGCCACCTGCATGGCCGATATCACCTTGCATGTGGCAACATACACAGTGGGAGGTATGCTTGACGCATAAGAGGGGTGTCGCTGTGTTATGGCGCCCTCAACTGGTAACACCATATACAGTATGTTGCAGTGATGTGTCCTGGACTACTCCTCAATGTGTACCTACAGCATGCAGGACATGCAGGTGGTGCAAGACGACGGCCACAGAAACACGTGTTCTGGACCCCCATGGCCGGTGATGGGCTCCGAGACACCACCTGCATTGAGCAGTTCTGAATGCCATGGCACATGGTAGCACAGTTGTCCATGATAGGGTGTCCCCAAGCATGTTGCACTCCCATGCCATGTCCATGGAGATGAAAGTAATGTGAGCCCTCACCTACTACACCATGGGATCATTCCATTGAGGTCAGCCTATCATCCATGTCCCATGCCCTGGTGCAGATCATGGATGCTATGCTTGACCACACGCATGTCCACATATGCCTCCCAATGATGGATGGTGAGATATGGGCCATGAAACAGGCCTTCTATGCTGTACACGGGATGCCGAATGTGCTCAGTGCTGTTGATGGCACCCATATAACCATCCTAATGCCATCTGTGCCCGAGGAGGCATATCAGAACAGAAGGGGATTTCACAGCCTCAACTGCTAGGTAGTATGTAACATGATGTAAGTCTTCACGGATGTTTGCACCCAGTTCCCTGGGTCATGCCATGACACCTACATCCTGGATGCATCAGGCCTTGGTACACTGCTCCATTCTGGATGCATGGACAGATGGCTATTGGGTATGTACTGTGCACACATGTGTGGATGTTACACCCCTCTGCCAACTGCACGTTGACCTGTTCTTCTCTTCCAACAGGTGACAGTGGATACCCACTATGGCCATACCAGTTTAAGCCCTTCTTGGGACCAGTGGATGTGGCAGAGGAGTCCTACAACTCAGCACACCTCCATTAGCCGTCCATCATTGAGAGAAGCATTGGGCTACTGAAGATGCGGTACCTATGCCTGGACCACACAGGGGGCACCATCATGCTTGAGCCACCACGTGCCTGCCAAGTGTTTGCCATGTGCGTGATGCTCCACAACATGGCAGTGTGGCAGGGGCTTCCCATGCCACAGTACAACCCTCCAGATGGGCAGCTGGGACAACAGAAGGATGACAGCTCTCACGGGCCAGAGATGGCTGCAGGTCATACAGCGCATGTGGGTGTCATGAACGGCACCTTCAGATGGTAGCGTCGGGGTCCTACACACTGTCTCCTGGTGAACAGAATTGAGGGTTATGCACAGGATCTTGACTATTGACCATTCCATGACATGGCACGGCATGTACAAGCAGGCAGTGCGCCCCATGAGGGCACATGATTGAGGGTGCAGGTTGGCGGTTGCAGTGCTGTGACTTTCTGCTGGCTCTGGCTGGCATTTGGTGACAGGGCACCTGTGCCACTGTGCTGAGCCCCTGTATCATGGCAAGGTAGCCAGCTGAACAGAGGACCACCCTCCCCACGACTGCATGTGCATTCCTTCCCGTGCCCATGGTGTGTGCCCACCATCAGTGTGCCCACGTATGCGGCACCATACATCCCTGTATCTGTGCCATGGCATGTGTGGGGGGGATGCACACATGCCCTGGTGCAGTGCACTCCTACTATGCACCACCCCAGTGTCCAATACTGCCATGGTGACACATAGGGAGCAGCCTTCTCACATAGCCTGGACCATGTGTCCTGCATGCGTGCCAGGCCTAGTGCCCTACCACCCCTGCCCCTGTACCATGGTGCAGCATGCATTCAGTCCACCTCTGCCAGTGAGTCCAGAGGCCCCTCACTGCCTGTTGCAGTGCCGCTCTGCTCATCCTGGGTTGTGGCATGCTCCACAATGGTCTCCTGGCTGCCTTGTGCAGTGGTGTCCTCCGAAGGGTCCCCATCATCATGCAGGCCCGGTGTTGCATGGCTTCTGCCTGTGCCCCCCCCATCCAAATATGTGGCAGTGTATGGTGCTATGCTGGCATACTGGCACTGCATCCCCCGACTCTGGGTGCATGTGGATGTCATGCTGTGTGGCCATGTTGGGGAACCCCGTTCAGTCAGCAGCTCCACGGTGCGGTCCTGTGCTTGTGCCATCCTCATTACATTGAATCCCATGGCATGGACTGTGCTGGTCAACTCCACAATGGCCTCTGCAAGCCTGCACTGTGTCTCCAGCCTGTCATGCTATAGCTGCTGCAGCTCCACGTACTGTTCATCAGGTATGACGCTTGCCTGTGTTGGCAGGCTCTGTCCGGTGGACCTGCTGGATGGTCCCTCATCTCTGCTGTCCATCCCTGCATGTGTGGCTTGCTGTCCTCTTCCACTCAACTGTAGGACATTGTCAATATGCACTGCAACACTGCAGCGGACCTCATCTCCAGGCACCCATTGCCCTCTGTGTATGTGGGGCCATGCATCACTGGGGATGTCATTGGCTGCCTTTTCCACCTGTGTGTCTCAATCTTCATTCTCCCCAGCCTGGGTGGTGTCGTTCTCAGACACATGCCGGCGTTCCTCCACTGGCTGTGCTTGCCCTGTGGGGGGGAACATATGGGGGTGTTTATTGTGCTGCGCCGTGGTACAGCCTGTGTCCATGCTGTGTGTCTCCCCATACTCACCTGTGTCTTCGTCTTCCATTGCCTGCACCTGTTGGGGCCTGTGGTGTGCTGGCTCCCTGCCGGCATGCCCCCAGTGTGTCCGCTCTCCCTGACATGCTCTTTTGGAACAATGCATTGCCGTTAGTGGGCACAGTGGCCAGGCACTTGTGGCAATGGTTATGATGTGCCATTTCATGCAATTCTCACCAGCCTGTGTGTCGATGCCCTCAGCCACACCATGGATGCTGATGGTCATGAGGGTGTCAGCCATGATCCTCTCCACAGGTGTCAGCTGGCTGTCCAATATGGGTGAGCCACCACCAGTCCTCCTTTGTGCCCATGTGCCCTCTGCCACCTTGCACTTAATGGATGTTTCCATGTCCCGCCATTTGTGTTTGATGGCGGTGAAGGTACGTGCATCCGGTCCTGCAGCATTCACTGCTGCTTGCATGTCTAGCCATAGGCACACTTTCACATCTGCAGGGGTGGATTGGGTCAGTGCCTCATACAGATGGTCATGGTTGGCACTTATCTCCGCAACCATGGCTGCCACCTGTGCCCCCGTGAAGTTTGAGGCCCTTGTTCTTGCTGTGCCGCTACCGTGTGTGCCTCTGGCCAGCTGCCCTGCTGGCTGGCCGGTGTTCACTAGTGCTGCTTGTGCTTATGCACCATCTCTGCATCCCTCTCTTGCTCCACCATCGCTACTCCTTCAGCTCTGCAGTCTGCATTCACTTCTGCATCTGTGGGGTGGGCAGGGTGTTTGTCCTTATATGGAGGGGTCAGGGGGCAAGGCCGGGTTGCTGGGGGTGGTCTACGTGGCCTACACAGTGCTCCGTCTGCAGAACTGCACACAGGGCCTGTGTGCCTCGAGTGTCGGTTAGTGCATGCCACTTATTGCCTGGCCCTGTGTGCCGTGTAGCTACGCACCACGTATGGCTCCCATTTGTGCACCTTTCTTGCACATTCGTGCATAGGGCCTATTGAGACCATGTTTCCGCCTTAAAAAGGCCCTTAATTTTCTAGTTAGACTATCATTGCATCAGTAGTCTTTTCTTTACTAATTATGTTTTGGGTAACAGTGACTTCTTCTATAAGTCAGTCAAGAAATTATTGAGTCATTGCCTTTGCTTGTAGTTCTTTCATATTCTTGATATTAGAATGTTTGGCTGGAGCCAAACATTCTGGACCAGAGGTCATGACTTTTAGTATCACAACAGAAATTAACTCACACTAGTCTTGAAAGGACAGAGCATTATCTGCTCCAGAACATTATCCAAATCAAAACTCATGCGTTACCCAGAGTTCAGTGGGGTAGTAGGTGACTCATCTTCCTCTCACCAACCTAGCAATATTAAAGCTCATGCACCACATCCATGGGCTAGTCATGTTCATTGCCACTGGCCAGCTTTATTTACTTGTTCTTAACTGGAAGAGGACAGCAAGAAAATATTACCTAATCTTCATTCGGGGCAAGGGGATACGTACAGATGCAATCAAAAGAAAATAGTATTTTAATGAATGGGGGGAATCTCTCCAGGACAGCAAGGACTCCAGGATTTCATCTTCTCTTACACTGTTCTGTTGCAGTGGCTTTTTTGATGCAATTGGCTTGGGAATGGGAACACCCTCTAATTTCCTCACTAACATATAGTTTTGTGGTATTGGGTTTATATTCTAGGGGCCGGGAGAGTTTTGAACCCAATATACTAATGTTATTTTTGCAGTTTTGAAATACCAGTTGTGGCAGGTCAGATGCCAAGTTGTGTTTCAGCAAAAGTGGGTATAACAGAAAGAAGAGGTAAAGCTGGAGATGGTATACCTAAAATCTGTTTTTTATGTTTGCTTGCACGCATGTGCAAGAAACATAGTGCCATCATCCGAGTTCTCGGAGGTGTGGCACCCTGTCTTCCAATTCAGTCAGCGTGTTTGCAGGTGCGGCCACAGTTCACCAATGAATGCTGCAGCTGTCTATGACAGCAGTTGAAAATGCAGTGCCGTACAGTTGAAAGGCAGAGCTACGCTTCAGTGAGCAGCGATAAGGTCGTGCGTGCTCATGCGCTCCTCCCACACATACACACATGCATATTGCATGCTCATGCATCCCCCAACCCCACACACACACTGTGTGGCCAACGGAGGTGCCCAATCCCCTGTCGGCTCTGCTACGCTCCCCCCAAAAGAGTTCCAGGTGCCACGCTGGGAGCCCACCCCAGCATGGCAACATTCTGTATGGTCGATGGGGGTGCCGATTCCCCCATCAGCTCCACTGTTTTACTCTCCCCCTGAAGAGACTACAGGGTGCCACACTGGGTACCCACCACAGCATGGCAACAGTCCGTATGGCTGACAGGGGTGCCCAATCCCCCATTGACTCTACTGCCCCCAAACAGCCTTCCAGTTGTCACACTGGGAGCCCACCCCAGCATGGCACAAGTCCCTCGTCATCCTCCTAAAAAGAAAAGCACCTGAAAATAAAAGAATTTCCCTTGCTGACTGTCCTGACCCCCCCTCCACCTGCACCACCCTCTGCGCACCCTGCCTCCCCACACCTCCCTTACCCCATACTTACCTCCAGAGCCTGGCGTGATGATCTTCGGTGGACCGGGAACACGTTTGCTCTCTTCAAAGCCGACTGTGAACTAAGGAAATGCCGGTAAGCTGCATAATGAAATAAATAGGGTTTTTTTCAACTTTGATGCATATCTCAGGCATTTTTTGGAATTTTTTCACCAAATTTTCAACACGGGGTTTTTGGGACCCCACCTCATGAATTCTGTCACTCTCATTTTGTTAATTGGGCCCGAAAGATGATTTCGCGGTCACTGCTCAGAACCACCTTTTGGGACCGATTTACGAAACAACAGTGTCACAGTTCATGAGGTAGGCCCCAAAAAACTCTATGTTGAAAATTTGGGGAAAAAATTCCCCAAAATAACTGTTTTAGAAGTATGTGTTGTGCTGTTCCTACGCATGCTCGTAAGTTCGTGAATTTTCAATATTTTCACTCCATATTTTCAACATTGCCATTTTACCACACCTCCTTATGAGCAGTACAGTTGTCATTTTTCTCATCTTGCCTGAAATGTGTTTCCGTGCATGTAGTGCACAATGGCACAGTCAGTGTGCAAAATCAATGTTTGGGACAAATTAAGAATATCACAGTGACACTGTTCATGAGTAGAGGTGTTAAAATGGCTATGTTAAAAATTTGGTGAAAAAAATCCATAAAATAACTGTTACGAGTGACCATTTCACAGTTTCCACGCACCCTCATAAGTTCATGGATTTCTAATATTTTTAGTCCAGATTTTCACCCTGCCATTTTTCCACACTTCCTTACGAACAGTACAGCTGTAATTTTTCACACCGTGGCAGAAATGTGTTTTCGCACTTCCAGTGCAGAAATGCATGGTCACTGTGGGAAATCACTGTTTGGGACAGATTAAGAAAATCACAGTGACGCTGTTCATGAGTGGAGGTTCCAAAATCCCTGTGCTGACAATCTGCTGTAAAAAAATCCCCAAACTAATTGCATTATGGGTGTGCGTTGCGTATTTTCTATGCACGCTCATGACTTCACCAGTTTTTTTCATATTTTCACTGCAGATTTTCAGCGTTGCCATTTTCACCTCCCCATGAACAGTACAGCTGTCATTTTTCACATCCTGTTTGAAATGTGTTTTCGCACCTGTGGTGCCAAATGGCGTAGTCACTGTGCAAAATCAGCTTTCGGCTAATGAACTGATATTGCCACTGTTCATAAGGTGGGGGTCACAAAAAAACAATGTTGAAAATTTGGAGTGAAAATGCCAATGAACGCCTGAGGAGTTAGGGTTTCCGACCATAATGCCCCACTCTGTACAGATTGACAGGCATCCGGGGTGTGACTTGGGATTCTCGCCTGTAATGCTCATACCATTCCACACCCTGCAGTCAGTGACAGGCATCAAGGTGTGCCTTGGACTTTTCAGTCACAAAATTCACCCCATTCTCCTATACGGCACCCATCTCACTGTATTTCCTGATGGAATGGGGTGTGCATAAGGGCCAAAGACCCCAAGGCACACCATGACACTTGTTGGTGTCTGCAGGGTAGGGTGTGGTAAAATGGCATGGCCTTTATGCCTGACAACTCAAAGGCGCACTCCAATGCCTGTCAGTCTCTGCAGGGTGCTGGTGGGGTTGGCTTCAGTTCAGTACTTCACTGCCATTCCTATTATGCAGCTCTCTAACTCCTACACTACCAATGCCAATGCCAGTAAGCAAACATTCGGCATTGACAAATGCTTGTTTTCACAGAAGGGATAATAGTGGGAGCTCACAAGGCATTACCAAGGCATTACAGTTATTGAGATATTTGCCGTGGGTTACCTTCTCAGTCTTGCAGTTTTCACGGTATGTATTTGAAATCATTTTTTTTTTCCTGTCTTTGTTTCAGTTTGTGATGGGAACAGTGTGGTGTTATAATCTGTGTTATGATTTGGTTCTACTAAAACACCCCATCTCTTTAAGAAAAACAAATAAAAAATGGGATCTTTAACATCTCAGTACAAAAACCAAAGCACCACCTGACATCAGTAGAACAGAACCGCAGACCACATTAAGTCAATTTAATATAATTTATAACAGAAAGTGCCAAGACTTCTTGCCAGAAGGGGAAACACCAGTGGGACCCCAATGACCTCCAACTGGTTTCGCTAGAGCGTCACCAGGGAGTCTTTAACATCTATCTAAACAACCACTGGAAAAAGCAGACACCTGAACTGTGCAGCATCCCCTTAGTACTGCACTCGGGTGGCAGCATTTATGGTATGAGCCCAATCTCAGTTTGGGACTAGAACCCATGTATGTCTAACCAAGAGGCTGATGTGCTGCAAACTGAGCCACTCTGACATCTTTTTTATCTTTTTGTTCAGGCCTGCATTGGCTTCTGCCATCCTACCACCATTGTAAGCATTCCACCTACCAGCACAGAGCTCCATACTGTGGCTGCCCCGCTTTCTTCTATGCGTTACCTTCTCAGCCCTGCCTATTTTCTGTCTGTGTTCTGACTTCTGGGGCACAAAGGTTCAATCAAGAATCATCTTTCTCTGCTGCCGGACCAGCTGCCTGCCCCTTGAGGACCCCATCCCTTCTGTTGCTTCACCCTGTCTCTTCTGCTTCTTTGTTGGGCTCCCTTCCCATGGTCTCCAAAGGGGCAAGGACTCCTCCACCCTTACTTTCTACTTCCAGACCTACTTGCTCACCTGCTGCTTTATCATGCGGATCCTGCTGTGGTGGTATTCCTTAGCCTTCTTCCTTTTTGCTTTCATGTTCATTTGACTCAGTCTGCCCCTTGTCAAACCATGTTGACTTCAGTCCATTAATCATTTCTCCTCTAAGGGATCAGCTATATGTTCCTTTATGATTTACTTCAATAAGTTTGCCCACTATTGATGTCAAGTGCACTGGCCTGTAGTTTTCTGGAGTCTCCCCATCCTCACTGTTATGCAAGGGGATCACATAAGCTACCTCTCAGTCCTCTGGCATCTCTCCCATAGCCATTGATCTTAATAGTGTTGTGGTCAGTCTGTCCAGCTGTGTCCTCTGTCACACCTCAGAAAGGATATACAGCTCCTGGAAAGGGTCCAGCGGAGGGCAACCAAGATGATACAGGGTCTGGGGGATTTGACGTATGAGTAGAGACTGGAGGGGCTTAGCCTGTTTTCATTGGAGGAGAGGAGGGACCGGGGGGACATGATTGAGGTCTTCAAGTACCTCAAGGGGATAAATAGGGTAAACAAGGAGGGGCTTTTTAGATTAAAGGAGGGGGTATCACCAGAGGGCATGGTTTGAAGTTGGAAGGAGGAAGAATGAGGGAGGGAAAAGAGGAGGAGGCATTTCACTGAGAGGGTGCTGGAACTTTGGAATGTGCTCCCTGATGAGCTGGTTCTGGCTTCTACGGTGGAGGGGTTCAAGAGAGGGTGGGACAGGTTTAGAATCGGGATAAAGCAGGGGTGGGCCTGGCCCAGAGGGGCCGGCATGGACATCAGGGGAAACAGAAATATGATGGGGAGGGGAGGCCTTGGTACCCACCTGGGGCCCTGAGGCACGAGCAGACTCGACAGACCATAAGGCCTGTTCTGCTGGCAATTAGTATGTTAGTATGATGTTTCTGATATATCCTGAATGGACATTACCAGCAATAAATTTGCATCCTGCTGGTTGATTCCTGCACTCTGTGTGAGGAAGTTGCACTAACATTTTTGTTTCTTAAATTTTGGGGAATTTCTATGTTTTTAACCTGTTGCCATCAGAATGTCCCAATCTATACCTGGGAGGTTACAATTCCGCATGATAGCGGTTCTTATCTGGGTAGATGCTGCCTTAACTTTCCTTTCTATTCCCTCAACCCTGTCTATACCCATGTTCAGCAGCCTATAGTTTACTCCCATCTTGTCTTTTTTTCCTTCAGTTATCTATTAACTAGAGCAATTGTGAGTCAACACCTTCCCCAGACTAATTTGTCCTCTGATACCCTTATAATTTCTTTTACATATACTGCCAACCTTTCCCCCTCCTGGCGGTCTCGATCCCTGTCTTGCCAAAATGTAATATACCCAGTAGCATTTAGAACCCAGCCACTGTTATTTGCCCATGTTTTCATTATTGCTATGACATCTAGAGCTTCTGCAGCTATCACATCTAGTAGTTTATCCATTTTATTACCTTAGCATCACCTGTTTGTGTACATGAACCTCCATTTGCCCTTACTTCCACATGTCCTCCTATTTACTTTATTGAACACTGACTACCTACCTACCTTTGCTACAATGCTACAATGCCCCTGATATGCTTTCTTTATGTTTTTGTGGCCTGTGTGTGTGATGGGAAGAGC
The DNA here is from genome assembly GCA_016271365.2 of Neoceratodus forsteri. Lineage (NCBI taxonomy): Eukaryota > Metazoa > Chordata > Ceratodontiformes > Ceratodontidae > Neoceratodus > Neoceratodus forsteri. The sequence goes on along the minus strand of JADMNL010000034.1, from coordinate 17,675,111 downwards.
CAATGTAGCTCTTGTAGTGTGCATATGTGTGTTCTACGCACACTACAGTATGTTACACTGCCCCCCCCTTGACTAGTGTAAAAACATGCTAGCTGTAACATCCAACTAATGCACTAGTACACTATTTCCTCATCAGTTTGCATGCAGGCCATCATTAGTGAACAGTTTGCTGGCTTTCCAGAAGGGTGCCAGTGTACAAAAAAGTGAACCCCCTTTTCTTCACAAAATCCCTTTAGCCATGTGATTTTATTTCTTCTTCCCTGTCTGCATCTGGCAAGGGCTGCACCTCCACAAAGGCTACCATGTTTGTCATAGACTTCCTGGTTATTTCTAAAGCTGTATTGAATGTGGAACTCCATCAGCAGAATTCTTATGGAATTACATTATCTGCTTCCAAAATGCATTTTTTTGGAATATATTTTTTAATTACAGAGAATCACAAAATTTACAAAAAAGCATTTCTATATAAACAATAGAATAATATTTTCCAGAGTATGTAATCTGTAGAATATTATTTCCAGCTTGCAGATACTATATCCATTGTTTATGTAAGCTGCTCAGTACTATTCCACGGTTTATATAAAAACTGAGGATTTCTACCCCACAGTTTTTTTTTTTTATTCTGCTTTCTGAATTCTTCTTCCAATGGCCTGTGCAGAATGCAGAATTAGGCAGAATTTTTGAAATTCCATGGAAATTTGGTGGAAGTGGAATTTGAAAATTCTGCACAGCTCCAGTTCTTTCTAGCCGCTTACACGATGCCACATTATTTCTTTCCCTAATTTCCCTGGTTACAAATGCAACAGACATGTTATGTTCATCCAACATGTATACTCTGAGTGATGTTAACAGGTCCTTGTGATCTGCCAGTCATGGGAAATCATTCAAGGTTTTTAGGACTATCAAGTCTTGCATTACTTTTGGTTGCCTCTATGTGGAAACACCCATACTAACCTAGGTTAATGCAAATTAAATAGGTCAGTCAAAAGCATACAATCCACATTTTTAAGAATAGCTTACCATTATCAGAAACTAAAAATAGAACAGCTTAGACTTTGGGTAAGTCACAATACACCAAGTGTTTTTTTTTTGGCAGTTTCAGACTCATGGCTGAATGCACAGACTGTCTCTTTTCAGATTTGTATCCCTGGGTACTGAATGTTTCAACAGGTTAGAAACAAAAGAAGGGGTGGTAGTGTGATTTACCCTAGGAGAACATCTAGATAAAATGTCTGAATATCTCCTTTCAGTCTAATTGTTGTAAATTATTTTCAGCAATAACAATTCTACTTTTCAGTAAGCTGTGTCTCTCTATGGATGTTACAGTCTCTCAAAACATATGACAGCTTCCATTTCTTTCTTTAAAAATATTTTCTCCTTTTTTTGGGGGTCACATGAGGTGGTTAATCTTGGACACATTAATCTGGAATGAAAAAATAAAATCAAGTCCAAGTATTTGAGACTATTAATGGACAACTTGAGACAAACCCAGTTATTTTCTTACCAAACTTGAATTTATACAACCCCACTATAGGTTGAAATAGCTCACCGTGTATTCATTTTACTGTTTCTATATTAGTTTTATTAATCTTCCATGTTTTGTTAATTTGTAAATATACTCCAAACATTGGAGGGGTGCCTTCATACAAATAACATTTGATTACTACTACTACTGCTCTATTTTGACAACATTTAGCTTCATTTTTGATTCCAGACCCTAGCTTTCCAAAGACTTTTCCTGCTGGACATCTTCAGTGTCCATGTCATCATTATATACAGTATAAGAGAAAAAGGGTCCATTAAACCAACAGGTAGGCTATAGGTTGCTAAAGAACTTTGAGTATCTAAAGTTTGCCACTCACCTTGATATGATTTATTGGGACTGACCAGTTTTGACACTGTCAGTTAGGGATGTCTACGATTACTGTGTTACTGAAGATATGATAGTGTGTGACAAGCATGTCCAATTTATTTATTTAGTTATAATTTTTATTTATCTATTTGTTTGTTTGTTTATTCTTAACTTTGATGACCTAGATAGGCACACTGAGCCAGGGCTCATTTCCAGGTGCAACCGTGCAACCCAGGGGAGGGGATACAACAGGTAGTGAAACAACAATAACAAAGGGTCGACAATAGGTGCATGAACATGTACAGTAAAATTACATTACAAGTCATAAATTTCAGAGAAAGACAAAAACAATGTAAAAAGTGTACATGCATGTTTGTTATGGGGAATCCAGGTTGAGAGCAAAAGAAAATACAGTTGAGAGGTAAAGACCTCTCCCTGGTATAATCCTCTTTTATTTAACCTCTGCAAATGGAAGGAATTAGCCTGGGATAAAGTCATGAAGGCAAACTTCATGAATGACTGGGCTAGATACTGTCAATAAAGAAAAACCTACATTATAAAAAAAGTGAGATCAACTATGTATGACTTCTTGAGAAAAAAAGTTAAACTACTTGAAAAATCCAAAGGTTATTTTTGTAAATTAACAACATGCCAATATTCTTTAGTACTAGTATACCTGACACCACTGAACCTGTATATGTAAGGCCTTCCTAGGATTGATGCAAGTGCCTGGCACCTGACCAGAGCCTTCTTTTTTAAGGGGGGGTGCCCTGAGTCTACCTACTCTCTGAATGGAACACTCTGGGATTTTAAAGTTTTGGAGTGCCACAGAACAGTCTGGGGCTCATGGCAATTGAGCAATGTGGTTCACAATGCAGCTTTAATAAACAAAGCTCCTGGGGTAATTGCCACTACTGGGAAGAATCATCACTAACATATGTGGTTACAGTAGCAGGACACCTTTACTAGCGAGGTGATGGCTCAAATATTATTTCCCATACCTATTATAATTTCTTACTGCATAATTAACAATAAAGGATAAGCATTCATTGTCCACCAACATTACAGTGCTGGCAAAACAGTACACTTAAACAAAAGCTTGGCATCTGCAAACAATTCTATTTCCAGAAGCGTCAGTTCACACTGTTAATGCTATACATTTTAGTACAGCAATATTCTGTCAAAAGTATATTTTGTGCTTCAAAAAAAAAACATATTTTGACTCTCCACCCATTATTTCAAGTCCAATATCCATTTTCCACACCTATCTATGTAAAGATCGGTTTCCCTCTAGCCACAGGGTAAAGGTTGCACACTCCAGAGGGTGTTAGCTCATGGCCCCAGTAGGGTCCCTGTAATATATACACACTTACACACTTACACACACACACACACACACACACACACACACACACACACACACACACATTATAGATAAATATTACCTGGGGATATTTCCAATATCAAGTACAATGCATTCACATCTGGACAGTGCCTGCCTGGGCACTGAGGTACATGGTTAAAGGCATGCCTTCACTGATCTCTTCCAATTGGTGGAACAGGGTCAGACACTGATGTGGTGATCCAAACTAAGCATTCTCTGCTCCATCATTTTGATGCTTGATTGGCCCCATGGTAACTGAGATGGTATATCCGGTGAACATAATCATCCAGAACCCCTTGAGGGGGAACCAGCAACATGCCTCCACCATCCCAGTAACAATCTATGAAGTTGTAGACAAGTAATGTCCTCTTTAGACTAATCTTAGAGGGGAAAGGTAACACTCCTCAGAATCGGAACTCAATTGCCACCTCCCTAAACTGACAAGTTCCCTATGGCCAGTTACAGTAGGAGCCTATTCAGATCAAACCCCATTGCTGTTGATGAGGATCTGTGTACTGTCACTGCTAGATCAAAACCATGAGACCTAGACCAGAGTGCACATTAACTCCTCATAAGTCTCCAAGGAAGCTTGGACATTGTTTTCTATTTGTAACATCTATGTTGATCCAATAAATCAAACCATGTACTTTTGGATCTATTCTTACAAGGACCAATATAGCAACAAATCTATTTCTGTATGTCATTAACTCCTTAGTGACTATCAGAAAGGTTAATATGGACCAGCCAAGACTAACAGCAAGTCCCTATTTGCTTGCAAAGGGGGGGGGGTTACATATACTGTATAGCAGGTTGAATTAGTGTCTGTTATATTTAGCAGAAGTCAACCTTCTATACATATTCATATCCAATAGAATTATAAAGGACAGTTTACTCTTCAGTACAGTACTACTGACAATCAGCTGTCCATTATTTTTCACTATCCATTGATTTTCACTGATTGTCAGCAATAGCGAAGATAGCGAAAATAAACAAATAGTGAAAACAACCTTATATACAGTATATCTGATGATATGTTCATTGCTGATGCGTTTAGCTGATCTTTTTGTATGCTTGTAATCAATTTAAAACATGTGCCCTAGCTCAGCTGATCTCCCTGACTGAACCGAATAACCTTCCATCCTCAGATAATTTCATTCCTTACTTTGATTAAAGAGCAATTTAGTTAATCCTATTGCAGAGGTTGTCATGTTAGAATAGTTAATTACATTAAAACCATAGCAGTTGTGCACTGGATGGAATAGAGTCCAGTTTCTCAAAATATGCAGCTCTTCACATACATAAACTGTTAGCTTATATTTTTAATTTGAGTTTCTCCAGAGGGGAATTCCCCTGTATGAAGAAGTTAAAGTTGTCCTTATTCACAAGACCAGTATCCTGCAGGATTTAAACAATTATAGGTCAATCTCCTTGCTTTCACTTGTGTCCACGGACCTTGAACATTTAGTTAAAAAATAATGCAGTGGCTTTTATGAGCAAATTTAACATGCTGCATCAGTTTCAACCAGGGTTACATAAGAATCACTACAAATTCTCAGCACTGCCCTGTGTGTATAGTAACATTTCTTTGGTGAGTGACAAAGTCTGTAAGATGGGTGCAATACTTATAGATTTGTCAAGGGCCTTGACACAGTGGACCTACAGCAAATAACAACAAAGCTTGCAAATTTGGGCTGCATTGCTGGTCCATAGAAATGGTTAACTAATTCTGTCACACAGATCCCAATGAACTTTATGTTCATACACAACAATAGATCAAGACAGAATTCTAATGATTGAATGCATTCTTTGGAGGGTCCATTTGGGGCCCCTATTATTTTCCAGTTACATTAATCTAAGCAGTAAGCTTAATTTAGCTGTTAGTAATAGACTGTAGTATCAGCTACTGTACCTTATAAGCAGACAACTGCATTTATTTATTTATTTTACTTTTTATTTATCATTATATAATAACTGGTAAGCATTTTTTCCCATAGGGAAATTTGGTTATAATTTGTCATTATAACCGGCTGGTTATAATGGCGAACAAGTTCTGGATTTCCCTTGTTCCAAACATACACCAGTCGGCGTCTTCCCGTCATCGATTAAACCCAACCAGACCACAGCTGTACAGCAGTGTGTTTCTAGTTTATACAATTACTGTGGCAAAAAAAATGCTCCCCAGCAATTATATAAAATAAAACGTGGGGTGGTGTGTAAAACTCAAATTTTACACACACCCTCAGTGTTACATGCTTAAATAAACCCCTTGAACTTCGTTCATGGGGTTTATGTAGCATCTAACATCTTGGGTGTGTGTATACTTCTTGTTAAACACACCACCCCATGTATTATACTACATATAATTAATGGCTTCCCCTTTTACCCATAGGGAAACCATGGCGTAACTTTCTGTTACACATGAGTGTGTATAACAGCAAACCATGCAAAGCTGTGCAATGCCGTGCAAATGCGCAAAGCCACGCTAAGTTGTGCAAAGCTGCGCAAACAGTGCAAATTACCATTAATTATAAAAAATAAAATGTGGGGTGTTGTATGTAAATGCGAAGTTTACACACACCCTTGGGGTAAGATGCTTGCACAAACCCCTTGAGCTTCGATCTCGGGATTTATGTAGCAACTTATCCCTCGGGTGTGTGTAAATTTCTCGTTACATGCATTATTCTATATGTAAACAAAAACATTACTCATAATTGATACATACATGAAAGCATACCAAAATCCATACAATAATGATGATAGTTACTTAGAAAAGGATATGTATGAGTCAGTCCGATGGCACAGCGGTAGTGTTACCACTTGCGATGCCATTGACCTGTGTTAGGAAACATGCCCGAGGAGACAGATGGGCAGCTGGGGGGAGGAGGCTCGAGAGTCTGAGGATCGCTTGCCTTCTCCAGGGAGGGAGGGGGGTTGAAGTTCGGGGGCTGACTGGCCTCTGGTGGAAGCTGGAGGTGCAGCAAGCTCCAAAGCCAGTACGAGGATTGTGGCATGACGAACGTCGGTGGTTGTGCCTTGATGTCTGGGAGCATGCCATGCCCCAAAGAACAGTGGAAATCAGCTCCCTGAGCACCAGGAAGATGGACCACCTGGTGCAGACCCCACAACTCCCACCTGCCTGTCCTGCTTGGTGCCCGATGAAAACAAGGACTTTGGGGTGTACAGGCCCCACCTCATTCCCACCTGGGGGGTATAACCATGGCTCCATGGGGGTACACCTACAGATCTCAGGTAGGTGGAGAGTACAAGGGCAGACACCATAGGTGACTCCGGATGGTGCAGGGCTGTGGGAGCAGGGGGAGTATAAAATGCAAGTTAAAAAAACAAAAGGATATGTATGACATCTTCCTAGCAGTTACACATAGGAGGATGTACTGTATTTGCAATTAAAAATGCAACAGCTGAAAAAGGAAAAATTACTGCCAGAAATAGAGAGAACCAGGATTACTCACACAGTTCTTTAGATGCACAAAATAGATGATTTGATACCTTTTATTGGACCAGCAGATTTACAGAATATCCTTAAGCGTTCGAACTCACACAGAGTTCGGCATTGCTTCTGAAGAACTCTGTGTGAGTTTGAAAGTGTAAGGCTATTCTTCAAATCTCTTTTTGTCCAATAAAAGATATTAAATCACCTGTTTTGCGCATCTCATTGTACAATGACCATTATGGCAAGAGACAATTTTTGACAGTGCTTTGGTTCATTCAGCGCTCTACTTTCCACCGCCCACCTGATTGCGTCACGGCCATGCTGCAACTGCCCTCCAAACTGCGCACCACCACCACAAAAAAAAAACTTTGTCTGGCAGTTGACTGCTGTGTAGTTTCTTTTCTTTTTACCGTCTTTTTTTTTAACTGAAAGCAGCCATGCTTGGGTTCAGCGCCACCACCAGTAGCACAAGTGTAACACAACTGAAATGCTGCATTGTTTGATGACATCTGTACTGCAGCAGAACAGAAAGTCGTTCTGCTGCAGTATAAACATCACTACTACAGCAGAATGACTGTTAAGAGATTACTGAAATTGGGACTGAATGAGGTAACACCATAAACTGTACTATTATTCAGCTTTTCACATTTCATCATCAGAGTCGGCCCAGTGGTGTGGAGGGCTGAGGCAGCGATGCCTTACCTCCTGCCACACTGGCGACCCATGTTCTTGATGCGAGCGAGCCACCGGGGGTTGGCTGGGGAGGGAGACAATTGAGTGTCCGGAGGACAGCTCTCCTCTCCTCTCCTGGGGAGGGGTGGGGATGGAGTCCGCTGCATAACTGGCTCCTAGTGATGGTTGGGGGCCAGCACAGCAGAATCACACAATGGGGGCAGGGCCAAGCTAGATGTCTGGCATGCCACGTGCGGAAGTGTGCGTAGCTCGTCCATTAGCGTCATTGCACACCTTGGCTCCAAGCTTAGGGGACAATGGGGCAAAAACCAGGAGGAGAAAAGAAGCCAACTGACAGGATGAAGCCAGTCTCCCTGTTGCACCAGGTAAGCTGGTGCCTCAAATTGGTGAGAGGCGATGGCCAGCATTGTGCCCGGTGGTGGTGGTAATTGGGGGGGGCAGTGGAAGGGGGCCAGTCAGCCGGGGGATAAATAAATAAAAAAACAAACAAAAAAAAACATTTAATCAAACACATGTAAACCATTTGGGCAGTGACACAGATAAACTCTGAGGCAGTAACAAAATAAACATAACTAGTTAACATGGTTTTGAGTTGTTAACTCACTTCTGTCCCCTTTTGCAAAACTATAATTTCAGTTCACAGGCTTCAGAGAAGTCCTATCAGATGATCTGACTGAGCGGCGGTAACTGGCAGTTGGAAACAGCCATGGAGAGACTTCATGGTGCATGGACCATAGTGATCAGTTTATAGTCCGTGAGGAAGCAGTGTGGTGGGAAAACCACTATTTTAGTTCTGCATAATGAAAAGTGAACAGTACACACTGTCTCTTGGCCCATCACAATAAATGGGTTATAGTCCAGATCTTTAAAAAAACTTGACCCCCTCATCCCGTCTTCCTTCTACAACTCACCATGCCCAACCCAGATAATATCCACACCATAAGTGCCTTAAACATTCAGAAATAGAAAATAGGAAAACTCCTGATGCCAAGTCCAACCATTAGCCCCTCATAGCACACAGTTGCGTAAAAAAGAAAAATGTCACCTGTGCAATCAGGCCATCTCTGAGTTCAGGTCTCCGTTAAAATGTCTGAATCCATGTCATGTACAGGGTTACATTTGGCTTCTAATGTCCGCACCATTTTACTTGCCTCCTTAGGATAATTCAAGAGATGCAGATGCACATTCCATTGAACATGGGGACGGGCAGGCAGGAGCAGTTGGTACTGAATCTTGAGCCTCATAGGGAACTAAAAACCAGGGCATAAGCCTTTCTTCTCAAGTGGGTGTTGTAGTGCAGGTTGGAGAAGATGAAAACCTTGGCCTCACCATACTTCAGGGTCTGCCTTCTCCGTGCCAATGCCAATACTCTTTCTCGGCCCTTGATTCTTGAGCAAATAATGATGAAAGTTAGTGCTAATTAGTAACAGCACATTATTTTTCTGAACTCAGCATGTCTTACAGCTAGGTTTTCATGCAGCAGAGGCCTTTCTTAATTTAAACAAGCATCCAAAATGCAGGGAAAAGTTAAATTTCTGATATTTGGGTCTAGTGGGTCTGTAAAGCCCAAAAGCAAAATTATGATTACAACTAGGGATGAGGTCCCTTTGCAACAAGTGGTTAGTTATAAATACTTAGGTTTGTGGCTGCAGCAAACTCTCCTTGTCTGTACAAGTTACTTCTGTATAAAGGAAGGTTTACCCAGGATTAATTTTCTTTACAATAATAGAGGCATCTTCGACAGGGAAGGCATGAGTCAAATTATACCAGCACAATTTTTGTTATTGATGAATCAGATTTAGGTTAGGCCTCAGCACGTGATTTCATCCTTAAAAAGCAAGATACTATTAAAAACAGTGCAGCAAGAGTGGTAATAGTACACTCTTTGAAAAGGCACCATTGTTGCTTTATGTTCCAAAAATTAAACTGCTCCCACCTTCCTGTTAGTAGGGAATTGCACTCAGTGTTGCTTGCCTTCAAATGTCTTAAAGGCGGAGGATCCAATTATTTTTCCTGCTGTCTCCAAGCATGTAAAATAGAACTGGATTAAGTTCCTCTAACAGCTTAGAACTCAGGTTCTAAGATTTATGGACGATTCTGATGTAACCTCCAGGGGGCACTATCCCAAGGACTACTACCCCTGCCTGCCCTAACTACAGCAGGGCGAGGGGCCCAGATCCGTTGGCGGGTGCCTTCACCCAGAGGTCGGGGTTATAACAGTCAAGGTTGACTCGGTCACAGCCCTCTGGGTTGCTGCAACCCCCCTTTCTTCCCACTAGTGGCCCATGCAGTTCAATTTCAGAGTCCTTACCATATACACTTACCCCCCCCCCCGGCTCAAACCAGTCAGCTCACTCCAGGGACCCCTTGGAATGTAAGGTACAGTTACACCACATTCACTGTGCAGCATTCCACCATTAATACACAGACTAGCCAGTGTACTTTGGCAAAACAAACAATCTGATTTATTTGAGGGAAGATAACAAGGACCGGGGGGGAATCAGGCTGATTAGCTTATCACTACCATACATGAAAATCTACCTATGGCTCTGTGCACAGGCCTAACCTATTAATTACTGTCTATGGGTACCCAAGCCCTAATGGCTAGTTCCTCGATGCAGCTGGTTGGGGCCCTGATGCAAGCAAGATTTAATTCCTGAGAAGATCAGATGGAGCCAGAAAGCTCAATTAGTGCAGTCAGCAATATAACAAAATGATTTTGCCTTTGTTTGAAAGCTTTAACAGGGAGCTACCCTGATCCAGTACTCACAACTCCAGCAGATAACCACTCCTTCACCACTTGCAGGGCTGAGCTTGAGCTTCAAAGGCCTCCTCACACATTTATATGGAAAACAACAGAGGGGTACCATACCAGACAGCTGCTCCTTGGACCCAAATGAACTCACAGCTATCGGGAGTCTCACTGCAGCTTCCACTTTCCTGACAGACCGAGCGCGATTTAGCAGATTCTCCAGTCCTCTTCAGGTTGAGCCTGGTAGGTAGCTGTGCTTGTACACAGCATTGTCTGACTGCTGCCCTCTCGGATTTAGTCCGGGAAACGCTGGTAATGCAAACGGCTGACTCAGGTCCTTCACGTGCTTCCCGCGCGAACACTCAATGGCGCAGGAGCTCAGAGCTCCTTCCTCACTCACAGTCACAACTCATCTGCCCCTAACAGCATGGGGCAATCCTTACAGCTCGGGCGCTACCCGATTCCATTGGCTGGTTACAACTGCCAGTCACTTAATCTGGCCCTCAGTGGTGTGAAAAGGAGCCATGGCCCATAATGCCACTTCCAAGAATTACAGGCTGTGTCCTCATTGGTCAGCTGGCTCTATCCAAAGTTCTGGTTTCTGGTTGGCTGCTTTGTTACTCCAGATTGGATACCCCCTTGCTCCTATTGGACCCCTCGAACTGTCCTGGTCCAAGATGGAGGGGCACAGCACACAGAGTCCCATCTGCAACAAAAGCAGGTTAAACAAAACTGCATTTTCACTGTCACTCTAAATGATTTCAGGCAAATAGTTACACCTATCGAGGGGACTCCCCTGGCGCTTTCAGCGACCACAAAGAGGGGCAATTACAGTACAGCTCGAGCGGGACTCGAGCAGGGAAACACACAGTCCCCCTCATAAACAATGATTTTGCCTGCAAGCAGACAGCTCTTAAAGAGACAGTACGTGGAGGCTTTTAAAAGCACTCACAACCCCCACATTTAGCGGCCTTATGCCGAACACCAGCCAGGCATGGAGCATTTAAACAAGCTCCGGGAAGGCTTTTAGGAACCCCCATTTGTAGGGGGGTTGCACTGAGAATAAGGCTCTTTTTTTATTCAGGACCATTTTTATGGAACAAGTTACCAAGAGTCCTGTGGTACAGCTGCAGCGACGGACATGGTCAAGTATTTGCTGCAATTTCTGTGATATCTTCACAGAAATGCTCTGCTTGCTTGCAGCACCAGTGTAGGACCACCAAACAGAATGTCTTTAAACATGTCACAGACTATCTGGAAATATCTGATCATGTCTACTGCCGCAACTGTAACAATCCAGCCAAGGAATATATTAAAAAAATTAAAGCCTTTTTTTTTAATCAAGACTAGGATCAATGCCTTTTTGCTTGTACTTGCCTGGCAACTTTTGATCTCTCATTATGCAGAATTACTTGTATTATCGAATGGTTTCTGATTATTACATATATTGTAAAATACTTGCTTAATCCTTACTTCTGTTCATGCTAAATATGGCCAAGACCTACCATAACTGGCCTCTTGTGTATTGTTTCTACTATTGTTTCGAACACAGTGTTTTGTACCTAGTATTTATATTTTAGCACTCTGAAATTATTCTGTACTTTATTGTTCATGCCCAAGGGTCTCACTCTGAAGGATCATGAACTCAAGGAGATTGTTCTGGTCAATAAATAAAACCAGAATCAATCCCTTAATCAAGTGTAAGCTGTAGTTCACGTTATGGCTCTGCTGTGATCTGGATTAGATGATAGAGTGCGAAGTGGCAGCACCTTCCTGTAGTCCGACTTTCTCCTCTGTCTGAGTTTTGCCTGCAGTCATAGTTTTGTCTGTAGTTTGGGTTCACAGTAGTCCACTTTTGACAACCATCATCTCATTTCTTACTCGCTTCCTACTTTCCAAACTTGCCCACTGCTTGATCTTCAAATTCTCCAGTGGGTCTGCCTATGGTTATACCCAGTCATGTTCTCTTGCATTCTCCATGGATAGAGTGATCATGATGAATACACCACTGAGGCCATGCAAATGAGGGATCCCTCTCTCATAGCTGGTGCAGTGATGAATTCACTGTTTTTTGGAACTGGTAAAAAGACTGCCATGGCAATGCTATTTACTGCTTTCAAAACCCTACATTTAACATTGTTCACAGTGGTGCTTGATCACATGACCCCTTCTATCCAAGCTCTGGGCGTCTGTAACACTCCCTGTTAATCTAGTGCTCCCCCCATCCCCCGATGCCCAAGTGAAATGTTTATCCAAATTACATTACTCCATGGTAGTCTAGTGGATTGCCCCCACCTGATCTCTAACTGAAATATGACAGCTGTCCTCTATAACCTAGTAGTCTAGTGCCCCCCCAATCTGATCCCTGAGTGAAAAATGAAGGCTGCCCTCTATTACTGGGTAGTTTAGCACCACCTGATACTTTCTGAAAGAGTTGTATGTCCCAACTCCTCCCAGCCCACCCACTCAGCACTCACAAGCCATATCCTTGATCCACCCCTGACTCACTCAGCCATACAAAAAAGTCACTGTCGGCAGCTTTGCAGAGATGGAGACTGGCGTGGACCCGCTGCACAACATCTTTGCTGGCTGCTATCTGAATGACAAGTGAGCACACACCTGTAGTGGAAACAGCACTTTATTATGTGGCCTGCACCTGCTCAGACCAGCAAACCAGAGTACACACAGGCACATGTGCTGTTCAGATGTCACCCCACAGGTATTGCCTGCTCATGTAGCCACATGGCAGGCAATGAAGGGGCATCACATGAAAACAAATTGAAAAAATGCTGAAGCAAGACTGAGCACATAAGGAGAGTTTGGCTTAGTTACAACAAAACTGAGCAACTTGGGTTTGAAATAGTGTATTGTATTCTCTCAGGGTTTGACCCATCCTTACTGATCGTGGAGCATATTTTCTTAATGCAATTTCTGGAATGCTGTCTCCAGAACAATTATGGATTGGATGGATTATGGATCCTGAAACATATGTTTCTCAATTTATCCCACTGAAGACAGGAGAAAAAAACTTCAAGCCAGTGATAAAGCCAGCCTCTGCTGACTTTTCTGAATGTATTGCTGTATAAAGAACATAAATAAGACCATGTGTTGATTTACTGAGAGGCTGTAAAGCATCCAGTAATCACATGGCCAATGACAACTAAAAATCCTCAGTGCCCACTAAAATGATGTTCAAATGGCCATCTGACTATCAGGCTACTTTAGTGGTTCCCAGGGTTAGGCAAGGAAAGGTGAGGCAATTTCATTTATATAGCACTCTATCCCTAGGGTTCAGAGCACTCCATGGGGAACAGTTCATAAAATTAAAATAAATCAATTCATCAGGAGCAGAATTAAATAAACTAGTCATAAAAAACAGAGAATAATGCATGAAGTGGTGTGTGTTACATAAGGAATAGGAAATGACAAGGTGTGGTTTATGGCCTGATATAACCAAGCCCCAGGTGTATAATGAGGCATGAGGTGCTTGTGCCGAGTGTCTTTAGCACCTGGCAGTGCACTTAGCAGGCCATAAACCACACCTCGGGGTGTCTGTAATGCTCATCTCATGCTGTCTGCTGTGGGTTAATGTTACTACATTGCCCTATTGGTCTGCCCTTCATTAGTCATACCTATATTGCTTTCTCTATCTGGGTGCAACTCACATCCCTATTTCTCAGTACTACTATTACCACCCCACCTCGGTGTAGTCCTTACTTTTAGTTTACTCCCTTTCTGGCTGTAGCTTCCATATTCCTCTCTGTCAGGTCCCCTGTCCTTGAGTTTACTGCACTGCCACCCCCGCCAATCCATTGTATACCTCACTTCTGGGTACAACCTACTGTTTAAACATCCTCCATATGCCCGCTCATTTAATCAGGCAACTGCATACCAACTGTCCCTCATATTGTTAGTTACCCTCACTCACTTCTCCTCCTAGTCCCTCACTCCTCCCCTCCTACTTCCCATCCACCTCCTCTCCCTCTCACTTTCCTCCTCCTCCTCTTCCACCCTCCCTTCCACTAGCCTTCCCTCCTCTAACACGTCCCCTGCTCTCCTAGGTGCAGGACCCTCCCCTTCCACCTGGCTCCACCTTGATGCACTCAGGGGTATCCACCCCTCCTCCCTGCCTGTCCATCACTCCTCCTCCACTTCCCCTCCCTACACTTCACTAAAGTGTCTCAAAGGCTGCCTTTAGCTCCTTGTCTCCTTGCTAGTCATTCTAGCAGGTGATGTTGAACTCAGCCCGTCTTGTCCTGCCAACTGCCTCTCCTCTCCCCAAAGGATTGAGAGTACGCCATGTTAAAATCTGCAGCTTCCTCCCCACAATTTATCTTCTACAAACCCCTGCTGGTGAACCTCAACCCTGACATCCTGGTTACTGCAGAATCTTGGATCTCCCCTATAATCCTGTATACTGCCATAGCGATCCCTGGTTTCTCAGTTGTACAACAACATCATACTAAGAGGGGAGGAGATATAACCATCTACGTTTCTTCCTACACACAATTCAAACCTGCACTGTCTGTCTCCTCCCCTTCCACCTATGAAATGCTCCTCCTGTAACACTCCCTCCCCTTTGCCACCCCCATATTCACTGCTGGAGTCTACTGCTACCGTAGCTTATCCCCTACTTCTGTCATTAAGCTCTTCACCACCCTATCCACCCATGCCTTCATCAGCAAGTTGTTCTTCCTAGGTGACTTTAATTTTAATTGTCACTCATGCTCCCATCGTTAATTTTTCCAAAACATAAAATCTCTCCAGTTTATCCAATTGGGCTCTGATCCCACCAGATTCAAACACAAAACCCAGAACCACTCCCTTCTGGACTGGATTCTCTCCTCCCACCCCCATCGTGTTGTGGGCAATTTCACTGTCCATGACACCATCTGTAACCTTCATATGGTCTAATGCATTTGTAAGATTCACTGCCCCAAAGGTCCCTTAAATTCCTCAAGTCTAGATCCTTCTGATCCCTAGATGTATGTATGTCTTTACTTACTGACATGATGCCAACCAGTTGACCCTTACTAGCTGCCAGCAACATTAACACTGCTCTTGAGTTTTTTAACTCCAAATTCTTGTCCGCCTGGGATCATCATGCCCCTTGAGGAAAACTCAGATCCATGGTTCACACCTTCCTTGGATCATGGTGGAGTTGCTGGCCTGTCACAGTGCATATGACCTTGCCTAGCAGATGTACAAATCCCCTGGTTCCTGAACTGACCTTGCTAAATACAATTTGCTTTGTAACACCTGTACCACAGCTACTAGGTAAAGGCTGACTACTTTGCAGCTATGATCCAGAGCAAAGTTCACTACCCCTCAAAGTTCTGCAAGTCATTCAGACCCTCTTTACCCCACCCATCCAACCCCTTCCCTCCATCCTTAAGGTGGTCAACTCCCCCATTTCTGGTCTTGCAGTGGTCACCTCATCTTTTAACTCCATTTTCACCATGTAGGCCCTCACTCCTTTCCTCATTTTCCCACTCCCAACACCCCCTCCCCTTTTGCCTCAGCCCTCTTCTTCCCCCACCATCATTTCTCCTTCTCCCCTGCCACTCCCTCCCCTCTGCTACCCTCAAGACCTCTTAGCTCTTAACCCACACAAAGGAGGGAGCACCAATGGCTTTGGCCCCAAACTCTTGTCTCTCTGCCCCAGCCACTGCCCTTCCAATCACCCACCTCTTAAATAGCTCCTTGCCACTTTCCTCAGTCCCTGATCTGTGATAGCAGGCCATGGTCATCCTTCTTCCCAAAGGTGGTGACCCCTCTCTCCCTGACAGCTACTGCCCCATCCTATTCCTTCCCTCCCTGGCTGAACATCAGGGACACCCGATCCTTTTCCAACTCTTCCCTCTCCCTGTCAACTCTCCCTACCAGTCTGACTTCAGCAAATCTCACTACACCACCACCTCCCTTCTTGGGCTCACTGACTCCAACTTTTTTAGTATGGACCTGAGGCTAGTCACCTCTGCCATCCTTGTCAACCTAGCCAAAGACTTCAACACTGTTGACCACCCCATTCTTCTGGACAAGCTAAAAGCCACTGGTTTGTCTGCCTCCTCCTTTCTTGAGTGATTTTACTCATACCTTGAGGGTAGGACCCAAACTGTCCATATTGGTGAAACCATTTGTCCATCTCTTCCTATCTGCTCTGGCATTCCCAGAGGATCCGTCCTTGGCCCCATCCCATTCTCCATCTTCCTAAATGATCTCCCTCTCACCTGCTCCTCTGCATACATTCACATATACACAGATGACATGGTTCTCTATGCCTCTGACATAACAACCAAAATCCATCTGGATTTGAACAAGATCCAGCACTGGTTTTGAGAAAATCCACTCATCCTCAATGCCAAAAAATGGTCATCAAGACCTCTGCCACTAGGCAGAGACTTGCCAACTTTTCCCTCCCACCTCCTTGATTTTGTTGTGATTAAGGATGCCTACTCCTTTAAAATACCTTGAGGTGTGGCTGGATTACCATCTTGACTTCTCTACTAACATGGAAGCCATCCACCAGAAGCTGCACCCTATACTTGGGGTACTTTCCAGGAACAAAGCAAGTATCCTGCTTCCTGCCCATAGAGAGACTGTCATGAAGATGATTCTACCGATCTTCTTTTATGGCGACGTTGTATATAGCATTGCTCCAAAGTCCACTCTTGCCATTCTGGATCCCATCTTTCACTCCTTCTGCCATTTTGACCTGGATTACTTCCCCAGAACTCACCACTGTTCCCTGTAGTCCTCCCTCTCCTTGCCCTCCCTTGATGACAGGTGCCTCACTCATTGTGCCACCTTAATCTCCAAATTCTGGCTGTGCTTCATCCCTCCTACCTTTCCTCCTCTCATCTTCTCCTCCTTTCACCTCCTTCTCCCTTTGCAGCTCTGACACCTGAGCTCTCACCCTCCTCCCTATAAAATCCTTTGCTGGCCAAGCTGCTTTCTCCTTTCATTTCCCCAAACCTTGGAGCACCCTCCCCATTGCTATTCGCTATGCTTCTTCTTCCTTATGTCTAAAATCCCTCCTCCGTGACTTCCCTACTCACTCCTGCAGTTGCTGTTGACCCTAGGCTAGTTCCATTCCTCCTCCCTCCATATTAATCCCTCCCCCTGATGTCCTGATGTATCGCTCTACTATCCTCCTTGGACTTGTTCCCATTAAACTCACAATCTCTCTTCTGTCCTTCGTTTTGCTTCCAGTTACAGTTTGCAGAACCATTACTACTGATATGCCATATTTTGCACTACCTGAACACTGTGCTTCCCTCTGATTGTCTTCCATGTACTTTTTATTATTGTTATTATAATTTTAACTTTATTGATGTTACTTATTACTGCACTCTCCTCGGCTCCTTCCCCCAAGGACAAATCTGAAAATAAGCCATTTAGCTCAATAATTTTTAAATACATACATACCTACATACCTACATATATAAATAAATAAAAAAACTAAATTCCCAGAATACCAGAATTCACTAATCAGCAACACATAAACAAATGCCCTGTCTTAATTTTCAGTCACTAAACTCCAGTTCTCAGTGTGAGGGAAATACATACTGTCAAAGAATACATCTAAAAGCAGATCCTTGCCAACCAGCAAAAGGAATTAGTTATCACAGTGGAAAATAACAAGCTACATTGTATTTTATTTGCACAGTTAATTTGTGTTCTCATCTTTTTAAACTATAGTTTCCCTTACCTGACCTAAGCAGAGAGTGGCAACACTGGCATAATGCCAGTGCACCTGATATTCAGAGCAATAATGGACCACAAGCAATCATTTCATTCTGCTCTCTCAATCAGTGCTAGTCCATTTCCAGGAAACAGCATGTGTGAGCCAAAAGCAGCCATTTCAGTTCATAATCTATCAGGACCAAAAATCCATATATGTGTTTTTTTCTTTCTTTTTATAAAACAACTTTATTGAGTTTGATTTCATACATAAACATTAATACTTACTACATACATCCAAAATACAGTCTAAAACACTATACATTAAGTTTGCTCTGCCACTAAACATCTTATATGCTTCATTATATACACTGTTACAGAAGTACATATATATGCTACTACAGTTCAGAACCAACCGTGTCCACCAGAGCTATAGTATCTTGCTATTCCTTGCTTACTACCGAGGTTAGCAGTAGTGGTCAGTGTTTGGTATCCCCAGTTAGGTCACTCCAGTAGCAGGAGGGTCTCAAGGGTGTCCCACCATTGGTGATATTGTGGGAGTCTGTTTGTTCGTCAGCTAATCATTTTTTCTATTTTTAGGGCTTTGAGGATGGCATTGTGCCATTCTTGATATGATGGTGTGGTGGTGTTGAACCAATGTTTCAGTATTGTTCTTTTGGTGATTGCCACAATGAGGGAGATGTGATATTTATGGACTCCTAGGACCTTCTCCAGAAATAAGCCCAAGAGGCACATTTGTGGAGTAAAGGTCATTTCTAGTTCAAAGAGTGGGTCTAGTCTGGAAGCTATGTTGCTCCACAGGGTTTGGTCCCTAAGGCAATCCCATAATATGTGTTTGAGGTTCCCTGTGTCATACTGGCATCATACACAGGTAGGTGATTGTAGATGTCCTCCAATGTGCAATTTCTCAGGTGTGAGATATAGGTTGTGTGATATTTTGATTTGTAGTAGTCTAAGCCCATCTTGCTTGACATACATATATAGATTGGTCCACATCGCTGTTCTGATACTGGCTTCTCCAATCTGGGGGAATATTGATTTCTCGAATGCACAGGTATCTTGGTTTGTCAGTATGGAGGTTGTGAGTAGTTTTTTGTAAATTAATGAGGTGGGATGGTGTTGTGTGGCTATCTGTTTGAGGTTTCCCCATATAGCCGGGTTGTGGAAGGTTCCATATACAATGTGTCTTTTTGGTTCCCACTGCCAATGTCCCTAATAGGCATGTGCATGCTGCTGATACTTCTAGGTCACTGTGTCTTCATGAGAACTTCTGAACTGGGAATCTGGACATGAATGGATTTGGGGGCCCGAAAGGCTTCAAATTGAAATTGCTACTTTGACTCTTAAATGCAGGTGTATTGTTATAGCAACTGTGGCATTTCCCATGCCATTAGTGATTTAAGTTCATGCACTGAGACTAGATGCCAGGAAGGCTAGCAAGGGAAAGACTGAGATTTCCCAAGGAGGCTGTTCTCTTCTGAAAGGGAGGCAGTGCCTTCCCAGATTCATGTATATTTTATTAGGTGATGGTCTGGGGGCTGATGAAGTGTAACTGACTTGGGCCCTTTTGAAGGTGTAATTTGTGGCTGCCATTGAACACTTCACCCATCAAGTAGAAATCCCATTCACACTGTAGTGGTTATGCATGATGCAGTCTTGGGGGTGGGGAAAGCAAATGCCACCCAGCTACTTTTGCAGGGCTCCAAGAGCTCCACCAGACAAAGGCTGGGATGCTAACTCAATGCAAAGAAAGAAATATGTGGTAGCCATGTTAGTCCATCACCTGCAACATATTTGTTGTATTTTTTCTCTAACTCAATGCACAAACCCTGGTTTCCTGCATAGCCGAGTGATATGCTACTGCCAAAGTCACCAAGGTGGTCAGAAAGCCTTTTTTAAAATGTAATGTGTTACAGTTGTATTCTTTCTTACTAAGTTCTATGTATGGAATTACATTGTAGATTTTAATAATTCATAAGAGATGGAACTGATGGGTTTTAAAGGTGTGGTCCACATGCAGACAACCATGATTTCAGCACTTTTAATACTGCTTCTCCACCTGATATCACGTTATTACTTTTTGATACCAGAGCATGTGCCACCTGCTTTCAGAAGATATCAAATAGCAAAGAAAATACTACATTTATTGAGTATATATATATATATAGTTTTCCAATTATTTAACTAGGTGAGATATTAACATGAAGAAACTGAGCTATGGCTTCAAAGCAAATAGCTTTGAAAAATACCTAGAGTGCCATATACCCACTAATGTACTTTCTGCAATTACTTGAGCTATACAGTGTAGTACTTCCAAAATGTAACTGATCATTGCTGATTTCTAATGCTAGAAAGGAACATTAACAGCAATACCTGTAACAAGCTCCTCCTCCTGGGGCTGTGTGGGTGGCTGTTTGTGCTTGTCTGTGTCTGTAGGTTAGTTTTTGTTCATTTACATGTTTTTCTGCTGGGAATACCTGTGCCATTCTTGTACTCAACATTGGTGAAAGTCTCCCGGACTGAATTTCTGCAAATCGCCATCATCAGGTATCAGCTTTTTAATTTTAAATCAACTTTCTTGTAGCCTCCCCAAGGAAGCATATGCCTTACAACTAGTCTTACAAACATGGTGATGCTGGGTCCTGCAACTGAATCAACATTTTCAACATTCTCATCTGACCACTCTTAAAGCAACTGCACTTGTGGACTTTAAAGAACAAAGGAATTTTAACACATTTTGTGACCGAATCAACATTTTTGTCTGACCTTTTCCAAAGGTATTGTACTTGTCTCTGAGGACTTTGAAGATCAAAGGAAACATACAGACAAAAGGATGTCACACATTGCATATGTCTACTGTCTGACCTACTCCCAAGGTATTGTACTTATCTCTGAGGACTTTGAAGAACAAAGGAAACATATAGACAAAAGGATTTTACACATTGCATATGCCCAGGCCACAGTTTATCACCTTTCAGGAACTTTAACATATTATGTGATCCTGGATCTCAACAGTACTATAGTACTTTCTTTAACCCTCTGGCACCAAACCCTCCCAGTCTTTTTTTTTTCATTTTTCTGTACTTGCCATAGTGCTTAGCTATCCACCTTAGCCCACTAAAATCCTTACCCCCACCACCCTCCTATTGCTCGCCACCCCCGACTGCCTTAGCCCACACTACTCGGCCTCTCCGCCTCGCTTAAAAATGCTTTGGCTTAGTCCCACCACCTGTTCCTGCTCACCCTCACCCTCCTTTTCCTTTATGACAACTCCCCCCTCCGCCTACCCTACCCCTCTACCTACTCTCACCTTTCTATACTACTACCGAAACATTGTACCATGGCTTTTACTCTGGAAGTCTTAAACAAACATCACCCAATTAATACCTGGGTGCAAAGAGCCATATTCCTAATTGGAAACTGCCACATCATTATAACTCACTAAGATCACCCTCTACTGGGACTCCAGAAGATAATCCAAGCATCTTAAAAGTACAAGCAGAAACTCACTCCAACCTATTATGAACTACGAATGGCATCGCTGAAACTCCTGCTCCTCCTACTTTTAATATCTGGTGGGATACACCCAAACCCTGGTCCTGTTGCACTGAAGCCGACAAAAACAGGGAAAGTTGGTAGTGGTCTCTCCATTATCACTCTAAATATCTGCAGCCTCCTTCCCAAATTGGCATCTCTTCAAACTCTCGCTGGACAAAAAAACCCTGATATGCTAGCCATTGTGGAAACCTGGCTATCTCCCAGCACCCCGGATCATGCGGTCTCGCTTGAAGGCTACAATCTTTTCAGACTCAACTGGGCAAGCAAGAAAGGTGGGGACTGTGCTATCTACATAAAGGACAACCTCTCCTGTCAACGCGGCAGCTTCACCCCCACAAATACGCAGATACAACTCCTCCCTATCAAACTGCTTCTTGGTGCACAAAACAAAGTTCTCACAGTGGCCGCAGTCTATATCCCTCCAAAAGACCACCGTGCCAGTATTAAGTCTGTACTTGATTTTGTTAGTCTGCAGCCCTCTGAAAATGAGCTCCTCCTCCTCAGGGATTTCAACATAAACTGACTCGCCTCTGACACTGGCTCTTACAAAGATGACATCCTAGCAGCAAACCTGACTCAGATGGTAACCTCCCCCACCCGGAAAAATTACAAAACTGGTACAAGCACCCTTATTGACTGGGTTCTTACAAATCACCCTGACCGGATAAAAAACATTAAAGTCCTCTCTGACTCCCTCAGTGACCACTCCCCAGTGTCCTGTACCTGGTCTAATAAATTTCTCAAGCCACCCCCCAAAGTTATAACAAGCAGAGTATTGCCTTATGGGAATCTTATCAAGTTGAAAACCCATCTCCTACAACAGGACTGGACGCCAATCCTTGAATCAACTGATATTAATACCGCACTAGAATACTTCATTAAATCTTTCAACTCTGCATGCGACTTATACGCCCCAGTAAAAAAACGTAAAATCAAAGCGCTATCAAATCCATGGATTACTGCCAAACTACTTGCCGAGCTCAAGGTTCGGGACCACCTCTGGGCAGTTGCCAGAGACACAGGCTCACCTCATGATACCCTAAAATACAAGCAGGCATGAAATAGATGTACCTCACAAATTAGGCAAATGAAGGCGCCTATTTCAAAATGCCCTTGAATCCACCTGGGTAATGGAAGAGCTTTTTGGGACAACATCCGAAACATAATGGGTAAACAATCAAAATCGTCACCTACCATTATGAAAGTTGATGGATCCACCACTCTTGACCCAAAGTCTATTGCAGATGCGCTTAATAAGACATTCACAGACCTTAGTGGGGGTCCTCCTCCCAGAT
Source organism: Neoceratodus forsteri (assembly GCA_016271365.2). NCBI lineage: Eukaryota > Metazoa > Chordata > Ceratodontiformes > Ceratodontidae > Neoceratodus > Neoceratodus forsteri. The sequence goes on along the minus strand of JADMNL010000034.1, from coordinate 17,652,422 downwards.
TTCTTCTAGGACTTACCTGTGCCTAGCCTAGTATCACAAAACACCCCTCATGACAAACCACAATTTTACTTCAAGAAAATCAAAGTGCACGAAGCACACAAGTACATAAGAAAGGCCTGCTCCAAATCCAGAACAAGTAGTGACACGCTAGATCTAAAAATCTTGTCTCTCACCCTGGATGAAGTAATTCACCCCCTTGCAAAAATTCTTAATCTGTCACTTTGCCAAAGTCAATTTCCCAACAAATGGAAATCTGCCATAGTTATGCCAGTGCACAAAGGGGGGGACAAAACCTCAAAAGGAAACTATCGACCAATATCAATACTCCCTCCCCTCCTCTCCAAAGCACTTGAACGAATAGTGGCAGACCAACTCTCTGATTACCTAGAAAAATACAATCTACTCTGTAATCAACAGCACGGCTTTAGGAAAGGACATAGTACAACAACAGCCTTACTTGATTTCTCTGGAGAAGTCCACTCAGCCCTGGACAAAGGGTGCCAAACAGGTGCAGTCTTTATCGATCTTACAAAAGCTTTCGACACAGTCCATCATGGCCTACTTACCTCCCTACTTTCTAGCCTAGGCCTGGCCGAAGGTCCTTGTGCTTGGGTAAAAAGTTACCTGTCCAATCGGTTACAGGCTGTAAAAATCTCTAATGAACTCTCCGACTTCAAACCAGTTCTCTCAGGTGTACCACAGGGATCAATTCTTGGACCGCTCCTCTTTAGCCTGTTCCTTAACTCCCTCCCAGATATCTGCCAGGAGAAAATAATCTTAACGCTGATGATGCTGTAATTCTCTCTTCCCACAAGGATCCAAACTCCTCAGAAAAAGCCTGCAACTTGCTTTCTCTAGTGTTGAAAGGTGGTTCCTGGATAGTAAACTTGTGCTAAACCACAATAAAACAAAAGCCATGCTCTTCTCCAATCACCAAAACAAAAATAGGCATACTCCACTCACCATACAAACCTCTGCAGGAATTACACTGGACCAAGTAAATACTTTCAAATACCTTGGCATCACTTTTGACCAAGGGCTCACCTTGCAACCCACATTGACAACACTGAAAACAGTGAACTAACGCCTTGGAATACTATTCAGAACGGCCAATTTCTAAATCAAGCGGCTTTGAGAATAGCTATACAGAGTTCCATAATCTCAATCATTGACTATGGCCTTATTATTTATGGCTCAGCTACCCCCACTGCTCTAAGGCGAATCTCAATCACTCTAAATAAGGCCTGCCGGCTCCTCACGGGGGCTCAAAGACTGACTCACACGTGTGATCTGTACTATGAATCAGGCTGGTTGAACCTATCAAATCGTCTTATCTCACCTGCACAATGGCAAAAAAATCTATCTTGGGACTGACTCCATTATGTATTCAAAACCTACTCCGACTGAATCCTGGCTCACGACCCTCCACCAGATCTGAACGCCAACCTTTCCTGGTTCCGAGATGCCGGACTGCACAGCGACAAAGATCTTTCGCATACAGGGCCCCGACATGGTTCAATGCGCTTAGTCCACCTATTCTATCCTCAACCTCGCTTGAAGCTTTCAAATCCATGCTCTATGCCCACCTCACCACCACTAGCAACTGTGATTGCACTAGATAAAGACTACTACTCCTCATGTCCATCCTCACATCTGAGGCCTCTTCCTCCCTGACTAATGAACCCTCTGGTACCTCTACTACTTCCTGTCTCCCACCCAAACTCACTCCCCCTTTTTCCTGTCCTCTCACTTACTCTCCCACTCACCACCTTTCCCTCCTCTCTAGCCTCCTTTTGCGCCTAATGATCACCCTCTCCCTGGAAGTTTCCTTAACCTCGAAATTGTCTACTCGCTTGAACCTGTTATAGCTTGTTTTTCTATGAAACTTAAAAACGTTACTGCCTTAAACTGTTAATAGCAAATTTATGATGTAACTTTCCTGTCTGGTTTTACCTGTAATGTGTATCGTGCTTTGTTAAATGTTCTTTGTGACGTGGAACCTTTGTAAAAGAGCCCTGGCTCAAAGGTATTAATTCCTAGACTAATAATATGACTGAAAAACAAATAACACCTGCTGTTTTAACTTTTTAGGTTCCTTTTAAAGAACACAGGGGTGTTCAGAAAAAAGAACAGTATGAAACCTATTATGCCTCATCCCTCAGTAATGCTAAAGCTATGTGAAATTCAATGTTTCACCTATAATGGCAGTGCTCTTCAACAAATTATTAAGGAGCGGAGAGGTGCTGGATGATTGAAAGAGTGCAACAGTAGTACCACTCCACAAGAGTGGAAGCAAGGAACAGCCTGGTAACTACTGTTAGTTTAACATAATTTGTGGGAAAACTGATGTAGTCCCTGCTGAAGGAAAGAATCATGGCTTATTCGGAACAAACTGGTCAGCTCGACAAAAATCTAAACCAGTTTCATGGCAGGAAGGTCCTGTCAGACAAACCTGGCTGATTTTTTCAGTTGGGTCACCAAAACAGTGGATCAGGGTGGGGCAGTGGATGTGCTTTACCCGGACTTCAGCAAAGCTTTTGACTCCATTCCTCACAGGATACTAGTCAAAAAACTGGAGAACATGGGAATTGGGCCCAAGGTTACAAACTGGGTCAGAAATTGGTTACATGGGAGAACTGAGACAGTATTAGTAAATGGCACTCTGTCTGTGGAGGGGAGGGTGACTAGCGGGGTCCTGCAGGGCTCAGTTCTGGGGCTGATCCTCTTCAACATATTCATCAGTGACATTGTGGATGAACTGGAAGAAAAGACGTGCCTGTTTGCAGATGGCACCAAAATCGGCAACAGGGTAGACACAACAGAGGGACAACAAAGCATGGAAGCTGATCGATGAAAACTGGAGGAGTGGTCCAAGACCTGGCAATTGAAATTCAGTGCCAAAAAATGCAAGGTCATGCACCTGGGAAAGCGTAACCCAGGGAAACTGTACTCAATGGGAGGGGAGCAGCTGGTGGCTACCAGGCAGGAGCGAGACCTGGGGTGATGATATCAGATGACTGCAAGGTCAGTAGACAATGTAAAAAGCAACACTAAGGGCTAGTGGTATCCTGGGATACATAGGGAGGGACATTATCAGCAGAAGGCATGAAATAATCATGCCCCTGTATCGGTCTCTGGTCAGGCCTCACATGGAGTCCTGTGTTCAATTCTGGAGGCCACACCTCAGGAAGGACATAGATAGGCTGGAGACGGTACAGAGAAGAGCAACAAAGATGTTGCAGGGTTTGCATCAGAAACCGTACGAGGCAAGACTGGATGACCTCAAATTATACTCCCTAGAACAACGCAGGAATCATGGGGACATGATAGAAACATCCAAATACCTTAAAAGCAACAACAGGGTGCACATGCAGAACCTTTTTCAGGTAAAGGACTACAGCAGGACTAGAAAGCACAACCTTGAACTTAAGGGAGGAAAGTTCAGAAGCATATGAGGAAATTCTTCTTCACAGAGCATGTTGTGGAATCATGGAATAGCCTGCCGGAGGGGGTGGTGGGAGCCAAGACAGTGGGGGAATTCAAGTAGGTATGGGACAGAGACACTGTGGGATACACAAGTAGGCAGCTAAGTAAGGGGATAGGAAGCCAAGGGCAGACTTGATGGATTGTACGGTCCCCATCTGCCAACAACTTCTATGTTTCTATAAACAGTGTGCTCTAAAATCAAGAGAGGAGATTCATATTAAAAGTACAAAGTCAGTAACATGATTTGTATCAGACACATTCCAGTGAGATGCTTGTCTATCTGTTACAAAGTCTGTAAATAATTTACTTTACATGGTCATAAAGTGCATTTCAAGAATAAAAAACGAAAAATCCTTATGCTGTGGCTTTTTCCTTCTGCATTACAAGTTTCATAGTAGAAACAGAAGAGTTTAATGGCACAGACAAAAGGACTTTCCAAAGTGTGTTGTCATAATTTTTCCAGATTATCCCAGATGAGCTGAAACCTGTCATCTAAAATTGGGTCCTGCTTCAACCAATTTTTACAGCTGGGAAAGCTCAAACACTGGAAGGTTGTGATTTGTTCATGGGGGCTGGCAGTAGAGCCTAGAGGTTACAATAACAAGCTGTGAATAAGATTGGTATATCCAGCAGACCTGGGTTTGATTCCTACAACCTCTATTTGCACACTGTGTGACTCTAAGCAAGTCACTTAACCTCCGTGGAGCTTCCAGGTCACCCCGAAAACAGGCACTTGTGCCTAGTGGGCCTTACCAGGTTACCAAAGAATAAAAAAAAAAATTATTTTAAGGTGGGTTTCATGAACATCAACTGATTAACAGTTCTATTTATAATTTGTTTGTGTACACGCCCTCCTTATGCAAGAAACAAATCCAATTCGAGCACCCAAGCACCGTTAAAGGTGCTAACCACCATGTACTGCTGTGCTGTAATGCCGAAAAGAAGCACTCAAATGTGTAGGCAAAATATACTATTTTATTGTGCCATTTAAAAAAGATGCTGTGCAAAGACATCCCTACATAGTACAGTGCTTCCTTGCTGTGGGGTGTATCGTCACAATTGGTGGACTTGAAATACCCCGCACATTTAAATATTCATAGACACAAATAAGTATTTGAAACTTGTCTACCAGACAGTGAGTCTGAAATAATTGCTTTTACAGTGACTGTCCATACTCCGTGTTAAAGTGCTAAAGAGAAACTTTTCCTTTAAAGCCTAACAACTGCACAAGCTGTTTGATTGTGAATGTATAATTCAATTCAGAAAAAAAACTATTCTGTAAATTCAATCTATTACTTTTCACAGCTCATACTGACATAGTAGCTAAACTGGAATAAAAACAGATGCTCTTTTTCGGACCACTTAGGACTTCCCAGTGAACTCTACTTAATGCATAGTGGGTCAGGTGGACATCACCTTATTTACAGTTCTACGGTATGTGCTGTGTGAGTACACACCCTCTTTATGCAAGGCCTGGGAAAGCCTACCTTACTTCATACATCAAAACTGTAGCGCTTTTCTGGGCAGTTGTTTAAATAGAAGGGTGAAAGATTTTTACTTTTTGATTCTTTAATGTCTTGAACTCAGTATTATGTTGTAACACGGTGTGTGAGAGCAAGAAATCAATGAATCTTTTCTTGGGACTAGTGCATTATTCATACTGCTCATGTGTCTAAAATCAAAAAATAGAAATATTGATTTTCATAGTATGATGACTGAAATAATGAACGGTGAATGTGCCAAAAAAACAGAATTCATCTAGTCTGTTTATCCTTGACTGATTCCATCTGATTATAATCCCAGCAGTTGTATTTCTGAGATGATATTGCAGATAATGAAAACTGTTACAAAGAAACACTGTACGTCAGGTACTGCCAGCACAGACAACCTGAAGAATGATCCAACCGTCTGAAAACAGCCAAAGGAAATGGCGACAGCTGCTGATGTTTTGTTTGCTTCTAGCAAATTTCTTTCTCCATGAGATTTCGAAAACTATAACTCTTGCAAAATATTGTGCAATAAAACAGGTACAGTGTATTAAATATACTGACATTGGATTGATTTCATCTTATTATAAAAGGAATTTAAAAAAATAGAGATTCCTGATTGGTGAAGAGTATTCTAGACTACCAGCATTATGATAATTTCAGGTTAACATACAAGAAGAGCATAATCACATTCCGTAAATGGTTCACCACTATTTAAAATGACCATTTTTATTATAATAGCAATAACCCACTACCAGTTTTTATGTTAATGGCCTGTTAAGCACCCTCAGTGGTTATGTGACACTCAGCTACACCTCATGCTACATTATTATACCTATAGTTAGGGTTGAGCTGGGGTTTCTATGTTAAACCTCAAGTTTTGCACTTTAATAACTTTGAAACCATTTAACAGATCTGCACACAATTTGGCATGCACAGTGTTGTGGGGCAAATCTCTTGACTTGCCAAGTTTCAGTCTGGTCACATATGCAGATTCTGAGATCTGGAGAATGCAAAGACCTTAAATATTGCCATTTTTTATTGTTTTTTTGTCATCGCCTTGCACCCAGACAATGTTGAAGTTTGGTCTGAAACTTGTATGGTACAAAAAGCTTGGGTCACAGAAGAGCCTTTTGCTGGTTTGGTGAAAAGTATTAATCCTTTCCAAAGTTATGCAGTTTTAAAGTTCCCATTATTTTCAATGGGAATTTCACTCTCCAAGATAGTTTCATGGAACAAAAAAGGAATTCGGTCTCATGAAAAAGGTTTATTTTCGTGGGGGCCCAATCCTTTTTCATTAGGAAAATTTCTTTTTTTGTGAGTCACCATCTTGTTTTCCATTTTTTCAAACTAACACATTTTAAAATTCTCCAAAATGGTGTCTAGCAGAGACATCAAAACATGTAGCTTGCTCATTCGAACTTTATTTGATGGATTATTTAGTTCTTTACTCCTACAATGGCCCTGGAACATTTTTTATTTAAATCCTTTTTCATGACTCACTAACATCCTTTATTGTGAATCCTTTTTCGTTCTCATAGAAACATTGAAGTTGATGGCAGATAAGGGCCATAGGCCCACTGGGTCTGCCCTATTTTGTGTATAGTGAATCCTAGATTAGCTTAATTCTTATTCTCTTTGTGTTTTTGGGCTTCCTATATGCCTGTCCCATGCCTTCTTGAAGCCTGTAACCATTTCTGTCCCCACCACCTCCACCAGCAGACCATTCCATCTATCCACCACCCTCTCCATGTAAAAGTACTTCCTCATGTTTGCTCTGAGCCTCCCTCACCTCTAGTTTCATATCGTGGCCTCTAGTTCTTGAGCAGTTGTTTCTTTGGAAAATCTCATCCACTTGTACTCTGTTTCTTCCTGTGAGGTATTTGTATGTTTCAGTCATGTCCCCCATCTCCCTCCTTTCCTCCAGTGAGTACATGTTCGTCTCCCTCAGCCTGTCTTCATAGGGTTTATTGTGTTTGCCTCCCACCATCTTGGTTACCCTCCTTTGCACCACCTCCACTCTGTTTATGTTCCCCTGATGATGAGGTCTCCAGAACTGGACACAATATTCAAGGTGAGACATCTTCAATGATCTCTACAGTGGGAGAATAACCTCCCTCCTTCTGCTGGTTATACACCTGCCTATGCAACTCAGCACCATGCTGGCTCTTGCTACTGCCTTGTCACATTGTTTGGCCTTTTTCAGGTCATCTGAAATGATGACACCCAGATCCCTCTCCTATTTGGAACTTGAAATGTGCTTTCCCCCTAGGTGGTACACTGTACTGGGTTATTGTTACCCATATGCATAATCTTGCATTTTTTAGCATTGAACCTGAGCTGCCTCTCTCTAGACCAGTCATCTAGTCTTTTTAGGTCCCTCTGCATTCTAGCCACCCCATCCGTAGTGTCCACCCTGTTGCACTTTTTTGTGTCATCTGCAAACAGGCAGACCTTCCCTTCCAGCCCCTCAGCAATGTAACTGATGAAGACTTTGAAGAGGACTGGGCACAACACTGATCCCTGTGGTACTCTGCTGGTCACCTTTCCCTCTGCAGAGCATGTGCCATTTACCACCACTGTCTGCATTCTGTTGCCTAGCCAGTTTCCCACCATCTCAGTGTCTTGCACCCTACCCCAAGGCCCCCTAGTTTATTTAGTGGCCTTCTGTATGGCACTGTATCAAAAGCCTTGTTAAAATCCAGATATGTCCCATCCACCACCCTTTTCTGGTCCACCTGCCTGGTTAACTAGTTGAAGAATTATATAAGATTTGTTTGGCATGACTTGCCCTCAGTGAAACCATGTTATTTTGGATCTTGTATACCACTTGCTGCCAGGTGGTCCACTATCCTTTTCTTCAGCAGATTTTTCCATTAGTTGACATGCCTCGAGAAAAAGGATTTTATCTTGCGAAAAAGGATTTCTGAAAAAACAAAGTCTGAAGTCCTTTTTCATGACATGGGATCCTTTTCAGTGACCATGAAAAAGGATTCATGAAAAAGGATTCCATCTCATGAAAAAGGATTTAAAAAAAAACCTAAGTCTGAAATTCTTTTCGTGAGACGGGATCCTTTTCCACGACCATGAAAAGTGATTCACAAAAAAAGTATCCTTTCTCACAAAAAAGTGTCAAAAACTAACCAAGTCCAAAATCCTTTAGCATGACAATAGATCCTTTTATGAGTGAATGAAAAAACATGTCAAAAAAGGATTTAGTGCCACAGAAAAGTAGTTTTACTAGGTTTGCCAGTCCATTTCTCATTGGTGCCCAGTGATACCCCCCCCCCACACTGGTGTCTAGTTCCACTCGCACTCTTCTATTTCCATATATGTTGTTTTAATATCTTTATTGGTGTCCAGTGGTATCCCCACCCAGACATGTCCTTGTATCCTGTAAATAACAAAACAGTCCATCAATGTCTCATCTCATTTTTTTAACCTGTAAAACAAAAAACATCCACCACCAATTGCACCCACACTCCCTCCTGACCTCCCACTGTGCACCACCCTGTACCCTGCTAAAGCCCCCCACACAGCCTCACTCATCTGAACTCGTCCCACACTGGAGATCCACTCTCCAATCAAAGATACCTCTTGCTGCTGGAACTGGTGACTGCAGTATGAGAAATAAGGTAACTTAAGATAACTGGTTCAATTCAGACCACAGTTACTTTACTTCTCAGACAGCAGTTGCCGGTTCCAGCAACAAGATGCATCTTTGATCGGTCAGCGGATCTTCACAGTTGGACCAGTTCAGGTGAATATGAGTGTGTGGGGGGGTCTGGGGGGTGCAGGGTGGTGGGTGCAGAGTGGGAGGTCAGGTGGGGTTAAGGGTGCGATTGGTGGTGAATGATTTTTTTGTTGTACAAGTTTTAAAAAATTAGGCATTGAGTGACTGTTTTGTTATTTATAAGATACAAGGGACATGGCAAGGTGGCGGGTACCTCTGGACACCAATGAAAGTATTAAAATGACATATATGGAAATACTGTAGGGGGGGCGGCACTAGACACCAGGGCTTCTTTTTTACAGCATACAGGGACTTGGGAGGGTGTGGGTAGTACCACTGCACACCAATGAAGATATAATAACATATATTAAAATCAGAGGGTGGGGGTGCCACTATATACCAGGGCTACAAACATAAAAGTAATGGGGACCAGGCAAAATTTGAGGGGGGGGTTCCACTGGATGCCAATGAAAAGGGAAATTTAAGTTTTACAAATAAAAATATGAAACAATTATGTATGCATGGGAGCTCAAGGTCTGAAGGACCCTGTGCTCCCATAGCAAAATAAGGATACGATTACACTATCTCAAATATATACAGTAGCTGGGCAAGTCAGCGCAAGCTTAAGCCTGGCTCAAGATTACTGCCTGACTCGGCCAACCTCTGTTAGAAATTGAGAGCCACAGTCAAGCCGAGCCAGTTATGGTCAAAGCAAGCATTTCTGCCAACCTGAGTAGCTAATATAGTGTCTGAAATGTTCAACTCCTATGCAGAAAACAGCCTGCAGTAGCCAGGGCTCAGCTCGTGTTTTGGCTCGCAGAGTCAAGCCAGACACCTGACTCAACTCTTGCTCGACTCTAAATGAAAAAAATCCTGGCCTGCCCACCTCTATCAAAAAGTAAGGAAACAAATTGCAAAAAAATTCGTTAATGCACTAGTTAGGGTCAATGTGACAAAAGTTGGAAAATGTGGCATTAGGCTTTCCAACCCTAACACCGCACCCCACCCCCTCCAGGCAGCACAGCAGGTGTGGAGTGTACCTTGGAATTCTCAAGCCTAATGCTCACCTGATTCCCATACAGTGTACATATGAACATATGAACGTACGAAGAAGCCAGCATATAAAGGCCATTTGGTCTGTCTAGTCTGCTTGTACTGCAGGATCCACAGCTTAAGCTACTGTCCCTGCGCTCCATCCCCACTCCATCATCCTCCCTATCTATGATCCTTACATTCCCCCATGCCTATCAGAGCCTCTCTTAAAGCTGCCCACTGTCTTCAATGAGATGACCTCTTCCAGCAGTGCATTCCAAGTTTCCACCACCCTTTCTGTGAAGAAGTGCATCCTGATCTCTCCCCTAAACCTCCCACCCTCCTGTTTAAGACTGTGCTCCCTCATGTTGTGGTTGCCACTCAGCATAAAGAGACTCTCCTTATCAACCTTATTTATCCCTTTCAAGTACTTGAAGGTCCCAATCATGTCCCCCCTCTCTCTCTCTCTCTCCTCTCTCCCAGGGAATGCATGTTCAGTGCCCTCAACCTCTCCTCATATGCCTTACCCTGTTGATCCGCTATCATATTTGTAGCCCTTCTCTGGACCTTCTCCAGCCGGTTAATGTCCTTTTTGAGGTGTGGGCACCAGTACTGAACTCCATACTCTAGATGTGGTGTAAATAAGAAATAAGGTAATGGGGTTAGTGTTACGCTTGAGAACCACAAGGCACACCCCACATCTGCTGTCCTGCCGGGGGGGAGGGGGGTTGAAAACCCTAATGCCACATTTCCCAAGTTTTGTGTCTTTGACCCTAAGTAGTGCATTAACAAAGATTTTTGCAGTTTATACAATAGAGGGTGATTAACAGACCATTAAATAACCATGGATGTGCCATATTGCTTTATTGGCGAGTACTCTTCTCCTTGAGTTTTTCACATACTGTAGTAGATAAACTGATCTTTCTGGTCTGACTGAGTTCACAGTGGCCACACTGGAGAAGATTTGGGGTGGGGGCTTTACATATTATGTACTTAATTTTTGCAGTAAAGGTTATTTACAAATCGCTGCTGCTTGAATAATCTCCATTGGAGGTGGTCCACTGAGTGCAGCAGAGGAACATCTTACTGGCAAATTATAATGTGGCAGGGCTAGCACTTCCACTTCCAGTTTAGGAGCTTTGGGAACAGGCTGACTGTCTGATAGAAGCCCCCCCCCGGGCCCCATACATAGAAACTGTGGAGTAAATGCAAGTGGATTCATCAGTGTACAACAAAAGGGGAAGGGGCTCAGTTAGATTTACTAATGGCTGTAGTTAACATTAAGTGCATCAGAGATCACTTTACGATCAGCAGACCTTGTAAGGAAAGATAAAGGAGGAGGTTCTCACTCTCAGAGGACTGACTATCTATACCACGACAAATGCATAGAAAGCTACACACCTGACTGAGAAAACAGATATTTAAGGAGAGCTTGCAAAGACTAAGTATATAAAGGGTGGCCAAGTTCAGAGAAGAGGGTTCAGTTTATTGTTGTACAGGCTTGTTGTGTGTGAGAGACAGGGGTTTGTCAGTTATTGTACAAGGCTGGCTGTGGTGAGGCAGCAGGGGTGGATACTGATATTGTTAGAAACTCCAGAAAGCAAAGGATTTTTGCGGTACTGTCCAGGAAGATTTTGCCATTTGTAAATTTCCATGCCACCTAAGGAGAGCTAAGTTTTGCGTTTCTGTACAGTCCTGATTTTCTTTTCATATGTTTGTTTAAATTATTGCAAATACTTAATATATTCTGTAAATAAAGTAGCCTTTTATTTATCATAATAGATTGACTAATGGTGTATTGCAAAGAAGGTATTGTTGTGAACCTCTGAGGTAGCTGTCATTCCGAAGGGACACACTGACCTATTTAAAGTACAGTTATTTGAGAAACAATCGTTCCTGCTACAGGTAGGGGTTGGGGTAACACTTGGTAAGACAAACTCAGACTCCACCTGGGGTTCAAGCAGTCTAATTTGGCTTGATGCAGGGGGGACTGATGACTGGATCAGTGTCCACTCTAGTTATTGTCCAGGGTGTGCCACCTTTGCAGAGAACTGTACATGAGCACAGGCAACTGTACTGGCTAAGCCAGGGTGGAGGTTTGACACAACCAGGGGTGATGGGGCACTGACTGGGGTGTGAGTGAGTGGGTGTGTGGGTGGTTTGTCAAATCTGGTGGCAGCATAAGGAATCTGTATGAAGCTCGCAAGTACCAGACAGCATTTAGTGGTTACTTGAAAGGTGGTTGTGTTGTGTACACAGGCACCTAGAGAATTCCCCAGAAACTGTAAAATACACAACCAGTCCTGATACATAGGGCAGATGAAAAACATTTTCTTGTCCTGCTTTTTACATTTATTTTTGGATACAGAAAGTAATCAGGATCATGGAGTCAAAAGTATCAATCAATTGAAACAGAAGGAAATCAGGACAGCTGAGAGAATTTCACAGCAAAAAGAATTTTTAAAAATGATTCCTAAGAGCAGGATATGCAATACCAGAGAAAGACAGTATGTCAGGGAACATGAAGTCCAAACATGTGAGCCTGTAGCTCAGTGATAAGAGCACTGGGATGGAACTCCAGGGGCCTGGGTTCAGTTCTAAGTAGGTAACATTTTGTACACCCGTAATGTAATTAGTCTGGGGATTTTTTACAGCAGACTTTTAACATAGGCATTTTGGGACCTCTGCTCATGAACAGTGTCACTGTGATTTTCTTAATCTGTCCCAAACAGAGATCACGTGATGAGTTGAGTCGAGTAGGATGACTCCCGTGTTGCTCCAAGGCCTGAAATCATATTTTATAGCGTAATTTCCTTCGGGACCGGTCAGTTTCTGCGATCAGTATCCCTCCTTGAAATATAAACCACTGGTGAACGCTATTGGTGGCGATTTGACGAGGTAAAGAGGTTTATTGGCGGTTTGAAGCTAGGGCTCTGTGGGGCACTAGCAAGCAGTGTTCAGCCTCGCTTAGGAGTAGGAATGGAGCCTGAGCTTGTGGAACCCCTGGCGGGGAAATCACCAGCTTCCAAGAGGCCAAAGCCCCAGTCCCCCACTCCAGATGATCAGAAAGAGAGGGCTAGAGAGCAAGAAGGGGCGAAAGCGACTAACGAGAATGAGGACCTGCAAGAAATTAAGCGCCTGCTGCAGGGGTTAGTGGTAGACTTTGCAGCTGTGAAGCCTGCGCTGCAATCACTAGCCCAGAGGATGGGAGATGTTTAGGTCTGTATTACATCTCAGGAAAGGAAAGTTGCAACAGTGGAGCAAGAACTGGCTATGGTTAGAAGGCATATCAAAAAAATGGAGGAGAGGTTGGAGGATCAAGAGTCTCGGAGCCGAAGAAATAATTTGATTTTGGCTGGGCTCCCGGAGAGGGCAGAGGGCTCAAACTGTGTCCTGTTCATTCAAGATATGCTGCTTAAGCTGTTTGACCCTACCTCATACGGAGAAGCCTATAATCTAGAGAGAGCACATAGGGCTCTGAGGGAAACACCACCACTGGGTGCTAGACCCCAGGTCATTATAATGCGTTTCCTTAACTATAAGGAAAAAATGTTTGTGTTGGCTTCAGCAAGACAAAAGAAAGCAGTACAGTGGAATGGTGCCACCTTGTGGATGTTTCAAGATCAAACACCATCAGTAAGAAGCAAGCAGAAGGAGTATCTTGATATCAAAAAGAAGCCGTATTTGGCTGGTATTAAATTCCGGCTTCAATACCCTGCTACACTGGTGGTCCGGCTACAAACGGGGGAGAAAATATACCTTACAGCTAAAGACACACTGGAAGGGCTGTGAGTGGAATTGGCGGATTGATTCAAGGCACCAAGCTGAACCATCTGAGACGAGCGTGAGGAACACGCTGAGCTTGGTTAGATTGGGACTGCTGACATGTTATTTGCTCAAATTTAAGATTGTCATATTTAATTTATGGGTAGAACTTAAGGTTTGAATATGTTGTTATGAAACCTGAAGATAGAGATAGGAGCTAAAAAGAGTTTGGGTAAGCATGGGCCCAGTAGAGGAAGATTGCAAAAAGGGGCGTGCACTTCAGTTTGCTTTAAGACTGGTGTGAGACGTTAATATGGGGAGGAGGCTACATGGGGGGCTAACTTTGATACGGGGGTATATATAGAGGCTGGGGCATTCACCAAACGAGATGGGAGGGCTAAGGGAGATAAAGGGAGGGATTTTGGGAGGCTATCAATGGATTAGAGGGGAGGCCCCGGGGTAACGTGGGGAAGGGGTCCAATGTTTGAGGGACAGCAATTACAATAGGGGTCTGAAAGAACAAGGCTGATTATTGGCTATGGGAAATGTAAACTAGAATTAAAAAAGAGGTATGGAGGGTATACTTCAGAGCGTTTTGAATTAGTAGGACCGGCTCAGTCGTGGAGAAGGGGCTCTTTCCTTTTTTTTCTTTTCGGATCCCACTGCGAGTTTAGGCTGTTTTTTAATTCCCCTAATTGGGGACCTTGGGGATCCTCTCAGTCTACCCAAATCTCGATGCCCTGGAGAAAGAGGAAGGCTTGACTAGAGTCGGGCTTAGGATAGGAGCCCTGACTTTAAGGACATTTTGGAGGGACTGGATCTAGAGGGGGAACTTAATCTCAGGGGAATGGCTGATGGGAGAATAGACTGGCTCTTAAATGCTTCTTATTGGCTCTAATTAGGGCGAGAGATTGTTAGGGTTTCTGTGGTCAGAAAAGGGGGGAGGTTTCTTTTGAAAGACTGGATAAGGAGTATGGGTAGAGATGGGGTGGTCGACTGACCAGCTAACTAGCTGAGGATTAGGAGGAAAGATTTAGGGAGGAGATGAATAGAGTAACAGGCTATCAAAGGCTTCACAGGATATTTAAGAGGTCCCGGGGAAGAGGGGTTCAGGGAGGGCAGGGGAGCGGCGCAGGGAGGAGCTCATCAATGATCTGAGGACCAGAGGATGAGCTATCTGAGGATAGGGGGCAGGGGGTATGGGGGAAGGGTTGAGAGGGAGAGAGAGAGAGAGAGAGAGAGGTCCTGATGGTAGCTGCTAGGATAGCAGGCTGGAGTATGGTTTTGAGGGGTAATTGCCCCAATATCACTCTTCAACATGGTCAATGGTGACTATCAAACTGGTCTCATGGAATGTTAAAGAGCTCGGGGTAGACATACAAAGTTGGTGATTTTGAAGCATCTGGACCATTTAGGTGCCCATATTGTGGCTCTACAAGAAACACATATTTTAACAGAGGAATTGAATAGCCTCAAACGACTGTGGATGGGACAGGTTTTCGGGGTAGGCAACGAGAGGGCCTCTGGAGGGGTGGCGATCTTGATTAGGAAGCCTTGTACATACAGTGTTGAACAGGTGGTCTCAAGAGAGAACGGTAGAGGGATCTATATTTCGGGCCTGCTCTATGGTAGGGCCACCTCAGTGGCCTCCATATATGGTCCGACGCCCTCTAGCGTGGAGTTCTTTGCATGGATAGAGAGGGACATAGCTGGCTTACCGGAGCATGCTCTGATCTTGGCTGGAGATTGGAATGCCTATTTTGATAATAGCATGGATAGGATCCCACCAACTAGAGGACCGCTAACCAAGGCCCAAATAGCTCTGAACAAGCTGTTAGAGGCTTCAGCTTTAGTGGATCCGGCATGGACCCATGTGGGTGGGAGCTTGTGTATGACATTCTACTCAACGGTACGTAAGACTCAATCTCGTATCGATTTTTTTTTGGTGAACCGGGAGGTACTTATGGGGATTAGGGAACTCACGACGGGAGATAGAATTTTTTCAGACCACTCTCCGATCTCAGTAGTTTGGGAACCGAAAGTTGGCTCACCCAGACCCTTTCGTTGCAGTTTGAGCGATGCGCTATTGTCGGAACCCAGGACTAAGGATAAGCTTGAGGGAGCCCTGTTGGAAATTATTCAGCAACAGCTACCTACGATGACAAATAGGAGTCTGGCTTGGCCAGCCTGCAAGGTACTCTTTGCAGGGGTGGCTCAAGACCTGACAGCTAAAAGAAATAGGCAGCGGAGGGCAAAGGAAGATTTTATTTTAGGGGCCATCACCTATTTGACCCCCCCTGGAGGGATCGTCAGAAGAAATTGATGGAGAACTTAGGAGTTTAAGGCGGGAGCTGGAAGACATGGTTTCTGGTAAAATCGATTTTTGGCTGGAAAAGATTAATGCTAAATACCTCTTGAAGGGAGACGTCCCAGGTCAGCTTTTGGCGGCTAGAGTTAAGGAATGGGAAGCGAGTAGAACAGTGACGTCTATTTAATACGGTGGAAGGGTAATTACTGACTCCCAAGAATTAGCAGATACCTTTGGACGGTACTTTAGGGAGTTATACCAGATTGGTAACGTGGCAGGGGAGGAGGAGATCCAGACATTTCTAGAACAGACACCTTTGCCTGTGATAGACCCTTTACAGGCTAGGGAACTGAAAGCTCCCATAGGAGCTGCAGAGATAATAGAGGTAGTCAAATCTTTACCTGGGGGTAAGACACCGGGACCGGATGGCCTCACGGCGAAGTTTTATCAGACTTTTATTCAGATTCTACTACCCATTCTTCAGGACTTTTATAACACTATAATGCAGGAAGGGGTGCCCCATTCTCCCCTTCACCAGGCCTATATTACTTTAATCCCTAAAGCAGGGAAGACTAAAGACGACCCAGCCAGTTATAGGCCTATTGCATTGATGAATCAAGATATTAAGATCCTCACCAAAATATTGGCTAACAGAATCTGGCAGATAGCGCCTGGGATAATTAGCCAGGAACAGGTGGGGTTCATGCCAGGGAGGGGGGTACACGATGCCCTGAGGAAGCTTCACCATATTTTGAATCATGCTGAGGATTCTCAGATTCCTATAGCCTTAATATCACTTGATGCTGAGAAGGCCTTTGATAGAGTCTCCCACCCCTTTTTGTTTGCCATAATGGAGAGGATAGGTTTCCCTGAGGGCCTCCTAAAGGGTATCAAGAATTTGTATGCCGCTCCAACGGCAAGAGTCTTGTACAATGGTTATATTTCACAGGAAATACAGTTAGAAAATGGGATGCACCAGGGTTGCCCCCTCTCCCCGATACTGTTTAATATCTATCTAGAACCCCTTCTGCGGGTTATCAATAACGATAGGCAAATAAGGGGGGTGGTGATAGGGGGAAGGGAGCTAAAATTTTCAGTCTTTGCAGACGATGTCCTGCTGCATTTAACAGACCCGGTTGATGGATTTAATAGGATCAGAGGTTTAACCGAATGATTTGCTAGAGTCTCAAACTATAAATTAAACTTGGCCAAAACTCAGATCTTACCTTTGACGCCACATGTCTATAAGGCAGATTTTGCTCAATTCCATGTTCAGTGCATGGCAGATAGGCTGAGATACCTGGGTATATGGATTACAAGAGACTATGAGGCAGGGGCAGAAACAAATATGGGGGAGATAATCTTGGCTATTAGAGGAGACCTAGTGAGATGGAATAAGCTACCTCTTAATTTCATGGCTAGGCTTGGGCTCATTAAGATGAATCTATTGCCGAGGTTACTATATCCGGTATACCTTGCCTCATATAGTATCTCTAAGAAATGGTTCAATCTGGTTAAGAAGTTAATTTCAGATTTTCTGTGGGATCATAAACCACCTCGGAAAAAATATAGTGACTTACGATTGCCTCCGGGATTGGGAGGAGTTAAATTGCCAGATCTCCATTTATACTACGTGGCAGAGCAGTTGAGCTTAATGGCCCAGTGGGGTAGGTGTACTGAGGGAGAACTCTATGTTCCAGACTGGCTACAGTTAGAGACTCAAATATTGAGAGAGGCAGGTTTATCTTTGGAGGTGCCTCTATATGCCAGGCTAGTGGCCTGTTTTAAACAGAAGAGGGGAAGCCCAATTTTGAAGGCGGCAGAAGCCTGGTGGTCGTTCTTATCTGTGGCCCAGAGAAAAGAGCAAATGAGGGCCCAAGAACAACCCCTTATGGGCAACCCTAGTGTAACCATAGGTAATGGGGTGGTTAAGGGGAAATGGTCTAAGTGGGTGTTGGGTCTAAGCCTAAAGGATGTTATCCAGGACGACAGGGTGGTTCTTCCAGCACAGTGTGATAGAATGCCCTTCTTTCATAGATTGCAGCTTACGCGGGCACTTGAGGGAACACTAAAGAAAGTAGGGGGCCTCTCAGATCGTTCATTTAATTGGGGCAATCTGTGAGGAGTTGACCTGAAAACCAGAGCTTTGTCGCAAGTTTATAGAATTTTGCTTGGTTTTTAATGGGTCGAGCGCTCGCATAGCAGTGCCATTTTGGGATAATAAGTTGGTGTCTCGGCGTATCGACTGGGCTAGTGTATGGAAGAGCATAAAATATATTGTGATACCCAAATATAGGAGCCTGCAGTTTTTTATTGCTTCTAATTTATATTTTACCCCTGTGAAACTGTATGAACGAGGCTTCAGACAGACAGACTGATGTTTTAGATGCCAAGCAGAGAGAGGAGACTTACTACATGTGTTGTGGGATTGCTGCAAAATTCGGCCCTTGTGGGATGAAATTAAGAAGCGGATAGATCCATTGTTGTACTACTCGGAGTTTATTACACCGGAGATATGTATCTTGGGGGACTTCTCGTAAATTGAGTGGGCTACCCCTAAATATCATATATCTCTGATGGCGATGGTAATTAAAGCCTATGTGGTCCAGCACTGGAAGGACGACCAATTATATAGTTATAACCATTGGGTGGGAGACCTTACTGGAGCCCTATCTAGGATCAGGAGGCAGTCATGCTCAGAGAGGAAGAAAGGGTCTTACAACAAAAGATGGGCAGTACTGGAAACAATTTATTCTCACTAGGGGCCAGTTGGTTGGGCTTGGGTCTGTCTGTCGGGCTGTATCTAGCTTATGTTGAATCGGAATGAGATGATAGAGAAGCTAAAAGGATAGGAGGACTAAGCTATATAGGAAGAGGGTATGGAGGGTTTGGGGACTTTTTGGGGAAATAAGAATACGGGGACTGCTATAACGATAGGGGGGATGAGGACTCTCTCTCTCTCTCTGGGGGGAGCTCAGGGAGGTGTCACCCCTCGAGAATGATGTAATATCTATAAAATGGGGCCAATGGGTTACTTATTAGGCTGAGGGAGCCATATAGGTCTGGGGGGAAATGGTCTGATTTGTAATTTACAGGAGGATACTGCTTTTATTAAGGGGTCCTATTGGATTAAGGATAATCTGGGGGGGGGACACCACTCCTGAGCTTGTACATAGTTATTGTATATAGTTTACGCAGTCAGTTTTTGGGCTGCGTGCCTGGTTCGCCAGGTTGTTGTATGTTTGTATTATCTTTTTTCTTCTCAAATTGAATAAAGAGATGTTATAAAAAAAAATCTGTCCCGAACAATAATTTCCCACAGCGACCGCGCTATTCTGTGCCAGAAGTGCGAAAATACATTTTGGCCAGGGTGCAAAAAATGACAGCTGTACTGTTCATAAGGAGGTGTGGAAAAATTTCAATGTTGAAAATCTGGACTGAAAATATTACAAATTCGTGAACTTATGAGGGTGCATGGAAATTACGCAATGCACGCTCATAACAGAGTCATTTTATGGACTTTTGTCACCAGATTTTCAATAGAGCCATTTTAACACCTCTACTCATGAACACTGTCACTGTGATTTTCTTAATGTGTCCTGAACATTGATTTTGCACACCGACCGTGCCAATGTGCACTACATGTACGAAAACACATTTTGGGTGAGATGTGAAAAATGACAGCGGTACTGTTCATAAGGAGGTGTGGTAAAATGGCAATGTTAAAAATCTGGAGTGAAAATATCAAAAAAATTCTCAAAGTTATAAGCGTGCGTAGGAACTGTGCAATGCATGCTCATAAAACAGTCATTTTTGAGAATTTATTTATCAAATTTTCAACATAGGGTTTTTGGGGGCCTACCTCATGAACTGTGACTCTGTTGTTTCATTAATCAGTCCTGAAAGGTGGTACCACACAGTGACCACGAAATCACCTTACTGGACCAAAAAACAAAATGACAGTGACTGAGTTCATGAGGTGGGTTCCCAAGAACCCCATGTTGAAAATTTGGTGAAAAAATTCCCCAAAATGGGCGAGATATGTACCAAAGTTAAAAAAAACAAACATTTATACTATTATACAGCTTACCAGCATTTCTTCAGTTTGTGGTTGTCTTTCAAGAGTGCAGACGTGTTCTCGGCCCACGATTGTCCCGCTGGGCTCGGAGAGTAAGTATGGGGTCAGGGGGGTGTGGGGTGGTGTGTGGTGGTGGGTGTGCAGAGGGTGGATGCAGGTTGTGGGAGGGGGCAAGACAGTCAATGAGGGACTGTTTTATTCTTACAGTTATTTTTTTCTTTTCTTACGAAGATGAAGCAGGACTTTTGCCACGCTGGGGTGGGCTCCCAGCATGGCAGCTGGAATTTTGTTTGGGGGGGCAGTGGAACCAATGGGGGATTGGGCACCCCCATCGCCCTGTGACTTTTGCCATGCTGGGGTGGGCTCCCAGCATGGCACCTGGAAGTCTGTTTGGGGGGGGACACTGGAGCCGACGGGGGATTGACCACCCCCATCGGCCATACAGTGTGCGGGGGGGGGTCAAGAAAAAAATGGAGCTGTCTATGACAGCTGTTCAGATGCAGTGCTGACATGTAGACACTTTGCATACTGCCAACAGCAGAATGTAAATTGCCTGCCGATGGCAGTATGCAAATTGCCTGCACGTTAACACCACTGATTGTAGCAGTCTTTTGCTTTGAACTGTATGCCACTGCATCTGAACTGCTGTCATAGACAACTTGGATATTTATCGGTGCTGTGAGGTTGCGCCTGCAAGAAGGAGCAGGGCACTGGAAGCGGGGTGGCACACCTACGAAAATTCATATGGTGGCACTATGTTTCTTACACATGCATGCAAGCAAACATAAAAAGGATCAGGGAAAACGAGGTCCCCTGCCACATGCAATAGTTAGGGTGGGTGCCCCCAAGCAGTAGAAAATGCCCATGAAGAGGGGGAGCTGTGTGGGGATAAGGATTCTGAGCAGCAGTCAGAGCTAAGGCTGGGAAAAACTAGCAAATTCTATGAAATCTTTCAAAATTATTTCATTGGTCATAACTCACTCATTCTTACAGCTAGAGACCTGACATTTGGCATGCTTATTTTAGGTAAGCTGCCCTAAAGAGATGGCAAGTTTCATGGGATTTTGACAAGGGGAGTAGAATGCATAGGGTCTCAAAATCTGTCATTTTTTTATATTCTTGTAAAACAATTCTAAATATATTTCTCTGCTTACAACTTAGCCACCTTTAGAGCTGGAGAAATGACAATTTATATGCATACATTTTGGGAAGAGTCTTTGAAGCTGCTAAACGGGGAGAATGTTGGCTACATAAATTGTAACTTACATGAGTTCATAATTTCACAATTTAATTATTTGTTAAATTGTTCAGAATGTTGCCAGCCATGTGATGAGGTGAGCTGAGACTCTGGATGCCTTACCTCCTGCCACACCAGTGACCTGGGTTTGGGAACAGACCAGGGTTTCTCAGAGGCCAACCATGGGAAGGAGAACTGAGTGTCCATTGACTGCTCTCCTCTTTCAGTGAAGGGGACAGCAGGTACCACTGCTTGGTTGCCACCTAGTGGAGGCTAGGTGACACAGTAGTGGTCAAGTACCTAGTTTACTGGGAGTAGGCACAGAGGTGTGCTGAGACTTAATGCAGTACATGCACATCTTAGCACACCTTCCAGCCTGGTCAAGGAGAAAAAAGAGTGAAAAAACACTGTCACCCAACAGCATGATGCTGGCAACACAGCAAGCCCTACACCACCTCCTGAGGCACCCACTCATTCACAGTGACAGGAAGTAGTAGACAAGGTAAGTCCTGGGTTTGGTCAGTGATGGGGCTGGGGTAGCCAGGTAAAAAGGGGTTGTGGCCGAGAGGGAGATTAAAAATGTGCAAATATTTTCAAAATATTTGAATGTTGGCATTTCTGCTGCTATTGCTGGTATACACCCAAAATTTGTCCTGCATACCCAAAGCAATTAGGTCATGGAATCTAATAAAGCTGGAAAAATCTGGTATAGTAGATAAAATTTACTATGGAGGGCAAGCCCACCAGCACAGTGGTAGTGCTACCAATCACAACACCAGTAACCTGGGTTCAGAAACAAGCCTGAGTCATTGGGGGCCAGCTAAAGGGTAGGACTGAGTGTCCCAGAGGATGCTTTCCTTCCCTGGGGTGGGAGGGTCTCATTTGCTGCTGCCACACTGCCCCATGGATGGAGAGGATTGCAGGGCTTGGCAAGACCAGGGGTGGGAGGAGCCACATTGGCTGTTGACATTACACACTTGCAGTCTTTGCATGCATGGTTCCTGGAGTATGAAAAAAGGCACCCTGTGACGATGATTACGGTCCCTGGGCACCATCAAGATCTCCCTGCCTGAACCTCTGAGCCTGCTGCCCAATGCAATTAAAAGTGCTCAAGGGAATGGGCCCTTGTCTTGTCCTTGCCTGGGGGGGGTTAGCCACAGCTCCATGGGGTATGGCACCTTATGTTGGTCAAGCAAGGGGGGCAGATGACTAGCCTTGGGGGACCATAAGGAGACCAGGAACATAGTAAAGCGGACATAAAAAGAAATTACAAAAAATAAATATATGTAGTGTAGAAATCTTAGAAATGACTAATTGACAAAATGTGCTCAAAAATTCATGGATGCATAATAAGTAACGCCAATAGAATTCTGCTTGTGAAATTTAACTTTCACAACGCACTTATCACCACTGAATCCATTTTGCTGAGCGGAGCTGCTTACATTCCTGTAGTTCACTTCTGGGTGATTGTCCTCACCCCTGCTTTTTTTCTGTAAGCTTGATCATATGGACTATGCAGACCTGCTTGTCAGACTGATTTCCTCCTTGTTTTTCAGACAACCACTCTTCAAGAGAGCAACTTGCTCCTTTTCCTGTAGGATTTGTCCCTTTTGAATAGCCATAATTTCTTCTTCTTGGTCCCCTAGTCATTTTCTTCTCCCACCATGTCTCCATGAGTTCCTCTAAGCTCTGGACTTCCAACTGTAATTGGTGCACAGACCAGTCAATTTTGCTGGGTGTGATTCTCATATGTCCTGCTTTCATATGATCATTGACCCTCTGTGCTTTCTTGCACCAACTGGTGGTCTACTATTCTTTTGCTACTTAGCAGAGCTGCCATTCCCTTGGCAAACCCATGCATCTAACTCCTGGCACTGGTGGCCACTACATTAGCCACCTCCCCTATTTTACAGTTCAAATCTCCTTGACTTCCTTTTCTATTAATGTGACCATACCCCTTCCCTCTTTGAAGAACATCAGTCAATCTTGGGTTGGCTATTGACCACATTCATTTGATGTATACTGCAGGCAGTCAAATCACCTTACCTGTACTAACATCACAGCCCTGCATTGTTCTTCCAACACTCCTGAGACAGTGATGGCCAGTATCATGCTCTATCATGAGTAAATATATCCAGATACTATACTTGTCATAATGGCCTCAGTCACAACTAGTTGTTATGCTCGGTGTCACTGTCTGTATGTTACTGTGAGACAGTATAGTGTAGTGGTTAAGGGCACTGAACTGCAAACCTGGAGATCTGGAGTTGATTCCTATCAGTCCCCACTTGCATACTGTGTGATCCTGAGCAAGTCACTTAACTTCCTTGTGCTCCCAGGTCACACCTGGAAACAAGATCTGTCTTAATGTGTCTTTCCTAGTTAAACAATTTCCCCTTTCCCCACTCTTTTCATATGCTAAAGATCTATATTATTATCTACAGGATTGTTGAGGGGTCAGCATGTGGCATTGAACAGAAACAATGCTGCACATGCATGCGCTTCCACAAGTCATTAATTCAGTGCACTCTAGTGGCTAGCTGGCATATTGCAAGAATTCAGGCAAGTGCACAGTGATGTCCATGACTATTCTTCATGGTTCGTCATGCAAGAGAGTGACCTGATGCTTGGCACCACTATACTTTTATTAAGAAGCCTCCTACGGATGTTGCTTTATTGCCACTCTACTCAGCCTTTTACTCACTCCACAAAGGCAGCTGAAATGTATGGCTGGGCAAAATGTATGGATATGGTTTTCATGAAAGTATCACACAATTTCACAAAAGCTTATGAAATTCAACTTTAATTACTCATGTTATTTTGCAAGCTTTGGCTGCTTGTAACTTGGCCATTTTTAAACAAGTGATTAGAGTACACACACACACATGTACTTTAAGTCAATGAACCTAAAGAAACTGGCTATATTCCATTATCTAGTTTAAAACTTTTAGGGGCTTAAAATTCTGCAGTTTCCATACAGTACTTGTGACTCCAATGACCTCTGTTGATGGTGGGGGGTCAACACTAATGTGCCTTCATCAAATACTGACCCCATCACTAGTGATGGATGTCACTGGAGATTGTTAAAATTTGGGATATCCCTCCTTTGGGAAGGTGCATACTGTAACTTGCTGTAGCCACTTATACTTTGATGCTTAGTACTTGCAACATGTAATTTTAAAAGTTCCAAAGGTTTGGAGGCTCAGTCACATCCAAAGACAGACATCTGAAACTTGGCAGAGTTCTCCATGGGGATTGGCATATTCATCATACCCAATTTACAGTTATAAGGGCTTGAAATTCTACAGTTTACATACTTGCAAAATGTAATTTAAAAATGTTCAAAAGTTAAGAGGATTATAAATCAATAACCTTTTTTTAGGTGATCTTTTATTAATTACTTAGATGTGTTGTCTAAATCAATCACCTTTAAATGTAGAGATCTGAAACTTTGTACACTTCTCTAAGGGTATTAATATATTTGCCATACCAGCTTTGGTGCTATTTGAATAAATATGAGTTAAATTAGATAGAAATAACTTAAATGACAATTTTGGCAACATTTCATGAAATATTTGTAAACATTTTGTAAAATTTCACACAAATGGAATTGTAATACCACCAGAATTTTGTCAGCAGAAGAGACATTTTACAAAGCCCTAGGTAGAGCCAGTGCAGCAGATACAACAAGTAAAGCAATGGCCCCATTAGCACAGTACAGACTTAGACCAGCTACACTGAATCATGCAACAGATCTGGAACTGGAATAGGTTGCAGTCTGAGTGAGAGAAGATGTGATGAAGAATGAGGCTGAAATCTAGTTGGAAATGATGTGGATGGAAAATATCATAAAGGAAGGCCAACACAAACATGAACTTGAGATGGAGTGATTACATCTCCAGTAGTGTTGTGTGGAATTTTCAAATTTCGGTTGAATGAAATGCGGTAGAATTTTCAAAATTCCACCAAAGTTTGGCTGAATTTAACCAGAAATGGAATGGTGAAATTCCACATCAGAAAATAGTTGCAGAATGATTTTCCAAGGAAAAATGCTGTTCCACAGAATATTATGTAATGGATCTCAATATTTTCTGTGGAAATTGTTGCGGAATAATTTTCTGTGGAAAAATGCTTTTCTGCAGAATATTATTCCATGGATCACAGCAGGTGGAATTCCACAGAATCACCAGCAAAATTCCTGCAGAAATCCCGCTGGCAAAATGGTCATTCCAAACTAATTCCACTGGCAGAATTCCGCATTCTGTACAGCACTAATCCCTAACCATCTGAAGTGGTAATGAGAGGGGCTGAGAACAGGGGTTACTACTTGGTTATTATAAACCAAAGTTTTAAAATATTTCCTTGCTTTAAAGATGAAATTTGTGACCAGCCCAAACTGGACAAGGGAACATAAGCCTTCCATCTAACCACTTTTTTTTTATCTGGAAAGGCTATCAGTGCAGTCTCCAAAATGAATGCACCGGAAATTTGGGACTACAATAAAATCAAAAATATTTTGTTAAAATACGAATTGGCTGCTGACGCATACAGATTGAAGTTTTGTATATTTAAGAAAAGAAATGAAGAAAGTAAGGAAGTGTGAGTACAGCTTTCCAATTTGTTGAGAAGATGATTAGAGGTTGCACACGCATCCTCTGTTGAGCAAATTCTGGGGGCTGTGTTACTGGAACAGTTCCTTAGGTGCTGTTAAGAAGATATAAGAGGGTGGTTGAGCTCTAGGTTCTTCTAGACAAGCAACACAAATGGCTGACCGGTACTGTACATAGCAAATAAACCTTTTGCCAATCACAAGAGTGTTGGGGAGGAGCAGCTATGTTTAAAATGACAGGCAAGCCAGCATAAAGGGAAAGCAATTGATCCTGAACCCAGGATGAAGTGCACCCAATCCTCAAAACAAAAAAAGGAACAGGGGGGCAGAGATGTCATGGGTTCCAGCAGCGAGTGGAGCTCCCCTCCTATACCTGTCCAGAAAAGAAGGCACAGGGACCAGGACAGTATGAAGGAACCCTACTGTCTCAGGCTCCTGTAATGTTAATTATATCAGGAAGACAATAGACCAAAATTCTAATGCTGAAATTAAAAGGAAACTCTAAGAAGCTTGGAGAGACACAGGCACTATGCTATTTATGTTGCATCAGAATTTAGTTATGAGGGCCTGCCTGATCAATTTGCCAAGGTTAAGTGTGCAGTAGCAATGGTAGTGCTAGCTATTTCGGCTTGCATCTTAATGAGCTAGGATGGGGCAAAGGGATGGAAAAAGCTGGGGTTAGGAAAGGTCTCATTCTGGATATGCTTTTGGGGAATGATCTAAAACGCAGGGGTGAAATTGTGTATTCAGTTACCTGGAGTCTGACCATAAGAAGAAAGGCTGATGGAACTAATAGCAGGTAGAAGGGGGCTACTGAATTTGAGTCAATTTGCCCAGAGCCTGCTTGGATTCTGGCTGACACTGTAGCACACAGGAGGTCAAGACTTTTGACAGTACAGCATAAGTAGAAGTTGAGAATTTCTCAAGGGAAACTTCAAAGGAAGGTACTGGTCACCTGGGATGACTAAACAATACAAATATAAAAGATGCCCTAAAAAGGGATGACCCTTTGAGGGAGCTAAAGGAAAAGGTAGCAAGTGCTGACCCTGACCCTTAAGGTGAGAGCCAAGCAGAGTGAATTAGGGAAATGACTTGCTTTTCCATGAGTGGGTACTGCAGGAAGTACAGAGGTATGTCAGGTGTCAAAACAGACAGTAGTCCTAAAGGAGTATCGGAACCAGCCACTCCAATACTGCACATGACTTTCCACTTGCAGGAGATATGGGGGTAAGATGAACCAAGCAGAGGATGATACAAAGCTTCTATTGACCCAGTGTGTATATGGATATTGCTGAGTATTCCCACATTTGTGACATATGTAAGAGAGTAGGAAAGCACGTGGACAAAAACAAAACACCTTTGTGTTTTTTTTTTCATAAAGACGTATCATTTCAATGGGTATCTGTAGAGTTTGTTATTTTGTAGGATTTCTAAGTGTGCCATACAGCATGAGAAAAAAGTGCATTTTTGCGGTGGTAGATTACACCAGTCAGTACCACAAAGCTGTGGCAAGGTCCTCTATCAAGGCAGAAGAAAGTGGCAGACAAATTGCTGAGGATTTTCAGCTGGTTTGAATCTCCTCAGAAGATTTATTTGACCAGTGCACAGACAACAACTCAGCCCAGAGGAGAATGTGGGGTGCAGCAGCTACATCCTTTGCCTTACATCCAGAAAAACAATGGTCTTGTGGGATGCTTTAATGGCAACCTGAAGAACATGCTTAGAGTTATAGAGGAGCAGCACAGGAGAAATTGGGACAAGTAACTGACCCATCTCCTATTTGCCTATAGGGAAGTCCCCCAACAGTCATCAGGACTCTTGCCCTTTGAACTCCTGTATGCATGCCAGATGAGTCAATCCCTAGACAGTGTGGAATGAATGGGAGGGCAAGCGTGCCATGGCAGGAAAATCTGTGGTATAGTATGTCCTGAACTTCTTGGGGAGGTTAAAGGAGTTCATTGGCCTGGTACTAGATAACCTGGCAGCTGTACAACAGAGGCAGAACGACTGGTATAGCCATAAGATATACAATGTCAGACAAAAGGTGATTTTTCTCATCTCTGTCTCACAGAACAAGCTGCAGGCAGCATGGAAGGGCCCATTTTTAATGGTGAAATGGGGGAATGAAGTGAACTATGCTGTAGAACAGTCCAGTAAGAGGTGCAAACACAGCGTGTATCACATCAGCATGATTAAAACTTATCATGAAAGGACCAAGACTATCATGATGGTTTGACGCCAGGCAGCTAAGGGGGGACTGCAGCCTCTGATAGACCTTTTAGTGGAGAATAGGTGGGAATCATTGGTGGACTCATTCACACTCTCAGAGCAGCTGACACTAAAACAGGTGACACAAAAAGGCATTGCTGCATCCTGTCAGCACATTGTTCTCAGCAATACTGGGGTACATTCCACTTGCAGAAAATGGGATGGACACAGGGACATGAGCACCATTGAAGCAAAATGCCTATAATTTCTGAAAGTATGAAATGCCACATGAAGAAATAATTTAAAGATATGTTGACCACTGGGTCATTTATGAATCCAGCAATCCTTGGGCCTCCCCTGTCATGGTTATCCCTGAAAAGGAAGACAACAAGGTTATGTGTGGACTACTAGAAGCTCAGTGTTGCAACAGTACCTGATGCATACCCAATGCCTTTGACCAATGAAACCATGGAGAAGTAAGGGGGAGCAAAATACAGAATGATTGTTGTCCTGACAAAGGGTTACTGGCAGATGCCTTTAACTTCTGAAGCAAAGGAGTAGCCAACATTTACCACTCTATGAATTTCTGGTCATGCCAAGAATGAAAAATGCACCAGCTATCTTTCAGAGGATGGCCAACTGAATGTTACTGGGTGTAGGTGACATCACCATGGCTTACATGGATGATGTCATTATATTTAGCAAGTCTTGGGAAGAGCATCTGACATATATAAGGCATAAGGGAGACACTATGTGGAATTCAGACCACAGAGCTTACAAGGAAATCTGAGAAGTGAGGGTACCATACCTTGGACATCGAGTGGAATGGGGGGACATCCAGCCAGAAACCATACAGGTAGAGGCTATACAGGGATCACCCATGCCTGCAACCAAGAAACAGGTGCAAGAATCTGGGGGGACTTCTGGGTATTACAGGAGATTTGTAACTAGTTTTAGTACCATTGTTGCTGCACTCACCAACTGACACAGAAAGCAAATTCCAGAGAGGTTGCAGTGGACATAATGTTGTACTAAGGCCTTGTGTCAGGTGAGGTAGTACCTATGTCAAGTACTTGCCATCCCTGACTATGGTCTAAAGTTCATAGTGTATATGGCTGCATCATATTCTGGGGGGGGGTAGTAGTGATCCAGGTCGGTTCAAAAAGGAACGAGCACGCTATAGTTTACTTGAGCCAAAAACTTCTGCCAAGGGAGCTGGCATATGCCACTGCCAAGAAGGAATGTTCAAGCATAGTTTAGGTAGTACAGAAGTTGCAGTCCTATTTAAATGGCAGAAAATGTATGGTGGTCCCAGATCATAATTCACTGGCAAGGTATAAGGTCCCCCTGTCCTTGGTGCTGGACTGGTCATTGATCCCTATGACCACATTGTCTGCTCTCTAGACTATATTGAATGGTTGGGAAACTACAGCTTTAGTCAGTTACAGATAACATGCAGTAAAGTTGCCAAATCATTTGCCCCCAGTTGGGGAGTTGTTCATTTTTATTTTCTATTTTTCAGATTTTATTGCAACCTGACAGCACAGAAACTATGTACAGTTTATAAGGAGGTGGCCTAGAGACTTACTGTCTTACAAATTCAACCTCTTGTAGTGTCTGAACTCCAAAGAAGATTGAACTCTTTTATAGTAGAGCATTGTTCTATATAGAAATCCATCCTTTTCAAAATGCCGTTGTACCACAGTTCAATGATCATGGAATGTGATTGTACCCTTCTGTGGCAGTGCAGCATTCTAGAACCTCTAGAGATTGCACAAGTCAGTTTCATAATGAAAGGGAAAACAATCACAATGCACACATTTCACATAATACTATACACTATAAAAAATACAGGATGAGTAACTTTATACACAATCTTAATACCCTGTTCTGCCACCTCGGTGTTCTGCTTCCCACGGACCTCTCGGGCTTCACTCTCGAGGTCAGAAGAATTCAGAATCCCTCTGTGGCAGAACACACTGGTTGTGCATAGTTGACCATCAAGTATTTATTCTCTATGTATTCTGGCCAGGAACACAATGTACAACTGTCTTTGATATAAAATGAAAAATCTCAAATAAGAATTAAATAAAAAAAAAAACACTGACATGGATATAACATATGAGTGGCAAGAATGTCACATTATTGTATAGAAATTTAGCACTATATGAGTATAATATGCATGTCCAACCACATCCAACACAGGAAGGGAATACAGAATGCTAATGCTGATGGAGTGTCCCACCAGAAGACACAGCATGGCCGATGTATTCACAGTGTGGTATTGCCATAATGTGCCTTTATCAGATGTAGGAAGACAGTTGTGGCATACAACGATGTAGAATATTTTTGATTTTGCTTTAATAAAACCAGACTTTCACAGCTGGCCTCCCACAGATGTAGGGAAGCCAAGGGTCATCTGCCAGCAGTTGGATACTATTTATGGAAAAACATGTTCCTGGGCATTTGTGACACCAAACTGCAAACACTTACTCAACAGGGGTGCTGGTTACAAGCTAATGCATGTATCTTTTCTGTTTGTAAACAAAATGCATTACCCATTTTTTGACTGTGACAGCCAATTAATGTGTTTGATTGATAAAACAGATGTTTCATGATACCTGGCCAAGACTGGGTTTGTAAAAAGAGGGCTTGAGTTTGGAAGGAGACAGGAGGGGTCAATCAGTTGTTGAACAGGCTGACTGTGTGTGAGACAGCAAGGGAGGACACTGACAATGTTAGATAATCTGGAAGGCAGAGGATTTTTGTGGGAACCTCTTGAAAGGTGGCACCATTTATTATTTTCATCATAAGACAGCACACAGCATGAGGAAAGCTAAGTTTTACATTTCTATATAATAATCTTTTTTTTTACGTTTTTTTTCTTATAAGAACTTTCATTTTAAAGCAGCAGAATTTGTTAGCAAAAAAAAAAAATCATCATGTAGTTTTTTTGGGCAAATATGTATTTTTGACATCCTTAGATTTATCCTTAGTGTATTTTTAATTTTCTCATGGCTAATTTTGTAACTAATGACTCACATCATTAAAGATAGCTTCAACTCACATTTTTAAAAAATCTCTTCTGTTGAGGTTTCCTGCTGAATATAGATACTAGATTCACAATGTGAATATACTGTATTAGGATAGTGTTACCACATGTTTTTGCTGGTAAACAGCACATCATTGTATAATTATATTACGACAGCAGGGCAGGTAAATCTGGGATCGGTGGCAGTCCTATGGGTCACACTACTCAAGCAGACTGGAGAGGCAATATGCTTGGCAGTGGTATACAGGTCATCAAATCAAGGGGAGAAAGTGGACAACAAGTTAATGCAGGAGGTACAAAGGATGGCAAGCAAGGGGGAACTTCTGCTGGTAGAGGATTTTAATCTCCCTGATGTGAACTAGGAGATTCCAACAGCGACATCGGTAAGGAGTAGGAAGATACTGAAATCCCTGCAAGAAGCACTCCTACAACAACTGGTGAGGGAACCCACTAGGGGCGGGGCAACACTGGACTTAGTACTAACAAATGGGGACAGTGTAGCCGAAGTCTCAGTGGCAGACAATCTGGGCGCAAGCGACCACAGAGCAGTTAGGTTTACTTAGGAAAGGGACAGAAGTGAGCTGAACCACCACTAGGGTACTGGACTTCCAGCAGGTGGATTTCAGTAGAATGAGGGAGATTTTCAGGGTCAATATGGAAGGCAAGAAAAAGTTCGGAGATGTGGAAGAACTGTGCAGGGCAATGAAGGGAGGGCTTATAGGTGCCATTGATCAGTGTATTAGGAAGGTAGGCAAGAGCAAACAAGGAAGGAGGCTGCTTTGGTACTCTGGAGAGGTGGCAAGGGTAAAAGGAGAGAAAAAAAGGTTTTTCAGGACATGTAAAAGAACACAAGGAAAGGAGGAAGGGAGGTACATGGGGAAAAGCTAAGGGTGTCAGGGCAGGGGGTGAAGGCAGATACTGAGGGGAGGATAGCAAGAGAGACCAGCAGGGGAGACAAAAATTTCTTCAGATACGTACATTAGTGAGAGAAGGAAGAACAAGCAGGGTATAATGTGAGCTAAAGGGGAGGGGGAGCGCTGATAGAGAGGGACTTACAAAAGCAGACTTGCTAAACAGGTACTTCTGTTCAGTGTTCACAGTTGAAAGGGAGGGAAAGGGACCATAGTTGCAGGGGAGGGCCATAGAGGGTAGGGAGTTGGACACTAGCTCATTCAAGGAGAGCAAGGCATTGGAGGAGCTGGGTAAGTTAAGGATA
This sequence comes from Neoceratodus forsteri, assembly GCA_016271365.2. Taxonomy (NCBI): domain Eukaryota; kingdom Metazoa; phylum Chordata; order Ceratodontiformes; family Ceratodontidae; genus Neoceratodus; species Neoceratodus forsteri. The sequence continues at coordinate 17,620,211 of JADMNL010000034.1, read as the reverse complement.
GACAAGGCAATGGGTCCAGATGCCCTACATTCCAGGGTGCTCAAGGAGCTTAGGGAAGAGCTGGCTGCAACACTAATGAGGCTGTTTAACCTATCACTGGACACGGAAGAATTCCAGAGGACTGGAAAAAGGCAGTCATGGTGCCACTACACAAGAGCGGAGGCAAGGAGGAGCAGAGTAACTGTTGTCCAGTCAGTCTTACCTCAGTGATAGGTAAGATTATGGAGACACTCCTAAAAGAAGGGATAATAAATTACCTTGCAGATTATGGTCTACAGGATGACAGACAGCACGGATTCATGTAAGGAAGGTCATGACAGATGAACCTGATCAAATTCTTCGACTGGGTGATGAGGGTGTGCAATCAAGGAGGGGCAGTGGACATGGCCTATCTTGTCCTCAACAAAGCCTTTGACATCGTCCCTCACAGGAGACTGGTGAGCAAGATGGGCAGTTTAAGGGTAGGGAAGAAAATAACAAATTGGGTGGAAACCTGGCTTGGTGACAGGGGTCAAAGGATGGTTGTTAATGGGGTTCACTCCAGAGAGGAAAGGGTGACAAGTGGAGTACCTCAGAGGTCAGTACTGGGGCTTATACTCTTTAACATTTACATTGGGGATATTGCAGAGGGACTGAATGGGAAGGTGTGCCTATCTGAGGACGATACCAAGATCTGCAATATGGTGGACACACCGGGGTAGGGGGTGCAGCACATGACAGAAGACTTGAAAAAGCTGGAGGGGTGATCAGAGACTTGGCAACTGAGATTTAATGCCAAGAAGTGCAGAATAACGCACATAGGCACAAGAACCCAAAGGCCACATACACACAGGGAGGAGAGTATGTTTTGGTAACGGAGCTGGAGAAGGATCTGGGGATTATCTTTTCAGGTAACCTAAAGGAGGCAAACCAGTACAACAAAGAGGTTTGAAAGGCAAATGGTATGCTGGCATGCATAAGGAGGTGAAATACAAGTAGGGGAAGGGAGGTGATAATGCCCCTGTACAGGTCAGTGGTTTGTCCCCACCTAGAGTATGGGGTGCAGTTCTGGAGACCTCATCCACAAAGGAATATACTGTAGATAGAGTGGAGAGTCCACAGGAGGGCAACCCAAATGATGCATGTTATGCATCAGAGACCCTATGAAGAGAGGATGGAGGAGTTCAAACTATATTCCCTGGAAACCAGGAGAGAAAAGGAGGATATAGTTAAAGCTTTTAAATACCTGAAGGGAAAAAACAAGGTGAGGGAAGAGAGTAGCTTCAAGATGAAAGAAAATCCCAAAACTAGGAGGCACGGCTTAAAGCTGAAGGGTAGAACATTCAGAGGTAATATGAGAAGGCATTACTTTACAGAGAGGGTGATGGGCCCCTGGAATAGGCTACTTGAGCGGATGATGGAGGCAAAAACAGTGGGGTGTTCAATATGGCTTGGGATAACTTCATGGGTTTAAACAAGAAAGGGAAGGATAGATAACCTAATGGGAAAAAGGGGACTGGAATCTACATGGGAGGGCACAGGGGTGGGGTGGAATGTAGAAGGGCCTGGGCTGCCTATGGGGAAGGGGATAAGGGCATACAAGATGAGCTGATGGGGTCCTTTTCTGCTGACAAATTTCTTTGTTTCTATATTTCTATAATAACTGGTTACCCACTACAATGACTGGATATGCACAACTGATAAAACACCGTAATAACCTGTTGAATTCCATAATAACTCAGTAGTGGGTTACTATGGCATTTTCTTCTACACTCTGTGGAATAATTCCATAATAACTCAGTAGTGGGTTACTATGGCATTTTCTTCTACACTCTGTGTACCTCCTGCTCATAGGAACATATTTCCTAAACAGAAAGGCAGCTTACCATTTTTTCTCTGTTGAATCCTTGCACCAGTTATAAAAAATAATGCCTGTGCAAGGTCTGTTTCATGAGGATTTTTCACAAATCCTAATAACACACACTGGCTCAAGCTTTATTCTCCATGTATTTTTGGCAGGCATGGCACAGGAGCAAGAACATTTTAAAAAATTCAAAATACTGAAGCTTCAATCAAGAATGAAAGAAAATGAAAAGAAAAATTGATACGTTTATGTTTTGCCAGGGAAACATTATTGCTAAAAAAAAATACATGGTGACTAACACATACTTTTGCTTTAATTCTTGTCAATTCTTAATATATTGTGTCAATCAAGGAACTGTTCATTTGTCATAATAGACTGACTGTCAGTGCATTTTAAAGAGAGTATTGTTGTGAACCTCTGAGGTAGCTGTCATTTTGGAGGGGCATGCTATGTCTAGTGATTCTCAAGCCCTAAATCTTGGTGATCTTAAAGGACCTGAAACTGCAGCCACCAGAACTCACAGGTGGCCACATCCCTTATCACCACAAACCCATTGAAATACATCAATCTCTACTATGACACACTTCTCTTCACACAGTATACATTAACCAAATCCCTAATGTATGTTCAGTTGAAATGTATCTCTCATGTTTTTGTAAGGGTAAGAAATGATCCATTATGTTGTCTTTGTAATTGGGGCTTTGAAGAGCTCTGTGGCAGTAAATCATTTTGCTGGTGGATGCATGTGGCCATGGTGGCCTCATTTGTGAAACACTGCACTATTTAAGTATAGTAATATGAAAAACAGAATCCTTCCTGATACAGGAAGTGACTTAGGACTCATTAACCACACACCTCACCAGTTGTTCGAGGGTTCCATGTCAGAAGCATGAACGAATAATGGTGAACCATCACAATGGCACTGAACCCACAGTGCGAACACTTTTCAGAAAGTGTTTTCTTGCGGGTGGCTTTGCCCCCACACACACCCCCCTTATGGAGGGCTTTGACCCCCCACACTGCCCTAAATTTAAGATTCCTACCCCGGGGGGCACAACTTGGGGATGGGGGCATAACCATGGTCTTGCAAAAGTGTTGGTACCATGGTTTCTTCGCCATTGAGATGGTTCACCATTATTCATCTGCCCTTGTCACGTGATACCGGGGTTTGAGCAGCCTGCCTTGGCTTAGCACCCGGGGATGGGTGACTGGGCACAAAAGGGCCAGGTGTTTCAGATGTGCCCCCTTTGCAAAGAGCTGAATGTGAGCACAGGACACTTTGCAGGATGAACCAGGGTAGAGATCTGTAGCAGCCAGGGGCAAGAGGGGTGCTAGCTATACCTGCAGGTGATTTGTCACAACTTGCAAAACAGTGTGGTTAAAGGCAGCCATTGATGTGTATAGAATCACATATTTGAAGCAGTTAAAGACTTAATTATTCAATGTACATAAAGACTGGGCATATTTTGTTGTTTTTCTTATCTCAGTATAGCTTATGGAGCTACCATAGTTAATTAGCTCTGTAGATGAAATTAGTAGATGATCTATCTCGATATATTCCAACCCCATTTTAAACAGAGTTCATGTTGTTGTCACTAACCACAGGCCTCTAAAGAATCTCATTTCTCTGCAAAATTTATTTGGTAACTTGCCTGAACTGCTGTTATTGATCCTTAACCTGTACAAAAAGACTCCCTCAGAGACCATTCATTCAAATGTTTGCAAATCCTGTTAAGCTCTAATGCAGGCCACCGGGATGAAAGAAGAGGGTGCATAGCCTCCTTTCAAAGTTATTTTCTTCAGTGTACTCCTGTTTCCCTTCACAGGCTAAACACCAGAAACTGGATGCATTGAAGGCTCCCACGAGTGAGAGCTATATTTTGCAGAGACAGCTAAACACTCTATTGCTTGAGGTTTTTGCCAAATGTTTTAGTGTATGACGTTTTTTTACTCCAGCATGGATATCTGGAATTCATTTGAAACTGTTGTGCATGCCCACACAGCTGCAAAAGGTAAAACACTAATGAAAGCTAAATATGGTTAAAAAAAATCCTATATATTGAATCCTGCAAAAAAAAAATCCTTGCAGCAATTTAAACACCTCCTGCGCTTTGGTTTGTACATTACTACTACTACTAGTAGTAGTAGTAGTATTCTTTATTGCTTGATCATTAAAAAGATCTTTTACAATTCTTACAACTATAGAACAATTATAAAAAAGAGCAAATACAATTAGAATTGGAAACAAACAATTGAAACATTTCCACTTTCAAAAAATTATTCAGGCTATCCTCTTGAGTGCATAAATGCTAAAACTCCATTATAATTCTTTTTTACTATCCTTTTCCTTATTTTTGTATTGACATCAGATAATTTGCTCTCTTGAATATAAAATCATCCTCTACTGTAAAGAAAATCAACAATATTTCATTTTCATCACTCCCTAAACTGTTGAGAAAATAGGGCCTAACCATTTTCTTCTGTTTTTTTTTTTTGTACCAAGAATATCTAAGCATTACATGTTGTAAATCTTCTATTTCTCCACCTCCACAATAACAGTCTGCCTTAGTGGAATCTGTGGATCTGTTGAATCTGGCCATCAAATTATTATATTCAAAAAATTCTATTCTGCATCTAGTCTATAATTTGCGTTGAAGTGGATTTTCCAGGATCTCTCAATAATATCTGTAGCAATGCATGTAGTATTTATTAGTGCACCTTGTAGCACATTTTGTATTAATTATGTTTTCCAGATCTTGATATTTGTATTTTTCAATGAGCTTTTTTAATATAAGCTTTTTATTGATCAGCTACCACAATATTTTCTTCAGCCAAATCCAAAAGATCAATGAGATTTACAGAATTTAATATTGGTTTTAGTTCAGTCAGCCAAGTAGAACTCCCACATCCTTCATGCTCCCATCATCTTTTTTCTTCCCAGCATTCTCTTGACAATCTTTTTTGGGGGTATTTGCTAACCTTCAGCCAGTAGTTAATCCTACGAGCATCTGCTAAAGCTTCTAGATTAGATAATCACACCTCTGCACAAACAAAACATGCTGGAATGGAAGGTGGAAAATCTATTGCCAATGCCAATCTAATGATCTGCAAAGTCAATTTTTCCATTTTTGCCATAAATTGTGGGTCAAAAACCTCTGCAGCATACAAAAGCTGGGCACTAAACCTTGCCTCAAATCACCTACTAGTTCTTTTATTTTTAGAATCAAAACATTTATGAAGGCTGCCTCTTGGTATCTCCATTGGTGGTAGTTTTGGCAGCTGTTAAGAAGGAAGACTGATAGAAATGCAAACCCAAACTTTATTGGCATGGGAAACATCCCCAAATATTTCCATATGGAATTTGGTTGCTCCCACAAATGTTTAAAATATTTGTTGACAGAAAAAAGAATGTCTGGCCACAGTCTCCATACATATCACCAACATTTAAAGATTTATATGAAAATTACAGGGAGATGTCTTGTTTTCTTTATGTTTTTTTTTTTGTTTGTTTGTTTTACCAAAGAAGGTTTTTTTAACAGTTGTAGGAGCAATCACTTTGGATGTGTTGTGTAAAAGTGTTGAATATCTAGTGCATACCATTTTTCTTTGAAAATGAGGGTCTTTAGAAAACTCCAGCAGCATATCCACAATCATGTGACAATGTGCTAGTGGTCTCTTTGGGACCTAGCCATATGAAACTGCAGCTTAGAAAAGCTATGAAAAAAATCAGTCTAGAAACATAGTTGAGGCCAACACAATGTGACCATCCCCATACTTCGATGTACTTGGCAGATCACCCCTAGAAATCCAACTTCGTTTTTGATGTCATGGTTTTGAATAATTAATTTTATAGGATTTTTGATTCCCAACCCAGGAAAATCAACAGATGTGTCACTTTAGATCTTGCTTATGCCATGGAATGCATGTCTTAACATTTTTATTGCTTTCTTATTCCAAAATGTTGACTTTGCTTTAATAATCTGCTGTTCTTATTTGCCTAAATCCATCCAGTCTTTGCCATTCATTCACCCATGGAATTCTGCACTTTACGGTGAAACGTTGTACTTTGCAGTTGATCTGCTCTCTGCAAACTGTGAGAATTTCATGAACTGTGCTTCTTGAATTGAGCAGAATTCATGAATTAATTCACAAAGCGAAGTTTGCTGACTTCGCCCATCTCATACTAAGCAGCTTCTTTCTCATCAATGCTGTATTTCTTATCCAAATTATTTATTACTGAGGCCATATGCATCAACACAGGATAGTTGTTCACTGAGGATTCATCAGCACCTATTGCTTCTTCCCAACCTGTCAAAATAATCTGCTTGTGATAGCACTGTTATCCCCTTGGCGACAGAGTATGATGTAACAACAGAGCATTATAATTTCAAGTAGGGAATCAGCTATTAAGACAGGTGAAGTCTAAGGGAGAAATATCTTGTTCTTGTTTGAACTTTTTCATTAATATACAATGGGGAGGATAAATTCATAAAAGACATATGGAATACAAGCTGAATTGTGTATAATGATTTTGTTTTCCAAAGTTTTCCCAAAGATGTCAGCTGCCCTTGAAGAGACAATGTAGATGCTGTCTTAAAGGTTTCCCATCTATAGCAGAGGCTGAGGTTGTCTATTCATTAGTTTCCGCTATCAGTTACAAGGAAGGTAGCTCGCTAGATACCCACACTATCCACCTACCATAGACTTGAGGGTATGTTTTTATGTATTTGAACATTGGTGACCAGGAATGGTACACTGAGAAGAGGCTTGTTTCCAGATGCAACCTGGTGGAAAGGAGCAGAGGATTACATAATACATAGCACAGACACCATGTTGCAGTTAAAACAAAGTGCACTCAGAGACATGGTTAAATACAAGAGTAAGTGTACAAATAAGTGCAAAATAAGCAAACAAGATATGAACAACAAATGAGAATGTCAGCAACACTTCCACCGAGGTATGAGGCAAATTTAAGGGGAATGGTCAGGAAGGGGGTTAACAGGAGCAAGAAGGAGAGGGAAGGAGCTTCAGCTGGTACTTGAGGGAGCCATGGAGCCAGTGAAGTGGAGGGAAGAAGGGAGTGGGTTCCAGAGTGATGGGAGGCAATAGGAAGAGGGTGATTGACCAACAGATGAGTGGGTATGAATAATGGCGATGATGCTCTTTGAAGCAGATGGAGGAGGGGCAGAGGGGATAAGGTAGAGGAAGGATGAGAGGTAAGAGGGAAGGGACCCAAACAGAATTTGGGAGTGAATTGGGTGCAATGGATATGATGACATGAAGGTAGAAGGAGAATGAATAAGAAGAGTATAGTGAGTAATGATGAGTATGAAGAAGGGAGCTGGTAGCAAAGTGGCAGAGGAGTTAAAGAAGGTATCCAGTCTGGCCAGGGCAGTGGAGGGGGCAGTGTCATAGACCATGACCACATAGTCAAAGACTGGGGGAAGCATTTTGATAACAAGCTCACGGTAGATCTCTGGAGACAGAACATCTTTGTTGCAATACAAGGTACCAAGTTTAGGAAGAAGCTTTGCATGGATGGGCTTTTTGTGGGCAGAGAAGTAAGCTTTCTGTCTAGCCACAAACTGAGGTACTTGAGGAACTTGACCACTTCTAGAGGGTTGTCATCAAACGTGGTGAAGATGTGCAGAGTTGGCAATCTGGAAATTTCTGGCTGTTACCAATGTCATGGACACAGTTTTTTTGTGTTGTGTTGGTTTGATTGGAACCAGTGCAAAACATTGTGGAAGTCTTGCTGGAGCAAACCTTCTATGGTGGCTGAGGTGGAGGGACCAGCTGTGTAGATGACTATTTCACCTGCATACAATACATGTGAATATGTGAGCTGGCACAGGCATTGGAGAGGTCATTAAAGAAGATGAAGATGAGAATGGGACCCATAATGGAGTCTTGTGGGACTCCCATCTGGATGGGAAGAGGAGGAGACAGGTTGGTATGAACCTGTACTCACTACAGATGGTTGCTGAGGTAAGAACAGAACTAGTTGACTGCAGGAGCTGAGAGGCCAACAGAACTCAGCTTATCCAGGAGAAGTGAGTAGAACACTGAGTCAAAGGCCTTGGCCAGATCAATGAAGATGGCAGCTGTGATGTGCCCCTGATCCATGCTTGAGAGGAGAGAATTAGTTGCATTTAGCAAAGAGGAAATGGCAAAATGATGCATCTGGAAGCCAAACTGGTATGGGAGAGGACATCAGAGGAGGACAGGAAATCTGAGAGTCTGAGGCTGTTGTAGACAAGCGTCTCTTGCAGCTTGGAAACAGAAAGGAGGATAGAGAGTGGCTGCAAGCTCCCAGGGGAGGAAGGCCCCCCCACACACACTTTGTGGAGTAAAAGAACTTTGGGCAGCTTCCAGGACTGTGGGACAGCACTGAAGGAGGAGAGGTTAAGTAGGTAAGTCAGAGAAGATGCTATGGCAGGAGCCGAGCTATGGAGTAATTTAGGATATTCAGGACTGGATTTGTGTAGGTTGAGGGACTACAGCGCAATACAGGTTTTCTGGGTAGTAAAGGTTGGGAGGAAACCCTGTGAGGGGAGAGGAGAGGAGGGGAGGGAACATGAGGAGGAGTGGAGAAGTGTGGAGGGTGAGCAGAAGGGAGAGTGCAAGTAGTGAAAAATCCACTCAAGTGAGCAGCAACAGAGGAGGGGTCAGAGATTGGTGAACCATTTACCTGTAGGATCAGAGGGGTGGATTGGATGTGAGGGGTCAAAGAGGGAGTGAATTACATTCCAGAACTTTGAGGGGGCATTAAGATTATTCTGAAGATTGGCATTGAAATATTGTAATTTCATAGCCCAGGTAGCCCGTTGGTCAGGAGTTTCTGATAGTTCTGTAAATGAGATCAGGAAGGGAGTGAGATGATTTATAATGTGCCCAGGTAAGATCTCTGGACTTGCACTGATCAATGACATTGGGATAATCCAGGAGTGGTGGTGGTGGTGGTGAGTTTTGACCCTGGAGTTTCTGAGTGGGGTGTGCTTGTCCCAGTAAGAGGAGAATTTGGAGTGAAACATATAGAGGGCAACATCAATATTGGTGGTAGAGGGTATGGTTGTCCAATCAGTTGCAGCAAGCTCATTCAAGACAGTAGTGGAGTTGGGGGACCAGAGGGATCTAGTCCAAATGTTTTAAGGGGAGGAGAGTGGGTGTCATATTTTCCTGATGCAGAATGCCATACAGTGGTCACTGAATGTGTCAGGCAAGAAACCTGCTGCAACAATATGTTGGGGGTGGAAGGGGAAACCCCAGTCCAGGAGGGAATGACTGTGAGAGTGGAGGTTGAGCTGAATGGGTTCTTTGATAATCTTTGTAAGGTTAAGAGACTCAACCCTCTGGATTGTTGGCTTGGAGGACGGGTAGAGACAACTGACATTGAAGTCTCCTAGCAGGATGCATTCACCAGTAGAGGAATGTGAAGTGTGGTAGAGAGGGAATCAACCAAGGAGGAGGAGAATTTTCTTGGTGAGGCATGACTGAATGGTTTCATCATACTTAAGATCCTCCAAAAGGGAGATACTGCATCTGCAGAGCCCCCTATCCACCTTAGCTCAAGACTCATCACCAGTTATCAATCAAACTTCCTTTTGGTCAGATGTTTCAACAGGGAGGAGAGATGTAATTTTAGTACCTAGCCATGCTGAAATGAAACAGTTTGTTTTATTTATCTGAAAATTGGTAACTGAGAAAAGCACACTGAGCTGACTCTCATTTCCAGGTGCAACCTTGGGATAGGGTTACAGGAGTAACCAGTAACAGTAACAGTACAGTACTTTACATGATGCAGATAAAGTGTAGACAATTAGCAGTAAGAATACATAACCGGTACAAATGTGGGCCAGGATAAAATGTAAAATAGGATGTAGAGGCACAAGCGCAAGTTGAAAATTGAGATTGGAATCAAGATATAGAAAAGCCCTCAAAACAGGTACAGGTGGGTGGATTAAGGAGTTTCAGCTGATCCAGAGGGACGCTAAGGAGGTGGGGTGATGAATGGATTGAGGGAGCTTTTTCCAAAGTAATGGCAAACAGTAGTAGAATAGTCCAGCAGAGAAATGGAGAGAGGGGTGAGGTGAGCTAGGAAGGCAGGGAGCCAAACCTGTACTTAGAGATGATGAAAGTGTTATGTAAGTGGTGATATAAAGATATAGGATGGATAGATAGGGAAGAGTAGAGGGTGCAGTGGTGTGTGCATGGAGTGGAGTTAGTCGCAAAGCAACAAAAGGCATTGCAGAAGTTGTCCAGTCTGGCTAGGGAAGTGGAGGGGGCTGTGCCATAGTCAATGTTAGCATAGTCATAGACCTGGAGCACCATTTCAGTGACCTGCTCCAGGCAGACCGACAGGGATAGACAGTCTTTGTTACCATACAAGGTCCTAAGCTTAGGACATTGCTTTGCATGGATTGCATTATTGTGGGCAGAAAAGTCAAGATTACTGTCTAGTCATGTGCCAAAGTACTTGAAGGCTGGGACCACTTCAAGAAGGGAGCCATCCAGTGTGGAGAAGACTGGTGCTCTTGAGAGCCTGGCCAATCTGGGGCTGGAACCAAATGTCATAGACACTGTTTTTTTAGTGTTGACCTTCAGATGGTTAGAATGGAACCAGTGCAGGGTATTGCTGAAGTCCTGTTGAAGTAGGTTTTCCACTGAAACTGTAGAAGGACTGGGAAGTGAAGATAACTGTGTCATCAGCATACATGTGTATATGCAATTTGACATAGGCAGAAGGGAGAACATTCAACAAAATGGAGAACAGGATGGGGCTTAAGATAGAACCCTATGGGACTCCAGCCTGGATAGGGAGGAGAGATGATGATACGCCTCCAACCTGAATCAACTGCTGGCAACCTGTTTAGGTAGGACCAGAACTAGGCAGTAGGGGGAGCTAAGAGGTCAGCTGAGCTCAGTTTATCCAGTGAACGAGGCACTGAATCAAAGGATTTGGCCAGATCAATGAAAATGGCAGCTGTTATACACCCCATATCCATCAACAAACAGCCAAAGAACCATGCACAAGGTAAATGTGGTGCTTTCAGCAAATACAGGGACAATTACCAAAAAAGCTGAAGCACACACGATTCCCAATAATGGAACGGACCCAGAGCTAAAGGAAATTATTTATTACACCAAAAAGGAACAGCCACTTGACGCGTTTCGGACAGCAGGTCCTTTATCAAAAGTTAAAAGGCTGACCACAAACACCAGCTTATATAGTACTATCAATTAATTACATCACAATAATAACTAACAATTCATTGGTTGTTGAATGAACACCATCACCACTAAAATCACAGAAGCATACATTTAAAGAAATAGAGGCGTGTGGCACCACAGTTACAAAGCGCTAAATAAATGACCCCCTGTGTATTACAAGAAATTAGCTGCCTAATGTCATATTCTTTTTCAGGTTTACTTTCCTCAATGGTTTCATCTATACTAGTTTTGTACTCCCACACTGGATCAAAGCGCAGTTTTTCATAAAAAGTCACATCACTCAGTTGTCTGCGAGCTTCTTGTTTATACGCATCTTTGTTAAAAGATAAAGAAGAGAGCATGATAGGCAAAAATCAGAGGTTTCATTATGTTACCACTTATAATAATCATAGCCATGCAACAGTGAATATTATTAAACAACATTGGCATGTGCTCAGGACTGAAGTGGGTTTACGAGGAGGTATGCAAAGAACCACCTATAATAACTTATCGACGAGCTCCAACTTTAAAGGACTCTTTAGTTAAGAGTCATTTTATAGATACAGTGGTTCACACCATCAGTTGGTTGGGTAATTACACTGGATGTTATTCATGTAAAATATTGTGCCTGCATGTATGTATTAAACTTGAAAAAATTTCGATTGAAAGTAAACCTGAAAAGAATATGACATTAGGCAGCTAATTTCTTGTAATACACGGGGTCATTTATTTAGAGCTTTGTAACTGTGGTCATATTATGTTGGCAAGACAGAACTATGTTTTAAGATCAGAATTATGGAGCATGTCCATGCAATTGAGAAAAATGATTTGAGTTATGCCACTGCTATGCACATTTTTAAAAAAAAGGCAGCACTTACTTTGCATGCATTTAAGTATTTGGGTATTGAAAAAGTCTTACATGATTCAAGGGGAGGTAATTATCGCAACAAAATTTTGAGGAAGGAAAATGAATGGATTTTGCGACTTAATGCCTATAAAGCTCCTGGAATTAATACACATTTAGAACTGAGACCCTATCTGGAGTGTAGATAATATTTTAATTTTAATTTAAGTATTTATCTAATGTAGAGTTAATGTTTTGCCACGCCTCTATTTCTTTAAATGTATGCTTCTGTGATTTTAGTGGTGATGGTGTTCATTCAACAACCAATGAATTGTTAGTTATTATTGTGATGTAATTAATTGATAGTACTATATAAGCTGGTGTTTGTGGTCAGCCTTTTAACTTTTGATAAAGGACCTGCTGTCCGAAACGCGTCAAGTGGCTGTTCCTTTTTGGTGTAATAAATAATTTCCTTTAGCTCTGGGTCCGTTCCATTATTGGGAATCGTGTGTGCTTCAGCTTTTTTGGTAATTGACCCCATATCCATCCCAGAAAGGATGGAGTAAGTGACACGCAGCAAAGATGAGACGGTAGAATAATGCTTATGGAAGCCAGACTGAAAGGGTGAGAGGAAACTGGAGGAGATGAGGTAGTCAAGTCTCTTGCAGTTTAGCAAGGGAAGGGAAGAAGAAAATAGGGTGGCAGTTGCCAGGAGAGGTGGGGTCCCCCTTTTGTGAAGTGGAAGAACTTTGGCAATCTTCCAGAACTGATGAACGGAGATGAGGGAGAATGAGAGGTTAAGCAACTGAGTCAGTGGAATATCAGTTGCAGGAGAATAGATGCAGAGGAGTCTAGTATCAAGCCCATCAGTACTGGGCTTAGACTGATTAAGGAAGGAGATGGCAATCAGTGTTTCATGAGTGGCAATGGGAGGAAAGTGGAAACCTAGTGTGGACTGGAGGGCAAAGGAGCAGGGTGCATGAGGTGAAGGGGTATAGCCAGTAGCAGGGGGTTAGGGAAGGGCACAAGTGGTGAAAAACTCATTGTAGTGAACAGCAACAGAGCAACAGAGGAATGGTCAGATGATGATGAGTCAGTAAGCCTAAGGACAGAGGTAGCAGACTTGGTCATGGGGTGAAAAAGTGCATGGATTACTTTCCACAATTTGGCTGAGGAGTTCAGGTTGCCAGTAATCTGAAGGCTAGATCTGAAATAATTCAGTTTTGCAGTTTGGACAGGCTTGGTGCATTTGTTTCTCTGGGTCGTATAGTAGAGAAGATCGGAAAAGGAGAGGGATAATTTATATCTTGCTCATGCAAGGTCATGGAACTTGCACAGATCGATGAATTCAGAGGAGATCCAGGGGAGATAGGATCATTTAACCCAGGAGTTTCTTAGACGTGCATGCAGGTGTCAGCCTGAGGAAAATTTGGAAGCAAAAAGGGAGAGTGTGATATCAATTTTGGAGTCCTGGGGCATGGCTGACCAGTTTGTTACAGTGAGGTCACCCAAGAGAGCATAGATGTTCAGCGAACAGAGGCATCTGGATCAGATGTACTTAGTAGCAGGGGGTATGGTGCATTTTCCTGACGCAGAACGTTATGCAGTGGTCACTGAATGCATCAGGTAAAATACCTGCTACTACAATGCAGTGGGGGTGGGAAGGCAGGGCCCAGTCTAACACAACATGATTAGTGGAGTGCGGATTGATCCTGGTGGACTCAGAAAACCTAGGACAAATCTGAGGACTCAGTCTTCTGGAGGGCAATTCTGGATGCAGGTGAGAGCCAATTAACATTAAAGTCACCAAGGAGAATTAGCTCATCAGAGGAAGAATGTGAGGTTACGTTAAAGAGAGATTCAAACAGAGAAGCAGGCATGATCTGAGGAGGGGCAAAGTAGACCCCTATGTAGATGAGCAGGGATGAGGTGAATGTGAGCCTGATGAGGAGGAATTCATGGGAGGAGGGTACAGCCTCCCTGAAGTCCAGGGTGCAAGACAGACTTTGCCAAACACAGATAGCAGCACCTCCACCACATTTTCCTCTGTCCTGCTGAAAAGAAAGAAGTCAGGAAAGGATAGACTGGAATCTGCAATCCTTGAGGAGAGCCAGGACTCCAAGATGCAGAGGATATCTGCAGGGTGTTGTTGGATCCAAACAGATAGGAGGTCAAGTTTAGGGAGAAGGCTTCTAGCATTGAGATACAAAATGCCATGGCCTTTTGCAGATGCAGAGGAGAGAAGTGAGGGGGGGACCAGGATTGAACTCAACATCACCAGACAGAAGGAGAAGCAAGAGAATGAGAAGGTGGATGGAATGGGATTTCCTCCCCTTTGAGAAAGGGAGAGAACAGGGAGAGGGGAACAGTGACAGGAACAGAGGGCATGGTACAGGAACTCCACTTTTAGAGAGGAGGAGGAAAGCCACCCATGGTGGATAGAGTGGAAACATGACATGGTGTTAACAGAAAGGATAGGAGAAGGGGGGGAGGGTTTCTTGGGTGACAGGCAGAAGTGAATAGGGGAAGGTGAGCTGGAGAAAGCAGAGGAAGATAAGGAATATGGTACTTATCAGCAAAATACAATCAGCAACACAAATATGAATAATAAGGGAATCTTAATACCAGTGAAATGATCAGAGTTAAGGAGCTGATCTAAAAATGCAGACAGTAATGCAGTTAAGGGAAACCAAAATTAATTAAAAAAAGTAATTAAACAGAACACATTGATTGGATATTACTAGGAGTCACACACAATGAGCACATTTAGAGACAGACTGGAATATGGAACAGTAATGAGCAAATAGTAAACAGTAATCAATGCAAGACGCGTAAGTTTCCCTATGAAAGTCGTTATCAGTCATCCTATGCCTATCAGCAGCAGTATCATCCCCCAAGAGAGCAGAGGCTATCAGGTCAGATAATGTAGAATCACAGTACACTTTTTTCAAGATATGAGTCAGTTTATTTTTCAAAGACCCACAACTGAAGTTATCTCCAAAAATGACACCCTTGGTGACAAATAAAGAGGGTTATATTACCTTAAATAGGTCAATACTTCTGTTTTTTGTTTAAGAAAGTAAGTATTAATTATTCCCAACTCCTGATTCTGCCTTTTTATGTCAACAATCATCGCATCTCCAAGCACCAGATCTACAAGGGTTGTAATCAAGACATTATGGGAAGCAAATAAAATCCAAGGGACAGAACAATGGTGTTCACCTGTACACCAAAAAGACAGCCCATTTGTCCACAGTGTTTTAGCTCCCATATCTTGTAGTAATACCATGTCAGAGGTGGTGGACTGCAAAACAGATAATGTACTTTAGCTAACTGTTTTTATAGTTATAAATGCTGTTAGGTAAGAGAGGTAGCTGCAATATCAGGCCCTGAAAAACACACATTGCACTGAAAAAAGAAGGTAATCTCTAAATTCACACTCAGTATCAATTCTTTTTACACTCCCCCAGTCTTTCATTTTTTTGGTAGAAGCAGGTGGTCTGGATTCATGAAGAAAGTCATCAGTCCCCAAAGAGGAGTCCTGCAAGGAGCAGGGAACTGACAAGCCATCTGAGTCCTCTCCTATATCACCCCATTCTTTGTGGCTGGAAAGGACTTCAAAAGGGTTAGCAAGATCCTGAGTGTTCCTGGACTGACTGCTTTGATCTGGGTTGCCCTTTTGTTTTCTTTGTCAGATCACCATCTAGAATGCGTCGGTTTCTGGTGTGGATGGGGGGGGGGGTGTCTTGAAGGGCTTCTGGATAGAACCCTTGTCATTTCATCTAATGATCCCAGGGCCATCATCCATATCTTCTGCCAAAGCCTCAGCAGAAACAACTGTATGTGCATCTGGAAGGTTGGTACTCACAGATACCACTGGTGGAGTCAGCAGAGTTTCTTACTTGGGGGGGGGGTGGAGAGGTCAAGATCAACTGCTGTTTTTTTTTTTTTTACCTTGGGGGCAACATCAGGATCTGATCCAGGGATTTTTGTACATTTACAAACAGAAGAGAGAAAGATGTAAGTGCCTCAGCCAGGACTTGGTCCCAGTCTGCCCGGAATACCATTCTGGTTGCACTACCAGCTGTGCCACCAAAGCAAATGGAAACTGAGCCATCCTAGAGCACATTACTTCTTTCTCTCTTCTGTTTGTATGTGTTCCATAAATATACACACACCGCAGTCCTGTGATTGGAAATGTAATTATCTATCCAGCGCCAGGATGTTCATTGGAGAAGGAATAATGTGCTTTAGGACGGCCGAGCTTCCAGTGACCTTATTGGAGCAACTGGTAACATAACTGGAATGGTATTCTGGGCAGCCTTGGTTCAAGTCCACAGTTAAAGATGAAGGTTTAGGTTGCCCTGCTGTTCTAACCTGTTATCTTAAATTATTTGGGTCATCATTCAAGTCCAGCAAACCATCTAACTTGCGTAAGTGATAATGGATGAACTCCACTGCACAAAACGCCTTTCAGCATAAGAACTGCTTTATTTCATTTTTATGTTCACACTTGGTCACAAGGATAACAGTTTCGTGGATGTTGCCACTTCCTCAGGCCTGAACAGTGTTGAGTCTAAATAAAACAGATAAAAACATTCTTTTACTCCTCACTTAATACAAATATTCAAAATTCACTAGTAACTGCCTCTACCACCACACTCAGAGGATATCCTATTTCTGTTGTATAATATAGTTTTTAAACAAATAGCATTCCTATTTACCAAATCCTCATATTTGGTTAGCTATATAGTAAACAGTTTCTACTTTTAAAAATCTGCCCAAACCACACCAAGTGAGTTTTACCTTGCTTCAATAAACCAATTTATAGTACTGTTATATTGATTGTGATTTTTTCAGTCCTTACTTACATTTTTATAAGGAATGTACCCAATGCCACTCCTATGGATTTATTGGTTTATATCTTGATTTTAAATATCTGTACATACAGTATGGTTAGATAAATCTTAAAGTCAAAGGGGTCCCTTTATCTAGCTTTAAAAAAATAAAAAATAAGTGGTACCACTTTAAATTTAAACATCTTACTTGCTAAAAAGGCTCTTACTCTCCCTTAAAAATGCCTCAGTACATTTGAGATTCCTGGTGCCATTGCACTTTCTACAGATAGATACATAAAATGCGATTTAATAATTCACTTCATAGTTCTTGTATCTTGCAGGTGGCTTAAAATGTATTCCGCTCACTCATAGTCAGTTACCACAAATACATATTATCTAAAAAATAGACCCACAGTGTTCATACCTTCCCTCTTGAAATGTTCCTTTGCCTTAAATTCTTTTATATGTTGTATTTTATAATTTCTTACTGCTATCTTTAATTTCCAACAACTAATGAAAGCTTGTCTCTCTCTTTATAGAACCCCCCAACTTTTCCCATCGTACCAGCTTTTCATCCTTCCTTTATATCAAAAATTCCAAATTCCAAACATCTTTCAGCATACTCTTATTCTTAAAATAGATCTTTCCAATCCTTGTGCATATATTTACTATATTTCAAGGCTTCAAATTATTTACTACTATTAACCCCCAGGTTTATCTTTTTCAGGGTTAAATATCATTATAAAGTATAGCAATTATTGTGTGAAGTTTACAGCTTTTTCACCTTGCCCCTGCTTCAACTTTTTACTATCTCCTCATTTCTGCTTTCTATTTTCTAGTCAGCCATTCTGTTTTGAATGAGGAGTATAAAAAACATTTTTTTACAAGCTTTCAATTAGTCCCATGCATGCGCTTAGTCACACTTTCTACAACAAATGTCTAGCACTTTCTGCCAAGTTGTCTATACTTCTTATAAGCATGAATGAATAAAAACGCTCACCCAGGCAGCCCGTGTGCAAAGTTCGTGGCATTTCCATGGAGCAGGGAGAGCCTGAACTCTCGCACATGTGCAGTTAAATAACACAATTGGTGGGGGGAGAAAAAACATCTGCTGTGACATTGCTGTCCTGCCCATTCCAGGATATGGCCCTCTTTAACTGTCCTGTGGAAAGGAGCTGAATTGGAGAATTTGAACAGAAAACCTAGGAGTGTGATCAGCACAAAGGAACATAGTGCGGCCTTGGACATGGCCCTAGAAAGAAAAAGGGTAACTTGGACATGTGACACAAAATTTGGACATCAACAGGACAGAAGGACCGTCACAAATATATTGAATACATTTGGATTATGGATTCAAATAATTAACAACTAACCGCTACTTCATGGACACGCAATCTCATACATATGCTTGGAAAATTTGGCATCACACAGAGTCTAATTTGCTTGAACTCTAAAAAAGTGATTGCTCTGTGTGGGGAATAACATCCTAAATATGTTTTTGAGGACTTATGAGGTGGGATAATTAATGGAATTTGTACTATATTGGGTGATTTTAAGATTTTAAGATCACTTCACTGATATGCACACCCCTTGACCTCCCATCATTCACAGTAGTTGACAATGTTAACTGGCGTAAGGTGTGAGCAAGCTGTAACAATATTCTATAGAATTGCCAAGGATATGGTCAGTAAGGTGGATTTCTTCACTTTCTAACCTTTTGACCTTCCATGAGGAGATGATAAGAACAACTACAACAAAAGTTACATTAATTTTAGAAGACTTAGCATAGAAATAATAGGTGGTCTAAAAGCTTTTCTATGGGCATTTCTCTACTCCCCTGTGTAACACTCCAGCCCCATGCCCAGTTCATTAGTGATTATTTTTGGAATAGTTTTTTATAGATCAAACAAGGACAGAATAACTACAAGCAATGTGCAATGAAATTTAAAACAGGATTGCTTCCCATGACAAGGACACATGAATTTAGAGGAATTATATTTTTTATGATGGCAAGTAGCTGAAGGTGGTGGGCGATCTGCCTTCTGGCCGCCACTGCAGGACTTGAATGGTCCCACACTTTCCATCATTCCACCACCAGGCCATTGTGATGGCTGTTCACTTCAGTCCCCTAGGAGAGATAAAGAGGGCCATATCCTGGATTTGGCTGAATAGCAACGTCACAGCTGATGATTTTTCTCCCCCCACTGATCGCGGTATTTAATCGCGCATACGTGAGAGTTTGGGCACTCCCTGCTTCATGGAGATGCCACGAACTCCACACACAGACTTCCTGGGTGAGTTTTGTCATTCATTCGTGCTTATAAGATGTATAGACAACTTGGCAGAAAGTGCTAGACATTTGTTGTAGAAAGCGCGATAACGCGCACACATGGGACTAATTGAAAGCTTGTAAAAAATTTTTTTTTACACTCCTAATTCAAAATGGAATGGCAGACTAGAAGATAGAAGGCAGAAATGAGGAGACAGTAAAAAGTTGAAGCAGGGGCAAGGTGAGCAAGCTGTAAACGTCACACAATAATTGGTATAACTTACAGTGATATTTAACCCAGAAAAATATAAACCTGGGGATTAATAGTAGTAAATAATGTGAAGCCTTGAAATATAGTAAATATACAGATGAGGACTGGAAAGGTCTATTTTAAGAATAAGAGTATGCTGAAAGATGTTTGGAAATTGGAATTTTTTATATAAATGAAGGACGAAAAGCTGGCATGATGGGAAAAGTTGGGGTGTTTCTGTAAAGGGAGAAACAAGCTTTATATAATAATATTACAAAATACCACATATAAAAGGATTTAAGGCAAATTAACATTTCAAGAGGAAAACTATGAACACTTTGGCCTGGATATTCAAAGGGGTTGCGCATGGC
The DNA here is from genome assembly GCA_016271365.2 of Neoceratodus forsteri. Taxonomy (NCBI): domain Eukaryota; kingdom Metazoa; phylum Chordata; order Ceratodontiformes; family Ceratodontidae; genus Neoceratodus; species Neoceratodus forsteri. The sequence continues at coordinate 17,600,586 of JADMNL010000034.1, read as the reverse complement.
GCAACAGAGTTTTACCGGCGCAATCCCGCACTGTGCCCCGGTGGGATATTGAAAAGGCTGCCAGGCGCAGCGCAAATCCCGATGCGCTGGGGTGCAATGGTAATGTATGTGGCACAGATGCAGGGAGCGTGCCCATGCATATGCGGCACATCCCGATATTCAGCCCGGGATGTGCAGCACATATGCTGGCACACCCCTGCATTGCGCCATATAGAGGGGTTCAAAGTTGAGCCCGTGAATAGGAGAAACAACTCCTGGCCACCCACAGGTGGGCTGTTGTATTGCAGGGTGCAACACAGCAGCCGCCAGCCATGGGTGGCCACCCTTCCCACCCAGAACACCATCCACATGCACCCATATCTCCCTGGTAGTCTAGTGGTAACCCCCTCCCTCCTGTTACCCCGGTTGCTGGTAAAAGTAGGTAAAAACGTTCCCTGGTAGTCTAGTGGTACCTCCCTCCATCCTGTTTCCCTGATCGCTGGTAAAGTAGGTAGAAACATTCCCTGGTGATCAGTGGCACCCCCACCTCTCCCACCCACACAGGACCCCTTGCCCACCCTGCTCCCCCCCATCATTGGCGGGTGGCTGCAACCTGCCCGCATACCACCAGCCACCCTCCGAATGACAGCTTACAGTATGTGCTGTAAGCCCTTTGGGTCCACACTGTGGACCAGTGGGCTTGCAGGGCATACTGTATGAGACAATCACAGATATGTGAATGACTTCAGTCACATATTTGTGACTGTCTAGTACAGTATGCCCTGCAAGCCCATTGGTCCACAGCTGGACCAATGGGCTTACAGCACATACTGTAAGCTGTCATTCGCGGGTGGCTGGGCGGTATGCAGGTGGATTGCAGCTGCCCGCCTATGACAGGGGGCAGGTGGGTAAGGGTCCTGCATGGAGGGAAGGGTGGGGTGCCACTGGATCACCAGGAATGTTTTTACTGACTTTTACTGGCGATCGGGGAAATGGGATGGGGGGGTACCACTAGACCACCAGGGATCATGTGGCAAAAAGCATACCTGTGATCATGGCTATGGGGCAGGGGATGCCCTGGGACCCCATCAGTGCACACGTCATGCTGTGCAGGGTGCCAGACGCAAGTTGCCGGGCTGCCCTGTGCAAGGCATGCAAATGGTGCCATAATGACATGCAAATGGCCCCATTTGCACCTTGCATATCTTATAGCCTCATTTGCATGCCCTCTGCTGAATATCACTGGTAAAGCACCCAGCACAATTGCATTTGCACTGGCGCATCCCCGTGCTCCCTATCTATGGCTTGTGCCGATGCAGTGCCACTGCACTGTGCGCTGTCCCTGCCATATTCAATGGTGCTGCGCCATGGTGCATCACTGTTGAATATCACCCGGTCCTGGTCCTGGTCCCAGTGCATCCCAGTTGTGCTGCACCCAAGCTTGCAACACTGCCAGGTGCAGTCTGAATATCCAGGCCATTGGGTCTATTTTTAGATAACGTGTATTTGTGGTAACTGATTATGAGTGAGCTGAATACATTTTAAGCCACTCGCAAGATAGAAGAACTATGAAGTGAATTATTAAATGGCATTTTATGTATCTATCTGTAGAAAGTGTAATGGCACCAGGAATCTCGGATGTCTTGAGGCATTTTTAAGGGAGATTAAGAGCCTTTTGAGCAAGTAAGATGTTTAAATTTAAAGTGATATCACTTATTTATTATTTTTTTAAAGCTAGAGAAAGGAACCCCTTTGACTTTAAGCTTTCTCTATCCATATGTACAGATATTTAAAATCAAGATAAAAACCAGGAAATCCATAAGACTGGCATTGAGTACATTCCTTATAAAAATGTAAGTAAGGACTGAAAAAATCACAATCATTGTAACAGTACTATAAATTGGTTTATTGAAGCAAGGTAAAACTCACTTGGTGTGGGTTGGGCAGATTTTTAAAAGTAGAAACTGTTTACTATATAGCTAACCAAATATGAGGATTTGGTAAATAGGAATGCTATTTGTTTAAAAACTATATTATACAACAGAAATAGGACATCCTCGGAGTGTGGCAGTGGAGGCAGTTACTTGTGAATTTTGAATATTTGTATTAAGTGAGGAGTAAAAGAATGTTTTTATCTGTTTTATTTAGACTCAACACTGTTCGGGTCTGAGGAAGTGGTGACAGCCACGAAACTGTCTCCCTCGTGACCAAGTGTGAAAATAAAAATGAAATAAAGCAGTTCTTATGCTGAAAGACTTTTTGTGTAGTGGAGTTCATCCTCTATTACTTATGCAAGCCTTGGTTCAAATCCCAGCTGAGGCATATACTTCTTTCTCTCTTCTGTTTGTATGTGTTTCATAAATATGCACACTGCACTTTTGTGATTGAATGTAGTTTTTTATATTGCCTGAAAGGTGGCAGGGGAGGAGTGCCTGTAGGTGAATTACTGTGAGAGGGGGACAGGACCTTTTTGGGGGCCTTCTGAGCTCTGTTCACATAAAATTCTTGCTCAGCTGCATCCATCTCATCCCCCCCCCCATTGTAGGAGGCCCATGGGAAAGCACCAAAGGAATGGCCCTCCTTTTCATAAAGGTTGCACCAGGCTTTATTGGTATAGTTCTGACTGAAATGCTCTACTGCTATACACAGCCCACACAAGACTGTGTTGCAGGTATTACTAAGATGTGCCTTTGAGCCACACCTATAGCAGGCTTTGGCTGGCTGACATAAAAAAAAACTCCCCTATCCCGACCTAAAAAAACACATTTGTATAAATGATTCATCTCTGAGTTTGTATATGACAGCTTGACTCTGATCTTCCACACCCTGCTCTAAATATTTTCTGAGTCTATTATAGGGTCGGGTGGTCCCAGAACAGTACAGCTTTGCTTCAGCCAGTGCAAAATGGCTGTAACAATAACTCCTCCATTTTTGAAGAGGACTGTAATAGTTTTTATTTCATGTATTATTAATGTTATAATGGAAAAAGGGGACCACAAGGGTGTGTTCTTTAACTGATGGTATTTAGCACAAAACCTTTCCAATCCTTCCACTGTTTTGAATCGTATGTCAAATGAACTGTCTCCTGATGTGTGGATCAAGGCATAGAATACAACAGCAAAAAATCACGTGCTGTCTTTAAGTGGTGTTCTCGCCACATAAACCCGATCAGGTTGTTCCAATAACCCCAACCTTATATTTAAGCTTAATAGCAGTTCTCCTTTTTGCCACTTCTGTAGGTGGCCTGAAAAAATCAGGGTACATTTTCCTGCCCCAGCACCAGACTCTCTCCTGTAATCCTTCTCAGACCTGGGAATTTCCAAGCTTTCTGAAAAAACTCTGCCCTCCTGACCCCTACATGAAGGCCAGGATCCCCACCATCCTCTGGACTGTTCCCTTCTAATGTGAAAGTGTGTCTGTGGGGCTCTTTGTGGTGTTTCAGATGCCCCACTCCGAACTTCAACAGTAGATAGATCAACTGGGTTATCCAAATCTACCTCAGGTAGTCCAGTGTCTCATGTAAGAGTCAAAGCAGGTTCTCAGCAAGGACAGCAAGATACTGGCCCAGGGGCTTCCTGCTCTAAAATAGGCTGCTGGTGGGAGTGGGACCATGTGTACTGAAGTGGACCCTGCAGCATGTTGTTTAAACAACTGAGGCTTAGTGTGGTACATCTCAAACTGTGTCATTTCTTTACCAACCTCCCTCTGTGATTCAGTAGGTACAACATCCCCCCTTACTGGTAAGTCCATGCTGCTGGCTGATGAGGGCTTTTCAACGTTAAATGAGGGCTTTTCAACATTTGTAGTAGATGCACTTGTGAAGGAAAAAACAGACTGACCTGAGAGGTGAGGGCTTACCCCCCCCATTAGATCAGCAGCTCTTACTTGTCCAAGAGATTTCCAGCCTTTTCCATCCTTTGCTCTTACCAGCCAACCTGCAGGCATGCTTCCCCTGTGCTTAGAGTAGAAAGGGGAGGCTCAGAGTCTCTCTGAATTCTTCTGTGTGCTGCTCTCCCCATCTTCCCCATGGAGCTTGTCCTAGGTCACCTTGAAGGAGTAGCTCCCTTGGAAAATGTCACACCTTGCTCTTGGATGACTGGCACTGTCCCACTCTAGTGCTGTACAGAAGAGGCACACTCAGGCATTATGAGTCACTGCAGGGGGAAATGCTTCACCCATTTTAGCACCCCACTGCAGAGTACGCTGAAGGGCAACATCACTGGAGCGACCAGATGGACTCAGCGGCACATTAAAGGCCAATACTGCTGATTTCTGCATACTGCCGCTCAGCTGGAGTTGCGTACCATTATCAGGGACAGAGTTTTCTGTCAATTTTGCAGAAAGAGCAGCTTGAGCATGGTCAGGTCTAAAATCAGTTTTCTGTAGGTTTAATTTAACATAGACTGTGTCTCAGGACCAGAATAGCTATGATATTGTCAGTCTATAACACCATATATATCGCTTGCTTCAGGATTTGTTTCAGGAATGGATGTCTGCAGTTCAGGAGCAGCAGGAATTTGAAAAAAAAACTGTTTTTCGGTCAGAGGTACAGAGTCAATCATGCTGGCTTAAGTCCCTGAAGGCTGCTGTCTAAACCTTAGTTCTCTCTCTGGCATCTGTCCTCCTGTTCTGCTAGAAGATGCATGACAGCTGCCTTCTTATTTTGGGGCTTCAGATTCAGTAGTTATTTAGGAGTCAGTGTGCTATTCAAATCAGTTTGTCCCTGGCTAGGGCCACTGTCTGTAACATCCGTAGAAGATACACCTGGACATGTGTCTTCAGATGAACAAACCAGGATTTTTTGATTGTCTGCAGTAGCCTGCATTGGGACTTCCATTTTCTCCTCACTCTCAGGTACAGATGCATTGAATTTAAATTTCACCGGCAAAGTGAATGTGAAGTGGGCACTTTGCGTTGTCACTGTGCTTCACAGAGTGGCCAGCATGAAATGCCCACTTCGCTTTGTTATTATTACTTCACGTTGTCATTCCACCTTAACTCGAAGTAGGGCGAAGTGACAACAATATTTGGCAGCCCTTCACACACACACACAGTCACAAAAATTAATGTGCATCCCCAAAATGCTCATGTCTTGTGTCCAGAAAACTCCCCAGTGCTGATGAAGTGTAATGAGAGCACAAGAAATGCAAAGTCTCCCATAATTAATAGCGCACTCAGATCTCATGCATGTAGTAATCACACGCAGTCACCCGAATTAATGTACATCCCCAAAATGCTACTGAGAGTGTAACAAGAAATGTGAAGTCTCCCAGAATTAATGGTGCACTCTGTCATGTGTGTAGTGGTCACACACAGTCACCAGAGTTAATTTCATTCCCCAAAATGCTACTGTCTTGTGTCCAGAAAATTACCCAGTGCTGACGAAGTGAAATGAGAAGATAACAAAAAATGCAAAGTCTTCCAGCATTAATTGTTACTACAAATGCACAGACAGATTAAGATTGTGCTGCGCATTCAAGAGATGCAGATGTAAAGGCACAACACCACCTAACCAGTGCTCATAAGTCACAAATCCAAATCTGGAAAAGAATACCTTTTGCCAGTTTTGGGGGGGGGGGGTAGTGCACAGCAGTAACCATCCACTACCAGTAAAGATATCACAAAGCAGTATGAAAAATTCATGCAGGTGCAGTCGATAGCAGGTTCACACCGCTGCAGTTACTCCGTGGCACAATAAAAGGTGTCTTATTTAATGGCATGCATCGCACACACACTCACACACACAACAAGTAATGCGTAGCAAATTGAAAACCTTTAGTAATAAAACCAAATGTTTTAAACAAACTGAAATTATACACTGCGGCATCACAACAATCAGAAAGAAAATGTCAGGAATTATTGAAAATATACTGTGCGTACATTAACACAGTTATACAAGAAAAATATAACCAAAACAGAAAGACTGCCTTTTTCTCCCAGTTAATCTACCTACAGCACAGATACGCCCCTCCCCCAAAGCACACTTCACAGTACACAGATTGACTGTTCTAAATTAACATTCAAAATCCACACACAAACAATAAACACTCGATAATATGAGCACAGGAGAGTTTCCTGTACTCGATGTAGTAAATTGTGAGTAAACAAATTAGCTCAAAAATACTTTTTTAACAGCTTTTAGAGGATTTGCATCACATAGCTCTGAGAGGAAACTGTCTCCATCATCCACTACACATACACAACACAGAACTGAGGCTATGCAGAACAATCTAGAGCCCATGTGACCTGCAATCCCATAAAGCGCTGCAAAATTCTCCTTTGGAGCTCAAGAACAAGGTGAAGTGAGGCGAAGTGCATTGATTTCAATGTACTTTGCCTTAAAATTGGTGAAGAAGTAGTTTGGGAAAGGTGGAATAACGCAAAGTCATTGTTTCCAATGGACTTCGACTTCCCCATTATAATGCAAAGTACTCCGCTTCGCGTTGCAGAGCACTTCATGGATTCCGCGTTACTCCACGAATCACTTTGCAGAGTGAATTTCGGCCACTTCGCCCACCACTACTCTCAGGTTTGCATAAATCCATAGCGACAGTTTGGTCAGTAATTAAAGCTGCCATGGAGATCATTGTAGCTAATCCCCTACTAGCTACCTCAGGACCTTTCCCTGCAGCAAATATCTCAGTTGGGACTACCTCACTACTCCTGGTGGGGAGGAAAGCAGCACCTCTCCACACAGGATGCCATTGCCACCTTCCCTCCAAGCTCCTACATTCCTCCAAACAGGAAGCAGGCAAGTCCCCCTACAGGAAGAGTAGGAAGTTTCTTCGGTGTCATGGCCAACATTCCCGTTGTCAATAAAACAGGTGTATGCAACTCTCACCCTCCCTCCCAGAATGCACCAAGAAACAGGTTATTATAGCATAGAGTGCCTTTCACAGTTGAAAATTATATACAAGTACAATTTATGCAAATGACACCATCACATTAGCAAGGTGCTGTAGGTTCATTTTCATCCCATTATGCCTCATTATAGGCCTTGAGCAAAGAGATCCCCACCCCCCAACAATGCTTACCTGGGCTGCCAAAAGCCTGTTATTTGGTGTCAGTGGAACCCCCTCAATGATCAGCTGTCCATCATGTGGCATATTTATCTCTGGTGTCCAGTGGTCCCCCTGCCCTCCTATCATCTGCCCATCAATGGACATATTTGTCTCTGGTGTCCAGTGGTCCCCCCTCCTATCACCTGCCCATCAAGCAACATACTTGTCCCTAGTGTCCAATGGTTCCCTTGACCCTCAATCATCTGCCTATTATGATGTTGCCATTTCCCTGCTGTCCAGTTGTCCCCCTGCCCTCCTGGATCATCTGCCCCTTATGATGTAACCATTTCCCTGGTGTCCAGTGGTCCCCACAACCCACCCAGTCATCCTCCCTTTGTAATGTTACCATTTCCCTGGTGACAAGTGGTCCACCACTCCCCCCGATCATCCACCCATTATGGCATTACCAGTCCCTGGTATCCAGTGGTTTCCTGGCCACCAGTCATCCACCTAGTATGATGTTACCATGTCCCTGGTGTCCAGTGGTCCCTCTTACACCTTAATCATCCACCAATTATGATATTACCATTTTTCCAGCATCCAATGGTCCCCCTCCCCCCAATCATCCACCCTTTATAATGTAACCATTGCCCCCCCTCTGGCCCACCCAGTCATCTGCTCATTCTGAGGTTACCATTTCCTTGGTGTCCAGTGGTTCCCCTGCTCCCAATCATCTGCCCATTATGATGTTACCATTCACTGGTGTCCACTGGTCACCCTTCCCCCAATCATCTGCCTTGTTTTATGTTACAATTTTCCCGGTATCCAGTGGTTCCTCCTATCCCCCTGATCATCCACCTATTGTGATGTTACCACTTTCTGAGACTCTCTAGGGCCAGGGAGAATACAGTAATCAGCATGTAGATAAAGCAGAGACAACAGGGGGATGTAACACTGGAGCTCAGCAACGAATATAAACTTTACTGCGGCACAGCACTTGCTTTGGCAATCTTGGCAGTCTTGGGTTGCAGATTCCACAACATGCCTACAAACAGCCATTAATAGCAGTGACATGCCAACACCACCTGTCATTAGGAACTAGATTAGTAAATGTTAATTGCTGACTTCAAGGTTTTTACTATTATTACCCTTATCTGTAGTCTGCTTTACCCCATGCTTCTTACTGCAAGATGCTGAAAGGGTCCAGCCAAATTATTGAAACAGAACTGAATTATGGGGCCTATATCAAAGCTGAACCAAATTATTGAAGCAGAACTGAATTATGGGGCCTGTCTCAAAGATGAACCAAATTTGCCAATGGCCCACTTCTTTCACCCTTTGTACAGGCTGGTAGTATGCTACCCTTCGGTACAGAAGTCCCAGAATGGAATATTGATCTCAAGTAGCATTCTCCCTGCCCCCAGGGTTCAGGTACAATATGGAAGCATCAAGTACTGGCACTAGGATGAGAAGCAGGGCCACCCACTCCTGAAGCACCTACTATGACAGGACTGGTAGTAGCATGAACATCATGGGTAGCCACGTTCAGACAGCCATTCCCTGCCATGGGGCAGTGCTTCATGTGGTTCTGCTGGTTGACTGTTGGGTGTGAAGGGCTAAATTCTGAAGAAACACAATTAATAATGATAGACCTGACCCTCACAGTTCAGAGCCACTAACATTCTAGGACCCATCTTCTCTGCCTCCACAATTAAAGATTGTCCCCGAAAGGCAGGCCATGCTTGGACTTGCTGACTGGGCCCTACAGAGGGCGGACAAGCTATGGGAGTCCTGGGAATGCTAGAGAATGTGGCTTTATAGAAATATAGCATTCCTAGCATGGGTCTTGTTTTTTGTATTTTTTTTTTTACTTTGTATTAGTACAGTTGAGCACAATTGCACTGAGACTCACTCTGCTGCACTGTCTGAGAATCATTTTCTTTTCATTCATGTCCCACTGTCCTAATCAAATTATTGATTCACCTTTCTCTATACCCGTGTATCCCTCCCTCTTTCTCTCTGTCACAAGACTCTCAACAATATTGTGTAGTCCCTGATCCCAATCTAGAGATGCCTCTTTCTCTTTCTGTCTTAGTAGCATGCCACCCCACAGAACAGTAGCCAGCTACAGAGTGTACAACCACCCCCCATGTAATGCACATGGCACTAGCTTGAGGGAGTAACAGAACTGGCTGCCTTGTATCCCACCATACCCCACAAGACTTTACTCTTGCTCTGCAATCCCATCACCATATGATCATTTTCATTCTGCCTACCCACCAGCACCAATACATGATTAGCAGCTTGCCACTAGAGAAGGGGTGAGATGAGATAGTGGTAGCATGCATGAGGCAGTCTGGAGACAGAGCAGGGATAAGGTAAGCCTCCCTAACTGAAACATGATTTGCAGCGTGAATTGGTTTTGCAGCCCAACCCCAGTGCAGACTCAGAATTTGACTGTAATGATGGAATAAATATTTGTTTGGGTTCAGACAAGTACTGATTCCATCGTGAGAGTCCAATGGAGGAATCAATACTGAAGAAAGTCCATATTCAACTGCAAGGTACAGAGGATTCTGATCAATGATGGAATAGTCTGCCTACCCTTTTTCAGTGGGAAAGAGATGTGGGAATGTAGGCCCCAGAGCAAAGCAATGTCCCTTGCTGGTGTCTATATACATTTGTCATGCATTGGGAGGGAGAATACGGGCATACAAGTCCTAAAGAAATTCCATGTCTCCCCACTAGTGTCTTGACTTCCCTGACTGGTGTTGAGGAAGGTGGAAGTATGCCCCCTGATGATGGGTTTTCACCTGAAGCACCGGGGCCAGGTGGTATGTAATGTGTTTCAAGCACACTCTCCTATAATTCAGCAACAAAGCTGTTTATTGACTCTACTTCTTTGGTGAGTGTAGATTTTCATTTTTCCTGGAGTGCAAGCTTTCTTAGAACTTGGTTATGTTTTTGGGCTGGCTGTAGTGCTGTGCAGAATTTTCAAATTCCAGCAGAATGAAATTCTGTGGAATTTTCAAAATTCCTCTGAAGTGCCACCGAATTTCGTCATAAACAGAATGGTAGAATTCTGCAGTAGTAAATAGTTGTGGGATAATTCTTTGTGAAAAAAAATGCTGTTCCATGGAATATTATTCTGTGGAGTTTGATACTTTTCTCAGAAATTGTTGCGGAATAATGTTCCACTGAAAAAATTGCTTTTCTGCAGAATATTGTTCCGTGGATCATAGTAGGCAGAATTCTGCGAAGAACCAGAGAAATTCTGGCAGAAATTCTGCCGGCAGAATGGCCATTCTGCAGTAATTCCACCGGTGGAATTCCACATTCTACACAGCACTAGCTGGCTGCCCTTTTACTTACACCCACTGCTTTGGAGTGTTCGCAATCCGTCCTTTGGATTCTGTGAAGGTGGAGGTATGCAGTTCTGAATGACATTTCTGATCTTTCTTTTGGAGTTCAGTTTTACTTACCAGCAGGTTGCAAGGTGGAAACAATGGAGTCCTAGGAAAAGTACTGTACTTCTACTTCCCATATTATGATCATTGCTTGAGACCCCTCTCTGATCCATATAAGGAATAAAGTGATTTTCCAGCATCCAGGAAAACTTTTTAGAATTTTACATTCAGATACAATTGAACATTTTTGTTAATTTTATTTATTAATTTTGCCTCATTCTTCATTATTGAATACATTTGCTTGAAAACAGGCTCTTTGCATCCTGGTCATCTTGCTTTAATCTCAGATGAAGCCACAGTCCTCTGTTTGTGACACTGTAATCAATTCCACAGCAACATATCATAAGGCACGTTTACACTGCCACCTTTACAGTGAATCAACCCATGTGCACGAGTTGATGCACTGCAAAGGTGACAGTGTGGACACTCAACAAACTGTGCTAGGAGGGCAGATCCTTTTTCTGCACTAGTGCAGGTCAGGAGTGTGTATGTTTATCAGAGTGAGTGTATTATCTGGCAGTATCAATGCCCTTCAATGCTCGCTTTAATAAAAAACAGTCACTCCCAGATTCCTCCAATGCTCCCAACCCAGTCCCATAGCCTCTCTCCAGTGCAACCTGCATTGGCATGAGGGAGGGTAGTGTGAACAGTAAATTGACCCAGCTGCTGAGATCATAGTTGGAGCACAGCAGTGCAAATGTTATAGTGCTGCAGCCATGTAGACACGGCTATAAACGGAGTGTTACTTCATTAGAGACATGCATAGGAGGAACAGTGGACGTCAGGAGTGCAATGATTCTGTTTTGATGCATTTGTCTCTAGCAGTGATGAATTAATGGTATCATTGCAAAGACAGAATTGTGTCTTATTATGTTTTAAAAAACATTTCTAGATACTTGGAAATCATTTTAAAAAGGTAAGTTTGCATGTGTTTGTTCACATTTTCATATCAAGGGGGCAGTTTGAGTTAGTGGCTAGAATGCAAAGCTGTGAACTTGTAGATTCACGTTTTAATCCCACAATCTCCATTTACTCTTTCTGTGACCCTGAACAAATGGTTTAACTGTTGTAATCCCTTACTAATCTGTCTTTGTGCACCTTAAATCTCTGTGTGTGCTAAATGTGTGTAAATACAGCAGCAGCATTTTCATCTTCCATCTCCAGGATTGAAAAGGTCCGTGAAAAACAATTTGCATAAAAGGTGATATAGAAAACAAAATATACTTCTTTCCTTATATTAAACTGCTTCTATGTATTTGCCTTGCGCCTTTGTCTCTGTGCATGTGTGCATCAGAGTCATATGCTGACTTTAAAAGCAAGTTGGCTCAAGCCAAGTTTTGTGTCTGACGATGCGCCCATGAGACAAAGAACAAGAGCATGCTTCTTAATGTGGAGTCTCAGAGAGAGATTTTCTGCAGCTAAACTGTGCAGCTGACTAGGTTCAGCAGTAATATATGCTAGGTGCGATAGGTAATTGGATGTCTTCCTAGTGGAGGAGTCATGATTGTAAAGTCTGATAAGGTCAAGTGTGAGTAACAAGACAAAGGGAATCATTAGCATTTGAGAGGTGGACAGGGAGTTTGAAGAAACCTTTAACTTATAACTGGAAGGGTGAAAATGCTCAAGATAAAGAATAGGGAGGAAAGAGAGAGATACCTCCACTGAGTACTCCTTACAATAAAAGCATACTGCAGTTATATTTTCCACTGTCAAACACTTAATAAGAGGTATGCGAGTCATCAATTCCAAATTACTTGAATAATAAGTTACTTGGTACTCAGATTTGAGAAATGGAAATTTTTCCCTATTCAGATGTATTCAGAGACCAATATTTGTTAACACAAAAAGAAAATTCAGAAACATTCTATCCCTCTCAATGTGGCTAAGGCTAGAGACAGAGACACATACAGTAGATGGTTAAGGGCAGAAAAGACTATAGCCATGTTTACATGGCTGCAGTGCTCTGACATTTGTGCCACCCCATTCCTGCTCTGATTGCTTCAGCAGGCTCATTAAGCTCTTTGCACAGCCCACCCTTATGCTAATGTAGGTTGCACTGGAGAGGGGCTGTGAGGCCAGGTCAGAAGCTGTGGAGGAGTCTGGGAGCAGCTGCTTTTATTGAAGCAAGTGTCACAGTATATTTACACTGCCACATAATACACTCACTCCAATAAACATAACCATTCCTATGCTGGAAGAAAAAGTGGCTCTAAAGTGCTCCTAGCAGAATCCAGTAAGTGTTTATACTGTCGACTTTGCAGTGCATAAAACCATGCACACGGGAGGATGCGCTGTCAAGGTGGCAGTGAAAACATGCCGTATGGGTCACAATTTCCAATGCAGACACAATAACTGCAAACAATGGTTGGTCATGGACACTAGTGCTGCTGGTGTGATATGCCTGTGAGCAACTACTGCATGTGATTTTTCATTCTTATGCACATTTGTGGCACTTGCACCTGCTTAGTGGCAGCTTGTGTCTATGATTAGGTAAAGTGACCATAAGGGGCACTGCTGAAGCAGCCCCGACACTGACTCATGCAAGGCCACAAAAATGTGGTCTAATGGGCATGAATTTGACACTTGGGTGGAAAATCCTACTTTTTTGCTGCAAGTCCCGAGCACCATCTATCTAAGCACGCAAGACTTGTGTCAAAACATACCTTTAAAGTTCCAGTTCCATGAATCCATCAAGTCTGCCCTGAGGTTCCTACATTATTTTACTCTGCCCATTCAGAGCTCCTTCTGACAGCTGACATATTTGTGTTCCTTAATATGCCTTTAAAATGTTCCATTCAGTGTTTAACCCCAAACTATCCCCAGCATTGATCCCAGTACTGTCTAGACTGTTCCACTTATTCCCTCCCCAGTGCTCCGTGCAGGAATATTTTCTGACATTCTTCCTGAATTTCTCCCCTCTCCAGTTTAAGATTGTGCCCCCTTTTAGTTGTGCTCTTCTTCAGCTTAAATAACTCCACAATGTCCACCCTTTATTGCCCTGCATCTATTTGAATGTGTCTACCATAGACCACCTTTTCCTTCTTGTTCTTTCCTCCACAGAGTACATGTTTAGATGGTACATGCTTTCCTTATAGGCATGATCCTGCTGCATCAGGTTCATTTTTCATAGCCCTCCTCTGGGTAGTATCTAATCTCCTCCTGTCCTTTATCACAGGTGGGTTCCAAACTTACAAGCAATATTAAAGGGGTCACATTTTCAAAAGGCCTGATGTGGGTGGCCAAGGGACAAAGTCCCTGTGTGCACTTTCTTGGTGCAGGAAAACCTCCCTGTGCCTGCACAAAATGCTATTTTCACTACGTTGTGCACACAAACAGGATTTTCCTTTTTTTTCCACAGCTGCAGAAAAAAATGGGAATCCTGGTAATACCAAGCATAGATTTTTCTATGTGGCTACCCCCCAAAAATAGTTGCAGGCTGACACACAATACTTTGTGGAAAAGTTGGCAAAAAGGCAACCTTTTTGAAAATTGAGTGCTTGAGGGAAAAATTGAGGTTGCACAAGGAAACCCTCCCATGCATGACTTTGGTTTCAGCACATGTGCAATCTTTCCACTTTTGAAAATCTTGCTCCAGGTGTGATCAAATCAGTGTTCTGCACAAGGCCAACATCCCTTCATTTCTGCTGCTTGTGAAACCCCTCCTAATGCGTTCTGACATCCTTTCAGCTACCCCATATGCCATTCTGCACAATGAAGAGGCTTTTAAATTGTTGCTTACTGCCACACCTTGATCACTTTTCTTTTTGAGTGTTGCTGTGCCATGATCCCACTGATGCAATATTCTGTTAGTCTTGAAAAAGGAGGGTCTTATGGCTACCACTTTCTCAATTACAGTCGTGTGCCATCCTTTACCCCCTCACCTCTACTAATTTCAAAGAAACTATCTTTAGAGAGGTCAAAGTTTGGAATGGTCAGGGCTAGAAATGAAATTAGGAGGTGTTTTGATCGGGCACTGAAGGACCAGGGGAATGGCACTGACAGCTCCTTCAGGACAAGCAAAAAAAGGTGGCAAACTTGATCCAGGAGAACTGGCATCCATCAAACTATGAAAGGAAAAAAGTGCATGGGTAGGAAATAATAAGAAAGGAGCTGAACTCTGTTTGTATCCTTTTTATGTGTCCCTTTGACTTACAGTCACTAACAACAACCATAAGTGAAAAGAGCCTTAATATCACATTGAACCACTGACATTAAAATCCATTTTCAAACCACTCCTTGCTCAATGTGAAAGGTTGTAATGTTGAACTTTATGTTATTAGCAAAGCTCTGTCAATACTACTCAAGCATTTTTACTTTAAAGAATTTCTAACAAACTACTCTTTATCAAAAATAAATTAGTACATGTTTAAATAGCATACTTATTCATACCTGCTTAGAAAGTGGGGGGAGACATGGTGAACGTGGAATCCTTTCCAACCTTATGTTACTAATGTATTGTTGAAATGTATTTATGCATGTCCTTGTTACCACTGCCACATCACACAGTTATCAGATCTAGCACATTAATTGGGAATCAGCATGATACCATTTTAGACACGGAACATATCTGGCCTTCTAAAAACATGAATGCACATCTCAAAATAATGAATATTAAGTCTGGCAGTATGTAGAGAATACTGTATGGGCAACTATGCAGAACCAGTGTGTTCTGCCACAGAGGGATTCTGATTCCCTCTTACCTCAAGTGCGAAGCTCGAGAGGTCCATGGGAATCAAAACCCCGAGGTGGCAAAACACACTGGTTGTGCATAGAGTTGCTCATCCTGTATTTTTTGTAGTGCATAGTAATGTGTGAAAAATGTGTTTTGTGAGTTCCTTTGCTTTCATAATGAAACTGACTCATGCAGTCTCTAGAGGTTCTAGAATGCTGTTCTACCACAATAGGGTAGAACAGCATTTCATGACCTTGGAACTGTGGTAGAACAGCGTTTTAAAAGTGATGGAATTCTATACAGAGCAACACTGCACTATACACTGCAAGTTCATATGTCATTACATTTAGAACTTTTATTTAAAAGGTTGGGGACAGGAATACAAGATGCTCATGACTTCCATGACACTATTATGTTGCGGGTCTGAGACTGAGAATTTGAGAATACACACTTCAAGTGCATACTGGCACAACCCTGTGGTGAGCAAACTGTTTCAATTA
Organism: Neoceratodus forsteri; assembly: GCA_016271365.2. Lineage (NCBI taxonomy): Eukaryota > Metazoa > Chordata > Ceratodontiformes > Ceratodontidae > Neoceratodus > Neoceratodus forsteri. The sequence continues at coordinate 17,584,967 of JADMNL010000034.1, read as the reverse complement.
GAAGGGAAAGGGAAAATTGTTTAACCAGGAAAGGCACATTAAGCCGAAGCTTGTTTCCAGGTGCGACCTGGGAGCACAAGGAAGTTAAGTGACTTGATTAGGGTCACACAGTATGCAACTGGGGGCTGTGGGATTCAAACCCAGGTCTCCAGGTTTGCAGCTCAGAGCCCTAAACCTCTGCGTTATACTGCCTCCTAGAAGCAATAATTCTTGAAGAGTACATGTCACAAGTGAAAAATAAAACAATGAATATTTAGTGTTACCAGTGAATAAAGGCAGCCCCTGAAAAATGGCAGTGACCATCTGCTTGTCACTCAAAGAGTCTCCGTTCACTGCCCATCTCCATTTTCCACTTCTCATTATCCCTATCACAGAACACATGTAATCATGTCGTACAATCAAAAGCTGCTGACCCAACCAGTTTTCATTAACCTGCTACACAGTACTGAAATGATCAAAAGCTGCTGACATGGCAGTAAGTGAGCTGCTGTAGAGTTTTGTTCTTTCTGAGTCCTGTATATTTATTAACCAAGTGGGCCAAGTGGAATCAAAAATGCACTAATATACAATAACTAGTGTACAGTATCTTTCTTATCAAGATAGCCAGAGTCTCAGATACTGCGTTATCCAAAGGTATTTAATTCCTCTCTTCATAATAAGTAGTGTTTGATCTTACCCTTAATTACAGGCTTTTGGTACTATTCAAAGTATTTACTATAGTGTGCATAGTACAATATTTGCAGAACCTTTATATCTGGCTGGAGCCTTCCACCATAAATTTAGTTACAGTGCAATAAAAAAATGAGTTAGACTAGGGTACAGCCCCCCCCCCCCACACACACGCACAAAGGCCTTCTAATGTGCTTATTCATTTATGTTTCTACATCCTTTAGCTCCTTAGGTCAATCTCTCTGGCCAGGGACCCCTCATTTTAAGGAGATAAGTTTGTCTGTTGCAGAGTAATAAACTGATCCCACTTTTCATAAATAATGGAAAGGATTATAATTATGACTTTTATAGTATTAAAATCTGTGATTTTGAAGGGAATAAGTCCAGCATTTAGTTAGCTCAGTCACCCCCACCCAAACACATGGTGAGGATGCCAGTCCCTTAACAAAGTCAGTAAACAGACATACAGGAGGGAGAGAGGAAGGGACAGAGGGACAAAGGGAGGGGGTGGAGTGACTGGCATCATTTGTACTGTACAGTACAATTTGCATTAAACTTTCACACCAATGAGCTGCTTTAAGACTTCTCAATGAACCACATAATTATTGATGGATCCAGCACAAAGCTTTGAAAAAACTTTTACCCAAAAGTTTCAACAGAATTTTGCATTGCATGTGACGGAACAGTATGTGCAGCCCTGCTGAGTTGCAAAACCATGTCTAAATCTTGCTCTTCAGGGGATTAAGTGTTGAAACACAACACCAAAATAAGTTGCCAATGCATTACCAAACTTAAATCTGCAATGCAAAACCAGTTGATTGGCATGATAGTTTAATGTAAATTGTACTGTAGACTGCACAATAGCTATACTATATAGTGATGAATCCTACAATGGACAAAACACACATCTGTGTTTTGCCTGACTGCTTATAAAGTCATTTGGCACCTCACTGTCCTACTGAATATATAGCCAGACTACACTTATTTATGGTGATTTGCATATATTTATTTATTTTTATTTATTTATTGGTTTTTGGTAACTAGGTAGGCCCACTGAGTCCCATTTTCAGGGGGCCACCCAGAATTAGTTACATAGAGAATTCACAACATCAGTATGAACATAATGCTTTTCTGTGTCACTCCATGCTGTCAATAGGAATCATTACATGTGGGTAATAATGCACCGCAACTAGAGATCACTGGCACAGCTACTGTATAGCTTTAAGAATCTGTGTCTGGACTTCCGGTTCCTGTTCTGAACATGGTGAAAGTGTAGTTATCGAGTTCTGGATCCCTCCTAAATAATCCTACATAATTCTCAGAGACAATTATTGGATTCCTGATTATTTCTCCACTCAGAACCAAGCTAGAATGACTACTAAAGCAGCAAAAGCCAAAGGTTCGAAATCGTCTACACATCAAACAAAATTAAAGCAGCTTACTTTGAACGAAGAACTGGAGAGCCAGGGAATTAGGCCGCGAGGCATCAGATTACACTCAGAATCATCCCAGGATTCAGATGCTGAGGATTCATTGTTGTCCCACAAGACCGGTAGGCTCTTAAGCAAAATACTACACTCGGTCCAAAAGACAGAGTCATCTTTAGCAGATTTACGGCAGGATGTTCGAAACATGGATAAAAAAGTAACAGACAATACTATTAAGCTAACAGAAGTTTTGGAAGTACAGGACTCAAATGACTGAACATTATTATATTTACTTAAACGAGACTGAGAGGTACAAGGCCATATCGAGGACATAGAAAATCGTGCCCGGAGAAATCATTTTCAAATCCACGGTATTCTGGAGGATGCAGAAGAGGGGTTTGCTACCCCCATAGACTTTATTCAACATGTACTTCACTCAAGTAATGGAGATTCCAGAAGAGCAGACTTGAATATCATGATGGACAGAGCACATCGTTCACTCATCCCCAAGCCCGCCAGTCCCACTGCGCGGCCACGATCCTGGGTCATCAGAATGGCCATTTTTCAGAGTAAAGAGTGGGTGCTCCAGGAGGCTTGGAGGCTAAGAACACTTAAATACAAAAATAGTCATATTTATTTTGAGCAGGACTTTTCAAATGCTCTGCAAGTGGAAAGGCAGAAAACCAGAGCGATCTTAAAAGAGAGCCGAGAGAAAAGAAATTTACATGGCCAATTGCTTTACCCTGCCAGAATCAAACTGCATTTTGATAATGGCCCAAAAATTTATAATGGGCTGTTGTATCTTTTACCAGTACTGCAAGAATGGAAAATAACCCCACCTGATATGGAAATTGCACAACTAGATCGAAGTATTGCATCCAGTGCTTGGACGGTAGCTGCAAGCGGCCCTGCTCGAACATGACTGGGATCCATGCTGAAATCGCTTGTACAAGATGTCGTCAGCATTATTCACTGGGCAGACAAGAAGAGAAAAACAGATCAGGGTTCCTCTCGCCCACCCTCACTAAAACGTTGAAAGAATCGGAAACACTTACGGTTTGTGAGTGGTACTAGCTAATCTGGGGACATATATACATTGAGTTAAGCTTTAACTACTGAAAACAAAATTTCCTGGACTTCTGAACAAATACTTCCATCAGTATATCCTTTATCTATGTTCTAAGAGCGTATACTTGTTAAGAGTAAGTAATGAAACTAGGGAAACTGGGGTGGGGGGTGAGGGGAGACCGGTTTACATTTCTATGGCAAGAACAACCTTAGTTAAACTCTCCCTAGTGAAATGTAACAGCCTTGGGTATCTCATACTGAGGAGCAAGGGGCTATTATTGAAATCGGGGTTACGACCTCACATGATATCCTTAAAAATACTTAAGTTAAATAAGAACACTTGATTGTGTATAGGCAGAAACGGCACATACATAAAATAAGGGAGAGCATTTCTGTTCATTTGAAAAACATTTTGGGACATTAAAGTAATGAGGGGAGAGGGGAGAGATTAAAGGTTTGACTGCACTTCCACCAATTCTGTTACTCTGGGTAGAGCTCAAAGTTGAAGTTACAACTCCTACATGAGACTCCCCATTGTTGCCGATCTACAGCCAATACATCAGACTGGGACTCAATTTCTCTAGAGTCCTGGAGAATCGAGCCACCACCGTGACTCCTCATTCTTCACTCCAGACAGAGTGCAAACACAAACAGCTTGTCTGGATCATAAGGGTACCTGTTAAATGACACCCCTACCTTGGAGGTCATATTGTAGGTAGTTTCTTCTCTGAAGATGGCCTTCATGTTGGGAGGATCTCTTCAGGGGAAGTTTTTTTACAGCTGTTACTGTTTGTTAATTATGTTTTCTGTTTGCTGGAAATTTTGCAGAAAAGCGCCATACAAGGAGGACTGGAGAGCACACAGGTTCTGGAGGGCCAAGGGTATTTCTATCCTTTTGAGAGTAAGAGGGACAAAGATGGATTGGGGGCCAAATTGGATTTAGGAGCTGAAGGGAAACTATTTGGAGTAATGATCCTTCAAACAGTGGATTTTTATTTATCACAAAATTATGGCTGGTAGATGGAAAATTTCCATAACTTCACATAATGTGAATGGATTAGATAATCCAGTAAAGAGAAGGAGGGTACTCTCGGCCCTTAAGAAGCTCACTCCCTTTACGATGTTCTTACAGGAGACACATCTGAGCAAATCAGAGCATGCTAAGCTCAGGAAATTTGGTTTTTCACATGTAGTAGCTTCATCATATGGAAAATGGAAAAGATGGGGTACAGCTATACTAATCACTCAGGGATCTCAATTGACTGTGTCCTCAACATACACCAATCTGGATGGCAGTGCTGGTAGGAACATTAAAGGGCACCCCAATTACACTTGCTTCACTCTATATCCCCCCTGGCTCCACAATTCACACAATAAAGACCTTGCTGTACAAAATCACAGAGTTACACTTAGGAACACTGGTAGTAGGCAGGGACATAAACCAGATAATGGAACAGCTAGACACTTCAAATCCTAAGTACTGTAGGGCAACACCAGCTAGTAAAACAATAAGAAACTACATGCGCAGGACCTGCTGGGTGGATGCATGGAGATGTCTGCACCCTGGGCAAAGGGATTACACACATTTTTCTACCCCCATGGAACCTATGCCAGACTAGATCATTTTCTGATATCGGGTGAACACCTCCATAAAATAGTCACACCCCCTCGACTTTATCTGACCATTCTTATCTTTCCCTAAAAATGGAATGGGGCTCCTTGCATAGACAAACGCTCTGGAAATTTAATAATTATTTACTGAACCTAAAAGACTTTACAGAACTTACAAAAAAATGTATAACACAAATTATACAGGAAAATGACTCCCAGCAGATTTCTAGAGCCACACTCTGGGACACAATAAAATTGGTTTTAAGGGGGGAACTGATTACATTTGCAACCCACCACAAAAAACAACAAAGTGAGAAATTGGAAAGGCTCCAAAAACAACTACATGAACTTCAGATCGCTCATGCTGGAGGGGATATGACTGTGTGGCCCATGGTACAAAACACCAAACAACAAATCCAAAAAATAATTGACATTAAAACAGAACAGGCCTTACAAAGACTATGGCAAAGATATTATGAAATAGGACTGAGGGCATCCCAGCTACTAGCACACTGCTTATGCCAACAGACGTCCCAATCCATGATAACAAAGATCAGAGACCCTAAAACAGACCAACTGGGCAGGCAACCCAAGAAAATTTTAAATTACTTTAGAGAATATTATAGTGCCTTCTATACTCTGGAGCAAATGGTAGAAGATTCTAAGATACAAAATTATTTATCAAAGCTTAAACTCCTGAAGCTTGCCCCTGAGCTTAAGACACAAATGGATGAGCCATTTTCCTTACAGGAACTGACTAGAGCAATTGCTTTATTAAAATCCTGTAAAATCCCAGGCCCAGATGGTTACACCCCTGAATCTTTTACATTTTTTAAAAAGGAGCTGGAGATGCCTCTCCTGGATGTATGTAGAGCCTCCCAAAGGGGAAAGGACTTATCTCAGACCTGGAATTATGCTGTAATCACCAGCATTCCCAAACCTGCTAAAGACATAGCCCAGTGCAACTCATATAGACCAATATCTATACTGAATATAGATTATAAGCTATATACAACTCTCTTGGTAAAACGTTTAGAAGTAATTCTACCTAGGCTTAGTGACTATGACCAAACAGGTTTTATTCCCAGGTGACAAACACAGGACAATATCAAGAGGACTCTGACCCTCTTGCACCACGCCGCCCAGTCGGGGTCCCCCTTCCTACTGTTAAGTTTGGATGCAGAGAAGGCCCTTGACCAGGTGGTGTGGAATTTCCTGGGAATATCACTTGGGGCATTACATTTTTCCAGGGCATTTATCAGAATCGTTAACAAAATTTATTCCAGCCCAAAGGCCTATATTAAAATAAATGGGGAGGTGTCTCTCCCTATATCCCTGTTCTGTTACTAGCTTTATACACAGATGATCTTTTGATCTATCTTAAGAACCCAGAACAAGGCTTAGTTCTTCTATGGGAAACATTAAAGGAATTTGGGTTGCTCACAGGGTATAAGGTAAATACCAATAAAACTGAAGTACTAGTGGTTTCATACTCCCCCACAGACAAAATAAGAGATGCTTTCCCCTTTAAGTGGGATAGAGGGCATCTTAAATACCTTGGAGTCTATTTGTCATTAGATAGCACCCAGATTTTCCAACTTAACTTTGTCCCTATTTTGGAACAATTACATGCAGACTTGGAGAGATGGGCACTTATACCTCTCCCACTAGTACAGAAGATTGAAGCGACCAAAATGGTACTTCTCCCTAAGTTTTTGTATTTGTCACAGACATTACCAATACAAATACCAGACAATTACTAAAATAAGATAAACAGAGGGATCTCATGCTTTATCTGGGGACATAAGAAGCCCAGAATCCATTTCTCTATGTTGCAGATCCCAGAGGGGAAGGGGGGACTTGCCCTTCCGAACCGAAATTGGTATCATAAAGCAGCCCAGCTCCACACAGTGTTTTACTGGCTATCCACTACATACATAGCCAAGTGGAAAACTCTAGAGATGAGAGGCTTTTCCAACTTAAGCAATCTTCTCTTGGCCGGGGATGGGGATCTCACCAACTTGAAGGATGAGAATCCATCCATGGCTTATACTTTGGCTATTTGGCAGGGGATATTGAACGATAAATCCTTGAAGAAATGGAGATCTCTTTTAAAAGCACTTGCGTATGAGCAGGGCTTTATTCCGGCCAAGTGGGACTCGAGCTTCCATTATTGGGAGGAGAGAAGCCTCTTTTTAATCTGGCATTTTTGGGGAGAGGGAGGATTGAGACCACTCCAGGAGTTGATAGACCAATATGGAATTGCCTGGCAAGACAGATTCAGGTATTTCCAGATGAGGGACTATATTCGGCCTCTTGGTCTCCCTTCTTGGGAGGAGCTCACCCCCCCCACAGATTTTGGTCCTATTAAAGGCAGCACTGGAAAATTGAGCACCACAAAAGAAGATAATATCATACTTATATAAGGTACTTCTCCAGTGGACGGGAGACACGTCTCAAACAATTAGAAGGGCATGGGCGCAAGACTTGGGTATGCCAAATCCAGAGATGGTGTGGTCTAAAACCCTAGAAAGGATACATTGGGGAGTGGCTGCAGTTAGTTGGAGGGAATTTGCCTGGAAGGTGTTCATTAGATACTTCAGGACTCCAGCAAAAGTGAGGAAATTCAGGAGAGAACACACCTTGACCTGTTGGAGTGACTGTGGCTTTTCTCCAGCAGCCCTTGTCCATGTCCTGTGGGAATGTCCTTCCCCAGCCTCCTTTTTTCAGGACCTTCAGCGAGCTTTATATGCTGTCTTTGATTTGAACCTTGTCTTGACGCCTATGCTTTACTTCTTTTTAGACCTCCCACCAGGCTATAGGGATATTGGAACAGCTAAGGTGCTAAAAATTATGCTTTTGACAGCCCAAAAACGATTACTAAAAATTGGTTTACCAAGAATACCATTTCAATAGATCATTGGCATGACCTGATGATATCAGTATTTAGGATGAAGAACCACATGGCTACCCTTAATAAAAGACAGTCACAATTTGAGCTACTCTGGCGAAGATGGGTCACTTACATAATGTTGCAGTGGCCTGACTTTGTGCACCGAGGGAAAAGTGCTGAGGAATTCATAATAATCTAATTTATTGATTATTACTGTATTTACTTTGTAACCCCTAAAAGGTCACTAATTTTTACTTTGGGTCCCTTTTACTGGAAAACCAGAATAACTGTTTCATAATTTTATGGAGTAAGCAGATTAAATACAACTAAACAGTGAGAACACATTTATAAATTGTTTTTATTGCAATAAGGAAAGTTTGAGATCAGAAGTATCAAATTAAACTAATGTTGCAGCTCTTGATGTACTCTTATAATGCTCCTAATTCATATTTTAGTTATTTATAATGTATGGCACAAAGTGTATTTAGATAAGGTTTTTTGTTGATTGTATGTAAGTGTGTGTGGTGTTGTGTTATATCTGAAAAATATTAATAGACAAAGTTTAAAAAAAAAGAAGCATGTCTGCAGCTAGGAACATTGGTGACCTCTATGTTCCGAGGCAGGCAGTTCCTAAGTCTTTGCTGTGCCAGTGATAGAAATTGCAGCTTCGAGTCAGACCTCTTTACTACAACCATTTTCAATTTAATTTTTTTTTTCTTTGTATGAGAAAATTGTGTCACTCTATTATGAAGAGCTGTGAATGGTTCTATGGGCAGCTCACCTTCTGGTTTAGGTGCCTGTGAATCAAATTTAGATTAAGCTTGCACGAGGTGTGCTACAACCTCTGCCTTGAAGGCCTGGGTTTTCTTCCCACTACTTGGTGCATGTATGTTTGATTTTACCTTTTTTGTTGCTGTTATTTTGCCATGTCTTGGGGTTCAAGTAAGAGCTAGCTTTATCTGGTCTGCCCCTCCCCCCAGTCGTTAGCAGCATTGTCCTACTTGTTCTTTCCATCTTATTTTGTCCTGTGATCTGGAAGTTTTTTTCTGCAAAATTTGTGGTAGACTTTCTGTCTATTTAATTGCAATTGTTTATTGGGGCACCTGTTGAGAGGGCCAACCGACTGAATGAGCACTAGTTTTTCACACCTTTTTTGTTTGAAATAGACACTGAGTCCTTTCTTCCCTAATGCATAGGCATTCCATGAATCCATGGATACATTCAGAGTTAGAGCACATGCTTCCTGATCTAGAGAACATGAGCCCTTAAGATCTACCTCCATGTATTTAAAATCAGGCTGTATCTTTCAGTCACCACGATAATCTTGGTATTTTTCAGCAAGTATGGGTGCACTTGGTTCCCAGTCCCAACATCAGTCAGAAGACCGATGCCATGAGCAGCTTTTAAAGCAGGTTCCTCCTTCTCTGACACTGGTGCATGTCTCAGGGCCTCAGCACACCCTTGGCTGACAGCTCTGACTTCAGTCAGCAGAGCAACACCAAGAACAGCTGGTTTGGCTCCACAAAGATCCTTCTTTCTTTTCTTCCCAGAACAAGTATTCACTATGATCTCAGACAGCTAGGGTTATTCTGATCTGATTCTCTACTGAGAGGGGGGAGGATGCTTACAAAACAAAACAGAAAAAGTTTTTTGAAAGTTGTGCTGCTGTCTTTCCTTAATCCATGTGCTGTGGTTCCCTCAAGGAAAAGAACATATGGACCATCAAGGGGCTGTTCTGATATTGCAATAGTGTGACAGTGTTGTCAGGCAAAATAAAATATCCCTGGGTTTGTATTTTGTGGTACAATGGCATTCTGGAGGTCCAACTCTTTCAAAAAATTGCAAGTCTTGCAAGAGAACAATAAGACAGTCCACATCTGGCTCATTTTTTTCTGTTTTTGCACTACACAGGCCAATACAGTATTCTTGGCCCTCATATTAGAGAATGCTGATGATGTTGGGGAGGCATATCAGAAGCAGGCAAGAGCAGTGGGAAATTAGAACTGCATAAGTCTTGCCTAAAACTTTTAAATGAGATCTTTACATCAGAGGAACCACAACCTCTCTCTAAGAGTCCCTATGCAGAAACCATGCATGGTGGCCCTCAGCAAACACACCTCACAGGTGGCAGCAAAGGAAAGGGACATGTCACATGTGGAACAGTAGGATGAGGACCCTGAAGGGTCTGAACCAAAATCCAAAAAGTTGAGATTAGTGAGGAAAGATGGGTCCTAAGGAACATGAAGAGCCATCAACAAAGAAGAGTTATTCTCAGGGAAGAAAGATGAATGGAAAGGACAAGCACATGCAGTTTCAATCTGTTCACTCTTTCATTCACAGTTTACATCTTGCCTTTTGTGCTCAATGGATCAAAAGCCAAAGGACTACTCTTTGCATTGCTCCTTGTTGTTGATGCAAACATCATGAAGCTTAGGAAATCCAGGAGAAGTTTTAAAATTCTCGAATGGCACTTTATTATTATCAATAACAAAAGACTAAAATAAATACAATTCTGCTGGATAGCTCTTATGTAGGCAGTTCAAACAAAACCCTTTCATTTGAGGGTACCGCCAATTTGAAATTTCAATTTCTTTTTCTCTCTCTCTTCAACTAAAGATTGCGCTGTTTATATACTGTATAATGTATTTTCCTGGCAATTAACTTCTTCTTCCTGAGCTTGTTAAGATACCTCCTGTTCCTCACAAAATGTCCCAAAATTTTGTCAGTTTCTTTCCTTACAGGTGCAACAAAGCAGAACATTGTGTCTCAGAACTGATCTCCTGTTGACAGCTCTGTAAATGAGATTGTGGAGGTGAAACTTCATTTCAAGTTAACCCCTGCATTCCAAATAGCTTTTAGCAATCATTTCAACAAAATGGGTTGCCATGAGGGGCAGCCCCCATTGATCCAGGCCCTTTTCCTTTTGACCCTAAGAAGAGACTGGTACTATAACAAGAAAGGGGGGAGATGGGGAGGGAAGAAAAGGAAGGGGAGGGTATAAGGAGGGAAGGGAAGTGAGGTCATAGGAAAGGGGACAGCCTCATGAGGTCACGAGGCTGTTAGAAAGTGGGTGGGTAAGAAGGACCAATAAGAGAAAAGGAAAGGCTAGGGAGGGATGGAGCAAAAGGAGGTTAAAAAGGGCAACCCAGAGGGGCTCTGCCACTTTCTGCTAGGTTTTTTTGGGTAAGTATTTTTGAGAACCTAGCACATCAGTCAGGAGTTCTTAAGAAGAAGGTAAGGAAGTGGATTTTTTTTATTTGATTTTTGATTGAATTTTATTCAAGTTTAAAAAGATCATGAAAAAGTGCTGTATTAATACATTCACAGGGATAAGAAAGAGCAAGAAGTAAAAAAAAGTGTGTGTATTCACAAACAAAAGGGTATGTAGACAGTAACAAACGTTTTAACAGCTGCTGATATGGCTCAGTGAGTAGTGCATTTCCCCTTAACATGCCTTTAAAACTGTGTTGTTGTTTTATTAGCATCTGTGGATAAAAATCAGGAGGTTATAGCATTTGTTTAAAAAACAATAGCAGCACATTTTAGTATGTAGGATAAAAAAAGAAAGAAGAATGCAACAGGTTACAGCGAGCGAGACAGATGTTCTGGTGGAAGGGCTAAGGTAGCTGACTCTGATGCTGAGTTTTAAACGGGAGCAGTGGGACACGATAAGCAGGATGAGAGAATAGGACAAGCTTCAGGCAACGGTCTGGAAAAATGTTAAGGAGCTGGGGCAGAAGGGAAGTAGCAGAATGAAAGTGGGAGGCGCACAAAGAGGTTGTTGATCGGGGCAAGGGGTTGGGGTGAAAAGAAGGAGAGTGCAAGAGGTTCAAAATTGGAAGGTGAGTAGCGAGTGAACAGTTACAAGAGGCAATAGCATGTAAAAAGAAGGAAGTTGGTCTTAGGACTAAGCAAGGCAGGGGCCAGGGAGACAAAAAGACAGGAAGGTTGAGCCACGTGGTGAGCAACAGCCAGACAGTGCAGGGGTGGTTCACAAAGGGGGGTGGGGTGGGTGCAGCTTTGTTGGTTATGACATAGGACGCCTTTGAAAAGAGGGCACAGCGCATTCACAGCAAGGTTTGCATGCATAGGAGGATGGGCGAGTAGGAAAGCTCAAAAGGAGACAGGACGATTGGGCGAGGCGGGCACAAACAAAAGCGAGGAAAAAAAGGAAGGGGCGACCATGTGGGAGTGCAAGACGGGAGAGCGAAAGGGCTGGAAAAACACAAGAGGCATAATTTAGTCACCAGAGAAGGACTGAAACATGAGTTATAAAAAATGAATAGATTTCAAGAAAAGGAAGGGGAGTTTTTGCTTGTAAAAAAAAAAGTTTAAACGCACGAAGGTGACAAGAGCAGGGAGATAAGGGCTGACTGTGTGATGGCTGATGTAGCATTTAGAAGGGAAGAGCCATCGTATTACACAGGAATCACGGGGCTTAAAAAGAGCCTCCAGCGAGCAATCCCCTTTGCGAGGCTGGAAGGAAGGTGTCAATTGGAACGCCATCTTGCAGAAGCACATGGTGGGCAGCCATTGAAAAAAAAAAGAAGGGGCGGCCATCTTGGAGTGAGGGGGAAAAGGGCAGCTGTTTTTTCAAAAAAGCATGGGAGCCGCAAGGAGTTTTTCCAGAGGTAGCCAGACAGGATAGACAGTCATCAAGAAAGAGGACCATGGGCTGGTAGGAAATAATGACACAGGCAGTGACAGAGTTTAAAAAAAAAAAATAAACTTATAATAAAAGCTCTATGAAGTTATTAACAATGATATTTTTGTATGAGCAGGAAGCAGAGACAAAAAATGAACACACCAGGATCCAGACTAATGAAGACGGATGCCATGAAAACGATTATGGAGCTGGTGGACAGGGCCCACAAAGTCCTGGATTCAGTGGAGGATGCAGAAAGGGGGGAAGGGCCATCAACAAAAGGGAAGCTCAGAAAGAAGGGGCAGAGTGGGGCAGGAGGAAAAGGGAAGGGAGCTGGGACCCCGGTGCCAAAAATGCCCCAGAACAAGTTCTCCAGGGCGGCAACCGACAACCCATGCAATCCCGGATCCAGTGCCTGCACCCAGTCTGGAGGGGGTCGATGCCTGAACTTGAGCCCAGCCCAAGGCAAGAGGTTAGGCCTCATCCGGGACTGCGACCCAGCATTCACGCACCAACACATTTTCGGCTGGGGGTACCACAGCCAGGCGGAGGGATGACAGAACCCATGGCTGATGGTAACCTGCAGGCCCCAACAAGTGGAACATGAGAAAGAGCAGAACCAGGAGACAAGGCAGCAAGTGGAGCACCAAAGGAACCCCACAGAGAATCAGGTACAGTGTTGACATTAGAGAGTAGGATGAAGGAATATGTGGAGCAATTGTTATTAGGTATGGGGGGAGATGGCATTAAGAAGTTATAAAAAGTACTGGGGGAGTTAGAAGAAAAGGAAAAAGATGAAAAACAGACAGAAGGGGGAAAAAGAAGGGATAGGGCAGAAAAAAGGGGGCAGAGGAGTGCGTGTAGGAGATCATGTTCCAGTAGCAAGAAAAGAAAAAATCTGGAAGGGAGAATTTGTTGATATTTTTGCCCTGGTAGACAAGAATACAGTTGAACTGTATGAGGGAAAAAGAGAGTTTCAGTAAAAAAGAATTGGCAGCCGCAGTAGTGTTGGTCAAGAAGGGCAAGGAGCAGAAAGGGCCTACATATAAAGGAAAATCATGGAAAGCATGGACCCTGGGTTTCACATATTTCAGTGCTATAGCACAGGAAAAGAAGACAGAATTGCGCATTCCCTTGTTAGCTTATTCACTGACTATAAGAAATGCATATAAGATGATGGGAGGCACTAATTGGTTACAGTATGATAAAAAGTTCAGGACACGGATGGCTAATTACGGAGAGGATTGTTGATGGGATTCGAGACACAATGATCTATGGTGGGAAACCATGACAGTAGCAGGAGGAGGCGAAGATGAATGGCAGAAGGGAGGGCTGTAATATCAAAAATGTTGTTGGGGATACAACAGGGCACACTTTTCTTTTCCACACTGCAGATTCAGGCATGCCTGTTCAAAATGTGGAGGAACTCACCCACCCTCCCTCTCGATGTAGCTCCTATGGAGAAGCCAATCTGGGGGAAGTCAAAGTAACTATTCCTTTCGGGGGGGCCACAGGGGAACACAGGGAGAAAATGCAGGAAGAGGAAGGGGATGTACAGCCGGGAGAGGATACCACCAAGGGGGAAAGTAAAGAAGGTAATTTCCGGTTAGCAACAACCTCAATTAGAGGTGAAGTAATAGAACGATGGGTGAAAGGGTACCCTAATGAAAAGGCGGGGTTGGAATTAATAGAAGGCTTTCAAAAAGGTTTTAGCTTACATTACGAAGGGAAGAGATTTAGAACATGGGCAAACAATTTAAACTCGATTAAGGGAAGGGAAACACTGCTAAAAAAGAAAATTGGGAGCGAAAAAAAAGCAGGTAGGATAGAGAGCCCCTTTAAAGAGACCCCTTTCCAGCACCTACAAGTATCTCCATTGGGCCTGGTCCCTAAAACACAGGTGGGGGAATATCAGGTGATACACCACCTATCCTACCCAGAAAAAGAGTCTGTCAATGACCACATTTCAGAAGAGGATAGTAGGGTGTCCTATGGGATGATAGAGGATGCAGTGGATATCATCAGGGCAAGGCACGCCCCGTGGCTATCAAAGACAGACATCAAGTCTGCCTTCCAGCTGTTGCTGGTCTGCAGGGAAGATTGGGAATTATTGGGTTTCCAGATAGAAGGGGGGGTATTATTTTGACAAGGCCATGCCAATGGGTTGTTCAGTGGCATGCTTCACCTTTGAAAAATTTAGCACATGGCTGCAGTGGGTATTCAAAGTCAGATATGGGCATGACATGGCAGTCCATTACTTGGACGATTTTATGTTTATAGGGTAAGGAAAAAGAGGGGTACGGGCGATGCTGGAGGACTTCCAAGAGTTGTGTGGGGAGCTCATAGTGCCATTGACAGGAGAAAAAATGGAGGGCCCCAGCAGGTGTTTGGAATTCCTAGGCATAGAGGTGGATGCAGAACAAGGGTTATTCCGCCTACCAAGCCAAAAGATAATTAAGTTAAGGAGAATGTTATTAGAGATAGGAAAAAAGAAATGGGTGCCCCTAATTACCAGCCAACGGTTAATGGGTCACTTGAATTTTGCGTGTAGGGCAATAGGGCCAGGACGCGTGTTTACATGACGTCTGGCAAGGGCCATGGCGGGGGAACAAAACAATATCATTGGGTTACAATAGGCAGAGAGATTAAGGAAGATATAAAAATTTGGGAACAATTTCTAAAAACACACAATGGGATAGCCATTTAGCAGGAGGAATGGCTATACAACACAGATTTGGAACTTTACACGGATGCTTCAGGGGGACATGGGTTTGGAACCTTCTTCAAAGGGAAGTGGATGGCCAAACCATGGCCACAAGAGTGGGTCGAGGGGGGGACTGACAAAGGACATCACTTTTTTGGAGATTTTCCCTATTTGGGCAGTGACAATAATGTGGGGATCTTGATTACAGAACCAGCAGGTCACATTCCGGTGTGACAATAAGGCAGTCATTGATGTGCTAAACAACAGGGGGGCAAGGTCAGTCCTGGTACTTCACATACTATGGCAGATAGTCTTACAGGGGATGAGGCTCAACATGAGTTTCAGGGTCAGGCACATTGCAGAAAAAAATAACTCTATTGCTGACAGCCTCTCCCGGTTACAGATGGCAAGGTTTTGGGTACTAGATCCCAACGCACATCCAACGGGACAGAAGATCCCAGAGGAGCTATGGGAGATTGGCTGGAAGGCGCAGCACATCTCTTTCAAGGCTATGCACAGACAACACTTTAAAAGCTTATGAAAGCTCATGGAGAGTTTTCCAGGTTTTCAGAACCCGCCAGCCATGGAGGTAAGTGGGTCAGTCACAGAAGAGCAGGTGGGGAGGTTTGTAGTGTCAAGCTGGGAGGAAGAAGTGGCCTACGCCACTGTCAGAGTACAGCTAGCTGTGGTAGGATGGGTCTGCCAGATTAAATGTTGGGGGGAGCCCTGCAATAGTATTTTGGTAAGAAGGATGGTGTCAGTCTTCACTGAGGATTTTTTGAGGTGTTGTGTGGTGTAGGACACATTTCAGAGTCGGACAGGAAATGACTTCAGACTGACAGCAGCTACAGACAGGAGCACACAGGGAGCTGCAGAGGGAACTGTGGATATCTCATGTTCCCCTAGTCCAAAGGCTTCCAAGTGCTGAAGAACTGAAGCTACTCACACTCCTGTGTGGTTTTGAATCATTATCAGGAGGTGGCGTGTTGGAGACTGAAACAGCTCATCTCCTAGTTGCTCTACATTGCTAACAGATCAGAAGTACTGCCTACTGTTTAAATTCAATGACTGTTTTGACAGGGAAATCAGTGTAGAGGTGTTTTTTAAGCCCCCTTTTAGAGGGCATGGAAAACTGGGCAGGCATTGCTCCTCAGTGCTCAAAAGGCAGCCCTTTGCAGCTGCTTTTGGTGTTGGCTAACTCGCCTTTATAAAGGCGTAGCTATACATTGCCTGGCCCCACTGTTTTGCTTTGTTGTCCTTGATCACCATAGCAACTGGTGACGCCAGCGTGATAGGGGCTATAAAACTGTGGGTCTAGAGAGCTTTTAGCTCATCTCCTAGTCTCTCTGCATTGCTACAGGTACTGCCTACTGTTTAAATTCAAGGACTGTTTTGACAGGAAATCAGTGTAGAGGTGTTTTTAGCCCCCTTTTAGAGGGCTTGGAAAACTGGGCAGGCACTACTCCTCAGTGCTCAAAAGGCAGCCCTTTGCAGCTGCTTTTGGTGTTGGCTAACTCGCCTTTATAAAGGTGAGCTATATACATTGGCCGGCCCCACTGTTTTGCTTTGTTGTCTCCTTTGATCACCATAGCAACTGGTGATGTCAGCGTGAAAGCGCTACATAACTGTCGGCTCCAGCAAGCGGAGTCGAGCGCGGAGCAGAGGCGATGCAGGCAGAGGCCAGCGGCATCTGTCGGTGTCCGTAGGCAGAAGAAGGTGGAAGGAGACTTTGTGTTTTCCAGACAATCAATACTATTCCTATGCTCTATTGTAGCTTGTTTTAAGCTTTACTGTATTTTGTTCAACAGACTGCTTGAGGAGTCAAATACCTTCATAAACTGTAATATACCATCTTGGAGTTAAACTTACTAAGTAAAAATATGGAAGATATTATCCAAATAAACAAAGAGTACTTTGGTTGCAGATGTCAATCCTGTAACATGTACTTAATATCTGAGATAAACAACTTCACCTTGCCCTTTACCTGTGTTAAATGTAAAGTTAACCACGATTTAACTGCCGAATTGGAATTGTTTAACAATAGGTTAAGCTTTTTAAAGACCAGCCAACAGGAAATGTCTAGTAGATTTAAAAATCAAATTAGTGATATTTCCCAACCCACCAAAGTACATGTGGTAGGCAAAAAGCCCAAACGTCAGGGAAAAAACTTAGACCATTATCAAAATGCCAGAAGGCAAACAAAATTATCACCACTTGTCAAGAACCTATTGAAATACCCCACACAAAAAGAAAAGGAAAAAAGTTAGTGTTAAGAGAACAAGGGAAGAAGACCCATCTGATAATGCAGATGAAGATTGGTACACTTTACAAATTCAAAAAAATCCAAAAAAGGGCAGAAGAGCAGACCAATTTATGGTTTCTACTTTCAATTCCTTTGATCCCTTAACATATATCTCAGATACAGGCCATGATCCAGAAACAATAAGTGTCCCCATTTCTGAAAATTTTGAAAATATAGAAAACCCAATATTTACTATAACAAATATGAATCTTTCAAATGAGAGTTTAATTCTTCACCTCTTTTCCCACAATCTACAAAATGTTACTGACACCAGAGAGGCCAAAAATATGACCAAGTTGATGTAAATCCTTTGATTTCACTAGAAAATTGTGACAACTTGGACCTAAATCAAGATAATGTTTGCAAAAAAAAAGACAGGTTATAGTGCTAGGAGACTCTATCATCAAACATATTGATAGAATCATTTGCAACCCTGACAACACAAATAGAACTCTTTCAAGCTTCAGGGTGCTGGCATTACTGACATCACAGAGATGTCAGCAACATCTTACAAAACTCAGGTTTTAAACCTTTGGTAATAGTTCACATAGGAGTCAACAGTGTTCTAAAGTTCTTCTCAAAAACTAAAAGAAGATTATGTTGCATTAACAAACAAATTATTGGATTTAGGATGTGAGGTAGTCCTATCTGAAATCTTGCCTATTCAAGAGCAAATCTTTCCCAACAATGTAAAATGAGAGAAATAAATAATTGGTTGTGATGTTTGGTGTCTTAAACAAGATATACAATGTATAACTCACTGGGAGGACTTTATGGTAAATCAAACCTCTATTGTTGGGACGGACTCCATCTCAGCAGGAGGGGTAGTAGGCTATTGCGCGAAGGCATAGTGCATTCTATCAATAGTTGTTTAAACTTCCAGCAAGGGGGGAGTTGTATGTTCTAGATACAACTCTTGAACCTCAATTTTCCAACTATTCTTCAAACCCTGCATCCATAATCAACCGTAAATTCCCCCAAACGAGCACTACTGGTGTCATTTCTAAACCAAATATAAATATTATATTAACTAATGCCAGAAGTCTATGCAACAAAAAGAAGAACTTACTTACATCCTTCAAGCACAAAAATATCAATTTGTGGAGTTACTGAAACTTGGTATAAGGATGAAGACTGGAACACTGACATAAAGGGTTATAATAAGTTTTACAAAAACCGAAATGAAAATAAAAGGGAGGAGGTGTTGTATTATACATTGATGAACACTTGAAAGCAAACACAATTAAAACTAAAACAAGTAATAATGAGAGCTTATGGGTCAAAAATGTTCTCCCCCATAGTCCACTAGTAATTGGGCTAATATATAGATCTCCTAGTTTAACTAATGATGAAAATCAAAGTTTAATAGAAGAAATATCTGAGGTACACATTGATACTCCCTATATATTGATAGGTGATTTCAATCTTCCAACTGTCAACTGGGACAATTATATATCAGCTTCAAATACTAAAAAGATGTTTATGGATACTTTTCTTGAATCTAACCTAGAACAAATAGTTAATAAACCTACCCGTGGTAACAATATCCTTGACATTGTACTCACCAATGTTAATGAGAAAATTGATAACATCAAAATACTTCCTCCTCTGGGTGATAGTGATCATTGCATGGTCAATTATGAATACATAGCAGACTCTCCAAGCACAAATGGCATTACTAAAATCAAAAACTTTAATAAAGCAAACTATAAAAAAAAATGATTTTTTATCTAAATGGAATTGGGAGACGGAACTAAATAACCTAAATTTATTACAAATTTGGGATTTAATTAATAACAAAATCAATATTTGTCTCTCAAATTGGGTTCCTTATAGAATGAAGTACTGCAACAATAAACGTTTACCTCTTTGGTGGTCCTCAAAAATTAAGAAACAATCACAAAAAAAAAAAGAAAACTATATAGAAAATATAAAAAAGTTAATTTCAACAGTCTCCTGGAAAAATACAAAATTGCAGCCAAAAAATTAAAACACATGATTAAATCATCTAAATCTAAAATTGAATTCAACTTAGTTACTAAAGTTAGACAACAAAAAACAATTTTATAATTATATTGGTTCCATGAAAGAAAGAAATCATACAATTGGTCCCTTTAACATCAATGATATACCTATTTTAGATGAAACAACTACTGCTACAATTCTAAATGAGACATTTCTAAAAGTTTTTGAAACTAAGGAAGCTGCAAATATGCCTATTTTAGTAAATAATTCTAGTTTTCCTGTTTTTACAAAAATGGACGTTGCAAAACAAATTAAATCTTTAAAATCAAACAGCTCTCCTGGTCCTGATGCTATTCCACTAGATTTTTACAAAATTAGTCATTCAATTTCTGGTCCTCTAGTCATTTAATTCATCAATCAGAGAAGGTAAAGTTGTTCAGGCTTGAAGGGAGGCTATAGTTACACCCATATATAAGGGTGGATCCAGACATGACCCTAACAATTATCGGCCCATAAGCCTGACTTCCATCATAGGCAAAGTTATGGAAAGATTGCTTAAAGCCCATATTATAGATCATTTAGAAAGAAATAAAATAGTAGATACAGTATCTTTCAACATGGTTTTGTGACTGAAAGATCAGTTTTGACCAACCTACTACATTTTTTTGAACCAGTAAGCGCTGCCTTGGACTTGGGTATTCCGGTAGATGTAATATTTTTGGATTTTTCCAAAGCTTTTGATAAAGCATCACATAAAGTCTTACTACAAGAATTGGTCAAAATTAAGTTGCAACCTAATATTATAAACTGGAAACAGTCATGGTTGGAAAACAGAACTCAACAGGTATCAGTCAAGGGTCACCTGTCTGCGATGGGTGTGGTGACTAGTGGTGTTTCCCAGGGCTCCGTCCTGGGTCTGATACTGTTTAATATTATGGTCACTACACTGCTTACTACTGATAAGATATGGGTCGCAAAATATGCTGATGACTGTAAAATAGGTAGTTTGGTAAGCACCTTTCATGATAAATGCTCCATACAAAATCATTTAAACAACCTATCAAACTTGGCAAAGGCTTATGGTATGTTTTTTAATGTTGACAAATGTAGAGTCTTACATTTGGGCAAAAATAACATCCCCTTCAATTATTCCTTAAATAATGTTTATCTAAAAATTATTTTGGAAGAAAAGGATTTGGGTGTCATAATCTCCGGTAATTTAACGTTCGAAAAAAATAATATAACTAAAGTTAAAAAATGTAATAAAATAATTGGCTGTATTTTAAGAAATATCAAAAGTAGAGACTCCAAGGTTATTATGCAACTCTACACCAGTCTGGTACATCCCCACTTGGAATACTGCTCTCAATTTTGTGCACTAACTTCTATAAGGGGTTTAAAACTCGCTGAGGGTGTTCAGCGTAAATTCACTAAAAAAGTATCATCTTTACATAGTAATAGTTACGAAGATGGATTAAAAAAACTTAACCTATTTTCTGTAAAATACAGACAAATAAGAGGTGACTTAATATTGGTATATCAAACCTTAAAAAATGATTATTTAAGAACCACAATTGGACTTACTACTGCCTCCAATGTTAAATCAACTAGGAGTCATGGTTATAAACTCATTGGAGAAAAATGTATATCCACTAGATGGAGTCTATTTTTCACACAGAGAGTTGTGGGTTTGTGGAATAACTTACCTGTAAGTGTTGTTAATAGTGATAATTTAAATACTTTAAGCAAAGATTGGATAAACATATGGGAAACAAAAAATTTGATTTCCACTCATAGGACATATGGGTGGCGAGCATACAATGGGCATCCTTACATATGCCTACATTGCTCGTACACTTCTATGAACCTATGAACCTATGACAATGGGGTGGCAAAGGTTTAAAGGGATGGGGAGGGATAGAAGAGAACCAGTCTCAGAACACTTGTTAGAAAGGATTCAAAAAAATCTGACAAAAATTTGCTACACCCCATATGAAGTAATGCTATTTAAAGCACTGTTTTTGGTGTTACACAAGGGAGCTTTCAGAGTGTCAGAAATAGTGGGGCCAAGTACACCCTCTCCAGGGAAGGGTCTACAGTATGAAGATATGCAATGGACAGGGAAGGGATTCACCCTTGAAATTGCAAGTTCAAAGACGGATCAGATAGGAAAGGGTTATAAAGTAACATTGAACCCAGAAAACACCCAGATCTGTGCCCCTGCCAGCTGATGCAATGTTACCTCAGGATTAGGGCAAAAAAGGAGGGTCTGTTGCTTATACACAGTGATGGGAAGGAGGTAAAAGGGGTCAAATTTTGGGGGTATTTAAACAAAGCGTAAAAGAATTAGGGAAAAACCCAGACAGGTTCTCTTCTCATTCTTTCAGGACTGGGGCAGCATCTGAAGCAGCGGCACAGGGAAAAGGTGTAGAAGACATAAAGGCCATAGGGCAATGGTCATCAGACTGCTACAAAAAATACATTAGAAATACTGTACATTAATCTGTTGCAATCTTGTCTTCCCTACAGGAAGAAAGCGGGAGGGAAGAAAAAAAAAGGGGGAGGTTGATGAGGGCTGCTGTCTTCACTGTTTCTTATTGTTGTTATGCAGGCAAGGAAAAGGCAGGTCTTATGGATGTTGGGACACTCACACATCTACTGGGTGGAAAGGGAGGCAGCACATAAGATAGGTGGAAGATAGCTGGGCTTTTACCACAATGGAATAAGGTTCCTGTGGAAAGGATTATGTGGAATGTGATGGGGGCAGCTCTTTCCCTTACCGCTAGAGATAAGGAAGAACAACAAGGCCCCAGACATCCTTATAATACACCTGGGTGGGAATGACCTAGGACATGGCCCGTGGTTAAAAATTTTTAACAACATTCAGAGAGATGTCATGGTCATGAGAACTTGGTGTCCAGGAATAACAATTATGTGATCTGAAATGATTCCACGTAGGGTGTGGAGGCAAGCCAGACAGCATAAGGCCATAGAAAAGGTGAAGAGGCAGATGAACAGTAGGGTGGGGAGGTTTATGAGAGAAAATGAAGGAGCCACCATTAAGCATGAGGAAATAGATGAGAGGAGAGGAGAGGAGAGGATACATGGGCTATATCGGGCTGATGGGGTGCACCTATCCCAGATGGGAAATCACATATTTATCACGGAACTGGGTAGGGGCATAGATCAGTGGTTAAAAAATGGATGGTCATGGGTAGTGGGGGGGAGCTTGCCATCCAGTGCAAGCTAGAGGCAAACTAGTGGAAGGTTGGAATGAAAGACTGGATAACAAAAAAGAGAAAAAGTGAGATGGGGGTTAGGAAAGAACATAAGGGGGAACAGAAACCAGAAAAAGAAGAGTATGGACACCCAGGTAAGTGGACAAGAAAGGGGGAGCAGGAATTGGACCTGCTCAGAAAGGAAAGAGATTATAAGACCAGCTCGGGTTTACACCCGGGAAAGGAGTGAAACAAGACACCCTCAGGTTTCAACGCCCAGGCGAGAGAAAAAAAGAAATCAAAGCTTGAAATAAAAGGATTTGAATAAAAATGTGTACTTAAGAAAGAAGTATAAGGAACTCAATATTGCATAAGTGTATATAGTTATACGTTGTAGTGGAATAATAAAAGGCTTTGCCAACTGAGCAGCCAAACCTACAATATTGAGTGTGCAGTCTCTTTTGTGGGAAAAGGGGGATCTGGAACAACATAACTATATATATATATTTTCAAACCAGACAGCCCAGTTTCACATAAAGATCCACATTTATTTTCATAACCACAGATAAGCAAGGGGGAAGAAAAGATAGAAACAGCAAGTGAAGGCAGGGAGATAGCAGGAGGGGAAGAATCGTGAGACTGTCAGAATGATCAGTTCCTAGGTTTCACAAGGAAATTTGATTGCACAATCAGACAGACAAGTTACAGAAAAGGAAAGGCTAGAACACATCCTTCCATTTAACTATTTCTGCATAACCCTGTCACATAACCCCCTCTTTAAGAGGGAACCTCATAAAAAAAAACAGTTTTCCAAAACTTTCTTTCAATTCTCTTCTAACATTATCTTATAACCTTTGTGCATCTGTGCATATGCAGTATCCCTTTATCAATAACAACCAGTACAGCAAAGTTTAAACCTACACATTTTTTTCAGCCTTCAGAATTCTCAATTCCTGACAGGAAATCAGTTTTGACAGAGTTGTGCATCACTTTAGATTTAAATGGCTGTACTGCTAGGTACCACCTTGTGATTCTGGAATTTTTATCCTTCGTTTGTTTAAGTCAAAAGAGAGGATTATGGTCAGTTGGAAGTACAAAGTCAGCTGCTAGCAAATAAAACTTAAGGTACTCCATGGGCCACTTTGTGGCAAGGCATTCCTTTTCAATGCTGGAGTACCTTTTTTCTTTGTCGTGCAATTTTTTCACTAATATACAGAATGGGAGTTTTCCTTCCCATCTATATTCTGACTCAAGACTGCACCTAGGCCTACCTCTGGTGCATTTGTCTGTAACAAAAGTTGTTTCTCAAAATCTGGGCTTCTTAAAACAGGGGATGAACATAATGCAGCCTTAATGGCCTGAAAAGCCTAATCATTCTCTGGGGTACATTTCTCATTATTAGGGCATCATGTTTTGTGTGAAAGCTGATTGCGCAAAGCTTGGAATGAATCTCAGATAGTAACCAGCCAGCCCTAAAAATAACGTGACATGTTTATTTGTTTGGGGGACAGGACTGTTAACTATAGTGTCTGCCTCAGAAATCTCTAGCTTAATTTCTCCATTTCCCAAAACATAACCTACATATCTGATTTCCTGGATGCCTAATGCACAAGTGATAGGATTTCCAGTCAGACCTGTCTTTTGTATGGATTGGATAACTGCTTGTAGGTTTCAAGGTGGCTTTTCAGTCTGGACTACACACCCCAACCTCGTCCAGGTAAGCAGCACAATAACCATTGTGAGTAGCTAAAATTGCATCTATATACCACTGAAATGTAGTGGGTGGAGCATGTAAACCAAACATCATGGTGGTGAACTGACAGAGTCCAATAGGAGTGGTAAAAGCAGTTTTGTTTCTGGATCCTTTAGGAGAATTTACCAGTAACTCTTGGTGAGATTGAGGGTACTGATGTACTTTGTACTTCCCGATCTGTCCACCAAATCATCTATCCTGGGCATAGGATAACTGTGAAATTCAGACACTTGATTATGTTTCCTAAAATCAAGGCAGATACTTACATCCCTTTCTTTTTTATTTACAGTCATCACTGGTGATGACCAAGCAGTTCTCTGTAAGCAAAAAGCAGGTATAGTGAGTTAAGTATTGGTTGCAATCTTTTCCTTCCCCTTTTACAAACCTTTTTAACAAGCATCTTGGATTTTGATTAAAATGCTCAAATAGACTGTCTGTCTCAGGGTGATAAGGGGAGGTTCCTAAGTCAGTGATACTTAATATTTGGTACAGCTCCTTCAGCAATGCAACACCAAAATTACTACATTGATCAGTAATAATCTCTCATTAGTTATGCTCACCCTGCTTAAAACTTTGGCCAGCTCTGCTGCCACATTTGGGGCTGTGACAGTATGCATTGGAACTGCCTCTGGGTATCTTGTGGCATAGTCACACAATACTGTACCAAAATGAATCAGTTAACCTATTTACGTTTGTCTAAAGGACCAACCACATCCATTGCAATTCTCTCAAAAGGCACATCTATCAAGGGTATGGGCACCAGGGGCACCTTGTCTTTTTTAGTCACTGGGGCTACTTTCTCACATTCAGCACAAGAACTGCAATAGGTAGTAACATCTTCATGAATTCCAGGCCAGTAATATCTGTACAACAGGCTGCAAGGTTGTGGTCCCTCCCCAAGTGACCAGTCATTGGACTATTATTTGTTATCTGTAACGACTCAGTTCTACACTTCTTCAGTGTGACCAATTGCACAGTCTGTTCCTGCACCTGAAGATTAACCCAGACTCTGTACAGTAACCCATTACATTTTTTAAACATTTGTTCACCCTGTTTTTGTTTCACTCCAACTGCTTAAAATAACTTTGTAGAGAAACATTTTGTTAGTTTGCTCAGAAACCAAATCACAATCAGTTAACAGTTTAGTTTTAACACTTTCATACATAAGCTTTTTACATCCATCAGTCTTTTGTTGCCACTGTTTTTGTCAGGTGTCTTCTTTCTTTCCTGGATTTCTGAATCTTGGAGCTGGTCTCAAACATGTCCAAATCAATATTACCAAAAGGAAGAGAGTCCCCAGTGTCTGAGATTTTCTTTGCCTATGCTCTTGTAATCACAGCTGCTGACACAGCAGGATTTATTCCATCTGTGATTAACTCAGTAAATCCAGGAAAGCAATTTCCAATAACCACAGGCACAGGTAACTGAGATACTACCCCCACTTTCATTTGGTGAAATCTCATTATTGCTCAGAGTCACTTGGGAGGTGGAATGGTATCAAGTGTCCCTTTGGATACAGATGACCCCTGGACCAGGTGCTCTTGCACAGTGTTTTCCCAGCACTTCAACATGCGCCAGGGTATGTCTGCTTCCCTAATCAATAAGTCCTTTCACAGACTTATCTCCCACCTTGACATCTGTTAAATACTTGCTCCAGCTTGCTAAGGACCAATTTGATTCACTTTATTTTTATGGCAGTTTCTTGCAATATGACCTGGCTGATTACAGTTATAACAAATAAAGTATTTGGGTACAGATTTGTTACCCCACCAGAGTTCTTATCTGACCTGGAGTTAAAGCAGAAAAAGATGGTCTTAATGGTCCATGGCTGTTATTTTGCTATGGTGTGGTCTGTCTGGTCATCTAATAGTCCTCAGCCAAAGAAATGGCCTTTTCCTAATTTTATGGTCGGTGTTCTTTTACCCATAGCTGCATGTCTACAGGCAAGATGTTGATGAGTTACTCCACTGCAAATTGTAAATGATCTGTGAGACTGTTGTTCCAGCTAGTTGGTGCCATTAATGAGGAGATCTCTGAGTCACGTGAAGGCTTCTCGAGGATTGTCAGCTGATTGGTACTTCAGGGACTGGAACCTTTACCCGCAGGTCCCTCCTGAGATGTCATATCTTTTCAGGATTTCTCTTTTCACAAGGTAATAGTTTTCTGACTGTACAGTGTTCATATTGCTGTAGGCAAGTTGGGATTCACCTGTCAGGTGAGGTACCAGCTTGATTGCCCATTGCTGCTGTGGCCACTGGCAGGCTGTAGCAACCCTGTCAAATGTTGTCAGGTATGGTTCAATATAATCCAGGTGACACAACTGTGTAAGTTAAATGTCTTCTAAGTTATTTGTGTTTGTTGCTCTGTTGGACATGTGCCAGATCCTCCAGCTTTGAGAGTTTGCAAGGCATTCAGCCACTGTTAGTCCTGTTGCTACATCTCTTCTTTTCTCATCACTGCAACCTCTATTCTTCCCTGTCCCTCCCAATCCCTCTCCCAGAGATGCATGTCACATTGTTCCACCCTCATATCTAATTTCTGGTTTGGGGCTGTCCCACCTTATCTTGCATCTCTCCTCAAAGCTGCCGCTCCATCCCCATACAACTCATGGTCATTCTGCAACTGCTCTTTTGCACGCCCATGAATCTGCACCTCAGCCAGCAAACAGGCCTTCTCTTTTAGGCTTCCTTCCCTCTGGAACAACATTTCCCCCTTTTACTGCCTTCTCCTCACCTTTTCTGCACTTAAGTGCTTACTCAGACCTTCTCCAACCTCATCCTACACCTGTCCTCATCACAATTAACCACTTTTCTCTTCTTCCTCTGCCTCCCATCTCCTCTTCCCAACTTAAGTCTTGTGCGTGTCTCAGTATCATCATACTATACAGTAAATACTTGCATATTCAAAGTGTGTTATATTGTAAATTACTGTATATACTGAAGTAACCCTACATACATCTGTGCTTTGTCACTACTTTATGTAAATCCCTCTGTTGTATCTGTACTCCCTTCCCTGGGTTGTACCTGGAAATGAGCCTCACTCATGGTATCTTTCCAGGTTATCACATTTTAAATAAATAAATAAAAATACATTTCTCTGCTTTTCTGTCTCTCTTTGTTTTATAGGCCACCATTTGAAGAAAGCAGAGATGCTTTCAAGTTCTGTCCCTGTCTGTTCATTTTCTTCCATCACTGGTGCCAGCTATACATCTCAGTTTGGACTTTTGTTTCTGTTTCTAGTTTGGCTGCCATTCTGGTAATCACTCCTAAGCTTGCTGTTGCAGGATCCATACTTTTCTTCTATGCTTCCCTGGTACCAAGTCTAGTACCCACACAAAACTCCTGGCTTACAGTTTATACAGTGTAACTTCCACTATTAACACCATCTGTCATTAAGACTCAGATCAGGAAGCATAGGAAAACCAGGAGAAGTTATAAAATTCACAAGACACATTTTATTGTCATTAATAACAATAGGATAAAAAGATTGTGCAGGATAGCTGTTATACTGACATTTCAAACAAAACAAAGCCCTTCATCTGATGGTAACTAATTCTGAATTTCAGTCTTTATCTCTCCCTCAAAAAAAAACTGCTTTCTTTATATAAATTATAATTTCTTGGCAATTAACTTCTGCATCCTGAGCTCATTAAGATACCTCCCTTTCCCCCAAATGTCCAAAAACATTGTCCATTTCTTTCCTTGCAGGTGCAACAAAATAGAACATTCTGTCCCATAACTGATCTCCTGTTGACAACTCTGCAAATGAGCTTGGGGATGTCAAACTGCATTTCAAGGTTAACTCCTCTGAGTTTCAAATAGCTTTTTGCAATCATTTCAACACTATAACTATATGCATTTTCAAACCAGAAAACCCAGTTTCATATAGCAATCCATATATATTTTCATAACCACCAATAAGCAAGGAGGAAGAAAAGATAGAAATGGCAAGAAACAGCAAATGGAGGCAGGGAGATAGTGGGGGGACTGGGAGACTGTCAGAGTGATCAATTCCTAGGTCTCACAAGAAAATTTGATTGTGCAATCAAACAGACAAGATATAGAAAAGGAGAAAAGATTGAATAGACCCTTTGGTTTTAACTCTTTCTGAATTACAAATGGGACAGGATCTTATTTAGCCCTTTCACATTCCTTCTGTCCCTTGAAGATTTGGACTAGCAGCAGGGAACTGTAGTGGAGAGCAGAGGAGAGGGGACTGCACAATGCTGACTGTGCCATTCACCAATGCAGTTCCACTAATGCATAGCAGCCTGTTCCTCATGGACTACCAACTGTGCTCCAAAAAGGATTCTGAAAAATTACTGACCCTACTCGCTGGAACACTTGTGACCCCACCTGGATTTCTGTGTCCAGTTCTGGAGGTTGCATCTCCACAAGGACATTGAGAGGATGAAGGCAGTACAGAGGAAGGGCATGCAAAATGGTGAGTGGTGACAGAATAGGAAGGGACAAGGGGCAGGATAGATGGACCTAAAGTATGGGTACCAGTGAAGTTGCCGCAAATTTGCGAAAATTCAACTTTGCAAAGCTTTGCAAAATTCCCACCATTAGTGCAAAATTAAATTTTGCTGACTTCACAGTGTTTTTCAGAAGAAGTTGCAAATCTTTTCTTGCAAAGTTGCAACATTGCTGGTAAAGTCTGGTCACATTGTGAGAAAAAGTACCACTTCTTTTCTGCCAATAAAATCCATGTTTCTAGGCTTCTGTGTTGTGTACCAGTGCCCAACACCAAAGGGGACACAGTTTGTGTTTTAAGGATAGGAGTACTTTTGAAATAAGAACTTTTGAGCCAGTGCCAATAAATAAACTACAGCCAGCCAACCTGATGACCTCTGACCCAGGAAGACATTGCATTGGGGTCAGAGAAAAAGACATGAGCCAATCAGACCATAGTAGCCTAAAATGGAACAAAAAGAGTTTCAGGGAAACTGGATAAATTCATTAATTCACCAAGGACTATGATTATCAATCGGCTATCAAGGAGTAGGCAGAAAGCACAACTGGGGATGAAGTGAAAGGAAAAGGTATTTAGTTGGGAAAGCACAAAATAATACTTGTGTAATTGCCTTCAGCCCTGTAGTATTTTTCTGTTGAAACTGACTTACTGATGGGGGGGGTAGGGTAGGGAATCACCAAGTCTAACAGATTTTGTCCTACCCTGAAGGTAGGAGCAAAACCAGTTAGTGCAGAGTAGGAGAGCCCTGCAGTCTTAAGATTTTCAAGTCAGAAGGGGCAGGCCACAGTGTTGAAGGCTTTGGCCAAATCAAAAAAGATAATGGAGGTAATTA
The DNA here is from genome assembly GCA_016271365.2 of Neoceratodus forsteri. Lineage (NCBI taxonomy): Eukaryota > Metazoa > Chordata > Ceratodontiformes > Ceratodontidae > Neoceratodus > Neoceratodus forsteri. The sequence goes on along the minus strand of JADMNL010000034.1, from coordinate 17,555,404 downwards.
GGCCCCGAGAACAGGGGAGGAGGACTGTGCTGGGGGAGAGAAGAAGGTATGGATGACCTTTCAGAACTGGGAGAGGACAATGTGCACCTCCAGTGTCACTGCTCTGTTTCTGGGGGGGGAGGTGCTGAGAAGGAGGGTCAGCTTTATGGGGAAATCAGTATTGAAAACAGAGATAAAAAGCATACACGGGTAAACCAAAGTAAGAGATACATGATCAAAATCCAGGATACTTCTTTAAACTCCTTACTCCTTAGTGACTGGGACAGTAATTTAAGAAGTGACATAAAATACTGAGGCAAAACCAGCAATATCCCTATGATTCATGGACACTTGAGAGTTAGGACTTTCCCCTTCATGGTTAATACTTGCAGAGTTAAATAGCCCCAGACACAATTAGAAAAACTTGAAAAAAAATTGAGATTAAGACACAATTCAGTTGATATTTCATATGTTTTGTAATTAAACTTTTTTCTTTATTATAGAGAACAGTTGTATGAAAGAGGATTACTGTCCCTTAGACTTCATCTATTCTTTTTGCTTGCCTACACCTGACATCATAATGCCATTTTTATGGCATCAAAATTATCTCCATAGCAACATACTGTGATGTCAAAAACAGAACTGTGATGTTAGATGTATGCAAGCAACCAGAACAGATAGGGCAGCAATCCTGTTTACATACAAATGTCCTTAGTTATAAAGTAAGGATGAGAATTACAGAAACATGATTAAATATAAGTTAAATCTGTCTAAATATTACACATTTTCAAAGATGTCATAATGGCATCAAGGGCTTTTTAAATAAAGTACTGCTGCAGCCCAAACCTAGTGGTTTACATGATTCAGAAATGTTTACTGTTTGGCCGTAAGGTGTACATGATGTAAATCTTTATAAAGTGTACATGGGAAAACAAACTAAGAGACAAATGATCAGAATCAGGGATACTTTTTTCAACTCTATGTTCCTTAGTGACAGGGACTATAATTTTAGAAGTTACAAAGAAAATATTGAGACAAAACCAGAGATGTCCCTACAGTTCATTGACATTTGACAGTTAAGCATTTCCCCCTCATGGCTAATACTGGCAGAGTGAAATATAGTATTGCTGCTGCTGCTGCAGTCCAAACCTAGAGGTTTGCATGATTCAGAAACTTTTACTGTCTGGCCCGAAGGTGTACACGATGGAGACCTTGTTGTGCCACTTGTGAGCACAATCTAGGGCACAAAGGATATAAAAAATTTCAGTCATTGATCTTGTCTGCAATGTCCTAATCTTCGTCGTGCCATGAGTTGCCTTTCCCTGGGATGCTGGTAGATCAAGGGACTGGCGTTCTCTAGCTTTGCCCCGACCTTCCTTCCTTACCAACCACTGATAAACACAGCTGCAAATGTTGTGACAAGCAGAAAGGACTTGATTGGAGGAGCTGAACCTGCCAGACCTATGTGCCCTCGGCAGAGACAAACACTTCAAATCTGATCACAACTTTATTAGTCAGAACAGGGCTATGTGATGATCAGTTCATTGGGAGCAATCTTCTGGAAGCCTGTCTGATGAGAACCTTGTCACCAGTTTTCAGGAAGCTCAAACTTGTTCATGAGAGTCATTCAATAGCAAAGAGTGTGATGGGGTTCAGAGGATATCAATATACATGTGAAAAAAAAGAAGAAACAACCATACATGCATGGTACTGGGGTCGCTCTAAACAAAAAAGGAAAAAACAACAGAGGATTCCTCATTGAGACACTGGGAAATTGGGCACCCCCATTGTCACTGCTTTGTTTCTGGGATGGGGTTAGGTGGGGTGCTTAGTACTGAGAGGGAGAGCGGGGGTAGTGCAGTGCTACTTTCTTGGTGGAGTGCTTTACACGGTTGCGGAGGCAGCAGTGTTCACACTCCAACATGTTCTTTCGCAAAGAATGCAAGGAATGTAGCATCCTTATTTGAAAGCAGTAAGTCTGCAGGGCTCATTCCACTGCAGCCCTAAAAAGACAAGGCCATTGTATTTATATGGCACCCATTCCCAGAGGCTCCGGGCATGTCACAATAAAGCAAATAAATGATAAACAAACAGAAATACTAAACGATTTTAGGTGCAAGAATCCATGCCAAAGCTTAAATTTAAGGAAATGTGTTATTAAAGAACAATTAAAAGTGACCAGTGAAGGAGGACCTCTCACTTCCCAGAGAGGGATGTTCCAAATAATAGGCGTCTCAACACCAAATGCTCTATTGCCCAAAGATTTTAGCCGAGATCGAGGAACAGACAAGAGGCCTGCCTCCACTGAGTGGAGGGTGCAAGCAAGAGTATATGGAACCAAGAAGTCTTTCAAAACAGCTTTTACAAATACTGTTTCACCAATCTTAATATATTTAAACAACTATACCATATGAATATGTATGCCATGTCAAGTCTTCAGCGTTAAAGGGAACCGAATAATAAATACCAAACATTCAGAAATGTTTAGATTAAATTTTGCAAGGACAGTATAAACAGTACAATTATATGCCCCTGTAACATTAACACTTTACAAAACACTGTCACTTGGTTTTGCTGGTTAAAAGACCTTAAAGAAAGATACTGTGTGTCATCTTTTTAATCTGTTACTTAGTGAATGTCCATGTTATAAGCTGCCACATTGCACAAAATAACATCAGCTCATACAGTCAAATTCCATTAGTCTTTATAAAAGCTGAGGAATGTTTGTGATAATATTGTGGAAGCCATATCCTTAAATTCTGCCTAGCCATACACATAACCTGCCATGGAGGAGAGCTTTGAGTCACGGTGCTGAATGGTGTAGATGCTTAATGCTCAGCTCTGCTCCCCATCCCACTTAGAAACTTTTTGTTATAAAAAGTACATTTTTATTTAAACAAGTTAACATCACACTCCTTAAATAGTAAAATACATATCAAGAAGTTTTTTTAAGTTAAGCAGTTGCTGAACTTCGTGCCTGTACTGTACAGTTGAGATTTTAACAGAAATGGCAAAAACAACAGCAACAGCAGAGCAGAGGTACAAGTTGAATTGAACTGTCAGGTTACAAAAAAAACATTATCAATCACAAGTTCTAATATATCAACAGATTTTCACATTTTAAATTCTTTACTTTACAACCCGATATGGAAGCTAATACAACAGCAAATAGTAAATCAGACTATATATGTAGTGCAATGGTAATTAATGACAGTTTAACTAAGAAAAAGCACCAAAAGACCTCTTATTGAGCAGAATAATTTAAGAGAAGAAAATAATGATGCAAATAATCTAGCATCTGGTACTTTAACATCGAAACATTCTGAACTTATTATGACTGAATGATCTCTAATTAAAATATCAGTTTTTGAATCCTTTGCTAATATTGCTGAGGTTAAGAAGGAAATAGAAACTCGCACAATAAGGATACGTAATGTTGAGTATAGAGTAAGCAACACTGAGAAAAAATGTTTAAAAAAAAAGTGATAATTAAGAATAGCAGAAAAATAGGTATAGAAGCAAACCTAGAGGTTTGCATGATTCAGAAACTTTTACTGTCTGGCCCTAAGGTGTACACGATGGAGACCTTGTTGAGCCACTTGTGAGCACAATCTAGGGCAGAAAGGATATTGAAAATTTCACAGTCATTGATCTTGTCTGCAATGTCCTAATCTAGAACTAGAAAGATTTAGAAGAGAGAAATGACAGGAACAACTTAAGAATTTTGGTATGAAAAAGGTTTAGAAGGTGGTAATGCAATAACCTCTATTGATAAAATGTTGAAGCACCTTGTTGATCCACCGCCTCACAGCTCCAGTTTTGTTATTGAAAGAGTTTACTGCTCCAAAGAGCTCACCACTCTCTAAAACCAAAGCCCGTACCAGGAGAGAGTCCAAGATCATTGTTTTTTAAATTGATGAATAAACAACAACTTTCATTCGTTCAGACTGCTATAAAGAATAAGACGTTTCAAGAATATGAAAGTTGCAGAACTAAAATTTGTATTGACTTGCCCCAGAGTAATTAAAAAGAGAGAATGTTTTAGCCTGCCAAAAGAAAATTAAGAGAATCAGGAATTAAATATAGTCTGCTGTTTCCTACTGTATAAAGTTTGGGCACCTTCCAGTTTACTGGAGTAAACATAGAAACATAGACTTTGATGGCAGATAAGGACCACTTGGCCAACCCAGTCTGCCCATTTCCCTACCTACTGGATAAGCTGCAGATTTTAGTTAACCAACAGCCTACTTCCTGCCACCCCCCACTATAATTGCCTTATGTCTGTCCCATGCATGTTTGAATTCCTCCACTGTTTTAGACCCCACAGCCTCTCCAGGAAGGCGGTTCCATGCATCCACCACTCTCTCCATGAAAAAATTTTCCTCACATTACCCCTGAACAGTCCCCCCTCTATCTTTAAATTGTGCCCCCTTGTTCTTACACATCTCTTTTTCTGAAAGAGGCTACCCTCCTGGACTTTGATGATTCCCTTGAGGTACTTGAACATTTCTATCATGTCCCCCCATCCCTCCTTTCATCAAGGGTATACATATTAAGCTCTCTCAGTCTCTCTTCATATGGTTTCTGATGCAGACCCTGCACTATTTTAGTGGCCCTCCTCTGGACTGCTTTCATCCTGTCTATGTCCTTGCGTAGATGAGGTCTCCAAAACTGCACACAGTACTCCAGATGGGGGTCTCACCAACTGTCTATACAGAGGGATAACCATGTCCCTTTTTCTACTTGTGATGCCCCTTCCTATGCATCCCAGTATCCCCCTGGCTCTCCTTACTGACTTCTCACATTGCTTACCCACCTTTAGATCATCTGATATGACTATCCCCAGGTCCCTTTCCATTTTTTTATTGTTAGTACCTCCCTGGCTATTGTGTACTCTTCTTCTGGGTTTTTGTTTCCCAGGTACATTACATTGCATTTCTTTGTGTTGAATCTAAGTTGCCATATGTCTGGCCATTCCTCCAACCTTGCCAAGTCACTTCTCATCCTTTCTACCCTGCCTTGTGTATCAACTCTGTTACAGATCTTTGTGTCATCTGCAAAGAGGCAAACCAGTTGGAAGCAATGAACATTGGCTTCAAAAAGGACTTGCCAAAACTTTTTTCCCAGTTTTGACTTCTCTCCTAATACTAACCATAATTGAGCAGAACAAATGGACATTTAGATGTTAATTTGATTCCCTGAATATATATTTTCTCCTGTGATTGTTTTCCCTGGGGAGTTGTGCTGCCGAGTGTTCCTACTCCTCTGCCAACTAAGTTTTCCAGCATCAGGTCAAAAGATATTTTAAATCTTATCAGAGCTGTTTCTCTTTCTCAAGATGTATGCTCATTCACCCCATTTAGATGGTTGGGCACAATCTAGGCCATCAACCACACCCATCATGAAGAGGGAAGGGTGATCCTCTTGGCGACACAAGCACCTGGTTATACAACAGATCACCAAGATAGAAATAAAAATAATTTTAAAGGTAAGTTATATTGATTCTTCTCTTCCTCTTATGGGCTAATGTGCCAAGTGGTAAATAGAATTAATGGTTTAGGAACGAGAAAAGAGGAGAATTATTCTTGGTGACTAGGTGCTGCTTTTTTTTTATGTAAATGTAATCACCCAGTCCCCTGAGGTTACTAGAATCCTATCAGTATTATTGTTAGGAAGGTAGCAGGCAGCTGGTAGGGAGCTCATTAGGGGCTCCTTACATAATGACATCATTGTTTGCTCAGCTAGCCTGAGGGAAGAATGATTAGGTCATTCAGAACTCTCACAGCAGCATAAGCCAGACTGTGTGGACAGCTGCTCTGGGGAACTTAGAATGCTCAGTTTGCAGTTGGTAGCGGTCACTTTTTCAGTGAGGAGGTGAGAGTGACAGAAGGATTGTCAGTGGGCTCTGAGGTGAGGGCCCAGGATTTCTCACCCTAGTGGAGTGTCATTTCCATCTTCCAGTGAAATGGTGGAGACCAGTGCTACAGTAGGATTTCCTGATTTCTACTCCCAGTGAAGTGAAAGGAACTACTTATTCTCAATGGGCGCAAGGGGCAATCCCCTGAAGGTTTTGTGTGTGTTTCAACTGCCTTGGATAGGAACTGAGAGAGAATGTTTGATCAGCTACCCTGGAGAGTGCCCTTCTTTTCCTTTTGTTGTTCTATGCCCTGTGGATGGGACGACCTTTGTGAAGACTGTTCTAGGAGACCAGATCTCCATATCTTTAAGGGGAATCGATAGTCTAGGGGTGTGTGCCCATAGATAAGGCTGGATCACACCTGTCACTACCCCTAGTTTCATCCATGTGTATGAAGTTCTGTTAAACTGTTAACCCAAGTGAGTGCAGTTTTGTTCTGTGATCACCCCTGTGTGTGATGAAGTTAAAGTGTGGGACCTCTAGCATTTCTGTGGGGAATGGGGGATTCAGTGGTGTAACTCTGAAGAATGGCAGAGACTGTCAGTTGGGGCCAAGGGTGGGAGGAATGCCATCTAAGCACTTACAAGGCAAGGCTTTCTGGTCTGTAAATGGCACCAGTTATACCTGAGCAAGGGCCAAGCTGCAGGTTAAGGTGTGTGACTGAGCTTCACTTAGGTGCACCTATGTTTAAAGAAGAGTTCTGAGTGTGTAGCCTAAATTCACTAAATGACACTTATGGGAGGAAAATGTTCACGTGTGTGGCCAGGCGTCCACTAAATGCACCATTGGGGAATTTGTGAAGAAGATTGTTCTGTTGTGTGTTAATGAACTGTACTGCAAGCAAAGAGAGTTCGTGAAATGTACCCGTCCAGCCTAGACTGACCCTTGGGGGTCCACCTCTGCTTTAATGTTCCATCTGTTGAATAAAGCCATATTGCACAATCCCAGTTACTGTTATGTACATTCTGATTATTGCTTCAGGTATTCCAGAATGTGGATACCAGTGTTCCAGATTTTAATGAGGGGTGTAGTCACTTGTTAAAAAGCGGCCTCAGGGTTACATAAATATACATACATTTTTATATATTATTAACTATGGGAGAGGTATTTACATGTATGTTTCAAATGTATTTCAATATCTGATCTTAATGAGTTTTGACTCTGATAACATTACCTTTAATATAGGCAGCAATCAGAAATGATATGGAAATCTTACATTTGCCGTCATCTTAATTAACTGTACTCTGCCATTTGAAATTAACCTACATTGTTCTCGAACTCTTGTGAGACATAGGAAGCTTGACACCAGAATCTTTAGTGCCTAGATGTAGAAATTACATGAACTAAAAAGACTGCTGGATATTTTAAATAACAACTTATGCTCCAGAGCATCACAGCATTTGCCTGGAACTTCTTTTGTGTGTTTTCCAGCGTTTACATTTTTTATAAGCATGTAACTGTTTTTCCACTAAAATCTGTTCTTTTCTTAATTTTATGAATGAAATTACTCTATAGATATCTTCGCAGACAGCAGGCTAAGAAAAAAAAAACATTTAAGGAGCTGTTGTATGCTTTCAGATAGAGTAGAGGAGAGAGAGCTGCTGAAACTGACAAACATGACTACAGCATTACTTCTTCATGGGCCAATTTAGGTTGTGTGTAAAAATATCCCCTCCTCCTGACACAGACTCTTGTACTCTCATACTGATAAAGTCTTACATTTAAATGCAATTTTTAGAATGCCCAAACTCAAAGAAATAGTGACTCTGCTGCACTACCTCTACAGTGCCGCACACTCACCTCTGCTCTGTTGCTCATTCAGGTGCCCTGTCCCTCACTCTCCTTCCTGTGTGGCTCCTCTGCAGAATGGAGAGAATGGTAAAAAAGAAAGAGAGAACAGTACAAAACAGATAGTAATTTGCCAGTACATGTCAACTTATCCCTCATTGCACTGTGACACTGCTGCTGACTTACACTCAACACTCTGCAGTTGAATTGCTGTTTTCAAAGCTGCTGCTGTAGCCCCTCTGCTGTGACATCATAAGATCCTGGACCACTGGTCATTTTTGTGTTTCCTGTGGTGATGGACAGTACCCTCAGTGCTCCACGACAGTTCAGCCAGTACAGGAAAGGGGTCATGTATACACTTACCATGGTGACAGGCTGGTGATCAGCCACGCTCCAAGATTCCAACAACAAAACCCATGGATCTGGAAGAAACAAAAGCCGATAAAGTGTTTGAACAAAATAAACAGATCTGGCTGTCTCTCTCTCTCCACTGTTGGCAGTAGATAGAAATAAGATTGCAGAAACAAGAGATGGGTGTTGTGAAACACTCTATCAGTTTTTGTTTTTTCAGGGAGATTCATCACTTTGCTGGTCACAAGACAACCTTCAACAATCTCATTCTACAAAATTCTTTTTTGGTGCTCTACAGTGTTTCCTCTTGTCAATCACAAAATTATTCAGACATTATTTATTACATTCTCAGGGAAGGGGGTGGGCATGGAGAAGTGGGACAATGGCTGCCATTCTGCTTTTACCAAACAAAACAAAAAACAGAACCATGCATTCGTAGTAGTGGAGGGAGGGGAGATTTCATGATCGGGACACTGGGGGATTGGCCACCACCAGTGTTACTATTATGTTTCTGGGGGGGTGCTGGGTGTTGATAAGGAGTGTTAGGTGGGGGGTATGTATTTTGGCATCCAAAAGTAAAAAAAAATATTGGCAGCCAAAAGTAAAAAAAAAAAGATAGTGCAACTATGGAGTGTTCCATGCGGAGTCGACTTTTTTTTAACACTTATCATGTTGTTCATTCACAAGGAATGCAGAAGTGCTTTTTACTCAAACAAGAGGTCTTCAAGGCTCCACCCACTGCAGACTTAAAAATGGTCAAAACAGGATACACTGAAATTAAGGTGTAGCATTGTATCTTGGTTATCATGGGTAATATGTAAAATGTGTAAATGCAAGACCCCACTGAAATTAGATGGACTATCCAGAGAAAAAAACAGCCAACATATGGATGTAGTAAGTACAAGACCCTGTGTACAGCACTGGTGCCCATACCTCAAAATGGATGTCAGATTAATGGAGGGGTGCAGCATAAGCTACAAAAATGATCATGGGTCTAGGGGAGTTGGCATACGAGGAAAGGTGAAGCAGCTCAACATGTACTCGCTGGAAGACAGAAGGGTAAGAGGGGACATGCTGGAGACCTTTAGGTACTTGAAAGGCATAAACAAAGTCAGGGATGAAGGATTGTTCTGCTTAAAGGGGGGAAGGGTCACTAGGTGGCACAGTCTGAAGTTGGAAGTGGGAGAGTTTAGGAGACAGATGAGGACGCACTACACAGAGAGAGTAGTGGCAGGTTAGAATGCAATGCCAGAGGAGTTAATCACTCAAAGGACAGTGGATAGCTTTAAGCAGGTTTGGGATACAGTCAAGGGCAGGGTTAGTACAGACGAAAACACAAAAGGGGAAAGGAACAGGAATGAGGAGGAAGGGAGGTTTGGGTGGGGGTGGGGTAGCTGTAGTGATATGAAACTAAGCGCTGCACAATCGGGCAGACTAGCTAGACCTGTGGGCTTTATCTGCTGGCAGTTTCATATGTTCATATGTTTGTAGGCATTGCATCTTAGACAGGCTATGTAGATTACTTTATACAGCTGGTAAAATCTTGACCGTACTGAAAATAAAATATTGTATTTCAATTAAACCATTCCAGATGAATGCAAGTATAACAATAAGTAAAAGTTGAACCCACATGAAACTGAGATGTGACATTTCGACTGAGCTAGCTTGGGTAAAAATGGATGAATGCAGGATCCTAGTAAAAATGAGATATTGTATTTGACCTGGGCTTACTATCCTGGGTAAATAAAGTGAAAACAGGGGTAGAAGGAGGACTCCAGTTTCACAAAGATATTTCATCACAGTTCAGCTGTCCTTAGTAAATACAGGATAAAATTGTTAAAAGCAGTTCCTCACTTAAAATTCCATATTGCATCTTAGTAGGGATCACAGTTACCCACTGAAAATGGCACTGAATATAAGCTGGACCCTGGGTAAATACATTGTAAAAATGGTTGAAACCAGGACCCCACAGAAAATGAGATACTGAAACATAGAAACATAGAAACATAGAAGTTGACGGCAGATAAGGACAGCAAGGCCCATCCAGTCTGCCCACGACTGAATCCAAGCATTCCAATCATGTATGAATTTTTTTTATTCAAAGTACCAATGGCACTGGGAGGTGTTGAGCTGTCCTATGCAGAAGCAGGACCACACAGGAAATTAATTGTAGCATCTCAGCTATGCTAGCTTGGGTAAATAAATTGTAAAACACTTTAGGATGCAGAGAATGATCAGTACTATAGAAATGTAAATTCTATATTAATGTTTATGGTCCAGAAACTACTCATAGTTAACCAAAGAACCAGTTGCACTGAGATGCACAAAGGGCCACGTCATACTCTGTACAACACACCACAGCCATGCCACACCCACAAAAAGGTAATATTAGTCTTCCTTAAATCCTTAAATCTTCACGAAAGAGGTGAAATATGGCAATGGTAAGAGCAACCATCATCTACAAGCATCCTCTGAGAAGCTAGAGTTGGACTGTTATGAAAAACTACCCCCCAACTGCTGACAACTTATCTTCACCATCAATTGAATCCAATAAAGATAGTCAATTACTGTTGGGTCAGCTGCCTGAGAGGAAATGCATTTGAACTCCTCTTTTTAATGTTGTAGTAAGCAAGTGAATGAGGTAAAATAATTAAAATGCTGATAAAGAATAATAAATAATTCAGTTGGTACTGAAGTACACACAAATGATACAAAAGGGCAGATACTTTGCAATATGTGTGGTGTCTGTAAACACACCTATAATAAAATGTCTCAAACCTAGTAGAAGGCATTATGGGTATGCAAATATTTGTTGGAGTGTGGGGGGGAGTAAACTGACTAGAAAATAAGGTGCTACATTCTGTTGACATGTTACTACTCAAGACTTGCCACAGTCAACTCACACACAGGATGTAGCAATAATCTTTTAAGCCTGCACAAAAGACTATGCATGATGACCAAGGCCACTGATTTACGGTGATTAAAACAATTAAATTCCGTTTTCAAGACTTAAGATTCCGGAATTTCACCGGTGATTGCTACTCTAATTTCCGGATTTTACCGGGATTCTGTTATCATTCTTTTAGTATGTGCATAAATAATCAGAATTAAAGAAGGCTTAATACACAGAGCATTAAATAAGGCAAACTGAAAATAGTACAGGAAGGAATTAAAAGAAAAACACTCTTTTTTATAGATTTACTGATCTGATAGAAAATGCCAGATTCCATGAAATCTTCGTTTTTTCTGGTTTTCAGGCAACTCTAATTCCGCAATTTTACCGGATTTTCCGTTAAAAACCGAAAAACAGTGGCCTTGATGATGACTGCTGGTGGAAACTATTGCTTGACACCAAAAAATGGATGAAAGCAGGACCTCACTGAAAACACAGTTTAAAAGCAGCAGCTGTGTGCTGTTGCCTGTTCTTGTTTGTCAAATGGCTACTATCGTAGTCTTGAAACTGACCATTGGTATTCATTTAAATTATCTGATGTCAGCAACAAATGTATAGCAAAGGATAGACAACTCTTCCTTCTGTATCTTGGAGGTTGTTTAATCAACTAAAATTCCACTATTTGGAGGAATATAATGCAGTACAGATTATAATTATAATTGTTCTTCTGGGAAAGGTACACTGACAAAAAGTTTGTGTACAAGGCCACCTAGGAGATGTGTAGCACTGGGATGTTAAGTGGCTTTCTGGATCACACAGTATGCAAGTGGCAGTTGTGAAATTCAAACCCAGGTCTGCTAGGTCACAAGTTTTAAAGCTCTGTGCTGTAACTACTAGGCCATCCTGTCTCCCAATATGGCCCTTCCTTCTGTAGATACTGTAAGATTACTGTTTATTCGTTAATATTTAAATTGTGTTCATGATCCCTAGTTGATGTAAATACATCATGCACTTTTACAATTTGAATGGATAAATACTATTTCACGCTTTGTATCATGCTGTTGTAAACTTACAATAACATATGGAATATTTGTGTAGATTAAACTGTGAATTTAAACACTACACATTAATTCTATTATATTTACAGTACAAGCTAGACGTGTATCAGCAGTTGTGTCATATAACCTACAGGAAAAAATCCACTTAACATTGTTACAACCACTATCATCAGCCACGGCATGCAGGGTATGGTCACTTAGGAAACTGTACATTACGTGTCTCAGTCAGTGTCCTTGTAAGCTGTTTGGTAAATGTGTTAATATGACAATTACCAAGAGGCTTTCAAGGGTCATAGCATAGAAAAGCTTTTATAATGGTGATGGTTGTCATGGAAACTGTTTAGCATGCTTTGCTAACATTCTCATGAGCAACCTCTCTCACACACAATATCTCTCTCTCTCTCTCTCTCTCTCTCTCTTCTCTTGCTCTCCTCTCTAAATGATGTGTGAATTAGAATGACTCAAGGTGAGGTATTCTAAATCAAGAAAACTATACAGTTTTACAAATTTTGTAAAACTGATCTATGATTAAGCTGGGAACAGTGCAAATAAATAATGTGTGTGTGTGTGTGTGTGCATGCACACACAACATCATATAGGAGAGGTACATAACATAATCTCAAAATGCCACATGCAAAGTAGTTCATCTTCGGAAACAGAATATGTTAAAAGAATAAACATTTTTGCATCAGATGAAAAAGTATAGTGATAATGTTGAACTGCTGAATGTTTAATTAAGCCAAACAAATTATATTTTCTTGGCAAAAATGTTTTTTGTGTTTAATAGTTGATGCTATATGCCAACGACATACATGTAGGCATGTCATGGTAGGCAGCCCCTTCCTGTAAACACTCCAAACTGGTATTTCTTTAATCTTCTTTGAGGGTACCTCCATACAGCCATAATACACTGGATTGCAAGCCATCAACATCAGGACCTCACAACAAGCTTTTACAGGAAGGGGCCGCCTATCATGACGTGCCTACATGCATGTTGTTGGCATATAGCATCACCTGTATGATGTGGGAGGGCTCCAACTACTTCAGTTCTTTTTCTTCAATCACTGAGAAAGTCAATATTGGACTTGTGAAAGTTCTTTTTCCTTCATCAATTTTCACCGATGGAATTTGTTTTTCAGTAGTATCTACTGTTAAGGGAAATTTTGTCCACTAGTGTACATCATCAGAGTAAAGGTGCTTTTTCACTATTGTCGGTGTGGAATGCATATTTATCACTAATATGTCCATGAATTGTGCATGTATTGTTGTGCCTACTCCATAAGATTAAGAATTGTAACATCTGCTGGTATTTAAATCAGGCTACATAGATATGCAGGTGTAAAACTCTGGAGCACTATTTAAAGAAAATAGAGAAGGCTGCTGCTGTGCCCACCAAGTTGGCAAGTGTGCCAATGCCAGCTAAACCAAAGACATCTGTGATAGAAAAAAGTGGGTGCATCAAAGTCACCATGTAATTCAATGCCATGGTCACCAATGAAATTGGCTGACCAGTCAGAGTCTTCCCCCTCAGCAACAGAAAGCTGCCAGGGCCAACAGTAGTCAGGCCACTCATCTCTGGTGAGTCAATACTGCTTCCTTGAACATCAGCAATTCAGAACCCTGCTCTTAAGAGTGGATGGTAAGCATAAAAGATTTATCCAGTATGCTGGCAAAACAGTCAGGTTCAGTCTTTGCAAAATCACAACCCCATCCTGCTTAAGTTTTAGATCCACTTTTAAAGGTAACACAACCTCCCACTTATACTTGGTGGACTGTGTCAATTAGCCCCTATCTTGGAAGACTGAGTGGACCAAGTGGTCCTTTCCTGCTAATAATTTCTATGAACCATCTCAATGACAGTGGTGATGGTGACACCATCACCAGACACCATCTCTATCCCAGTTAATGTTTTGGCATCCTCCAGTTTGATAAAAAGATGGCTGCCTCCTCAGTGACCTCCTCAAGTACTCCAGACTTGACCTGTTGTTTCCAAGCCAAAGCTTGTGACTCCCAAGCCCCATCCCTTGGAGGGGGAGGATGAGTAGTATAAGCCTAACCTGGAAGCTGAGTAGCATTGTGGTGAGGAGTATCTTGACCCTCTCCATCCTCTGGAGTTGGAAGATTATGTTGGATAAAATGTGTCCTTAGGCTGTGAAGAGGCAGTATTGTACATGCCACGTTTTCCTCCTGAGGAAACTACCTTCCAGGCTTACAGGGGCTTAAAGAGCTATTTGTTTAGGGTGGCTTTTCCCAACTGATTTGTAATCAATGTCTTATGGGTTGTTTTGTTGAGAATTGTGCAATACAGTTGATATGTGATTATATTTATCAAAATTTGTATTTATGTACTCTCAGTCATGATATGGGGTGTTATAAATATAGAATGCTGTAAGTGTAGATGTATATTACGAGTTTTGTTCACACACCCATTGTATGTGACAGAACGTAAACCCTGAGAGTGAAGCTTGAGGACTTTAACTAGGCACCACACCCCAAGGGTGTGTGAAGAACAAGTAATATCACATATACACATTATTTGTTTTTTACAATTACTGATTAGCAGTGTTATCGATGTTCAGTTTACTGTGAAGGGACAAATTCTGTTGAGCATGCTCATTTACAACAAGATCCCTTTATCAACATACTGAAATGCACAATTTCACAATTTATGACAAAGCAATATACAACAATAATACAAAAATGGTACAGAAGAAAATATAAGACTGTACTAAATTACATAAACCACGAAATACAAGCAATATACATATTGATACAGGGAACTGAGTAAGAAAATCTAACAGTTGGGACTAAATAACATTGTCTAATAGTACAAAAATACAAAACATGGGGGGTTAGCAGAACACTAGATAAGAAGAGGAAGGGAAGTACAGAAGAATAAGTGCTAACAGGAGATCTACAGAACATAAGCAAGGGGTAACAGTCAATAGGGAATCTAAGTGCACTGACAGATTTCAGTGATGTAATTTCTGACCAGTCTGTTAAATGCTCCTAATAGAAGTCGACTGCACAGTTTTAAGGAGGGTTGTAGCTTATTCCATATGGTAGGAAGGGGAAAGGCTAATTGACACCATACCAAAGCGGGTTCGACATTTGGGCACCTTCAAAGAAATATACAAACATGTCCTAAGGGCATATGCACTGCTTGAGTGAATAAGGACTGATGAGACATAAGGGAGCAGCTTGTTTAGCAGTGCATTGTAAATCTAGCAGTAGGTGTGGATGAGTCTCCTGGTAGTTGAAGAGGACCAGCCTATGGCCTCATACAAGGTACAGTGGTGAGTTCTTGCTGGGGCGTGGGCTATAAAGCAAATGGCCCTGTGAAAAAGTATGTCCAGTCTGGAGAGATAAATGGTTGCATTGTTATTATAGAGAATGTCAGTGTAATCAAGAAGGGACATGAAGGTAGCCTGTACAAGCCTGGTCCTAGAATCCCTGGAGAATAAGGATTTGTTTCTGAAGAAGAAACCTAGTCTTCATTTTAATTTTTTGGTGAGGGTATTGATGTGTGAGCAGAATGACAGGTGGGAATTGAGTATAAATCCAAGGCACTTGAAGCTTTTTACCACCTCAGGTGTAACCCCTAGGAAAGTGGTTAAAGGCATATTGAGGTCTGATAAGGGGCAGCCTGAATCTTTGTTTTGTTGGCATTAAGAAGCAGATTTGCTAGAACTAGGTTATGCTGGAGTTTGTTAAAATCAGCCTAGAGTGAAGTACTGACCTGGCCGAGAGTTGGCTTTGATGTATAAAGGACTGTATCGTCCACAAATAGGAAGCAGTACAGTGCAGTGGTTTATGGCTCTGATTTGCAAATCTGGAGACCTGGGTTTGAATCTCACAGCCCCCACTTGCATACTGTGTGACCCTGAGCAAGTCACTTAACTTTTCTGTGCTCTCAAGTAGCATCTGTAAACAAGCTTTCAGCTTAGTGTGTCTCACCTGGTTAAACAATTGAAAAAAAAATGGATATTGGAATCAGTAATTCCTGAGACAATATTATTAACCTAAATCAGGAACAGGAATGGACCCAAATTGATCCTTGAGGAACCCCTTAAGAGAGGAAGTAGAGAAGAAGAGGTTCCATTTATCTTAATTTGTTGTTGTCTGTTACCCAGATAGCTGGCAAACCAGGCTACCACTGAGTCAGAAATGCGGAAAAATTTGGGCTGTAAAGCAACAAAGTTGATTGATTATATCAAAGGTCTTACTAAAGTCCAAAAATAGCACCCCGGTGACGTGTTTTCTATCCATGGCATCAAACTAGTCGCTTGTGACTTTTGACAGAGCCGAGACTGTACTATGGTGTGATCTGAAACCTGATTGGATAGGGCTTAGCAGCTGATTAGATTCATGGAACAACTTAACTTGGGTGCTGACCAGTTTCTCAAGGATTTTTGAGAGGGCTGGCAATATTGAAATTGGCCCATGGTTGTTAACATCGCTGGGGTCACCAGATTTAAAAAGTGGTATAAGATATGCCACTTTCCATTCTTGGGGTACAATGCATTCGAACAGTGAAAGATTGAATAAAGGAGTAATTGGTGCAGTAAGGAAATAGTGACCCAGTTTCAAAAAGAAGGGGTCTAAGTTTTTGTCAGATCTCAACCTCCTGACGCCGAGCTCCTTCTCCTTGGTGACTTTAATATCAACTGGCTAGCATCAGACATAGGGTCGACTAAGGATGCTATCCTTGCTGCAAACTTAACACAACTGGTCAATTAACCTACTAGGAAAAACTATAAATCTGGTAATAGTACCCTAATAGATTGGATCCTTACCAATCACCCTGCCCGGATAAATAATGTCGCTGTTCTCCCGGACTCTATTAGCGACCACTCTCCCATAAAATGTACCTGGTCAAACAAGTTCAGAAAACCACCTCCTAGAACCATCACTAGTAGAGTACTACCTTTTGGTAACCTTACTCCTCTCAAGGAAAATCTTAGACAGAAAGACTGGTCTCCCATTTACAATACTCAAGATGTCGATGAGCCCTTAATCACTTTTATCAACACTTTCAATGCTGCCTGTGACTTATGCACTCTGCAAAAGCGCAAAGTGAAAGCGCTCTCAAACCCTTGGCTCATCATAATCTATTGGCCCTACATAAAGGAAGGGACCACCTCTGGGCTATAGCAAGACACACTGGCTCTCTGACTGACATCCAAAAGTATAAACAGGCCCGAAACTACAGTACCAAAGAGACTTGCCGGATGAAGAGTGCCTACTTCAAGAATGCCCTCTCCAACTCCTGGGGCGAAGGGAAATCCTTCTGGGAAAATCTAAGAAATATCATGGGTAAGCAGTCCAAATTCTGTCCTACTATATTGAATGTGGATGGCACTACCACCCTTGACCCCTTGGTCATAGCAAACACCCTTAAGGAGACCTTCACTTACCTTAGCGGTGTCCTCTCATCTGACTTCTTCGCTGATACTGACCCTCCAATCTCTATATCCCCCTCTGCCCCTCCAAGCATTCCACCCTTCCATCTTAAAATAGTTAAAGCACATGAAGTTTATAAATACATAAAGAAGGCTATATCTAAATCCCAGGCAAGCAGTAACTCTATTGACCTTAAAATACTGTCCCTTACTCTGGATGAAGTTCTACTCCCCCTCACCAGAATATTCAATCTCTCCCTCTGCTCCAGCAAGTTCCCTAGTATATGGAAGGCTGCAATAGTCACACCTGTGCACAAAAGTGGTGACAAGTCTCTGCCTGGTAACTATAGACCTATTTCAATACTTCCTCCCCTGTCAAAGGCTCTTAAAAGTATGGCGGCTGACCAGCTAACAGACTACCTGCAGAAATATAACATCCTCTGTGCCCAGCAACATGGATTCAGACAAAGGCATAGCACATTGACAGCCCTGCTCGAATTCTCAGGAGCAATCCACAAGGCCTTGGACAAAGGACTCCTAACCGGAGCTGTGTACATTGATCTAACAAAGGCATTTGACACTGTACACCATGGTCTACTCATCAGTCAACTACAGTCTCTTGGGCCTCCCTGGGCTCTGGTGCCTGGATAAAAAGCTACCTTGCCCAACGCACTCAGGTTGTAAAAATAGCTGGAGTTCTCTCAGACCCTAAGCCTGTCCTCTCAGGAGTTTCACTGGGATCCATCTTAGGCCCTCTCCTCTTCAGCCTTTTTCTAAACTCCCTCCCTAAATCCTGCCCTGCGCAAATTATCATCTATGCTGATGATGCAGTGATTCTATCCTTGCACAAAGATCCAAACCCTTTATGCCTCAGCCTCCAGCACGCATTTGCCAGTGTTGAGGTATGGTTCATTGAACATAAGCTGGTCCTAAACCACAAAAAAAAAAATCCATGCTTTTCTCAAGCTCGTAGAACACGAAAAGACAAGTACCACTCACTATCAACACATCCCTGGGAATCACCCTTGAACAGGTGGCTACCTTTAAATATCTTGGAATCACCTTTGATCAAGGCCTAGTCTTTGCAACACATATCGATAGTATAGCCAAAACTATTAATCAGCGGCTTGGGATACTCTACTGGAACAGACAACTCCTTACCCTACCAGCACTGAAGATAGCTATACAATCCTCAATCATCTCAGTCATCGACTCTGGCTTAATTGTCTATGGGACCGCCTCTTCTAGCGATTAAACGTATCACAACCTTCCTTAACAAGGCCTGTTGGCTGCTTACTGGCACTCATCGATTTGTTTACTACTACAGGCTCTATAGTTGAAACTGGTGGTTACAACTTCAAACATTTAAAGTACCCTCACCTGCCTTATGGCTAAGAAATCCATCATGGGCCTCACCCCACCCTGCATTCAAGACCTGCTATGCCAGAACACAATTCTCTGACCCAACAGAAGATCAGAAAATCAGCCTCTTCAGGTCCCCCATTGCTGGACCACCCAGGGTCAACGATCATTTGCCTATCGTGCCCCCAACTGGCTAAATACTCTTAGCACCTCTATTACCTCCTCTAACTCCTTAGGTGCATTTAAATCTAGCCTATTCTCTCACCTTGCCACCTCCAACTCCTGTGACTGCCTCAATTAAATCCTAACTATTTCACTTCTCCACCCTGCCCACTTTCCTGACAAAGGCCTGGTAGAGGATCCTCTTCTCTAACTATGGTCCGCTCCTTCCCCCCTTTCTCTCTCTTACACTACTTATCACACTTCCCTTACCTATCTTTCCCTTTCCATATGTTTTCTAAATGATGAAAGTGTTTAATTGGTAATTATCTGTTTGTTCATAAATGTCTTTGATGTTTAACTGTTTCATGTCTCTGTTTATTTCCACAATGTAACCTAAATGTGCAACTCATTGTAACCCCATGGTTTGTACCTAATTTGACATGGAACCTTTGTAAAAGAGCCTTGGCTCAAAGGTATTAATTCCTAGAATACAATAACCAAATAAAAAATAAAAGTTGTTAGCACCCTTGCTCTTTTTGTCCGGAAACAACTACTATGTGGCTGGATCCCCTGATGATCCCCACTACTATTAGTGAAATAGGCTCACAGAAACAGAAGTGAAAGGAAGAAATGTCATTTGCTTTCAACAGAATTGCGAAAATCCTGTATTAAACATCAGAGTTGTGATACTTATGGAAAAAGTACAGACCAAGTAAGTGAGTTTTACAGCCTGTATTTGGCCCTAAAAATGCTTGGCTCTACATGAATCATTCATCGTCTGCAGCCCTGTTTGGCACTCTCCATGCTACCTACTGCACATTGCTTCTTTTGACTGAATTCCTTTCAAGTTTTGCCTTCCCAATTAATAGGTGTTTCCAGCATTCAACAAAAGAAAGACTGTTAGAATTCCTCAATTGATAGCTGAACTACTGAACCACAAATTCAAGGTGAGCTGAACTGCGGTGATGTCTCAAGCATGAGGGAGGAGAGAGTCAGGCAGTGGGCGATGTTTTTCTTAGTCACATTTTAATCATTTACTCAGTACAAGTAACAGTTCATAACCTAAAGGAGCAATTTATGATATGTCAGTAGGGCTGGGTGAAATTTATCTTCTACCTGAGAAATTCTGGCAAATTTCTGATTTTGTGTCCACTAAATTTTGTGAAATTTTCATCTAATTTATAAATAGTATTCACCCACATTGCACCAAATTTGGTATAATGACATTACCAAGGTCCATTCAGACATACTGTATAACAAGTTACAAATATCTATCACTAAAGATGACTGAGCTATAAGACTCCAGACTTTCGGAAATTTTAAAATTACATTTTGCAAGTATGTAAACTGTGGAATTTGATGCCCCTATAACTTTAACAGTACACAACAGAATAGCACTAATTTTATTACCTTAATTTACCCTAAATATTAGGCTTTGATGCAACCCCCCTGGCTCAGCCACAGAGCATCACGCTGCCATGCTGATGACCTCAGTTTGGAAGCAAGTTCAAAAAGTTACTTCTGGAGGCAGGCTATGGCAAAAACAGCTGCTGTGTGACAGTGCATCTTGGTCAGGGAAGGTTGGTGATGGGTTCCACCAAGACAGCAACCCCTGCAGCTGGGCCAGGGAGCTTGCTCCGGCTGTAGAGGAAGCTGTAGCTGTGTGATGCTGACAGAAACACTGCCCCCAAATGTGGAGACTGGAGGGAAACAAATGTTGGAGAGAAACCTGGTAGCCTACTGAATGATGACTAGGTTCACCCTGATCAAGGTATATCTCTGTGAACAGGGTATATACCTGAGAGACAAGCTACCACCCAGGAGAAAAAAACAGTATGGAAAAAAAGGAGCCGTGTTTTTCAACTTTCTAATCATTTGTTCAATGGCTGCTCAAGTTATAAGCAGCCAAAGATTACAATAAAACATTAGTAATAAAAGTTGAATTTCATGAGCTTTTTTTGAATTGTGAAATGCTATGTACTTTTGTCAAAGCCACGTCCATACATTTTGCCCAGTCATACATTTGAGTTGCCAATGTAGAGGAAGGTAAAAACTGGATAAAGTGACTATTACGTAGCACTCATATGAGGTTCCATAGTAAAACTATAGTGGTGCCGAGTGTCAAGTCACTATCATAAGTGACCAACCATGAAAAATAGTCATGGACTTTACTGTGCACTAGCCTGAATTCTTGCAATATGCCAGATAACCACTATAGCTCACTGACGTGATGACTTGTGGCAGCACGTGCACATGCAGCATTGTTTCTGCATAATGCCACCTGCTGACTCTTTAAACACACTATAGATAACAATGTATATTTTTACTATTTGAAAACAGCGGCATCAAGTGGGTGACATCAAGCCTTACAACTAGTCGTGACATAGACCATTGTGACACTTGTATCTGGATATTTTTAATCATGATGGAGCATGATGCTGGTGCAGGTAAGGTGATTCATGATGGAGCATGATGCTGGGCATCACTGTCGCAGGAGTGTTGGAGGGGCATTGCAGGGCCATGATGCTAGTGTAGGTAAGGTGATTCATGATGGAGCATGATGCTGGGCATCACTGTTGCAGGAGTGTTGGAGGGGCATTGCAGGGCCATGATGCGAGTGCAGGTAAGGTGATTCATGATGGAGCATGATGCTGGGCATCACTGTCACAGAAGTGTTGGAGGGGGATTGCAGGGCTATGATGGTATTGCAGGTAAGGTGATTCAGTGGTGAGGAGTGCTTTGTGAAAGTTAAATTCCACAAATGTATTTATTTATTTAAGCATTTTACCAGGAAGGCATACTGAACAGAGTACTTCTCAATTATAGATGCATCCTGGGGGAGGGGAGAACACAGGAAAACAGTTTTATACAGTATAGACAAGAAAATACATAGTGGGAGAAATACTAACATTTGGATCTGATTACAAGTCATTAGTAGCTTGAGAGAGACAAATTGGTAACCACAGTACGTACGGTATGAGATAAACACTTGAAGTCAGGATAGACAAGTGAATACGTTTGTGAGAGATCACTAACATTTGGTTCAGAAACCACTTTCATACAGGATTGAGTGTGCCAGATGGTAACAAAGTTACATACAGCAAGTGTACAACAAAATTAAGTTTTGAGCCATATGAGAGACAGTATAAGGTGAGAGGACAATAGTTAGATACTGATGAATTACAAATATGTTAATGGCTGACATTCCCAGAGAGTTGCCTAGTAGTTGGTAGATGCCTAGACACAAGCACAGGTAGGGACAAAATGGAGCATGGAGTTTAGGTGGGAAAGGGAGGTGAAGAGATGAATGTCAGCTGGGAGGGAGTTCCATAGCGAGGGAATGAAGTAGCTAAACCCTGATTGCCCTGTGGAGGTTGACTGGTATGGGACATCTAGGGACCTGGAGCCTGAGTTTCTAAGTGTGTATGCTTGTGTGCTAGGATTTGTTAAGATGTCAGAGAGGTAGGAAGGGAGCCACTGAGTCCAATGCTTGGCCGTAATTTTTGTGCAGTGGGTTTGCCTGCAATAGTCAAGTGAAGTGAGGTGCATTGCTTGATATAGGGCACAGGTGTGTGGAGTAGGGGCTGTTTAGGGTGAAGTGGCAAAAAGAGTGGAAGAGAGGGTCCAGCCTAGCTAATGTGGTCTTTGGGCCGGCGTCATAGACTACGTCCCCATAGTCGAGGACTGGGAGGATCATTTTATTTACAATGTCCATTCTGGCTGGAAGGGGTATGTTGTCATGATTCCAGTAAAGTGCACCAAGCCTTGGGTGCAGCTTCTTAAGTAAGGAGTCAATATAAGGAACAGTTGAGGTGCTGGCACGCTTCAGACACCGAGGTATCTGAAGGTGGTGCAGGACTCCAGTGGGGACCCTTCCAGGGTGTGAAAAACTAATGGTGAAGGGAGCCTAAAAATTTTTGCCTCATCCCAAAGGTTAAGGAGACTGTTTTGTTAGCATTTAGTAGGAGGTTATTTGAGTGGAGCCAGTGCTGGACTGTGATGAAGTCATGCTGAAGTCTGGATGCAACTTCAGAGAATGAGGGGCCAGATGTGTATAGCACCATGTTGTCTGTGTACATGTGGATGGCATAGTGTGTGCAGGTGGAAGGCAGATCATTTAGAAAGACCAAGAATAGGAGGGGGCCTAGGACAGATCCTTGAGGCACTCCTGATGTGATTGGTAGGGGATCCGACATGGACGATCTGATACAGACAGCTTGGGATCTGCCAGAGAGGTAGGAGTGGAACCAAGATGTGGCCCAGTCAGATAGACCAGCCTTGGCAAGTTTTGTCAGGAGAAGAGAGTGAGTCACCGTATTGAAAGCCTTTGCCAGGTCACTAAAGAAGACAGCAGTGATGTGGCCAGCATCTATCCCTCTGAGGATGGAGTCAGTAATCCTGAGAAGGGAGGTGGTAGTGGAGTGGGATTTCCTAAAGCCAGACTGGTAGGGGGAAAAAAAAGGTAGATAGGTGGATAGGTGAGAGAGAGAACCAGGTGTTCTTGTATCTTGGCAAGGGTCGGTCAGTAGGAGGGAGATGGGCCGGTAGTTGCTTGGAATTGAGGCATCACCACACTTTGGAAGTGGGATTATGGTGGCATGTTTCCACTCAGTGGGGACTTCTGCTGGGATGAATGATAAGTTAAAAAGGGAGGCTGGGAGTGGAGCTATGGCAGGGGTCAACAGGTGGAGCATTTTGGATTCCAACCCCCTGGGACATTTGCCCTTTTCAGGGTTAAGGGCAACCAGTGCATTGTATACCTCATCAGGGGTGACTTGCAGGAAGGAGAAAGGCTGAGCTGCAGTGCCACAAAATGGGGTGTCAGTGGGGGCATGCTGAGTCAGGTGCGGGATGGCCCTGGCAGTAGTATTGCTGGTAGTGAAGACAGTGTTAAACATGGCGGCAACTGCTGAGGGGTCAGTGATGGTGAGACCACCAACCTGCAGAGATGGGGTTGGTGGTTGTGATGGTGGGCAGATAAGCGATTTGACCACCTTCCAGAAACGAGACGGGAGATGGGAGGAGGAATTGAATGTGCATAAGAAATAGCCTTTGCTTGGTGGATTCTTTTGGTACTAGAATTGCGGAGCGCTCTGTAGGTCTGGAGGTCGGGAATTCTAGTGGCTTTACCTATTATGCGCCCAGGAATTTTTGAGCAAATTTTGTCAGTTAGTAATTTCTAAACTATCCACAATAAATTTTAACTTACTAAACCACATGTATCCACCTTAATTAGATTCCAGGACATATGCACTTTGATATACATGCCAAATATTGAGTGTATACTTGTCATAGAAGTGGAGCTAAAAATATCCAAATATTTTGAAGATTTTCACACAATTTAACAAATAATTAAAATGTGAAATTTTGAACTCCTGTAATTTATAATTTACACAACCAATTCCCTCTCTATTTAGCAGTGTCCATGACTCTTCCAAGAAAGTAGGCATATACATTTTTAATTATCTTGCTCCAAAGGTGGATAAGCTGTAAGCACAGAACTGTTTTCAAAAATGTTCACATAAATAATATGGATTGTCTGTCTTTGAGCCCCTTTAACTTCTTCACCCCTCATTTAAATGTCATGATGCTTGGCAACTGTTTAGGGCATCTGCAAAATAATGCACATGCCAACCTGCAGATCTTTAGCTGTAACACTGATTGAGGCATGGCCAATTAAACATTTTCTGAAAATTCCACAAACTTCCATGAAATCAGAGGTTACTGTTTTCATCCAGCCCTACATGTAAAACTTTCTTTATTTAAAGAAAAGATGGAACCTAGTTTTTATTATATCAGTTGGTTACTGGGTATTATGGAGCTCCCTAACAACCAGTTTACTGGTTGATATCCCTGAAGCTAGTTATTAAAGCTTTATAAAGTAATGGACAGCCAGTTGCTAAACACTACCACCAGTAATTAGTATAATTCCTAGAAAGATGTTAGGTTTCATACTGCTTGATGTATTAGTGAATATCTGACAGGGTGCCAAACAAATACATTTTACTGACATACTTACTCACTTATCTTAATGAAACAGACACAGGAGATTTTGAATTTTCTTCCAGGAGGAAGATGATTCTTGAAAAATGAATTGGTGTGGTCTTATGAAGGTGGAATGTGCCCACACAGTGGTTGTCCCTTCCAGTCTTATAGCTCTAAAGAATATTACCCTGACTACCTACAACAGGCCCACCACCCTGATGGCCATCTGGAAAGCAGACAAATGTATCTGGCTCCTAGGGATAAAAAAATACTTCACTCAGCTTGAAACTGACTTGCTGGTAATCATGACTGCACATTAGAAGTACTGGGTACCAAATCTTCTGACAAGGAATCCATAAAGCTGAATATTACAGGCAAGCATACTTTTGCCTCAGCCTGACTTGGCTTGTACATAGCTCATTAGCAGGCACATCTAGCTGACTACAAAAACTGCAAGAAGAGAGAGATCTGAACCATACTGTCAATAGCATACATAGCTGGCATTTTAAGCAAGAAACCATCAGGGCTGTGATGCAGGAAAACCCCTTGTGACATCAATCTGTGATGCCTTTGATGGTGCAGCCAAGGCTGCTGCCACTGACATTAACGATGTCACACCTGGCTCCATGTTATGTTTTTTTTTATTTTATTTTACAATTTTTGGTGAGGAAAGACAAAATAAGCCAAGGCTTGTTTTCAGGTGCATCCTGGGAGCACAGCAGACTTAAGTGACTTGCTTATAGTAATACAGCATGCAAGTGGTGGCTAAGGGATTCAAATCTAGTTCTCCAGGTTTGCAGCTCAGTGCTCATAACCACTACAATATATCACCTCCCCAGACTCCCAGGTGTTTTACACAGGATATGCTGCATGTCAGTCCTGAATACCCCGTTTGAGGATACCAAGCTCTTCAGATCAGATGTTGAGGTCATTCACACTTCATGACCTGCAGACATTCAAGAAATCTGTTAGGAGGACTTCCGGTTGGACTTTCAAGCAGCTTGGCGGTGTAAACGCAGAGCTCTGCTACACCCCCCACTAATCTTCCTGATTTGACGTTCTTAACAACAAACAAATTAAAATAAACAAGATCCAGATATCGGGGACATACGTAAGAAGCAACTTAAAGAAGAAAAATAAAAGAAACAGAACAACTACGGGCAGCAGTGAGCAGAATTAAATCAAGCAGCAATGTCAGCCCAGGAGTCCTCCGATTCCGAAAACTCTCAAGCACCAGCAGAACGGTGGGACCAGATGACCATACCAAATAATAAAGAGAGACACAAACACATAAAGTTAGATACTATATACAAGGAGCTATTATCATTTCATGTAGAAATTAAAGCTCTTTACGGAGAGCTTCGCAGAGACGTAGTGAGCCTGGAGCAACGAGCCGATGCATCGGAGAGACAGATAACAGCAGTAGAGAACAGAGTTGATGACATGGAAAATACAATTCAACTCTTACAAGATCAATGTGTACAACTGCAAGAAAAAAAAAGAAGATCTAGAAAATAGAGCTTGCAGAAAGAATTTAAGATTATTTTGCATTCCTGAAGGATCAGAAGGTCAGGACAATACTGAGTTTACTATTACTTTGCTCAAAACAGCTCTTGAATTGCCCTCTGATATTCAATTATCATTAGAGAGAGTTCACTGTGCACGGGGCCCACTGCCTACAGATCCAAATGCTAGGCCTCAATCTATTATTATGCACTTTCTAAGCTATGCAGTCAAGGAGACAGTATTAACAGCAGCATGGTGAAAAGGTGAGGTATTTTATGGACAAACCACTTTCTATGTAGATAATAACTACGCTCCACAAACTATGTGTAATCGCAGAGCATAGGCAGACATCTTATCAGCTTTGAAGGAGGCAGCCATCAGATTTACAACACCATACCCAGTCAGACTTGTGGTACAACTTCCATCAGGAAGGAAGGAATTTCATATTGTGGAGGAGGCCAGAGAGGAGCTCCTTAAAGTGGGAATTCAAATAAAAACAAAATCCATGTTGGGATTGCAGAGATCTGACCCACCGCACTGGCAAATGATGAATTTGGGCAGAGCATGGAATGGTGGAGAGATAGCAAAGAGGGGGAACATTTCCAATCGCCTGGCAAATTTTCGCCGATCGACAAGGGGAAGAACCTGACTGATAGAAGATGAAGATTGCCTTGGGATTTCTCGAGGGTTATCTGGATAGAGGTCTCTGAAAGAGCATGACTGATGAGAGGGACTGGGAATTCAGTTGTCTGAACTGGAATCTTTATTAGACGACAACTCTCTCACAGGAGGTTGGCAGAGAAAAGGAACGATTAATAAGTTTACCTGTAGAAAACTCTGCCATAACGAAAAAACAAGTAAAACTTTCAATCTGGCTGTTCGAACTGGCCCTGATGATTGCTCTGAAGGAAGCAACAGATATAACTTTAAAGAGCAGATTATTGAGGGCTGTTTGATTTGTTTTCAGGACTAAATTGATATAAGGGCCTAAGAAAAGCTGCCCTAGTTGTATACTACAGAATTTAGTTAATAATAAAACAAACAATTTACTTTGCGGGGTGGAGGGAAGGAGGAAGCATCTCCAGACCTAACAGGGAAGCCATTTCAAATCAAAGACAGACAGGCAGGATATTTTGATTTAACAGTTTGATTTTTATTTAGCTTGTCTGCACATTTCCTTTTATGTTTTATTAGGGGAGTAGTATATCCCCAGGAGGCCTGGGCATTTGGTGTTACCAGATATCCTCCAGTGACCTCAGACTATCAGGATGCCCATTTAGGGAGTAGATTTTTGGACTCCCCTACCTTGGAAGTCAATATAATTTGGAACACAGTGTATGTACATAGTTATCAAGAAAAAGGTCAGACATATACCGATAAATTACTTCGGATTTCAAAAAGTTGGATAAGATCACAGCAGGAGATGTTTAAGAATAATCCAGATGGGAAAGGCATAAAATGTTTCAAAAAGAGTGACGCTCAGAAAGATGGCTCGGGGGGAACATCAGTATGGCGATCCTTCAGGAATTGTATTATTCAGACTCTCGCTTAATATAAATGGGCTTAACAACCCCATAAAAAGGACCAGACTGTTCCAATATATTAAGAAACACCCCAGTGATTTTTATTACCTTCAGAAAACACACTTAACAGATACAGAACATGCAAAATTGAATTGGGGGGCAGGTTTTGGGTATATGTGTAGTCCTTCCCTAAAGGGAAATGATGAGGAGTAGCCATTTTAATACCTAGGACCTCTCCTTTTCATTTAGAAACACAGTGCGTAGACTCAGAGGGAAGGTATGTAATCCTAAAAGGTACCCTTTATGGGACAAAGGTCACATTAGTGAACATGTATTTTCCCTGTCTTACCTCAGTTTGCCTTCTTAAAAGATTTTTTGCAAAGCTTCTAGACATAATGCATGGCTGTCTTATATAGGGGGGGATATCAATTTAACTTTGACACCTTGGTTGGACTCCTCTGCACCTTCCAAATATAGGCTAACATCAGCTCAAAGATTATTTATCTCTCAATTTAGGGCATTGGGTCTAATCAATGTATGGAGACATTGTTATCCTCTTTCTGGGGGATATACATTTTCTCTCCTAGACACAATTCTTACTCAAGATTGGACTACTTTTTCATTTCAAAAGAACATTTGGACTGTTTACAAGATTTAACTATAAGACCTAGATTTCTTTCAGATCATTCTCCTCTATTTTTGAGGCTAGATTTTAAAATACCAAGAAGATCCACTAGGTGGCACCTGAATGCATCCTTCCTAAAGGAAAAAGCTTTTAGGGACAGCTTTAACTCAAAAATAGCTCAGGTTATTGCAGAAAATTTGTACCAGGAGACATCCAATACAATTGTTTGGGATACTCTAAAGGTTGTGATCAGGGGGGAGATATTTGCATATTCAGCATACAAGAAGAGATATTGGGAAACACAATATGGTGAATTACATGAGAAATTAAGGGAAAAGCAAAAAAAGTTTACCCCTATTACTATAGAGACCCAAACCCAGATTAATCAGACAAAGGCTGAGCTCCAGAAACTTTTAGACGAAAAAACACAACAGGCACTTTTTTACTTGAAAAGATATAGGTATGAGGGAGGGCCAAAAGGGGTGAGAAATTTAGCCCGGAGGCTTAGGGGACATAGGACAGCCACAGTCATAACACAATAAGTGAATCCAGATAGAAAAACAAGAGCTTTTAATTCACAGCAGTTAATGCAATTGTTCCAGAAATATTATAGGCAGCTATAAGAGAAATCACAATTGAGGAATGTTTTCCCCCTTACATTAAGAAAGCTAACTAGGGAAATAGAAAGCAGATCAAAAGCCCCTATCAGATCAGAGGAAGTCAGACGTACTATAAAGGAAAGTAAATAATTAAAAACACCTGGTCCAGACTGATTTCCGTCCGAGTGATACAAGACTTTTAGTAAACAACTGACCCTTTTACTATTAAAGGCCTTTTTAGAAATTCAACAGGAGAGTCCACCTCCTCCTTCATGGATTACATTAATATTTCACTTATATTAAAAGATGGCAAACCAGCAGATCTGCCTACTTCATATAGGCCAATATTCATATTAAACATGGACTGCAAGTTATTTATGTCCATATGGGCACATAGGCTGGAGGAACTGTTACCCTATTTGATTAATTCAGATCAATCTGGGTTCATTCGAGCCAAAGAAACCACAGATAATACATGTAGAACGATCCATTTGTTGCACCACTTAAATCAGAGACAGATACATGCAGTGTTGCTCAGCCTTGACGCAGGCAAAGCTTTTGATCGCATCAGTTGGCCTTTTTTATGGGAAACTTTGTGCAAGTTTGGATTTCCTTGGGAATTCTCTAGCATGATACAGAGAATCTATACCTCTCTGAAAGCATATGCTAAAGTGAATGGACAGTTTTCTTCAATGATACAACTGGGAAGGGGAACTAGTCAGGGTTGCCCACTTTCCCCCTTACTGTTTGCCATATACATTGAGTCATTGGCTGAAGCCAAAAGGCAACATCCTAATATTCAGGGGGTCCCTTTAGGAGGGAGGGATTTTACTACATCATTATATGCAGATGATGTATTATTAAGACTCCTAGAACCAGAAAAGTCCATTCCTGCTACTTTACAAGTGATAGATAAGTTCTCAGAGATAGCCGTATACAAAATAAATATACAAAAAATGCAGTTATTATCTTTAAATTTCATCCCCTCTCAGTCTCTGAAGAACCAGATCATTCTGAAATGGAAAATTAATAAGATTAAATATTTAGGTGTAAATATTCCCCAGAAATTAGAAGATTTGGAACTGTTTAATTTAGAGCCCCTATCGAGAGAGATAGAGAATTTAGTCGGGAATTGGACACATCAGGTATTCTCTTTTTCAGCTCTAATACAAGCTATTTGGATGACCTTATTTCCTAAGATATTATATTATTTCCAGACTTTACCAATTATTCCATCACAATTCTACTTTGCATCCTGGGCTAGAATCTTTTCAAGATTTGTGTGGGCAGGACAGCAGCCTAGGGTCAGATGGTCTCTGTTACAGTTACCAGTGGCAAAGGGGGGTTGTAATCTTCCAAACCTTAGAGATTACCATAAGGCAGTAACATGTAAAATAGTGATGACATGGCTGAATCCTCAGGTAGAAAAACCATGGACATTTATTGAATTCATACTAAATGATTTGGTAAATATTATCCTTATTATATTTGCCCCCAAAATGCTTATCCACAGTTACAAAACTTTAGATTTGGAACCCGTTAAACGTTAAAGGCTTGGTTTGAGATAAGGGCATCTACTACATTAACTGAAGTTTTTGGTTATTTTAAACTAATAGGTACAGAAAGTGTACTTTTGGAGATAGGTGCTGTTCGGGTCTATCAAGAATGGCAGAAAAAAGGTCTGCTTTTGTTATATCAATACCTAGATGTAAATTGAGTATTGCATTTTGCCACACTACAGGCAAAATATCAACTTCCCCATACACACCATTATAGATATTTACAGATTCGGTCATTTATACAGAAAGAATTAGCATTAAATACTCTGCCCTTTCTCATACCTATGTTGATGTCCCTTTTAAGGGATGCTATAGAAGACAGAGAACAAAGTCATTTAATTGAGCAAATATATAAAACAATAAGAGATTTTTGAAAAGAATCCATGGAAGATATCTTAGGGAGGTGGAATAGAGAATTAGGGACTCAGATAACTTATGAGAAATGGTTTGAACCTATTCCTCACTTGATGAAAGTATCACAGTCATCGTACTGGTCAGAATATATATGGAAATGTTGTAGATATTTTTATACCCCTGACAAAATTGCTAAATTTGTATCTATGAGGTATGGCCTTTGTTGGAGAGAATGTGGAGAAAAAATGGCAAATATAACACATATTTTTTGTACCTGTCCAAAAGTTACTCAATACTGGTTAGATATAGAGAAAAATATACAAAATATTGTGGGACCAGAAATTAATTTATCCAATCAGATGATTCTACTTTATATTGGGGAAGACGGAAAAGTTACACCAGGTGGAAATAAGTTATATCTGTACCTGGCAGCAGCTAAAAAGGTTATAACTTGCCTATGGCAAATGGCTAAAGTACCCACCCTCTCTGATTGGCATTCATTGATGACTGAGATACATTATCTAGAAAGAATAGTAGTTTATAGAGCTGGAAGGATGTCATGATTTGAGCACCAAGGAAGGCCATGGGTTTTCTATATCTCACCTCTAGATGAAACATTCGTTCCCTGATACAGCCATTTGAAAGTGACCAATTTTTGTAAGATATGAATTTTGATCAAGTGTCATTTGATATATAACAGAATGATGTTATAGAAACATGAATTGCCAACCCAAAGAACATTCCATGTATTGTAAGACAAAAGAGCAATACTGTACAGATGAACTCCTGCTGTCATATATATATATATATATATATATATAACTATATAAAAAACAATAAAAAATAAAGAATATTAAAAAAGAAAAATCTGTTAGGACTATTCAGTCCCAGATATCAAATGACCCCCTTGCAGCAGCTCTTGCAACAAGCCTCCCCATGGTCAAGGATGTGATTTTGCAACCCAACAGCAGCAGAAGTTCATGGGGCCCCCCAAAAGCCCCAAGAAGCATGGGAAAAGGGGTCCACAAGCCACCCTTCCCCTCCCCCTCTTTCTGATTCCCTTCCTCATCCACCAGATCCACTATGAAGATCTTGGGTGGCGGGACAGGATTCTTTGTTCTTCACTAATTGCAGGAAATGATCATGGACAGATGGGACATAGACATTTTCCAGCAGGAATACACCCTGGCATTAGTGTCACCTCCCCCAATTATGCCTCCCAGTTCCTACCTGTACTCTCATGAGCACTTTGTCATCCTGAGGGAGGAGGTGTAGGCATTGCTGAACAAAAAGCTGAACAAACTGTAGCTCAGTATGCTTTTCCTGGACAAAGACAGTAAATACAATCTGAGCATGTGTTACAATTCTTAAAATATAATGCTCTTTCTAGCTAGATTTAACTTGAAAAGAAAAAAGATAACACAACTATTTGTTTATTAATTGCAAAAACACATAGAAGGACAACATTGTTAAAATATGCATAACCCCAAATGCATTATTAAAAGAGTATTTTACCCTTTTGATGGAAGTTAAAAGTATAACAGTTTCTGGCTGAAATACTTTGGATGGAGTGGGATTTTCTACCATAACAATGGCAGAATTCTATTGGAATATTTTTACTAACAGTTTGAAATGTAAAAGTGATAATGTGCTAGTTGCAATGCACCTACTAAACAATTATTACAAATGCAAAAAGTGTAGGGCTATGCCGATGGGCCATGACTTTCTGGAATGTCGTTCCCACTGTAATGTTAAAAAAAAGAGAAAAAAAACACAAAAGAAAAGAAAAAAGGGAGAGACAGGCAGTGTGTGTGTGTGTCTGTTTCTGACAGAAGTGCTGCACTAACTGAACTGTGCTGATAGGGAAAAAAATGATCATCATTAATTAAATAAAGTAGTGTGTGTGTGTGTGTGTGTCAAAACAGAATTTTACACACACCCTCAATATAGGATGCATTTATTAAGACTTCAGGATTCGCCCTTGGGGTTTATGTAGAATCCTACACCTCAGGTGTGTGTAAAATTTCGTTACACCACCCACCCACCCATATATTATTCTTTATTTTGATGATGCATTTCAGGTTATGCATGCTTTAACAATGTTGTCCATCTATATGCTTTTGCAATCAATAAACAAGTAATTGTGTCCTATTTTTTCTTTTCAAATTATATCTGGACAGAAAGAGCATACTATTTTCAGAATCATAGCATATGCTCAGATTGTTTTTACTGTCTTTGTCCAGGAAAGGCACACTGAGCTACAACTCATTCCTGGCTGTGTTATAGGAGCAGAGGGAGGTTAAGTGACTTGCTCTGGTCACGCAATAGACAAGCAGAGCATGTTGGAATCAAAACCCATTCTGCTGGATGAACAAAAGCTTGTCCACCATTCTTTGCTTTAACCTCTAGGCTGTACTGCCAGTTGATAATCAAAAACTACACATTTCAAGGCTGGCCCGATGATGTCAGACCAGTAGGTATGTAGCCAAATTTGTATCATGTAGACCTGAGTTCACACCCAAAATTGTAAGAGAAAAGGTTGTAAGAGAGGGAACAGAAAGAGACCGAAATCGGTGCTGTGGCTGCCCCAGAAATCTGTACTAACATGAACACAGCCAGAGTTTAGAAATCCTGATATGGGGCCCCAATACCTGTTGGTCCCACATAGCCAGCTTTGGGATGTGTAGTTTTTGATGGTCAGCTTGCAATATAACCTAGAGGTTAAAGCAATCCTGAAGATGGATTATTTTTACTAACAGTTTGAAATGTAAAGGTGATAACTCACTAGTTTCAATGCACATACAAAACAATTATTATAAATGTAGAAAGTGTTGTAATAGCATCTTAAAACACACTTAATAAAACAGATGATTTCCTATTTAACTTGTTGGATTATCTACAGTCAAAGGAGGGCCAAGTCCCTCAGTGACATTATTTCCTGTCAGGAGCCTAAAACACATGGCTGCCTCCAGTCCTTAATTACAGGCTGACTTACATATGAATAACTATGAACTGTAAAGACTCACATATAAACACAACTGCTCACTCAAATTAACTTTTTATGGGCTTTCAGACATTAAGGAATCCTGTAGATGACAGTTTTCCTTTAAATTGGCCATGTTAAACATGACACACAACAGGGATTACCTGGCCCCCCAAAATGTGGATTTAAGAATTTATGTTGACCCAGCATGGGGATTGGTCTGGAGTAAGGAACTCAGGTCTCCCACAAGTTAGTGCAGTGCACTACTAATAATAGCTACTTAGGTCTGGACATGGTTACTGCTTTTAGGTTATTTAATGGCTTCTGATATATTTTTAGGTCATGAAACATTGCTTCAATAACATGAGACTATGTCCAAGTGAAGTCTGTAACAGATGTCTAGTAAAATCTCTGCTTTCCAGGATTTTCTCAAATAGCCTAGGGCTAAAGTCTGGCAAACATATAGCAACCTGCTGTTCAGAATACTTAAAATTCACATACAGAGGATTTAGCTTAGAAGGTTATAGCAAGATCATGTTAAAAATACAAGTGCTGTTTGCAAATCTCAGCTCCTCAACCACTGCTAATAGTTCCATCAGCCACAGAAAAGTAAAATTATGATACTAATCCATACTGTATGTAGAAACACCAAAATGTAACAATTTGCAAAGATGCTTTCTTAACTATCGTTTCTCCACTTTTATACCCAGTCCTCACCTACCATACTCTATTTACTTGTATCATGGCACCCCACCTCAGTTGTAAGGATGAGAGGTGAGCAGTTGATACCCTTAATGCCATGTCCATTTGTGAATTAGCAATGGAGGTGTAATTTAACAACAAAATTTAGACCCTCCCTCCATCAGAGAATGAACACATCATGCCATTCAATTTCTGATCTATTGACAATGAAGCATAAGATCCCATGCCCCTTCTGAGCTTGGTGTCCCCAGAATGGTAATATGGTACACTGCTGTCAAGCTAATTAGAAAGTTCTGTAAAGCGGTACAGTTTCCATAGATATGAAAAGAAAAGCAAGGAATCTTAAGGAACTCCTAAAGTTCCTTCAAGGTGCAGAAATTGTTCTGGAACAAGTTTGCCAGGTGGATGAAATGTTTGCAATAATTTACAGGAAATGGAGACTTAGCAAAATAAACTAAATAACCCCTCTCTCAAAAGATCCCCTCTATAACAAACTCCCTTTTATGATGAACATCTTTGATGGCTCCCATTTTCACTGAAGTAGACATATTGACATCTCACTATAGTGAACATCTGAGCTGGCTCCTGAGTTGTTCACTATAGAGACCAAGCACTAAAGTCGCCTTAACAAACTGAAGAAAATGAATGGAGAACATAACATTTGGCTATTTTGTTGAGTAGACTTCATATTTACAAGCACACACAAAATCAAGAAGTGGGGACACTTGCACTAGACTTCCAAAGCAGGTGGTATCAGATGGTACGGTAATAACCATGTACCATGTGAAGGTAAGGACAGACAGGATAACATAAGAGAGTTCAACACATGGTTTAAGGGCAGATGTGCAGAAGAGGGTTCTTTTTCTTTTTAGGGGATTGGGAAGCATGCTGGAAAGAGCACTGGTTGTTTGCCATGGATGGCCTGCACCTGAACAGGGATGGCACCAGGGTATATGGACAGATGTTTGACATGGAAATAAGCAGGAATTAAAATTAGAAAGGAGCAGGAGTTGTGCTAGGGTAAGAAACACCAACACACAGATACAAACATATGAACACATGCATTTGCCAGTAGATACAGGCCATTGTGGTCTATCAAGTCTGCTCGAGTGGCAAACAACCAGTGCTCTTCCCAGCATGCTTCCCAATTCCTTAAAAAGAAAAAGAACCTGCTTGTGGCAGAGCACCAGAAGGAAGGAGCTGCTGGTATAACTAAACTTCTCTACTGGGACTATATTGTCCTCCTTCCCTCCCCTCCACCCAAAGGCAATTCTACTTTTATAGGCACAGAATTTGACTGACAACAGAAACTTCCTGTTTGGGAGCAGGAAGTGAGTGATCACAGAGCCACCAAAGACTCACCATCCTAGAAGGGCAAGAGTAGCTCTCCGCCCACCCCCCCAGCTGCTGGAGGTCTGACTCTGAGCAAGTAAGGAGACTACTGAGAAATATAGCAACTTCTTGTCTCAGAACAGGAAGATCAGGAGCTAAAAGGGCACAGAGGCAGTAAGTAAATAGGGAGAGAAAAAAAAAAAAAAGAAATAAACAAACAGAGGAAAGAAAGTATTCCAAACAACAGTTAGGGGGCCAGAAATAAGACATGATGAGAGTGGTGCAGTGCAGTGGCTGTGGAGCAGCAGTCTTCTGGGAGACATTCTGGAGGATGCGGTGTTGTCCCATCTGCAGGCACCTCTCTGGGTTGAGGGAGGAGGTTGCTCATCTCCAGGCTGAGTTGGCCAGGAGTTGTGGGACCTCCTCTCCCACCCAGGGACCATGAGGGTCACTGCCGTTGCCTCAGAGATTGCCAAGAAAGAGAAGTGGTTGGACCACAGTGGGCTCAGAGAAGGTGAGGGTGGTAAAACAGTGGCACATCTCTCCAGTTGTACCTCTCCACAGCTTCCATGCCATTTTGGAAAAGTGTGGTTTCTCTATGGAGGCACCCACAGTGGAGACCAAGGAGGATGCTGGGAACCTCCACAAGGGATACCCACAGGAGGGTGGCATTGGACCCCACAGGGGAAGGAAACAACTCTTGGTGTGGGACTGCATTGTAAGGAATGTAGAACTGAGGGAGGAAGGGGAGAGGGAGGTAAAGTGCCTGCCTGGTGCCATGGCTTGGAGGGACAGGGGAGCAAATCATCAGGATTGCAGGAAAAGCTGCACAGGGGAGATAGCTGGGTGTCATTGTCCACCTAGGGACAAATGACCTGGCCAAGAAAGGGATCAGAGCAGTGCAAGAAGCGGAGGTGGGGAGGGGCCTTAGACAAATAGCACGCATGGTAACATTCCCTGAGGTGCTTCCTGTCTATGGCACAGGTGAGACTAGGGTGTTCCACACCCTGGGATTCAATCAGTAGTTGAAAAACTGGTGCAGAGCTCAGGAATTTGTCTTCATTGGGGACTGGGGGTCCTCCTGGAGGGATGCAGACCTATACTGGTATGATGGTCTACATCTGTCCAGGAGGGGAACCAGGATCCTAGGGTGATAGGTTTAAATGCTTCACTGGCAAGCATTTAAACTAGCCAAGAGATGAGGCACTGAAGAGGAGCAGGGGAATCCTAGCTCCCCCACAAAAATCAGGGTACTAAGTGAGGTAGACACCAACATAGAAATGTCGATAGGGAGAAGCGAAGGGGTAAATGGAGAAAGTGACAAATGCAATAAGGACAGAGATGGGGCAAAAAAGGTAAGGCCATCAAGAAATGGAGGGTAATGAGTACCAATGCCCATAGTCTGGGCAACAAGCTCCCTGAACTGGTGGCCTTGATGGAAGAGGGGTGCCTTGATATCGTAGAAGTCACAGAAACATGGTACACAGAGAACCATGACTGGGATGTTAAGATACTAGGGTATGCAACCTACATGAGAGACAGAGAGGGGAGAAGAGGGGGTGGAGTAGGTCTCTATATAAGGAAAGGGATAAAGGCAACTGAGCAGCAGAGTAAACAGGGAGGAGAGGGGGCACTGTGGGTCACCTTAGAGATTGGAAATGGCACCACAATCTGCACAGGGGTTGTATACAGATCCTATATCAGGGGGAAGGAATGGACAAAGATATGATAGAAGGCATACTTAGGATGGCAGAGAAAGGGGAGATCCCGGTAATGGGGATCTTAAGATGCCAGATGTTAATTGGAGCACATTAGCTGCTGCCACACCCAAAATCAGGGCCATTCTTGATGCCCTTCAGGTGGCATGCCTCAGACAGCTAGTTTTGGAACCTACTCATGAGGGAGCAATCTTAGACCTCGTACCCTCAAATGGGGACAGTGAGAGGATCTCAGATCTAGAAGTGGGTAGCCATTTGGGAACAAGTGACCACCAAACAGTTTGGTTCACGATAAACTCAGCTACAGAGTCAAACCATACAAAAGTGAGGGTTCTGGACTTTAGGAGGGCTGACTTTGGCAAGATGGGAGAGTGCCTTACAAAAGCACTAGCAAACAGACTAGAAGGAGGGGTGGAGCAACAATGGGGAAATATCAAAACTGCCATCAGAGAGGCAGCAAACCTTTGTGTGAAGCAAATAAACAAATCAAAAAGAAAGAAAAAGCCACTATGGTTCACAAAAGAGGTGGCGGTGAAGGTTAAGGAGAAAAAAATAGCATTTAGGAAGTATAAGGAAACACAGAAGGAGCAGTACAGAGAAATGTACCAGTTAAGGCAGAAAGAAGCAGAGAGGGTAGTCAGAATAGCAAAGGCCCAAACTGAGGAAAAGATAGCCAACTCCGTTAAGAAGGGGAATAAAACCTTTTATAGGAATATCAGGGAGCGTAGAAAGACAAAGGGAGGGAGAGTGAGGCTGAATAGAATGGACGGTGGGTGGGCAGAGAGGGACAGTGAAAATGCAGGAATACTGAATAAATACTTCTGTTCAGTAGTCACAAGAAGAGGTGGGGGAGGTGCCTAATCCAATTAACAAAAGCACTCTGGATAGGGGTGTCGATCCCAGTCCTTTCACAGAAGAAAGGGTTCTGAAAGAACTCCTAAAACTGAAGGTTGACAAAGCAATGGGGCCAGATGAAATTCACCCCAGAATTCTAAAAGAATTAAGTAGAAAACTAGTGACACCACTGACTATCCTTTTTTACAAACCATGGGATGATGGTGTAGTACCTGAGGACTGGAAGAAGGAAGGAAGATGTGATTCCTCTTCACAAAAGTGGGACCAAAACAGAGGCAGGAAACTACAGACCTTTCAGTTTGACCTCTGTTGTAGGGAAAGTGATGGAATCACTTCTGAATGAAAGAATTGTTGAGTACCTAGAGGCCAGTGGGGCAGAGGACCCAAGGCAGCATGGGTTCACAGCGGGAAGGTCATGTCAGATGAATCTAATTGATTCCTTTGACTGGGTGACCAAAGTAGTAGACCAGGGAGGGGCTGTGGACATGGTCTACCTAGGGTTTAGCAAGGCATTTGACACAGTCCTACACAAAAGATTAATAATAAAATTAACCAGCCCGGGAGTGGGTCCCAAGGTGGTAGCCTGGATAAAACAGTGGCTGGACAACAGGATACAGAAGGTAATTGTAAATGGAGCCCACTCTGAAGAAAGAGGGGCTACTAGTGGGGTACCACAGGGTTCAGTACTGGGTCCAGTCCTTTTTTAATGTTTTAATACATGACATTGCAGAAGGACTGAAAGGAAAAGTAGGCCTCTTTGCAGATGACACAAAGATCTGCAACAGGGTTGATACTCAAGGAGGCGTGGAAAGGATAAGAAGGGACTTGACAAGGTTGGAGGAATGGTCAGAAGTGTGTCATCTTGGATTTAATGCAAAGAAGTGCAAAATAATGCACCTGGGAAACAAAAACCCTGGGGAAGATTACACAATGGGGGGGGGGAGTAGTAACAACAACAAAAATGGAAAGTGACCTGGGGGTAATCATATCACATGACCTTAAGGTTGTCAAGCAATGTGAAAAGGCAGTAAGGAGAGCTGGGGGGATACTGGGATGTACAGGGAGAGGCATCAACAAAAGAAAACAGGAAGTTGTTATCCCCCTGTACAGACAGTTGGTGAGACCCCATCTGGAGTACTGCATCCAGTTCTGGAGACCCCATCTCCACAAGGACATAGTCAGGATGGAGGTAGTTCAGAGGAGGGCAACTAAAATGGTGCAGGGTCTGCTAAAGAAGCCATATGAGGAGAGACTAAAGGAGCTTAATATGTATACCCTTGAGAAAAGGAGAGAGAGAGGTGGGATATGATAGAAATGTTTAAGTACCTCAGTGGAATCAACAAAGTCCAAGAGGGTAGCATCTTTCAGAAAAAGAGATGTGCAAGAACAAGGGGACACAATTTGGAGATATAAGGGGGACAGCTCAGGGGTAATGTGAAGAAGTATTTTTTCACAGAGAGGGTGGTGGATGCATGGAACAGCCTTCCTGAGGAGGTTGTGGAGTCTAAAACTGTGGGAGAATTTAAGAATGTATGGGACAGACATAAGGCAATTTTTGTGGGGGGGGGTAGGAAGAAATAGGTTGTTGGCTAAATAAGATCTGCAGCTTATCCTATAGGTAGGAAAATGGGCAGACTAGGTGGGGCAAGCGGTCCTTATCCGCCATCAAAGTTTATGTTTCTATGTTTCTATCTCAGTTTAGTTCCTTGGAGCTGCCCCTTCTCCTCCCCCACTCCTCTTGGAGTCTACCACTTTCACCTCACTTACCCTCCCCCTTCCTCTTTTCAGTAATGCCTCCACCTGTCCTGATTTGCTTCTTCACCCTGTCCCACCCCCACCCCTCGTTGAAACTATCCTCCGTATTTGCTGCATCTACCTCCTCTGGCAACTTGTTCCACCCCGACACCATCCTTTCAGTGAAAAAGTGCTCCACACTTCCTTCTTAAATCTACCCCCCCACTGGTTTCAGGCTATTCTCCCTTGTTGTATGTTCCTTTCTTAAATAAAAGATGCCCTGTGATCCAGCTCTGTTAATGCCCTTAAGGTACTTGAAGGTTTCTTTCATGTCCCTCTCTCTCTTCTGTCCTCCAGGGACTACATGTTGAGTTCTCTCAGCCTCTCCTCATATGTTCTGTCCCTCATGCCCTGGATCATTTTGGTTGCCCTCTGCTGGACCCCCCCTCCAGTAGTTTGATATCCTTCTTCAGATAAGGACACCAGAACTGTACACAATACTCTGGGTGTGGCCTCACCAGTGACCTATACAGTGGCAGAAGAACTTCCTCCCTCCTAGAGGTGATTCCCCTGGCAACACAGCCAAACATTTTATTTGCTTTGACTGCTGCCTTATGTCACTGCACCAAATGTTTCATATCACCCCTGACCATCACTCCACAGTCCTTTTCCCCCTCTGAGAGTATCACCTGTACTCTCCACAGCCAGTAACTGGCCCCTGGGTCTCTGGCACCCAGGTACATGATCTTGCATTTTTTAGTGTTGAAACCCAACTGCCAGATGCCCAACCAATTCTCCAGCCTAGCCAGATCCTTCCTTAAATCCTGTCTCCCCTCCACTGTGTCCGCCATCCCACAGAGTTTAGTATCATATGCAAAAAGACAGATCTTACTTTTGCCCCCCTCTGCTATGTCACCAATAAAGATGTTGAACAGCACAGGTCTGAGTACTGAGACCTGTGGGACCCACTATTACAGGTCGAGGTTTGGATAGCTCCCCCCTCAACCACCACTCTCTGGTTCCTGTCCCGCAGCCAGTTCTTGACTCACCCCAGCAGATTGTCCCCTATTCCCAGGTCCCTTAGCTTGCTGATCAGTCTGCCATGTGGCACTGAATCAAACACCTTGCTGAAGTCTAGGTACAGGACATCCGCCACCTGCCCCCTGTCCAATGACCTTGCAACCCAGTTGAAGAAGTCAATCATATTGATTTGACAAGCTCTCCCCCTGACAAAACAATGCTCATCCTGGAGACCATTTACCTCAAGGCAGGACACCAGCCGTTCCTTTAGAATGGTCTCCATTACCTTCCTCACTATGGAGGTTAGGCTAACTGGCCTGTAGTTACCCAGCACATTCCTGGGACTGCTCTTTTGGAGTAGTACCACAACCACTAGGTCCAAAAAGCACCGACAACAACAGCACTTTCAATTACATTGCAGTATAAACAGTGCCAAGTAACAATGCCATCCTGCAAAATAGTGCCAATGGTGGTGGTCCTAAACCAGACTGATGACCGCTACCATTGCTAAAACTCACATTGTTACCTCTGTCCCTCACCCCACTCTACTTATTATAACTAATTCCAATGGGGGGGGCACGAATCTCGGGGAAAGGAGAGACTTTGGGGGGGGGGTTTCTTGCACAACTGATGTGAGAAAAAATACACTTCTGGTGGGGGAAAGTGTACATGCATGTGTTGGGAGACCAGGAACAACCCTGGTCTCCTGCTCAATGCTGCCCAAATTGTTGCCTTAACTCACTCCATCATGGGAGCAGCTCAGCCAGCTAGCAAACTTTTCCTGTACTTGTGCTACCTCAACAGTCAGTCTCTGAATAGCTACAGGGGTAGCAGTAGTTACTATACGCTATTCTACCCCGTCTCTATTCAGGTACTATGCGGTCCTGACAGCACTGATTAGGCAGTGCAGTTCAGACCATGCTATTCTTACCAGGTAGGGTATCACATGGGCTGTTCTCCAGTTCTGCAGCACACACCCCTTCTCCAGCGAGGTGTTAAACAGGTCTGTCAGTGGGCCAGCTAATACTCCCACCAGCTTCATCTGGACCCTTGAGTGTATACCATCTGGGTTAAGTGCCTTGTCCAACTGCAATTCCCTTAGCCCCCTTAAGACCTTGTCTACCTCAAACTCCCCTTCATAATCCTACCCCACAGGGCTCCCCCATTCCTCCACTGTGGCATAGGCCCATCCACTTCCTTTGTGAAGACAGAGCAAAAGTACTCAATTAGTGCCTCTGCTTGATCTTCAGCCTTAAGGGTTCTCCACTACCACATGGTAAATGAGAGAGGAGGGTAGGTCAGAATGAAACCTACATTACAGGAGAGATAGCAGTTACTGAATATGAGGAACAAGTAGGAAGAAGTAAGAACTGTAGAGTAAAGCAATAGTAGCAGAATTACAGAAGAGATCCAGATCAGAGAAAACAATGGAAAATGTAGGGGGACTGAGTCAAATGAATGGGAAGTAGGGCCAAATAGCAGGAAAAGTGGGGAGAGTGGAAAGTAGGAACCTGGAAGGCAGCCTGTAAGAATGCAAGGAGCCTGGGAAATAAAATGGGGGAAGGGGGGTCCAGGTATTAGCAGCAGAGACAAAATGAGATTTGTTGGCAATAACAGAACCATGAGCGACACAGTACCATGGCTGGGATGTAGCTAATCTTTAATAGTTTCATTTTAGGAGAGATAGATTCAGGACATAGGAGGGGAGGAGGATTACTCTGTACACAAAAAATATCATAGATGCCACATAAGACAGCACCCTGATACACAAGGTCCCTGCACCCTAATTGGTACCCTCAGAGGTACACTGTAGACAGCTAGCATTTAGGTATGTGTTATAATATGTCATACTAACATTTAGGGCTAAGGGCATCTACCGTACAAGAGTAGATGTCAGGATATGAATGCGTATTGTTGTAATACACTTTGCTTGCTAATACATATATTCTGCCATGTAATTTCTGTGTATTTCTTACTTGTAAGGTGCCAAGACACCTGTGTCCTTGGAGTAATTATAATATGTAAGACAGCATTGCCACCTTTTGGTGATTTGTACCACTACACTGAGTTATGTAAGACTCTGTATAAGAACTCTTTTGTTCTCAAACTGATGACTTTACAGAATTGTATAATGTTATCTTGGACCATGGAGCCACCTCTAATTTAGCCAATAGGGCTCATCTCTGTAACTAGAAATGCTTTTATCTTTTGGTAACCATAGTAATTATCATAGGTATATAATGTAATGCACAAGCCTTACACCTCGGAGACCCGAGAGACCCAAAGAAACACAGAGAAACCTCGATGTGTAGGGAATGCTTAGCACTGGCTCCCGGTTTATATTGGTAAGAACTGCTTAGGGCAACTGTGATTTAGCCCTTGGTAGTAATAAACTTGTTTATTACTCTAATGCAACGTGTCTGTGATTACTTGCATTCCCAATATCGTCAAGAATCTGAAAGTGAGGTTTAGACCTCCCAACAACCCTAATTGGGAAGTGTGGGGTGGAATTGGTTTGGATAAAATTAGCAACAGATAAAAGGGAGGCTCATTAAAGTAGGGGTGGTGTTCAGGCTACCAAATCCAGATAGACGGTACTGGTGGATAAAATGAAGAGAGCAGTTGAAATGGGGAGGTTAATTGAGACTTCATCCTACCAGATATATTTTGGGAAATCCAGTTGGCCGAAAGTGCATGTAGCCAGGTACTGTCAGACATAATGCTAGCTAGCCTACTAAACCAGTGACTTAGCAAGGCTAGCAAGGAAGGCGCTATATTTGTCATATTATTCTCTAGTGGGGACATCATAGAAGAGGTCACAGTAAAGCAGTTCCTTGGGAGAAAGCAGCCA
The DNA here is from genome assembly GCA_016271365.2 of Neoceratodus forsteri. Taxonomy (NCBI): domain Eukaryota; kingdom Metazoa; phylum Chordata; order Ceratodontiformes; family Ceratodontidae; genus Neoceratodus; species Neoceratodus forsteri. The sequence continues at coordinate 17,511,146 of JADMNL010000034.1, read as the reverse complement.
CAACTCTGTCTGGTTTAGCATTATGCAAGAAACCTAGTGCTTACATTAAAGGACAATGGGTCTGGAAAATTCCAGAAAGACATATTTCAGAAAAATAAAAACAGATAGCAAAGGATGGGAAAGTGAGGAAGATGTTAAGAACAGAGCAGATAATATATTGTAAACAGCTACTTCTGCTCAGTGTTCAAGAAGGAGGAAGATGAACTGTTCTCAAAGTGTGGCATTTAGCTTGGGGTGAGGAGGACATGGATCAGAGATGGGAGGGACAGCAGTATAGAGGGCAATCAAGGCACTCAGGACCCTCCAGGTGGAAAAGTCACCAAGCCCAAATGGTCTGCACATTAGGATGCTAAGGAAGGTTGCCATATTCCTGGTGAAATCACTAACTGAACTCTTCAACTGCTCAGCAGTAATGGGGGTGGTTTCAATGAAATGGGGGCAGCCAATGTGGTCCCACTTCACAACAGTGGGAGTAAAGAGAACTCAGGGAACTACAGACCAGTCAGTCTGACCTCAGTATTGTGGAAACTGACAAAAACCATTATAAAAAAGCATTTGTAGTGGAATAGCTGGATGCAAAAGAGCTCCAGGGCATGAGGCAGCATGGGATCATGTCAGGCAGATCGTGCCAGACATGCATGATAGACTTCTTTGATTCAGTCATGCAGACAGTTGATAAGGGCCAAGCAGTAGGAATATTGATGAGGTTTAGTGGAGAGCAAGCTAGTTGCAGGGACTGTGGGGTGTTTTTCTCCAGGGTTATGCTCTTGAGGAGGGGTCACTGCCCCTTTTGCAGGATCTTTGCAGAGTTCCATGCTCAGCCAGTAGCAGTGAGGGAAGACATATCTCTCCTGTGGCACTGGCTCAACTGGAGATCACAGCCCATCCCCCCAGCTTCCAGAGACCCACTGATCCAGGGGGTGTGGAGAGTGGTGAGGAGGGGCAGTGGGAAGGGTGGAAGGGTTAGCCACAAGGAGGTTAATCAGTGGCAACATCCTAACGGCAAATCATTTTGCACACCTAGAAAAGTCTCAGATGTCTGACTCCATCAGGGGGACTATGGGTCAGCCAGGGGGAAACAGGAATGATGACTTGGTGCCACCCAGTGGCGAGAGTAAGAAGAAGGCAGCTAGTTGTCTTAGTGGTTGGGGATTCTATGACCAGGGAGTAGAGAGGGTGTTGGGAGGGGAGGAAGAGGGTTGGGGGATGGTCCAGTGTCTTTCTGGGACATCAGCCATTTGAGACATAGACAGAATAGGAAGGATACCAGAGTGGAAGGGGGAAGTGGGGGGGGGTGCTGGTACATTTGGGTACCAGTGATCTAGTGACCTGGTCTGTAGAGTAAATGGCGTGGAACTTTCAGAGGCTGGGGAACATACTGCAGGTATACTCAACCTCCCTGGCCATTTCAGAGGTCCTCCCTATGTAGAGTAGGGAAGGAGTGAAAGTATGGAGGGAAGACAAAGAGGAATTAAATGGGTGGTTTAAGAGATTTGTCAAGAAAAAGAGTACCATTTTGTAGGAGACTGTGGGAAATTCCGAGACAGGAGGCCATTAAATGTGACAGCCTTCACCTGACAACAGAGGGGACCAATGCGCTGGGGCAAAAGTTTGACGTATACATTTGATAGTTAAACTGATTTTGGGGAGGGCACAGAGCCTAGGGTACCTATGGTAAAGGAAGTGAGGGAATGGAATCTAATTAGTGATTCCCCTTTTCTGGGGACTGGTTGCAGTAAGTTAGGTAAAATAAGGTTGAGGTTCAAAAAGGAGTACTAAGGTTGGAAAAGAGCAAGGAGGCCGAAGGCCCATATACACTCTTTAATATTAGTTATGATAATAGGCTAAACTGTACCCTGATAATAAGAGTTTGTCAAGTCTCTTTTTGAATTCATTTTTAGTTTTGCTGACAATTACGTCCAAAGATAAATTACTCCATGGATTAATAACTCTCAAAGTGAAAAAATATTTTCTGCTAAGGTGGTTGAACCATTTACCCTTTAATTAGAGCGGATGTCCACGAGTGTTATGAATGAAGTCCTTAAATTCCAAACAAAGTTCTACCGTTAAATATGGATCCTGGATAATGTCAAAAAGGTAACGCAGGTTTCCTCTTAGTAGTGAAAGAGGCAAACAGGGAAGGCTCTAAGGGTCAGCAAAAGGAACAAAACGAAAGTAAGGAGAATGGGAAGAAATGCAGTGTAACAAAATGGCAAAAAGGTATCCAGAGTTAGTTGGAAGAGCACCTACCTTAATGCCAGGCATCTGGGTAATAAAATAAAATCAGTGAAGTCCAGGCAGACTGGCAGTAGGCGGTGAAGTAGATAATGGACACTGTGCACATGTGCAGTGGAGGAAGATTGGCTCCAACAGCCTTCTCTTATGTAGCCAGTCCTGACTCAGCCAAGGGCTTAGTGTCCCAACAACTAAGAACCCCACTATGCCCAGGACTGGAAGCGTGGCCAGGGCAGTTATAAGACCACACTTGGAGGTAAAAAGTGAAATGGGAAGAAGCAGCTCAAAGTATGACTGTGAGGGCAGTTTACACACTGTTTCCTGGAGGATGATAGTATTGTGTTCCAGCAGACATGTACCCCATATTACTACCTCAGGTGGAGGACCTGCGCCATGTTAGCATAGTATAGCACATCTTCAGGAAACCCAGGCTGGCCTTGTCAGGAGGGTTGGAAAGGACCTTTGTATGGCAGCTGCTAAAAAGGGTACTGATGTGGACATGTGGAAAAAGACCAATCGGCCTCTCTGGTGTCCCACCTTTCTGGATCGGCACCCCCTCCCACCATCTGGCATCCTGCTGGCCCTGTTCCTCCTGTCTGGTCCTGGGTGTTCTTGGCTGGGTCTTGTTATCTGGGGAGGAGGACAAAGGTGACGTGATCAATAGCATGTAGAGGAACACATGTCCCATTACTATGAACAGAACACATGCCTATATACCAGTACTGTGCCAGTGCAGTCACATGTGCTTGGTGGAGATGGACAGGATCATGCAGGGATATATCTTACTGGTATGCACTGCCATGTTGTGTTTCACAGACAGGTGTGACAATGGACTGGGCAAGGCCTCCACACTACATACCTGTGTTGTAGCTATGATCCAGCACTGTGTAAGCAAGGCCTGAGTGGTGCCCCATTCCACTTTCCTCCCCACTACTGTCCAACATACTCATATACTGTATGTCAGTTACATGCCATGTACACCTCATATTAGTTGGTAGAATGCAAGTAGCCTCAGGCTGCACACAACAGGCATGATACGCATATCATTACAACAGTATGCATAACCAAACAATGGCAGTTCCAAGACTGGCACACCAACTCCAATGCGACTGTAAACCATGCATATGCATACCTGCACCCATGCAACATACCTCAGACAGTGTACAGAGAACAGACGTTGGCTGTGGCAACATGCTGTTACATACACCTAACACCCTGGCTATCAGTACCCCTTGCAACATAACACATTTTTACAATCAGACACACTACCTAGGAACATACAGAGTGATCATATGTCAATGTGGTAGCATGCACCTCTGACATCGTGGCAACCGGCAGGTCTCCCTGATCCACTACAGGTCCTGTAGAGTGCAGGGAATGTGGGGATCTACAAGAACAGAGGTCCCATAGACCTGCATTGCATATCTAGGACAACACAGCAAAGTGATTTCCATATGAAATAGTGCACCCAATAGGTAACCATAGGTACACTGCCCTGGAGTCTCAGAGATACAGTAGTAACTAAGCAGTCTGCAGCACTGGTTGCCTGTAAGGACAACGCCCACCCTGTGGGACCGACACTGCCCCACAGATGCCCACACTTCACATCTGGTCCTGTCTGTAGCTTGGTTCTATGTCAGCTGAGTTAAATACAATCCGATGCAATAAAATACAGCCTGATCAAAACACCGCAAGACAAAATCACGCGTCTGAAAAACAGCTATGACAATAACAGCTCATGATTCCAAGAGCAGATTTATTATTCCAACACCATGTCCCCACGGATCACCACTCCAGTGTAATTCAAAGGAAGTGCAGATTTACTATTCCAACACCATGCTACCATGGATCACCACCCAAGTGAAATTTGAGGTTATGCGGTTAAGGTACCTCACTATTTTGTACACTGTGCTCTGTTGACTTTCGCGATGTTGACCACGTGCTATCAATCATGCTCCTTTTGCCCATGAGGACTTGACATGCTACCCTGCAGCTTCTCTGCCCTTACCCAGCAGGAGTTCCTCATTGTCAACCATCAGATCAACCAGGTTTGCCAGCTCAGTGACAGACCAGCTGGTGTCTTTCTGCCGTACCCCTCTGACCTTTGAGCGTCTGTCTGAGACTGTTAATGATCATGTTATCTCTAGACCTTCGCACTCCTGTAGCTGCTGTCAGGACTGCCCTGGTTCTATTGAGTAGGCTTGCCATTAGCGCTGTATGTTATGTCATTTGCACTGTGCTGACCTCAGCCAGCAGCGTGCAGATAGAAGTATGGCTCCCATGTGGATGGTGCTCATGTGCAGTACCATGCTGCGCATGCATAATGCCATAGTACAACATACAATAGTTCATACAATACAATAGTTCATGCAATAGTGCAAGGAGCTAAAAAAGGTGGGTCAGCAGATGACATGTGACATCATGACTATACCACACTGCACATTGTGCTAGCGCAGTGCAAAGGCAATAGCACTTAGCACAGACCTGCAGCATTCAAACTGTGTATGCAAATGAACTCATTTTGCAGTCTGTGTCCTAAATCCACATTTGTATGTCATTATGGGAATGTATTCAGTCATTTGCTTGCATAATTGTGCCTGGAGCATATAAAAGGAGCAAAGAGCAACACACCAATTCCACAGCGATACTGCAGGTGGCTAGAGGTAAGTGTATTGTGAAATGTTCTAGATAGGGATGGGGTGATCATAGCAATATGTTTATGCTGTAGTAGGAAACCACTTTTGCTGCATGGGCTCAGGCCATTGATAGGCAGGCAGATCACTATGTGTTCATCCCTGCCCTGCAGGGACACCTACGTTTCCAAGCTAGGGGGGGACTGGGTCCTGCTCATCACTGTACCTGTTCTCTGTGCTGTGCTGTGTGTATGCAATGCACATTGCTGTCCATACTCCACATTTCCAGCAGGAATCATAATGAAGGAAGACAGACAGACTAAAAGGCTTTTCTCAGAGGAGGAGGAGTTGATGGTCCTAGCCCACACGTACATGGCCATGGAGGACCCGATCATCAAATGGAGGGGGACTATGTCTGAGATATTTAAGGTATGAGACAACATCACAGAGGCAGTGAATGACTTTGGAGGAATGGGTCAGACATGGGAAGAGGTCAAGAAAAGGGCTACCAGCCTCAAGTGGAGGATGGAGGGGATCCTATCTAGGGCCCGTTCAGACCTCTAGGTTAGAGGCAGTGTCCTCAGGAATGCAGAGCCCCTAATCCCTGAAGAACACATCATGGCTAGTACCATGCAGCCAGTGACAATAGTGGGCATCGTGAGAGGTGGCTATGAAAGCCAGGTTGGACCAAAACAGCCATGTGAGTGATTGTAGTAGCCTCATCACATTGAGCTAATGTCTTCACACACACTAGTGGTTTTGGGGGGCCTGCATGCTTGTGAGGGGGATGCGCCATGGTCACATGGGCCACAGCAAGTCAACAACAGATGGAAAGCACAGAATGTACTACACAGATCTGTGTTCCTCATACACATCCTGCCACTGCCTATGCATGCATTCTGCACTGGCCTTGGTTCACCACACATGGGACATCACTGCTGCATGCACTGTCATTAATGGTGTACCTGTTGGAGGTTTACACAATGGGAGCAAGCTACATGATGTTATCCAGGTATCCTACTGGTATAGACATCAGCGGGGCAATCCCCTACTGTGCCACATGGGTATTGTATACAGTGTGATCACTGGTGATAGGAGGTGTGTAAAGTTTAAAGCACAGGGGATCATATGAGCACTACACTGAAAGGGTAGCATGAGTGTAATGATACACACTACACTGGGCCTGTATGCAGCCATGGTCAGGTCACACATATGTGCATTACTCAGCAATGTCACTCTCTTTTCTCAAAAGTCCAGTCCTTAGTTATGAACACAGTGGAGAGGAATGAATTGGGAACATCCAGATGGCTGCTGTCTCTGAGGCCGACCCCAGCTGAGGCCCACTTAGAGTTGGACAGCAACATAAATATCTGTGTTCAATAGTGATGGAAGATCAACCAGGTTTAGCTTGGACTGCAAAGAGTCGGCCATCCCAGCTGCCCCCCCCAACAACAGGCCCAGTCACCCGTCTTCTCAGTCCAGCCATCACTGTGTTTCCCTTAGTCAGTGCTCAGACCCAGCCACCACTGTGTCACTTCAAACCAATGCCCCCAGCATGGCCAACACCATGCTCTCCCAGACCCATGCCCCTGGCTGGGCCACCACCTTGTCACCCTAGGCAAATCCCTCCAGCCCAGCCACAGCTGTGCCACCCAGGAATCACACTACAGGTGTAGCACTAACCCCAATGCAACCCCAACTCACACGATGGGCCAGGGTGCAGCCTGACTGTCCGTGGGACAGTCCACACCAGCAGCAAGCAGTAGCCAACAGGTAGATGCTGCATCTGCTGTTGGGGCTTAGGAGGGATTGCAGGCTGAGATGACCTGCATGCACAACATGCTGTCGGACCATGAACAGCATGTGGTGAGTTGTCATGTAAAGCACATTGCAGCCTTTGATAGACTGGAGTGGTCACGGCTGGACAGCTTGGATACTAGCTTCAGGAGGCTGGGACAGTCACTTGTAGCTAGCTTGGGTGGGATGCACACCACCATGCTGGAGGACTGGGCCATGATCTCCGGCAATGGAGGTGCTGGCTACAGCACTAGCTGTTCCAGTGGGGGGAGTGTAACCCCATGGCAGACCCTTTGTTGTTCATCCACCATCTGCAGTATGGGGACATGGAAGCCCAGGAAACCCTACACACCTTGCATGCTGTCACCTGGCCAACAGATGCCTTGCACCCCTGGCAAAGGTCTGCTCCTCAGAGAGGTCAGTACCTCATGGGACTGTGGCCGTGTGCAGCTCAGCTGTGCCCACATCCATCCCCCATTGTGTAGATGATGCCCCCCTACAGGCAACCAGGACACATCGCACACACCAGCCCCATGTCTGTGGTGGGAGTGCTGGCCACACCTAGGGTGCTCGTGACACCTTTGCCCTACCCCAACTTTGCCACCTCATGCCCCCTTTCACAACCCATGTTCCTTCCTTATGAATGGTTTATTTTACATTGCATCCTCACACACACACACACACAGACACACACATCAAGATGGTTCTGTTTCTTTGGCTCTCCCTCCCTTCTTGCGAGAACTGCTCTCATTTTGTTTGGGTCCCCCTTCCCAGCCACCCCTGCCAGGTTGACTCTTATCTTGTTTGACTCCTAATTTCTCCTCTGCTGGGACAGCGCCCATTTTGTTTGGCCCCCCTTCACCAAGATGGCTCTCATTTTGTTTGGCTCCCCCCTTACCCCCCTGCTGGGATGTTTCTCATTTTGTTTGGATCCCACTTCAATCCCTCCCCCATTGGGCTGACTCTTATATTGTTTGGCTCCCTCTCCTCCCCGGCTAGGATGGTTCCCATTTTGTTTGGCTCCCCTCCCTGCTGGGGTGGCTCTCATTTTATCTGCCCCCCGTCAGAATAGCTCTCATTTTGTCTGGCTCTTCCTTTACCAACCCCCCCCAACTAGGACAGCTATCAGTTTGCTTGCCTGCCCTGCTGGGATGGCTCTCATGTTGTTTGGTTCCCCCTGCCAGGATGGCTGTCATTTTGTTTTGCTCCTTCTCCCCCTCGCTGGGTTGACTCTCATTTTTTTTGGCTCCCCCCCAGATGGCTCTCATTGTGTTTGGCTTCCCCCTCCTGGATGGCTCTCACTTTGTTTTACTCTCCCTTCCCCTCTGCTAGGATGGCCAGGATGACTCTCATTTTGTTTGGTCCCCCCCCTCCGGGATGGCTCTCATTTTGTTTTACTCCCCCTTCCCCCCTTCAGGGTGGCTCTCATTTTGCTTGGCTCTCCCTTCCAGGATGGCACTCATTTTGTTTGGATCCCCCTTCCCCTCTTGAAGGTATGGCTCTTATATATTTATTTATTGAATTTTGATGACCGGGTAGGCCCACTGGGCCCCGGAGGTCCCTTTTTCAGGGGCGACCCAGGAGTTAACAGTTATTACATGGTAAAAGAGACAGTACATACAGATACAGATATAGATACAGATATTGTGGCAGGCAATCAGTCATCATGGATGTATGACAGTAATTAAAAAGAAAGACTTCTTACATACTAGGTACATTTTATATTAGTGATGTGCACAGTGTAGGGGAACGAATAGCTTTGTCTAGGTGTCATTGTTACCCACCTAGGGACTTTGAAGGAGGGAGGGACAACTAACATGTAAGTCTGCCAGAACAGGTGATTGTGATGTCCTTGTGGTGAGTGCTTAGGCGCACGCATAGTGCAGGAGGATCAGGTGCCGTAGCATAAACATTTTCTCATGGCAAGCATATGAGTCTTGAGTCTAGTTCGGAAGCAGGTTAATGATGGAGCTTCCCGAACCTCCGATGGGAGGTTGTTCCAGTGGGAGGGGGTAGCATGAGAGAAAGACATGGACCCTCTGGTCCACACCTTAGGGACCTCAAGGAGAGTCTGGCCTGAGGTCCGTCAGATTCCACTGGCTTTAACAATTATGAGTCCAGCAAGGCTTTGGGGAGGCGTAGGCTCATTAGCTTAAAAGTCAGGCAGAGAGTTGGGTACCTTAGGTGAGCTTTGAGAGATGGCCAGCTTAGTTTTGATAATGACTCGAAGTGGTGGCTCCTAGAGTGGGACAGAGTGGCGAAGTGGACCACCTTATTGTACAAAGTCTGCATAGAAACATAGAAACATAGAATTTGACGGCAGATAAGGACCGCTTAGCCCACCTAGTCTGCCCATTTTCCTACCTAACAGATAAGCTGCAGATCCTAGTTAATCAACAGCTTACTTCCTCCTACCCCCCACTAGGACTGCCTTATGCGTGTCACATGCATTCTTGAAGTCCCCCACTGTTCTTGACCCCACGACCTCCTCAGGGAGGCTGTTCCATGCATCCACAACCGTCTCAGTGAAAAAATACTTCCTCCCATTACCTCTGAGCCGTCCCCCTTCTATCTTCAAATTGTGCCCCCTTGTTCTTGCACATCTCTTTTTCTGGAAGATGCTACCCTCTTGGACTTTGTTAATTCCCTTGAGGTACTTGAAAGTTTCTATCATGTCCCCTCTCTCCCTTCTTTCCTCAAGGGTATACATATTAAGCTCCTTTAGTCTTTCTTCGTATGTCTTCTGGTGCAGACCCTGCACCATTTTGGTTGCCCTCCTCTGGACAGCCTCCACTCTGTCTATGTCTTTGCGGAGATGGGGTCTCCAGAACTGCACACAGTACTCCAGATGGGGTCTCACCAACTGTCTGTACAGAGGGATAACAACTTCCTGTTTTCTACTATTGATGCCTCTTCCTATGCATCCCAGTATCCCCCCAGCCTTCCTTACTGCCTTCTCACATTGCTTGCCCACCTTTAGATCATCTGATATAATTACCCCCAGGTCCCTTTCTATTTTAACTGTTGTCAGTATCTCACCCCCATTGTGTACGCTTCCCTGGGTTTTTGTTCCTCATGTGCATTACCTGCACTTCTTGCATTGAATCTGAGCTGCCATACATTTGACCATTCCTCCAACCTTGCCAAGTCCTTTCTCATCCTTTCCACTCCATCTTGTGTATCAACCCTGTTGCAGATCTTTGTGTCATCTGCAAAGAGACATACTTTTCTTCCAGTTCCTCTGCAATGTCACTTATAAAGACATTAAAAGGACCGGTCCCAGTACTGAACCCTCAGGTAACCGCTTGTAACCCTCCTTTCGTCACTGTGTACTCCATTTACTACTACCCTTTGAGTCCTGTTGTCTAGCCCAATTTTTATCAGGCTACCACCTTGGGACCCACTCAAGGCTGGCTATCTTATTGTATTAATCTTTTGTGTGGGACTGTCAAAGGCCTTGCTAAAATCTAGGTAGGCCATGTCACAGCCCTCCCTGGTCTACTACTTTGGTAACCCAGTCAAAGAAATCTATTAGATTCATCTGACATGACCTTCCATCGTGAATCCATGCTGCCTTGGGTCCTGTGCCCCACTGGCCTCTAGGTACTCAACAATTCTTTCCTTCAAGTGATTCCATCATTTTCCCTACCACTGAGGTCAAACTAACTGGTCTGTAGTTTCCTGCCTCTGTCCTGCTCCCACTTTTGTGAAGAGAATCACATCTGCCCTCCTCCAGTCCTCAGGTACCACCCCATCCTCCCATGATTTGTTAAACAGAGTAGTCAGCGGTGTCACTAGTTCTACCCTTAGTTCTTTTAGAATTCTTGAGTGAACCCCATCAGGCCCCATTGCTTTGTCCACCCTCAATTTTATTAGTTCTTTCAGAACCCTTTCTTCTGTAAATGGACTGTTATCGACCCCCGTCTTCAGAGCTTGCTGAACTCCTGCTTGGCTGCACCCTGGAGTACAGGGGCCGCATAGGTGAGTGTTGGGAGTAGAACACTAGAAGCAATGGCTGTCCTGGCTTCTGGGATCAACTGATCCTTTAGCCTGTAGAGGGTTCCGAGTTTTCCATGGATGACCTTTGTGACTTGGTCAACATGTTGCTTTAGGGTGAATACTTGGTCCAGGGTAAGTCCAAGGTATTTTGTGGAGGCAACTACTTCAAGTTTTTTTCCCACCCTGGACTTGAGTTGAAGGAGTTGTGACTTATCTTGGCCAAGGGATCTGGGTCCAAACAGCATAACCTTTGTTTTATTAGTATTAAGGACCATTTTGTTCATAGTGAGCCAGTCCTCCATTTTGAGGATGTCCCTTTGGAGGGTAGTCCTAAGGTCATTTAGGTTATCTGAGGCTCTGCATATCACCGCGTCATCATCGTACTGGATGACATTACTGCTCCCACAGTAGTTATGCAGCTCATTTATAAATAGTGAGAATAGTAAGGGGCTGAGTATAGACCCTTGTGGTACCCCTTCCTAAAGTGGCAGTGGATCGGAGATTTTGTCCTTCCACTTGACCCTCTGTGTGCGCCCTGTGAGGTAGCTTTCAAACCACCTGAGTGAATGAGTTTCAAGGCCTAGTTGGCTCATTTTTTGGAGTAGGAGCCTGTGGTTTACCAGGTCAAATGCCTTGGAAAGCTCAATGAAAACCACCCCTGAGTATGACCCTGTGTTGATTTCTCTAAGTATATCAGCAGAGAACTTGGTTAAGGCAGTATCAGTCCCATGTCTGGCTCAAAAACCATGCTGGGCCAGGGAAAGGAGCTGGTGTGCTTCTAAGTATTCCCTGAGTTGGGTGTACACTAACTTCTCCTGAATTTGTGTGATTGCACACAGCAAGGAGATTGGCCTGTAGTTCCCAATTGGTTCGGTAGGCCCGCCCTTGTGAACTGGGACCACGTGAGCCTGCATCCATAGCTCAGGGACAGACTTGTCTAGCAAGGACCTGTTTATTAGCCAGGTAGGAGACCTAGATAGCGTTGGGGCACCATCCTTGAGGATTCTGGTCTGGATGCCGTCAAGCCCCCTGGATCCTCTTGTTTTCAGGGATTTTAGGATGGACAGGACCTCTTTTAACTTAACCAGCCTCAAATGAAATGGTGGGTGGTTGAGGTTAGGAGGTTCCAGTCCGAGAGGCTCATTGAAGTTATCTTGGAGCCCTGCCTTATATTCATCAAGGTTCGTAAAATAGCTGTTTAGGGCCTCGGCGATGAGTGTCTCATCCTCCAGTAATTGCCCTTTGGCCTCAATAGGGCTAGGAGCTGCCTTTTTATTGCCCTTGATCAGCTCACTGATATGGAACCAGAAGAATTTCGGGTTGCCTAGGTTAGTTTTCTGGAGATGAGTGATGTAAGCCTGTTTCACTAGCTTAATATCTTGTTTACATTGGTTTTTAAGGGCTCTATAGCTTACGAGGTCAGTTGAGAGCGTAGATCTCCTGTATTTTCTCCAGGCCTTGTCCCTGATGATCATCAAGGCCTTTAAGGAGGGTGAGATCCACTTATAGCCGCTTCCTTTTACTCAATGGGTTTTCATCGGAGCAAAGAGATCTGCGGCCCTCAAGAGAGATGTCAGAAAGAAGTTGACAGCCCCTTCCAGGGTAGGTAGGCATCTAAGTGGACTCCAGTCAATGCCACCTAGATAGCAATTAAATTGCACCAGTGAGAATTTGGAGTAGTCCCTGGATGTGATTACTCTTGGCTGGACTCTGTCCGCACTATTCTTCCATACACAGACGATAGGTGAGTGGTCACTCAAGGCATTGGCCATGGTGCCTGCTATTTTTATATTCTTCGGGATAGATGCCAGGACCCAGTAGATGGTTGAGTGCCTTCCCGATTTGTGATTCATTCTGGTCGGTTGTGTGATCACTTGGGCAAGATTTGTCTCATGTAACAAACCATTTATGGAGGACTTAGCCTCTTGGGCCCAGTTGAGATTGAAATCCCCCAATATGTAAGTTCGGATGCAACCTCAGTGGTTGGGTCCTTCGGGAGTGTCTCCGAGGACTGGACAGGATTGGTGGGAGGGCTACATATGCAAACTATGGTAAGGTGCTTGGCTCTGCTTAGTGTGAGATGTATAAAAATTCTTAATTTGTTTGCTCCCCCTTCCCACCCCAGCCTGGATGCTATTTTGTTTTCAGACCTTTTTCTTTGTCAAACATGTTTCTGTTCTCTTTATAATACATTTTGTCACACTGTTAATGTCTTTTGTGTGATCTCTACTCACTGTCTGGATCTGTAGAGGTCTGCAATGAGATGGTCTCTGTACTCCCTGGACCTCCTTGTCATCCTGGGGTCATGCCTGTTGAGCTGCTCCTGCATCCTCTGGTCCACCGGCTCAGCATAAGGTGCTGCATTTTCCTTTGGTGCCAGCAGGCATATTCCATGGGTGAGTTCTATGTTGTGTAGTATGCAACAGGCAAGGAGTATGGCACAGTCCTTCTGAAGGATATATTGTAGGGCACCACCAGAATAATCAAGGTATCTGAACTGCATCTTGATCATTCCAAAGACCCAATTGATTACACTGTGTGTAGGGATGTGAACTACATTGCACCTGTCCTCTGCAATGGATGCAGGTCAGAAGACAGGTGTTAGCAGCCAGGGACACAGAGGACATGCACTGTCCCTTGTGCAGGGAAAGGGCATTGATTAGTGACATCAGTGGCAGCTATGGTGGGAGGGGGGGTGTTGAGCATATACTCACCAGCGAGTTGCCTACTAGGTATCACCCGGCCCTCAAACCTCTGACACAAAATGGAGTTGTGCTAGATGAAAACATCATGGGCACTACCATGGTACCATGCTGGCACATCGATGATATTGCTCTTTTGCATAACACACCACCCAACAATTGATTTCATGGAAGACCTTTCTTTTTTTTAAAAACATCTTTATTGACCATTTTTTATTTTCCACAAAATATAAGACAGACATACACAAAGGCCCAATTGTTCCTGGGCCTCCCACCCCAAAACTGAGTGAGGTAACTATGTACAACATTTAACTATATACATACCCAGCTGCCTTGCACCACCCTTGATCACCCTTTACATATCCATATTCAATAACAATATACAGTAGAATCTCTGCCTAGGGAAGTACATTTAGATGTCAGAGTCTAAGACTTAGGTTAATTCTATATAAGTACAAACCCTACATCCTGAACAGTAGCCCTTAGGTGGCACTCAGTAGCTGGGTACCCTAGGAAGAGAAGAGAGTCCACGCCCCCACCCACACCCAGCCGCTTCTGCGGATTCCTATAGCCAGACCGGATGTTGTCCAGTTGATGCATATATTAGGAGTAATCAATAGGACACATTTTAGTTCTAGCCTCTACTCCCCATCTATAGATCTTTGCCTACGTATCCTCAGACAGACAGACCTGAACTTGGGGGGATTTAGACTGCAACATGTAGACCGTCTCCAGGGTTCTCCATCTCTTATCATAAATTCCTTTTCGGCTGTCCCAAAGCATTTGTCTCTTAAACCTACTCAACGTTTTCAGCACGTCTCCCACCCATTGGTCATATGGATAAATCAGATCGTTTTTCCAATGCTTCAAGACAAATGCTTTAACTAAGGAGGACATTAGAGAGATATGTCCTTTAATGAGTGTGCTCGGGATATCTGTCATGTCCCCCCAACACACAAATCTTTGGATCGATAAAGTCTCTGTAATTCACTACGGGGTCCATGTTGCATCTGATTTGCTCCCATACAGGGTAAATTTTGGAACATTGCCACATGATATGGAATAGATCCCCTGAGTTTGCCCCACACCTGAAACATAGGTCTGTCTGTCTGAGGCCCCTAGCACATAGCTTAGCAGGGGTATAGTATATATTAGAGACTACAAAAAATTGCATGATCCTATACTTAGGGATCGGAATGTACCTACTACTGTTCCAAACCTCTTTCTAATCAGGCCCCTGGGGGAAGTATCCTTTTTTATTTTCCCAATATGGAACTATGGAAGCTCTTTCTAATCACATAGGCCTCCACCCCATCCCCTGTGGGTGCACAGATGGCAACGTGGGTGCAGTCAGAGACACTCACCATGGCTGGTCGGTCCACAACCCAATAGAATTGCTGCATGATTGCTATTCACTCTGCTGATCTGGTGGGGAATATGATTGGCTTCTCAGCATTGGCGAAAAGGGCATCTAGGCATTGGCCCAGCAGGTGCAAGGTGGCAGACTGTGTGATAACAGTGGTGTCACCCACAGGTATCTGGAATGTACCAGTGGCCAGGAAGCACATTGCCGCTGTCACTTTGAGCTCTATGGACATTGCATGACTGCGATGGGTGCCTGTCAAGAGCTGCTCATGCTGCAGCTTACATAGCCGCACAACCATTGGTCTGTTTAGCCTGTACTGACCCATGATTTGTTCACCACTGAGAACCTCGAATGTGACTTGTGGCCAGTACTGTCTATTTTCAGAATAGCACCTCCAGGGCCTGCCCCGGGGCCTGGGAAAGCAACTGTCTGCTCATCATTCTCCATGACAATCTGCATGAGGTACACAATGCGAGCCATGTTTTGTGTTGTACAGTGCTGCTCCCTGCCACTGGGGTTTGCCCTGGTTAAGACCTGCTTTTTACGGGCATAAATTTGTGCAGTGATAAGTCACACTAACTGCCATTTGCACAGGACAAAACCACTGAATATCACACTGTACAGCATATTTACATCAATGCCCCCTTCTTCTGTGCTGAATACATTATGTTGTGCAAATGACTAAATACTGCATTCTGGTGAAATCAGCCATTTGTGCCAAAGCAAATAGGTTGCACTGAGCACAAACCTTTTGAATATGGGGGCCATGCTTTTCCAAAGTTTCTATCAATACATCAAGGGCCTGATATTCAAAGTGGCGCAAAGCAGAACGCAAAGCTGTGTGCTGTACCTTGCGATTGCCAGTGAGCCAGAGGAAGCTATATTCAGTCGAATAGTGAACCGCTATTTAACTGAATATAGGGCCATGTCAGTGCAGTGCTAAGTTGAGTAGTGCTGCCCTGAAACTGATCCTGAAATATGCCATGAGACTGGCTAGCACTGGAGTGCTATCTGCAATATTCAAAGCAAATTAGATCTATTTAGTCTGGAGTCAAGAAGAAAAAGGGGTGATGTATTACTGCTGTTTAATATGCTCAAAAACCTAGATCTCACCAATCATAGTATCATAGTAAAAGCCAGCAGAATAGGCCCCATGGTCTATTGTGTCTGCTCAGAAGCTAGCCCCCTACTGGGAGCTCGCTCCTCCACCACCCCCAGCCCCAGAGGTGGCCCTCCCTGGCCTCAGCTTCCCCCTGTACCTGTCTCAACCCTTCTTGAATCCTTCCATTGTGGTCTCTTCCACCAGAATCCTGGGCAGTGTGTTTCATGGTTCCACCACCCTCTCTGTGAAGAAGTGTCTCCTGTGCTCCCCCTGTACTTCCCCCCTTCCAGCTTCCACTTATGCCCCCTGGTAGTTCCCCCTTCTTAAGCCTGAACACTTCCCTGGCTCCACCCTTATTTATTCCCTTTACATACTTTAAAGTCTTTATCATGTCCCCTCTGTCTTTCCTCTGTTCCAATGCATACAGATTGAGTTCATCCAGTTTCTCCTCGTAGGACCTACCCTCCATGCCCTGAATCATCCTGGTTGCCCTCCTCTGGACTCTCTGCAGCAGCGCTATGTCCCTCTTAAGATGCGGTCTCCAGAACTGCATACAGTACTCAAGATTCGGCCTAACCAGGGCATTATGCAGAGGGAGAAGCCAAAAGGGGAAGGAAACAGATTCATTTCAGTGTTTTACAGTAATTGTACATTGCTGTTTTTGTTTTAAACTTAGATTATGGGCTTTTAATGACACTGTAATTTCTTTGCTGTCTTTACTTAGAATTGTTTTTGGGCTGTTGAAAATGTAAAACCTAGTTTGTTGTGCTTGTAGTGGTGGTGTATTTCTTTGCTTTCTTTAATTGCTGCACATTTTTGCCCCCCTCCTGCCCCCAACTCTTAATTATATGCCCTGTTAAATCTGATTGACAGGAGCTAAGCACAGGATATAGTAGGGGTTGTGGAGTAGGAGGGACATAAGGGGGAAGAAGCCCGCCCTCAGCACGACAAGTGTTTTGACTCATTTTTTTTTTTTTTTTCTTTTTAAAGAAAAGTATCTGAGGAGCAGTGGCAGGATTTTTAGGACAGTAAATTAATAAAAAGGTAACTAGGAGAGCTTCAGTAACAGACAAGTACTGGAATAGCAGTATAAGTGTAGTATAATGTGGGGAGTGATGCAATGCAGTGGCTGTGGGGCAGACATATTCAGGCAGACCTTCTGGATGCTGAGGTGCTGCCCTATCTGCATGCATCTCTCTGGACTGCAGGATGAGGTAGCCAGACTCAGAGTGGAAGTAAACTGGGGCAGGGGTACCATTACCCCTATCCAGAGACCACCCACTCCAATGCCGCTGCCGCAAAGGATGCCGAGAACGAGAAGCACTTGGATAACAGTGGGCTCAGGGAAGGTTAGGATGGTCAGACAGAGGCACATCCCAGATCCTATTCCACTCAAGAACTCATATGCCACACTGGCAAATGGGGACAACCAAATAGAAGTACCCAGAGAAGTGGAAGGAAAGGATGTGGAGGTAAGCCAAGGAGATGACCTCAGTGGGGAGAGCAGTGGACCCCAGAGGAGGAGGAAGCAAATCTTAGAGGGGGACTCTATCATAAGAGGGATAAAGCTAGGAACACAGGAGGGAGAGGACAGGGAGGTGAGGTGCCTACTATGTGCCATGGCATGGAGGGATGGAAGGAAAATCCTGGGGACCGCTGGGAAGGCAAGACGGGAGGGTGAGCTGGATGTCATTATCCACCTAGGTATTAATGGCCTGGCAAATGGGGAGCCAAAGGAAGTTCAGGAAGTTTAAGAAATTAGGGAGGGGTCTCAAGCAAGTAGCTCCTTCTGTCACCTTCTCAGAAGTACTACCTTTTTTTTTTTAGAAATATATCATTTTATTTTATTTTTCTTTCAAAAGAAAACAATTACAGACAATATTTACATTAGATAGGATAATAACAGTTATCCAGTTACAGAACATATAATAAATTGTATTAGAGAACAGCCTCAAAGTTTTATCATTTACATCCTAATCTAAGGCGATAAATTAATTAATACGCTGTAACAAAGGATTGTCACTTCTTATATATTCTAGTGTCAACCACTCTACTGATATTGTGGTTATTAGAAATACATAAGGAATTTTACATTTATGCAATCAAAAAATGCAAACATACATATATTACCTAGAAGTTGCATAGTTATTCTCTATACTTGTATAAATATTATGTGATTTACATTCCCCTGTTATTCTTCTCAGAAATAACATCCTTTCTTTAGTGACAGAAAAGAAAAAGTTAAGCTAAGACGAGAAATAAGAAGATGAGTGAAAGAGAAAATACAAAGGGCTATCCTGAGTTTCAATCTTTCTCTGAAACAGAAACACATATGTAGCATGAGGGAGCCAAATCTTTGTGCTGTTACTAATTACATAAGTGTTATGTGAATAAACCTATCTGCCATTGAGATATGAATATATTGTTCCCCATTTACTTTCAAAAATATGTTTCTGCCCTATTATAGAGTGTGCTATCTTCTCTAGATATAAAATTTATAGGCATTCATTCCTCCATTCCAACAAAGAAGGTGTTTTATCATCAACCCAATTTCTAAGAATGACTTTTTTAACTGAAGCTGATATGACTTGAACAGTGTATTTGTGTTCTTTAGTCCAGAGAAGAGCATTTTCAAAGTGTCCTATAAGGCAAGCTTCCATATTTAGTTTGTTCTGAAGTTCTGGTATATCATCAAATAGTCTGATAATGCTCTGCCATAAGTTTTGGATTCTGTCGCATTGCCAGAACATATGAATTAAGTTAGCATTTCTTTCTCCACATTTATTACAGATGGAGGAATTACAGACGCCCATTTTAAATAAATGATAAGGTGTGTAATATAAATTATGTAGGGACTTAAATTGCACTAGTTTCATATTGACTGTCTTAAAACATTTTAAAGAGCTATTCCAAATGGTTTCCCAATCCCAATTGTCTACATTTTTCCCTAAGATGTTTGACCACCATCTAATATTCTCTTGATCCATGCCCCTTATGCATTCTACTATTAATTTGTAAAATTCAGAAATAGATGAATGTGTCTGCATGCATGCAAGAAAAGCCACAGTATTTTCATTTATTTTAGTTTTGTTCAAGTCATTATGATAATGACTTAATATACCTGTTGTAAGGGAAACATACTTACAGTAATCTTGAGGTTTTAAGCTATATTTTTGTATCATGGAGGTAAAAGGAATCATTTCACCACGAATAATAATGTCTTGAATGTTAGTTACACCCTTTTCATGCCAGTCTTTAAAATGCACCAAGGCACCATCAACCAGAATATTTGAGTTGCCCCATAAGGATTGTACAGCAGAGAACCTGATGTCCATTTTTAAGACATTTTTCCACACAGATAATAATTGCACACTATCTGAAATTATTTTATTCTTAATACTTTTAAAAGGTTTAGCAAAAATTAAAGTTGAGATGTTAATATTATGCATGTTCAGTATATCGGTTTCCATAGATAACCATTCTGGTATCTCTTGTCCACCTTTTGAATTATATAGCCATTTCGAATTCTGGGACATCCTACAGGCTAAATAATAGAAATAAAAGTCAGGAAACTTCAACCCTCCATTCCTTTTGAGTCTAGATAATTTATTATGAGCCATCCTGCATCTTTTACCATCCCACAAAAATCTATTAACCGTACTTTGTAATTCAGAGAACCATTTTTTAGGTATAAAAAAGGAAGCATCTGGAATATGAATAATATTTTGGGTAAAATATTCATCTTAATTGCCTCCATTCTACTCCAAAAGTTTAATGGCAAGCAATTCCATTTGGCTAGAGAATTCATAACATCGAGTTTAAGCTTTTTTAAATTCTCTGTACCTGTTTTCTTTGCTGTTTTGTGAAGAGTAATACCCAAGTAATCTAATTTTCCTTTTTCCCACCTAATACCCATATTTGCGATATCTTTTCTTTCACAAAACCTATTAAGTGGTAAAAAGAAAGTTTTTCCTTGTTTAGCTTGTAGCCAGAAATGTTACCAAAATCATTCACTATTTGGAGAATCCTAGGAATGGAATTTGTTGGATCTTGTATTGAAATAATAATATCATCTGCGTAAAGGGAAGTAAGATATTTTTCCCCCTGTACAGTAATCCCCTTTATATACTTGTCTGCCCCTAATTTTCTAACCAATGGGTCTATTGTTAAATTAAATAGCAGTGGGGAGAGAGGGCATCCTTGTCTAGTTCCCTTTAAGAGAGCAAAACTATCTGAGACTAGACCATTTGTTATAACAGAAGCCGACAAATTCTTGTATAATAGTCTGACCCATTTTGAAAAATGACATGGAAAACCATATAGATCAAGGGTGCTAAATATATGGGGCCATAGCACCCTATCAAAGGCATTTTCTGCATCGTAAGTGCGATTGCAGCTGCGATGTTAGATTTGTTTGTAACTTCTAGACTATGAAATAGCTTTCTAGTATTATCCGCTGTCATTCTCCCTTTCATGAAACCCACCTGTCTAGTATCAATTAGAAAGGGTATAACCTGCTCTAACCTATCAGCAAGAACTTTAGCCAGAATTTAATGTCTGTGTCAATAAGTGATATAGCCCTATAACTTTTACAATTATCAGATTCCTTCCCTGGTTTAAGAATAAGGGTAATTAAACCCTTCATCATATTGTCAGGAAAGGATTCCTTTTGCCATGCTTCCATAAATACATTATTTAGAATTGGCACAACCTTATCTCTAAGTTTATGAAAAAAGTTAGATGAGAAACCGTCAGGCCCCGGAGCTTTGTTACTTTTGAGAGCCTTAATAGCTGCATCTATTTCACAATTTGTTATGGACATGTCTAAGGCATTTTTGTACTTCTCAGGGACTTTGGGGATTTGTATATCCTTACAAAATTTTCCCAAGGCATCAGGAATAGGAATTTCGTCAGAGTCATATAATTCCTTGTAATATTTCATAAATTCTATATTAATTTTATTTTGACCAACTATTAATGAATTATCATCTAATTTCTTGATGTTACATATTCTCGTACTTCTGGTATTTTGTTTTAGTCTAATAGCTACCAATTTTAGTAGCTTTGGGTCCTGAATCAACATAGTTAAGTCTAGATTTCCTTATTGCAAATTCTGTTTCTCCTCTAATTAGTTCAAAATATTCGGTTTTAAGTTTAGACCATAGCTTCCACCGTCCATTTGATACATCAGATAAAAAATCTTTCTCAACTTCTGCTATTTTTTTAAGGATCTCTTGTTGTTTGATTTGCTTTCTTTTTTAAGTCTGGATGTAGCATTAATTATATATCCTCTTATATAACATTTAAAACATTCCCAGGTATTCAACCAGGAGGTGTCTTCTGGTTTGTTGCATTCCCAAAATAACTTAATTTCTTGTTTAAGTCCCTTAATAAAATCCACATCTTCTAACAAAAAGTTATTAATCCTCCAGCATCTGGATAAAAGTGTGAGGACGTACTCTTTGAATGACAATAACACTGGTGAATGATCTGAAATGACTTGCTCTAATATGTTACTGAATACTATCCTGTTTGCAAAGGTTTCCGGCACATAAATTTGATCTAACCTGGAGCCAGAATGACAATGTTCAGACCAAAAAGTAAAAGACTTTTCTTTAGAATGAAATAGTCTCCATGCATCAATCAGGCCTAACGTACTTATCATATTTCGAAGTTCTTTATCATTTTTATTACTTCTATATCTCATATTACTTCTATCCAGTAATGGATCAATTGTACTATTGGTATCACCAGCAAGCAAAATAGTGCTCTGTAGGAATGGCGTAAGTTTGGAGCAAAGAACATTGAAAATGCCATGTGAGAGACCAGTTGGACCATAAACATTAACTAGCATAACACTCTCATCATCTAATTTGCCCTGAACTATAATAAAGTGTCCAAGAGGATCTGTAATAATATTATCCATATGGAAATTAATCCCTCTTTTAATGAGAATTAGGACGCCTGCTTTCTTGGAATTAATGCCAGCACCGAATACTTGTCCTACCCATTCTCTTCTCATTAAATAAATATATTCATCATGCAAATGGGACTCTTGTAAAAATACAATGGATGGATTCATTTTTTTTAAATGCCTTAGCACCGAGTATCTTTTAAGTTTATGATTAAGTCCTCTTACATTCCATGTAATTAAATTAAAAGTCTTACTACTTGTCATGTCCGGTTATAGTAGAAGACCATATTGCTCGGTGTTTATATAATGTTGGGTATATTTCTGCTTTAGTATCTGCTCTATAAACACTATGTAATCTATTAGTTGGAGTCTGCAGTAGAAATATTGAACTCAGATAGCTAAGTGGGGAAAACAGGTAAAGTAGAAGAAAAAAGGTTAGAGAAAAGAAACCACAAGTTCTATTCTTATAATATATTGTATAGTATGATCCATCCCCCCACCCGCTCCCCAGTCCATTCCTGAATGAGGACATCAAAGGTGCCTATTGCTGAGATAATCCAGGCCCCGGACACCTGCCACCCAAATCAAAGGAGCAACATAGTCAGGTAATATTTATAATACCAATGTAGATTCATCAAGCAAAACAACGAATCCTAACATCTACTAGTACTAATGAACAGAACATATATCTTGTCATTAAATTCTTTATGTATTTAAGTATCAGGTTAATAGAACCTTGCATAAGAACTCCTATTCGTATTGACCAAATTCCATATTCCTTTAAGAGATGTATGTCATGTTTTAAATAGAGTGTATGAGCAAGATGAGAACATTATGACTAGATCGCACCTCGCAAAACAACAACAACAACAAAAAAAAGGGCCCAAATCACCATACCTCCAGATTTAAAGTATTATTAATGTTGAGGCAACAATGATCTATCAATCCTATGTGGGTTAAGTGTAATGGTATTTTAATGCAATATTACAACTACCCCAGTCATAATCCAAAAAAAAAAAAGGGGGGGGAGTAAAGTACATTGTGAGTAATCATATACTCTGTGCACATAGTGAATGACAGAGTATTAAAAACTACATTTCCCATAAGCCCTCAGAATATAGCTCATGCTCAGAATACATAACCATGCTACAGCAGAACGTTCATAGCCTGCACGAGAGTCTCTCTTAGAGAGTTTTGAAATGCCAACTGTATAAAGAAACCCTTAGAGACAAAATGGCGTATTTTCAAAAACATGCCTCACATCGCTCTCTCCATTCATTGCATGTATCTGACAATCAGCGAGTATGACAGCAAGCAATCCATAAAAAATATGAGGGAATGTACCAAAGGATGCATTGGATAATACAAGTAACTTTGACACAGGAGAAAACCAAAAAAAAGGGGAGAGAGAAATAAGCAAGCAGCACCAGGTAGCACAGAGAAAAAAAACAACTTTGTAGAATAATGCATAGCACCAACACTTCTGCCCCAACCCTAACAACACTCCGAACCCCCATGCAACCACATGTGGAAAATGCGTATAGCCTGAGTTAGTCTTATCTCAATTTGACCATAACACCAATACGCACATCTGCTTAATACTTTTAGGCCACATATCGCCTGGTTTGAAGATATAAGGAGACTTCCTTACCTAGGATCAGCAATGTGCAGCCCTTACTTTATTTTCTCCATCTGCCTCTTTTTCATGTGTTGAATGAGGGAAGTCGCACCCTCTGACAGTATCAAGCCTTCACTTTTTACGTCAGCAGTAACGGCGACTACTGTGGGTTAAGCTGGAAAGGAAAATGGGGACAGCCATCCGCACAGGTGTGGTCTATAGACCACCAGCCCAGGAGGAAGAAACAGAGAGGGAGCTGATGCTAGCCATCCAAAGGATGGCAGACAAGGGTGAGGTAGTACTGGTTGGAGACTTCAATATTCCAGATGTGGACTGGAGCATCCAGCAGCAGCATCAACTAGGAGCAGATTTATCCTGGACTCCTTCAGGTGTCTTCCTCAAGCAACTGGTCATGGAACCAACTCGGCAGAAGGCAATACTGGACCTTGTGCTGACAAACAGGGACAGTGTGATGGGGGTAACAGTGGGGAGCACCTGGGAAACAGTGACCACCAGTCATTGTGGTTTGAAATCACAGAAGAGCAGAACCAAACCACACAAAAACACGTATCCTGGATTTTAGGGGGCAGACTTTGGGAAAATGGGGAGATACTTGAAAGAGTCATTAAGGGAATGGGACGGAATCAGGGGTTGAGGAACAGTGGGCAGTATTTAAATGGGGATTACAAGAACAACAGAATTATGCATTAAGCAGATTAGCAAGAGGAAAAGGAAGAGGAGACCATTATGGTTTTCAAAGAGGTAGCAAAGAATGAAAGCCAAAAGATTGCATTCAGGCAATACAAAAGACACAGGCAGAAGGGATGGGAGAAGTACCAGGAGAAGCAAAGGGAGGCAGGGAGGTCAGTAAGGAAGCCAAAGCTCAGACAGAACACATTGCAAAATCAGTGGGTAGAGGGGACAAAACCTTTTACAGGTACATAAGTGAAAAAAGAAAGACAAAGGGAGGGATAGTGAGACTGAAGGGGGAGGATGGGGGCTGCATGGAGGATGACAACAGTAAAGCTGACATATTGAACAGGTATTTCTGCTCAGTCTTTACTGAAGAAGAGGAGGGTAATGGGTCTGAAGGGAATACAAGGGGTGAGAATGGTGCAGAAATGGACACAAGTCCCTTTACACGAGAAAGGGTCCTGAAGGAACTGGAAGTAATAAGAGTTGATAAAGCAATGGGGCCAGATGGGGTGCACCCCACGGTCCTTAAAGAACTAAGAGAGGTGGTGGCTGAACCTCTGGCTATCCTGCTTAGCCGATCACTGGAAACAGGGGAGGTACCCAAAGACTGGAAGACAGCAGATGTAGTCCCGTTATACAAAAGTGGGAACAATGAGGGAGCAGGGAACTACAGACCAGTCAGCCTCATGTCGGTAGTGGGGAAGATCATGGAAGCACTACTGAAGGAGAGATTGGTGGAACATCTGGTTGTCAATGGACTACAGGACCCAAGGCAGCATGGTTTCACCAGGTGGAGGTCATGTCAGACCAACCTCATTGAATTTTTTGACTGGGTGACTAGGGAGGTGGATCAGGGGAGGGCAGTGGACATGGCCTATCTGGACTTCAGCAAGGTCTTTGACACTGTGCCACATAGAAGACTATTACACAAACTGGGGAATATGTGTGTGGGCAGGACAGTAGTGTGGTGGGTAGGTAACTGGCTGGGTGGCAGGACACAGAGGGTGGTGGTAAATGGCTGTCACTCCACAGAGGGAAGAGTGACCAGTGGGGTACCACAGAGATCAGTGCTGGGACCGTTCTATTCAACATCTTCATCAGTGACATTGCGCAGGACCTAGAAGGCAGAATTTCACTGTTCGCTGATGACACAAAGCTCTGTAACAGAGTAGACACACCAGAGGGTGTAGACAGAATGAGAAGCGACCTACAGAAACTTGAAGAATGGTCAGGGTTTGGCAGTTGAAATTCAATGCAAAGAAGTGCAAGAAAATGCATATGGGGCACAAAAACCCTGGCACAATATATCAGTTGGGGGGTGAGGATATAGCATGCACCAAGCAGGAAAGGGATCTTGGGGTTGTCATCTCTGATGACCTCAAGGTAGGGAAACAGTGTGAGAAGGCAGCAGGTAAAACAAATAGGATGCTGGGATGTATAGGCAGGGGCATCACCAGCAGGAAAAGGGAGGTCATAATTCCGCTATACAAGACACTAGTGAGGCCCCACCTGGAGTACAGTGTACAGTTCTGGAGACCATACCTATGTAAGGACATAGACAGGGTAGAGAAGGTTCAGAGGAGGGCAACAAAGATGGTGCATGGATTGCATCACAAGTCCTATGAAGACAGGTTGAAGGAACTGAACATGTACTCCCTGGAGGAGAGGAGGGAGAGAGGGATATGATGAGAACATACAAGTATCTTACAGGGAGGAACAGGGTGCAGGAAAACACTATTTTAAGTGAAAAGATGTTCCAGGACTAGAGGGCATGGGATGAAGTTGGAGGGAGGATGATTCGAGGAAACATGAGAAAGAATTTCTTCACAGAACGGGTGGTGGACAAGTGGAACACCTGCCAGAGGAAGTGGTGGGGGCTGAAACAATCACGGGATTTAAGAATGCATGGTATAGACATAAAGGAATTCTGGAAGTCAGGGTTAAGGGGCAACAGACTTCTAGGAAAACAAACTGAACTTACAAGCTCAAATGGGCAGACTGGGTGGGCCATAGGCCCTTATCTGCAGACACTGTCTATGTATCTATGTATCTCTCTAGCCAAATTAATAGGCAGGGCATGTGCTTTTAAGTAAGCAGAGATAAAGCCATGAGGGTGCTCAGATGGTTCCTTGATTGAGCATTACGAAACATCAGATCTCAGCAAAAGAAGACAACAACTTTAGGCAGTGCATTTACCTTTCCACACTATGGCCATGCAATAGAGGAACTGAAAATGAAAATAAAGGGGGTAAACAGAACTATGTTAGTGATGTAAAAAACATACATCTGTTAGTAAAACTGCATTTGGATTTTCTATGTGCATATGGACCGCTGTCAAATAGCTCCCCCCATCTATATGCAAATGCATCAGTAAAAAGCTAGCATCAGTTTAGAATGTGAAATCCGCAAAAAGGGCGGAAAAGTCCCTTTTAAGACCAGTTTTAGATGCCTCATATCCATTGTAATCCTTGGGACCTTCAGTTGACCATACTCTTAAAGTTGTCGGATAGAGTAAGCTGTATTTAATATTCGCATCCCTAAGTTTTCTTTTGATTGGGAAGAAGGCATCTCATCTCTTGATAACTTCTGGGGGCAAATCATTAAAGACCTTGATTTTACAGCCTTCGTAGTCAATAGAGATCTTATCTCTTAACTTACGCTGTACATGTATTTTGTGTTGAAAGTACAGAAATTTGAAAACAAAAGATCTAGGTCGTGCATTGGGACCTGGAGTTGGTTTTAATGATCTATGTGCCCTTTCTAACACATATCGAGCACAATCAGGTGGAGGACCAGCAATTGAAATAAGCAATTTATTGATAAAAGCCAAGGCATCATTTCCTTCAAGTCCTTCTTTGATCCCAAAAATACGTAGGTTATTTCATCTGCTCCTACTTTCTAGGTCCTCTATTTTTGCCTCCAGTTTAGATATTCTTCTGTTGCTAGTTACAACCTCCCTGACATCTTTCTCAATTTTATCTTCCACGCTACTTATTCTGGACTCAGCATCTGAAATCCGCATTTTGTGCTCATCAGACTCTTTTCTCAACTGTTTTAAGCTGTTAGACATATCAGAAATTGTAACACATATACATAGATACATAGACAGTGTCGGCAGATAAGGGCCTATGGCCCACCCAGTCTGCCCATTTAAGTTTGTAAGTTCAGTTTATGTTTTCCAGGAAGTCTGTTGCCCCTTACCCCTGACCTCCAGAATTCCTTTATGTCTATACCATGCATTCTTAAATCCCGTGATTGTTTCAGCCCCCACCACTTCCTCTGGCAGGGTGTTCCACTTGTCCACCACCCGCTCTGTGAAGAAATTCTTCCTCACGCTTCCTCTGAATCGTCCTCCTCCAACTTCATCCCATGCCCTCAGTCCTGGAACATCTTTTTGCTTAAAATAGTGCATTCCTGCACCCTGTTCCTCCCTGTAAGATACTTGTATGTCTCTATCATATCCCCTCTCTCCTCCTCTCCTCCAGGGAGTACATGTTCAGTGCCTTCAACCTGTCCTCATAGGACTTGTGATGCAATCCATGCACCATCTTTTGTTGCCCTCCTCTGAACCTTCTCTACCCTGTCTATGTCCTTATGCAGGTAAGGTCTCCAGAACTGCACAGTGTACTCCAGGTGCGGCCTCACTAGTGTCTTGTATAGTGGAATTATGACCTCCCTTTTCCTGCTGGTGATGCCCTTGCCTATACATCCCAGCATCCTATTTGCTTTACCTGCTGCCTTGTCACACTGTTTCCCTGCCTTGAGGTCATCAGAGATGATAACTCCAAGATCCCTTTCCTGCTTGGTGCATGCTATATCCTCATCCCCCAACTGATATATAGTGCCATGGTTTTTGTGCCCCATATGCATTATCTTGCACTTCCTTGCATTGAATTTCAACTGCCAAACCCCTGACCATTCTTCAAGTTTCTGCAGGTCCCTTCTCATTCTGTCTACACCCTCTGGTGTGTCTACTCTGTTACTGAGCTTTGTGTCATCAGCGAACAGTGAAATTCTGCCTTCTAGGTCCTGTGCAATGTCACTGATGAAGATATTGAATAGTACCGGTCCCAGCACTGATCCCTGTGGTACCCCACTGGTCACTCTTCCTCTGTGGAGTGACAGCCATTTACCACCACCTCTGTGTCCTGCTGCCCAGCCAGTTACCTACCCACCGCACTACTGTCCTGCCCACACCCATATTCCCAGTTTGTGCAATAGTCTTCTAT
Source organism: Neoceratodus forsteri (assembly GCA_016271365.2). Classification (NCBI taxonomy): domain Eukaryota; kingdom Metazoa; phylum Chordata; order Ceratodontiformes; family Ceratodontidae; genus Neoceratodus; species Neoceratodus forsteri. The sequence goes on along the minus strand of JADMNL010000034.1, from coordinate 17,482,855 downwards.
GTGGCACAGTGTCAAAGGCCTTGCTGAAGTCCAGCTAGGCCATGTCCACTGCCCTCCCTGATCCACCTCCCTATTCACCCAGTCAAAAATTCAATGAGGTTGGTCTGACATGACCTTCCCCTGGTGAAACCATGCTGCCTTGGGTCTTGTAGTCCATTGACAACCAGATGTTCCACCAATCTCTCCTTCAGTAGTGCTTCCATGATCTTCCCACTACCGAGGTGAGGCTGACTGGTCTGTAGTTCCTCGCCTCTTTGTTCCCACTTTTGTATAAGGGGACTACATCTGCTATCCTCCAGTCTTTGGGTACCTCCCCTGTTTCTAGTGATCGGCTAAACAGGATAGCAAGAAGTTCAGCCACCACCTCTCTTAGTTCTTTAAGGACCCTGGGGTGCACCCCATCTGGCCCCATTGCTTTATCAACTCTTATTACTTCCAGTTCCTTCAGGACCCTTTCTCGTGTAAAGGGATATATTTTCCATCTTTGCCATAGTCTGATTAAAATGAATGATTGTCAGTGGTTGTGTAGAGATTTGTGAGGAGATTTCCTGAATTTCTAAGCTATCATCACTGTCTGTGCTTACTTCAGATATTTGTCTCTTAGATGGATTTTTCCCTCCTGTCTTTTTTTCAGGGATAGAAATGCTATTACTGTAAGTATGTGCCTGTTGATATTCCATTTTTTCACAATCCATTGTGACAGACCCAGTATGTAGGAATGTGCTTATGCTTTTATACATTTAAGACTATTGTTTGACAAGTAGAGAAAAAGAAATCTCTGTCTCTTTAAAACTGTTAACTTCCTGAAGAAGAACGTCTCTATGACGAGGCCCCTTAACGAGATGACGAGAAAAAAAAAGGGGGTTCGAGGAAGCGAGGAAGACTGCTCTGGTCAGTGTATAATTATGCTAAATAAACTGTGTGCTTTCTTTCTTTAAGCCAGTAATAACATAAGTTGTCAGACCTGGACGTGAAGAATTGAAGCTTTTCTATTATATTGTGTTTAAGTCGATTATGAGTAAACGAAGAAAAATTATAGCGGGGTTCTTTTTCTTGCCATGAGGAACTTATATATCTGATCGACTGGATAATGAGCTAAAAGTAGCAATACTTCGTAGAACAAAAAATAAAACTACTAAAAAATGTATTTAAACACAAAATAAAATATTTATATTTAAATACTTGGCGTGAGTGGCGGGTAGGCGGGGGCGTGCGAACTCAGCAGAGTGCGGCCGTCTTGACCCGCCTGTTGATCGAATCCTCAAGTACTACCTGCAAGAGGCATGGGACAGCATAGGGGTGCATGCACCAGGAACTTTAACTCATGGTTGGAGAACTGGTGCTGTGAGGAAGGGTTTGGATTCATTGGTGACTGGGGACCCACCTGGAGGGATGGAGGCTTGTTCAAGCCTGATGGTCTGCATCCAACCTTGAGGGGAATCCAAGCACTGAATGATAAGTTTAAATGCTACATTGACAAGCATTTAAACTAGCAAAGGGGGGTGACAGACCAGCAAGGAAGGTTCCTAATTGCCCACCCCCTACAGCTAGCAGTGGAACCAGTGAACCGGAGGAGTGGATATATCTACAAAGCAGTGTGCAAAAGATGAAGATAAGTGCCCAAGAGGTGGATAGGCAGAAAAGGGGCAAAATTCAACAGAAGGGCAAACAGTAAGGAGAACCATGGATAAAGGACAACCAGGGAAGGGGCTGGAGTAGAACAGCTAAGCTAGGGAGGTCAAATCATGGAAAGCCATGTGTGCCAATGCCAGGAGCCTTAGCAACAAGATGGAGGATCTGGAGGCTGTCATGGTGCAGTCAGACCTGGACATTGTAGCCTTCACAGAAACCTGGTGCAATGATAACCATGACTGGGAGATGGCCATACCTGGCTACAACATATTCAGAAGAGACAGGGCAGGTAGGAAGGGAGGAGGAGTGGCACTGTATGTGAAAAATTACATAAGGGCCACAGAGATCCAGGAGGAACAAATTGGGGAAGAGTTACTGTGGGTTAAGCTTGAAAGGAAAATGGGGCCAGTCATCCGCACAGGTGTGGTCTATAGATCTCCAGTCCAGGAGGAAGAAATAGATAGAGAACTGATGCTAGCCATCCAAAGGATGGCAGACAAGGGTGAGGTAGTGCTGGTTGGAGACCTCAGTATTCCAGACGTGGACTGGAGCATCCCAGCAGCAGCATCAACTAGGAGCAGATTTATCCTGGACTCTCTTCAGGGTGCCTTTCTCAAGCAACTGGCCATGGAACCAACACGGCAGAAGGCAATACTGGACCTTGTGCTCACAAACAGGGACAGTGTGATGGGGGTAACAGTGGGGAGCACCTGGGGAACAGTGACTACCACTCATTGTGGTTTGAAATCACAGAAGAAGCAGAACCAAACCACACAAAAACACGTATCCTGGATTTTAGGGGGACAGACATTGTGAAAATGGGGAGATGCTTGAAAGAGGCATTAAGGGGAATGGGGCGGGAATCAGAGGTTGAGGAACAGTGGGCAGTATTTAAAATAGGGATTACAAGAACAACAGAACTATGCATTAAGTAGGTTAGCAAGTGTAAAAGGAAGAGGAGGCCATTATGGTTTTCCAAGGAGGTAGAGTAGAAAGTGAAAGCCAAAAAGATTGCATTGAGGCAATACAAAGAGACACAGGCAGAAGGGGATAGGGAGAAGTACCAGGAGAAGCAAAGGGAGGCAGGGAAGTCAGAAAAGGAAGCCAAAGCTCAGACAGAAGAGCACATTGCAAAATCAGTGGGTAGAGGGGACAAACCTTTTACAGGTACATAAGGGAAAAAAGAAAGGCAAAGGGAGGGATAGTGAGACAGAAGGGAGAGGATAGGGGCCACGTGGAGGATGACAACAGTAAAGCTGACAAATTGAACAGGTATTTCTGCTCAGTCTTTAACGAGAAAGAGGAGGGTAATGGGTCTGAAGGGAGTAGAAGGGGTGGGAATGGTGTAGAAATGGACACAAGTCCCTTTACACGAGAAAGGGTCCTTAAGGAACTGGAAGTAATAAGAGTTGATAAAGCAATTAGGCCAGATGGGGTGCACCCCAGGGTCCTTAAAGAACTAAGAGGGGTGGTGGATGAACCTCTGGCAATCCTGTTTAGCCAATCACTGGCAACAGGGGAGGTACTCAAAGACTGGAGGATAGCAGATGTAGTCCCCTATACAAAAGTGGGAACAAAGAGGAAGCAGGGAACTACAGACCAGTTAGCCTCACCTCAGTAGTGGGGAAGATCATGGAAGTACTACTGAAGGAAAGATTGGTGGAACATCTGGTTGTCAATGGACTACAGGACCCAAGACATCATGGTTTCACAAGGGGGAGGTCATGTCAGACCAACCTCATTGAATTGTTTGACTGGATGACTAGGGAGGTGGATCGGGAAGGGCGGTGGACATGGCTTATCTGGACTTCAGCAAGACCTTTGACACTGTGCAACATAGAAGACTATTACACAAACTGGGGAATATGGGTATGCACAGGACAGTAGTGCAGTGGGTAGGTAACTGACTGGGCGGCAGGACACAGAGGGTGGTGGGAAATGGCTGTCACTCCACAGAGGGAACAGTGACCAGAGGGGTACCACAGGGATCAGTGCTGGGACCGGTCCTCTTCAACATCTTCATCAGTGACATTGTGCAGGACCTATAAGGCAGGATTTCCCTGTTTGCTGATGACACAAAGCTCTGTAACTGAGTAGACACACCAGAGGGTGTAGACAGAATGAGAAGGGACCTGCAGAAACTTGAAGAATGGTCAGGAGTTTGGCAGTTGAAATTCAATGCAAAGAAGTGCAAGATAATGCATATGGGGCACAAAAACCCTGGCGCAATATATCAGTTTGAGGGGAGGATATAGCATGCACCAAGCAGGAAATGGATCTTGAGATTATCATTTCTGATTACCTCAAGGTAGGGAAACAGTGTGACAAGGCAGCAGGTAAAGCAAATAGGATTCTGGGATGCATAGGCAAGGGCACCACCAGCAGGAAAAGGGAGGTCATAATTTCACTATACAAGACACTAATGAGGCCCCACCTAGAGTACGGTGTACAGTTCTGGAGACCTTACTTATGTAAGGACATAGGCAGGGTAGAGAAGGTTCAGAGGAGGGCAACAAAGATGGTACAGGGATTGCATCACAAGTCCTATGAGGACAGGTTGAAGGAACTGAATATGTACTCCGTGGAGAGAGAGAGGAAAGAGGGATATGATAGAGACATACAAGTATCTTACAGGGAGGAACAGGGTGCAGGAATACACTATTTTTATGTGAAAAAGATGTTCCAGGACTAGAGGGCAGAGGATGAAGTTGGAGGGAGGATGATTGAGAGGAAACGTGAGGAAGAATTTCTTCACAGAACAGGTGGTGGACAAGTGGAACACCCTGCCAGAGGGAATGGTGGGGGCTGAAACAATCACGGGATTTAAGAATGCATGAGATAGACATAAAGGAATTCTGGAGGTCAGGGTTAAGGAGCAATAGACTTCTAGGAAAACATAAAGTAAACTTACAAGCTCAAATGGGCAGACTGGGTGGGCCGTAGGCCCTTATCTGCCGACACTCTATTTATCTATGGATCTATGAGGATCATCCCTCCTCCTGGAGGTAATCCCCCTGGTTATGCAGCCCAGTATCCTTGTAAAAAACATCATCACAGTCATCATACAGTATAGTATCAATGTAATAAAAGCCACAAATATAGGATGGTGAACCTTAGGTCTCATAATCAGCAACTAAATATACCAAAGGCTAACACCAACAAATGGGACAATGTTTTCACAGTAAGGGCACCGAAGGTGTGGAACACCTTACCACAGTATTTTGTTGAAATTAAAGAATTTGACAAATTCAAGACTGAATCAGACAGGTATTTTAAAAGTTCACACAACTAGGGAATAATATGCCCACTTGGAGTGGGAGACAGTCCCGATGTGCCCAAGGTGCCTGCTTCTGTCTTATATAACTGAGTATAACCCATGAAAATGAGCCATTTGGGTATGCAAGGTGCTAAGGGGACATTTGGATTCTCATTATGGGCTCATTGGCATAGGTAGTTAGCTAGGTTAGTGTGGCATTGCCCCCTCATTTGCCCAGTCCCAGACATGTGTATCTGTCCCTGGTGCTGGTGGTCCCCCCTCTTCAGATCACCAGTCCATTGTAGGAATAAAACTCTCCCTGGTGCAAGTGGTCCCCCTCGATTGCTATCTTTTCATAGGAGTAAAACCCTCCCTGGTGCTAGTGGTCCCCCCTTCAATTGCCAGCCTGTCATAGGAATAAAACTCTCCCTGGTGCTAGTGGTCCTCTCTCCCTCTGATCACCAGCCCACTGTAGGAATGAAACACTCCCTGGTGCAAGTGGTCTCAGACTCCATCTGATTGCCTGTCTGTTGTAAACATTACAACCCTCCCTGGCATCCAGTGCCCTCCCTCAGCACTGATCCATACCACCTGTTGCAATTCTGTTATCCATGGTGTCTAGCGGCTCCCCCACTGTGGCACCGAACACCCCCCCACCATAACCTTACCAGTATCCTCAGTGTCATGTGTGCACATACGGTGACCGGTGCTGCCCTACTGACACCTCCTCAGCTGGTTGCTGTAGGTCCAGGCAGGGAGCACATGTCTTATTAACAGGACAAGGTGGCATGCTCTGTCCCATAAATAAGATATGCACTCCCAGCCTGGACATACGATGGCTGGCTGAGGAGGTGTGAGGAGGACTGCACTGGTTGCTGTATGTGCACCTGCAGCACTAAGGATATCAGTAATATTGCTAGGATGATGTTCATTGCAGTGGTGGGGTGGGCCACTAGACACCAGGGATTATGAAATTGCAATGGGTGGTACCATGGATCACGCCATAGAGGAACACTGGATGTCAGGGAGGATTCTAATGTTTACAATTGACCAGTGATTTAGGGAAGGGGGGGTACCACTAGCACCAAGGAGGGTTTTATCCCTAAAGTGAGCTAGTCAATGGAGGGGGGGTACCACTAGCACCAGAGAGGGTATTATTCATACAATGGGCTTGTGATCAGGGCAGGGACCACTAACCCCAGGGAGGGTTTTAGTCCTACAACGGGCTAGTGATTGGAGGGAGGGGTGCCACAGACCACAGAGAGCAGGTGTGGTCCCTCAGCAGCCAACTGGCTAATTGGCTGTATTACTTCCGGCAGCCACTAGGTTTGACTGGAGTAAGTTGGGGTTTTGGTTGGTGGTATTTGTGCTGTGCAAAAGAACTGTGCTAAGCCCTTTTGTGCAGTTCAAAGCTGCTGGATATGGGGTAGCGGGGCTATTCATGGCCACCCATCCCCTTGCCCACCCTGCATATGTTATGTTTTGAGCAGACGCGAACCATTTTTGCCATGCAAAGGCCCCTTTTGAATATGGGGATCCAGTGCAAACCTGGGTTTGGGTAGGCAAAGACCAGTTAGCACCTGTGCAAACATTGAATATCGGGCCCTAGGAGCCTTTTAAAACAAAGGTACTCTTTCAGAACTGTGACATTCTACAACATGAAGAATAGTGGTAGCAAAATAACTGTCCAGTTATTCCATACACTCAAATTAAACTGTTTTGATGTTTCATGAAAGTGGAGAATACTTAACCTTATATAATTTAGAAACATAGCAACATAGAATGCTAACAACAGAAAATGGCCCAAGGGCCCAATCAGTCTGTCCTGAGCCCACCTTCTGACCCCTAAAGCACCAGCCAGCTATTCTGGACCAGGTTTTCCAAGCCAACTAAAACCCCTTTTGATTTACTGTATCCCACCTGCCTTAAACCCAGTAGTGTTGCCAGCATTCACCACTTTGCTGGACAGGTTGTTCCAGCCCTCTACTGACTTCTGAGAATTTTTTGAAAGGTTTTGAATAACATACCTTTGGGTCATTCCAGGATTCTGTAGTCATAGTACAATAAATAGTGACATTCAATGTTATTCTGAATATGACTATTTGGACTAAAAAAAATATTTACAAAGTCATCCCAGACTCAAACCAAATCAGATAGTTAAGCTCAGCTGCATGTCCTGGCATCTCCTAAGCTACAGAAGTCTGGACATGTACCTGCGATGCTTGCAATGGAGGACTGAGGACCACAGTTTAGAAGATCTGGTGAAATGAAATGGGGCAGGCAGTATAGCCTAGAGGTCAGCGTAATTAACTGTGAATGAGCTTGGTACATCTAGCAGAATTGGGTTTGATTCCTTCAACTTTCACTTCTATGCTGTGTAACTCTGAGCAAATCACTTAACCTCCCCAGTGCTCCTGCATCACCCCTGAAAAAAGGCACTTGTGCCTAGTGGGCCTTATCTACTGTACTTACTAAAGAAAAACAAAACAAAAAAAATCTGAACGAGTTTTACAGAAGTTAAAATCCCTCATGAGCTACAAAAATATTTTATAGACAGTTTATAGTAGTGGGTATTCTTAGCTTTCTTATCACTTTTTTAAATGTTTTGTTTTTCTGGAGGAGGGCTTTACCCCCACAGTTCACAACAATTTATGGTATATCTTAAACTGGGTGATGAACAGGAAGTAAAGCTCCCCCCCACATAAAATGAAACATTCATAAAAAATCATAACCATGAAAAAGAATATGCACTATTTCATACTGTCAATAAAGTCTACGTGCTGTGCACGAGGCACTGAAGTCTGATCACTTTAGTCCTCCACCAACGTCCCCGAGCTTAACCACCTGATTTAATTTAGTTTTAATCCATTGGACATAAGCCTCCTGAAATACCCCAGTGATTTACTTCTGTGAAAAGGCATGATGAAGTTTCCTTGTGTTCACATTTTTGCAAATTCTTCACCCAGATACCGAATTTAAAGGTGCTTTTTTTGAAACTGGTGTACAATCACAGGGTTGTCTTTTGGGTCTCCCTTTTAAAAAGAATCTGTTGCTTTATGCTTTAATTCTTTCTGTGCTTGTGCTTCCCAAACGTTGCAAGCAAAAATCTAGGTCTTTGGCATCTAGACTAAACAAGCATTTGTCAATGCCGAATGTTTGCTTGCTGGCATTGGTGGGGAGTGCCTTTGGGTCGTCAGGCATAACGGCCATGCCATTTCACAACACCCTACCCTGCAGACACCAACAAGTGTTACGGTGTGCCTTGGGGTCTTTGGGCCTTATGCTCACCCCATTCCATCAGGAAATATGATGAAATGGGTGCAGTACAGGAGAATGGGATGAACTTTGGGGCCAAAGAGGCCAAGGCACACCTTGATGCCTCTCATTGGCTGCAGGGTGTGGGGGGGGTGGAATGGTATGAGCATTACAGGTGACAATCCCAAGTCACACCCATGATGCCTGTCAGTTTGTACAGGGTGGGGTGTTATGGTCGGAAACCCTAACACCTCAGGCATTCGTTGGTATTTTCACTCCAGATTTTCAACATGGGTTTTTTGTGACCCCCACCTTATGAACATTGGTAATATCAATTTGTTAGCCAAAAGCAGATTTTGCACAGTGACTACAGCATTTGGCACCATAGGTGCAAAAACACATTTCGAATAGGATGTGAAAAATGACAGCTGTACTGTACATGGGGAGGTGTAAAAAATAGCAATGTTGAAAATCTGCAGTGAAAAGAATAAAAAAACTGGTGAAGTCATGAGCGTGCGTAGAAACTATGCAACGCACATCCTTAATGTATTTACTCTGGGGATTTTTTACAGCAGATTGTCAACACGGGCATTTTGGGACCTCCGCTCATGAACAGTGTCACTGTCATTTTCTTAATCTGTTCTGAACATTGATTTCCCACAGCGACCACGCATTTCTGTGCAGAAAATGTGAAAACACATTTTGGCCATGTTGTGAAAAATTACAGCTTTACTGTTCATAAAGAAGTGTGGAAAAATGCCAGTGGTGAAAATCTGGACTGAAAATTTTACACATTCATGAACTTACGAGGGTGCGTGGAAACAGCGTAATGCTTGCTCGTAACACACTCATTTTATGAACTTTTGTCACCAAATTTTCAACATAGCCATTTTAAGACCTCTGCTCATGAACAGTGTCACTGTGATTTTCTTAATCTGTCCCAAACATTGATTTCACACACCGACGGTGCCATTGTGTGCTACATGCATGGAAACACATTTTGGGCGAGATGTGAAGAATGACAGCTGTACTGCTCATAAGGAGGTGTGATAAAATGGCAATGTTGAAAATCTGGAGTGCAAACATTAAAAATTCGCGATCTTACGAGCGTGCATAGCAACTGCGCAACACACACTTGTAAAATAGTCATTTTTGGGAATTTTTTCACCAGATTTTCAATATAGGGTTTTTGGGGGCCTATCTCATGAATTGTGACACTGTTGCTTCATACATCTGTCCGAAAAGGTGGTTTCATGCAGTGACCATGTAATCACCTTTTGGGACTGAATAACAAAATAACAGTGCAAGAATTCATGAGGTGGGGTCCCAAAAACCCCATGTTGAAAATTTGGTGAAACAATTCCCAAAAATGCCTGAGATATGCAGCAAAGTTGAAAAAACCCTATTTAGTCCATTATACAGCTTACCGACATTTCTTCAGTTCTTGGTTGGCTTTGAAGAGTGCAGACATGTTCCCACTCCACCGAAGATGGTCGCACCAGACTCCGGAGGTAAGTATGGGGTGAGGGGGTGTGGGAGGCAGGGTGCACAGAGGGTGGGCGTGGGTGGAGGGGTCCAAGACAGTCAGCGATGGACCATTTTACTTTCTAGGTTTTTTTTCCTTTTAGGAAGACAACATGAGATGTTTGCCACGCTGGGGTGGGCTCCCAGCGTGGCAGCTGGAAGTTTTTTTTGGGGGTCAGCAGAGCCGATGGGGGATTGGGCATCCCCATCGACCATAGAGAGGTTTGTCATGCTGGGGTGGGCTCCCAGTGTGGTACCTGGAAGTGTGTTGGGGGACAGCAGATGGACATTTGCCATGCTGGGCTGGGCTCCCAGCATGGCACATGGAAGGCTGTTTAGGGAGGAAGTGGAGCCGACGTGGAATTGGGCACCTCTGTCTGCCTTACAGATTTTTGCCATGCTGGGATGGGCTCCTAGTGTGGCACGTAAAACTCTGTTGGGTGGAGCGCAGTGCAACTGACGGGGGATTGGGCACCCCTGTCAGCCATACTGTGTGTGTGTGTTGGGGGAGCATGTGAGCATGCTGGGGTGGGCTCCCAGCGTGTTACTTGTTTGGTGGGGGGGGGAGAGGAGCTGTCTATGACAGCTCTTTCACTGCAGTGCCGATGTGTATGCACTTTGCATACTGCCGACGCTGTATTCAAATTGCCTACACGCTGCAGTGCTTTTCTTTCAACTGTACACCACTGCATTTGCAAATGTTGTCATAGACAGCCCTTACATTCATTGGCACAGTGGGGCCACGCCTGCAAAAGGCAGCAGGGCATTGGAAGTAGGGAGGCACACCTACTAATTCTAGTATGGTGGCACTATGTTTCTTGCACATGCATACAAGCAAACATAAAAATGATGTTGTCTTTTTTATTTCTATTAGTTTATAAGATACGTTCTTATACACTTAATCCATGACTGAGCAGAAGTCACATTATATATGTGGCACATCATTAAAATAGGATATTTCATTATACAGACAGCTTTTAGACCTCAGCGGAGGGTGTACCAAGATTAAATCAACAAGAAGAAAAGCTATCATAGCTTAACATCATACCAGTATTTCTATTAGGATGCAGTGCCTGTGATGTGTAAAAGTAGCTGATAATGCTTCCAGGCTACAATACTGCCTGTATGTTCTAACATGCTAAATTGGTGAATATAAAATTGTTTGCTCATGCTATACCTGTAATTCCCATGCATAAAGTCATATGTAACCTGTAATATATCACAGCTGAAAAGAACAGTTTGCTTAGCACCAATGTCTACAAAATATCTCAGATTAGTAATTGCAAATCAATAAACTTTTTATCCTCCTTAAAATACATTTTTAAAACAATAATGATCCCTTACAAATCATAAGCCTATGTAATTATTCATTCCTGCAGATAAAATGATTTGTATATTAATGTAGTGATGTAGCCAGCCCATTGGCATGAAGGGCTCAGACACCAAGCCTCACCTGCCGCCATGTCGGCAACCCGGGTCAGGAGTGACCTCGGGGTGTCGGAGGTTGGCAGGGGAAAGGAGGATCAAGCATCTGATAGACTGCTCTCATCCTCTGGGGGGAGGATTGGGTTGTGTCCTGCTGTTTTCCTGTCTCCAGCTGGAAGCTGGGGCAAAGGCAGCACGGGCCAGCAGATCAGCAGATAGGGCAGATGTTGGTGTGTGTGACATGCACCTAGATGTCATTGCATGCCACACCTTCAGGGGACCATAAAATGGGAAAATCACTGGCGGATGGATAATGGCAGGTGTCCCTAGGTCCCATTTCTTGAATAGCTGGACTCATGAGCCCGAACTGGATCTGTTCCTTGGCCAGGGCATGGGGTCCCCCCACTTCTGCTGGGGTGCCCTGGGGAAGACAGCTGGCAGTAAATCCCTGTGGACATCAGGGAGATGGGACTGGGACGCCCGCCTGGATGAGGGCCAATTGGGTGATGGAGAAATACAGTAGAAAAAAATATATAGTGAAGTAACTTCAACTGTATTTGTAAGCTGTAAAAACTGTTTATTGATTTACTTTAACATTTAAACTGATCAGTCTTATTTTGGAAAATACTCTGAAAAGAATTAACTGGTGCTCCTGTTTGCAAATACTTGGCAGCATTACATTGTCCTAGAGACCTATTTGCCAAAGAGAACTAGGTGGTTATGTTATCTTTATTTTAACCACAAATGTACATCCCCTATATTTTGGTGTACATGGAACATATGGCCCCAAACCAACAACAAATGTGATAAAAGCAGAAAAGTCATGAAGCTGCCACATTGAGTAAGTCAAGGGGTGCTTTTTCTTCTCTGGCTTATCTCTTTAGCATTCACATACTATACAGATATCACAGCAATATTACACCACTGTCATAGTGCTAAGAGGGCATAGGCCACCTGGAATCAATCCCAGCAATTTTATTCTGAACAAAGCCTGTTACACTCTTGGGGTAGAGGAGAGGAGAGCCTCACCTAGCAGCTTCAGCTGTTCCAAACACTACCCCATGGACTGACATATACTGCCTGAGCTCTGTTGGGCTGTGGAGTTGTTTAATACTGCTAGTTACTGATGGGGAAGCTAAGAAGTATTAAAGAGGGGCTCCAGTCACCTGGAAAAAAAAAAATCCACAACATCAGAAGAATGCACAAAACATTCCAAAACTGCAATTTTCTTTGCATACTGTACCATACCCTCTGCTGTATGAGTATTTATATGAAAACAGGAGCATTGCTCCTCAGAATTCATCTGCAGTTCAGGCTTAACTAAGCTAAAGTCATAATTCCCTCCATTTGATATCACAGTTCTGTTGCTCTAGAAATTATCATGATGTCCCAAGTAGAGATGTTGCAAAGTTTGAATTCATTGGAGAAGTTAAGGCAATATGCCATACTTCTCTACCTTTGAAGACTTTGTCACTGTGAGGTGCTGGCTTGGAACTGTATCTTGTGGTTCAGACAGGAGGCTCCAGGCTGGGGAAGGGGTGGACATTAGGGTTGACAACCACAAGGAAAATGCCACCACTGATTCGCCAGCACTCGTAAGACTCACAACCCTACTATTTTTCATTTCCCTGGCTTGTGTGATTTGTATTCTTCAACCCTAATGTCTGCATTAATGTAGTTTTTTGCAATTAAAATATACTATAGGAGCCGGCCTGGTGGCACTGAGGGTTGAGGCACTGGACGCCACACTTTGCACCACACCAGTGACCTGGGTTCGGGAATGGACCTGTGTCATTGGGGCTCGGCAGGGGTGGGAGGGGATTGAGCATCCAGAGGACTGCTCTCCTCTCCCGGGGTGGGTCAAAGGGGTTTCCTGGCAATATAGTGACTTCTGGTGGAGACCAGTGGCTGCGCAAGTGCATGGAATATGGAAGATGGCAGGACGATGGCAGATTCCAACAGCAAGAGGCATAGAGGAAAAAGCTACATAGGAGCCATTGCACATATCGTCCTGAGGGGGAAGCAGTAGGAAACCCACCCCCAGGATGAGCAATGTGATGCCTATGATGAGGGACCCCCCGCAGCCAAACAAAGCCCAGAGTAAGCCAGGGTAGGGATCCAAGGGTGATCCGGTCTCTTCTCTCAGTCCTGACATCACTGGGGGGGTCTCTCCATGGGGGGTAAGCCATGGTCCTCCCCGACTCTGCTTCCATGGCAGAGGATGGCTGGTGGATTGAAGTTGAGCTCCCAAGCACAGGGCTAATAAGGGGTCAAGTATGCCCCTACCATCTGGAGGAGCATAAACAGAAGATGCAAAAAAAAAAAAGATATACTATAGGGGTACACTAATATGCCTATAGCTAGGGCTGTGTAGTGTGTTCAATGGTAAACTCCTAACTTTGCATCTTAATAGCTTCACCCCCATTCAATGGAACAGCACAAAACTTTGCATGCATGAACTAGGGGGCAATGTCTCTTTATTTGGCAAGTTTTGTGATGGTCATATGTCCAAATAGAACAAAAAATGGAAAAATTTGGAGGAGGGTGCTCTCTTTTGCCCTCACCTATAGCCCAGATGGCTTGGAATTTTGCTATTAAATTTTCAGGATGGAAGGGGCTTGCCAGAGTGTCACTAAAAGGGCTGACTCACATTTGACTCCAAACCAACACTGCAGTTACAGGCTATTGAATATTTCGCTGCTATAGCCCTGTCCCTATGGCAACTTCAGGAAATTCTGGGATTTCTAGCTAAAGCAAATGTCTGCTAGGTAGTGATCAGATTCATTGTGAAACAATCTACAATTTATCAGCAAACAGTAAATAGAAAATGTTTTTGCACAAAAAGTACATATTGGGACCAGCTTAGAGATGTTGCAAAGTTTGACTTCACCAGTGAAGTTCCAGGGAAATTGCAAAATTCGCCTTCACGAATAACTTCGCAGATTGCCTACTTCCCCACTTTGCCACGTCACATTGAGTTTTCCTGGGAAGTGGCACTTTTTTTGACAAAGCCAGGTGAAGTTGCAACTTCGCCAGTGAATTTGCATAACTTCTCTGGAAAAAGTGCCACTTCGCCTGCCAGAAACTTCACAAAGCAAGCACTTCACATATTTGGCAAACTTCACAAATTATTTTGCGGAGTGAGGTTTGCCAACTTCGTACCTCTCTATCCCAGCCCCACACTTGGCTGTCCGGGCTCTTAGTACTGACTGTTCCACATTAAGTAGTTGCTGTACAGGGGATGGAAAACCAGAACAGGGGAATCCAGGCCAGTGACCAGATTCTTAGTAATTACTTGAACTGACCTTGTTGAGGCACCGCACTATTTCACATCGAAAGGCAACATATTTATCTTGATGGTTCTGCAGGACACACGATTAACAATGCTATTACAAGGGGTTTGGGGATATTAGATGAATAGTCATAAAAAAAACCCTTAAAGATCTAGTGACCAATAAAAAAAATCAATGTAATTTATTTTCTTTGGAATGAATCCTCATCACATATACATTATTTAAGCTGAACAGCTGCATTTCAGCTTTTAGGAATGTTCAGAATCTGATATACTGTATATTGATTTACAAATTAATAATTTAGATTTCACTGAAAGTAATAAATTGATACACAACCAAATCTGGTGCAACACTCCTCAATTTAATAAATAAATATTTAGAGTTTCTGTTTTGTAATTAAGCCATAACAGATGACAGGGCATGGTATGTCATGGGATTGTGTCATGCCTTGAGTGTGTTGTGAGGCGTAAAGTCCAAGGGTAAGCATCTAATGCACCCAAAAAGTGACAATATCACATGGTAGCAACCCTGGAGTGTAGTATCGCTATTTTGCAATGGAGCCATTTTTTTATATATCAAAAACTGTAAAAAAGTGTTATAAATATTTTTATATTATTTTTCTTTTAAATCACTGGTAAAAAGATGCATCTGAAAAATCTAGTTGCAGTACTTTTTCTATGCCTTGTAGAGTTATTGTTTTATTTTGTCTGACAGAAGCAGCAGTGGTGATTGTGTTCGGGTCCATTAATTTTTAATTTATTAATCTTTACATAGCAGTGAAATTATTTTATCATGGCACATTATGTTACAGCCAACAGCAGCATCAGCATTAAAAAATATACTTATATATACATATAAAGCACTAGGGCTTTGAATTTGCTGTGCAGTGGGTAATATTTATCCAATTCACAGTCTGGCACATTTTCTTTTGCATTACAAAGAAGCTAAATACTTGACAATAAACTGTGTCCAAAACTCACTTAGTCAGGAAAAATGCTGATATTAAAGATGGCTGTGATCACTTACTTACTTGCAGCTTTAGCATTCTTTCTACTTTGTGTTTCAGAATCTTTACTCATTCATCAAGTTTAAATTGTCCCTCGGCTACATAAGTTAAAATGGCAGGGTGAGAGTTACCAGTCCCTAAGATGGGAAACATTCATTAACAAGGCAGAACATGTCACTTTTCTCCTGAAAACTGACATTCTAGAGAACTGAATGTAACTAAATGCCATGTCCCAAGGCAAGCAGACTCTATAGATATAAAGATGTTAGGCGAAATAACATTGTTGAGAGCAAGTAATTCCTCCAGCTTCACAGATCTAAAAAGCAATGCATCCGATAACAGACAAACAGGTGAGACCATGCAGGTCCCAAAGCAACTCACACTGAGAAACAAGGGACAAGAATGAATAATTCATCCCTTCCTCAAACAACATAATGCAATTTCATAATTCTATTTATTAGCTGCAAAACAAAACCAGAAAAACCACACAGAGAACAGTAGGCAATGTCAGCTTGTTTAAATCAGCTGCCATCTCTGCCACCTGATAACAGAATCAGTGGGCTTAGTTCTCATTAAATACAGAGAGCAACAGATGTAGTAATATCACAAGGTGGCTTACTGATGTGGTACATTTTAGACTACTGTAGGAGTTGTGCACAGTAATTTGTACAGCGATAGTAGTGGAAAATACATTGTTCTCAGCAGATAACATTTAAAGGAAATGGAAAAGAAAGAATATGATTTTATTTGATTGGATAGAAAAATCCTTCTATGGAGAATAGCTTTATGCTGTTCTTGGAACAGATGACAACTCATTACAGTATATTGCTATATATTCCTTGAACATTAGTAATGTGCCACTAAGTAACATGGGAGATTGTTGAACTGGGTAAGAATAGACAAACTAAAGGGGTATTAACACTGGAGGTAAAGTTCATAAATACAGCAGTGTTTGCAGGTCAAATGATAACATATGCCAGATGAAGACATTAAATGTCAGGTTCCTTCCCACAAGAAATGCATTACATCTTAGAAACATAGATTTTGATGGCAGCAAAAGACCACTTGAACCATGCAGTCTGCCAGTTATTCCCTGTCTATACTATTACGGCAGACCCAACTTGATCTCTGGCTCCCCCTCCCCCTGTTGCTTACCACAAAAAGCCCATTGTGCCTAACCCATGCATGTTTGAATCCCACACATCCACCATCTCTGCTGTAAGACTGTTCCAGGCATTCGTCACTCTTTCAGTGAAGCAGTAGTTCTTCACACCTCTCTTGAATTTATCCCCTTCCAGCTTCATTATACGTCCCCATGTTCTCATGCATCTTATCCTCTGAAAATACTCTCCTCCTGAACCTTATTTATCCCGTAAGGTATTTGTAGGTTTCTCTCATATCCGCCCTCCCTTCTCTCTCTCTTACATGGTGTACATTTTGAGATACTGCAGTCTCTCCTCATAGGATTTCTGATGCAGATCCTGAACCATTTTAGTCGCCCTCCTCTGGGCTGCCTCCACTCTGTCTTATCCTTCCTGAGATTAAGTATATTTATAGGACCTTGAATGTGCCAGGTCAACATTAAATCACATATACAGTAGGTGTTTTATTACATAGTTAAAGGATGGAGGAAGGGCGAGAGACCACTAAGGGGCTGTGGGTGGTTATTGGACTAGACCTGGACACCTGGAGATGCAAGAGGGATTTGTAAAGCCTTTTTACTATCAGAGCCATAGGAACGGGGAATTGTTTAAGCAGAAAAGGCACACTAAGCTGGAGCTTGTTGCCAGGTGTGATCTGGGAGCACAAGGATCTGCAGCTTATCCATCAGGTAGGGAAATGGGCAGACTAGGTGGGCCAAGCGGTCCTTATCTGCCGTCAAATTCTATGTTTCTATGTTTCTAAGGAGGTTAAGTGACTTGCTCGGGGCACACAGTATGCAAGTGGGGGCTGATGTGATACAAACCCAGGTCTTCAGGTTTGCAGCTTAGTGCTCTTAACCACTATATTATACTGCATCATTGGAAAACTAGCTCTGGTCCAGTATTAGGTTAGGTGTGGGTACAGGCAGGTACTGGGCAGATCAGATGGGCCACTGGGCCTTACTTTACTGTTGACATCTATAGTATGTTTTTAAGTTTCTACAAACATGAATAATGAATACCTGAACGAACATCTGGGGGTCTGACTACATATTGCCAGGTGACTATGCAGCAAAAGGTGTTCTCACACCCATACTAGTTGGATTGTTCCCAGTCATACAAATCCACAGCTAAAGCTGTTTGATGCCAGCCTTAGGACATAGATTGCTGTTGTAGTTTATTCACAAATATGTTGCCATCCATTGCCAAGTACTGTAGCAGCTACTTTTTTCACTACATCAATATTATCTTCTGATACTGTCATAAAAACAAAGAAAAATACCTTGACAAATAAGGACAAGAATGTGTTAAAGCAACAATCAAGGATGGAGAATGGATTTTTCTATGTAACGTCTTTCATACACAGTACATCCCAGATGGATATATTGTGCGAGCAATGAACAATTGGCAGCACACATGGATATTAAAGGGGAACAGCTAGCACTAAAAGCTCTGCACCCAACTGTGAGGCTGGTCCCAGTTTTCACTTTCTGTGCAAAAACATTTGTTTTTGCTTCCTGTTTACTGTAGTGTAGCCTAGTGTATAAAGACTGATCCTGCTGACTTCCAAGCTGACTTTTGCTGTACCCAGAAATCACAGAATCCCCTGCAGCTGATATCAAAGCAGGGCTGCAGCAGTGGGAGATTCAATAGCCTGCACTGCACGTTAGAGTTTTTACAAGCTCTGATCTATTGTTTACTGGTTCCACTGTCCTCCCAGGGCTATGTACAGTCACAGATGGCAGAACTGTGCATTGCAGAGGGGTCAAAAAAGGAAAAAACAGTTCTTTATATATGTAAGGGAAAAATGAAGGATAGAAGGGGGGATTTGCAGACTAGTGGAGGAGGCAGGGTTATAGACAAGGACAAGCAGAATGCAGCCATACTAAATGACTACTTCTATTTAGTACTCACTAAAAACAGCAGGCCCTTAATGGGGATCAGCATAGAGGCAGCTAATATAGGGTCCATAAAATGAAACTGCAGACATTTTCTAGTAAAATAGTTGAAAAAGGACTCACAGCCCTGAAGGTAAACAAGACCCAACTCTCAATGTAAACATGACTAAATGAGATGTATGCAAGGGTACTGAGGGAATTAGCATCTATGTTAGCCAAACCTCTGTTGGGACAAATCAAGAGCTCTATGCAGCAAGGGGGGGTCCCAGGAACTGGAAGATGGTGGGTGTAAATCAGCTAAACAAGGAAGGGGACAAGCAGCAGCCATGAAGCTATAAAGCAATGAGCCTTATCTCCATGGTAGGGAAGCTGATGGAGACACTAGTCAAGTAGGGCCTAGCAGAACACCTGGAGAAAAACTGGTCCCAGGATAGTAAGCAGCATAGGTTCATGTTATGGAGGTCTTTTCAGACCAACCTGTTAGTATTCTTTGGGTAACCAGGGTAGTTGATAAGGGGCGCAGAGTAGCTTTACTCTACTTTGACTTCAGCAAGGCATTCAAGTTGGTGCCCCACTAAAGGCTGTAAAAGAAGATAAGGGATCTGGAAACATCTGAGAAATTTCTCACCCTCACCATTGATGAAGTCTTGCACCCACTAACCAAACTCCTCAACCATTCCCTCATGCTCTCCCAGTTCCCCCCAAAGTGGAAACTGTCAGTGGTGACTCCAGTCCATAAAAGTGGTTACAAGACTCTCACGAACAACTACAGCCTATATCCATCCTCCCTCCTCTATCAAAAGCCTTGGAAAGGAAAGTGGCTGATCAGCTCACAGAGCACCTTGCAAAATGCAGCCTGCAATGTTCCCAGCAGCATGGCTTCCACAAAGGGCACAGCACTACCACGGCACTCCTTGAATCCACCACACATAATTATCATGCACTTGATCAGGGCCAGTTGGTCGGCTCCTCTTTTATTGACCTGACTAAGGCATTTGACACTGTCAATCACTCCATTCTCCTCAAACAGTTATCCCTCCTTGGTCTTTCAAGTGAAACTACCCTCTGGTTTCAAAGCTACCTCAGTAACCGGACCCAAATGGTCAGGATTGGTGAATTCCTCTCGTCATCTCTACCAATCCACTCTGGAGTACCCCAAGGTTCTATCCTGGGTTCCTTGCTATTCAGCATATTCCTGAACAATCTTCCTGCCTCCTGCCATGACAGAATGTTAGTGTATGTAGATGATGCAGTAATCTTCACTTGCCACACCGACCCCACCTGCCTTCAGTCTCAACTACAGAAAAGTTTCACAGAAGTGGAAGACTGGTTTTGCTCACATAAACTCATCCTTAACCACAAAAAAACTAAAACAATGTTGTTCCATGGAACCCACAACAAGGACAAGGACCATGAGTTCATAATTAACAACTACGAAGGCGTCACTCTTGAGCAGGTGGGTATGTTTAAATATCTCGGCCTGACCCTTGACTGCTTCCTCTTATATACCAAACACATTGACAATATCGCTAAAACTGTGAACTCCCGTATAAGGCTACTATACAAGCATAAACATTGTCTAACGGCTGAAGCCTTGAATCTTGATTTCCAGAGCTCTGTTATCTCAACTATTGACTACAGACTTGTTATCTATGGATCTGCTACTGATACCGGATAGTTGTAGCCATTAATAAGGCATGTAGACTCTTTAATTCGGCTGTCCGTCTTTCTCACATGTGTGACATTTACAAGCAGGCTAATTGGCTCCAGCTATCCGGCAGGCTAAAGTACCAGACCTGCAACCTAGCTAAGAAGACATCACTGGGCGTTATGCCCCCTGGAGTCCAATCAATATTGACCCTGCAGCATGTCCGCAGCCTAACTAGAAGATCAGACAGTCTAACCTTTACAATACCTCGCTGTTGGACCTCTCAAGCTCAGCATTCTTACCTTGTCAGAGCCTCCACCTGGTTCAACTTGCTACCCACAGAAATCTTCAACATTGCCACGATTGGTGCTTTTAAGTGTAAACTGCCACAACACCTCGTGGCTAGTGCCTTCTGTGATTGCTTCTTATAATCCCTTTCAGGCATACTACCCTCAAGCATCCCTCCTCACTGCCTCAACTCCTCCTCCTTTCCTACCCCCCATTACTGGGTATAGGATGAATCTGTCTCCTTTTATTTTTCATCCCCTCCTTTCTTCCTCCCTTGCTGTTTCCCATCTACCACATACCCAACGCAATGCCCTCCTCACTCTTTCTGTCTCCCATACCCCCCCACCACCACTCTTCTCTCTCTTTTCCCACTAACCCACTCCTAACAAAGCTTCACTGAGCCACCTATGACTTGTACTGTATAATTAACTCACAACACAATTCCTTGACAATGCCTTTGGCTGCTATTATTATAACCTTATTTGTCTTTTTTTTTGTAAGTTCCATTGTAATGATCATGTTATGTTTTGTACCTTATTGTCCTTATTGCCTTGACATGGAACCTTTGTAAAAGAGCCCTCGGCTCAAAGGTGTAATCCGAAATACAAATAAATAAATAAAATAAATAAATAAATAGCAAGGTGAAAAGGGAATTGACTGGAGGGGAGGCAGCAGAGAATTGTGGTGAACTTGGGTCAGATCAGAGAAAAGAGTGGTCACTATCGGAGTACCACAGGGATCTGTTCTGGGCCCAGTCCTCTTCAAAATGTTCATCAGGACATAGGAGAGGGAATCCAGGGGTGGTTGTGTCTTTTTGCAGATGACACTAAATTCTGAGGTAAGGTTGATGGTGTTGAGGGGATAAGGGAATTGCAGAGAGGCCTGCAAAGGCCACAAAACTGGTCCAAGATTTGGCAAGTAAAACTGAATGCCAAAAAGTGCAAAGCAATGCATGTAGAGAACAAGAAACCCAGAACTGGATATTTGATGGAGGGGTGGTCAAGTTGGATACAGCACTAGAGGAATAGGACCTAGGAGTCATCATTCGTGTCTCCCTTAAACAAACCAGCCAACGTAACAGGGCCTTCAGCAAGGCTAACAGGATTCTAGAGTGTATCAGGAGAGGGTTCAACAGTAGAAAGCAGGGGATACTGTTAGCGCTGTATAGGTTGCTGGTGAGGTCACATCTGGAAACTGTGCCCAGCTCTGAAGTCCCCACCTAAAAAAAGGACACAGACAGGCTAGAGAAGCCACAGCACAGGGTAGAAGATAACAGAGTAGAAGAGAATGCATTAGTAAGATGTGTACAAAAGAATGGAGGGTAGCACAGTTTTGGATTCATGTGTACAGACAGTTTTTTTGTAATAAGAGAGGTGGGGATATTAGTAACACTCTGCCTAAAGAAGAAGCAGTGTGGCTCTATAAACTGGATGCAGCAAAAACAGCCACTGGGACTGAATGATTGTTTTGACTTTTTCCCATTTCCAACATAACCCTTTTTTTGTAACTGTTCATGAAATAGGTGGATCATTTGATTTTATGACCAGTAGCTGGGTTCAAGTCCCTCCTCGATTGACTCCCACTGTATTGAAAATCGATCTACATCTATTTGAATTTTGCTTTATCAGTCATTGATTGGATTGGAATTGACTATAATTACTCAAAAATTACTTCTGATGTGTGATTTATTTGCTTTGCAAGTGACAAAATGTGTAAAGGTGCTATCTACAGTAATGGCATAGAAGTGTCATGTATCCTAAATTATGAAGCCATAAGGTTTGCCATGAAATAGTATTGCACAACCTTGATGGATGTATTTTTGATAGTTTATAATTGTTGCTTGCATGTTCTTAGTGTTATTAAATGTGTAATATAAAATGGGTAGGGAAAAGGTTGTACCCTGATGGTCAAGAGCCACCCCCAGGCAGCTGTTTACAAAGCGACAACCCTGAGGGTGACACTTTACTGGCAACAAAGATACAATGCATCTCACATATCCTTGCCTCCCAGAAACCTTTGAAAAAAAAATGTTTCACAGCCATATTAGTAAAGCAAAAAAAAAAATAACACACATCAGTTGTCAATACACATGAAGTAATATTTAAAGCCATTTTAGTGACTTTAGTGAAATCCTCCTTGGTGCACGTAACAAGGAACTTACTGTCATCTCAGTTTACCTACCCCCCCAAGAGACCAGGCTGCTGGCTTCCATAGCATCATGGAATATCTAAGGGTCCGGCAACATAATTCTGAAACCATAATCATGGGTGATTTTAACATTAACTGGCTCTCCGCTGAGACTGCTACCCATAAGGATGCAGCTGCGGCGCATCACCTCACTCAACTGGTCAATGCCCCCACTAGGTGTAAATATAGGACAGGCTCCCTTACGCTTCTAGACTGGATTCTATCTAACCGCCCTGAACGCATTTCTAATGTTTCTGTAGTCCCGGATACATTAAGTGACCACTCGCCTGTCATCTGCTCCTGGTCAAACAAATACCACAAGCCCCCTCCCAATCTTATCTATGCCAGGGTTATCAAACAAGGGCACCTCCAGCTGTTAAAATCCCATCTAACCAGGCTGAACTGGGCAGTGCTTGACTCCCTCAGTGACACCAACAAAGCTCTGGACCTATTTATCAAATGTTTCAACGAAGCCTGTGACACCTATGCACCAGTGAAAAAGATGAAGGTCAAAGGACAGACCAACCCCTGGGTTACTACTGACCTTTTAACTCTGCTGAAGCACAGAGACCACCTCTGGCATTGTGCTCATGCAACTCCGACGCAAGTAAACAAACAATTATACAAAGCAGCCAGAAATGATTGCACTCGAAAAATTCGGAATGCTAAAAACAGCTATTAGAAAGAGGCTCTGACCAACTCTTGGGGCCAGGGAAACAAATTCTGGAACAACATGAAAGAACTCACAGGCAAGGATCCTAAAGCACCGCCCACTATGCTCAACCTCCATGGCACTCCTACACTCGACCTAGGTACTATCACCAGCACTTTTAATAATGCATTTACAAACCTGGACAGTGTCCTTCCACCAAATTTTTTGACGACCTCCTCCAGCCTCCTCCCAAGTTACCCCCAACTAGAACGTATAACTCCAAAGTATTTTTTAAGGAGGTCCCACCACAAGTAGCTAGAAAAATACATTCAAAGGCCATCGGTAAACAAAGGTACAGTGGTGACTCCTTGACCTGAAACTGCTGGCACAAGTCCCTCATGAAATCTTAGAACCACTTACAAAGATCTTCAATCTCTCGCTTAGACTGGGCCATTTCCCCTCTCTCTGGAAGAAAGCCACTGTCACACCGGTTCACAAAAGCAGAGATAGGACACTGCACACCAATTACAGACCTATCTCACTCCTCCCCCTACTATCTAAAGCGCTGGAGCGAATAGTGTCAGACCAACTAGTTGAATTCCTGCATAAGTACAATGTACAGTGCCCAGAGCAGCATGGCTTCAGAAAAGGGCACAGCACCACCACTGCACTACTGGAATTTACAACCTTCATCCATGCCATGCTTGACAAAGGGAATTGTGGAAGGGCAGTATTTATAGACCTTACCAAGGCATTCGACACAGTTAACCACCCCCTACTGCTCAAGCAACTGTCCTCCATTGGGATCTCCAGCGATGCCCTTCCATGGTTCACCAGCTACCTTGATAATCAGATCCAACGTAAGGATTGCAGGATCTCTTCACATGACTATCGGTCCACCCAGAGTCCCCAGGGTCTATTCTGGGCCCTACTCTCTCCTCTTCATCAACAATCTCCCCAGAGCCTGCCACCAAAAATATTTTACTATACGACACGATGCAGTCCTGTTTTCCAGCCACCATGACATTACAGTCCTTGAATCCCAGCTGCAGCTCAACTTCAAGCCGCATCAAGACTGGTTCAATTCCCATAAACTTGTCCTGAACCACAGCAAGACTAAAGCCATGTCCTTCTGTAACCGACGGAGCAGGCACAACTCTCTGTCTCTCACCATCAAGAACCACGCTGGGAACCCACTCGAACATGTCAAGGAGTTCAAGTACCTTGGTATTACCCTGGATAGTACCTTCTCCTACACTCTGCATATTGACACTGTTGCCAAGACCGCCAATATACGGATTGAACTACTACACAAACACAAGCACTGTATGCCTGCGGATGCCCTTAAACTATCCATCTACAGCTCTGTCACCTCTATCATTGACTACGACCTTGTCATCTATGGCTCTGCCTCAACAAGTGCCCTCTTCAGGATCTCAGTTTCTCTCAATAAAGCCTGTAGACTACTAATGGGTGCGGCCCGACAAACTCACACCTGTGACCTCTATGCACAGGCCAGCTGGCTACCCCTACTCAGCAGAATACAATACCAGACCTGCTTACTTACCAAAAAGATTCTCCTCAGTCTCATGCCACCTGGTGTTAGCTCACTTCTTACTACCTACAGTGGCACTCAACAAACACATGGTGCCCATTCTCTAACCTTTCAGGTTCCCAGATGTTGTACCTCCGTGGGTCAGCAGTCCTTTATCTATAGAGCAGCTCAATGGTTCAATTCCCTCAATACAGAAGCACTTTTCTCTACTACACTTAGACCCTTCAAAAGGAATCTCAAACTTTACCTCACCTCTACCACTCAATGTGACTGCTTCTCTGAACAGAGATCTCTCTAAACACCTCCCAGCTCACTCATGTCTCACAGCCCTCCTTTTCCCAGTCTCATTCCCTCTGGCACCGGGCCTTCCGTGTGACTCTTTTCTTGCTTCGCATCTCCACTGGTACAAAACATTTTCCACCACCATCGGACAGTGGCCCATTAGCCTGCCAACTTCCTGTCCCAGTCGCACACCTGCAATACTAATTGCCTATAGTGCCCTCTATCTCTTATTGTTACCGCAGCCAGCTGCCTACTCAAGCTGCTTGTTATATGAATATTATCTCAAAGTATGTTATAGCTGAGTAGCTTTATTTTTTCTTTTAGTTGTTTTGGTTGTTTACTGTGCATTCTTTTACTATATCTGTATGTATGTTGACCCTCATCCTTTGACGTGGAACCTTTGTAAACAAGCAGTTTCTGCTCAAAGGTATTTGTAATCTGAGAATTTAATAAATAAAAAAAATAAAAAAGTCCACCCTAACCACACACCAAACACATAACACATAGAAAATTTGTTTTAAAACAATAACTAACCTGTTAATGCATTTTCTGTTGTGTTTTGTGTTTGCAGGCCTCTAGTCCTTTCTCAAGCATTTTCTGGACTCCAGCCCAGTTGTACTTTCCTTGGCCTGATTCAGTCCACCCCAACCCCCCTCCTTCCTTATGCACTCTCCTCCTTCAACCTCATCTCCCTTACTAGTAATAGATATACTAATAAGCTGAGTCAAAAAAGTTTATTTTCCTTTTTTAGGGCTGCAGTGGGCGTAGCCCTTCAGATCTCTTGCTATAAGAAAAGGACTCAGCACATTCCTTCTTAACGAACATACAAATCTGCCAGCAGAAACAGACCACCCAGTCTATCAATGTCTGCACAAGTGTGCAGCTAGCCCCCTAGATTGCAGCTGCCCCAACTCCCTTCCCATCTGTTATTCCCATGACGACCTCAGCCCCTCCACCCAGACACTTCCTTGTGCTCCATCCCACACCCTCTTAAAACTTTCTACTGTCTTACATGATATCACCCCCTCTGGTAGAGCGTACCATTTAGACACCACCCTCTCCATGAAGTAGTGCTTCTTCATCTCCCTCCTAAATCTTCCGCCCTCCAATCTTAGTCCATGCCCCCTCGTGTCTCTACCCTTCCTCAGTTTAAACACCCCTTCAGTGCTAGCTTTGTTTATTAATCATATCCCCCATCCCTCCTTTTCTCCAGTGTGTAGATATTCAGTTAATTTAGCCTGTCCTCATAGGCTTTGCCCTCCATCCCCTGTAACATTTTTATTGCCCTCCGTTGCACACTTTCCAGTAAATTAATATCCTTCCTCAGATATGGCTGCCAGTACTGCATACAGTATTTCAAGTGTGGCCAGACCAAAGATCTGTAGAGGGGCAGGATCACCTCCCTATGCCTGGACGAGAAGCCCCTACAATACAGTCCAGCATCCTGTTTACTTTAGCTGCTGCTTTCCTGCATTGGGCAGAGTTGTTCATGCTCCCTGTTATCAACACCCTGAGGTCCTTCTCTTCCTCAGTGATCCTCAGCCTCACCCCTCCCAGCCAATGGTCCTTCCTTGGGTTCTTTGCCTTGAAGTGCATAACCTTACACTTTTTCACATTGAATCCCAACTGCCACTTCTCTGACCATACCTCCAGTTTGCTCAGGTCCCCTTGTAGTTGTCTCCATCCATCCTCTTCATCCACCACTGCCCCCATTTTAGTATCATCTGCTAACAGGCTAACCCTGCTCCCAGCTCTGTGTGCAATATCTGAGATAAAGAGCCCAAATAGCACTGGGCCCAGCACCAAGCCCTGTGGTACACCACTTGTCACCGGTCTAGGTGTCGAGAGCTCCCCCCCACTACCACCCATTGTAGCCTCCCCTGCAGCCAGTTCCTTATCCAGTTTGTCAGCTTTGTCCCCACCCCTGCAGTCAGCTTCCCCTCAGCCACCCATGAGGCACTGAATCAAAGGCCTTGCTGAAGTACAAGTACAGGACATCTACAGCATGGCCCAAATCCAGCTCTCTTGTTACCCAGTCATAATATTCTATTAGATTAGTCTGACAAGACCTTCCTGAGATGAACCCTTGCTGCCACCCATCCTGGAGGTCATTACCCTAGAGGAATGACACTGGCCTCTCCTTCAATATTGTCTCCATAAGTTTACCCATTATGGAAGTGAGACTGACAGGCCAATAATTTCCTGCCTCGTCCCTAGGGCCACTTTTGTGTATGAGCACCACATGGGCCACCCTCCAGTACTGACGCACCATCCCATGTCTAGGGAGGTGATGAACAGGTCCACCAGTGGCTCAGCCAACACCTTCACCATCTCCCTCAGCACCCTGGGGTGGATGCCATCAGGACCTGGTGCCTTGTCCACCCTTAATACCCTCAGACCCTCTAGAATTCTACTCCCTTTGATCATTCTGTCCATTATCTCCTCCCCTCCCACTCCCACTCCTCAGTCCATGGTGGTAGTGGACCATTCTTCTCCTTTGTGAAAACGGAGCAAAAGTATTCATTTAGTACTTCTGCTTGTTCCTCTCCCTTTTCCACCCTCTCCCCTCCACACTTTATCTTCACTTTAAGGTCTCTGCACTTCCTCTTTTCCCTGACATATCTAAAAAAGTCCTTCTCCCCTTCCTTAATGGCCTGCGCTAACCTTAGCTCCCTGGAGATCTTGGCTACTCTCACTCGCTTGGTCACCTCCTTGGACCAACTCACATAAGCCTCCCTGACCTCTTCCTTCCTCATTCTCCTGAACTTCTGGTACACAGCTCTCTTCACCTTCACCCCCTCTAACACTTCACTGTTCAGCCAGCATGGTTTTCTGGCTCTACTCTTCTTGCTCTTAGTCCTGGTGCAAGCTTCTGTAGCCTCTGTTAGCCCAGTTTTAATAATTTCCCACTTTTGCTGTGCATCCATTTCTGGCCTACATAGAAACATAACATAGAAGTTGACGGCAGATAAGGACCGCAAGGCCCATCCAGTCTGCCCATTTCTTTTTCTACCTTATAAATGTGCCATCGGCCTTTGCTCTGTCAGTGACCTATCTATTCATAGTCATTTGTATTGGCTCTTATGCCTATCCCATGCCTGTTTGAAGCCCTGCACTGTATTCATAGCCACCACTTCTTGTGGTGGCCATTCCATGCATCTACCACCCTTTCTGTGAAAAGAATTTCTCACATTCCCCCTTAATCGGCCTCCTCTAATCTCATGCTGTGTCCTCTTGTCCTGCTATTTTTCTTATATTTAAACATGTTAGACCTCTTTCACCTTGTTTATGCCCTTAAGGTGTTTAAATGTCTCGATCATATCACCTCTCTCCTCCTTTGCCAAGGGTATACATATTGAGCTCCGTTAATCTGTCCTTATATGTCTTCTGATGCAGTCCTGCACCATTTTAGTTGCCCTTCTCTGACTGCCTCAATTTGGTTAATGTCCTGTGAAGGTGTGTGGCTCAACTGCACGCAGTACCCAGATGGGGCCTAACCAATGTCTTGTACAGAGGATTATTACCTCCCTCTTACGACTTGTGATACCCTACTAATACACCCTAACACCCCCTAGCCTTACCTACTGCTTTAGAGGTCTGCTTTGATGATTTTAGGTCATCAGTGATGATGATGCCCAAGTCTCTTTCTTCCTTTGTGACTGCTAGCAACTCCTCCCAGCCTATAAGTGGCTTCAGGTTTCTCTTCCTATGTGCATGATTTTGCATCTTTTGCATTAAATCCCAGTTGCCACTCTCTGACCATTCTGCTAGTTTATCCAGATCTCTTCTCATTCTGCCCACCCCATCTGGATCATCTACTCTGTTGCAGATCTTGGTGTCATCTGCAAACAGACAAGCCTTACCCTCTAGTCCATCGCAGAGGTCACTAATGAAGATGTTGAATAGGACTGGCCCCAGGACTGATCCCTGAGGTACCCCACTTGTGGACTTGCATCTCTTCTGACTGTATACCATTTACCACCACTCTCTGTTTTCTGCCAGTCAACCAGTTTGCCACCCAGTTGACCAACTTCTGACCCACCCGGAGCCTACCTAGCTTATTTATCAATCTTCTATGTGAACAGTGTCAAAAGCTTGCTGAAGTCAAGGTAGGCGACATCAACTGCTCCCCTTGGTCCACCACTCTGGTTGCCCAGTCAAAGAAATCTATGAGATTAGTTTGACAGGACCTTCCTTTGTAAACCCATGCTGTCTTGGATCCTGTGCCCCTATGGATTCCAGGTGTTGCACTATCCTTTCCTTAAGGAGTGCCTCCATAATCTTGCCCACTACTGAGGTAAGACTGACCGGTCTGTAGTTCCCCGCCTCCTCCTGCTACCACTCTTGTGAGTGGGATCACATGAGCCTTTCTCCAGTCTTCTGGGACCTCTCCTGTGCTCAGAGACTCACTAAACAATTCTGCTAATGGCTCTGCTAGTTCCTCCTTTAGCTCCTTAAGTACCCTGGGATGTATGCCATCAGGTCCCATTGCCTTATCCACCCTGAGCTTAGCAAGCTCTTGTAGGACCCTTTCTTTTGTGAAGGAGTAGTGCTCACCTCCCTCCCCTGTGTCCATGATGCTGAGCTGTGGGCCCTGCCCTACCTTCTCTTCAGTAAATACTGAGCAAAAGTATCTATTTAGAAGATGCCCTTACAGGGTCCTCCCTCACATGCCCTTTCTCTCCATTAGCTTAGCACATCCCCTCTGGACTTTCTCCTTTCACTAATGTATCTATAGAAAGTCTTGTCACCTTCTTTACTGTTCGTGCTAGTGTTTCCTCAGTTTGGGACTTTGCCTGCCTTACTGCCTTACCTGCTTCCCTTAGGGCAGTTTGGTCATGCCTCCCTATCTTCATCCCGCTGTGTTCCCTTATATTTTCTGAAGGCCAGCCTTTTGGCTCTGACCTTTTCTGCTACTATATTTGAGAACCAAAGTGGTTTCCTTCTTCTTTTGCACTTCCTTTTCTGTCTAACACAATGGGATGTTGCTTCAAGTATTGTATCCTTAATGCTTGCCCACTTTGCCTGTACCTCCTCACCTGTGTTTCTTTTTGCCTAATAGCCTGAAGTCTCCCTTGCAGTATTTCTCTCATCCTCCTGAAGTCTGCCCTCCTAAAATCTATCACCTTTGTCACTGTGCCTCAAGACTCCCTGCCTACCTTGAGAGTGAACTACACTGTTTGGTAGTCACTACCAGCTAATGGATCTTCCACCCTTGTTTCCCTCACTGCCCCCCCATTTGACAGCACCAAATCCAGCATGTTACCTAGTCATGTTGGCCCACTGACCAGCTGTGTCAGGAGACCATCCTGGATCTCGTCCAGGAACACCTGTTCCATGGCACTGGAGGTGGCATGGGTGCTCCAATCTACCCCCGGCAGATTGATATCCCCCACAATCACCACACTCACCTTTCTACACACCCTCCTTATTTGCTCCACTGTCTGTACACCACTCCCAATCTCAGCTATCTACCCTTGGAGTCCAGAAGCTGCATCCATAGTGCCTCTGTCCTCCCTTCCTCCCCCTCATCCCTCATACATCTGATCCCCTCCCTCACATAGAGTCCTACCCCACCCCCTCATCCAACCAGCCAGTCTTTCCTATAAATTTTATTCTCTGGGATTGTCAGATCCCAATCATGGTACTAGGTGGCCCAAGTCTCAGTCACTGCAGCGATGTCCACACTTTGCTCTGCAAGGAGAGCCTGAAGCTCTGCTGTGTTATTACCCAGGCTCCTTGCATTAAGGAGACCACCTTCCACCTGTTCCCATCCATTCCCTCCCCCCTCATCTCCTTAGTCTGCCCCCCTCCTCTCAGTAGTCCTCCCCTTACCCTCAATTTTATCAAGGGGGGACAGCATGTTTTGCACTCCAACCTGGTGATCCTGCATGCAAGCTGCGCGCTCGCCTCCCCTCTACCTAGTTTAAATACTGTCTTGAAACAATATAATCCTCTAATTTGCTCTTTAACATCCCCTTACCTGCCCTACTCAGATGTAAACTGTCCTTTACATACAGTTCTCTGTTAGTCCATGTATCTCCCCATTCTCCTACCAACCCATGCCCTTGTACTTTACTCCATTCTCTCAGCCAGGAGTTGAACTCCACTCTCCTTTCCTTTCTTGCCTGCTCATCTTTGGGACTGGTAATACCTCAGAGAATGCTACGGACCTCCCTATTTCCAGGCATAGCTTCCCCAGTTCCTCAAACCTACCTCTCCTGTGCCAACGCCACTGTGCAGCCCTCAGGTCATTTGCCCCCACATGTACCACAATGTGAGGCTCCTGCCATCCTTCTCTAACACACTTCCTCAGAACCTGCCCCGTCCTGTCTGCTGTCAGGCCTGGTACAGGTTCCACCCAAATCTGACTGCATCTTTCACCCCTCCTCCCACCTGATCCCTTTCAGGATAGAATCTCCTATCAGTATAACTCCCTTCCCTTCCATACTCCCTTTCTGGCTGCACTCCCCACCCTTCTCATGGTCTTCGTTCCTTCCCTGTCCGTTAATTTCTGGAGCTGTTCTTCTTACTCCTTCTTCTCCTCCCTTGTCCAGCATCCTGTCCACACTTGCACCCTCTCTCCTAAGTGTCTGTTCTCCCCCTGTGGTCCACCCCATCCCCTTATGCACCATGACCCTTCCTCCTGGGTGTTCCCTCCTGCCATTGCCATGGCATTGCCCCCTCTCTCCGATGTACCAATGTCCCCCTCTGTAGCACTGGCCCCTATGCCCCCCTCTTCCCCACTCCCTAGTATCTCACTTCCCCTTCTACTTCAGTTGCCAGTACCTTGTACCTGTTGTATGACCCCAGTTCCCACTCCCATCCCCTGCTGTGTCCTCACTCCTGCTCTATATTTCTTTTTGGAATCCTCTCCTTCCTCTTGTACCCACCTATCTCACCCCCTCTGACCATGTTCCTTAACTGACCTATCTCCACATCCATCTACTGGATCTCTGCCTGTAGGTCTCTTATCCTTAGACATACAGGACACTCCTGTAGCCTCCATTATGTGCCCAACCAGACTGTCAGCCCACATCTGTTGCAGATTACTAGCTTCCCCCCCTGTTTCTACTTCTGCCCGGCTCCCCTGGAGCCTGCCCCTTCCCTCTTGACCTCAATACTTTCATCCTGCCGACCGCAATCCTTCCTCCTCCTCCTCCTCCTATGTTCCCCTGGTGTCCGCATCTCCCCTCCCATGCCATGCCCCTATCTCTATTACTATACTTAGCCACAAACTGTACCGTGCCTTCCTTTGACTATCCAGTGCTACTCAGAGCATCAATGCTGACCTCTCTTCCCTAAATCTCTGCCAGTCCTACATGCAGATTACACGTTGCAGTTGCAACACAGTAACCTATGCATTCTTGAAGCACTGCACTCGATGTCTCTGTTGGAAGTCACACTGCACTATTTTTTTTTACTATGTCGGCAGTCATGGTGCAACACGGCCCACTCTACTGTCTCCAAGATGACTGCCAAACTGTATTGCACATGTGCAGTACATTGTGGTGGCCATCTTGGTTACAGCAGACTGTGCTGTGTTACTCAGAGACCTTTGATTTCTTTTTTTTTAATTATACATATCCTCCCCACCCAACCATCTCTCTCTGCAACCTCCCCACACCCCTCCAGAAACATAACAATGACACTGTGGATGCCCAATCCCCCAGTGTCGTGATCATGTTCCATGACATTTTTTTAAATATATATTTTTTTCTCCCCCCACATGATCCTCCCTCTCAGCACCCACAACCCCCAGAAACATAACAGTGACACTGGGGGTGCCCAGTTCCCCAGTTTCATGACGGCAGTTCCTCAGTCCTTTTTTTATGCTTTAAAAAGACAACTGTCCACCAATGTCTTTTGTTCCATTACGGTCCCCCACCCGACCCTCCCACTCAACACCCACCACCCCAAGCCCTTACTTTCCCATTGGGGGTACAACAGCATAATCCTCTCTGGACCACAGACTTCACTCTTCAAAGCCAGACTGCAAACTGAAGAAACAGGTATGCAGTTCAATGTATTTCAATGGGTTTTGAACTTAGTGGCATAACTTGGACATTTTTGCATTTTGTTGGCTCAAATTTTCAACATGCCTTTTTTGGGACACCGCCTCATGAACAATTGCACTGACATTAGACAAATCTGTCCTGAAAGGTGATTTTGGGGTCCCAGCACAAAATCACCTTTTAAGGAGTTGAAAATTTTCTCTGCCCTTGTTCATGAGGTGGGGTCATAAGAAGGCTATGTTGAAAAGTTTGTGTAACAATTAAAAAAAAAAAAGTTATGAGCCTATATTGAATTTTGTGATCACAGGTTCATAACTATGGCAATTTTCAATATTTTTACCCCAAATTAACAACGTAGCCATATCTTTACAGCACCTTATTAATGTGATGGCTGACATTTTTCTAATCCTGGCCAAAATGTTTTACATCCCGAAAGGTGATTTTGCAGTCTCTGCATGAAATTACCTTTTGGACAGGTGATGAAAATGTTGACTGACTTTATTCATGAGGTAGGGTCATAAGAAGGCTATGTTTCAAATGTGGTATAAAAATATAAAAAAAAAGTTATGAGGTTATGTTGAATTTTGCAAATGCAGGCTCATAACTTTGGTAGGTAATATTTAATATTTTTATCCCAAATTTTCAACATAGCTATTTCTTTATAGCACCTCATGAATGTGACAGCTGTCACTTTTCAACTGCTGCCCAAAATGTGTTTTTGCACCCTGAAAACTGATTTTGCAGTCCCTGCACAAAATCACCTTTAGACCAGGAGTTGAACATTTTCTCTGCCCTTCTTCGTGAGGCAGGGTCATTACAAAGCTACCTTGATAATTTGATGTAAAAATATTAAAAAAACATTTTCAATATTTGTATCCCAAATTCTTTGGCTGCAGCCTTATTGGCTCTGGCCAGATTTTGTTTAATGAGAGTGTCAGCAATCATGAGCACTGCCAATCATAACCGCTTCTCCAAAGCAGGAGCTGGCATTCTCTCTCTGACACACACGGTTTCAAGTAAGTTTTTTTTATTTATAATGAGAGCACCGACAATCGTGACCACTTTTTCAAAGCAGGAGCTGGTGCTCTCTTATTCTCTTGCTCAGGCACCCACCGCTTCAAGGAAAGTTTTTTGTTCTTCTTTTCATAAGAGCACCAGCCATCATAAGCACCACCAATTGCAATTGCTCACAGTGGCAGCAAGTGCTCTCTCTCTTTCTCTCTCTCTGACACATGCAGCTTCAAAAAGGATCTAACTTGTTAACTCCACAATAGCAGTACAGTTGGGGGGCCAAAATACCACATCAAAATCAGAACTAGAAAATAGAAAAAAGAAGCAAAAAAAAATGAATGCAAAGAGATACTCGAGTAAAGGCAGAGGTGCTAGCAAGGTGGCAGAAAGTGCATAGGTTCTGTGGTGCAAACAGTTGTTGCACCTAAAAAAACTATCTCTGTAGCAGCTCCATCCGTGGGCTCCAGGCCCCGTGGTATTAGCAAAGGAGTCATTGGTGGAAGTGGTGGTGGAATTCATGTTACCAAATTATTTTTTGCCAGATCTGTGTCATCCATGCTGTTTGGTGCTGGGGGAGGAGCAACAAGAGGATCAGTCCGAAAGGTAGCAAAATTTCTGACCAAGGAACAGTGGTTGAGGAGGAGGTTGCTGGTGTCCCCATGACTGCTGGTGGAGGTGGCACTAAGTTATGTGGAGGAGAATACAACAAACACCCTCTACTGGTAGACCAATCTGGGTACAATATACAAACTCCTACTAGTGATGTACAGTGTGAGCTATGCACTACTGTGGGGCTGGTACATGCACAGTATGCACTACTATGTGCCTCCAAAGGATGCCTGTTCATGGCCCTGCCCCCCAGCATGCTGCTGCCTGGGAGTGGAATAAGGGACACAGGTGGGCATCTATTCAAATGACCGATCTGGGTCCCAGAGTGGATCCCTTGCTCCATGTGCATAGGTAATTGTGGGAAGGTGCAAGAGGGACAAATTGAATGTATATGGGTGAGTGCCCGAATGGCTGTCCCCAGCCCACTTTGCTCAGAGGGCTGCAGCAGTGGATTTGATTGTGTCTACCACAGTCAGCAGTCAAAATCTGGGGGGGTGCATGCAAAGGATATGACCTGCATATTCTGCACCCCCTTTCCTGGCACTCCACACCTTTGTGAATGGTGTGGAGTGTTGGCATGCCCTTAGACATGTCCCCAGACCAGCCATATGCTTAGCTGCACAACTGGCCAGGAGATTTGGTGAAGAAGAAATGTGTGTCCCTTCCGTGCATATGCTCAGGTGTCTGCAGAACCCCAATGCATGGCACTGTCAGTTAGGATTGCCTATGTGTCACCTATCTGTGGTGTTTAGGCAATCCACACAGTAGTACAGACCCCAATATGAAGACTACTTTCTCTTACCCTCTTTAAATAATGTGCTTATACTATGTATCTTTTATATTTACTCATTTTATTATTTTTTCAATCTATTTACAATTAGGACCCATTTTGTAAGAGTAATAAACCATTCTGGGATGTGGATTGTGTTCCTGATAAATGCAATTCCCCAGTGCTGAAGGCACTCAGTGCAAGTGCCTCATGCCTCAGTATGCACCTTAGGTCATGCATTTCTCAGATAACAACCCACACCCCATCATTGCTTATTGCTCAGTTTATATATTTTTGTATGTTTAAAAAGGATAGATTGGTATTTTTATGTTTGTTAATTTTGTGAAATGCACCATGTCACTTTAGCCACTAATGAGATTCAGTAGTCATTGATGAAGTCTAATGACTGGCACTGTATACTTAAGTACATTGACAGATCCCAGCATGCCTTGAAAAAAATGCTTATGCACAAAATGGTTTCCAGCTTTTCTGCCTGTTAGCTGCTACCTGTGAGTATTATCCATCATTTATTCTGGAGCAACAAAATGTAAAATATTTTTAAACACATTGAGTATGAGTCTGATAGTCATTTGTGGAGTGGCTTTGAGCTCAGACTTCTCTTGCTGTGCTTTACATTCCTTGTCCAGAACTTGACCATTCCCAGAGCTGCTTATGGTCTTGCAGTATGATGACACAGGGTGATCAAGATGATTCAGGGCCAGGAGGGCCGATCCAATGAGAATCAGCTAAAGGCACTAAACATGCATCCGCTCAAAACTAGACGAGCGAGGAGGAATATGGTAGAGACCTTCAAGTTCCTGAAAGAAATAAACAAGGTGGACTGTGAGGAACTGTTTACTGGGAACAGAGAAGCTGGGACACAGGGTCACGAGTGGAAGTTAATGGGGAAGGTATAAAAAGGATGTGAGGAAATAATATTTTACAGAAAGAGTGGCTGAGCCTTGGAATAGTCTACTGGCAGAGAAGGTGGGTGCCAACACCATAAATGGCTTCAAGCATGGCTGGGATAGAGTCATGGGTATAGTAACTACTCAGGGGGATGAAGGAGGCAGAAACGTGGAGATGAAAAGGGGGAATAATATAAGCAAAGACCACACAGAATCAACTGGTCCTGGGGTAGTATAGGGTAATATG
The DNA here is from genome assembly GCA_016271365.2 of Neoceratodus forsteri. Taxonomy (NCBI): domain Eukaryota; kingdom Metazoa; phylum Chordata; order Ceratodontiformes; family Ceratodontidae; genus Neoceratodus; species Neoceratodus forsteri. The sequence continues at coordinate 17,446,253 of JADMNL010000034.1, read as the reverse complement.
GGCAAACTGGGAGGACCATCATTTTTTTCTGCCATCATCATCTATGTTTCTATGTTATTTATTTATTTTTTTATAGAGGTTTTTATCCTCCAGAGCCCTGGCAGGTGGCTTCAGCCCTCCTGATGGAGGGACTCTCTCTCCAGTCCTGCTGCTCCTGTACTTGCCAATCCCTGGTAGGAATGTGTGAAATTGGAAAATTTTGCCCAGCGAAATATTTCATAATTAGTGCATTTAAGTGAAATATTTCACTGGGTGAAAAGTGAAATTCACGCCCCATTGGTGTGAAATTTTCCCTAAGCTGGCGTGGGGCTTTTGCTCAGTGGGTGAAATTTTGCACCCACAGGTGAAATTTCACCACCTGTGGTGAAGTTTTGCCATCTATGGGAGTAATTTCACCTCCGCATAAACTGTGACTCTCCTTCCCTTCTCCTGGTGTCTAGTGGCCTCCTCCTGGCCATCACTGGTCAGAATGGTAAGATAAGCACTTTGGCCTTCAGTCGCTCTTATTGTTTAAAAAAATTCACCTTTCATTCCCTGGTGTCTAATGAACCCCCCCCCGACTGTCACTGGCCGTAAACAGTAAGATAAGCACTCCTTCCCCCCCAAAGTTACCCGTGTTCATTCATTCAATTGCTCAGTGGTGCTCAGTCAGGCTGCAGGCTGTGGAGGTGAGTGGAGGGCTGTGCTGGTGGCCCGTTCGAGGTACTGGGGGGAGCTGGGTGGGTTCTGCTATCTACTGATGGGGTGGGGGTCCACTAGACACCAGGGAGTGAAAAGTGATTTTTTTTTTAAACAATAAGAGAGACAGCAGGGTAACTTTGGGGGGGTGCTTATCTTACTGTTTATGGCCAGTGATGGCTGGGGCGGACCACAAGACACCAGGGAGTGAAGGAGGGTGAATTTCTTTTTAAAAAAATAAAACAAATGGGGGGGTGCAGGGCAACTTGCGTGGTGTGTGTGTGTGTGTGTGTGTGTGTGTGTGTGTGTGTGTGTAGGAGTCAATTTATGGACTTCTGGCTGGTGGTTCTGGGTGAAATTGTGGGTGAAATTGTGAAATTTCGCCGCAGTTTTGAGAAACATTTCACCTGGCGAAATTGCCAAGTTCGCGGAAATTTCACTGGTGAAATTTTATTTTGCTGCATCTGTAATTCTCGTTAGTTCCCCTGCAGACTGCCCCTCATGGTGGGGCCAGGAAGGAGGTTGCCAGCCTCTCCTCCCTCCGGAGACCAAATCCAGAATCCGGGGATGGCTGCAGGGAGCAGCTGACCATCATTGAGCCTGCCAGGCTTGTTTCCTCCATTTGTTCCCTGCTCCCCTCCCCTACCGACATAAGGACATTGGATCGAGCCTCCCTACTCATACTGCCCTCCAGCCACTGCCAGAGTGCAGTCAATGAGTGAGATGACAAGTCTTCTTACCTCTGAGAGAGGAGAGCAGTCCTCTGGATGCTCGATCCTCTGTCCCCCTGCCAGCCCCTAGTGGCCCAGGCTCATTCCCGAACCTGGGTCACCGGCATGGTGCAAGGTGTAGCGACCAATGCATCAACCTCCAGCATCACTGGTCCGGCTTGTTTCTATGTTATTTAGCCCTAGGAGAGCAGCAGGTCTGGCAAACATCTAATCTGAGCTTAAAAACCCAAACATGGCACCATACTAATTAATATGTTATCTGTGTGTATTGTATAAAATCTTGGTGCTTATATTCTCCACCCTGCTCCCACTCAGCCTCCTACAGGATCCCTCCAAGCCCATCCCATGTACCCACTACTTAAACATACACCCAGGTATACTGCTGAACAACTGGTATATCCAGCCAGCCAGCACTCCCACTGCAAGACAGGCAATGTATCTGCTTCCTACTGCTCATACTGGGAGGGGATGTGAAAGTTAACACCGGCCAACCTCTCAACCCTATCAGTCAGTCCATTCCCCTACCCAAGGACCTCAAAATCTTTCACATAGGCATTAGGAGCCTCATCCCCAAACTCAACATAGTAAAGACGTGAGTCATACTGAACAACCCAGACTTCCTCATACTAAATAAGATTTAGCTTTCTCGCCATACTGCCTCCTGAGCTACTAACATCCCAGGTTATCTCTCCCACAGGCAGGACCGCTCCAAAAGAGGAGATGGGGTACTCATATAGTTGGCCTGTCAATACAACTTTAGTATCTTTTCTCAAGAAGTAGAGATGTTCCAAAGTTCTAATTCACCTTCACGAATAAATCTGTGGATTTTGTCTATTTAAAAGGAATTTGCCTTTGACAGCTTCGTTTGTAACTTTATCTAGTGAAGCAGTGCTGTGCAGGGGAGTGAAGGATTTCAGCTAGCAAGCAATGCAGCCTTGTGAGCTCTAGCCTGATTTGCTTTAATAATAAAATAATAATAATAATAATAATTTTATTTATAAGGCGCATTTCCAATTCCAGAGTGCCTAACAATTTAAGAGCAATTAATAAAATTCAATAACAGAACAATACACCTAAAAATCATAAACAATCAGATAAATACTTCAATTACCTAAAAATGCTTTATTCCACAGAAAGGTTTTTAAGCCATTCTTAAATTCCTCCACAGAGGTGCACTCCCGTAACTGATGGGGTCGAGAATTCCAAAGGGTGGGAGCTGCAGAAGCAAAAGCTCTGGAACCCGATGATTTCAAATTCACCCTTGGAATCTCTAGCAACCCCTCGTCAGCCGAGCGGAGTGATCGATTGGGGCAGTAAGGGACCAGAAACTCTTTCAAATAGTTTTCCTTAGTCTTTCTTCTTAATAACTTTTTGTCTGTGGTCTGTGATTTGTCATTTTATTTTTGTAATACAGTTCTGTGTGGTTAAGCGAATTATTTGTCACTCTGCTTCTATAATGATTGTGGTTATTTTATTTAGTTCTTGATGTGACGCTGTTACTTACAGTAATGTGTTTTAAATTACCCTATCTCACTAATCCCTGTCATGTTAAAAAAAAATAAATAAATAAAAGCTTTTTTGGGTAGTTTTACTGTAGCTTCTGTTAGCTCAGTAAACTGTTCTGTTCAGATTCAGATCACACTGCTAATCCCTCTGTGAGGTGTTTGCTGCTGCAGGTCTTTAGTTTTACTGTAATTTTTTTTTCTTTGCAATATTACAAATCTAAAAATATAAAATGAATGCAAAGAGATACTCGAGTAAAGGCAGAGGTGCTGGTGAGGTAGCAGAAAGTGCATAGGTTCTGTGGAGCAAAGGGTTGTTGCACCTACAGTAAAAAACTACCTCTGTAGCAGCTCCATCCATGGGCTCCAGGCCCAGTGGTATTAGCAAAGGAGTAGTTGGTGGAAGCGATGGTGGCATTCGTGTTGCCAAAATTATTCTTTGCCACATCTGTGTCATCCATGCTGTTTGGTGCTTGGGGAAGGAGCAACAAGTGGATCAGTCCGAAAGGTAGCAAAATTTCTGACTAAGGAACAGTGGTTGAGGAGGAGGTTTCTGGTGTCCCTTTGACTGCGGGTGGAGGTGGCACTAAGTCTAATCTGAATGATAGGTTCCTGTTCACAAATGAGAGTGTTGAGCTTGACAGAAAGTTATATAAGCTCTCTAGTACCAATGGAATGATTTTGCCTGATAGCTGGACTATACAGTTTACAGATGACTATTTTATACTACTGCACTGAATGCAATTGTTTGTCTATATGTTTTGCATAAAAATTAATAAACGTTAAGGAATAAAAAAAAATCCTTACTTTCTTTTGAGCAGCATCTGTGAAACCCTGAGTCAAATGATGCCCAACTGGCTATCCTGCCACACTGATTCCAGCTGTTTGCTAGCCCAACATACACAAAGATTAATCCTATGCTGCATAGCATATTCTTTTAGGGTCATGTCAAAACACCACCCAATCATGCTATTGCATGGAAAGTGAAGGCAGCAACCACTGAAATGCTGGCTACTGATCTGCTGCCATTCTGTTTTGTAGAGAACATGGGATTTAGAAGGCTGATGGCGCATTTCTGTCCCAAATGGCAGATTCCCTCACAAATGTACTTCTCAACCTGTGCCATTCCTGAACTTTATTGAACTATGTCATGCACAATAATCTATTCCCTGCTGCATTCAGCATCCCATACCTACATCTCAGTATGGATATGTGGACCAGTGACCAAACAGCTGGTAGCTCCTATCTGTGCATTATAACACACTGGCACAGGTACCGGGGTAGTATTTGACTCTGGCAAGAGGAAAGATTGTACTAAACTCAACTGCAGTGGTAAAAACTCTCTGGGTGTTTGTCAGCATGTCCAGCACTGCTTTAGTAGACAAAACAAAGTCACTACTTTCAATGAAATAAATCTGCAAATCTATTAACAAACAATGGTATTCTAGTAACATAAGGCACTCTAGGCATTTTTTTGACAGATTTTGTTTAAAATACTCCACTTTTGGAGTGCTTTTAAAGTTTTTTTTCAGCTCAGACAAGCAGGGGCAGACTTCTCTCCAACTCTTTCCATAAGACTATCCGAACACATGGGATACAGCTCATTTCAGTACCATGTGACCTCCAGTCCCATAGTACATTGCAAACTTTGCCTGTGGGCCCAACTTCACCTAACTTTTCCAGTGAAGTTACCACAGTCACCATTCATTAAGTTAACCTTACACTGCAAATTGGAACTTTGCAGGGCAGATAAAAGGAAATCTACACTCTCATATATTGTAAATATTATTTGTTTCCTTGTGAACAGACAGCTCTATTTGTTAGGGATATATGTGCTTTAGTTTATTTTCACTGTTCATACCAGTCCTAGTAACTATCCTGGGGATCTTCACTTTCTGGTTGTGGAAATCTCATTATCCCTGGATCCCCACACAGAAATAACTCAGGCCACTGAGTGTTAAGCTTTGGATGCTCACTTGCAATATTTATTTATAAAAAGGCACAATTTATTCATACATTTCCATCCGACTTCTAACAATTCCATATTTATAATTCTGGACATGTCAGTCCCATCTTCCCTCTTATGTGGTTCTTCTTCTTGCTGTGCTCTTCTTCCTCCGTTGCTTCTCAGTGTCCAGACACCATGATCCTGCCCCCCCTTTTCCTTCTTGCTTCCATAGCTGCCATTCTTCTCCCCTTTCTGATCATCACTTGTTTCAAACACCTGTCAGCAGGGCTCCACCTAGCCCCCCAGCCCTTGGTCGCTCCTACTGTGGCCTCCCTGGCTTTTGCTGGTCCCCATTAGAGGCACCTCTCCCTTGTGCCCTGCCATGCTAGTTGCTATTCCCCGCACCATTCCTCTTCCTTGCTGGGAGGGTGGGTGGGGAAATTTCCAGCAAGGAAGAAGGCTAGCTGAGGGTTACATGGCCTTAAATAGCCCTTTAGACCCCAATTCAGGACTCCCTCCTGGCCCCTTCCCTAGGCCAATAGCCAGCAAGCCCCCTGACCTGGTCGTATGACACCTTCTGATGCCATAGCCCCACCCCCTGTCCTGAAGATCCCAAACTCTCCCTCCCCCCTTCCCTCCCCTTTTGCACCCTTATTTCTGGCTGGCTCCCAGGACAACCTCACCTGCCTTTTAATGGCAAGCCCCTTTGTCCCTGAGACCTGCATTACCATATGAGAACATGATGTGTTAGCACCCTCTAGAGTGGACTTTTCAGTATGGCCAGTCTGCTTAATGAGAGTTTAATAAAACAAGCTGCAGCAAGGTGTGAAATACCACATTTACCTTCAGTTAGCTTTACAAACTGTCTGAGTTGTAATGCAAAATGGAGGCTCCTAGAATAGTTACAAGGGGCTAGCATGAACAGTGAAAGCAATTTAAAGCAAACACATATACCCCCAAAGCTACAGGAAAAGAGGTGTCTGTTGACATGGAAACAAATAAGATTTACAAGATGTGAGGGTATAGTGGTAATTTCACAAATTGCAGGGATTTTGTGAATTAATCTGCTAAGCAAAGATAGCCAACTTTGCACACTTTTATCAAGAAGCCATCCATGAATCACATGAGATAATCTCAGGGTTCCTTACCAGACCTCAATCCATCCCAACTACTCACACAGAAATAGAAAAAAAAACAACAGAGATTGTAACAATAAAGCAGCTGAAAAGGTTGTCATTGTGAACTGGGTCAGTGATTCGAGCTCCGAACATGAAGAACAAAATGGCACCAACACCGATGTTTTTGTTAGGAGCAGAACACAAGGCCAACAAATGAAAATCAAAATTAGATGAAAGATTAGACATGGCAGAAGAGTCAATCAGAGGGACAGATGGTCTCAGGAGGTCATTAAGGGAAAAGAAACCCAAGAGCTACAAATACTTAATCTGTCACAACATTGTTAAAAAGAGGAAACACCAATTCTACTAATGGGACCTAATTTTGTGCCTATTCCAAGATTCAGTGCATCCTAAATCCGGATCGATCTATTTAATTTTTTTTTTGAAAATGAAACTTCAGTATTACTGTGGTAACAATAGATCTGAAGGATCAGAAGAGGACATTATGGGGTTTACCACGAGTCTATAAAATGTAGGAGATGAGGACTTGGATTACATAATCTCAGCAATAGACGTCTCTGATATGGGTGCATTGAACCAACCACAAGACAGCATAGACCAGCATAATTTAAAGACTATGTTGGCCTTATTGAATATGAATAATGGCACTGATTTTGTCAGTGATGTGTCTTCTTTTTTCCTTTTTTTCCTTTCCATTTATGCCCCCATACTCTCCAGCCACTGCACCTATCCTCAGAATCTCCAGGCACCTCCCGATTCCTTCTTACCTCCCAGTCATAGCCACTTACCTCCATCGAGCCTTGTCTTTGCCCTAAGGTGGGGTCAGGGTTGCGGGGTTCCTCGGACATTCTGGTCTTGTCAGGCAGGGCTTGCACTGGTGAGGTGAGGGACTCTTGATATACCTGGGCTATCACTGACAGAGGTGTTGGAGTTGCAGTCTTTTTTCCCTGTGAGTACCCCCTGGAATGTTGCATGCAATGTCATCCAGGTCTGTGTGGACATGCTGTGTTTACATACCCACACTGACCTCTCTGACATTCCTTCCTCACATGCCCATCTCCAGCTGCACTGACACCTGTGATGACCTAGGTAGCAGTCTCGCAGTGGAGTGCAGAATCCTCCCTTCTGGAAGGAGGAGCTCTTCCTCTGGGTTTCTTAGTCCCCCCCCCACTGGCCCCCAACAACCTGAGCTTGTTCCCTGTTTTGAGCGGTAGCACTACTGCTGTGCTAATGGGCCTGGTAGTGATGCATCTTCTAACCCCTTACGTATGCATATAGATGTTTTTAATAACATCAGGAAGTCATCATTATTTAAGAGACAATCAGACTTCTGTCCTATTGTCCACAGTATATTTGAACAGGGTGTTATTAAACAAGTTACAGAATTGTTAAAAAAGAACAAAACTAACAAGCAACACGATCTTGCACCCCTGGAGCTGTAGGCTTTGGAAAATCTAAGCCATATGAAAGAAATTGTAATAAAGCCTGAATACAAGCGGGGCAACATTGTGATTCTGGGTAGGAGTAATTATATATAGAATAATACATGGGGTGGTGTGTTTAACAAGATTCTACACACACCCTCAGTGGTGGATGCTACATAAACCCCGAGAGCGAAGCTCAAGGGGTTTATTTAAGCATCCAACACTGAGAGTGTGCATAGAATCTCAAGTTAAACACACCACCCCATGTTTTATTTTGTATAGTTGCTGTGAAGCATTTTTTGCCGCAGCAATTACATAAAATAAAGCCATATCCCTGTGCAGCCACCATCCCTGGCTTTCAGCGCAGTCCGCGGTCAGAGCTTCGCTGCTGAAACATTTTTTCCCCCTTTTTTTCCTTCATGTTTTTTAAAGCTTAGGCATAATAGTACACATAGGCCATTTATTTATTTATTTATTAATTTTAAGTTAAGTTACTGATGAGTGCCAGTGGCAGTGAAGTGTGCAGGAGTGTGGCACTACAGAAAGGCAGAGAGGAAGGAAAGAGCAGCAGCAGGTGCATACATTGACCAGGGGAAAGCTGGCACTTATTCATTGTTGTAACCCACGAGTTATAGCGGCAAATTATAGCCCAGTTTCCCCTGGGGAAAAAACGCTAGCTAGTTATTATAAAGAGATAGTGGTGAGGTTGTTACACGACATAAGTAATTACAGAAAACTACCAGGGAACCCATTATATGCCTTCAAAATGGAGGTGTTGGAATGATTACAGGAATGAGTGTCAAGTGGCACTATTACTGATAATGAATTTAAGTATCATTTGGTATGAGTTCACTAAGACTCCAACCTATCACATCCTACCAAAGATTCATACAGATCTGAGAAACCCACCTGGAAAACCAATAGTCTCAGGGGTGGGTTCTCCAACTGGGAATCTGGGGAATTGTTGGGACTACTTTCTATAAAAAAGTGTGCAATACCTGCCATCCCATCTAAAAGATACCAGTGAAACCTTAAGAAAACTCTAGAACATTCAGTGGGATGAACAATTCATATAGATGTGTGTGGATGTGGAAGTCTGTACACATCCATATATCTACAGGACAATGAATCTGCCTGCAAGTATTTTCTTGAAAGAAAAAAGTAGAGTAAAAGATGTGATACATATTAACTTCATTATTAATGCTCTGGATTTTATATTGCATCACAGTGCATTTGAATTTGACCGGTCAGACTATTTAAAAGTTTGTGGCATGGCAATGGGTTCTTCCATGGCCCCTGTCTATGCCAGCCTGTTCCTCAGGTTTTGAGAGGAAATGATAGTGTACAATGGGAATGGTAGCCCTTTCCTCATATATATATTAGGGCTGGGTGGACTTTTCTGTCTGAAATTTGGACCCCCGGACCAAACTTTGAAACCACTGACCCAGAAAAATACAGATTTCACCACAGAAGTCCAGTTCTGGGTCCGTGGAAAGCAGGGCTTTTTTCTGCATGCCTGGCACCCCATGGGGGGGGGTTAAGGAGGAACAGACAGCACCAGGCGGAATAAAAAAGACTAAGGAGAGGAGTGGAGCTGAGCCCAGGATCAGGAAGACCACACATCACAGTCACATGTAGTGGAGATCTGAATATGGGCTGCAGCTGCTGTAGTCTATCAGTCTGTCAGTCGATTGGTGACTCTCAGGTCAGCTGTCGGTCTTGTTCTTGGGGTGGAGTTCAACTTAGGTAAGTAGTACCACACAAATTGCCTGACTCATGTAGCCTATCCTGTGTGGGTTTGGAACATATATTGAATACCAGAAAGAGGGGAGAGGAGAGTTGTGTACAGGCCCAGGGTAAGGGCAGGCTGGCAAAATAAATCGTTAACTTGTGCCAGAGGACAATGTGTGAGAGAGAGAGAGAGAGAGACTACTAGGGGTCAAAGAGAAATGTTATAGTTACAGAAATCACAAATAAAGTTTATTCGTGGTCTCATTGTGGCTGGTTGTGTGTGTACAGGGAAAGGGCAGGCTGGCAAAATAAATCTTTGCCTTGTGCCACCATCCAGAGGAGAAAAAGAGAGAGAGAGAGAGAGACTACTGAGGGCTAAAGAGAAATGTTATAGTTACAGAAATCACAAATAAAGTTTATTCGTGGTCTCATTGTGGCTGGTTGTGTGTGTACAGGGAAAGGGCAGGCTGACAAAATAAATCTTTGACTTGTGCCACCATCCAGAGGAGAAAAAAAGAGAGAGAGACTACTGAGGGCTAAAGAGAAATGTTATAGTTACAGAAATCACAAATAGTTTATTCTTGGCCCCAGTGTGGCTGTGTGTGTACACAGGGCAAGAGCAGGCTAGAAAAGTATATCTTTGATTTGTGCTACCATCCAGAGGAGAAAGAGAGAGAGAGACACTACTGGGGGCCAAAGAGAAATTCTACAGTCACAGAAATCACAAACAAAGAAATTAATCTTGGCCTCAGTGTGGCTGTGCAGTGTGTGTGTATACTGTACAGGGCAGGCAGGCTGGCAAAATAGTGCTTGCATCGGTGTATCTGTCCATCTGTCTCTCTCTTTCTCTCTCTCTCTCTCTCTCTTTCTCTCCCTCCATCTCTGTCTCTTGCTCTCTGTCTCTCTGTCTCTCTCTCTCTCTGTCTCCCTCCATCTCTGTCTCTGTCTCTGTCTCTCTCTCTCTCTTTCTCTCTCAGCACACTCACGTCACGAGCCTGAGCAGGATATGCCACCTGTACAACCCAGTTATGAAACAGCTAGCAGTTATTGCTTTTATTTAGCAGTTTTTATTGTTATTTTTATACACATCATGCATTAAATGATTTCTTTTTGGCCTCTGTGTTGAATATGGCTGACTTTGGCCACTTTAATGCATTTTATTGCTTTTTAAAAAACATATTTATAAATATTAAGAACTAATCAATAAATAATGTCCCAATTTGTTTTTTCATATAGTGAATTCTATATTATTTTCTGTAATATATATGTACATATATGTGTAATGCTCTTTATCATGTTGTAAATGAACTGGGAATGACTCTCCCAGGCCAGTTCTGTAAATATATTGTTTTGTAAATACTGCTTCTGCAACTGTTGTAATTCTTTGGCCTTACCAGGTCCAAATTGCAAATGAGCCCTGCTCAATGGTGATAGCCTGGATAAATAAAGATTTTGATTGATTGATTAATCAGAACAAATCAGAACTCCACCGTGTTCCGATTCTTATTTAATAAGGGTCAGAACTTCACCAAGTTCTCCCAGCCCTAATATAAATCAAGCATAGACATTGTTACATAGATGATTGTATTTGCATAAGGGAAGGTACAATGGATGAGGCCCACACATCTGATAAATGGTTGAATTCAAATGATTTCAACCTCTAGTTCACTGCAAACACTGATAACAAAACAATAATTTTCCTGAACCTCACACTAACAGGTGATAACGTCAACAAGAAGGTAATAATCGCAGGCTTCAGAGAAGACACTTCCACAAATGGTCTGTCAACGTACAATAGTTCTCCTTCAGAATCTCTTTGGAAATCCGTATGATATAGCCAGTTCCTACGACTTAGGCAAAATTGTACAGAGCTGGTAGATTTTGATTCACATGCCGAGGAATTGAAGCAGAGGTTAAAAGCTAGCGGTTATCAGGAAAATCTCTTGGTTACAACATACCGAGAGGTTAAGCAAAAATTCGGAAGGACCCTTAGTACCACAAACCAAGAGTGTAGGGGGGATGGGGTCTGGTGTAATTCTCCACAGAATATAATACTGGCAGGTCAGATTGGGATCATCATTTGCAGTAACTGTCCCATATTACTGTGCAATAATAGGGTTGGTACATAAGTGGATCCACAACTCTGGGTTATCTTTAAGAAAGGAACTAATAGAAATAAGGGATAGGCTGGTGCATAGCCAATTTTCCAGTTCACAAGCATGTAGACCAAGCTGGTTTCCTGTCTGTCTTACAGGGTTATACAAACGCCAAAATGCCAGTATACAAAACAGGAAAAAATATTTGTGTGTCCCAGTATAAATGAGAAAATTGGGGTGGCAGACTTTATTTCCTGTACCATTAATTTCATTGTTTACATACTATGACATACCTGCAGTTTTTGCTATGTGGACACACTGTATGGGTGCTAAAAGAATATATTCAAGAACATGTTAGGTCCATTATTAACTATAGGGTGGACACCCCCATGGGCAGACATTTCTGTGAACATCACAGTGCTGACCTTAGACATTTGGAGTACATGGGGACTGCGGTAGTCAAACCACCAAATGGGGAAACAGACTAAATTTCCTGCTAAGAAGGGAGCATTTTTGGACACTTCAATTTAATACAGTTGGGTCTAGATAGGCTGACTGAATACTGGAATATCAAACCATTTTTGAGTGATACCTATTTCCCCTCCTCTCTTGTGTTTTTTTCCCTATTCAAACCCTGACTTATATCCACATATTATTGCTATCCTCTTTATCAGCTGCATTAATATATACCTTAAATGCAAGCATGCTGTATAACTGTAAATGATTAACTATCAATGTATAATAATGTACGATAAAAGTATTTAATTCTAATTTGTTTCCTCTTTTTCTCTTAGATCTCCTGCTACCAATTCAAACTTATCTCAGTTCCCTCTTTCTATCTTTGCCACCATGGACCTGGATGTTACTGTGCCTTTTCAAACCAAGGAACCCTGGAATCTAATACGGAGGGTGATCACTGGTCCTGTTGCAAGAAGAGGAGATGGTGTTTCTATTTTCTTTGAGTGTAGCAGTTCCAAGGTAACACTTCAGCTATTTATTTATCTGTGCAATATATTCATTTGGCTGCATTCATGTAGATTACAATGTGCTTATCTTCTGTTTGAATTGTTTGCAAAACTTCATAAGAAAGTGGTTTTAATCTAATTATGTTTCACTTTGATATAATGGTTATTTATTGCACATATTAGGATCATTGTAGTCACCTAGTTTTGCACATGTTTTGATGCAAGTCTAGGACATTGTAACTGTGGGACCATTGAAAGCCCCATGGCACTCTGTGTCCCCACCCCCTGATAGAAACATAGACTTTGACGGCAGATAAGGGCCACTTGGCCCACCCATTCTGCCCATTTCCCTACCTACTGGATAAGCTGCAGATTTTAGTTAACCAACAGCCTACCTCCTGCCACCCCCCACTACAATTGCCTTATGTCTGTCCCATGCACGTTTGAATTCCCCCACTGTTTTAGATCCAACAACCTCCCCAGGAAGGCGGTTCCATGCATCCACCACTCTCTCCATGAAAAAAAGTTTCCTCACATTGCCCCTGAGCCGTCCTCTCTCTATCTTTAAATTGTGCCCCCTTGTTCTTACACATCTCTTTTTCTGAAAGATGCTACCCTCCTGGACTTTGTTGATTCCCTTCAGGTACTTGAACATTACTATCATGTCCCCCCGTCTCTTCTTTCATCAAGGGCATACATATTGAGCTCTCTCAGTCTCGCTTCATATGGTTTCTGATGCAGACCCTGCACCATTTTAGTTGCCCTCCTCTGGACTCCTTCCATCCTGTCTATGTCCTTGTGTAGATGAGGTCTCCAAAACCGCACACAGTACTCCAGATGGGGTCTCACCAACTGTCTGTACAGAGGGATAACCACTTCCCTTTTTCTACTTGTGATGCCCCTTCCTATGCATCCCAGTATCCCCCTGGATCTCCTTACTGACTTCTCACATTGCTTACTAACCTTTAGATCATTGGATATGACTACCTCCAGGTCCCTTTCCATTGTTGTTGTTGTCAGTACCTCCACTGCTATTGTGTACTCTTCTCCTGGGTTTTTGTTTCCCAGGTGCATTACTTTGCACTTCTTTGCATTGAATCTAAGTTGCCATATGTCTGACCACTTCTCCAACCTTGCCAAGTCCCTTCTCATCCTTTCTACCCCTTCCCCCTTGTGTATCAACTCAGTTACAGATCTTTGTGTCATCTGCAAAGAGGCATACCGTTCCTTCCAGACCATCTGCAATGTCAGCTATAAAGATGTTAAAGAGAACTGGACCCAGTACTGATCCCTGAGGTACTCCACTAGTGACCCCCCTTTCTTCAGAATGTGTTCCATTCACTTTTACCTTCTGTGTCCTGTTTTGCAGCCAGTTTGCTACCCAGGCTACCACCCTGGGACCCACTCCCAGGCAGGCTAACTTGATTATTAATCTTTTGTGTGGGACTGTGTCAAATGCCTTGCTAAAGTCTAGGTAGGCCATATCCACAGCCCCTCCCTGGTCTATTACTTTGGTCACCCAGTCAAATAAATCTATTAGATTTGTCTGACATGACCTTCCTGCTGTAAATCCATGCTGCTTTGGGTCCTGTGCCCCGCTGGGCTCTAGGTACTCAACAATTCTTTCTTTCAGAAGTGATTCCATCATTTTCCCTTCCACTGAGGTCAAAATTACAGGTCTTTAGTTTGCTCCCACTTTTGTGAAGGGGAATCACATCTGTCCTCCTCCAGTACTCAGGTACCACCCCATCCTCCCATGATTTGTTAAAAAGTGTGGTCAGTGGTTTCACTAGGTCCTCCCTTAGTTCTTTTAGGATTCTGGGGTGAATCCCATCAGGCCCCATTGCTTTGCACACATTGAGTTTTAGGAGTTCTTTCAGGACTCTTTATTTTGTAAATGGACTGGTGTCAACCCCCCTACCCAGAGTGCTTCTATTGTCTGGTTTAGGTAACTCCTCCTTATCTTCTTTTGTGAATACTGAGCAAAAGTATTCATTCAGTATCTCTGCCTTTTCACTGTCTCCTTTTGGCCAGCTCCCCTCTCCCTTATTAATCTTCACTATTCCTCTCTTAACCTTTCTATGCTCCCTTATGTACCTATAAAAGGTTTTATCCCCTTTCTTAACTGAATTGGCTATTTTTTCCTCGGTTTGGGCTTTTGCTATTCTGACTGCCTTCCCCACTTCTTTCTGTTTTAATTGATACATTTCTCTGTCATGCTCCTTCTGTAATTCCTTATACTTTTTGAATGCAGCCTTTTTTTCCTTAACCTTCCCTGCCACCTCTTTTGAAAACCATAGTGTTTTTTTACTCCGCTTTGTTTTCTTTATCTGTTTCATGCAAAGGCTTGTTGCCTCTATGATGGCAGTTTTGATTTTTCTCCATTGTTCTTCCACCTTCCCTTTTTGGCCATTGGCTAGTGTATTCCTCAGGTATTCACCCATTATGCCAAAGTCGGCCCTTCTAAAGTCCAGTATGCTTGTTTTTGTATGGCTTGTCTCCATGGTTGTGCTTATTGTGAAGCACACTGTGCAGTGGCCACTTGTTCCCAGATGTCTACTGACTTCTAAATTTGTGATCCTCTCTCCACTTGAGAGTACCAGGTCTAGTATTGTTCCCTCCCAAGTGGATTCTGATACTAGCTGTCTAAGGTCTGCCCCCTGCAGGGCATCGAGAATGACCCTGCTCTTGGATGTGGCTGCAGTACATGTCATCCAGTTAACATCTGGCATATTCAGGTCCCCATCAACAGTATCTCCCCTTTTTCAGCCATTTTGAGAACGTCTGCTATCATTTTCTTGTCCATTTCCTCCCCTTGAGACGGGGGTCTGTATAAAACCCCTGTGCGGATTGTGATGCCATTCCCTGTCTCCAAGGCTGATGAAGCCTTGTGGTGAAATGCTGGGATTATACCACGATCTCAGTGACTGGCTGTATTAGTCTGCACTGTATGTTTGCTAGCTGTTCATGCTTATTTGCCAGTTTGGATAATAAATCTGTTTATGCAGCAGTAAAGTATCCTGTGTGCTCACTATAAAGAATGCTTTCCAAGAGTACTACTGTGGTTTTTCTGATCATTTGACTTAGTGTGGGGTTGTCACCCCTCTCAGTAGCACCACCTTGTGCTTTCATTTTAGCGTAGCTAAAACATTTTTGTGCTGCATTGCAAACTTTGCCTGTGGGCCCAATTTCGCTGGAAATGTTACCAAATTCACCATTCATGAAGTTAGCTCTATACTGCAAATTAGAACTTTGCAGGGTGGATTAACTTTGTGAATTGTGGCAAATTCGCAAGGTGTTAGTTACATCTTTTATACCATCTACTGGGATACGGGGGTTATTTTATGCAGGAGCTGGTAGATTTCATTGTCAATCAGGCGATGAATGCTACCTGACTTTTGGTGCTGGGGGACTTCAATGCCTGAGTCGATGATGAGACCTTGCCCCTTGGTCAACAGTAGTGATGCAGTGAAATTAAATTTCACCCCACAAAATATTTTGCAAAATGCACACATTTTGCAGAATATTTCGTGGGCGCGATCTATTTAAAAATTATAAAAAAATAAAGTGTTTTTCCTCTTCTGTGTCTCAATCCCTGGTGTCTAGTGGTCCCACCCATTCCCCTGGCTAATATGAAGAATTCTCCCATCCCTGATCCTCGTAATAATAAAAAAAACCTCCCTTTTCCATAGTATAGCGGACCCTTCTTGGTCCCCAATCCCGTTAAAATGAAAATAAAAACAATTTCCCCTTTCCATACTGTAGTTGTCCCTCCTCCTCCCCAGCCCTTATCCCATTAAAATAAACTACAAATATCCCCATTTCCATAGTGTAGTGGTCCCCGAACCCCCCTTCCACTCTGGTGTCACATCCCACCCCGCCTCCCTTACTCCAGTATGGCCCGCCGTCGCTGCTAGACAGTCCTTACACATCCTCATGGTTGCCCACGATTACTGATCTTGAACATGATATAGAGAAGACATGTGAAGCTCCATTACTGACACCACCAACCAATGGGCTTGCAGTGTGTACTCTAGCTGTCATTGACAAATTCAATTCAGTTGACAGACAGCCGTGAAGGTGTGTTGAGGGCTGTGCTGTTCTACCGACCGCGGACGACCAGGGTGGGGGAGTGGGGTGGATGTGATTACAGAGTGGGTGGGGTTGGGGACCACTACACTATGGAAATAGGATTTGTTTGTATTTTTATTTTAACGGGATTGGGGACCGGGGAGGGACCACTACACAATGGAAAAGGAAAATTGTTTTATTTTCATTTTAATGGGATTGGGGACCAGGAGGGGGGAGGGACCACTACACACCGAAATGGGAAATTGTTTTTATTTTTATTTTAATGGGATTGTGGAGGGGGAAGAGTCCACTATACTACAGAAAGGGGAGTTTTTTTATTATTACGGGGATCTGGGACTGGGGAGGGACCACTACACATGGAAAGGTTTTTTTATTGCATATATGGGTGTTTGGGGAGGGGGAGGGACCACTACACATGGAAAGGGTTTTTTATTACATGTATGGGTGATTGGGGAATGGGGAGTGACCACTACCTATGGAAAAGATTCTTTTTATTTTATATACCAGCATGGACATCTGAGAATTGCAGTCAGTAGGGGGAATTGCAGTCAGAAAGGGGGGAAACACTTTCTTTTATTATTTTTAAGTATATGTGGATCATGTTCCAGCCTTTAAATGTGGAATTCAACATGTAGGTGGTGAAATTATGCATTTCCACTGGCGAAATTCTGCATTTTGCCTGTGGGAGTTTACATTTTGCACCCGCAAAATATTTAGCAAAATTAGTGAATTTCACAAAATATTTCATGGAGTGAAATTTTTCAGTTTCGCACAACTCTAGTCAACAGCACCTCCAGTTGATGAATTCACTGGGATAGCACAGGCTGTTGACTCTAGTACACATCGGCATGGTCACACCTTGGACATGATCTTCTCATTGGGTCTTGACATAAATGTGGTCAAGTTTACTCCATTCTTTTGGTCAGATCATCATGCTGTGTCATTCCTTTGTGGGGTCCCCTGTTTTGATACTCCCCCTGTGGAAATGATCCAGTACCATCCAAAATATAATTTAAAGTCTCACAAACTCCTGGAGATACTGCACATTTGGGGCATGATGCCACCTATGTGCAGGGTTCTGAGAACATCATGAAGTACTATAATGGTGCTCTTGTGTCCGCTTTGGATTTCTTAGCATCTTATCATGTTCATCCCTTGACCTCCCAGTGCAGCTGTCCTTGTATTGTGATGAGCTGTTCCAGTTGAAAACTAAAGGATGGAGGTTAGAGCATTCTTGGTGCAGTTCCCAGTCTATGGATGACAAATTGGTGTTGAAAACCCATTACTGTGAGTATCAATGATCAATTGTCCTAAAAAAAGACAGTTCCTGTCATGGACAATTGCTAAAGGTAGAAATTGTCTGGCTCAACTCTTTCACACCGTGGGCAGGTTACCAAACCTATCCTATCTGCTGTCCACTTGAGTTTATTCTGCTGAAAAACTCAGTAAGTTTGGAAATGTATTTACTGACAAGGTGTCCTTCATTAGATTCTATATCTGCTGAAGTACTCTATCATGGGCTGGTAATCGGTGTAGTCTTGGTGACATTGTTATTCTGCCTGCCTGGGGAGCATTTTGGCCAGTTTTGGAGGAAGAGGTAATCAGAGTGATTGCAGGTTTGTGTCTCACCAGCTGCTTGCTGGATCCTGGTCTTACCTGATTACTTTTAGATTGCTGGGAGGTTTCGAGTCCAGTTATTTTCCAGACTGTCGGGTGTTCCTTGATGAAGGGTATTTTTCCACTTGCTCTTAAATGGGCAGTGGTGAGGCCCCTTCTTAAATAACATTCCCTGGACCCTGAAGTGATGGAGAATTACAGATCTGTCTCTAATCTCCAAATCTTTGGGACAGATTATTGAGAAGGTGGTGGCCAACCAACTTGCGGAACAGCTTAAGCAGTTTAACATCTACAAACCTCTTCAGTCAGGTTTTCTGTCTCACCACAGCATGGACACTGCCATCATGAGAGTGATGAATGACCTCCTCACAGCGAGAGATTGGGGGCTTTGTACCATCGTGGTCCTGTTAGATCTCTTGTTTGTATTTGACACTGTTGACCATGGTGTGCTTTTGGATCACCTGAAAGATTAAGTTGGACTTACCTGCACTTTACTGAATTGGTTTGAGTACTACATAACTGAGAGAACACAGGGGCGACCCTGGGAAGTTTTATTTCCAGGGCTTGGGCACTCTTCTGTGGTGTTCTTCAAAGCTTCATCCTTGCTCCCACGTTGTTTTCTGTGTATATGTTGCCATTGGGTGAGATCATTACATGGTATGGTGTTGAGTTTCAATACTATGCAGATGATACTAAGTTTTACCTGTATGGCACTTCTGGTGGGCGTGATGTGGTTTCTGTGCTGGAGAGGTGTTTGACTGAAATAAATGACTGGGAGGCCTCTAACTGGTTATGTCTCAATCCAGGTAAGATGAAGGTCATGACTGTTGATTTGGGTAAGCAGGACCGAGCGATGATGAGTGGACTGACCTTACTTCCTTTGTTGGGTGGTGTATACTGTACCACTCAGAACTATAGATGCAGTTAAGAATTTGGGGGTCATCCTGGACTACAAGTTAACACTTGATCAATAGGTGTTGGCAGTGGTCCGGGCTGACTTTTACCATCTCTGTAACATTGCCAAGATTAAATTTCATCTAGTCTTGCTGACCTGGCAATAATAGTTCATGTCTTTGTCACCTCTTGGCTTGACTATTGCAACACTTTACACCTAGTGTCATGTGGAAGTTTGTTGCAATGCCTGCAGCTAGTCCTGAATGCTGCAGCCTGGTTGATTGTAGGCTCCTGTCATAGGGATCACATCACACCACCTCTGCATGTGCTGCACTGGCTGATTATGTGGTGATGCATAACCTTCACAATATGCTTGACAACATTCAAGGCCCTACATGGTTTGGGACCAGACTACTCAATGGCCTCCTAGTTTCCTATCACTCAAATTGCTTCCTCCATTTTTCTGATGTGGGCCTGCTGTCTGTCCTTGTATCTAGGCTGTTGCAATCGGGGGACAGAGCATTTTATGTTGTGGTGTTTACTCTGTGGAATGTTCTGCCGCAACATATCAGATCAGTCTGTACAGTCAGGGCCTTTAAGACTAATTTAAAAACTTATCTCTTCGGTGAAACTTTTCCCTGACTTTTAAATTGTCACTGAAATTTATGTTTTAAATTGCTTGTTGTCTGCTGTTATATAAATTGTTATGATGTTTTTATTATTATTATTGTCAAGCACCCTGAGCTTTCGGGAAAGGATGCAGTATAAATAAAATTGCCTTGCTTGCCTTACTCCGCAAAGTGAAGTTAGACAACTTTGCACACCTCTATCAAGAAGCCAACCCTGAATCACACAAGATAATCTCAGGGGTCCTTACTAGACCTCAGTCCATCCCAGCTCCTCACACAGGAGTTTACTATTCATTTGGGTCTCCTCCCGACCCAATCATGAACATTCTTCAAAAAGTGCTAGACTCCCTACACAAGGCTGGGTCTAGCCCCTCCTCATCCTCCAATCTCCACTCAAAAATTATAGCCCTGAATATCAGACAGATGATCGCTTCTCCTACCCTATTTAATTCCTGGACCCAAAATCACAGCACAATTGACTGGGTGGTGTTGATTTCACATTCGAAGTTCTTGGCTGTACTCACCCTGCATGATATTTTTAGTGATCACTGCATAATTTTCTGTGTGCAGAAGATCAAAACAGTAAAAGCCCTTCCCAGCATTACCCTAGCCTGATCTTTCAAAATGTTTAAGCCTGATGCTTTCATACAAGACCGACTATCCATTTACTGAGCCCTCATCCTGACAGCCAAGGACCACAATGAGGCATAAAACCCTTTTCATTGCCACCTTCACTGAAATATGTGACAATCATAGTCAAAAGATCAAAAGTCGTATGTTACCATCTGTGCTGGATCAGTCCCAGATTTCCAGCACAGAGATGCTTCCTGGGCCAGGCACAAATCCTCAGGTCTCCCACCAGACAGGCATGTCTCTACCTCCCTTTACACCCTCTGCATTAAGTTCAAAAGGAAGGCCAAAGCTGCCTACTTCCATAGCAAGTTTGTGTGTAAAGGTTCAGATCCCTCCACACTTTGGAAACCAAATCACAGCCTCCTCAACCTCCCCACATCATCAGCCTGGGACCAGACCACTCTGAGCTCCATGCTGACAGCCGAAGACTTAAACTAGAGCCCAACTACTGTAACTCACTTATTTCTATCTCTCTTCTGTTTATTTGAGTTCCATATACAGTATGTGCACACTGCACCTTTGTGTATGAAATGGTAATTTTCTTGCAGCACCAGATTGTGCATTAGTGAAAGGGTTAAGTGTTTCTAGGAGTCACAGATTTCCAGTTGCCTTTGAGGCATAGTTGATGGAGTGAACAGAATGGCCTTCTGGGCAACCAAGGTTCACATTCCAGCAAAAACAATTATTTATTTCTGTCTTCTGTTTATTTGGGTTCCATATATGTGCACCCTTGTGTATGAAAATGTACTTGTCTGTGCAGCACCACGTTGTGCATTAGAGGAAGAGTAAGGTGCTTCTGGAAGTCACATATTTCCAGCTGCCTTGGTGGCATAGCTGGTAGGACAACCAGAACCGTATTCTGGGTGGCCTGGGTTCAAATCTCAGCAAAACCACTTACTTCTTTCTCTGTCGTTTGATTGGGTTTCATATACTGTATGTGCACATCACACCTTTGTGTATGATAAAGACTTAAACCAGTATTTCACTGAAGGGCCAAAGGCTCTAATCCTCTGACCCTCTGTCACCCACAAACTCCAACATCCAGCTGGCAATTTTTGCCTCCAGATGATCCCACCTGAAGAGGTATACAAAGATCTCTCTGTGCTTAACACTTGCTCCAGCTGTGGTGATTATGGTATTTTCCTCAAGTTGCTGAACATTGATGCCCCAGCCATAACAGTTCCCATCACACACATTTTCCTCTGATCCTTCCTATTTGACTCCTTCCCCATATCTGGAAGCATGTGACAGTCATCCTTACTTATAAAGGTCACCCTGCAGATGCACCTTCCAACTTCCATCTGATATCACTCCTACTCATTCTTTCCAATGTCTTCTAGAGACTGGTGAGCAGGCAGCTCTCCAACTTCCACTCCAGCTCAGGCTTTCTGACGTTGTATCAGTCTAGCTTCCACTTCCAATGACCTCCTCCATGTCACAGACCTTATCCATTCAGGCATGGCTAAGGACATGATCACAGGGGCCCTCCTCATTGATCTTGCCAAGGCCTTCGACACCATAGACCATAATCTTCTCTTTTTTTTCTTTTCCCTCAGGTTCAGCAATCAATTATTCAATATAATAATTGGAAGTAATGGAAATTCCACCATCCTGGTATATCCATTACTCACTGTAACATCCTCACCCTAGGGAATGTGTGCCTACCCCTCTCTCTTTTCTAACCTAAACTACCTAGCTTATTCTATACCTATTCTAACCTAGTTCCAGCTAACCCCATTTTAATTTGATTAGTATTTATTAAAGTAATAACTGGTGTCCATGTTTCATCAAATTTGGATAATACGCTCGAGCCTATATAATATAATTTCTCTAGCTGTATACATTTCAGAAACAAATTCCTCCATACTAAATATTCTGGTGAGTTTTCATTTTTCCCTAAGTGTGCTATACAATGCCTTGCATTTATCAAACCCATGTTTATTATAGTCCTAAGATTTCCCAAGGGCAGCTGCTAACAGTTAGAAATTCCTAGCAGAGTTCTATATGAAATATTATATTTACTCCTGGAATTTTATTAAAGGTTAAAAATATCCTATCCCAAAATAGTTTTATTTTGGACATATGGCAATTACATGCTTCAATGTTCCTCTATGGATCTTGCATCTATTACAAGTGGGTGAAAGATTCATATTAAATTTACTTGGTAGCTGTGGGGTACAATAAATTCTATATAGGATATTGAATTGAATTTGATTCAAGTGACTGCTTCCAGTAGGTTTCATTAATTTAAGCATATCTCACCATCTTCCCTCTGGAATTTGATATTTTAACTCATTTTCCCAACTATGTTTGAGCTTTAAGCTCTGAGATAGTTGACTTAGATTAAAAGTTTTGTAAATTTTTGATATAAGTCTAAAACTTTGGTCCACAGAGGAAATCCACTTTTGCAGCAATGTTAATTCAAGATTAAATAGTTGCCTATTTACATGTTTTTTTTAATCATTTCTTATTCTGAGGTAATTAAACCACTCTGTCTCAGGAAGTCCATATACATGTTTTAGTTTCTCAAATGACCTAACATTTCTGTTATTATGTAAGTCTCCAATATCAGCTATGGAATATCTTTCCCAGGGGTTAGCTTCTTTTCTCTACACATTCATTTGATCATCCAGTATTCTGGTTATAGGGCTGTAAATGTTAATTCATATATTTCCTTTATTTCTCTATGATAATAATGCCATGTTATTAGGGTATTTCTAATAAAAATATTCTGAATGTTTTTTTAATTCTGTCTTATTGTACTCTACGTACACATAATGATAATGTATTTTATTATTAAAGCATATTTTTTCATACTCTGCCCACCAGGGTGGTGTGTCCAAGTAGTAGTCTTTAGTGTCAGAAAGAATTGTGGCATATTGGTAGAAAATAAAATTTGAGAGGTTGAGCCCTCCAGTCTCTACCCTTTTCATTAATGTATTAAATAGCTGTACCAGACATCCATACAGTTTACTTCCTATGGCTTTACAGAACTCAATCGGTAGACTTGGAGATCTCCCATTTCTTTTTCCTTTTATAGCCATCTCAACTACTTCTTGTGTTATAGGTTTTTCTAGCATTCCTTTTTGAGTAGTAGTAATTTTAGGAATGTCTGTTTTAAAGCTATTATTGCCAATGTCTAATTTCTGAAGTGTATAGAACTGGATATAACTTTTCAAATCTTTACTAACTGCAGATCATTTATTTTATTGTTAGCTATTTTAATTTCTTTAATTTGTCTATCTGATCTCTCCTTCAGTAATTGATAGGCAAGAATTTTTCCACATTTATCAGCCTGGGCATAGAATCTAGCCTTAGATCTTCAATTGTTTCTATTTTCCCATTCATTAAGTCTTCATATCTTCTTTTTAAGTTCTGTAAATTTGCAAGAGCTTCTTCAACTTGGGTGTAAATGTGCCTCATTTTGGCTCTGTCAATCTCTTTCTTTAAGTTAGTTATTTCTTCCTGCCTCTTTCAGTTTACCTGTGACTTGTATTTAATTATTTTCCTCTCAAAGTGGCTTTCATAGCATCCCAGGCTATTGCCATAGATGTCTCTGTCCCCCAATTAAAAACATATATGTGTGTCTAGTTGTTCTCTAATGAATTCCTGAAATTTCACTTCTTTACATAACATTGGATTCATTTTCAAACCACTACTTTTATTGAAACCTGGGAGTTCCATGGTACAACAAATAGCTGAATGATCTGAAATATTAATGCCTTCATAGGTTATTTCCTTTATTTTGGAATATTTAAAGATCCTAAAACATAGCCTATTCTAGAGTAGATCTGATGTCTATGAGAGAAGAGGGAGAACTCCAAGGTCCCACTGTTCTTATAGCTCCATATATCATAAAAGTCTAATGCTTCCAGACTGTTCCAAATGACCCCTGCTGAACTTGACAGGGCCAAGTGGGTGCCTAATCTGTCCATTCCAGGAACTGGGACAGTGTTAAAGTCCCCTCCAGTTATCATCAGGTGGGGGAACTGAGCCAGGGTTATGAAAAATTCTGTAAAGAAATTTGTGTCGTCCTCGTTTGGACCATATATTCCTGAAATAGTTGGATCAATATTATTGATTTTAACCTGTATAATTACATACATATGACTGGTATCTAGCACTTTTCTAACAAGTTCAACTTTATGTTTTTTTTAGCAAATATAATGGCTACCCCTCTTGCTTTACCATTAGACCCAGTATGATATGCCTTCCCCCAAAAACGTTTACAGAATTTATTAAATTCTATTTCAGTAAGATGTGTTTCCTATAAAATTAAACAACACACCATATTTTTGTTTTACATATGTCACAATAATGTTTTTTTAATTGGCTTTTTTAACCCTTTTTATATTCCAAGACAAGAAATTAAACCCCTGCATATTATATTATTTCAATACCGTGTGATACTATACCTCTTACATAGCCTTTGGCGTCAAGCCAGTTAAGTGAATGTGGAGGGATTCAAATTTACTCCTGGGATACAGCTGCCTCAGATTCAAATGTGCCTGTCTTATGGACTTTAGTTCTCCCATCCCTATCACTATCTATTTTAACCCCCCTCCATATTTTCTACCTTAAAGTGTACTGAAGAATAGATCCATAAGTATCAACTATCCATTCAAAATGAGGTCTAAATCTCCCAGCCCACTGTCTGGTTGCTCCTTAATTAATTTTCTTTTCTCTCTGCACCTTTTGAATTTTTTCCTTTTTAAGCTATGAGTCTTTTTCCTGTAACTGTGAAGATGTGTATAGTGTATAAAACCTTTTCCCCCTCTCTCTCCCCCTTTCAGCTTTGTCCCTTCCATTTTCTTCATTTTCTTTTCTTTCTTCTTCACTAGGCCTCATTATTAGTCATTTGTTGTAAGTACTTTCTGGTCTCTTTTGGTGAGTTTGCCACAAATGCCTTGCCTTTATAAAACATTTTTAATAAGGCTTGAGTCGAGTACGAGAAGGTTATTTGCTTGCTCCATAGTTCTTGCTTTATCTCTTTATATGCATTCCTTTTTGTTTGGAGGTCAGGCTATATCTGGAAATATTGAAACTCGTGTCCCCTGAATCATCAAGGGCTTTTTCTTTTTAAATTCTTGCAGCATCAACTCCTTTTCCTGGAATCTGTGGAATTTTATGAATACTATCCTGGGGAATCTGGTGCTGTAAATTATTCTTGCTGGGGATCTATGAGTCCTTTCTAATTCTATTTTCTTTCTAAGATGTTCCCTCTCCACCAGCTCCATGAACCATTTTTCAAAGAATTCCAGCATATTTTCTTTTTCTGTCCCTTCTGGGAGACCAATAATTTTTAAATTTTCTCTTCTGGAACGCCACTCAAGTTCCATTACTTTTTCTTGTAATTTAGCCATTTCTTGTTTTTTGTTCTTTAATATCCTTTCCCATTTCTGGTATTTTATCTTCAATTATGGATATACATTGTTCATTTTCAGTAATTCATTTGTTCATGCTCATTAGTTCACTTCTAAAAACTTTCATGTCTTCCTGAATTCCAGATATCTTGCACTCCAGGCTAAAAAAAAAAAAACTTTCCTGATTTCCTTTAGAACATCTTTGGTAAAATCCCCAGATTTATCTTTATGTCCTCCTGGCTTACTTTGTTGTTCTTTATTTTTTCCCTTTGGTCTGGCTCCTCTATACTATATTCTGTCAGGGGTTGTGGTTCTGGGTTCAAGTTGGTTTCTTTTTTTTTTGGGGGGGGTGGAGGTGCCATTGTTAGGCTTGTTTCCTGACTGAGTTTGTCTATCCCCGCTCTTCATTTGTTTCATTTAAGCTCACTCCTTTTTGTTTTGACACAGGCATATTGTTTTATTCTTGCAAATCCTTATTATTATTATTATTAACTTCCAATTCTTGTCTATCACTTTAACTGCCTTAACATCAGCCCAGGAATCTCAGCTGATGCAGGGTATATTTCTTCCTTTTCCTCTGAATTTTGTTCCATGGTTTCCCCCAACTCACCCTAATTTCAGATGTATTTTCTTCTTCTGACCCCACTATTATATTCATTGTTGGTGTCCTTATGTTTTTACTTTTTAACTCTGACACTTCTTTTGAATTTTTCTTGCCCCATCTATATCTTGGGACTCCTTTGTTTCATTTTCATTTGACTGTTGAGTTGCCAACTCAATGTTTGCATCAGCACTCTCTCTCATGAATGCCATCACTGCTTCTGAGGGAATTGCTGAGCACTCCCCGGCATTGTCCAAATCAGCCTCAGCCCTTTCTAGCCCCTGGGCTGCATCCATTTCTTCATTTACTGACAACACTGAGGCTTTCTCTACAGACTGACATCATCCCAGTGTTCTGACCCCCACCAGAGGTATTTTTATTTTTTCCACATCTAGCAGTCTTTCTCTACCTCTCCCTGCTACTTTGACCAAGATAGCGAATGCAGAACAAGCGTTCTCTTGCATTGCTCTTTCAGGAGAGTTTGGCATGCTACAGGTTTTGCAAGGCACGGAACACTTTTCAGAGCTGGAACTAACACATTTATTATTCAGATTCCATACAAAATATGTTTTGATTTCTTTAACATTTTTCGGCTTGTTACTCAGACTGTTTTAAGGTAAGGCGCCATGCATCTCGACACACATACGGAAAGGGGTTGTTCACTTACTGCAGTCAAGTCAGCAGTGTTTTATAGCAGCTCATCTTTGTGAGATAAAAGCACATTACATTACCCAGGTAGAGTAAATTCTCAGCTGTTCTTATTGTTGTTCCTTCAGCCTTAGCTTAAACTTCTTTTGTGCACCACGTTTTCCATGTGTTCGTGGAGCTCCTGACTTCAGCAGCTCAGTGTGTAGACATCATCTTGGATCCACCCAAGTCTAAGGGATTTTGATCACAATCTTCTTCTGGGTAAGACATTGATATGACCCTCCCCTTTTTCCACTCTACCATTACCTCTGTGTAGGACAAGAATGGCCTCATCAGAAAATCAAGGGTTATGTCCTGTCACCACCTCTAGATGTTCTATTTTCACTAGCCCTATATGTCTTATGATCTCATAGACATGTACAAGTTCCATGATCATGCATGCACCATGTATAAATCATCACACTCCCTGTTGAACGTCCTCTCTTAGTGGGTACTTAGAAACTCTTGCACAATGTTCATTCGCACTGCCAAGTCCATCTATTTTAAGATTAACATCTAGAATAGTCTTACCTCCCTTGCTAAGTTCTGGAAGGTCATTCTCTCCATTTTTGATCCCCCAGCCCAGTCCTCTCCCTCATGTCCTTATGGTTACTTGCTAACCAGTGTCTGACCTGTCTCTGTTGCTGCTCACTTTAGTGAGTTTTTCACTAGTTGTGCTCTCCCTTCCACCACCTCCTGTTTCCCCTCCTCTCATCTCCTCCCTCTTCCTTCCTCACTCCCTCTGGGGTTTTATTTTCTACCTGCCATGCCCCAGGAAACCCTGCTTGTCTTTTACTCACTCAACCAGTTCAAATCTAGTCCAGGTGGTTTGGATCCCACCTTTTTCCATCTCTCAGCTCCTGCCATCGCCCCCCCCACTCACCTCCTAAGCCTTTCCTTCACCCTTTGCACTGTACCTCAATCTTGGAAGATTACAAGTTTCTCCCCTTCCACAAAGGGGGTGATCCCTCCACTTCTGGCAACTTTCGCTCAATCTTCCTCCTCCTCCTCTTTCTTGCAAAGCTGCAAGAGAAACTAGTCTACTCATGGTTTGCAGACTTCCTCCACTCCTCCAACTTCTTCTCCCTTTTCCAGTCTGGTTCCAGGAAGTACCATGCCACTGTCCCCTCCCTGCTTCAATTCACTGACTCCATCCTCTCTGGGATGAATCAGTGACACATCACAGTGGCCATTTTCATTGATCTGGGCAAAGCCTTTGACTTAGTGTCCCATTCACTCCTCTTAGCCAAGTTTAGCTTTTCCAGCATTTCAGTCTCCACTGTCGACTGGTTCAGTTCAGATCTCTCATCTGTCAACATGCAGTTCAGATAGGGAGCGCTCTATCCCCATTCTCACTATCTAGGCTGGGGTCCCACAAGACTCCATTCAGTGTCCAATCCTATTTTCCATCTTCCTAAACTACCTCTCCTCTACCTGTGCTAACTCACATATTCATGTTTATGCTGCTGACACAGTCCTTTACACTTCCGGTCCCATAACTGCATCTGTGGAAGTCTCACTCCAGCAAGACTTTCACAATGTTCTATGTTGGTTCCAGTTCAACTAACTTCAGGTCAACACTAAAAAAAACAGTATCAGTGACCTTTGGTACCAGCCAGAAGCTGGCCAGGATCTATCCACTGCCCATTTCCTCCTCACTGGTTGGCACCCCTCTTGAAGTAGTCCCAACTTTCAAGTACCTCAGTGTGTAGATAGCAGGCTTGACTTATTTGCCCCCATTGATGCCATCCATGCCAGACTCTGCCCCAGACTTGAGGCCCTGTAATGCAATAAGGACCGCCTTTCTCCCCAGCACCATCTGGAGCTGGTCACCAAAATGGTACTCTCAGTTTTGGACTATGCAGATGTAGTCTATTGAATCACTCCCTCAACTTCCCTTGCCAGTCTGGACACCCTCTGCAATGCCTTCTGCCACTTCTCTTATACCAACCACTGTTCCCTAAACCCCTCATTATCCATCCTCTGTCTTTCCCCATGTTGCCAGTCCAACAGTGCTTTCATCATCTCTAAACACTGGTTTGGGTATACTTCCCTCGTGCTTATACCCACTCCTCTCCCCCCCTCCTCATTCTACTATCTATGCTCTAGGGACTTTCACACCCTTTCCCTCCTCTACTCCTCTCACTATTCAGCTGGGAAATCTTCATTCTGGTATTACCTGCCCTCCCTCTGGAACCAGCTACTGTCCTCTATTTATACATCTCTCCACCTCTCCTCCCTCCATCGGGTGCCAGCTAAAACTTCTCCCCCTCCCCTGGGCTCCTGTCAACACTCTACTTGAACATTTCCCAACCCTTCCTCTGTGATTCTGCCCTCCTCTTACCTTTCCCTCCCCATAACTGCATGGTTTGGGCTATTTAATATGTAGTTTAATCAGTCTGTTTTGCTACTCCACTCAAGACCAGGTCAGTATCCACTCATTTAGGCACTAAAACACTTTTTGATCATGTCCAATTATACACCAGATTTGTAGGCTTTTATTTGTCCTCTGTTATGTGCAATGATCTTGCGTTCTTGTTTGTTCTGTACTCTGCTGTTGAGCATTATTGTCATTGTCACTACAACCACATCATCTGACTTGCTCCAATCTTTGTAATTGTGTTCTCCCCATCCCCCTGGTCACACCTGGAAATGAGCCCTGGCTCAAGGTGCCTCTCCCGGTAACCTATTTTTAAATAATTAAATTAATGAAATAGATATAAAAATAAAGAAACAAGCAAGTTTGCAGTCTCAGGCTTCTTCCCCATCTTGGTTTCCTACCTAACCAACCGGGCACAAACAGTCACTCTAGTGGGACCCTCATCACATCCACTACCAGTCACCCTTGCTGTTCACAGTTTTTGCAAATGATCTCACCTTAGGTATCTCCTCCTTTGACATCCAAATGGATGCCAACAACACTGTTGTCTATGCATCCAGCCCTACCGTCTCCTCCATTCAGAAGCCCCTGCAAAAGAACTTCTCCACTGTACAAAAAATGGTTTCAGGACAACTGGCTAGTCATGAACAAGAAGGAAATGGTATCTATGCTGTTCAGTTCCACCCACTGGTTAGGCACTGTCCCTGACTCACTAAATGTACATTGCTTCTGGGGTGAACACCTAGACTTGCGTCCTCTCACAAATACCTAGGTATGCTCCTGGACCAACATCTTGACTACTCTGGCCATATCTCCCAGGTAACAGTCAAGTGCTACATAAAGCTTGGAGCCCTCTACAGGGTGAATAGTTCTGTGTGAGAATAAAAAAGGAAATTAAGCACAGTAACATATATTTTTTTATTGTTATAAGAGTAATGACCTTTGGATTGTAACTCGATGTCTCTCATTCAAAATTGTTTGTGGGCCAGCAATTGGCATATTTGTAGTGCACAAAACCAGTGTCCTCAGTCTCTCTATCATATGATTTATTTACCAGACAGTGAAGCTGCCCATCTCTCCCTCTGGCTTCCCCCAGCCCCTTCCAATTCCTCCTGCTCTGGTGCTTTCCTTTCCTTGTGGGGTCCACAGGGTATCCTGCCCCATGATGGATTTCATCAGGAGACTTGACTGAGAAAAATCCCACTCCAGTCCATCAAGTGGAAAGAACAGCAGACAGCTTGAATGGTGGAGTCTTGGTGTGTCAGTGTTATGCTTTCCTGCTCTGGGATTTTTCCTCTTCCCAGCCCCTAGGATGTAGCTGGTGAGGGTTCTATGTTGCACGTGCACAAACAGCTACATGGCAGAACTCCAGAGCCAGGTTGCATCCTGCCTCCCTTAAGTTGCTCCACCTGCACCCCCATCCATGGTAACACAAGTGGTGATATTACAATGGAGAGTGCTGCCCTACATATCCCAGAAGGAGGATAGTGACCTGTGGGATGCTGAACCATCATCTCCATGGTCAGCTCCATTGTCCTGGGCTTGTTCTGAGAGTGAAGTCACCAAGATCGTGAGTGGTAACCGTACCACTGCACTAATGGTCCAGTCCAGAGGCCTCATTCTGAACTGTGAAGTCTGGCAGTGTTTTCTTATTTACTTTTTTTTGAGATTATTTATCCTCCTTGGGCCACCTCTCTGCCCCCATTAGACCTTGCATCCTCTTGCCAGGGATCCGGCTGCCATCCATCTGGATCAGGACTGCTAGCACCCAGAAACCCCTGTGGCTTACCCCCTGCTGTGGGGTGGCAGGGAGCCCCTAACTCCCCACCTTCTCGGATCCAGTTCAGGTGCTGGTTTCCTGATGAACACTCACAGACGACCATCAAGCCACATGACAGGTACCACATTTTTCCTTGTTTGCTCTGTCCCTTCCTCTTACTGGAGCCATGGGTGTGCAATGATGCCGGCTGAGGCAGAGATGCATGTGTCCACTTGCCTCTCCCCCAGGCATCTGACCAGACTCTACCCAACAATGTCACCCCATGCCCTGACTCCCAGCCTCCACAAGGGGGCAATTGGGCATCTGGAAATGAACCCCCTCCCTGGAGAATGAGAGTAGTCCAGTGGTTGCTCTATCCTTCTCCTCCCTGCCAACCCCCAGTGACCCATGCTCGTTCCTGAACATGGGTTGCCGGTGCAGCACAGGGTAAGGTGTCCAGCACCTCACTCCTCAGCACCACCGGGCCAGCTTTTGCTCATTTACATTATGTTTTTAGACACAAGAAGGCAGAGCCCATCGAGATTATCTCCCACTCCCAGTGGGTGTATTAGTTGTGATGAGTTCCTGCCCAATTTAGATATTTATCCAATTGATTTTTAAGATTTAGGAAGGTTTTAGAGTTGACTACCCCCTGTGGTAATAAATTCCAGGCCTTTGTGGCCCTAATAGTAAAAAAGCAATCTCTTTTACAAGTATTTTCTCTTTGAATGTGGATCTGCCTATTATGGCTTCTGAGGTTAATATTCCTAAATGCTTATTTATATTCAAAAAGTGCTTCTAATTTGTTATCGTTTAGCATTTTAAATATTTGCAGCAAGTCCGCCTTTGCCCTTCTATCCTCTAGCATGATTAAGCCCATCTTTTGAAGTCTTGATTCATAGGGCAGGTTTCTTAAGGAGTGTAAAGTAGTCTACCCCATTGCACTGGCACAATTTGTGGCCATACCCAAAACTGATTCTTTATTTTAAGGGGGAAGAGTCACCATGCCAATAAATCACACTTCATATTAGACAGCCACTTTACAGTGGGTGTAACTATGCTTTGCACCCACTAACATGGTGTTGTGTGGCAGCTAATGTGTTTCAACATGACAGAGCACTAGCCACATATAGCTTTGCCATGCTGCAGTACTCTAGTCACCAGTGGTGCCACCTGACATTCCTCCACCTGCATGATGCTATAACTCTATACCTGCTTCTGGGCAATATTATTTAACAAGAAAGGTTACACTAAATGAAATGACTCAAAATTACATTACTCCAGACTCATGGGTGTATCTTATAAAATTAAAAAGCATTATTCTCTAAGAAGTGCGGAAATAACAAACAAATTATGGAAATCATCATGCTATTTGCACATTTCTTAGGTGAATTCTACACTTCCTACATTATACCAGTCTCCCAAAACACAATTGTTTTCAAGTGAGTGGAACACAAATCAAATATATAATGCAGTATCTCATGAAGTAGAGGATTTAATTGCATTCAGTTGACCACACCAAGTTACTACTAGTGGTTGTGTCACTCATGAGTGGTTTTGTTGTACAAACTTGTAAAATAAATTACGTGCATACTGAGAAGGCATATTGTAGTCCCTATTACAACAATTTTCTTGACACTAAAATGCTCTTTTTTCCTTTTAGTAATAATAAATAATAATAATAATAATAAAACTTTATTTATTTAGTGCCTTTCAAGCACCAAGGCGCTGTACAGATGAATCATAAAATCAAAATATACATATAAAATCAGCATTCACAGCAGCATTAGTGAGTGCTGGTCTTCTTAATATTTCAGATCATGGAGTGTTTTCATGTTTTTTCACCATGCAGTTCAAAGTGGATACCTCCTCTTTAATGCTGGTGTTCTCCAGGTCCACTAGTAGTTCAATGTCCCCACTCACAGCCGTGCTGCACAGCTTTACCTCCTGCTATTTTCAGTTCTAAAGGCAGAGCATAGAAACAGAGAAAACATGACAGCAGAAGTCTCACGATCCATCAAGTCTTCCCCAAATTCTTACCTTCTTCCTATTAGCCACTAGCTAGATAGGGTATTTGCCCCGTGTTTTAATCCCCTTTCCTTCTACTGTCTCTTCCCCTTCTCCCTTCCCTGCACAATGCCCTTCCTTTTGGGACTAGTAGCCCCCTGAATCTGTCCTAGCCTTCCTTGAAAACCTGTTTAGACCCTGCCTCCACCATCCCCTTTGACAATTTGTTCAACTAATCTACCCCCTCTCAGTAATAAGTACTTCCTGATATCCCTTTTAAATTTTCCTCCCAACCAGCCATCACTCATTACCTCTCTTTGCTAAAAGTTTGATAAAAGAAGTTTTGTTAAAGTAAAGACAGGGAAGACAGGGTGGAGAGAAGGGGCTTTAATGCCACTCGAGCATTGACTAAGGCATGTTCAACAACAGGGGTTCATGTGGGAAAATGGGCAGACACAGTGACTGCAAGTCTCTTTTTTACCAGCAGCTTTTTATGTTTCTATTTTCTGTTCTGTTCTATTAAATTGCCTTATAGGCCTACATTCCTTATTATCTGACTGACTTACAATTAGCAAGAATGTTATAAATGTAATCGATATTATTTAAAAATGAGTTATAATGAAGTAGACACAGTAGGCTCACTTTACATATTCCTTTGCACAACAGTTTCCTGAAGAGTCACATGGATCTCAGCAAGAAATCTATTAACTGTATTTTAGGTCTTGAAGATTTTGGTCACCTACTGGATGAAACAAATCATTCCTTCATAGGCTTCCCTTTATAGTAGCTGTTGGTTTCCATGACTGGTTAATGTGCATAGCTTATAAACGATTGTGCATTGATTCAGTCTTCTAGGCATTGCTGTCAGATCTCGGTGTGTGATGGGGATATCAGTTAGGTAAACTACAAGTCACCAATCACCAGCTTGGTTATCTTTGCTAAGGAAAGGTAATCTACCTTGTGATCATTATCACATTCCTTTGGAGGCAAATAATAACTGTCTAAGGCTTATACAGTTCTTTTTTCTATCACACTGGTTTGCAGGCCTAAACTAATACCCTAGAAAAGCAGACTGACTAGTGAAAGAGATCCCATTTACAGAATGTAATGCAGATTCTGCCAGCTCATATTAAAAAGCAATAAGAGCCATGCATGCAAAGAATTACAATATTGGAAGGCTACAGAACTTCTGTTGGCAACAGATCATTTACAGAGCTTGTTTTTACATCCTCATGATTACAAGAACTCAGTAGGAAAAAAGCAAGTACAAAAAAAACCTAATAATTTTATAAACTGCTCTCTAAATGTGGCTTGAAACCTGGGTCTTCTAATGGATTCTACTTTATGTATTTATTTGATGCATTATAATTCAAATCTCACATTAAGGGGAATGTTGCAAAGAGCTCATGCTGTCATTTATAACATATTGTGAAGATTTTACTCTGCTGCGATTGTACCATTAGCACTGGTGCGGCATTGTTTCTTGCTTTTGGAGATACATCAATGAATTACTGGCATTCTGTTCTAATTTGGTTAGCATTTATTTATTTAGTTTTTGTTTACCGGGTAATTGCACTAGACAAAAGCATTGCCTATTTTTAGGCATGACCCGGTAGAGTTACAGACAAAGGCACAGCAATTACAGGTTACACAGTGGTACAAAACATTAAACAATAGATTAGACAAAACCAGAGAATTATAAAACAATGCAAGTACAAAGCATTTCAGACAACAATTATAAATAAGTGCATAAATGTATTGTGAAGAGGTGCCATGATAAGCATAGGTATTGTTACATGTGCATTTATCTGTGCACATGAGAAAGCTATGAAGTTCCTTCTTAAAAATCTGGTGTGCCTGGGAATGTCTTACAGAAACTGGCAGTGAGTTCCAGAGTTTGGGAGCAGATGCATATTTTTGTATGTCTAGAAGAGACCTATCAGTAGACCTCAAGGTACATGCCTGTGTGGCTTGTGTTAAAATGCTGGCCAGTGTTGCTGGTGTACCATTTCTCATGATATTATCTATAGTACAACCAGGGGTTTGCCGATGATAGGAAGTTGGGGAGAACCAGCCGAGACTCAAGTAGACTATGCGGTGATGGGTAAGACTGGGTACAGATAAGGCAAAACAGCAGATGCTAGTGAAGCACATATTCTGTTTTTGTAAGACCCCTTTGTTGGCTTCCAGGTATGTCATTAGTCCATAATTTAGACTCAGCCAAAGGACCCCTGGGAAATAGCCAGTCTAGTGACAGAGGTAACAGTATTCCTGATTTTATAGGCAAGGCCAACTTTATGTTTACTGATTTACATGCAGTTGTCAAGTGCAGATTAAAATCCAGTATTGGATCCTGTGTTACTCTGAGATACTTGAAAGAGTCTACTACCTCAAGAGGGGTGCCATGAGGGCCTGGGATAGTTAATGCAGAGGTACTGTAGCTAACATTGAATCACAGTACGCTGCCATAGCTGTAACATACTCAAAGAACTCAGGGCACTAATCACAGTTGCAAAGGGCTATGGCACAAGACAGGTAGCAAACAGCTGCATCCCTCTGACTAGGTTATAACTGAAATTAGTTGTCAAAATGTTGGTGGATTCATGCAGGATTGGCACCTGCAAACATTCTAGTTTGTGATACTGATAGAGGTCTGAGCATTATGTAGCCCCACTTACATGGTGTTCTATCATACCAGAGCTTCTCTGTGCTGATGTTACCATCAGAATATTCCTCCATATAGCTCTGTTGTGAATTTAACATTTGTCCATGAATTTCAGTAAATTAGGTCACTCTGCATTGCATGTAATATTTGCATAGTGCAAATTTGCCACACTCACAGTTGATTTTACTAAGTGACCTGACACAATTCACACTATGCAGCAAATGTTTGACGTTAAGTGCATTAATTCACATAGCAAAAACTTACAGCAAGGTTTGCAGTGCATACATAGTACCATACTTTGTGTAGTAAAATTTGTGCATGTGCACAAATACTGTGTAAATTTCTGCACTTCAGTATGTGCTACACAAATTGCAGCATTTTTTTTATTTTGCCTGCAGCTACCCACAACCTGCCTTTCCCATACCTTTGGGTCCACATCTTAGCCAAGGAATGTCCACTTTTACATGGTCTCTGTAGCTAGTCTGTGTAGCCCACCACCACCCCAGGCCCTATTCCGTAGGGTTCAGTGCACCCTCTTTTAATCCAGTTCCCCTACACTGTCATTTTGAATGTCTGGTTTCATGATGATTTCTGTTCTTTGTTGGCTTATGTCAAGCCTGCAGCAGAATTACTACATTCTTATCACTTACTTTAATATAAGGTAGGCTGGCTGTCAGAGGAGGGTGAAGGGTGTTTGCTTTTGTCTGTCTGTTAATTAGAATTTGTGAATGTTCCTGTTTTCCCCTGAGAGCACCTGCATCATCTTTGTACATTTTGGGCCAGATATTCAAAGATTAGAGCCCATGTTAAAAAGCTTACTGCAGGTTAGTGCTAGTATAACCCAGATTTGCACAAGCGCTCCAGGCTACCCCATGTTCAGAGGTCCTGGGAACACCCTTCAAACCCAGTAGCACCAAAGTACTAAACTACCACTTCAACTATGTAAATGGGGGGGTCCCCTCATGCATACAAGCACAGCAGTATATTCAAAGGTTTGCAGTGGCAGTAAACAGTCCCCCAAGTGGTGCTATTTACAGACACCGAAAACCATATCTTAACAGGACACTAAGTCATTGCCCTCCTGAGGCAGGTTAGCTGTACTGCACTCACCCACCACCGTTCTCCCATTTGAGCCCAGGTAAATATTCTCTGGTGGTCTAGTGTGTCCCCCCACCTCCAATCATGCCTCATAGCTCTCTGTAATATTCCCTGGTGGTCCACTGTGTCTCTCCATACCCTAATTGCCCATTAACACAGCTTACAAAGAGTCCCTGATTGTCCAGTCATCCCCCCACTTTCCCATTATTGAAACAGATAGCATATCCTGGTGGTCCAGTGTAACCCCCCAACAGCCCCCCACCCCACCTGCCTATTGACATCTCACTTCCGTGCACCACCTCATCCCTGTTGCTGGGGCTCCTCCAACCCAGATATGGTGACCAACACAGCCCTCCTCTCACCTCCATGGCCAGCCACCATATGAGCTGTTAGTGAGTATGCATACTGTACTGTAATTAGCACCTCTGAAATTGGTTCCCTGGTGTTAAGTGAACTATCTGCTACTCCTCATGGTTTCTTCTGGGTCCCACACAGTATGCTTCCTGTTGGACTGTCTAAAAGGCTGAACTGATCAAGCACAGTCAGTGAGCAGCAGAGATATGGCAGCTAGTCAGGAAAACTTGTTCCTGGGAGCAGCCACATTCGGACACAGCTGGGCCAGGATTAGAGTCCGGCAGTGGAATAATTGGGTTGCGACAGTCTGGTGTGGCTTCTCCCCCAAACAACCTCAAATTCAAGGTCAGCTTGTGACTTAAAACTTGGGTGCCCATAGCTTCATAGCCAATCAGGCTGCAGGAGAGTGCTTGCATGAAACCCCCTACCATATTCTGTGCTTGCTGTCAGCAAGCACCACTGATCTGGTAGTCAGTTGGGCTAACTGGTTCTTAAAAGCAGTGGCATTCAGGCCTAAGCAGGTCTGATCTGGATTCCAGCATGGAACAATCAGGTTATGATGGTCTGGGGCAGGCCCCTCCCTCCAACCACTACAACCAGTCCGTGGATGGATCTACGACACTGCATCAACAATTTCTTGTTGATACAATGTTTCCCCAACACCATCACCACGTCAATCGCAATTGCAGTCAGCATGGTGCCATCAAGTTAAAAGTTGTTGTTTTGCAGGGGGCTTTGCCCCCCGCACCACCCATGCAGGGGACTGTGCCCCCCTGCTCCTCCACTTTTGATTACTACTTCCGAGATGGAGCTGATTCTGGAATGGGGTGTAGTACCTTAGGAAAAGGTGCCGGGTTCCCAGGCAGACTTTACAGCAGCATGGCGATGTTGTCACCATCGACCATGTCACTGTAAAGTTGTCACTGTAGTGATGGTATGCCTCCTTGGACAGCTTATGACTCTGAACTTTGTACCTCTTGCTGCATAGCCAATAGGACTGCAGGAGGGTGCTTGGACTTCCTGTGCTTTTTGGCAAATTATATAGAGACATAGACAATATCAGCAAAAAAAAGACCATCTAAAATACACTTATTGACTGGATATTGGTAACTCACTCTGACAAAGAGAAAAATGTTAAGGTCCTACCTGATAGCATAAGTGACCGTTTAGTGGTACAATGTAAATGGGTGGTTAAACAGTCGAGGCCCCTCTCTGTGTTATTCTTAGTCACATTTAAAAAAAGGACAGGTAACTAAGTTTAAGAATAGGGTAGCCCAGGCAGGCCCAGTGGCATGGAGGGTTGAGGCATCCTCGCCTTACCACCTGCCATGCCGGCAACCCATGGTACAAATGGGTCACTGGGGATTGGCCTGGGAGGGAGAGGATCAAGTGACTGGAGGGCAGCTCTCCTCTCCCGGGGAGGGAGACATGGCTGCTCCACCTAATGGCTGCCCTCAGGTGGAGGCCTGAGGGTAGGATGGGATGGGGCACCAACAGAAGGGTGGGTGCAGTAAGACTCCACAATGTACGCATGCCTCCATGTATGCATGCTGACATGTTGCACCCCAGCAATGGGGAGGCATGGGAGAAAATGGAAAAATATCTCATGGTGTCAGGTTGAAGATTCACCCCCCTCGCAGGATCTACACTAGTGGCTAGGCAGCCGACTCTGAAAGCCAGGGACTGCTCAAGGTAAGGAAGCTCCACTGTTTTGGAGACAGCAGATCTGCCGATATCCCATACAGCGATGACATAATGCGACATGTGGTATTTTGTCATCAAGATACAACGTGTTTTCTGTGGGGGGGTTGTGCCCCCACACACCACCTGCATTTATTTATTATCAACTTCAGGTCGGAGTTGTTTTGGGGAGGGGTCATAACACTGGGAGAAGTTGCATCAGTGAACCACAGACCATTACAGCAATTTTTGCTGTAATTATATTTTTTCGTCCTTTGTGGTTGTGGTGCTGCTGTAAAGGGGGCTACCCCAAAGTAAGACCCCTGAGGAGCTGGGTGACAGGGCTGGAGGGGTTGAATGGATGGGGCTGCTGAGAGGAGAAAAGAGCAGGAAGTACTAATGAAAAAGGAAAAGAATAGGGTAGCCCAGATCAAGTGGAACTATCTTGACCTGATCCCGGACATTGATTTGGTCCTCAACTTTCTAATTACTGAATTTGACAATGTATGTGACCAATTTGCCCTGGTTAAAAATGTAAGGTTGGGGTGCTTCAAATGCCTGGTTCTCCCCAGAACTGTTGGCCCTAATGAAGGAGAGAGATTAGTTGTTGGTAATGGCCAGGGAATCAGTCTTCAATACACCTACTGAAGAATAGAGAGCTAAGAAACAAATTAAAAAATAAAGTACAAACTGCTATGTTTGATTTCTGTAAGACCCAAAAAACCCTGAACTAGAACAATGAGAAAAAGTTCTGGGAAAATGTAAACAACCTTTTATGTAAAGAGGACAATAGGTCTTTTGACTATAGTAATTATTGTTGGGAAGATATTCTAGACCCCAGCAAAACTGCAAACAGATTTAATGATGCATTTACAAACCTAAGCTCTTTCATCCCCTCTAGTTCATCATCTCTAAACCAAATTAGCTCAGGGTCTGACCTGCAGAGGGAATCTGGTCTTGACACTCAACATTTTATTTTAGGACCATTTCCATAAATTATACTTTAAAACATATCAAAAACTGCTGGGAAAAACATGGATGGGGGGGATACCATCGACATGAAGTTGTTATTCGTGCCTTTGTATGAATTAACATACCTAATCATAAAAAGTTTGAACTTCTCCCTGCAGCACCCCTGTTCACTGAAAAATAAAAATCAACACTGGTAACATCTATTTTCAAGAACGTTGAATGAAAAATATAGCAAACTACAGTCCAATCCTCATCCTCTTCCTGCTTTCCAAGGTGCTGTAAATTAACACATGATGTCCTACCTGGGTATATATGACATTTAATGTATCCAACAACATGGGTTCAGGAAATTACATTGTACCAATATATCTTTCACTGAAGACTTAGCTTTCTTCACAAGGCTTTGGACAGCAGAGATATGGTTGGGGCAATCTTCAATGACTTGATTAAGGACTTTGATCTCGTCAACCACAAGCTCCTACTGGAAAAATTACTGAAATCTGGTCTTTCTATGGACACTGGTTTGAAAGCTACCCAACCAAGTGAACCCAGATGTTGCAAATCAAGAGTCTGACCTCTGTGGACAGGACTGTCTCTGTTGGGGTGCCTCGGTGCTCCATTTTGGTCCCATTATTATTTGACCTGTTTATAAATCAATTACCTGAAGCCTGTCAGTCTACCAAAGGTTTTTTGTATGCAGAAAACACAGTAGTTTTTGCAAGACACCCAGGCAAAGATAGTCCATTTCAAGTCGTACAATGTAACTTTGAATGTGTATTAAAAATGGTTCTCCAATAATGGTCTGGTACTTAACTACAAGAAAAAAAAACACTATGCTTTTCAGCAACTCAGATCAGAAGAAACAAATTTCCCCCTTGGATATCCACAATGCCATGGGCTCATAATTGGAGCAAGTAGAAGTTTTTAAATACCTGGGGCTCCACCTGAATGATACAGTCTCTTTTGTCCATCTTGTAGAACATTTGGTCAAGACAGTTAACTCTAGGCTGGGCACAGTTCTGCAACCAGAATATCTTTATCCCAAAGGCAAGGCATCTATGTCAAGCACTATTTTAGCACTCATTGTCTTTTTTATCTACTTTTATCTACTTTTCATCTACAGTACTCTGCTGCATGTGATTCAATATCACACAGGGTCAGGGTATTTTGTAACAAAGCCTGCAGATTTGTACTAGGAGTAGACAAGTTTATCCACAGCTGCAGCCTACACACACAAACCAACTAATTACCTCTAAGTAGCAGAATCAAGTTTCAGAGCTGCATTGGAGGGAAAAAAGCCCTGGTAGGTGTTACCTCAATCAACTTTAAAAAAAAAATCCTCAGTTGTGGTGATAATTAATACTACACTACAAGCAGTATGACTAAAACTACCTAGTGAAATCCTTTTGTGGAACAAGTCAGGGTCAGCACTCCATTTCTGTAAGGGCAACCAACTGGCTGACTGAGTTTCCTGAAACTCTTTTTGCTGTGTCTAACTTGAACCAATTTAAAAGATTATTATATGCACTACTTTTTGAATAAGCCTGCTGTAATTGTAAATTATCTGTACTTTGTCTGTTTATTATGTACCTTGTATGGCCCTATTTTACTTCCTCTGTACTTATCCAGAGCGGATGTGGCACCTTTGAAAAGGGACACTTCTTGTACAAATGTATTTCCTAGCAACAATAAAGTAAAGTAAATATTTCTAAGGAAAAAGAATGTCACATAACTGCAGATACAGGGTCCTACAGGCATTTGCCAGCAACCCTTCCCATCCCCATGACATAGAAACATAGAAAGTGACAGCAGATGGGGACCAATGATCCATTTAGCCTACCCTGAGTGCTACCTCCCCCTTAGAATTTCTTAGATACAATCCCCATATACCTATCTTAAGCAGATTTGAATTGTCCTAGTGTTTTGGAGTCAATGACTTCTGCAGGTAGGCTATTCCATGGAGCCACCACCCATTCCATAAAGAAAAACTTACTCATGTTTCCCCAGAACCTCCCTCCCTTGAATTTCATTTCATGACCCCTTGTCCATGTGGAGTTATTGATCAGAAAGAGTTCTTAGGTAAGGACTCTGTTTATGCCCTTCAGGAACTTGAATGTCTCTATCAGGTCACTCCTATCTCTGCAATGCTCCAGTGAGTACATGCTGAGTTGCTGTAATCTGCTTTGGAATGGTAATTCATGGAGCCCTTGCACCATTGTTGTTGCCCTGCTCTGTACCATATCTAGTCTAGCCATGTTCTTCCTGAGATAAGGCCTCCAGAACTGTACACAGTACTCGAGATGGGGCCTTACCAGGGACTTGTATAGTGGCATGATCACTTCCCTCTTTCTACTTGTGATGTCCATTCCCATGCATCCCAGCATTTGCTGGCTTTTTGTGCCACTTTTTTACATTGTCTGCCCACTTTTAAGTCATTGGAGATGATGACCCCAAGATCCCGCTCCTGTTTGGTGGCTGTTAGCTGCTCCCCTCTCAGATAGTAGACTGTCCCTGAGTTGCTCCTGCCCAGATGCATCATTTTACATTTTTTTCATTACATTTCAACTGCCACATGTTGGACCATTTTTCTGGCTTGAGCAGGTCACTTTTCATATGCTTTACTCCCTAAGCAGTGTCCACTCTGTTGCAGATCTTTGTGTCATCTGCAAACAGATTCACCTTTCCTCCCAGTCCCTTAGTGATGTCACTTATGAAAATAATGAAGAGTAAAGAACCCAGGATGGATCCCTGTGGCACCTCGCTGGTCACCCCCCCATCACCTGAAGCTGCCCCATTGACCATTACTGACAGGTTCCTCTGACTAAGCCAGCTCATAAACCATGATACCACTTCATGTCCCTCTCCTGTATGCTTGAGCTTATTTAGTGGCCTTCTGTGTGGGACTAAGTTGAAGGCTTTGCTAAAGTTGAAGTAGATAACATCCACGGCTCCCCTCGGTCCACCAATTTTAGTAACTGAGTTGTAAAACTTGATCAGATTATTCTGGCAGGACCTTCTCGCCATGAAGTCATGTTGTCTGCTGTCCAGTTTCTTCCAGTAAAGTTAAAATTCTTTCCTTTAACAGGGTTTCCATCACCTTGCCTACCACCGACGTGAGACTGACAAGGTGGTAGTAACCCGCCACCTTTCTGCTCCCTCTTTAATGTATGGGGGACCACTATTGCCCTTTTCCAGTCTTGTGGAACATTTCCCTCTCTCAGGGATCTGCTAAAAAGATCTGCTAGAGGTGCTGCAAATTCATCCCTAAGTTGTCTCAGTATGTGTGGGTGGATGCCGTCCAGACCCATGGCTTTATCTTTCTTTAGTTTATTGAGTTCAGTCCTTACCCTCTCCACTGTGAAAGAGCTTGTGTCTACTCCCCTTGTGCGATTATTAACTGCTTTGCTGGTGTGCCCA
This sequence comes from Neoceratodus forsteri, assembly GCA_016271365.2. Classification (NCBI taxonomy): domain Eukaryota; kingdom Metazoa; phylum Chordata; order Ceratodontiformes; family Ceratodontidae; genus Neoceratodus; species Neoceratodus forsteri. The sequence goes on along the minus strand of JADMNL010000034.1, from coordinate 17,403,191 downwards.
TTTCCAGGCTCCTCCTTTGTAAAGACAAAGCAAAAGTACTCATTTAAGACCTCTGCCTTCTCTCTGTCTTCTTCTATCTTCTTCCCATCACTGCTTGTCAGTCTAACTATACCACCCCCATTTTTCTTTTTGTCACTTACGTTCCTAAAGAAGTTTTTTTACCTCCTTTTACCCTCTGTGCAATTTCCACCTCAGTTTGTGCCTTTGCCACTCTACATAGAAACATAGAAACATAGAATTTGATGGCAGATAAGGACCGCTTGGCCCACCCAGTCTGCCCATTTCCCTACCTACTGGATAAGCTGCAGATCCTAGTTAACCAGCAGCCTACTTCTTCTTACCCCCACCCCCCAGAATTGCCTTATGACTGTCCCATGCATGCTTGAATTCCACCACTGATTTTGACTCCACAACCTCCTCTGGTAGGCTGCTCCATGCATCCACAACCTCTCTGTGAAAAATACTCTTAAATTACCTCTGAGCTGCCCCCATCTTCAAATTGTGCCCTCTTGTTCTTGCACACCTCTTTTTTTGAAAGATGCTACCCTCTTGGACTTTGTTGATTCCCTTGAGGTACTTGAAAGTTTCTATCATGTCCCCCCTATCCCTCCTTTCCTCGAGGCAATACATATCAAGCTCCTTAAGTCTCTCTTCATATGTCTTCTGGTGCAGACCCTGCACCATTTTAGTTGCCCTCCTCTGGACAGCTTCCATCCTGTCTATGTCTTCGGAGATTGGGTCTCCAGAACTGCACACGGTACTCCAGATGGGGTCTCACCAGCTGTCTGTACAGAGGGATAATAACTTCCTGTTTTCTACTGGTGATGCCTCTCCCTATGCATCCCAGTATCCCCCCAGCCCTCCTTGCTGCCCTCTCACATTGCTTGCCCACCTTTAGGTCATCTGATATGACTACCCCCAGGTCCCTTTCCATTTTTGTTGTTGTTAGTATCTCACCCCTATTGTGTACTCTTCCCCTGGGTTTTTGTTTCCCAGGTGCATCACCTTGCACTTCTTAGCATTGAATCTAAGCTGCCATACATTTGACCATTCCTCTAACCTTGCCAAGTCCCTTCTCATCCTTTCCACCCCACCCTGTGCATCAACTCTGTTGCAGATCTTAGTGTGATCTGCAAAGAGACATACTTTTCCTTCCAGTCCTTCTGCAATGTCGCTTATAAAGACACTGAAGAGGAACGGTCCTAATCCTGAACCCCGCGGTACCCCACTAGTAACCCTCCTTTCTTCTAAGTGGACTCCATTTACTATTACTCTCTGTGTCCTATTCTCCAGCCAATTCTTTACCCAGGCTGTCATCTTGGGACCCACTCCCAGGCTGGCTAACTTGTATATTAATCTTTTGTGTGGGACTGTGTCAAATGCCTTGCTAAAGTCTAGGTAGGCCATGTCCACAGCCCCTCCCTGAGCTACTACTTTGGTCACCCAGTCAAAGAAATCTATCAGATTTGTCTGGCATGACCTTCCCGCTGTGAATCCATGCTGCCTAGGGTCCTGTGCCCCTCTGGCCTCTAGATACTTGACCATTCTTTCCTTCAGAAGTGATTCCATCATTTTCCCTATCACTGAGGTTAAACTAACAGGTCTGTAGTTTCCTGCTTCTGCCTTGCTCCCACTTTTGTGAAGGGGAATTACATCTGCCCTCCTCCAGTCCTCGGGTACCACCCCATCCTCCCACGATTTGTTATAAAGGGTAGTCAGTGGTGTCACTAGTTCTACCCTTAGCTCTTTTAGAATTCTGGGATGAACTCATCAGGCCCCATTGCTTTGTCCACCTTCAGTTTTAAGAGTTCTTTCAGAACCCTTTTTCTGTAAATGGCTGGTATCAACTTCTGTATCCAGAGTGTTACTACTATTTGTTTTATGTACCTCCTCTTCATTTGTAAATACTGAGCAAAATATTTGTTTAGTACCTCTGCCTTTCACAGTCTCCTCTGCCCACCTTCCCTCCCTTTATTAGCCTCACTATCCCTCCCTTGGTCTTCCTTTGCTCCCTGATGTACCTATAAAAGGTTTTATCCCCTTCTTAACTGAGTTGGCTATCTTTTCTCAGTTTGGGCCTTTCTGTTCTAACTGCCTTCCCAGCCTCCTTTGCTTTAACTGATACAGTTCTCTGTCCAGCTCCTTCATGATTCCTTGTACTTCCTGAATGCTTTTTTCTTGAACCTTCACTGCCACTTCCTTTGAGAACCATAGTGGTTTCTACATCATCTTGTTTTGTTTATTTGCTTCACAGAAAGGCTTGTTACCTCTGTGATGGCAGTTTTATTATTCCCCATTGTTCTTCCACCCCTCCTTCCTGCCCATTTGCTAGTGCATTCCTTAGGCACTCACCCATTTTGGCAAAGTCAGCCCTCCTAAAGTCCAGTACTTTTGTCTTTGTATGGCTTGACTCTATTGCTGTGTTTATTGTGAACCATACTGTTCGATGGTCGCTAGTTCCCAGATGGCTACCCACTTCTACATCTGTGATCCTCTCTCCATCTCCATTTGAGAAAATCAAGTCTAATATTGCTCCCTCTCGAGTGGGCTCCAGTACTAGTTGTCTAAGGCATGCCCCCTGTAGGGCATCTAGAATAACTGCACTCTTCAAAGTGGCAGCTGCAACTGCACTCCAGTTAACATCTGGCATATTCAGATCACCCATCAGCAATATCTCCCCTTTTTCTGCCATTCTAAGTATACTTTCTATCATTTCCCTGTCCATTTCCTCCCCCTGAGAAGGGGGTATCATACACCCTGTGCGATATTGGTGCCATTGCCTGTCTCCAAATTTACCCACAGTGCTTCTTCTCCTCCCTGTTTACCCTTTTGTTCTGTTGCTTTTATTCCTTCCCTTGTGTAAAGAACTCCTCCTCCTCCTCTTTTCCCTCCCGGTCCCTCCTGTAGACAGTGTATCCTGGTATGTTTATGTCCCAGTCATGGTTTTGTGTGGACCATGTTTCTGTGACTGCAACGATATCCAGATATTCCTCCTCCATCAAGGCCACTAATTCAGGAAGCTTGTTACCCAGACTACGGGCATTGGTACTCATCGCTCTCCATTTTATGATGGCTTTACCTTCTGTTGCAGCATCCCCCACTGACTGTTCTAACTCTATCTTTTTCTCATTTAGTACCCTGTTTTGTAGGGAGAGGCTGAGATTTTCCTGCTGCTTGCTCTAATCACCTGAGAAGCCTCCTTCAAGCTGCTTTTGCAAGCGTCTCTATCCTTGTTTATTTTTTATTTTATTTTATTTATTGCATGTATCAAAATTACAACCTTTGAGTCATAGACTCCTTTGCAAAGGCTCCATATCAGTAGGAAAGTAAAAAAAAAGCAAATATACATCACAGTTAACATTTCACAGTTACATCAGTAGTGATCATTAGACATGGTCATAGGTTAATATTATGTGCATGAGACAGTAAAAGTTTCAGAGGGTCATATTAATAGGCCCTGAGTCAAGAAGTATTTACAATGAATTTGATGAGGCTTGGCATGGGAGAAGAGAGAGGTTATCCCTATGCTGGGGCCTTCTCTGTTGCACTGGGGGAGGAAAACCTGAGGGGGAGATGAGTTAAATACATTTGAAACATTATGCACATTTACAGCTTGCAGAGTCAAGGAGAAAGGATTTGAGATCTGCTTTAAATTGGCCCTGACTGGATGCAAGACAGACACCAGTTACTAGTTTGTTTAGCCATGAGGGGGCACAATGTCTGAAAGACTGTTGGCCAAGGGAGGTTCTATAGTGAGGTACTTGTAAGGGGGTGTTTGTGGAGCACCTTGGTGCCTACCTGTCAGTAACTGTTTGGATGATGGGGTGGAGGCCAATTGGTGCCTAAATGTATAGAATCTTATTTGCAAGGAGGTAGGTGTGATATTTAAGCCTATCTTGGAAATTAAGCCAACCAGTAGACTTGTAAAGCTCACAGGTATGGGTTAGCCTGTTACAATTTGATACCAGATGGCAGGCTTTATTGAGGGTGAGGTTAATGCTGTGAAGAGCAGTATGGTCAGCAGACCCATAAATTATAATGCTTTAATCCACCAAGGGTATGGAAGAAGATACTGCCAGGTGCATAACCTGCAGGGGAACGTGGTGTCTGTGCCTATATAGGATCCCAAACCCAGGGTTAACAGAGAAGGAGACTTGTTGTATGTGCGTGTGGTAGGTGAGGGAGGTGTCCAACATGATTCCCAGGTATTTGAAACAGTACACCTGCTCTAGCGCAGTGCCCAGGGAGTTTGTCACCATTAGAGTTATGTTACTGATCGGGTGTTGGTGATAGGCAAAGACTAGATTTGGCCTTCTTGTAGTTTAGTATAAGGTGGTGTTCAGAGAACCAGGTTTCAAGTTCTCTAAAAAAATCCTGCAGGATGAATTGTAGCACATTTGGATGGGGATGTTTCTAGAAAACTATTGCATCATCTGCATAAAGCATACGCTTCCCACTGCAGGATTGAGGGAGGGAGTTCAGGAAGAGGGTGAAAAGTAGTGGACCTAGAAGAGACCCTTGCAGGACACCTGTTAGGACTGGTATACTGGAGGATAGTATTGTATTAATTCTTACCTGCTGGGTCTGGCCAGAAAGATAGTCTTTTAGCCAGGCGGTAGCCTCAGGGGAGATGTTAAGGGATGGTAGGGTGTGGAGAAGAAGAGCATGACTAACTGTATCAAAGACTTTAGTTAGGTCCACAAAGAGAGCCCCAACCACTGAGCCTTGATCAAGGGTCTCATGTATGTATGACGTAAATTCAACCAGGGTGGTGGAGGTGCTGTGACCCCTCTGGAAGTCATGTTGTTCCTGACAGAGCAGATTGCATTTGGTCAGGTAGTCTGAGAGCTGGTCAGCCACAATGTTTTCAAGGGCCTTTGGGGGAGTCAGGATAGATATTGGCCTGTAGTTGATAGTGGATGTGGGGTCGCCACCTTTCAGGACTGGAATGATAACTGCTATTTTCCAAGTTGTGGGGAATTGGTTGAAGAATAAGGATAAGTTAAGGATTTTGGTGAGATGGGGGATGATCACATCCAGTATGAGCTGGATGAGTTTGAGGTCCATGGAGTCACTGCTGTAGCATGGGTTTGCCAGGGCTTTGTTGAGATATTGTTTTGCCTCATTGCAGGAGATGATTCGTAGCTGAAAAGGGGTGTAGTGATGGGTGGTGGAAAATTTACTGGGGTTGATACTGATTGGGTCAAAGTAGTTGGGGGAGGATATGACTGAGGTCAGTGAAATAAGTATTAAGGGCATTGGTGATAGTTGTAGGCTCTTGAGTGATAACCCCCTCAATTAGCAGCTGAGATGGGGTAGGAGATACATTTTCCCCTGTTAGTTCCTTAATGTTTCTCCAGAAATTTCTACCTGATCCCCAGAAGGAGGTGAGAGCTTGTTTGTAGTAAGTAGTTTTAGCTTGCCTGATAGCCCATGTGCAGCTATTTCGAGCCACCCTGTAACACTGTCTGTCTTGGGGGAGTTGTGAGTCGAGGGTCTTTTGCCTGAGGGCATCTCTTAGTCTTATTTGAGCAAGTAAAGCTGAGGAAATCCAAGGGTTGTCCTGCTGCTTTATTACACGCTTGGTGAAAGGGGCAAAGATGTCACAGGCATGATTAAAAGTGGCAATAAAGTAGGTAAGGGTGGTATCTATGGACTGGGCAGAGTGAATAGGAAACCAATCACAGGTGGTGAGGTAGGATTTGAGGTGAGGGAGGGCACCTTTCTTAAGGTATCTTAGGGTGATGATCTTAGTGAGAGTGGGGGGTTTATTAGACCACCAGCATGTAACTGGGGAATGATCACTTATAAAGTCAGGGAGCACTTTGATATGGGAGAGGTTTTTAGGGTGGTTGGTGAGGATAAGGTTGATAAATGTGGATGTCCCAGTTATTGTGTCCAGCCTAGTAGGGGACTGGACAACTTAGGTGTGGTCATAAACAAGGATTGTGTCTTTGAAGTGGGAAGATCCAGTGGACTTCCAATTAATGTTGAAATCTCCAAGTAAAATGATTTTGCTCTTGGGAGGGAGGTGGATCAAAGGCAGGCTTTTGGTTTCTGGGGGAATATAGACTGCCAAGATGTATGTTGCTTTTCCTGAGTTGGCAAAACTTAGCTTGACAGCAAGGAATTGGGATCCACGGGTAGGGGGAGGGATGGAGACTGAGAGTGCTTGCAGGGAGGATTTAACGTAGATGGCGCATCCACCTCCCCTCTTGCTTGTTCTGTCAGCTCAGTATAGCGTGTAGTCACTGAGGGTGACAGATCCATTTGGGACTTTTTCTGAGATCCAGGTCTCAGATAAGACAAGGACATCTGAGGAGTGCTGCGCAATCCTTCCCTGGAGGGAGGTGAACTTTTTTTGAAGGCTACAGATATTTAGGGATGCCAACAGCAGGTTGCCTTGTTTGTCCTTCTGTGTAACACCAAGGATTTGTGGGCCTGAGTTTGGGTGCACATTCCTCGAGAGGAGAAGGAGAAGGAGGGTATGTGTGAGTAGCACTAGTCTGAGCAGTTTTAGAGAGGTTCGGACAGATTTAGATGTAGTAGTTTTTGTTGGCACAACTTGTATTGGGAGGGCACGAACAAGGTTGGCCAGAAATATAGGAGACACAGGTGGTTGATGTCTGGATAGGTTGTTTTGGACAGGAGTTTGAGGGTGCGATCCTTGGTATGTTCGGGTGGCATTGCAGTGGTGAGTGCGAGCATGTGTGTTAATTAGTATCTCAGGGTGGAAATAAGTGTGTACATTTTGGTGCACCTGGAGAAGGGGAAAGTTGGCAGTGAATTGGATGCCCCAGTGGTGCAATAAGGTGGGGCAAGGGGGAAAGTTTCCACAGGTAGTCCGATTTACTAGCAGTTGCACCATGCAGTTGGAGATAGGTTGTGCTAGTGGGATCAGAGAGATGAGAAAGGCTAGATTTACTAGGACTGGGTCCATGATTAGCTCTCTTACAACTGTGTGAACTGGTAGCGTTTTGTGGGTTCTATTGATGGAGTAATATAAGCTGCTAGTGGAGAAGTGGGCTGATATATATTTTTTTCTTAAGTCACCTGACCTATCCAATATAAAGCAAAGTTTGCCAAGGGTGGTGGGGCAGCCAGTGCATAGCATCAGCGGGGCACTCACTCTGTAGTATTGCTAGCACGGTCGCAATTCCAGGTGCCATGTGGAAATTCAGCATTTTGTACCTTCAGCAAATGGCTCTGAGTTTTGGGGAGGGCTGCTCCTTAAGTCCTCATGACCACCTGCTTATTTCAAGGCTTTTCAGCTGTGGAGGAAAGAGAAAGAAGAGCACAGTCATTAAATAAGGTACTGGAGGGGAGGGACCCTGCTGAAGGGCTCACCTTTCCTCAAATTAATTTAAATAATCTGGCTACTGAAAAACAGGGATATTATGCAATGAAGGGTTTCTAAGCTTTACTGCATCTAAGTTCAGATTGCTAGGAATTAATCAGTGATAAGGCAACTATTAATTGCAAATAATTTTTTTTAAAATACTTTGATTATTTTACACAAGTAGGTTCACTAGCCTGGTGCAGTTAACACTGCTATAGACGGATATAACAATTAAGGTAGCAATTATGGCTCTTTTAAATGCTGCCTGGGTTAAAATTTAATTAAAGCAACTCCACAGTCCACTGAAGAGCAAGGCTACAGCAAGCAGAAATGAGGTTGGCAAAAAACTATCTCCACTGCTGCACCAACATTTAAATGTGGAAAAAGGCGCCAAAAGCAGTCTCTTTGTCTCACTCTGCAGTATTGCTAGCGCAGTCGCAATTTCAGGCTCCCAGGGAAAATTTGACATTTCATACCTTCAACAAATGGCTTTGAGTTTTGGGGGAGGGCTGCCCCTTAAGCCCTCATGACCACCTGCTTATTTCAAGGCTTTTCAGCTGTTGTTGCTATTTGAGTTCTTGTATGTTTTGAATGCTAGCCTATTTGTTTTTACCACAGCTGCCACCTCTCTTGTGAACCAGAGAGGATTCTTCCTCTTCCTTGTCTTACTGACCAGTCTGGAAAATGTGTCAGTGACCTCTGTTATTGCCTCTCTTATGTTAGTCCAGCATTCTTCCACCTCCCTGTTTTGATTTACTCTTGAGGATATATCTAAAGCACATTCTCATCTGATCAAAATCAGTCCTTTCAAAGTTCAGGACCCATGTCTTAGAGTGATTTGTTTCCTCCTTAGTATTGACCTTGACCTAGATCAATTTGTGGTCACTTGTCCCCAGGTGACACCCCACCTCCACCTCCTTGGCCTTGCTACTGATTGTGAGCACCAGATCTATGGCTGCGTTTTTCCTAGTGGAGGCTGTGATGAGTTGATTGAGTCCAGCATCTTGCAGGGTGTCCAGGAAATCTCTGCTTTTAGCTGTGGACACCTTGCTGGAGGACCAGTCTACATCTGGGTGGCTGAAGTCCCCCATCAGTATGACTTCTCCTTTTTCTGCCATTTTTTTGGGGGAGGCATATAAATCACTCCCAGTCTGAGGGCCGAGTTTGTGCCAGGTTTGAGACTGACCCATGGAACCTCAGGTTCTCCCTGAGTTCTTTGAACTTCCATGTCCTTTATGTCTTCCTTTATATACAATGCAACCCACCTCCCCGCGCGTCATCCCTGTCTGTCCTTTGTGAATAACCTGTAGCCCGGAATAGTAACATCCCACTCATGACTCTCATTTAGCCATGTCTCCATTACTGCGACCCAGTCCAGACTTGACCTCCCCATCACTTATGATCTTCCTCCTTCCGTCAGTCCTCTCAGCCTCCCATAACTCCTTCTGGATTCTCTCAACTCATTCTGTTGCCAGCATCACCCTCTCTTCTCTCAAAGTCTGAGTGGGTGGGCCTTTTCCTGCCTTTTGAAAGTACTGTCATTGACTTTCATGTCATCTTATTAACTCATATGTAAGCTTCAATTCTCACTTTACTTGTACAGTTTTATAAGCTCGATACAGAATGACAAAGAGAAAGTAAGTGAGCATAACAGTCATGGAGAAACACATTTGTAGCACTAAATATGTATAAGTGGATTTGTATAGCCCAAAACAAAAAGATGAGACTTCACAACACAGAGGCCCTCCTTCACACATCTGGAATGGGGGATGTTGACTGGCCAAACTGGATGTTCTGTTCCATGCATTCTGTAGGTTCGCCTCAAACTCTCCTCCATTGTGCTCATTCATTCAAGTGCTCAGTCGTTCTCAGTCTGGCTGCTGGCTGTGAAGGTGAGTGGAGGGCTGTGCCGGTGGCCCAGTTGGGGTACTGGGGGGGAGCTGGGTGGGAGCTGCCAGGTAATGATGTGGTGGGGTGTCCACTAGACACCAGGGAGTTGGGGCTGAATAATTTTTTTTTAATAAAACAAATGGCAGGGGGGCAAGGTAACTTGGGGGATGCCTATCTAATTAAATTATGGCCGGTGATCAGCCAGGGGGCACTGGACACCAGGGAAAAACAATTTGGCCCTGTGAACAGCTGGGGGGGTGGGGGGACCACTAGACACCAGGGAGAACTTTGAGAAGTGGCCAGTGGCCACTAAATTTCAACATGAAAGGTGAAATTACTCCTGCAGAATGCAAAATTTCGCAGCGGGTGGTGACATTTCACCAGCGGGTGGTGAAAGTTTGTCCATGAGTGAAATTCAGCCGACTTGGGGGTGAAATTTCACTCGCAACAGAGAGTGACATTTTGCTTTTTGTCCAGCTAAATATTTCGCGAAATGCACTAATTATGCAAAATTTTCCAGTTTCCCACATCTATAGCAAAGAGGCATCTCTGTGATGTGAAGCCTGATCTTTTTGTTTTGGGCTATGCAAATCCACTTACGCATATTTAGTGCTACAAATGTGTTTCTCCATGACTGTTATGCTCTCTTACGTTCTCTTTATCATTCTGTATGGAGCATCTACACTATGGCCATGCTCAGCACTCTGTGCTGAGATAGGTCTTGGAAACATGCACTATACCTCACTTTTTGTCACTGAAATGAGGGACATGGACACTCAAAATGAGGGACAATGAGGGGCACTAACCCTCACAATGATTAGGACACATCCAGAAGAGTGGAGATTATAGATGCAGCAAATTTTTAATCTGCTGACGAAGTGAAAGCGAAGTGGCCACTTTGCATTGGTGGAGCACACCGGGAAGTGGGCACTGCAAAGTGCTCACTTCATGTTGTCATTATTACTTCACATTGCCATTATGCCTTAACATGAAGTAAGGCAAAGTAAATAGGCAGCCCCCCACGCATCACATTGCTTACAGTACTGTAAGTCACATGCTTTAGCCAGGCAGGAAGGAAATGAGTCAGAGAAGCAGTTTCACTTTCTCCTTTGCATTCATAGAGGGAGAAGGCTTTGTGGAGGAGAGAGCAGTTTAGAGTCACTGACTGTCAGAAAGTGCTTTATTGCCTTTGTGTGAAGAAAACAACAGCTTTTTTAAAAGCTATTATCTTTATTTAGTTTTTGTATTGTGTTTGTGATTTTTTTTGGGGGTAGTGAGTTTTTTTTTATAAGTTTTGTTTTGTTTTGTGTGTGTGTGACTCTGTGTGTGTGTGTGTGTGTGTGTGTGTGTGTGTGTCGGGTACTTGTGTGGGAAGGATGGACCCTGGAGAAGGACAGTCGCTGTCTTGTGGGCACAGTCAGAGGAGGGGAGTGCAGACATGTGGGGGCAGTTGTGTGATGCTGGAATACTGCAGACTCCTGGGTGTTGCTTCTCCCCCCGTGGAAGCAACAGTAGCAGCAGCAGTGCCACTGGTGGCTGCTGTGCATCCACCTTCTCTGCCACTACCACCACCACCGGTAGCAGCTGTAGGGGATCCAGCAGCACCCCTCCACCACCTCCATAGCCACAGGAGGTGCCCCTGAAAAACATAGGTGGTGCGAGGACTGTGTCTGGTCCCACCCACAGCCCTCCAGTGTGGGAGTTTTTTAACTCTGTGGGGGGAGACTGCACAGTCATGGTCTGCCATCTGTGTGGTGTGCTGGTGTGCTGTGGCCCCTGAGGGACACATTTGGGGACCAGTGGCCAGCACGCCCACATGTTGAACCACCACCACTAAGCAGAGTGCCAGGCTGCCATGGAAGGGGCCAGGCATCCACCTGCTGGCCCTTCTGTGACAGTGGCAGAAGGTGCTGATGGGGTCAAAGTTGTGCCTCACGGCCACAGCAGGAGGAGGGCCATTACAGCAGTTGTGCCACCACCACAACCACCAGCACCACCCTCTCCACCACCACCACTACCTGGATTTCCACCTGCAGTGGACCCCACCACAGTCCCTGCAACAGAGGCCGACATCACCCTGGTGTGGGCGGCCCTGGAGGAGAATAATCAGAGGGTCGGTGGTTTTCAGCACCAGGTCAACACAATACAAGAACAGCAGCAGCAAATACAATGCTGCACCTGCTGCTGGACCACCATGGCATCCCACGGCCACATTAAGGGATTGATTTCTGGACCCTCCCAACCCCACTACTGTGTTGTACTGTTTTTGTGTGTTTTTCCTTTGTTGTTTAATAATACACATTTTCCCTTACAGGGGAATCTTTCTTGCTCCACATAGTGCAATACATTTCTGTGAGAACCACCTGTAATTTCATTACAGTGTGTCACGTGATGGAGGAATTCTTGTTCTGAAAAACTACCCACATTCTGCACCCCTTCTCAGCAATGTTAAGACATGATGCCAGGGAGAGCGCAGGTGCGTGCTCCATTACTGTGAATGCCTGATTGTCTGGCAGCTTTCTGAATATTTCTTTATGTTATAATGGTCAGTTTGTAGTGAAACATGTGAGCACGTTTCCAGGAAGAAGAGCCTTGTTAGTGGAAACATTCCCACATTTCACCACAAAGTGAACCTTATAACATAACAAAACATTGGGATAGCTGCTGGACGTTCACTATAGTAGAGCATGCACCTACGCCCCCCCCCCCGACTGGCATCATGTCCTAACATTGCTGAGAAAGGGGAGCAGAATGTGGGTGGCTTTTCTGAATGGGAATTCCTCCGTCACGTGACACACTAATGAAATTATGGGCAATTTTCCCAGAAACATATTGCACTATGTGGAGCAAGAAATATTCCACTGGCAGAAAGGCATCCACATATTAGGTTAAGTGCATCACCATAACTATGTAACGTGGTGAATCTCTGTAAAGCAGCAGTGCAACAATCTGTTGAGAACTCTGAGCTATATTTTTAATGCTATATTACAACTTCCTTTACTTACATCATGACTGGAACGATATGAGAATTTCCAGTAGTTGAGTCTGTTGTACTACCTTTTTGCATGTGTGAAATAATGAAAGGAGCATTCCTTTTAAATTGGTGCAGACCAGGTCTTTGTCATTGTTTTTCTCTGCTTTTCTCCATCACATCAGTTAGTTGTTATATATCACTCCTGTTGTAAATTAACAGTTATATAACAGGCAGTGTTTTATGACACCACGGAACAATATTTATTGAAAAGCAGCTGAGAATAAATTCAAACCTGGTCAGAACAATATTGAAAGGCATGCTTAAAGCAGACAGAAATTGTGAAAAGAAGTGTATCATTCAAGTCACAAATCGGAGGTAACTAGTGGCTGTGGCAATGTAAAGTAGCATAAAAAAGTACAGTTCAAAACTGTCACTGCATTCTTGCAATGTTGCTTTAATTGATAATGCCAGTATGACATCATAAGCTCATAGCAATCATACAACACACAAAATGCATCCCCAGAATTAATGGCGCACTCAGTCATGCCTTGTGTGCAGAAAATTGACAAGTGTTAAAATGAAATGGGAGTGTTTCGGCACATTCAAAGTCCCCCCAAATTAATGGCACATTCAATCATGCACGCAGTGGTGGCACAGAGTCCCCAGATTTTTTTCTGTATGCCCAAAATGCATCCTCCTTGTGTCCAGAAAATTGACAAGTGGTAACTTTATGGTTTAAATATTAAGAAGCTTTGTGTCTCTGGTTGATGAATGTGGTGGTCCAGACAGACTCATACTCAGTGGTGGCAGTGGCTAACATCGTCCCAGTGGTGGTGGTCCGGGGGGCAGACAGACTCATGCTCAGTGGTGGCAGTGGCTAACATCAGTCCCGGTGGTGGTGGTCTGGGGGGCATACAGACTCATGCTCAGTGGTGGCAGTGGCTAACATTGTCCCGGTGGTGGTGGTGGTCCGGGACGGGGCAGACAGACTCATGCTCAGCGATGGCAGTGGTTAACATCAGACCTGGAGGGGGTGGTCCAGGGGTCAGACAGACTCATGCTTAGTGGTGGCAGTGGTTAACATCGTCCCGGTGGTGGTGGTCCGGGGGGGCAGACAGACTCATGCTCAGTGGTGGCAGTGGTTAACATCATACCCAGAGGGGGTGGTCTAGGGGTCAGACAGACTCATGCTCAGTGGTGGCAGTGGCTAACATCGTCCCGGTGGTGGTGGTCCGGGACGGGGCAGACAGACTCATGCTCAGTGGTGGCAGTGGTTAACATCAGACCCGGAGGGGGTGGTCCAGGGGTCAGACAGACTCATGCTTAGTGGTGGCAGTGGTTAACATCAGACCCGGAGGGGGTGGTCCAGGGGTCAGACAGACTCATGCTCAGTGGTGGCAGTGGCTAACATTGTCCCAGTGGTGGTGGTCCGGGACGGGCCAGACAGACTCATGCTCAGTGGTGGCAGTGGTTAACATCAGACCCGGAGGGGGTGGTCCAGGGGTCAGACAGACTCATGCTCAGTGGTGGCAGTGGTTAACATCAGACCCGGAGGTGGTGGTCCAGGGGTCAGACAGACTCATGCTCAGTGGTGGCAGTGGCTAACATCGTCCCGGTGGTGGTGGTCCGGGACGGGTCAGACAGACTCATGCTTAGTGGTGGCAGTGGTTAACATCAGACCCGGAGGGGGTGGTCCAGGGGTCAGACAGACTCATGCTCAGTGGTGGCAGTGGTTAACATCAGACCCGGAGGTGGTGGTCCAGGGGTCAGACAGACTCATGCTCAGTGGTGGCAGTGGCTAACATCAGTCCCAGTGGTGGTGCTGGTGGTCCAGGGTGTCACACCGCCTTTAGTTAAAACCTGCCAACATTGCCACAATACTCTCCCTAATGCTGCTTCTTAGACTTCCCCCTCACAATAGGTCTGGTTGTGCATCAGAAATTCCCTTCCCCCTTTCTTAACTCACTTATTCATATATATTTAGGTAAGATTGCCTTTTGTACATAGTTGATATTGCAATGCGCAGTGCAGCTAGACATGCTTGAGGTAGAGAAGCTGCACTGTGACTAAGCCTAGGTTGATTTATCCTTACTTTTTCTGCCACATATCCCTTTCCTTACCCTTCTTGTGGCTCCTTTCTCTTCGAGAAGAATGAACCAACATGGATTATTAATTCATGGAGTCAAGGATTGTAACATAATTGTTATGCTAAGATATATGCTTTTTATATTTTGTAACCTATGAAGTGTATATGTGGCGATTGTACATGATATTAGTGCCAAATGCTGTGATATGATTCAGATATGGAAATGTGACACTCTGTCTCTATGTGTGTGTACTGTCCGAATAATACCAATAAAAATGTTAAACAACAAAAACCTGCCAACATTAACCACATCATCATCCTCATAAAGAAAGCTTCCCTCACAGTCATCCATGTCTGAAGTCTGACCACTGGGAAATTCTTTCTCCGTTGTGCCATCATCTACATCAGTGGTGGGCCGTTTCAGTTAGCCACTGCCAGTGCCACCAGGATGGTCCATTTCCACATCACCAAAACCACCATGACTAGGCTGGGGAATGAATACCAAGGTTGAAGTCTGTGCTGGTTTGTGCCTCTCATTCATTTTAATGACTGTTAGCAAACTAACATTTGCAGGAGACAGGTTTGTCTGACGATCCCTGACTATTGCACCTGCTGAGCTGAATACCCTCTCAACACTTACACTGGAGGGTGGGCATGTGAGGTAATTCAGTGCCACTGCAGTCAGTTCTGGTCATTCACTGACCTTTCCACTCCAGTACAAAAGAGGACCTTCAGTTATTATCAGATGCCTGTTTTCAGACAAATATGACTCAACCATTCTCTGAGCCACACTAGGTCCAGTTGTTGATGCATCATCCTGTTCTCCCAAATCATTTATTTCACAAATACATACTTGGGACAAAGCCTCCCAAAGCGGGTTGATGCCAGCCACTTTGGAGGACAGACCACCTGGAATTGCTATCCCCTTCCCCTTGCAGGATATGCTTGATAGTCCTACAGGTACACCTTCAGCTGGATTATGCTGTTGAGGTTTGCTGACCTTGGCATGTGACTACTGTGCCCCATGAACCAAGCACACCAGTTGACCACTGACATTTTTTACCTGTTCAGGCCCTCCCTCCAGTACTGATGCAATTCCACATTTGTATCATGGGTCCAGCATTGTTGCTATGGCAAAGTTGTCACTAAGCTGAATGCTCACAACATGATGATTCTGGTTGAATACTGTCAGCATGTGTTGCAGCAACATACTGCTACCACCTTCTCCGGCAACATCAAGACTATGCTATACATTCACCAATGTCTGCCTCAGCACCCGCAGCAGTGGAATTGATTGGCTAATGGAGGCATATTCGCCACTCACTGCCTGGGTGGCATGTTTAAAAGGCCACAAAATTGTTATTGCAGAGTCCATGAGGCACCACTGTTCAGTCGTCATAGACATGGAGGCCCCGGAACTGTCACGGCTAGTGTGCATCACAAAATATTCTGAGATGGCTTTGTATTGTTCATACCACCTCTCTGCCATGTATAAAGTGGAGTTCCATCAGGTGACAACTTCCAGCTTCAAGCGGTGCTGAAGCAGGCTGTTTTGTATCTGCAGCTTCCGCAGTTGGTCACTGGCCTTTCCAGATCTTGAAAAGTTAGAGCAGCTACATCATGCAATGGTCAGCATTTCCTTTACATCAGGGTGCTGCATAAACTCCTGCACCACAAGATTTAAGCAGTGGGCCATGCATGGAACATGAAAAAAAAACACCATTCGTGGTGCATTTCACCACATTTGACCCATTGTCACTTGCTATGAACCCTGCTGTCAGGGACAGAGGGTTTAGCCATTTGTCAATTTCAGTCACTACCACGTCCAACATGTTCTCACCAGTGTGTGAACAGGTCATATTGTGCATAGCAATTGTTGCATGCTGTTGAATTACTGGAAGCTTGCTACCACTACAATCCACCTTACTGCACTGATTATTCGCACTACCATTACAAAAACAACCCCGGGCACCTGTGCCCAGTGTGCAGTTATACACAAATATGAAGTCCCCGCTGTTTTTCCACTTGTCCACATATCCATACTTAATGGATGAATAGAGAAGAGGAATGCTGAAAGGCATGTCTTACTGAGTCGGACACAGTGCGGAACAACTCCGGGACAGCACGGGTAGAAAAGTATGTCCTGGATGGGACTTTCCATTTTGGACAGGCACGTGCAGAAAACTGCTGGAACCCAGAATTATCCACAAAGGAGCAGGGCAAAAGATCACTTGCCAGCATTTCCACTACAGCAGCATTAAGTTCACGTGACATTGTATGATTCGGGGGGGGGTACTTCAGCTTATGCGAAAAAACACTCTGTAACGTGGTCTGACTTAAACGTTTTACATGAGGTGTGATCACAAATGGTTGTACTCTGTAATGAATGGCATTGTCAGGGGGTGGAGTGTGGTCATTTGATAAAGACGGTTGCACAGGTGATGATGACAAATCCAGAAATGCAGTTATTTTGCCAGATATGCCAACCAGGGTTGATGTACCACTTGCACTAGACATACTGCATTCACCACCGCCACCACCACCATGACCAAAACTGCTACTCTCACCAGCACTGGACAACATTTCAAAGTCATTATGCTCCTCCACCTCATCATGCCTGTAGTAATCCTCTGCTCTTATTACCTCAGTACTGCACATATTTAATTTACTACTGGACTTAACAGTCATGGAATTGGATAACATGCTCACTATGGTTGCCAGTGATGAGGGTAAACACCCAACTGTGGTATTAGCTGCCAGCTTGTGCTGGGTCCACAGTGCCTAGTGCCTATTCTTAAGATGCATATGCTGTCCTCCTGTGCCCAGATGGCTCCACTTTTTACCTCAACTTACACGCACATGGCAAACCTTAGAGATTGCAACTGACTCATCATTTGCATCTTGAACAAAAAAATCCCAAACAAGGGATTGTGATGCTCTGCTTTTTACATGTTCATGATGTGGCTTATTTAAATCCATTATTTTAAACACTGAAGTGGGAGGGCACGTGATGTTTCGGGCACTGCAAACCTGGACTGCAACTGACCACCACGACTACCTATCATATTTATTACTGGGTCATCATCATCAACTAAAACCAGTAAATCACAAGTTTTTATGGGGGGGGGGTATTCCTGCAAACAGACTCAGACACAGCCACTTTGAATTTCTTCTCTGGTTCCCAACTGGGGTCAATTACATCATCATCGTATTCATCAACGTCACACACATCCACATCTTCTGCTTGAATGCTAGCATGTGGACTGCATGTTGCAACAACAGCAACATCATCATCATCATCACATTTATCATCAGCATCTACTCCACCATCACCTGATATTATTTCACCACACTGTGAATCATTGCATGGAAAATGCATGACATTAACTGCCACAGTGGACGGAATATCACATTGTATGCTATCGTTGACATGATTATCAGAATCCTCAAGTTTAGTTACTGGGATGTTACTGGG
Source organism: Neoceratodus forsteri (assembly GCA_016271365.2). Classification (NCBI taxonomy): domain Eukaryota; kingdom Metazoa; phylum Chordata; order Ceratodontiformes; family Ceratodontidae; genus Neoceratodus; species Neoceratodus forsteri. The sequence goes on along the minus strand of JADMNL010000034.1, from coordinate 17,385,427 downwards.
AAGTATGACATCATCTATGCTGCCACTCACTTGCACTGCTTCACTTTCAGTATTTTTGGATACGGTCCACTGGTCGGAATTCAAACTTGACATACCAATATTAATACTACCACCAGCACTAACACCAGTAACACTAAAACCACCGGTTGGGAAAACATCATCTCCTCCAACTATGAGTGAAGCTACTGATTGGGCTGTAAAAAACATTGCAGGAGAAATACCTTTCCTCACATCAGCAATGCACTTCTGTATCTGCGTACTACCACATACACAGATTATCTTACTGCCAGCATTGCGATGGTGAGAAACAGCTTTGCTTGCACGTCTCTTTGTGGGCATTTTGAGGGATCAACCACAATATTATAACCAGATATGTTCACTCTCTGATTGGGGGGACGCTGGATGTGAAGCCAAAAAAAAACTGTAGCTTCAGCAACAGATAAGAGACTAGTCTATCATGCAATGAAAACAACTTCAGTAATCAGTGGTGCTGATGAGGTCACAAATACAATCCAATCTGGTAAAAAATTCCTTTTGCTGGTGGGGGTGTGGGGGAGCACTGACTGCAGATTTTTATGGCAGTACAAGCAGCAAAACAAAGAAGAGATACCACAATCGCAGTACAGAATCAGGCAGCTGCAGTGGACAGCAGGTTCACACTGCTGCACCTGCAATTACACTAGTCTGTGGCACAATAAAATGTGTATTATTCGATGTCACGCAACACCGCATGCACACACACACAGAACAGTTTGTCTACAATGCTGAATGAGTAATGTGTAGCAATTTCAAAAGTTAAGTAATATGCCATGTGTTGTAATGTAAACAACCTGAAATTATGAACTGCTGCACCAAATCCACACAACACACAATCAGCAAGAAAATTTCAACAATTACTGACAATATTACTGTGTGTACATTAACACAGTCAGTTATATAACAAAAATATAACCAAAAAACAAAGAAATCACTATTTCTCCAACTTAAATCTACCTACACCACAGATACGCCCCTTCCCAAAGCACACTTTCACTGTCTTTCACTACACACACTCAATGTTGCACAATTGATGAACCAAAGTTTGAGCCCCCCAAAAATGCAAAAATGCTTTTTTAACAGCTTTTAGAAGGTTTCAATCACAGACAGCTCTCAGAACACACTGTCTCCTACTCTTTCCTACACATACTACCCCGAACTGAGGCTGTGCAGATCACTATAGAGCCCATGTGACCTGAAATCCCATGAATCAATACAAAATTCACCTTCAGAGCTCAGAAACAAGGCAAAGTGAAGCGAAGTGCATCATTCTCAAATTTAGTGGAGTAGTGGTCTGGGAAGGCGGAGTAATGCAAAGTCATTGTTTTTAATGGACTTCACGTTACTCATTATAATGCAAGGTACTCCGCTTCATGTTGCGGAGCACTCTGCAAATCCACCTTTGCTCCGTGAATCACTTTGCAGAGCAGATTGAGCCCACTTTGCCCACCACTAGTGGAGATACAGTACCTCAGAACACAAGGGAAACCATTATATTTACTTGTACAGATATTAGCACCTGAGAATGAATTTCTACCATAAAGCAGGGATATCATTTAGGTAGGGCAGAGGGGAGAAATTGCCCTTCCTTCATTTGTACCCAGGTTGTTCTTATGGTATGGCAATAATGGCAATAAATTTGGATTTAATTGTTTGCACAATAAGTGCCCAATGGCCTATGTGAACTCAGGCTGCAGGTGCGCTCCTGATTCAACTATGCCTGTATTGTATTATCCACCCTCTCCACCTGTTAGCAGCAGCATTATCACATATGATGTGGAGGAGCTCGAATCAAGCAAGAGTGCATGAGTCACTTGAGTGTGACACTGTCTTTCCCAGCACAAAGTAGAGAGGCTACACACTACAGATTGGAAGAGTCAGTAAGCACTGAGCTCTCAATAGCAGTGTTGTGGCAGACTATTTTTGTTGGTCTACTCTTAGTGAGTCTCCATCTCCATTGGTGGCTGAAGAGGCAGGGAGCGAATTAGAAGCTAGTTCAATGACTAGGCTACCTACCTACCTACACTACAGTAGTTGCCTCACAATAAAAACAGTGCAGGCCTCACGCAGCAGCAAGCTAGGCCTAGCAGTGGTGACAACAGAGTGAGCAGCCATCACAGACCTTAATCAGTGCAGTGCAGGAGCAGACATGGCAGCAGCCAAACAAGAAGCAAGCTACACAGGTTATGTGGGCTCAAGTCAGTGAGGTGACTTGGTCATGGATCACAGTGGGGACCTGTGATGGTCAGTTCCAGCATCCAGCTTCTGGCAGAAGGACAGAGCAGGAGCAGACTGAAAACTGAGCTGTTGGCACACTGGGCCAGGCTGCAGGTTCCAGCCAGATGGTCAGGTAAATAAAAGTAAATATTTTTTTTTATAGGGACATTGCAGGAGGAGGAAGGACTGAAATATTAATGTGCTTTTCATGTTTCTGCACCTTTGGGTGGCCTCAAAACCCATTTGGGATGGGTATTGAATACAGTGAAGTTGAAGAGAGAGAGAGAGATCAGAGCAAAGTTTTGTTTTGGGAAGAGGGATCAGAACTTCAGCCAGGAAAAAAAAGGTTAGTAACTGTGTGGGTTTATGCCCAAATCTGATGGGCTAACAGGCACCTGGCCTCCACTGGTTGTTGCCCCCCCCGTTAAAATCTGAAATGGCACCCTGCCACAAAGTCTAAATTTACAGAACATCCTCTGTGTGAACAGCATGTTTTCCATGAAGGATGAATGAGGGACAGGTCAGTTTTCAGGGTAAAATGAAGGCTGTCCCTTGCAATCCAAGACAATTGAGTGGTATGGTATGCACAATCTATTGGAGCCCCTCCATAGTCAAATTTATGTTTCCTCAATGAAGCTGGACTCCACATCCCCACACTCAGGCATGTTATGACATAGGGCAAGGGAGAGGGGAGAGGTGCACACCATTGAAATGAATGGGGGTATTTTTTAATTACTATTTTATACATTATGATGGTAAGTTGGAGATTACTGAAGGCCACCACTCAACTAACAAGGTCCTTGTTAGTTGAACAGTGGCCTTCAATGATCTCCAACTCACCATCATAATATATAAAACAGTAATAAAAATTAACTCTATTCATTTCAAAGGGGCATATCTCAGGACTTTGTCCCATGGGCATCATCTCTTAAAAACTCCTGTCTCTGACTCCCTAGTACTCAAGTAAAAGATACTCGACTTATATCTATACTTCATGGGTTTTCTGTAACAGCATGGCCACACCTGCTACAGTGTGTGTGTGTGTGTGGGGGGGGGACAGGCAGTGTGAGTGGGTGCTGAGTTATTGCTACTTTTGTGTTTGCCCCTTAAAGTCTGTTTGCATGGAAGCATTCAAAACTATGGAGAGAAAATAGTAGGAATACAGGCCAGACAGAAGTGATTACATAGTTCTGTGGGTAAGTGTGTGCACAGAGGATGGGAAGAACCACATGTGTATCTGATGGTATATGTGCTATGGTTCAGCTTTGCAGCTGAGATGAGGGAACAAGAAAATTAAAAAGTATATCAGTAGCTATAAGCATGCCATATGCATGCAGATGTGTGCAGATTTGTATTAAAGTGCAAGTGAGCCATATGTAAGTAGGCAATATAGTGTAGTGGTTAAGGGCACTGAACTGCAGATCTAAAGACCTGGGTTTGAATATCATCACCCCCCCCATATAGCTGTGTGATCCTGAGCAAGTCACTTAATGTTTATGTGTGCAGTTATCAGTAACCACTTGCTTTTTGCATGCATGCCACATGCATGCAGTCTGTTCCAATTTAACATAAAAATCTTGCTTGCAGCATGCATATCACATGGGTGGTTTTATATGTGCAGCATGCAAAAATTTCATATAATTATTTCTGTAAGGGTATTCTTGGCAAAGCAAAATACTTAAAACTAACAAACTGCTTACTTGCCCCCAGGTACTTCTGATCTGGGCATGAACGAGATGGCAACCATTTTGGACAAACTTCCTAAAAATTGTGAATGGATAGCTACCGATGATTTTAATATGAATTAGTTGAGTAAGGCATCTATTAAAATTAAGAGCACTGTTGGAGATCTAAACTTACAGCAAAACATTTTAGAACCCACATGCTGTAATTGCAAAATGGGATATGAGTCTTGCTGGTGGTCACAAACATTAACAAGATCACTCCAGTGTACTTCCAGATATGATGAGTGATCACAGTGCAATGTTTAGCACATGGTCAGCTAAGAAAGTGCTCCTCCCCTTAGATTTTTGAAATCCAGAATATGTAAGAATTAGGATGTGAATTCCTTTGCTGCCAACTTATTAGCTGTTGCTTGTTCAATGACTAACAAATGTAATCACATTTACTTGGCTCTTAACCCTTAGGCTGCCAGGATATTTAGAAAGTATAGGTTTTTAAAACATGTATACATGCCAGCGGCACAACAGTGGTTAATTCGTTCTCCTCTAAGTTCCAAAAGCTTTGCATTTTGTTTGCCCCAGAAAAATGTATTAGGATTAAGGGAGGCAAACAACCTTGGATTAGACCCCATCTACTGAAATCTATGAGGAAACAGATAAGGTCTGGGAACCTACCTTAAGATCTGGGAATCCTACCATAAACATAAGACACAGGGGGCCTGATATTCAAAAATTAGCACACCCAAAAATCCAGAATTTGGCTGGCACTCCATGATGGCCCATATTCAGAACCCACGAGAGTTCAAGTACAATCCTGCAGTGCCAACATGCTATAAGACTGCTGTGCATATGCAAATGAGGGGGTCCCTCTATGCATATTAGTGTAGTGGTATCTTCACGCATTTGCAGTGGCTGTAAACATCCCCAAAGCAGCTTTATTTACCATCACTAAAAACACCTTTTAACAGTGTACTCCACCCTCTCAAAGGTGGAGTGGCTATACTGCAGCTGCCCAGTCCCAATCTCCCATTTCATATTTTGAATGGATAAAGTTAGTGTCTGATAGCACCTCCTACTGCTGAACACCTTTTCCATATAAACCCTGGTATCTAATGGATCCCCCACCCCCCCAGTCACCCATTCCTTATAGTGAAGAGTTATCCCTAGTGCCCAGTGACACCCCCACCCTCTGACTGCCCATTTCATATTTTGCATAGATATCCGTGGTGTCCTGTGGGCCTCCCCCACCCCCAGTCACCCATTTACAACATTTCAGTAAAGCCTGGTGTCCAGTGGTTACCCTGTCCCCCAATCACCTGTTGCAAAAGTTAAAGTAATTATTTGTGGTCCAGTGTCATCCCATCCCCCTGCCCACTCACATACTCACATACAACCACCCAATGGGCACAGTAATTCAAAGGAGGTTGTAGATTGTTATTTATGCTTTTTATTTCTTTTGTGCTTTCCTTGTAGCCTGTGACAATGGCAACTGTGATTGAGCACTTTCAGAAAGGGTGACTCAATCATGGTGCCTGTCCATAGTTCTACCGGGCAGGGAGGGTGACCGGATGGGGGGATCCATGAATATAGTGACAGGATGTCACTATATGTACACATGCAAGGGGGGGAGTGAGCATGCTGTGCGACGGGTGGAAGGGGAGGGAGGGTTTTTGATGTGAAGTGCAGCAGTGGGCTGCTGAGCTAACCCCATGACATGGTGGGTGGGTTGCAGGCTAAGGTTGAGAGGGTGCCAGGTTTGGGTCTGGACGCATGTTCATTTTGTTGCTCCCAATCATAAAAAATGTTTTGCCAGTTTTGGACCCCCCAACATGCACCCTCCATGGAGTTGAGAACTTTAGTAGGGGGTGGGAGAAGACTTCAGGGGTGCTGGGTGCAGCTCTCCATATTAAAGTCCCCAGTGCCCTTTTGCTGTGTGCCAAGAGTTTACATCACCGAAACTGATTTTCCAGTGATGTACACTTGCCCTAACAGTGATCGCCTTTCTGCGATCACCATTATCACATGGAACTGCTTTACTCCCTGGCCATCAGTGAAAATGGGCAGCCGTCTGCTCATGGATTAATCTGGTCTTTTAATACATAAAATAACCCACCCACTCACTCACCCACCCACTCACTCACTCACTCACTCAATATCAAAAGTGCAATTTGTTTACTACAATGGTAGCCGATGCCATCAGTAGCAATATTCAGATGAGGGCTGCTTTTAGTTTACTGATTTTAGCCCTCTGTTCATAGTGTTCCAGCATTACAACTGGCTGGGAGCTGGGCTTATTCACATCTCATTTGACAGCTTCCAGCTAAGATAAGCAAGATAAAGATTAAAAAAGTGAGAATATGTACCCAGTCATTGGGTTTACACTGTCATTTTGGTTGGGCTTATTTTTTTCAAATTTTATGATTTTATGAAATTCAAAAAAGTAAAATGCAACAACAAAATCACTAACATAACAAAGGGTATAAGTACACAAATTTCTCAGTTAAATTACAGTTGAAATAGCCCCCAAGGAAACACACACACATTTAAACTGTAAAATCCACCTGCTACCCTATCAAGGAAAATACCCCTCCTCAAAACCCTTGTGAGCCAAATATAAAAATACAGTGAGGAAATAAATAAATAGAGCCAAATATCATAAAGCATAGAAACATAGAAACAGATCTAGATTAGCTAGAAACAACAGTATCGTATAACTTGTCCCATTTCTTGGAGAAACCAGCCAAATTTAGTGGGGGGTAAGAGGAAGTAGTGGGGGGGTAAGATGAAGTAAGCTGTTGGTTAATTAGGATCTGCAGCTTATCTGTTAGGTAGGAAAATGGGCAGACTAGGTGGGCCAAGCTGTCCTTATCTGCTGTCAAATTCTATGTTTCTGTGTTTCTATGTTCATAATGGCTAGCATTTTCCCAGTTTGGTTGGGCTTATTAACATCTCAGCCGGCATCTGATACCAAAAAATACCCATTAGAATTTTTTTTTTTTTGCAAATCAATAGACTTTATTGAAGTTTAATACAACAAAACAATGAGATATAGACATACAATCAAAACAAAGGCCCCCTTTAGAATTATATATTGAGGAAGAATTTGAATAAGAAAGTAAACATTTATCATATGACTGAAAGCTCTTGTGAGCACTTTGTTCGGGGGAGTGCTTGAGATACTGTAGATTTCTTGCCATGAGACACACACTAGTAGCCCCCCTAGAAAATATAGGACATTATAAGAACTATGATTTAAACGTAATGAAGGAGCTAGGGTAGAGTTGCTACTGTGTATCCACATTTACTTAATCATTGGGAGTTGTATGACCCTTTCTGTAAGCAAGCTATCAACAGACCACCTATGAGTCTCTATGTGACTGCACTCTGTATAAAAGTGAATATTATGAACTTTAAGTGATGTCTTGCATAAAAAAAAGAGATAATAGCAATGGGATACCAGCTCAGATAAGCAAGACAAAAATTTAAATGTTGCAGTAGTACAGTACCCAACCATCAGATTCACCTTGCTATTGGTGGCTGGGCCTGCTTATTCACATTTTAGCTGACATCTGATACCAGGAAACCTTGCTTTAAAAAAACAGGGAGTGATAACAAAAGAAGTTAGCAAGAAAGTAAAGCAATTTTAAAGGATTACATGCTCTTGTAAGCAGCTATTTAGGGGTTATGAGTAGGGCTGTGTGAGTACTGAATATTAGAATCCGAATACCTTGAATGATATAGTATTTGTTATTCGGGATCTGTATAATGAATAGTGTCACTATTCAGCTGGGATTCCAGTCAATCTATTTGATGGAATGTTAAGATCTCATGTGACTTGTTTAGCCAATCAGTGAGCATTTGCAAATCTCACTTATGACAGACTATGTGACTGCCACACTTGCAGCAGAGAGAGCTCTGACTGAGAGATTTTGATTGCATACATTATCACATAATTGTGCAAAAGAAACCTTTTCATTTTGTTAACTTGTGTACACTGTGTTAGTGCCTGCTACTAGAAAGTTTATTCTTTGTTCAGACAAATTGTCTAATCTATTGATTTAGCAGCAGCTACTGTATTGCAGTAGGTTTACGTTCACACAGGCCTTTTACTGTGTGGAGGTGAAGGAATGACTTTGAGAAGAAAGTTTTTTGTGGAAAAATCCAGGCTTGGGTTCCACTTTCATTGGGGAGTGGATTCGTCTGACTCCATCTCTCACAGTTTATTTGTAGGTGTTGTCATGCACAGTAGCACACTAACACCATGCACCACCTGCCTGTGTGACATTTAAGATTTTCTTGGCATTAAAACAAATCAATAATTCAGTAAATAATATTACAGTGGTTCTGGCTTGACTGCTGTAGTTAAAAATCTGTCTTTAATATTGGTGGTGTAATCTGGGCTCAGGTTTCACCAACACCAGTAGCAGCAACATCAGAGGGCAGTTGGCTAACTCTACTCCCACCACCTGCAGCTTAGGGTCAGTAGTGATGCCGTACAGTCGCACGCACACCACTTGCCTGCATGCCACTTGCAAGAATTGTTTTGCACTAAACTAAATCAGTACTTCAGTAAATAATAAAAGTATTACAGTAGTTCTGGCTTGACTGCTGTAGTTAAAAATCTGTCTTTAATATTGGTGGTGTAATCTGGGCTCAGGTTTCACCAACACCAGTAGCAGCAACATCAGAAGCCAGACGGCTGACTCCACTCTCACTGTCCACAGCTTAGGGCCATGTAGTGACACTACGCAGTTGTATGCACACCACTTGTCTGCATGCGGCATGCAAGAATTTTTTGCACTAAAATAAATCAGTACTTCAGTAAATAATAAATTTATGACAGTCAAAACTGCTTAAACTGGGCATATCTGTGATCTTCCATTCTGCCCGTTATACAGAATGGATGGACTAAAGGAAAAACCTTTTTTTCCAGGTAGTGTTGCTGCAGAAATCATACAGAGCCCTTTGGGAACACAGAAACACACAATCAAATGAGCAAAACAGTGTACCTGTACTAAATTTAGTAAATCTTTAATGCAAAACAACAAAAACAACTAAACAAACTAATACTGCACAGCACACTGCCAGTACTCAGTAGTTACTGTATATATCACACTACCGTACTGTGTCTGAGTTTTCTTCGACAACCTGTTAGGGAAAAAAAAATCAGTCACTTTCTACTGTGACGTGAAGAAGTAGGTGATTTTTTTCTGTACAGTTGTGGACTGACAGTATGAGTGCCACATCATGTCTGTTGTTGCCAGTAGGTCCCAGATAGGCTCCAGGTCCTTTTTCTGCTCCACAGCAATGTAAGCAGCACTGAACAAATGTCAAGGTGTGTCACTGGAGTCTCCTCCATGTCTTCCTTGTCTCCTTCATCTTCTGGTTCCACCTCCTCTTCCTCCTGCATACTGGGCTGCATTGTTGACACCACTGCCTTGATGTCATCACAGGGCTGCTTCAGGTTACCATCACCTAGGTGACACAACTCTGTAAATTCAGCCAATATTGTCCTGGAGGAGGTTCAATCGCAGGCTCTTCTCTTTTTCCTTTTTCTTGGACTTCTATGGTCCGGTCTTCCTTCCAGAAGCCAGCCTTCTTGAAACAGTGCTGTATTAATGTTGGGCTGACTAGATCCCAGGACTGCTTTAGTAGCTGCACAGCATCAAGGAGGGATGTGTTTTGAATGCACTGCCTTCCTGTCAGTTCAGTGCCAGAGTCCAGCACATCAAGGAACCTTTGTCTTATGCAGCAGACATAGTGTTTCTTTAGAGAATAGATTATGTCCTGGTCAAGGGGCTGAATAATACATGTGGTGTTCAGGAGCAGAAGGACCATTCTAATGTTTCTAAGATGTGTGATAGCAGGATGACCTAAGAAATTGTCAAGGAAAAGGACAATGTTGCAATGCCTGGGTTGTTTATCCCAGGTCCTTACCCAGTCAGTGAATATGTCCCCTGTCATCCACACTGTCTGGTTCTATCTGTAGATGATAAGAAGATGGTGAACACTACAGAAGCAATGTGGGATAGCTGACTTGCTGATGACCATTAGCTCCCACTTTTCGCTGCTGTCCATATTGCAGCAGGCTAGCAGTGATACACACTCCTTTGCTCCTTTGCCTTTTTCTGTCCCAGGAAACTCTCGCTCCTGAAAGCCAATGTCCCATAGCCCACACAACAGAAAAAAGGCCAGTTTCTTCCACGTTAAAAATGTTTGTTGGATCATAATCCTCCAACAGTCATGGCAGGACCTCGGTGACCCACTGAAGGGTGCTGGTGGCATCTGCACTTAGCTTCTCGCCATGGATCCTGTGGAAGTCAACATTGTTTCTGGCTTTCCATTGCCTCAATCAGCCCTCTGAGGGATTGAAGTCTGTATGCCCTAATGCTGATGCCAATTGTTCTGCCTTCTTTGACAGCATGGGGTCAGTTATGAATGCATCATGCCCTCATGCGTTCTCAAACCAACGGAGAAGGACTTCCTCAACTTCTCTGTCCTTGCCCTCTCTGTTATGTTGGTGGTTCAGGTTGGCGTTTGAGTGCCACTCGGCAAGAATCTGATCCCTCTGCTTCATTAAGTCCGTTATTGTTGATTTTGGTTTCAAAAGGTGCTGTGACAAATCATGCTGACTCATGCACAGGAGTTGATCAGTTTTGTTCAGCATCTCTACCTTTGCTGAAAGTGATATAACTTTATACTTTATACCACCTGAAGCCATTACTGCAATACACACTCTGCACTCGCTAAACTGCTGTTAAATGGTGCTGTTTACATGCAGCAGTGTTAAGCAAGAGTTAATAAGTGTTTAATCAGTGTTAAGCTGCAGTAAATCAGTGTTTAATCAGTTGACTAGACATGTCAAAATGAGGAAGCAGTAGTGAACTGAGCGGGAAATGGACAAAAGGCCAGGCTGGCAACATCCATTAAAAAGCACTGCTTTACTGTTGCAGTCAATGGAGATGGCAAGCAGTTTTCATGATTCACCATTAAAACTGCTGCTAGTATAAAGTGTGAGCACTATAAGTGGCATCAGCTGTATAGTACTTCTAGCTTTATTGCTGTATTTAAAAATCTGGCTTTAATATTGGTGGAATAATCCAGATCAGGTTTCACCAAAACCAGTAGAAGCAACCTCAGAGGACAGTCCACTGATTCCATTTCCATCACCCACAGCTTAGAACAAGATAGTGATGCCCCACAGTCGCATGCACTTGCCTGCATGGCTTTGCAAGAATTTTTTGTGGTAAAGTAAATCAGTACTTCAGTAAATAATAAAAGTATTATACTAGTTCACAATGTTTAGAAATTGTTGCCATCTTGTAATATAATGGCAGATAGAGGTGGTACAAAAAACATGCTTGGTCCAGCCCTAGCAAATCTACAATTGACGAGCTGGTTGGTGAAACTGAATGTGAGCGATGGTCAGGCCATATTCGATGCCCAAAATGAATGTTTATCTCTTCGAAACCTATTTCTTCCAGCAATAGTAGTACTGTCGCTGGCACAGGAGAAAGTGGTGCACACACAAGCATAAGGACACTGTTCTTGACTCCCACAACCACCAATGTGTCCCCAACTCTCATCAGTACCGCTATCACACCTGTTATCACCACCACCAGAGAGACCCTGCCTTCCACAACAACTGGGATCATGACTACTCCAGCCAGTCCTGCAACTGTGACTCTAGTCACTAATGACACTATGAACCCTGCAACTACCACCACTGTAACACTATCACCACAGTCAGTTATCCTTACCACTCCAAATATTACCAGTATGGCCACTACAGTTGATACAGTTATGCCTCCTGCTTCTCAGCTTCTCACTACTCCTAAAAATGTTGCAGAGGAGGAGCACTCATCTGGCTTTGAGTAGTTCCTGCCACATAAATTGCTCAGTGACTTGTCATCTTCATCGGAGGAAAATGTGAGTGACTTTGAGGATGAGGCAGAGTATGGCATGTATCAATCAATCAATTAAAATCTTTATTTAACCAGGCGATCACCGTTGAGAAAATGCTCATTTTCGAGGTGGACCTGGACATAAATACAGGTTACAAACACAGCAGAATATAACATAAGTTAAGTTACAATATACATTAAAGAAGAACAATGAATACAAGCATAACAGTGCTAATTCTTGGTAAAATAAATCTTCAAAATATGTATAAAATATAGATAAGAGATTCACTGCACTGTAAGAAGGGCAAAAGAAATACAAGATGAAAGGAGTTTACAGGGTGCAAAGAGAGGGTCTTTAGGCTAGGCAGGAAATAGTAGGATAGATCCATAGAGATAGAGGAAGGGGCAGATGCCTATGAGGGAGATGATAGAGGGTAGGGTAAAGGCGGAAAGGCCAAATGGGTAGTGAAACCCATAAGAGCCCCTCATCGCAAAGAGCTGCTAAGACCACATGAGAAGTGCCACAGGGTGCTGGGTCAAGGTACTGGAGGAGATATGAGAATAGAATGAATAAGGGTCTGAGGATAACTAGAGTGGGAGGGTCAGAGAATAACTTAGAGTGGGAGGCTCAATTCAAGAAATATGGTACGGTCAGGTAAAACACTCACAGGATTCTTTGAAAGAACGAGCATAAAGAGTTTTGAATGATGATAGTTTGATAGGGTAGACCAATTTCAATGTTTTTTGCAGCTTATTCCAGAGTGAGGGTAATGTGAAAGCTTAGGGATGACCTAACAAAATGCGATCTGACCTTTGGTATAACAAAGGAGATATAGGAGGCACTCCTTCAATGCATAATGACCTACCCTGAGGGACAGACAGTCCAAGATATATTGCGGCAGCTTCTTAGAAATAGCTCTGAATGTCCAAATGGCAGCGTTCCTCTGTCTTCTATATTTTAGAGATGGCCAATCCCACGGCAGCATATAGGGAGCAGTGATGAGTAGCGAAGGGGAGGCTGGTAATGAACCTTAAGGCTCTATGATAAAGCATATCCAGTTTGGCCAGTGCAGAGGCAGGGCCTTGACTGTAAAGGAAGTCCACATATTCTAACAGTGTTAAGAAGGTGGATTGGACTAAACACTTCTTAGCCTCCCATGTAAGCAAGTAATTAATCCTAAAGAAGAGACCAAGCCTCTGTCTAAGCTTTTTTATAAGTTCTTCAATATGGTCATTATAAGACAGCCTATGGTCAGTCCAGATCTCCAAGTATTTGAACTTAGTTACGTAATCCAAGGATTTGCCTAGGAGTGTGGAGATCTGAGGAAACTCCCATTACCAAATTCCATTCACTTTTTGTATTGCACATTCTCAAAAAGAAGGGAAATTCATGGCAAAAAACTCCATTTAATGCATCAGTTAGGGTTGTTCCACAGTGACAAAAGTGAGGAAATTCGGTGTTAGGGTTACCACCCCTTGCCCCTCACTCCCACCCTGCCCCCACCAACAGGCATCAGGGTGTGCGCTGGGGTCATTGAGCCTGTCACCCCATTCTCCTATACTGCACCACCTCAGCTTCCTTACACATGGAATGGGGTGAGAGTTAGGGCCAATGACCCCAATGCACACCCCAATGCATCCTAACACCAAATTTCTTCACTTTTTTCACTGTGGAACAACCCTAACTGATGCATTAAACAGAGTTTTTTGCCTTGAATATATATATATATATAGATATATATATATATATATATATCGATAGATAGATAGATAGATATAGATATAGATATAGATACAGACACAGACACAGACACAGACACAGATATAGATATAGATATAGATATAGATATAGATATAGATATAGATATAGATATAGATATATTATAGTGGCGCGGTAGTCCACTATAGTTAGGGTTCAGTTGTCACTTCTATGTTAATCTCAAATTTTGTGCATTAATAACTTTGGACTCATCCAACGGATTTGCCTGAAATTTGATATGCATGGTGGGGCATGGTAGATCTCTTGACTTGCCAAGTTGCGTTTTAGTCAGACTTACTGTCTTTGCGTACGAAAACGCTGAAAATGCAAAATTATCGGTTTTTGTAGGCAGGTTTGGGGATTTTGGATGTGGCCCTGCATGGTCATTGTGTGGCATGCCACTCTGTGAGATAGCTCATTTGAAAGAACTTTGGTGACCAAACATGCTGCTTTTTGTTTGGTGAAAAAATGTTAAGGCATTCAAAAGCTATGCCACTTTTAACTTCCCATTATAAGTCAATGGGAAAATTTATATGTATGTTTTGTGAAAAAAGAATGGGGTTCTGGCCATCTGGTCCCACCTGGCGATCAAAGAATTTGCAGCCTCGCAGTTCAAGAATCTTTGTCCCAGAGAATGTTCTAAATTCTTTGATCACGAGGTCCACCATCTTGTTATTTGTTTTCCGATCAGAAAAAGACAAATATCTTGGCTCAGGGGTCACTTCTGAAGTATAACTTGGATGGGTTTTACTCAGGGGACTCCGCTCTATCGAGTCATGCCTTTGATTTCATCCAAGTCAGTCGAAAAATAGAGTTATGAGCTTTTAAAATCTTAATTTGTGGCTCGCTAACGATCTTCGATCACGAGCCTGCAAATTCTTTGATCGTGAGATTCTTTGATCGCGATCTTACATCGCGACCTGAAAACACAAATATCTCGGCTTACGGTTGGGGGGCTAGGGATACAAATGAGGGTGGGTTTTGCTCAGGAGGCTTCGTCCTATCGCAGCATAGCATTGGTTCGCTTCAAATCGGTGACAAAAATCACATTTCAACATTTTTTATTCTTTGATCATGAGCTTGCAATTTCTTTGATCGCGAGCCTGCAAATTCTTTGATCCCGAGATTCTTTGATCATGATCGTGCATCGCGAGCGAGGGAAGAGACAGCCAGATTAAAAAATTAATTTTCTCAGCCCAGGGGTGCCCTAGGAAGTCAAATGAGGGTGGATTTTTCTAAGGGGGCTTCATTCTGCCCGATCTGTGTAAAATAAATAATGTTTTAAATATCCCTGGTAGTCCAGTGGCCCTTCCTATCTGTATACAAAACATTATGTTCTGCATATCCACGATAGTCTAGTGCCCCCCCAATGTATATTAAAGACATATTTTTTTATATCCATGGTAGTCTAGTGGTCCCCCCGATCTGTAAACAAAAAATAATGTCCTTATCCTTGGTAGTCTAGCGCCCCCCCCGATCTGTATAAAATGCGTACTGTTTTTTTATATCCCTGGTAGTCTAGGGGGCTCCCCCAATGTGCATTAATTAAATAATGGTCTTCCTATCCCTGGTAGTCTAGTGGCCCCCCGATCTCTATAAAATTTATATACTTCTCCATATCTCTGGTAGTCTAGCACCCCCCCAATCATCGTGAAATAAATTAGGATCACCCATTCCCTGGTAGTCTAGTGGCCCCCCACCCAACTGTGCCAGTCCACCCAGCACCACCCCACATGTCCCCAGCCAGTGACTGGCACAGCCCACCTCTCACCCCCACGGCCAGCTGCTGACTGTGCATTAGCAGTGCTAATGCAAGGGGGCCTCAGAAATGCTTCTGAGTGCCTCTTTGCATTAGCACTGCTAATGCAGACAGTTGGCGGCTGGCTGTGGAGGTGAGAAGTGGGCTGTACCAGTTGCCAGCTGGGGACATGTGGGGGGTGCTGGGTGGACTGGCACAGCTGTGGAGGGGGTGGGAGGCCACTAGACTACCAGGGAATGGGTGATCTTAATTTATTTTATGATGATCGGGGGGTGCTAGACTACCAGGGATATAAAAGAATCTTTATTTAATACACATTAGGGGGGCCACTAGATTACCAGGGATATGCAGAACATAATGTTTTGTATACAGATTGAGGGGGCCACTAGACTACCAGGGATATTTAAAACATTACATCAGGGGGGCTGCTAGACTACCAGGGAGATGGAGAAGTATATAAATTTTATACAGCTCGGGGGCGGGTGCTAGACTACTAAGGATAGAAAGACCATTATTTATTTTATGCACATTTTGGGGGGCTGCTAGACTACCAGGGATATACAAAACAGTATGCATTTTATACAGATCGGGGGGGTGCTAGGCTACCAGGGATAAGGACATTATTTGTTGTTTACAGATTGGGGTGACCGCTAGACTACCAGGGATATAAAAAAATATTTATTTAACACACATTGGGGGGGCCGCTAGACCACCAGGGATATGCAGAACATAATGTTTTGTATACAGCTCGGGGGGGCTGCTAGACTACCAGGGATATTAAAAAACATTATCGGAATTACTTCAATTTTTTGATTTATTGCATGTTTTATTCTTTGTTCATGAGCCTGCAAATTCTTTGATCGCAAGCCTGCAAATTCTTTGATCGTGAGATTCTTTCATCTTGATCGTGCAATTTTCTCAGCCCAGGGGTACCCCAGGAAGTCAGATGAGGGTGGGTTTAGCTCAGAGGGCTTCGTTCTGTCGAACTATGGAGGTGGTTTACAGCGATTTTTTCAATTTTTTGATTTATAGCATTTTTAATTCTTTGTTCGTGAGCCTGTGAATTCTTTGATCTTGAGCCTGTAAATTCTTTGATATTGAGATTCTTTGATCGCCATCTTTAATCACGAGGGCAGGACAAGATGGCCAGATTTTTTATAATGGAATAGATAGGGAAATTTTACCAATCTTTAACATTGAATATATCGGAAAAGGTTTGGTCTTTTTACTTGAAATTTGGAATGGTGTTTACGGGATGTCCTGTAGATGTGAACTGTGATGTTTACATGTCGGAGAAAAAATTTTTTTCGGAGATATTGCGTGATACACTTTACGTGTTGAGGACAGTGTTTTGCATTGTGCTGGTGGCTTGAAATTGGTAGGATGCCTAGTCTTAGTGTCATGGATGTAGTTTTCAGTCATTGTGTGTGTTAAATGTCAACAGGTGCAGAACTGTGCCGCTCTGACGAATGAAAATTTCAAACTTTGACATATTGTATCTTGGACACGGTTTGGTCTTTCTACTTGAAATTTGAAGGGTGTTGACGGCTTGTCCTATAGATGCTAATTGTGGTATTCACATGTTGGACAATATATTTTTTGAAGAGATATTACGTGGCACAGTTTATGTTTTGTGGACAGCGTTTTCTATTGTTCTACTAGATTAACATTTGTTTGGTGGCTGGCCTTGCTGTTGTCAATGTACCTTTTAGTCATTGGATGTGTAATGTGGCCCGACACTTTCAAGTTGGTGGGAGCAGTCACACCAAGTTGCACAACTTTCTACTTTTCTATGCTTTCTTAAAAAGTAAGGAAATTCTATGCAAAAAAAAACTTCATTAATGCATCAGTTAGGGTTCTTCTACAGTGAAAAAATGAGGAAATTTGATTTTAGGGTTCTCACCCCTTGCACCCCACCCCACCCCCACCAACAGGCATCGGGGTGTGTTGGGAAGCATTTATGGTCCCAATGCTGACACCCCTGGGTTTTTTATGGATACACTAAATGTCTTAGGCCAGTTTCATCATCTTCCGGTGTTGTTGGGAGGAGATTGGAACTTGCCGTTTTCCCCAGACTTGGATAAGGAGGGTAGGCGAATTAAGGGTCTGTCTCCAGCCCAGAGAGCTATTAGGGACTTGGCTGACAATTTGGGATTATGTGATCCGTGGAGGGTCTTGAACCCTTCAAGTAGAGAATATACATTTCTATCAGAAGTCCATAAGTCCAGATCTAGGATTGATTATTTTTTGGTGAGTAGAGAATTACTATCAGGGATGATGAACTGTAGTATTGTGCCTGGGATTCTCTCTGATCATTCTATGGTTCATTGCTCTTAATTTGACTCTAATACCACCAGACAGACTATTTGGAAGTTGAACAATCAAATACTTGGTAATACGCAGACAAGGGAATATATTGGACGTCGGTTAGAACAGTTTGAAGCAGAAAATAGTCACTTAACCACTAGGGGGGATTTATGGTGGTGTACTCTAAAATGTATGCTAAGAGGAGAGTTTATTAAACTGGCGGTTGTTAGAAAGAAAAAGAGGGAAGAAAGGGTTAGATCTTTGTTGATTCGAATTAGGGTATAGAGAAAGACCTGTCTAAGAATACGAATGGAGGATACTAGGGAGCTGTTGACTAAGTTGCGCCATGAATATGAGGGGATTATAGGAGAAAGGGCTGAGTACGCGATTCAAAAACTAAGGCCTTCTATCTGAACCAAGGTGAGAAGCTCGGATAGGCGCTATATGAGATTAAGGGCGGTGGAGGCATCTAGAGTGGTTCAGAGTATTACGTCCTAGGGTAGATGGGTCAGTTAAAACAGCACCTATGGATATTGTTACGGAATTTGAAGAGTACTTTAAGGAGCTATACAGTCCAATGACCCCTAGGCTTAGTAAGGAAGAAGTTGAGGACTCTTTATCTACTTGTAATCTCCCCAGGTAACAGAGGGTCAGAAGAGAGAGCTCTCATTCCCATCTCGGAGGAGGAGATTCTGGAGGCTATTCATTCGCCTCTACTGATAAGGCACCTGGCCCGGATGGGTTCACACCCAACTTTTATAAATGTTTTGCTACTTTGCTATGCCCCGTCTTAAAAAGACTATTTCAAAGTATTTTGACCTTGTATACAGTAGATGGTTACTTGTTTGAGGCCTTGATAGTGCTTATTCCGAAAGAAGGAAAGAACCAGATAAAGTTACAAGTTACAGACCTATTTCCGATTAACTATGATATTAAGATCTTGGCGAAGATACTAGCTTCTAGATTGTCCAAAGTCATATCTACCTTAGTGCATCAGGATCAGGTTGGGTTTATGAAGGGCAGACTGTCATCGGATCATCTGCGTAAACTGTCACATGTTTTCTCCGTCTCCAGGGACTGTAATTCCCCTTGTGCCTTGATGTCGGTGGATGCAGAGAAGGCATTTGACAGGGTGGACTGGAAGTTTTTATCCAACACTATGGAGAAATTTGGTTTTCCACCCAGTTTATCAAATTTGTGTTTGCATTATATAGGGACCCTAAGGCTAAGGTATATTGTAATGGGGTATTCTCTGCAAGTTTCCTCTTAAATCGGGTACCAGGCAGGGCTGCCCTGTCATCCTTTTGTTCAATTTATACTTGGAACCCTCCTTACTAAAGTGAGATTAGACTTAGGGTTATGGGTATTAGAGGGGTCACAAGAATTTAAAGTTTCAGCGATGCGGATGACATTTGTGGTATGTTGCTCAGTCAAGTGATTCTATTAAAGCAGTGTTGGAAATTATTGATGAATATAGTAGATTGTCTAATTACAGGATTAATGTGGGAAGACCCAAATTTCTTCCGTTGAATATGAATGTGCATAGGTCGGAGGTAGTGGAAATGGGAATGCAATGGACTCACATACGTTGAAGTATTTGGCATTCACTTGGCTAGATCCGATCAGAAACTAGTTAATCTTAATTTGAATGCAGTTAAGAATACAATTAAACAGGACTTGCAAAGGTGGAATGGGTTGTCGATATCTCTGGGGTCGGATTAGCATAATAAAATGAATATTCTCCTAGAATTTTTACCTACTAACATGTTAAATGTTTGGTTGCCCCTAAAATGGTTCAGTGAGTTGCACTTCTAATTTCTGACTTTATTTGAGAGGAAAAGGCCCGTAGAGCTTATGGCAAGTTGGCTGCTCCTAAGGATAAAGTGGGTTTGAGACTTCCAAATTTTGGTCTATATTATTGGGCAAGTAACCTGTGCAAATACTTGAAATGGTTAGCTCCGATATCAAGCTAGAATCTTGTCCTATGTCCCTCGTGGGTCAGATTGGAGACAGAAATGATTAGGGAGGTGGGTATAGACCCAATCTCATTGCTCTATTCTATCCCCAAGAAACTGCCCCCTAAGTTGGTGGCTAGCCCGTTAGTAAAATCTCTGCGTATCCATCGGCAGATTTGTAGCAAGATGGGTTACGTTCCGGACAGGGACAAGTATCAACCGATATGTCAAAATCCGAATTTGAAGATGGGGGGAAAATGGTTCTGGGTAAATGGATTCCCCAGTTGGAGGGACTACGCATTGTGGATTTAATGGGGGATAGTTGTGTGTCTCCAGTTAAGGATATCCTGGCAAAGTATGGAATGGAAGTCAAGCAGGTCTTTAAATTGTATCAAGTTACTCATTTATTAACGCAGGTAGTAAGTAATCTCCGGGACGGGCGTGTGGATGGTAGGTGGTTCAATCATTAGCTAGTTGTGTGGGAACCACACGCGTTTCTAGAGTTTATAAAAGCTTTTGACCTTTTTCTTATGGATATGGATTATAAACCCAGATACTGACTAACTGTCTTGAAAAGCAAGAGCGGGACTGGGAAATTGTCTGGAGGCATTTGTACAGATATGTTAGACAGGACAGGTTGAGGGTGATGCAGTTTCACTTTGAATAATTTGTTTTGGACTCCTCAAGTTATTTAGGATGGGTAGTAAAGACGGACCAGAAATGTTTAGAGTGCCAGGTAGTAGGGGATTTGTATCATATTTTTGGAATGTCCGCCAATAAAGCGGTTGTGGATGCAGATTAAGCAAAGGGCTGACCCATTGTTGGGAATTGATCAATATTTTACTCCTGATATATGTCTGATAGGGGATTACTCTGGAATCATGTTTAGGAGCGTAGATTTTATATGGCCCTGATTTCTGGTTCATTTAAGAAGGTCGTTTATGATATTGATGACGGATTCCCCAATCACGTATGTGGAATGGTTATGGGAAATGTTGTTTAACTTGAATATGGAAAATTAGGAGCAGTAAGGGATAACCGATCCATATATACAAAAAGTTTGGAGTAGCTCAAGAATTATATCTCACCCAGGTGTAGCCAGTTGGAGTATACTGGAGTAGAGAGGTAAGTGGTGGGCAGATCTTCCTCATGGGGGTGGTAGGAGAAGCGGACTGGGGTAGGGGGAGGAGGGTGGTTTTGGACTTTGTTTGTGGGATGGGCAGTGAAAACAGTGACTTGATTATTTACCTGCCAACTGTTTGATAGTATAACAGGTCTTGTTTACTTTTATTTTCCTTGGCATGTGTTGTATATGGACAATAGTTCTCGTCACAATAAAATTTTGAATTTCAACAGGCATCGGGGTGTGCATTGGGGTTGTTGGCCCTAACTATCACCCCATTCTCCTACACTGCACCACCTCAGCTTGTTTACACATGGGATGGGGCAAGAGTTAAGGCCGATGACCCCAGTGCACACCCCCATGCCTGTTGGTGGGGGCGGGGTGGAGATGGGGTGCAAGGGGTGGGAACCCTAAAATCAAATGTCCTTGCTTTTTTTACTGTAGAAGAACCCTAACTGATGCATTAACGACATTTTTTGATTAGAATATGTATATCTATATCTATCTATCTATCTATCTATCTATCTATCTATCTATCTATTTATATACATATATACACAAACTGGTTGTATTAATTGCACGCTGAAAATAGAAAACAGAGTTAAAAATTGACATTTCAACCATAGATCTTCTTCAGGAAATTTCTAAGAGAGAGAAAAAGCTTTTTCTCTTTTAGATATTTTAGATATTTCCTTAAGAAGACTTATGGTTGAAATGTCAATTATTTTATAATTCATATTTTATTAGTTTTTCACTTTAATACAGCAAACTTTAAATATATATATATATATATATATATATATATATATATATATATATATATTTGAAGCATATAAAATCAAAAGAGAGAAGAAAAAATAAAAGAGAAAGCACAAAACAGAGAAACATTAACTCTAGGTAACCTTTAACACAAAACACTTATCTATTATGGTAAGTAGAATTGTACCAGAAAACATACATTAATATACCAGATAACAGCAATTCTTATAAGCTGAGATATCAATTAACATTTCAATATTACTTAGAAAGATAGAATACTGATATCCCCTTGCACTGTTATGTGTAGATCATCAAATTAGATGTTTGTTATCCAAAAGGGGTTCCCACAGATCCAAAAATATATCTAATCTATGAATATATATATATATATAAATGAGAAATTATTTCATAATTGGCTCTAGTATATACATCCTGTAACCATTCCTTCACTGTCAGCACTTTTGAACTTAACCAGTGTCTCAATATTATATTTTTGGCTGTAATAAAAGCAGCATGTAACCATAATTTCTGATTGCTATTCAGCTGTGTAAGTTCAGAATTAATCCCCAGAACTGCAAATTTGGCTGCACATTTCAAATTGTAGTTCATAACTTTTCCACAAGCTAATTGAATACCATCCCAAAACTGAACAATAAGAGGGCTTGACCATAAAATGTGCGTTAAAGTACCCTTGTCAGAATTACATCTCCAGCTGGTCTCATCCTGTAAAGAAATGTTGATTTTTAACTCTATTTTCTATTTTCAATATAACCATTTTGTTTTGCTTTCAGACCACATGCTGACACAGCACCTTGTTTTTGTTTATATATATATATATATATATATAATTTTCTACATATAATTATTTTTGGCTTTTAGCACAGTTCCAGCTACGATAACTGCAATGGGAAGGACCGGGCCAGCTGTAGTGCGTGCTTATTTGCTTTATCCACAGCAACAATCAGGAATAACAAATATTGTTTCAAAATCAATAGGTGCAGGGCAGTTCACACCATGTTCAGTACAACACAGGTGCTGGTGCTACACTGCCTCATTCCAAATGTAATTAGCAGTCAACACAGTTAGTCAGCAAAATGATCATCCATCCTTCCCCCACACTGACTACAGAAGCACTTGTGCACTGCAGCAAAACAACCAAACATCTTCCCTCAAAAAGGCAGGGATCAAAATCATGCCTATACTATCGAACATTTTTTTTTTAAACTAGTATTTTAATTTCTCTCTAAAATGTGTTTTTTCTGCTAAAATTCATCTTGGTTTGCCAGACATCTGAAATGAACCTGTGTAGCCTACCTCTGCAGCCCTGAATACCAGTTTCAATGCCAGTTATATGCCTTCTGTGAGTTTGCCCTGTAAATGCTTCAGGGAAGGTGAACTATGCCAGTCAATATGACATGTGCATAACCTCGAGCCCAGATGCCCTTGAGCTCTGCTCTGGAAATGAAACTCTGGCATAAGGTGATGGGACTAAAATATTCATATTACCTGCTGTGACTCAAAATCATGATATCCAGGCATATCTGGAATGTACCAGTTCCCCGGGTATGGCCATATTTGTAGTACAGTATGAAATTGTAGAACACATATATGAAGAAGGGCAACGATAAAGTGAAAGCAGTACAGAGAAGGGCCACCAAGATGATTATGAGCTGGCTGAGGTTCAAACCTGACCCCCAGCTTGCCTTCTTAGGTTTACTCCATGTACATGGGACTTCTCCAAGACCTTTGGGAGCAACCACTCCATTCAGAAACTTTGCTTGAATGGGGAAGTCTAACTGGGTGTGCATGTTAGCATGCACTTGACTGCATGTTCAGTTAAAACCACCCTAACTCAATCATGGTCTAATCTATTTGTCTGAATACAATCACCTTATCCTAAACCTTTATAGTTATTTTTCTTCTAATATTCTTGTACTATATATATATATATATATATATATATATATATATATATATATATATATATATATATGCCAATAGTCACGATTACATTTAACCCCTGTATTGTAAGTCAACAGCTTTATAAGTAAAAATATTTAACCAAATAGAAATACCAGGAAATGTCACATTGTCTTAATTATTTACTTAAAATGGGTGTGCAGAATTAATATAATTTAAATCAGCAGTGCAAGCAAACAATGTATGATTAACTGGAGATTAAGTCTCTCCTACTTTTAGATACAATCATACAATTAAGTAAAAATAAAATAAAATATCATAAAATGAAAGTATCATCCTTCCCTGCTCCATATCAGGGAAAATAGCATTTCATAACACACAGTGCCATACCTTGATGTCTCAAATGAAGTCCTAGGCAGACGGACGTGCTGTCACAGTTTCTTCCTCTCCTCTGCCCTACTTTAGCTTAAATGAGTCTAAATTTGTATGTTTTTTGGATGTACTTCATGTTACACTTCTGGTAGAAGTGTGTCTCATGATGCAGTTCTTGTAGAAGTATGCCCCATAACTGTGACACATTTCTTGTAGAAGTGTGTTAATCATGCAAGGTGGCAACAAAAATATCTTATTTTAAAAGTGGAATGTCATGTCAGATTCTTGCTTTACTAGAACATTGTTTTGTAAGCCCTAACTATCTTTTGCTACTGAGGAAACTATGGGTTAGCTAGCATTCTGTCTAGCACAAAATGTGTTCTATTTCACTTCCTCACATAAAATCTCCCCATTTTACAGTTAATTTTAAACAAGACATGCAGATATATTTTTTCTATAAAACTGCAAACTGTTAATATCACAAAAAAGCTATAATCATTCTTGTTGTAAATGTATCTTCAAATTGTTTATAAGGCACACTCAATAATAACAATAATAATAATGTTTGCAACTTACAAATGCTAATGATATAACTTATGTGCTATAGAGGAAACTGGTTTAGCCTGCTGCTTTCTTGTAGTTTCTTTTCTCACTTCCTTAAATACATTTTCCCCATTCTACAGCTAGTTGTAAAACAAGACATTTTCTTTAACCTGTAAAATGTTAATGTTACAACCAAATATTGCAAAGAAGCTATAATCATTTTTGATTTAAATGTATTTTTTAACTATTTTATGGTAGGACACACTCAATGTATTGGCTAAACAGAATTAGGCTTGGCAATAAGGATGTATTTAACTCAATTCAGGAAAAGCAGAAGTAAAACATTTTTCAGTTGTCATTATTTAATTTAGAGAAAAGTCAATAAGTCAGATCTTTCTGTTGATTTGCCTCTGGGAAATAGCAGGTTCTTGCTCCATCATGTCCTCTAGTTCTAGAAAAAGCTGCTTTTTTGGAATATTTGGATCAGGCAGTCCAAATAGGGACTCAAGGGGATTGCAGTGTCTGCAGTTAACATCAATTTTGGAAGCCCCATGAGGAAATGGTAAAGAACCTGAATATGTACAGTACATGCTGGAGGTCAGAAGAGAGAGGGGGTGACGTGAGTGAGACCTGTAACTTTATAAATGGGATACACAGGGTGAACCACATGAAATTATTCACAATGGGCCCTATGTACCAAAGGTATCCCTGCCCAACGTGTCCAAATATGAGGCATGTAGGGCTGGGATATGTACATCCCAGGTTTTTGATAGACACCCACAGATGCATGACTGGCATGCACCTGCTCTGCACCCCTGCTTGGGGCCATACACAGGGGATCATACACAATGGTGTGGCTGGTAAAAGTAGAGGGTGAGCAGTGGACGTCCCTGCAGAGGACCAGTGGAGTGTGGCATGCACAAAGTATTTTGTGCTTTGCTGGATGAGTGTCAGGAGGGCTTTCTATTTTGCCAAGCAGAAAGCTGCTCTAATGTCTGCAGATATACCCTGACTGGAGGCCACATGGCAACATGGCACCCTCACAGCCAAAGATCCCAGCCCCCCTGAATGCCATGGAGGGCTAGAGGGTGGTTGCAGGCTCTGGGGTGCTGACTTTCAAACTAGGATATTTTACTCTGGCTATTAGTGAAATGGGTGTCTATACATGGCCTTCAATGTCCCATGATTCCCTGCACCTGTGAAGCAGGGGATCTAATGTGAAGCCAGATCAGGCTTCCAGTTGGAAGCCCCCAGTCTGGCTCACATTTGTTCCCCCCATCTGGCCACACATTGGGCTGGCCAGGGGTAATACATGCCACCCCATACATCCCATGAGGGCCAGCTACATGGTGTGCAAGTGCATGGCCCAGTATGTGCCCCTACTGCCGTGTACTGAGGTTTTTAGTGCATAGGGCCCATTAAGTGCAGACATGGGTACATGGGTTAACTCTAAAATACTGGAAGGAGGAAGGTTTACAAAAGACATCCAGAAGTATTTCTTTACAGAAAGGTGATAGAGAAGTTGAACAGGCTGGCAAGGGAAGAGGAATGTGCCAAAACAGTAGTGGGGCTTAAGCTCAGGAGGGATAGATGTATGAAGATGATAAAAGTAGGTGTGCAGAATGGCACATTGGATAGAAGTATATGTGACTACCTGGACACTTGCAACATATAATAGGTAGGATTGGGCAGACTGGAAAGGTCATAGGGCCTTTTTCAGCCATCGCTATGAATGTTCATATGTGTCCACCCGAACAGCCCTAAGCACAGTGCACTGCCACCATGCCATTGAGCAAGCCTTGTGCTGGGGTTTGATGTAAGACTGGAACAGCTTATAGATGCCATAGCCCTCAATGTGCACCTGGGATTGAGTAGCCGCAACCTTCTCCTTATCCTAGCTCAAGAATAATTTACAACCCTTACACCTTACTCATGTATATAACAAAAAAGCTTAGGCCAGGATTTTCAGAATAGTCAGATGCAGATGTGACTACATGATCCCCTCCACACCTGTATCCCACTGGTCTCCCCTCACTGCACACCTTATTTTCAACATGCTGAAGACATTTTGAAAAGAAAGTTGTGATATGTGGCAGTTTCTGTCCAAAAATTACACAAACGGTTATTTACACTATTTATGTCACAAATGTAGGAGTTCTTGGGTATAACTGCATCTAAATCACAGAATCATAGAACTCTGGTGGCAGAAAAGGACCCAATTGACCCACTGAGTCTGCCCCTTACCCTCCCTCCCTAATTGTCTCTTTCGACCAGAGCTCTCCCACTCTGCCTACTGGTCAACCTCTTGTGTCTATCCCATGCCCACTGGAATCCTTCCACTGTTTCGGCCCCCCACCACCTCTTCCAGCAGACTGTTCCAGGACTCCACCACCCTCTCAGTGAAGTACTGCCCCATCACACTGCCCCTAAACCATCCCCCTTCTAACCTTAGACTATGACCACTAGTTCTAGCGCTTATGTTTCTTGTAAATAATCTCCCCCCACCTTATTAATCCTCTTTACATACTTAAATGTTTCTATCATGTCCCCCTTTCTCTCCTAACTTCCACTGGTTACAGATCCAACTCCTTCCACCTCTCCACATAGGGCTTCCCATGCGTTCTGTACACCATCTTGGTTGACCTTCTCTGAAACCTTCCCATCTATGCTCTTGCATAGGTGAGGTCTCCATAACCGGACCCCAAACTCCAGGTGAGGCCTCACCATTGATCTATAAAGGGGCATCACCACCTCCCTCCTTCTGCTTGTTATACCCCTCCCTATGCACGCGAGCATTCTGTTTGCTTTACCCACCACCTTGCTGCATTGGTTCCCCACCTTCAGATCATCTGAAACTATAATCCCCAGATCCCTTTCCTGCTCAGTTGCCCTAATCCCCCCCCCCAGTGTGTAGATGGCTTTCTGGGTTATTACAACCCATGTGCA
Organism: Neoceratodus forsteri; assembly: GCA_016271365.2. Classification (NCBI taxonomy): domain Eukaryota; kingdom Metazoa; phylum Chordata; order Ceratodontiformes; family Ceratodontidae; genus Neoceratodus; species Neoceratodus forsteri. The sequence goes on along the minus strand of JADMNL010000034.1, from coordinate 17,358,145 downwards.
TTACTGTACACTTCTTGACATTGAATTTTACATGCCAGGTTTCTGACCACCCCTCCAGGATCTTTAGATCCTCCCTTATTACCTCCACTCCCCCCCCCGTGGTGTCCATCCTATTGTAGACCTTCATATCATATGCAACTAGACAGAGCTTCCCCTTCAGTCCCTCCACTATGTTGCTGATGCAGATATTAAAAAGGATGGGTCCCAGCACTGACCCCTGGGGCACCCCACTTGTCACCCCTTTCTCTCTGGAATGCACCACATTAACCACCACCCTCTGGCCTCTGTCCTTCAGCCAGGTTTCCACCAACCTTATTATTTTCAGACCCACCCCCAAACTGTCCAGCTTATTTATCAGCCATCTGTGGAGGACAGTGTCAAAGGCCTTTCTGAAATCCAGATAGGCCACGTTCACTGCCCCCCCATTGACCACTCTTGTTACCCAATCGAGAAACTCGATTAGGTTCCTCTGGCATGACCTCCCTTGCATACAGCCATGCTGTCTATCATCCTGTAGTCCACTGTTTAGAAGGTAGCCGGCTACTCTTTCCTTTACCAGCCCCTCCATCACCTTACCCACCACTGAGGTGAGGCTGATCGGATGGTAATTTTTCACCTCTTCTCTGCTGCCACTCTTGTGAAGCAGTACTATGTCCACCTTCCTCCAGTCCTCAGGCACCCACCCTGTAACTAGGGACAAGTTAAATAGCTTCACTAGAGGTGCTGCCAGCTCCTCCCTTAGTTTCCTGAGTACCCTAGGATGCAGGGGGTCCAGACCCATTGCCTTATTCACTTTTAACCATCCTAACTCATTTCTTACCCTCTCTTTACTGAACCAGTTGGGATCTATCCTTATGTCTTCCCTTCCCCTTCTCTTAACTCTGGACCCCTACCCTCCGCCTCTACTGTGAAGACCGAGCAGAAGTACCTATTCAGCACCTCTGCCTTCTCGAAGTCCCCGTCTACCTGTACTCTCCCTTCCCCTTTCACTCATACTGTTCCCCTGCCTTGCCCTCCTCCTCTCTCCTATGTACCTAAAAAAGCTTTATCTCGCTGTTTGACTGCCTGTCCATTCTCTCCTCTGTTTCTGATTTTGCCTTCCTGATCTTCTGCCCTGCCACCCTCTGCTTCTCCTTGTAAATCTCCCTTTGCTCTATCCTCTGGGTCCTCTTGTATGATCTGAACACCCTTTTCCTTTCTCCTATTACCTCTCACTTCCCTAGTGACCCAGAGCAGCCTCCTTATTTTTCTGTTCTTCCTTACCTTCTTTATGCGGAGTTCAGTGGCTTTCAGTAACCCCCCTAATTGATTTCCATAATTCATCCACATTTCCCATGTTCTCCTTCTGCTCCATTTCTTCCCTGAATATCTCCCTCATTTTGACAAAGTTCGCCTGCCTGAAGTCCGGAAACTTTGTAACTGTCCAACTTATTTCCTTCCCCGTCCTTACCCTAAAACTCATTGTATTGTGGTTGCTTTCTCCCAGGTTGTCCCCACTACAACTTCTTCCATGTGATCCCCATTTGTGAGGACCACATCCAATAAGTTACTGCCCCTGTGGGCTCCCTGACCAGCTGTTGCAGGAAAGCTCCCTGGAGGGACTCGAGGATCTCTCTGCTCCTGCCTAATGTAGCTGATGGAATATCCCAGTCAACATCTAGGAGGTTAAGGTATCCCACCAGCAGAAGTTCCCCCTTGAGTGCCATCCATAGAACTGCCTGCAACATCTGCCTATCTGCTTTCACACCCAGTCTTAATGATGCTCCAGACCACTTTTCCAGTGTGACCCACCAGACCTTGGTCTCCCCTTGATCCTCTTGCCCATCTGTCACCTTTATGTCATCCCTGATGTATACTGCACCCCCCTTTCTACCAGACCTTTCCTTCCTAAAAAGTCTGTACACCGAGATACCTACTTCCGATGTCTGGTGCTCAGACCATCAGGTCTCACTTATAACTACAATGTCCAGGCCCTCTTCCAACATTCTAGCCTCCAAGTCCACTATTTTGTTCCCCAGACTCCTAGCATTTCCACCATATATGCCCTTCTCTCTGCCCTCTCTTCCTGCCCTACCCATGCCCTCATACAGGGGAGTGCTAGCTAGTCTATTCTCTTTAACTATAAATCCCTCCACCTTCCTAGCCTTGTACTCCCCTCTACCAGTTTAACCATCCCTTAAGACCTTATCTATATAACCTTGCAGACTCCCCCTCAGTGCTCTTGTCCCTCTCTCACTTAGATGTAGTCTGTCCTTCAATTATAAGTCCTCATCCTCCAATGTGTCCCCACACTCACCTATACAGGTGAACCCTTCTTTCCTGCACCATCCCCTGAGCCATTCATTGAACTCTAATTCTTTGTTGTCTAGCAGTGCTGGCACAGGGGACTGGCAAGACATCCAAGAATGCCAAGGATCTCGTTTCTTCCTTGCATCCTCCTACCAGTGCCTAAATCTTCTTTGGACATCATCCACCTCATTGCTTGCCAGATCATTTGTCCCCAAATGAATAACTAAGTGTGGCTTCCCCCTCACCAACCTTGCACACTCCCAGATTTTTTTCATCACCCACCCCACCTCCATTCCTGGTTAGCAAAAGATGGACCTCCCCCTGTAGGTAGCCCCCCCCGATCCAATCTTCCCCTTTGATAATCTGCCCTTTGATAATGGAGTTCCTGAATACCATGACCCTCTCCTCCTCCCCAACCACTGAATCTGAGCTTGTTCCCAGTGAATCCACTCTCCCTCTCACTGTTTCCTATTTGCACCTCCCTGAACAGTACTGTCTGCTTGTCCTCCCTGCTTCCCCCCATTTCCCCATTAGTTCTTTCCCCAGTGAATACTTCTGTCCTTTTTTCTGCTGTTCTCCTCTCATCCCCCTCTGTACCCCTATTCATACCTCCCTGGCCTCTCCTGCCTGCCTGCTTCCCCTGATTCTCTCCTATCTCCTCATGTGCTACCCTCCCCCCTCTCTCATGTGCTGCCCTGTCCCAGTTCCTTTCCTTCCCTGTGCCCCCTTTCCCTCCTTATTGCTCTCTTCACCATCAGCTTCCTCTGTTCCTGTATCCCTTCCCCCTTTTCTTCACCTCTCTATCCCTTATTCACTGGCTACCCCTTGTCTTGTCAGCTCTCCCCTAACCCCACCTCTCTCCTCCCCTCGCCCTCATCCATTCCATGGCCCATCTTTGCTGTGCCCTTCAATCCCTCCTGCTGCCTCTAGTCCTTCATATCTGATATTGGTGCAGATCTGTTAGATACCTTCACACACACACACACCATCAGTGGATGCTCTTCTGCCCTCTGCTATTGAGATACTGGCCCTTTCTTGAGCCCCTGTCCCTGGAACCTCCTTCCCCTTCCTCCTCACCTCCTGCCATGCATTGCTTCCCCCACAACCTGTTCTGAGTCCCTTTCCTCCATGTCTCCATTTATTCTCTTCCTTCCCTCCCTCTATCCATTTCTGCAGCCCCCTAGCTCTCCCTACTGTCATTGCAATTGTAGTATCCCCCATCTCCCCTCTAGCCTGCCACATTCTCACCACCTCCCCCTTAGACTATTTATCATTATTGCTATTTGCCTCAGTCTGATACAGACTGGACCGCTCCCTAACCTCCACAGCATTTCCATGAACACCGCCACCCTACATCCATTACACCCCACTATTCTGCCTGGTCTCCTGTGTCCTGGTCCCTTTCCTCCAACAGTTCCCCATCCCTGCCCTCCCCAGTTTCCTGTATAATTAATTTCTCCAGCTATCACTCCTCCCTCCACTGGGTTTCCCCTGCAGTCCTTAGTACCAAACTTCCCTTTGCCCTGCTCCCTCCACTTAAATTCCTTTCTCAAAGAGGTTCTGTCCCCTCACCATGCCTGTGTTTCCTTGTCAGACAGCTTGAACAGTACCCATACTCAAACACCTTTTCTGTCTTCAGTGTGTCTTCATTGGATTTCCTGCTTTGGCCCCTTCCAATAGTATGAACTTAGAGTTCTAATAACCTTTTTTTCCTATTCCCCAGCAACTACCTTGTTTCATAGACAGTTATGAGTATTTCATAGACAGTTTGTGTATAATCCCTCTCAACCCCTATCAGAACACTTAAGCATACTCATCTGTTACCATTTGATCTAAACCTAAACTTATAGAAGACACAATAAGCATACCTGAGGTCTAAGCCTTGATATTTGCCCTTTTCCTGCTGTCTAACCTAATACCAGGGTTCAGCCCTTGCTTCTGTACATTAGGTAATGATATATGGAGATTTGGATCAATCCCTCCAATCAAACAAACCCCTAAAAGTCATGCACAATGTTTTTGTCTTGAAAAAAGTTTTTGTCTCTGCCCCTGCTATATGCAGATTTGGATCAATCCCTCCAATCAAACAAACCCCTACAAGCTGAAAAAGAAAAGGAGTCAGGCAACTCAGAAAACTGACTAAAAAACTTTAAGTTAAGCAGCGATAAATAATTTATTGTTAAAAAAGACAGTACAATTACCCACAACACCCAATCCCTCCAATCAAAAAAACCCCTAAAAGTCATGTACAAAGTAGTTGTCTTTTGAAAAAGTTTTCTTCCTCTGACCCTACAAACCTTATTCCATGCTCCACCTTCCTTCTTCTGCTGCCCAGTCCCCAGCTGGCTTCTTGGGTATTTAAAAAGTTGTGGGGGGGGGCAGGAATTTTATTTCTGGAGTAAATGTCCCTTGCTGCGTAAGACACCCTTTTAAGCCGTGAAGTGGCTGAAAGAAATTTGAATCTGGTGCCTTTCTGCTCCTTCAGGCCCTGACTGGCCTCTGCTTCCCCTTCTCTCTCTCTCTCTCTCCTCACTCGCTGTGGTGGCTTTTTGCAGCTGCCAACTCAGCCACTTCACTACAGCTGATTGCTCCCTCCGAAAACTCTGATTTTCGATGGTGTTGTTGTGGAGGAAGAGGGAGTCCCAGTCAGGGACACAGTTGACCTCCTTCCCCCTTTCTTCCTAGACTAAAGTCCCTTGCTGTGCAGGACACCCTTTTAAGCCATGAAGTAGCTGAAAGAAATTTGAATATGGTGCCTCACTGCTCCTTCAGACCCTGATTGGCCTCGCCTTCCCCTCTCTCTCTCTCTTCTCACTTGCTGTGGCAGCCATTTGCAGCCATCAACTCAGCCACTCCACTGCAGCCAACTGCTGCTGCAGAAAACTCCAATTTTTAATAGTGTCATTGTGGAGGATGAGGGCGTCCCAGGCAGGGACACAGTTGACCTCCTTCCCCCTTTCTACCTGAAGTGAATGTCCCTTGCTGCACAGGACATGCTTTTAAGCCATGAGGCAACTGAAAGAAATTTGAATCTAGTGCCTCCCTGATCCTTCAGGCTCTGATTGGCCTCCGCTTCCCCTTCTCTCTCTTCTTGCTTGCTGTGGTGGCCATTTGCAGCCGCCATCTCAGCCACTCCACCACGGCCGATTACTGCTGCTGAAAGCTCTGATTTTTGATGGTGTTGTTGTGGGGGAAGAGGAAGTCCCAGGCAGGGACACAGTCAACCTTCTTCCCACTTTCTTTCTGGAGTGAAAGTCCCTTGCTGCAGAGGATGCACTTTTAAGCCATGAAGCAGATGAAAGAAATTTGAATCTGGCTCCTCCCTGCTCCTTCAGGCCCTAATTGGCCTCTGCTTCCCCTTCTCTCTCTCCTCACTTGCTGTGGTGGCCATTTGCAGCTGCCAACTCAGCCACTCTACCACGGCCTATTGCTGCCACCAAAAACTCTGATTATTGATGGTGATGTTGTGGGGGAAGAGGGAGTCCCAGGCAGGGACACAGTCGACCTCCTTCCCCCTTTCTTGTTGAAGTGAATGAATGATGGGCATTTGTAGAATATTTCATTGATGGTGTAACTGTGCTGCTATAAGCCTGCTCTAAAGAAAGTGTAGACTGTGACAGGAAGCTCCTGCCACTCTCGAGGACCGACCTCTGCTTAAATCTGTTTCAACAGTTCTTCTATTTTCTTAGCCTAATCTATCCTTTACAATTTTTAGACCATAAGGTTGGCCACCTACTGGCACCCTCTCCCCTTTCTTGACTATGCTATAGTGTCCTCTTTGATTTTCCTTTTCCCTCTCAGGTCCTCGTACAGGGAGGTTATTGTGGTGACCTCCAAGTGTATGTAAAACAGGTTGTGTTTATTGTTGTTGGATTTAGTATGCAATAACACTATGTCATAAAATACCTTGATGTATACACCTTATGTTTATGAAACCTGTAAATGTTGCAAATACCATGGAACTAGGGTTTTTTGATAATGGTAAAAAGTACTATGTGACTATTATAGAAATTGAGTTAGTTATGCTATTTAATATGCATGTAAATTGCTGTAAACTGAACAAGTCTAAATGTCATGGTGATTTGCATATATCCCATAATACTTTGCATTATGTAAGTATGTATGATGTTGTATTTCTTTGAAACTTGATTTTTTGCCAATGTCCTTTGGGGTACCCCTTCTTTCAGTGATTCTGCATTGAGGTTCTTTGTCCATAGCTTGTTTTGTTTCTTTCTTTTTGTGCCTCCAATACCCAAGCAAATGGGGCCCATATAGGGGTGGAGACTGCATGTCAACTGTTGAGTTAGATCAAAGATTAGTGTCAGTAGGTGCTGGCTAAGTGCAGAGAAAGGACGTACATAGTCTGTTGCTGCAAACTGATGTACTGAAGAAGGAATATGGCATTGCAGATGCTTATTTCCTGTATACTGAATAAACATCACACCGGGATTGTGTGTTCAACCTGAAGTTTGGTGTCTGGTCCATCTGTTATCCCACAACCCCTCCACACAGACAAATCTGAAAAAGACCTGGGCATGATTTTCCAAACGCCTGACATGACTCAGAGCCTATGTCCCATTATGAAACTCGCTCTTGTGGGGAAAAAAATCTCTGCACTGGCAGAAATGCTATTTTTTGAATTTCATGTGCAAGGGCAGCTAATGCACGGTGGGCACAGTTGCAGACAAATGTGCCACCTGTTAATTGGAAGCATATCATTTTGGCACAACTTCAGCCCAGTGGTGCTGAGGGTTGAGGCGCTGGACATCACACCTCATGCCATGCAGGTGACCCGGTTTTGGAATTGAGCTCAGGCTGCTGGGGGCTGGCAGGAGAGGGACAGGATTGAGCATCCGGAGGATGGATATCCTGCCCTGGGAGGGAGGGGAGATTGATCTCAGGCTCTGGAGACTCCTAGCAGTGGCTGAGGGCACAGTTAGTCTGAGGTCCAGTGCCAATGGGAATTGGCTGCAGCAGCGACTCTGTACACATGTGCGGGAGTGTGCATGCCCACCCTGGGACACATTCCATGTCCGAGCCAATGGGGGAAGGGAAGTAGAGAAAAAACCCTCCTGCTGGGGATAGGTGAAGGCGCCTCCCTTGTTCCACACTCCCAATGCTGGATGACTCTCTCTCCAATCTGGGCCCCTGACCAAGAGCTCAATCCTATAAGAAAGAGCACCCTGGGAGGATAGGGTGACCCTTCCCCAGAGGGATAAGACCTGAGGAATGGCCAGTCTGGGGGTGCGGAGTTGAAGAGCCACCACAAACGGGAGGTAGAGAATGACCAGGAGGTAGCTGGAGAGAGTTCCCCAGTGTGGTAGGTGCACAAAGTTTGATGGAAAATAAATGATGGCACAACTGCACATAAAATTTGTCTGCAAGCTACAGTAAATCACAGAAATGGTCATTGAATGGCTCTGGCTACAAAAATCACATGCAAAGCATGTGGAAAAACATGTGATTGCACAAGGGAAGCAAAATCAAATGCATGTGGAAAAATGTCTGGTTGCACAAGGGAAACCCTTCTTGTGCACCTAATTAAAATGCACATGTACAAATATTGCCCTAGTTTCCAGACAGGTTATTACCTGTTATTTATTAATAAATATGGACTGTCAAATAAACAACTCAGGACCAATATATCCACAAGAAAACCATGACAAAATGAGGTTTGCAACCCCTTCCTGTTATTTACCCCAATACTTCAAAGGTATTTTTTCCAGAAGAATTGTTTCTTTCAAACGGGATGTTATTGTAGCTTTCAAAGTACTTTAGTTCTCATGCATGTCACTAAAATCAAGCAGTGAATGTGAGAACAGCAGTTTCAACACTCACAGAAATCTGTCATGGTCATTGAAAATGCAGAGTATGTCATGTTTAATATGAAATGCAATATGAAACGGAAATCATAACATAGATCAAAGTTGAGTTTTTGGAACTCCTGTCAGGTTTCATGACTTTTTATGATTTTTGAGAAAGCATAGTATTCAGGACACTTTAATATTTGTGAGGGCAAATCCAAGTTTTTAAATAAATTCTCCATGATACTGTAGTTTCAATATGCCAATGCTTAACACAGTAGTGTGGTTTCTAACACATATGAATACTTGATAAAATATTACTGTTTTACTTTTATGCTATAAGACTATCATTGTATGATTTAAAGAATAATAATGACTTTATTAGGCTATTTGCATTTTACAGTTACAGAAACAGTACATTTTAGAAAGAAATCAGTGATGCCAGGCATCCTAACTGTCTATACTGAACAGACTAGGCAAGAGAACAGACAATGGGTCAAGGGTACAAAACTCCTTTGTAAACTGATATTGAGGCCATAGAATGTGAAGATGAGATCTTAGCATGCTGTAGTTTTGCAATCCCAATACAGAACAGATTTGCTAAACAAAAGTGACTTGTGTATTTTCTGATTTATTAAGCAGTAGGGCATATGAATTGCAACAGAACTAGAAGGGCTATTTGCCTATGTATTTCAGCAAGTGAAATGAAAGAATTCTAGGTAGTCTGGTCTTAATCTTAGCAAGGGTGGTGAAACATTAGATGTTGAAGTGGATTGGTGACAGAAGTGTTTTCACTTTAGTCATTTTTTTTCCTGGCCTGACCTCCACAGCAGTCCAATTATCTATCTGACAAACTGGAAATGTATCTTTGCCCACCTTCTTCCTATTAGCAAAGCAGAGATGGTGTTGCTTAGCAACTGGGCTTCAGACACCGAGGTTAAAAACTGTTCTGATTAAACTATTTAAAGAGCAAAGAGTTTTTTATATGGATTCCCTTCATTCATCACACCGCACTACATGACAAAATCTTTACTGGGCTACACAAACTGTGATATGGTAAATAAATTGAACATTCACAGTTTCCCCAGTGTTGTAGGTAGCTAAGTTTAGATTAGCTATGACAGTTGTTTACTTGTTCAACACAGTGTAGTGCTTGTGCAGTTCTGATTGGATGAGGCTGCTGAGTCTTGTCAGTAGCTTGGTACTGCTGATATGGTGAGTGTTGCTAGTAAGTCATTTCGATTGTGGTAATGGTAAGTTGTTATGTACAAGAGACCATTCACACTCTGTCTCTGAAGGGGGGCTATCACCCATTTAAGGTACCAAAAGCACAGGAATCATCTTTTTTTCCTACTCCTAGATGTGCCATAGGACTGTTGGTCCCGTTGGCTAAGGGTACCTTGGGAAAGAGCCCAGGAGGAGAGAGGTGGGTCACTGGAGGAGGAGGGGTGGATGCGGGAAGAAAAGAAACAAAAGTGTCCTATGGATGCATGGTGCACGTTCACTTATGTATTACCCATTAGGGGGTGGCATGAGTAGTCAGCTGCTACATTGAACCCTGGGCTTACAGCCTTATAATTAAGTGGTTTAGCGGGAAACTAAGTTTGGGTTAACTAGAGTAGTTCAGCTGTTTGCTTGAGCAATGTAGCAATGTGCATGTACAATGTACACTGCTTGACGCTGCTGAATACTGTCAGTAGCTCAGTACTGCTGATAAGGTGAGTCTTGTTAGTAAGTTACTTGTACTGTGGTAATGGCAAGTTTGTTGTCACATACCTGTATGTGTGACCTTTAAAACTCTCTGTCACTGAAGGGGACAACCACCCTTGCAGGGAACCAGTGGCACAGGGACACTCTTAAGCAGAGTTCCAGTCCTAGAGGTGATGCAGGACAATATATCCCTTTGGCGTAAAGTACCTTACTGAAGAGTACAAAAGTCAGAGCCAGAGGCATAGATAAAACAGCCAGAACATTAACTTTAACTTAGAAGAGAGGAAACGCCATAGAGTTAAAAAAAAAGCAGATTACCAGCTGCATGAATAAACCCCCATCCTAGATCCCAACTCATCTGGTGGAAATAGAAATGAACTAACTAATGGATGAGATTACTATTTTATGACCTTCAGCATGAAGGAGAGGAGAAACCTCCATGGGTTAGAAAACTCTGAGGATCCATAGCCTTAGATGACCATCCCTCCAAGCACGACATGATACTATTAAACCACAAATATACCAAAGGACATGAAATATCACCGAAGCTAGATCCAGTGAACATGAAGGAAACTTGGACAACTTAAACACCTCTTGAGTTATGGTACAATCAAAGAAAGTGAATAGAAGTGGCAAACATCAGAGGACTGAAATAGGATCTGCGGTAATACTGTAGTTAGGGAAAAATGGGGAGACTAGGTGGGTCAAGCGTTTTTTATCTGCTGGTGAATTCCATCCATCTATGTTGCTATGGATTTATGATCTTGCTCCTCCCTTTCAACAGAGTGATCATCCTCGAAGGTGTCACCGAATTGATATCATCTGACAAAGGGACCTTAAATTGAGGGCTTCACCTTTTGAGAAAGGAGGCCTGGATCCCTTAATAAAGGGTGATTAGTGTCCAGCGAGAAGCTGCACCCTGCAATGATGGAATGCTGACCTCAATGTGGTGCTCACCAACTCAGAAATGGTGTGGAGTGGGAATTGAGGAGCCACTGGAGTCCAATGACCATAATATCATGTGGTTCCAACTGGCCATGGGTACCAGTATACCCCCATCAAAGGTTGTTGTACTGGATTTCCGAACAGCAGACTTTTCACAGATGAGGGAATTAGTCATGGATAAGCTGGGGGGAATGGGTGAAATTGGGGTGAGTGAGGTGGGGACCAATTAAAAGGGCCATTCTAGAGACAACTAAAGCATAGGTTACCAAGAAAAACAGGCACAAGAGACCACTCTGGTTCTTGAAAAAGTTTAGGGAGTTAGTAAGGGCTAAAAAGGAGCCTTCAGTATGTATAAGAAGAAACAGGGAGAAGAGGAATGGAGTAAACACCAGTTAAAGATGATGGTGACCAAGAAGGCAGTCAGGGACCCAAAAACAGACACAGAACTGTGTTTTCCAGAGGGGTGGTTAAGAAAGATTGGAGGATGGCAGATGTTTCCATTCCACAAGGGAGGAGACAAGGAGCAATCAGTAAACTGCAGACCCATTAGTCACTTCCATAGCAGGTAAACTAATGGAGACACCAGTCAAAGGGGTCCTTTTCAAGCACCTGAAAAAATGGGCTCCAAGATTGTAACCAGCATGGGTTTTTGACAATTAAGTCTTTTCTGACCAACCTTATTGTGTTCTTTGACTGGATAACTAGGGCAGTGGATAAGGGACAAGCAGTGAATTTATTCAACTGCTACTTCAGCAAGACATTTGACTCTGCCACACTGACTGTTGCTGAAAAATTGAATTAGATGGATGTGAAGCTGGCTTGGGGGCAATAACAGATGGTGGTGGTAAAGGTGATAAAGACAGTGGAGAGGGAGGTCATAAGTGGGGTGCCACATGATTCAGTCCTCTGCTTGGTCCTTTCTAATATGTATGTCAGTGACATAGGATAAGGAATACAGCGCAAGATGTATCTTTTCATAGATAGTATTAAGCTCTGGGGCAGGGTAGGCATTAAGGGAGGGGGTAGGGTGTTGCAGAGGGACCAGCAAAGATTAGTGAGGTGGTCCAAAGTCTGGCAGGTGAAATACAATGCCAAGAAGTGCAAAGTGATGTGTGTAGTGAACAAGAACATCAGCACAAAATATTGGATGGAAGGGAATAGCTGGACACTACCTCTAAGGAAAGGAACCAAGGATTCATCATCCGTGACTTTCTGAAACAATCTAGCCAATATAGCAAGGTCTACAGCAGGGTAACTAAAATGTTGGGGTATATTGAGAGGGGGTTTGACAGCAATAGGGAAGAGAAGATACTATCTCTCTACAGATCACTGTTGAGGCCACATCTAGAATACTGTGCCCAGTGCCGAAGTCCTCACCTCAGAAAAGACAAAGACAGACTAGAGGCTGTGCAGCATAGGGTAACTAAAATGATTCAGGACCAGCAGGGCAGATCCTATGAGGATCAGCCTAAGACTCTGAATCTGTACTCACTAGAGACCGGAATGAAGAGGGGGCAATAAAATCATAGACCTTTAAGTTCTGAAAGGAATGCCGAATGAGCAAGGTAGGTAGTGAGGAAATATTCTGTAGGAATGGTGAATCAAGAGCACTGGGACATAAGTGGATAGGAGTGAGATGCAGTAGGGACTTGAGAAAGTTTTATTTTACAGAGAAAGTGATTGAACAATGGAACAGTCTACTAGCAAAAGTGGTGGATTTCAAACAAGGCTTGGACCAAGAAAAAGGCTTACACAGGTGGAAGCAGTAGGAAAAGGGGGAGGCAAGGGCAGTAACCCTGACTAGACAAGTCCCAGTGTAGGATAGGGTAAAACAGGGCAAACTAGATGGGCCAATGGTCTTTTTCTGCTGATATTTCTATGTTTCTAACCTGGAAAGATGCCTAAATGTAGGTAGGTGTCACAGAGCTGCAGTCGTATGACCAGTGGAGTACCCAGGCATGAGGGTTCCACAGTGAATAAATGGTTGAAGGACATGGTCCTGCTAAAGGAAGGTAAACAGGTAGAGACCTGGCATAACCATAGGCAGGTTTGGAGCTAAATTCAGTATCGAGTAATAACAAGTTACTCAAATGCATCCTAAGTTCCAAAGAAAGTGGTTGTGGCAGAGTTGCTGTTGTGTGACTATAGGATTCCTGACAGATGATTCACTCACCGCAGGCTATTTTCAGCGATAGCATGCATATGGCTACTGCTCAGTCTACAGGAGATCTTAGATTACACCTAAGGACTACAGCACAGAATAAGAAATATGACTACCACTAATTCCTAATAAGATAGATCCTCAATCTAAATCCCAAACAACCAGGAGGTATGGTGGTAGCACTAGGAGAGAAAAAAGTGCATAGATAGGATAGAAAGAAAATGTGTTATTATGTGAGGAGATGGACAGGTGGATTTACCAGTGCAGTTTGGAAGGAAGCTCAAAGTTGGAGGGTGCATACACAGTGGTGGTGAAGAGGGAAGTTAGGAGGCATGGGCCTGTTATATTATTGCTATGACATGAGACTGAAGGCATTGACAGAGAGGGAGACCCAGTCCACAGACAGGATGGCAGAGGCTATATCGACAGCAGTGGAGCAGAGCAGAACCACAAAGAATGCTGGAAAGAACAATGACTAAAACCCAAAGCAGAGACAATAGGTGAGAGGAAGAAGAGAGAGGAGCCACCACCGCACTCCCCCCCCAAAAAAAACAATGAGTGTCTAAAGAATGCTTGGGGCATTAACCCTTCAGCAGCATTTGGTGAGGGTGGCATTGTTTGATTAACATGCTGTTGCCCAACCAAACCTCAGGCTTACAGCCTTGTAATATAATGCTTTTGAACATTGTTTGAACCTCTGACAGACGTATAAGTCATGCAGTATATAGGTAGCTGTTTTCATCTTCATTTGTGTATCCTGCATACAGTATTTTTGAAACATATGCTGTATGTTAGTCTATGAGCACAGTACTTAAGGTTTACTGTCTATATGATGTTCCCATATTGGGAGATGATTGTGTGTGATCCAGTTTTTGAGTAACATCACATGTGCTTTGTATTATACATTGTTTCTTGTGGATTCTACTTGGTAGAAGGTTATTTCTTTTCTTTCTTACTACTAAGGGGCTAGCAGGGTATTGTTTGGGGCTGTTGGAACTTTGAAACCTGTTTTGGTAGCTATAAGTGGACTCATTTGTTTGATTCACTGTGTGGCAGGCTGCATTTGTAGAGGCTTATTTCTTCTGTTTTAAAACATAATTGGTGTGATTTAACTGGGTCTGTTTCTTTGAATTGGAGACATATATCTTCTAATTCCAAGCCTATTTTGATGTGTTGTTGGTGAAGCTGTTTGAATTGGAGTCCTGTTTCTTTGGGTAGCAAACCTATTTTGGGGGCTTTGAGTAGAGTTGTGATTCACTGTTGTTGGCTTCACTAGCTGCAAAGTTTGAGTGCAGAGTGGGTGAAAGGTTCTAATGGTCTGACCAGAGGCCTCAGTTACCTGATTGTTTCTGGAAGACTTAGGCTAGTCCCACCCTTGGTCCATTATTTCCTTTATACCAGGGGTTCTGACGTCACTTCCTCAAACAGACAAAGGATATGCACCTGTCATAGCAAAAGCAGACATCCAGGAAAGGAACAGCTGCAAGTGAAGAGGTGTCTGCTCTCTCAGTGGAAGGGAAGTAAATGCAAATCTAGGAGCTTTCATTATTACTTCTTCGCATTGATATTACATTGGGGAAAGGAGGAGTAGGAGTTTGAAGAAGGTTGTGCAATGGCTACTTAAAGTCTGTTTTTGAGTGTGGATAGGAAGGATAGGAATGTAAAAAGCAGTTGCTCAATATATCTAAACGTGTGCAACAAAGGGGGTAAGGGAAATAAAGAAAATGTTTTGCACTGATAGAGGAGGGAGAGGGGAGACTTGGGGGAGTGTTTGGTATCCTGCATCTGGAAGGGTGGGGATCGCTGGTGGACAACGACAGCAATGGGTAGGGTGGTAGGCTGCAACAACTGTGGTGCACCAATCTTTCTAAAAATTGCCTGGAGTGTGGGAGGATGTTTAGTGTGCAACCACATAGAAAAATTTAGAAAGGAGATTGAGGGTCTGCAGGAGGAACTAAGACAGGCAAGGCAGATTGGGGGTGGTTTAGCCCAATACTGGAGGCAGGAAGAAGGAGATGAGGGAGGCAATTTAAGCCAACAGTGGTGAGGAGAGGGTCAGAAGAAGGAAGCAGAGACAAAGGGGCCCAGGCCAGGAAGAACAATTGCTGGGGAAACCAGGTCAGGAGACAAAAGACAAATGGAAGTAGGAGATAGGGACTTGTGAGGGGAGGCGAAGAAGTGGCAAAAGTCATGGAGTGGAAAGGAGAGAACAGGTTACTATGAAGAGAGAGGGAGCGGGCATTTGTGAAGGGCCTTCAGAAAATAGTTGTGCACTGCTAGAGAGGAAGAAGGTGGAGGAGGGAAATGATGAAATTAGAGGAGTAATTGATAAATGCCTGGACCAAACTGGAGCAGGGGAAGTTCTGCTGGGAGAATTGCAACAGGGGTAAAAGGGGGAAATAATGTGCAGGAGGAAGAAGAGGAGCTGGAAATGAGAGAGGGAGATGAATGGAAGCAAGCAGGGAGTAAGAGGGGTGGAATCTTAGTGCTGAGGGACTCAATACTAAGAGGAGTTAGGTGGAGTAGCAAGGAGGAGAAGCATAGTCACATTTGGGTGGAAGCCATGTCAGGAATGACAGCGGAAAGGGTGGGACAGTCTGTTCTGAAATATACTAGAAGGGGTAGGGACAAGCCTCATTTAATTATACATCTTGGGACAAATGACCTGGCTGACAAGACAGTAGATACAGTCCAGAGGAGGTTTGAGGAAATAGCACAATTATGTGAGGGGGCAGGAAGATTAGTAACTTTTTCAGAGATACTTCCCATGCCAAAGGCAAGCACAACAAGACAGCTGAGAATAGAGGAATTTAACAGATGGCTAAGAACCTGGTGTTGTGCTAAAGGGTATGAGCTGTTGGGGGGTGGGAGGGACCTGGGAGGACAGTAGTCTCTATGCCAAGACAGACTACACTTGAGTGAGGAGGGAAAGAAAGTGTTGAAACAGAGGATGGAGGAGTACATAGAGGAAGTTGGGAATTTAAACTAGGAGTGGGGTGGCAGTTGGGAAGAGATATACAGAGACCACAGGTTGGGAAACCATATGAGCTTACCCCCCATAACAGTGACAAAAGGACAAATGGCAAGTACTGTTGGTGATGCTAGAAATGAGGGCAGGATGGGGGAGGTTGGAAGGTGGTTACCCTTAATGCTAGGAGCCTTGGGAGGAAAACTGCAGAGTTACAGTTCTCATGGCAGAGGGAGAGGTGGACATTGCAGTCATCATGGAAAACATGGGTCACCCAATACAATGACTGGGACCTGTCTGTACCAGGGTACAGGTTATTTTGTAGGGACAGGGTGATTGGGAAAGGAGGGGTGGCACTATGTGAAGGAAGGACTGAAGTGTGTGAGGGAAGAAGGGGAGGAGGTAGTATGGAGTCACTTTGGATGCAAATCCAGGATTCCAAGAATAGGATTCTTAGAATGGGAGTGGTGCACAGGCCACCATCTCAGACGGAGGAGTTAGACAGGGAACTAGCAGGACATATCAGAAGGACCTGCGAGAAGGGTAGTGTGGTGATTTTGGGGGACTTCAACATGCCAGGAGTGGACTGGAGCACCCCAAGAGCCAGGAACAGAAGGGAGCAGGTACTGCTGGATGCCTTCCAGGACAGCTTCCTGCTGCAAATGGTCAGTGAACCAACCAGGTTAGGAAATACCCTTGACCTTGTGCTGGCAAATGGGGACTTTGTGAGAGAACTTACAGTGGAGGAACTGCTGTCAGGGAGTGACCACCGCTCAGTATGGCTCACACTGGATATGGGCTAGGAAGGAGTGGAATCTGGCACAATAGTGCTGGACTTCAGGAGGGCTGACTTTGGGAGGATGGGGGAAGTGGTAAAAGGGTACCTGGCCAGAATTCAATCTAGTATGGACACTAACCAGAGGTGGGAGCTCATAAAGCTGGGGATAGTGGAGGCAACAAAACCTGCTGCAAAGCCCAGAGCAAGAAGGCTAGGGCTAAGAAACCGATCTGGTTGAGCAAGGAGGTCATGGAAAAGGTAAGGAGAAAAGAGCTGCCTTTAGGAAGACAAGAAAACAGGGAGGGGAGGACAGGAGGAGTACTTGACAGAATCGAAGGAGGTGACAAGGGCAGTAAGGGGAGCCAAAGCATCTACGAACTCAGGCTGGCACAAGGCATTAAGAAGGGGAGAAGGACTTTTAAGTACATCAGGAGAGAAAGGAGCTGTAAGGACCACATAGTAGGATTAGGAAGGAGGGGTTGGGTGAAGTAGGGTGCTATAAGGCAGAAGCACTAAAATGAGTACTTGCCAGTATTTACTAAAGAGAAGAGGGGGGAGACACCCAAGGTGGGAGAAATGGCAGAAGCAGGGGGGGAAGTGGTGACAGATGGGGAAATCATGGAGAGCAGAATTCGAGAGGGTTTGAAGGCACTGAGGGTGGACAAGGCACCAGGTCCAGATGGCATCCACCCAGGGTACTGAAGAAGCTCTGCAGAGGTCCTTGCAGGACCTTTGGCAGACCTATTTAATGCCTCACTACATTTGGGGTGTGTACCTAGGACTGGAGGATGGCTCATGTGCCCTCCACAAGAGTGGCCCCAAGGATGAACCGGAAACTACAGACCAGTGAGCCCCACATCCATCATGGGTAAGCTAATGGAGACCATCCTGAAGGAGAGGCTGGTGGCCTCCCAGAGGCCAAAGGACTACAGGACAGCAGACAGCATGGCTTCATATGTGGCAGATCCTGCCAAACCAACCTGGTTGAGTTCTATGACTGGGTAACTAGGCAACTGGACAGGGGCCATGCAGTGGATGTCCTGTATCTGGACTTCATTAAGGCATTCGACCAGTGCCACATGGAAGGCTGGGAAGGAAGTCAGGCACTGGGCGGGTGCAAAGCTGGTGAGATGGGTAGGAAACTGGCTGCAGGGAAGGCAACAGAGGATGGTGGTGGGTGGGGAGCTCTCACACCCAAGGGCAGTGACGAGCGGTGTTCCACAGGGCTCAGTGTTGGGACCAGTGTTGTTTGGGCTATTCATTGCAGACATATCATGGGACATCAAGAGCAAGATCAGTCTGTTTGCTGATGATACCAAGGTAGGCGCAGTGGTGGATGACCTAGAGGGATGGCAGGGGTTGCAGGATGATCTGGCAAAGCTTGAAACCTGGTCAGACACCTGGCAACTGGGCTTTAATGCCAAAAAGTGCAAGGTGCTGCATTTTGGGATGAAGAACCCAAGGAGGAGTTACCAGCTAGGGGGAGTGCAGCTAGTCCAGACAGAGGAGGAGAAGGATCTGGGTGTGCTCATTACAGGGTCAATGAACAACTCGGCACAATGTAGGAAGGCAGCTGTAAAGGCCAACAAAATGCTGGGTTTTATTGCAAGGCGATATCCCGAGGAGGAGGGAGGTGATTCTGCCACTGTATAGGTCATTAGTTAGACCACATCTGAGTACCTGCGGCAGTACTGCTGTCCGTATCTGAAGAGGGACATTATGTTACTGAGGGGTGAGCCAGCTGACAAAAGATGATCAAGGGGCTGGGGACTTATCATACGAGAGGGAGGTTGAAGGAGTTAAACATGTACTCACTGGAGGAGAGAGAGACAAGGGTGATATGATTGAAACCTTTAAATACATGAAAGGAATAAACAAGATGGGTACAGAGGGGCTATTCAAAGTAAGGAAGGGGAGGGCCACCAGGGGCCATGATATGAGACTGGAGCGAGGAAGGTTCAGGAGGGAGATGAGGAGACACTTTTTTACAGAGAGGGTGGTGGCTGGGTGGAATGCGTTACCTGCTGAAGTGGTATGCAGTAGAACAGTGGACTGCTTCAAACGAGGATGGGACAGGACAAGGGGGAGGGTCAGTGAAGGGGAAGGGTGGAAGAGTGGGGCAGCTGCAGAATAAGGGGTGCTAGCTGCACATTCGAGCAGACTTGATAGACCTCTAGGTCTTTATTTACTGGCAAATTTCGTATGTTCGTATAGCCAGGAAAGGGACACAGACCAGGAAATCAATATTTCCTTGACATGACTTCAGAAAGAATCTGAGGTAGTTCTTCTGCTCAGAGAGTGTCATGGATAAGTGGAATAGCTTGCTAGCTCAGTGGTAAATGTTGGCAGCATTGCTGGGTTCAGAGCTGGCTGGAGTGGTTTTAATTAAAGGGATGAATGGTGGGGTAGAAGTGTAGTAGTTTCAAGATCAAGAGCAGAATGGATGGATTCCATGGAGAGGATTTTCCAAAGGATCTGTCCAAACTGTGCCTGCTGCTGTATTGTATTGCATTCTATTGCATTGCATTGTAATGCATTGCATTGTATTGCATAGCATTTTATTGTACTGCATTGCATTGTATAGTGTTGTATTGTATTGCATTACATTGTATTGTACTGCATTGCATTGTGTAGTATTGCATTGTACTGCATTGTATTGTATTGTATTGTATTGTATTGTACTGCATTGCATTGCATTGTATAGTACTGCATTGTACTGCATTGCATTGTATTGAATTGTATTGTACTGCATTGTATTGCATTGTATAGTATTGTATTGTACTGTATTGTATTGCATTGTACTGTACTGCATTGCAATGCATTGCATTGTATAGCATTGCATTGTATTGTATTGTATTGTACTGCATTGTATTGCATTTCATTGTATTGTATTGTGTTGTAGTGTATTGTATTGTACTGCATTGTATTGCATTGCATTGTATTGTACTGCATTGCATTGCATTGGCTAGCATCGCATTGTAGTGTATTGTGTTGTATTGTATTATATTGTACTGTACTGTACTATAGTATACTGTAGTGTGTGTACTGTACTGTATTGTTTGTATTGTATTGTACTGTATTGTACTGTACTGTACTGTACTGCATTGTACTGTACTGTACTGTATGGTATTGTATTGTATTGTATTGCATTTTTAAAGATTCCGCATCATCATACAGACAACATACAATATGAAAACCAACAAAATACATAGCATACAATACAAATACTATTCATAATTACATTTGTTAAACTCATGCAGTAGTCATTATAATACTGTTTAAAACGGTAAATCTAGTCAGTCAAGTGGAGGATATCACTAGGTGATAACAGAAATGTACCCAAACTGTTAGACCAGCTGTTAACTAGTCTAACAACATCCGTATGTTACTTCTAACAAATGACACAACTATGTGCAAGCTGGACTCAACACACTCATGTGTCAATTTTTTATAAATCATGCCATTTTGTCATACATGGACGCAACATTTTAAAGTAGCAGCATGGCTGCCAGGGTGAAAGCAGGCAGACGTAGGTGCAGCAGGCAGACGTAGGTGCAGCATGCATATGCCTCTGCACTTAGCCTTTTGATAATCTCCCTGCCAGTGTCTTTCTCTGCTTGCACCTTTCCATGCTTGCATGTCTGATGAAAAAATGTATACACTAGGTGCTAGTGCTTGAGGACTGTAAACAATTAAACACTCTGCTTAAGCTCCTTGCACAACCACTAGATCACTAAGCTGATACAAGATCATGTGTTGGCTTGATAAAGGTGGTCCTTACATTTTATAATAGCTAAATTAATAATAAGGGGAAAAAGACTTTCAAACCTAACAGGGATAGTGCCATGAAACTGAATGGCTTTTTCTGCAGTTGCATGTATTGCATGGAGAATGACAAACACTTTAGGCTCCCACTTGCTGCCTTTAATTTAATGGGACATTTCCAATTTAAAGACCCAGCCTAACACCTGACTGAGGTATGGGCAGCCACAAACCCTGTCACACTTTACGTACCTGCAGGACAAAAAATACTCAGACGATTTACTCAGTTTTTATGAAACTCTTAAGAAAAGTGTTAATTGTAATATTTATACAAAACAAAAAAGCACAATCTACAGGTAAGGATGTGTACAATGGCACTGGACCTCTCAGTCTACCCTGACTAATTGGGTCAAGAGGCATTCCCTGTTTGTTTTAAGATCTTCATTAAAAAAAAAAAAGTTCACCTGTAGGTAAACTTCCATTAGCATTTTTAGCCTATAACATTTTTTATAAAGTACCCTAAAGCCTTCTTTTTAAGAGTTTGCCATAACTTCAGTTTCAGAGACTGCTCATTACCATTTCCAGTACCTGCATGCTTCTCACTCACTCTGTGCTAGTGTGCACTGTTGACTAAGTCATTTAACAACAGGGAACATTACCATAGAGTGGGTGAAGAAAATGTTTAGCTGCCCATATGGTGGAGGCAGGTAGCCTTGGAAACTGAAGTTCCAAGAACTTTGCTAACTCAATATTGGGTAAGGTCCCTGGGGTCTATGCATGATGGTGCGGAGTACCTATGCGGCCTGTATGTGCAGTGCATAGACACTCTGCATCCATTGTACCACCTGTGCTGAATGCATGACCGGACTGTGCAGGCGGTACGCACCTGATGCCATGGCCATGTGGACTGCAACGTGCTGGTGATGAGTAGGGGGTGTGCCAGCACTACGTGCCATGCACTAGGGCACATAGTGCCATGCACCAGAGGGGCATAGGAGTGCACTGGTTAAACCAGGGGGGGCCCTGCCATAACTGCCCTATGCACCCAGCCCCACACACAGTGGAAACCTGCACAGGCCCCAGTGGGAGGTACTGACGCCATCAACACAACCGACCCCTTGTGCAGGGCGGATGCCAGCCCTTCCCCACACCCCATGGCTGCCTGACCCACATGAATGAACCATATCCCCCACCCCCAGCAAGTGGCAGCCCGGACCCTGTGTAGAGCATTCCACCCCCCAACACACTGAGGTGCCCGGTCCCAGTGTTGTACAGCACACATAGGTGCCCAGTCCACAACATCCTGAATCCTGACCCCAGCAACCCACCCCACATGGTGTTCAGTGGTTCTTTCACCTCCAGCAGTGCCAAGACCACCCCCCAGCCCTTGTAGCTGCATATCAGTGCTGTGACTCCAGATGGCCTGTGGCACATCCCTCCTCATACCTCCTTGGCTGCCAGTCATCCAACTGATGCTGGGAGCGCACTGTCTATATAAAGGCAATGTGCTCCCAGCATCTGTTGGATGTCCGGCAGCCAGGGGGTGTGAAGAGGGATGTGACGCTGGCTATCTTGGAGCTGCAGCACTGACATGCAGGTACAGGGACTAGGATGGTGGTGTTGTCAGTGCCATGGGGGTGGGGACTACTGAACATCAATGGGGCAGGGTACCAGGTGGGGACACACGGGATGTTGTGGACGGGAACCTGTGTGTGCAAGGAGGGGGGCCTGTGCAACACCAGGACCAGGCACCACAGTGTGTTGGAGGGGGTGGCATGCTCTACACAGGGAATGGCTGCCACTCTGTGGGGGTGGGGTGTACTTTAGTAATACTGACGGGGACTGGCTCACCTGTGTCAGGGATGGGGGGCTGTATTCCACAGATGGGGGACCAAGCTGCCACATGGCAGGAGGTGGGGGCTATGTTAGGTGCATACAGGTTGGATCACCTTGTGGTGGGGCATCGATGCATGTGTACTGCCATGCAGGCACCAGCTGTCATGTGTTGGGGGTTACTTCGACATTATGGGGACAGTGCCACACTGTGTTGGGAGTGTTTGCTTGGCCACACAAGGATGGGGAGGAAGTTTGTGGGGGGCATTCAGGCATGGGGCAGAAGTCATCTGTGTGATAGGAAGGCACTGCTGGCTACAGGGGCACTGCCACGAGGATCCGGATGCCTGAAGAGGCTATGCATGCACCCGGATCCGTGCCATACTGTGCAAGTGATCTACTCCTGGATCCAGGATGGACATCTAATTAGATGCCTGCCTCGGTCCACAAGCCTGTCCCTGGCTTCCCTGCAGAGTCCTGCACACCAAGGGGGGGGCGGTTCTGCAAACAGGTGTCTGTCATTGGTGCATACCACCCTGTGCACAGCTGTCCACAGGTGCAGAGCTGCATGAGTGGGGTATGCGCCTCCGGCACATATTTTCCACCCATTCATACATAGGCCCCTATGAAATTAGTGACCTTGGGCCACAGTCACAAAAAATTGCAAAGTGCAGTGCAAAAGTTTGCACTCACCTTGTAATTGTGCAGGTTCCAAAAGTTGGTGTTTGCAGTTGGCTAGTGCACTGCGCTATCCAACTATGAATATCAATCAACGTTTATTTGTTAACATTCTGCTAACAGATCGAGCACTTTACAATCATAGATAAAGTTCAAGACATACAGGTAAAATGACAATAAAATATCTAATACAAATATAAAATACTACATACAGTACTGTATGTCTGGATTCAACCCTAATCAGGGAATGCATGGCTGAATAAGTAGATCTTCAATTCTGCTTTACAATTGTCAGTGGTCCAGCACTCTCTAATTCAATGAGGTAGAGCATTCCACAGGTTTGGGGCCACAAAAGCAAAAGTACGTGCCATAGAGGTCTTTAAACAGACCCTGGGAATCTCTAGCAATCCCTTGTCAGCAGTGCAGAGTGAGTGGAGGGGGCAGCAGGGGCAAATAAGATCATGCAAGTTACTGGGTTCCAGTCCATGTA
The DNA here is from genome assembly GCA_016271365.2 of Neoceratodus forsteri. Taxonomy (NCBI): domain Eukaryota; kingdom Metazoa; phylum Chordata; order Ceratodontiformes; family Ceratodontidae; genus Neoceratodus; species Neoceratodus forsteri. Next base: position 17,334,727 of record JADMNL010000034.1, on the reverse strand, counting down.
GGGCCTTATAGGTCAATAATCAGACCAAGAAGGTGATTCACCAATGTACTGGCAGTCAGTGCAGATAGTAGAGCACAGGCATGATTTGGCAAGATCTCGACAAGCCAGACAAGAGTCAGGCTGCCACATTCTGCACTAGCTGCCATTGGCAAATATCAACCCCCAGTAGCCTGAGATACAGGTCATTGCAGTAATCGAGGTGCAAGGTTACAAAAGCGTGAACCAGAGTTGGCAATTAGCCAGGTGGAATCAGTCGCTTAATCCAAGCGATGTTCCTCAGTTGGTAAAATGAAGTCTTAACAGTGACTGACACTTGAGATTTTAGTGTCAAGCCACTGTCAAACACAACATCCAGATTTCACACCTGGTTTGAGGTCAGCAACTGGGCACCTTCAAGCCAAAGCCCAGAAGGTTGTCCAGCCTGCAACCCCATGCCTTGGTGATCTGGTTCTACCACCAACACCTTGGTTTTATCCTGATTCAACCTCAGCCAGTTGGCACTCAACCACCCCCAGAGTTCGCTGAGACAGTTGTTAAAAATGGAGACCACATCATCCTGTTTGGGCAGAAAGGACACGTGGAGCTGAGTATCATCTGCATAGCAGTGAAAACTCAGTCCATACCACCTTAAAATGTTCCCCAATGGCAGCATATACATTGCAAACAACATTGGGGACAAGATGGAGCCCTGCAGAACTCCACATCACAAGGCGTGAGGTGCAGATGAATAAATCCTCAACACTACTCTTTGTGTCCTGCCAGTAAGGAACGAGCTAAACCAAGTGAGGAATGTGTCTGACAGTCCACAGAGAATCTGCAGGCACTTCAACAATGCCCCATGGTCCACAGTGTTGAATGCCACAGAGAGATTGAGAACTAAGATGGAATGACTCCTATGATCTCTTGCCATCAAGAGATCATTTAGTACCTGAACAAGGGTGGTCTCAGTACTATGGCTCTTCCTGAAACTGGATTGGAGAGGATCATAGACATTGTGCATTATTAAATGATCCTCCAGTTGTACAGCTACCACCTTCTCAATAACCTTATCTATAAAATACAGGTTAGAGACAGGTCTGTAGTTAACTAGGCAGTCTGAGTCCAGAGAAGATTTCTTCAGGAGTGGTATTATTACTACTGCCTCCTTGAGAGGGTCTGGAGAAACCCAAGTCTCCAATGAACATCAGAGTATCCTAGCAAGGACCAGGCCGATGACTTCAATACACCCGACAAGGAAGCACATTGGGCCCAGTTCCAAACTACAGTAGGTGGGATGCAATTCCTGGATGCTCTGCTTGATGTCCACAATCGCCAACTGGTTGAAGATGGACCAGACAGGCCGGGTGCTTGCAACCTCTTGCCCATCACCGCAAGGCCCATTGGAGGGTGCTGAATGAATCACTGACCTGATAGTAGCAATCTCATCAACAAAGAATTGAGCAAACTCATCTCATCTGACTTGTAAAAAAGCACCCCAAGATTAAAGGCAGGTTGGATTGCATAACCTGTCAACAGTTCTGAAAAGCTGAACTGGTCAATTCTTTGCTGCAGCAATCTCCTTGGACAGGAATTCTGTCTTCTTACTGGAGATTGCTGATTGATAGTCTTTATAATGAGCCATCAATCTAAGTTTGTCATCTGCCAGGCTGAATTTCCTCCAGCACGGCTCCAGCCTTCAACTCCCTCGCCTTATCTCCTTCAAAGTCCCATCAAACCACAGGGACATCTGGTAAAGACAGGGGGGAAAACATGGACAGGAGCTATGGAGTCAAGGGCTCAAGACACTGCCCTATTATAGGCTAGTACCAGTTCCCCTGGCTCCTCGCATGCACTCATCAAACCTGATAGGTCCAATACCTCCATAAGACCATCTAGGGTCAAACCCCTTAAAGGACGGTGCCGGACTATCTTCACAGAAGTAGGTATATTTGGGGTTGGGGGGGCCATGAACCTGAACCCTATAATATGATGGTCTGACCAACTGACCGGCTCCACTCTTAGGCCAGAGATCTCCATCCCAAGTAGGAAGACCAGGTTCAATGAATAGCAGTGAATATGAGTTGCAGAGGTAACCACTTCTGTAAAGCCCAACAAACTCATAAGTTGGAGGAATAGGGTCAGGATGGGGCAACACTAACCCAAGAACACCACTGCTAACCCCACTAGCACTGCCCCGACATCCAGCAAAGTGAATGGTGCAGGTGTGCTATTTCCTATTCATGAACGCTGCCGTGGAAATAAGCCCATTGGGCATGCAAGGCATTAGATAGCCATTTGCATGCCCATTATGGGCCCATTTACATAGACTGAGGGTGGCTTACAGCTGCCCCCCCGCTCAACATAGCCGCAGTCCCTGGTGATCTAGTGCCCCCCTCCCCTGTGCGCCGATCGCCATCCCTGTATAAGACAATACATTCCCTAGTATTCCAGTGGTCTCGTCTCCCTCCTTGATTACTTATCACCATCCCAGTATAAAAAATATATTCCCTAGTAATTCTGTAGTCCCTCCCCCCTCCCTTATAGCCAATAGTCATCCCCGTATTAAAATAATATATTCCTTGGTAGTCCAGTGGTCCCTCCCCTCCCTGATCACCGATTGTTGTCCTTGTATGAAAAAAAATATTCCCTGGTAGTCCAGTGGTCCCTCCTCTCCCCACTCCCTGTTCATCAATTGCCATCCCAGTATAAATATAGTGAATACCCTGGCAGTCTGGTGGTCCCTTCCTCTTCCCAGATCACTGATCACCGTCCCCATAAAATTAAATGTATATCATGGTAGTCTAGTGGTCCCTTCCCTTCCCCGATCGCCAGTCTCTGTCACATACAATGGAACTAATACCCTGAGTGGGCGGAACCAGTAGACTACCAGGGAAATATGTTATTCTCAATGGGACAGTGGTCAGGGGAGGGGGAGCAACCACTAGACTACCAGGGTGTTCATTTCATTATATGAGGATGGCGGGTGGTGATCTGGGGAGTTACCACTAGACTACCAGGCTATTCATTTCATTACAAGTCCAAGTCTGTATGTGCTCTTAAGGAGAAAAAAGCATTCAAAACGTTATTTCAACCAAGTAGTTGATTTTATTAAGCACCACTGTGGAAGCCCCTAGTGCCTCAGCAATATGCCTTCAAGGGGGCTTCTTACAATCTGGCATAAGCATTCCATTATTTAAGTAAGAATCAAAAAGTGACATCATACATCTATTCCCCAATCAAAACATTCTATAGGAAACTTCAAATTAGAGTGATAAGATCAATTTCAACCAATCAGTATTCAAGAACAATTAATCAATCAAATCATTTTTAGAAAAATGAATATATGTAAAAAACAGTACACACTACAATTTTGAAATAGACAAGGAGCTGTGTGCAAAGCACTTGTTGTTTTAAGCTAAGACCCTAAGTTCTAATAAAGTACAAGTATAACTGAAATATTTCCTTTGGTAAATTTTGCTGCAGGGTTCACTTAATATTTTAGGGATACACTATAATTGCTTTTTATCCAAATAACATCAATTATATATCATTAGCCAGTACTTTTTAATCTTACATGGTCTTTTAAATGCTCAGATGCATAGCTAATGTACAGGACAAATTAGTAAAAAGCCAATTCTACAGAAAAGAAGAACAAAATAGAATGTGATTGCCACCAAGGCCCAAGGGCAATCATAAATGAGGAAGGTGCAACGTATGCAAATACATGAATATGGGATTGATTTGCAACTTACCTAATGGCACACAGATTGAAGTAAGAGAATTCACTACTTGTACAGCTTCATTTGTGGTGTACATCTTATGGTGCACTTGTAACCTGTACCATATAGGGAAGACCATGAGGCCATTAAATGAAAGAATTCAAGAGCACCTGAGGTCCATAATAAATAAAACACTGGACACACCATTAGGAAGGCACTTCATCTGTATGCACGATGGGGATGTGTCCCACTTTAAATTCATGGGGATAGAACATGCTAAATGTGAACAAAGAGGTGGTGACAGACCAAATAAACTATTACAAAGAGAAAGTACATGGATATTCAAAGCAGATATGGTCAGTCCCAAAGGCTTAAATGATAGGTGGGATCTCAAACCTTTTTTGAAAAATAAATAACTCATTCTATTATGAACAAAAGGAACTATGCTTAAGATAAGTAATGAATTAATAAATTATAATCTGCGTCTGCAGAATGTCTAAAATGTCCTTAATATCCAGAGATTTCTTTAAAAAAATCTTGAACATCTTTTAAATACTATGGCCCAGATATTCAAAAGGGTTGCGCCATGCACAACAGAGATGCGCCAGCACAAGTCCAAAAATGCACCATTGTGCGATATTCAGCGGGGCGGCTAAATGCCAAATCGCAATGTGCAAGAGCACAATAGTAATGAATGAAGTGCAACTGAAGGGGGAGGAACCATGAATAAATGGCGCAATGCGATATTCAACATCATGCTCCATGCGCAATAGGGGAGCAAGCGGAAGTTGCGCCATAGTGGAAATGAGCCAAAATAAAAAGGAACAAGAGAGAGAGGCACAAGAACGCTACAGGGAAGCCAGAGGTGGAGTGAGATGACAGCAACAAGGCAGAGGGTAGCAGTGAGCAGGACTGGGCAGAAGCAGGACAGAGCACACCTGGATACAACCAGGAACAGGACAGGAGTTGGAAGCTGTGCTACTGTGCAGGAGTGAAAGGGAAGTGCCACAGTGGACTGAGGGCAGTGGCAGTAGGCAGGACAGCCAAATCGTGGAGGTGTCCCCAATGCAGGGGGAGTAGCACAAAGGACAGCGAGGGGAATGGGATTACAACTGCCGGGGGGGACACAAGTCAGGGACATGGCCAGTGCCACCATTCAGATGGAGGCAGTAATGAGGGGTGTGAGAAGGCAGGCAGCAGGGGGGGCGTGGCTGTGGAAGAGCCCATCGATGGTATGCCCCCAACAGGCGGTACCGAGCCCACACCAGCTTCGAGCACTACAATGACACTGAGATAGTAGGCCGGTACCGCCTGAACTGGGCGATCCTGAGGCGGATCTGTGAGCTGTGCAGTGATGAGATGCAGGCACCCACACGATGGAGCCATGCTCTGTCAGTGGAGACAAAGCTGACAGCTGTCATGTACCTGCTCACCACAGGCACCTTCCAGAGACCAACAGGGAACACAACAGGCATAACCCAGTCGGCTGCCTCACGCCTACTCACACAATTCCTCAGCGCACTGCTGCCACATGCTGCGGAGTACATCCATTTCCACAGCACACAGGCGGAGCGCACAGCACACATACAAGAGTTCCACAGGGTAGCACATATGCCTGGCATGCTCGGGGCCATTGACTGTACCCATCCGCATGCCACCTGGACTGGAAGGTGCTGCATACATTAATCGGAAGGGCTATGCCAGCATCAACTGCCAGGTGGTGTGCGATGCTAGGGGGCGCATAACCAATGTCTGTGCCATGCACCCTAGGGGAGCACATGATGCCTTCATCTGGCACCAGTCTGTACCGTGCCACAGGTTCGAGAGTAGGGACATCCCCACTGGCCACCTAGTGGGTGAGTATGCAAATCACACAGAAAGACATGGATCTTGGGAGGGGCATAGTCAGAGGTGATATGGGTACTGACCTAGATGGCCCATGGCAGTGCGATGCTGATCACTAAACTAATGTCCACCCTCTACACACAGGTGACATTGGATATCCACTCCGTCTCTGGCTGCTCACACCATACCAGTGGCCCATGACTCCATCTCAGCAATGGTACAATGAGGCACATGCCACCACATGCAATGTCATAAAGTGGGTGCTCAGGATGCTGAAGGCATGTTTCCATTGCCTGGACACGTCTGATGGTGCCCTACAGTACAGCCCCTCGAAGGCCTGCAGGCTATTCCTGGTCTGTTTCATCCTGCACAACATGGCCAATGACTGTGGGATAGCTGTAGAGGTTGAAGAGAGGGACAGCAATGGGGATGATGAAGACGCTGGTGCAGATGGTTATGGGCAGCCCCCCCTTGGTCGAAGAGACCCCCGACTGATCCGGATGTCGCAGCTGCACCGGGACACCATCACAGAGAAGCACTTCAACCAACCCAGGTAAGTCATGGGGCCATCTGCAACCACCAATGGCAAGGGCACAACCCACAAACATGCATGGACAAACCCAAGGGGCACATGTTGTAAAGGGAATGGGCTGAGTGTTAAACCACACACACCATCAGGGATGGGCATGGCATAACACGCCACGCTGTCTCACACACACACACACACACACACACACACACACACACACACCCCACAAGACATGCACAAAGGGTAGGAGGCACGCCGACCCCAACTGCCACCCCTAGCCACACACACATCCACAGACCACCATGCCCAGTGCCTGTCATTGTGCATGTCTCAGACGCTGAGCACCATTGCATAGTGGCAGACAGCACAACGCAGGCATCATCATGCACACTCCACAGTGGCTAGCAGCCAGAAGGGTGTGCACATGGAAAATGTGTGTGTGTGTGTGTGTGTGTGTGTGTGTGTGTGTGCAGGGCCAGGTACCCCACCCATGCATTGCACATTGAACAACACACTGCACACAGGGCAGCATCAGACAGTAGCCATGGTGGGAGACAGGTCAGTCATGCAGCACAGTGCCACGGCTACCACGGATGCATGGGCAGCCCCACTGAGACCTGCCAGCTGTGACAGGCTGACCATTGACATCATGGGGTGGCACCGACGGTCCCCCAGGGGTGCCACTGCAGGAACGTGACTGTTCTCGAGCAGGGATCTGCAGCTCACTGAACATGCCTGCGCCAGGCATGCTCGGGATGCCTACAGCTGAACCCAGTTTCGACAAGGAAGCTGTCACATGATGCTGGGAATGGGGGGTGGACATGGCACTGCACGGTGTCTGCAGTGCATGGGCAAATAACTGTGTTCCCATTGTGGCCAAGACAGCTATGAATGCCTGTGTCTGCCTGTCAATGGCGGTGGTCACATCCTCCTGCATCCGGCCTATCCCTGCCAGGAGCAGATCGGTGTCCCTGCTCCTCTGCTCCTCTGCCTGGTGCAGGACCACACTGAGTGCATCCACTGCCATCACAAGCCGCAATTGCTGATCCACTGATTCATGGAGTATGCGGATCTGCTCATCTAAGAGGTCATCTGCCTGATCGGCATGCTGTCCCTCATGGTGTTTGTGGCCATGCTGGGCAGCACCCCTTGAGGTTGGGCACTGCAAACCAGGGCCATGCCTGGGCATGTCCACAGGTGGTGCACTGACGCCGCCCCCCGACACTGTCCCCCCATTGCCATTGGACGACTGCTTACACTGCCCCTCTGGCCGCCACTCTCCAGGGCTCAACGCTGCTGCCAGAGCAGTCGCAACAGCCCCACTGTCCTGGATGCACACCAGTGCTGCCCCACTGGTGCAGACAGGCACAGGCTGGGACTGTGATGTTACGCAGGCCTCTACAGCGGCACCACCCATGGCTATGCCTGTGCTTTTACCTGCTGTGCAGCCATCCTGCAGCCCACACATATCACTGTCCATGATGTGAGCTTCATCATCATCAGTGATGGGTCTGGCACCAGTTCGAGTCTCAGCATGCTGGCATCCATGGACGCTGTCATGCTGGGACATGGGCAGGGCCTCCTCCACACCTGCTCCACCAACATGAGTCCAGACAGCCAGGCAGGCCCACTGTCATCCTGACCCTCGGACACCTGTGGAGGTGGATGGGCCCTCCTCTGTGTTCAGGGTATTTCCCTCAGTGGACAAGCCCACCACCGCTGACCCATGTAGATGCTCAGGAGCTATAAGGGAACACAGTAGCATTAATGTATCTGCCCTACCCTGTGGCATTTCCCCCCTCCACAGTGACAGATCAGGACCTACCATGCAGTGACAGGCTACCACCCATCTAGAAGCCACCACCTGGAACACCCTCGAGGGCACAATGCTGCATGCTGCCAGCAACCCGCTCTTCCTGTGGCATCAGGCATTGCATGACCGGCTGTCCCCCACCAGTCACAGCCCATGCTGCCCTGATGGTGGCCACCTTATCTTTAATCCTCTTCCTGTCCATGCCCACCTTCTTCTTGCACTCCTGCACAGACAGCTGGTGGCTGCCATGCTGTTTGATGGCATGCGCCACCTCACCCCATGCTGCAGCACGGGCCTGTGGTGTTCCCCTCTGTCTGCTGAGCAGTGGTTCCTGGCCTCCTCTGTCTCCCACGTCTCTGTTCTTCCTCCTCCTCCACTTCACGTTCGGTCATCATTGATCCTGTGGGAATGACAGGTGTTACATCTGACTGTGCAGTCCCATGCATCTTCCACACACCACAGTCCACATTGGCAAACAGCATGCAACTCACCACAATAGACTGCAATACCAGACTATGGCCTCTGCAGCCCCATGTCACATTTATATATCGCAACGCATGCAAATGAGGCAAGGCTCAATTTTAAGTGGATGCTTATGCAGCAGCTGCACCATTGAATCGCTGATGAACTGATTTGCATATGCCGGCTGAATATCACGCTGTTGCACCTTGCGCAATTGTGTCGAACGTGCTCAGGCAAGGGCGCAGCTCTGTGACGTGCACAGTAGACACCGAATGGTGCATGCCCGGGGTGCTGACCCTGACACCTGCTGCACTGCTGATGTGCTGAGCGTGGGAGGCAGTGCAGGGCACATCCACCACTGTGCCAGTGGCGCTAGTGCACTGTCCATGTGTATGGCGCTCTTGCACTGGGGCACTGTAGGTGCCATGGTGTGACAGCGTGGTAGGCCGCTACAGGAAGTGCCACATGGGTGCTCTACTGCACTACACGCAGTGAGTACCAATCGTGCTGTGGCGGTCTGTGAGCGAGGGACCCCTGACCCTGTGCCGACCTTTGCCCCCTAGGCACCTAGCGTCCACATGGGTGCACCTCTATCGCACTGTTTGGTGACAGTGCATTGGGGAATGGCAGTGCAGTACCACACAGCATCCGCACATGGCGGACCTACACTACAGAGTGCCATTTTGATGCTCAATGCTTGGAAGATGGCACGGAGATGGGCACCAATCTGGAGCCAGGTTGAACTGGCTAACCTGGTGTCCCTGGTTGAGCCCCATGCTGCTTCTCTCTTTGGGGAGACATCCCTGGACAGGGCTAGGAATGCCATGTGGGAGGAGGTGGCAGTGGCCCTGGAGGAGGCGATGGGCATCAAGCGCACAGCACAGCAGTGCTGGCACTGGTATGGGGAACTCCAGCGGAGGGACCTGGACAGGCTTGCCCACCTGCGGGCATGCACCAGGAGGAGCGCGGTTCCACGGCCAGGTAGGCGCCCCATCCATACACTGGTTACGTCCATATGGGTATCGTGGTGGGAATGTGTCCAGCACACGGGGGGCATCCGTCCAGTGTGGGCCATGGTGGTGGTGGTATAGGGGTGGGGGCAGATGGGTATGGCTGTGTGGGATCGCACACACCTGGAGGTGGGGGTCCTTTGCTACCGGATTGTACTGATGTTCCTCTCTCCATGTTTGCACCCTAGGCCCTGAGGAGTGCCGGCATGCCAGGGAGGGGCAGCTGCAGTGTGTGGCACATCAAGATGTCAGAGCACCCATACCAGCCCAGCGCCAGGTCCAGCCTGATGATGGTGAGTGCCTTACATCCAGGATTTTTTGTGCATGCTGTGTAGCAGGGCGGGCGGCGGGGCATGGCCACCATCCATTGACGCCACTGCCATGCATGCAACATGATACAGTCAGCACTGTCCAGTGGCACTGCATGTCTGGGAGTGTGTCAATGGTGGTCCATGCATGCACCAGGTACATGGCTGTGTCACTGCCTTCACACTGCAAAGCCATGTCACTGTACAGCCACAGTGGTGCTGTTCGGGACTTGGGCGGTGAATGTGTGCAGTGGTCTACATGTCTGTGTGTACCTGGGAGGGCAGGTCTTGTGGACTTGATCACTGTGGGTGGTCGCACACCATCACAGGGGCGTGTCCCATGGCTGTATGCCATGCACAATGGGTGGGATGCAGGGGGCTGTACATTCACTCCTATTGACTCTGCTCCCTTGTCCTAGGTGGATGTCAGCTGGTACATGTGGAGTGTGCACTGTAGGAGATGTTGCAGGTGGCCAGGGCCTCTCTGGCCATCCTCGAAAGGCTGGAGCACCACAGTGTGAGGCGTCATCATAACTGGAGGTGCCACAGGAGCGGGGAGTGGGGCTCCCACTGAAGATGGGCTGAGGTTGCATCTTGGAATGCCCCATGGAGCCACCCTCACACCCCTCCTTCCCTCTCCCATTTGTTCACCCCTACCCCTTACCCACCTCCACCCTGTTTGTGTCCCTCACCCCTTTCACATGTTTATAGTTGTATATAGTTTAGTGACCACTTTTATAATATATTTGTTTAGTTATGCCTACTGTTGTAGTCTCTGATTTGCAACAGGCTAATGGTGCTCAGCTGCAGTGGTGTGCATGGTGTTGGGGTGGTGCTATCATGGGGAGGGTGTGTGTGTGTGTCCATAGGGGAGGCAAGTGTGGTGTGGGCATAGCTCTCAGTCACTGTCTGTGGTTTGTGTGTTGTTCCCTGTGCAATGGATGATTGTGTGCAGTGGTACACGGTACATGCACTGTGTCCATGGTGCCCCTGTCAGACCGTCCATGGCCTGTGCAGCTGACACCCTTGCATGTCTGTGCTATGCACAGTCTGCTGGCATGTCAGTGGTGGCTGTCCATGCTGGACAACCTCTGTACCCGGCACAATGCCATGTTGCCTCCTGTCACTGGTGTGGTGCACATCTGCCTCAGGTGGCACAGTTGCATCTGCTGTTGTTGTCTCACCTCGATGCTGTCACCTGTGCCTGTTGCAGGGGATGTGCTCCACTGTCTGTCACCTGTGCTCCAGCTGCATGCTGGTGGCGTACAGCATCATGGTGCCTGCACAGGGTTGCTGGCACACTTGTGCCATAGAGAGGTTCTGGCCCTGTGTACACGGCTGCCGTGGTCACACGCCGGGGGCTTGGTTGACCCGCTACTGTGTCCCTGTGTTGGTGTGCACTTGGGTATGGGTGGTTGTTTGTCTGTGCACTGTGTTGCATCCTGTGTGGTGCATGCTTCCATGCAACACTGTGGGTGTCTGCACTGGCTGTTGTGGCCAGTGCTGGGACGGGGTGTGTCCTTGGGAGGGTGGTCAGGGTGCTGTGACACTGGTGGTGGGTTCTGGGGAATGCCCTGTCACATGTGTGGTACCTCATGTGCTGACACGTGGTCAGCCTCACAGCTTTACCTGGGGGGGACGTGCGTGGTGGCACTGTGTCTGCAGATGTTGCTTCACTGTCTGCTGTTGCTTCCTGCTGTTGGGTGCTCATGGTGGGGCTGCCTTGCATGGTTCTGTGCTGCACAGGATTGTATTGTCACAGTGGGGGTGGTGGCATGCTTGGGGTGTCCTGCACTGTTGGGTGCTACTCCTGGGCAGGGTGTATGGGGATCATGGTGCAGGGTGTGGCGCTGCATTGGTGGGTTGGTGTGGCATGGGGTGGATGGGCATCCATGTGTGACAGTCCCAGCTTGCAAGGGGGTGTGATGGTGCACCATGCTATGGCAATGGGTTTCTTGCTGGTGCCCCTGGGCCATTGGTTCTTCCTGCTCTCCTCCAGTTGTGCAATGCATGGGGTGTGGGGGGTGATGTCTGTTTTGCTGACTGTTCCTATGCCCATCCCTACCATGGGTGGTGGGCCCCTGCATCCTGTCCCTGCGCATCCCTGGTTGTGCTGTTGCACTGCTGCCCTGCTCCACTAGGCATCCCTGGTTTTGCTATTGTGCATCTGACCTGCGCCAATGCACATCCCTGGTTGAGCTATGGTGCAGTTGGTGTGATAGTCATGTGCCGCAGGCGCATCTTGACCTGCGCAGTGTTTGAATATCACGAGTATTGCGCATGGACGCAGTGCACTTGCACTTGCTCCTGCTGTTGCACACTTTGTGGTGCAGTTTGAATATCTGGGCCAATGTCTTTCTCTTGGAATTTGAGCACCTGCAGCCATCTCATCTTTCATCTCAAGTCACTTTCCATCTCTTCCCCCTCTCCTTCTACATTTTTTCAGTGTCTCAGTAGCAAAATTTATTTTATAGGATTAGAAATACTTAAAACTGCAAGATAATGTGTGTGTTCTTTGTCCCCTGTTTCCTTTCCTCTTCTTTGCTGGACTCTATAGGGTCTCCCCCACCCACCCTTACTCTTTCTGTCTATACTTCTTCAGTGTCTAACAATTAAAGATAGTCACTATATAATGTGGGAAATGTTCAATTTATTTAAAACTGAAAAAATAATTAGCATTTTCTCTGTTTCCCTTTTTTCTTTTGCTGGATTCTGTAGAGTATCCTATGGACATACTGTTTCCAGTACAGATGGGCCATGAAGCAGCAGCTGGATGGGCTTCTCCTCTCTATCCAGCACTTTAAAAGACCATGTCAGATTAAAAAGTACTGGCTAATGATGTATATAGATACATAGATACATAGACAGTGTCAGCAGATAAGGGCCTATGGCCCACCCAGTCTGCCCATTTGAGCTTGTAAGTTCAGTTTGTTTTCCTAGAAGTCTATTGCCCCTTACCCCTGACCTCCAGAATTCCTCTATGTATAATTGTTGTTATTTGGATAAAAACAATTATTGGTGTATCCCTAAAATATTAGGCGAACCCTGCAGCAAAATTTACTAAAGGAAATATTTCAGTTATACTTGTTCTTTACTAGACCTTAGGGTCTTAGCTTAAAACAACAAGTGCTTTGCGCACAGCTCCTTGTCTATTTCAAAATTGTAATGTGTACTGTTTTTTACATATATTCATTTTTCTAAAAGTGATTTAATTAATTATTTTTGAATACTGATTGGTTGAAAGTGATCTTATCACTCTAATTTGAAGTTTCCTATAGACTTTTTGGATTGGGGAATAGATGTATGATGTCACTTTTTGATTCTTACTTAAATAATGGAATGCTTATGCCAGATTGTAACAAGCCCCCTTGAAGGCATATTGCCGAGGCACTGGGGGCTTCCACAGTGGTGTTTAATAAAATCAACTACTTGGCTGAGATAATGTTTTGAATTATTTTTTTCTCCTTAACAGTGCATACAGACTTGGACTTGCTATTTATGTTAAGGGTTTGTCACCCTATGTATGCAACCCCCACGTAGCTTTGAGCGCAGCAACTCGCTCATTGGACTTTATTCATTTCATTATAAAGGGATGGCAATCAGTGATCAGGGGAGGGACTACTAGACATCCAGGGTATGCATTTTATTATACATGGATGGCAATCAGTGATCAGGGAGAGGGAAGGGACTACTGAACTATCAAGGAATATATTTTCTTTATAGGGGGTTGGTGATAGGTAATCAAGGAGAGAGAAAGGGACCATTGGACTACCAGGGACATGGTGTTGTGGGTCAGGGAGCTGCCTTGCACTGCCTCTGAAAACCAAGGAGGGGGAGGGACCATTGGACTATCAGGAACATGGTGCTATCAGTCAGAGGAATGCCTTGCCCTACCTCTGAAAATCACTAAGGTTGTGCAGAGTTAAGAGGAGGTTTTCCTTGGTGGTATTTTCTCCATGTAAGGGAACCCTGCAAAAGACCCTTGCATGGAGAAAATGCTTAGTGACTGGGACTGTACTGATATGCAGATCCCCTCCCAATCCTTTGTACTGCAGCCCCCTCACAACATTGCCCCAGCACAAACCCAGTTTGCAGGTGCAAACTGGGCTTTTGTGAATACCACTTTGGGGCAAAACCCAGTTTACATGGCACTAAACAAAGGGCTCTGGAAGTGGACCTTCAAGTTGGGGATCAAATGCCTGACCCATTGGGAGCAGTTTTATGACAACTATGCCTTCTATAGTTGGGATGGCCTACACCTGATCAAAAGAGGGTGCTCATTGCTAGGTAAAAAAATTGCCACCTAAATACAAGATCATTTAAACTAGATAGGCCAGGGAGCAAGTATCCCAGAAGGCCATTGGCCAAACATGGTGGCCTCAGGAAATAAATATAGATTTATACTTGTTAATGCTAGGAACTTAAACCTAGTTAAAAGAGTGAATTAGAAGTACTACTTAATCAAAATAACATAGATTTTGCAGTCATCATCAAAACCTGGTGGGATTGGTACTATTCTATAAGAACAGGTTTAACAAAAAGGAAGGGGGTATGCACATCTATCCAAATAAATATAGAAGCCTCGGAATCTGTCCTTCCAGATAACCACAGCTCACCAGTAGAAAGCATCTGGATACAGATCAATGAAAAAAATGGAAAGAAACTAAGAAAAAGAAATTTCTACAGGCCACCATCCTCATCACAATAACATAACACCTATCTACTCAAAATAACCAAGTTATCAGACGTCCTAATCCTTGGGGAATTTAATATGCCAGACATAGACTGGGACATGTTAATTTGGAATTCAAATGCTGATTCTGTATTTATTGACACAGTGATCACTGCAGAACTGGAGCAACTTGTTAATGTACCTACTGGGGGAATAGCATATTGGATTTGGTCCTCTACAATAGGTCTTTGGATAACACGGATCGGGCAGTTGTGGTTCTCCTAGGTAACAGCAATCACTGTACTGTATAGTGCCATTTAAACTAATAAACAAAAGAGAATTCACAACATTACATACATGCGTTAGCTATATCTGTTCCAGGGCCAATTATGACAAAATAAAACAGATCCTAGCATCATACAACTGGGAAAATTTGATTTCTGATCTAGAAGTCAATGCGTGTTGTGACTTATTAAAAACAATAATTAAGGTTCTGGAGAACGAAGATATACCTTTAAAACAGACATATAGCAATAAAGGCAAAATTCCCCCCTGGCTTACAACTAAGGTCAGGAAACAAATAAAGAAAAAGAGAAAAGCCTATAGACATTTAAAGAACTACAATAACCATAAGGACAAATCCTATTACATAGCAGTTCTGAGGGAAACTAAACACCTAACAAAAAGAGAAAGGACAAAACTAGAATTTATTCTAGTCCACATGAAGGGCAACCAGAAAAGTTTATTTTCATATATTAATGGCAATAGAGCAAGTGATACCACTGTTGGGCCAGTAACTGAGGATGGGGTCAAAATTGGAAATCCACTACAAATGGCAGAGACCTTTAACTGTTATTTCAGCTCAGTCTTTAGTCCACAAAATACAGAAAAAGTTATTTTTCAAACAGAGCAATCTACTTTTATGGTCTTTTCTTATGAGGAGGTCAATAAGGCAATTAGAATACTAAAACTAACTCCTCCCCGGTTCAGACGGTATTAATTCCTATTTTTTGAAGGAACTAGCCAACCCACTTACTGTACCTTTAACTATGATATTTAATAAATCATTCAAACAAGGAATTATACCGGGGGATTTAAAAAGGGCCACTATTGTTCCCATACATAAAAAGGGAAGTCGATTGGTAACAGGAAATTATTGGCCCATTAGCCTTACGGCAGTTATTTGTAAGGTTATGGAAACACTATTAAAAAACAGAATTGAAGAAGTTGCTTGTTCCCTACAATTCAATGATGATACAAAGCAAGGCTTCAAGAAGTACCTCTTATTGCCTTTTATGATAAGGTAAGTTCCAGTTACAAAAATAATTACTTGTCCGAGTTCAGCTTTCTGTGTGCTGTCAGGAAATGTAAGTGCCTGAACTTGGGCACAGTACTGTTTGTACTAGCATCGGAAGGCAGTGATAGTGCAAAACCATGAGGATCCTGAAGAGTCCCACAAGACTTTTGCAACCAAGGTGTGAGCACTGCCACTAGATTACATGGCCACTAGATGCGCTTCACAACAATGCTCTGAAAAAGTGAACCCAGAAAAACAGGGAATGCCATTTTAGCGAATGCTCATTGTGGAAGCAGTGCAGGTTGCCTTCACACACAAAAAAGGCAACGATGCAATTGATCTGCACCAGTCAGTACAGTGCAGAGCCTGTTGTATAAAGGTGCCTATAGTGAAACTGTTTTCTAGAACATTCTTGGCTTTGCTTTAAGCTGCCTGAAGTAAGGTGTGACCCATTTGTCTTTGGCACAATTGTCAGCTCCCACAGCTTCAATAAAAAGATATTTTCCCTTCCCTGGAGTCACCTGCCATATCTTGTTGGCGGGCTGGCTGAACTTTTCATTTGGAAATACGTTGTTTTATGAAATGGTTCTTGCCACATTTTCAACAAGTTTGTTTTGAAAGCAGGACAACTTTTTGGTTCATGTTTACATCCACATCTTCCATATTACTGAAGGTTTCCGCATGCAACCTTGTTGTTTCTGAGGCTTGGCAATTCTGGACAGCTTTTGCTAAAGTTAAATCAGCATCTCTGAGGACACAATCACAAACTGTTACTACAGATGCCAAACACAATTTGATCTCTTATCATCGAGTCACCTAAAGGCCCAAAGTTGCATGATTGGCTCTTCAGACACAAATCTGTAACACATTGCTCAATAGAGTCTCTTTCTTTTTGAAACTGAGATCTGAAAACATACCTTTCATTTGGGGGAGCTGAATATGCCAGATGTTAACTGGAGTACCTTTGCTGCAGGCACATCCAAGAGCAGGGTCATTCTTGATGCCCTACAGGGGGCATCCCTCAGACTGCTAGTGTTTGAACCCACTCGGGAGGGAGCAATCTTAGACCTAGTACTCTCAAATGGGGAAGGAGAAAGGATCTCAGATTTAGAAGTGGGTAGCCATCTAGGAACAAGTGACCACCAAACAGTGTGGTTCACAATAAACAAGATCTAGAGTCAAGCCATACAAAAACAAGTGTATTAGACTGTAGGAAGGCTGACTTTGGGAAAATGAGAGAGTGCCTCAGAAAAGTGCTAGCAAACAGCCAAGAAGGAGGGTGGAGGAACAATGGGGAATAATCAAAACAGTCAGCGCAGAGGCAACAAGCCTTTGTGTGATGCAAATCAACAAAACAAAATGAAGGAAAAAACCACTGTGGTTCTCAAAAGAACTGGAAGGGAAGGTTAAGGAGAAAAGGATAACATTCAGGAAATATAAGGAAACACAGAAGCAGCAGGGCAGAGAACTTTATCAGTTAAAGCAGAAGGAGGCAGGAAGACAATCAGAATAGCAAAGGCACAAACTGAGGAGAAGATAGCCAACTCTGTTAAGAAAGGGGATAAAACCTTTTATAGGTACATTAGAGAGTGAAGAAAGACCAAGGGAGGGATACAGAGACTTAATAAAGGGGAGGAAATGTGGGCAGAGGGTGACAGGGAAAAAGCAGGGATATTGAATGAATATTTCTGCTCAGTATTCACAAAGGAAGAGGAGGGGGAGGTACCTAAACCAAACAAGAGAAACACTCTGAATAGGGGGGTCAATACCCATCCATTCACAGAAGAAAGGGTTTTGAAAGAACTGTTGAAACTGAGGGTGGATAAAGCAATGGGGCATAAGGGGTTTCACCCAAGAATTCTAAAAGAACTAAGGGTAGAACCAGTAACCCCACTGACTACTCTTTTTAACAAATCATGGGAGGATGGGGTGGTACCTGAGGATTGGAGGAGAGCAAATGTGATTTCACTTTACGAAAGTGGGAGCAGGGCAGAGGCAGGAACGTATAGACCAGTTAGTTTGACCTCAGTGGTAGGCACAATGATGGAATCACTTATGAAGGAAAGAATTGTTGAGTATCTAGGGGCCAGTGGGGCACAAGACCCAAAGGCAGCATGGTTTCACAGCAGGAAGGTCATGTCAGATGAACCTAATAGATTTCCTTGACTGGGTGCCAAAGTAGTAGACCAGGGAGGGGCTGTGGATATGGCCTACCTAGATTTTAGCAAGGCATTTGACACAGTCTCACACAAAAGATTAATATACAAGTTAGCCAGCCTTGGAGTGGGTCCCAAGGAGGTAGCCTGGATAAAAAACTGGCTGGACAACAGGACGCAAAAGGTAATAGTAAACAGAGTCCACAGTGAAGAAAGGAAGGTAACTAGTGGGGTACCACAGGGTTCAGTATTGGGACCGGTCCTCTTTAATGTCTTTATAAGTGACATTGGAGAGCACTTGGAAGGAAAACTATGTCTCTTTGCAGATGACGCAAAGATCTGCAACAGGGTGGATACACAAGGTAGGGTGGAAAGGATGAAAAGGGACTTGGCAAGGTTGGAGGAATGTTCAAATATATGGCAGCTCAGATTCAATGCAAAGAAGTGCAAGGTAATGCATCTGGGAAACAAAAACTCAGGGGAAGCGTACACAATGGGGGGTGAGTTAATAATAACAACAAAAATCAAAAGAGACCTAGGAGTAATTATATCAGATGACCTAAAGGTGGGCAGGCAATGTGAGAAGGCAGTAAGGAGGGCTGGGGGGATACTGGGATGCATAGGGAGAGGCATCAACAGTAGAAAACAGGAAGTTGTTATCCCTCTGTACAGACAGTTGGTGAGACCCCATCTGGAGTACTGCATGCAATTCTGAATACCCCATCTCCACAAAGACATAGAGTGGAGGCTGTTCAGAGGAGGGCAACCAAAATGGTGCAGGGTCTGCACCAGAAGACATACGAGGAGAGACTAAAGCAGCTTAATATGTATACCCTTGAGAAAAGGAGGGAGAGGGGGGACATGATAGAAACTTTCAAGTATCTCAAGGGAATTAACAAAGTACAAGAGGGTAGTATCTTTCAGAAGAAGAGATGTGCAAGAACAAGGGGGCACAATTTGAAGATAGAGGGGGGATGGCTCAGAGGTAATGTTAGAAAGTATTTTTTCACAGAGAGGGTTGTGGATGCATGGAACAGCCTTCCTGAGGAGGTTGTGGAGTCAGGAACAGTGAGAGAATTCAAGAATGCATGGGACAGACATAAGCCAGTTCTGGGGGGGAAGTAAGCTGTTGATTAACTAGAATCTGCAGCGTATCCATCAGGTAGGGAAATGGGCAGACTAAGTGGGCCAAGAGGTCCTTATCTGCCATCAAATTCTATGTTTCATTTTTTTCTGAGGTGTACTTTAAGATTCGAAATTTCTCTCATTACAGCAGAGTGGTTATCTTCTTCTTGTTCTGTGAATTCAAAGATATTGTAGACATCTAGGGCTGTACAGCCTGCAACTGTTAGCAGCAATGCAATCTTCTGCCAGTCTATTGTGTCTTCTGCTCCAGGCTCTGTGATACAGAAATCAAAACTTTGAAGGTTCTCCAGTGTTCATACACATTCCCAGTTAAAGGTTAGATCACTTTGTTGCCAAATCACATCCATATTTTCCCTGGATGGCAATGGATTCCCACTCCTGGTACCATATAATGATAGAAGTCTTGCATATCATGTGGGTATATCCAGCAACCTTTATTGAAGGTTTTACACAGTATGTATAGTACAGCTCGCCAACTAGTGGTACATTGGATCAACTGCACCCAATGTCATTTTAATGCTAGTCTATTATCAGTACATAGGGTAGAACCCTATACTAGACTTCAGCATTAAAACCAAGTGATCTAGCTAGCCATAACAATTAGGCTATCAGCTGTTTCAGTAAGGACCTAGAGTCTGGACTTTCACTCCACAGCAGAAAGGAATTCAAAAAAGGCACCACTGTCCACTATGGAGGTAAACTAGAAAGGTTAATATCAAGGTGATCTTAGCTACTGTTCCCATTCTCTAAAGAGGAAGCTAAGATGAACCTTACACAGAGACGATACAATATATGTCTTTCCCCTCATGTACAGCTGAGCGAAAGTACCTTTTGCCAAGTGGGACATCCTGGAAAGTGAAGGTAAGGAAGACAAGGCACCCCTCCACTCCTGAAGCAAGGGAATGTCTGTCATCCTCCACCCCCAGAGCAACAGAAGTTTGGCTTCCACCAACACTGCCATAAGCCAGGATCCAAGGACAGTAGCCCTGCTGGGACAATACCTAATTAGAAGGTTGCTGAGATCAGAGATACACTGAGGCCCAGGACCTGGGCAAAGTCACAGTGAATATTGTGCCAATGGAGTTTGCCCTTGTTTGTCCTGGTGCACCCCTTCCCTCCTGCATAGAATGATTGTGCTCAGAAGGGAAGGGAGGGGAAGGAAGGGGAGGGGCTAAGAGCCAGGACAATGGACAGGTAGCAGGAAGGGGAGGGGCAAAGGGAGGTACATAAGGGACAGCACAAGGGGGCCTCAGCCACTTTTTGCTGGAGTTTTGATCTATATCAGTTGCAGCACGTCGGATTGGCAAGAAAACTTTTTGGAGTTTTTTTCACCAAGAGGGAGAGGTAAGAAACAGAATATTACAGGAAGGAGATGTGAAGTAAATATATATATATATATATATATATATAAAGCAAAAAAAAAGATGGTTACAGTAGACTCATGGGGGTTGGTTAGAACGACTTTTTGATGGGTTCATTTTTGTTGAATTTGATGGGAATATAGACTGTTTTTGGGGAAGAGCATTTTAGTAATAATTAAGTGGAAGAAGAAAGCCCCCCCCTTTTAATGTGGGTGTTGGTTTTGCTGCTTTCTGCCCAATTGGGCTGGTTTGCATGATTATGTGGACCAGAGAGAGCCTGTGGGATGGTAGGAGCGAGTGGAAGTGGGACCGCGTGGCGTATTGAATTTTTGATGTTGTTTTGCTGCATTCTCCCAGAATTGGGCTGGTGGATATGTTTATATGGGCCTGAGAGAGCCTGTAGCGATGGTGAGAGCAAGTGGAAGCGGGACCGTGTGGCGTTTTGAATTGGCTGTGTTGTTTGCTGTATTTCCCAAAAATTGGGCTGTTTTGTATGTTCAGGTGGGCCTGAGAGAGCCTGTAGTGATGGTAGGAGCGAGTGGAATCGGGACCGTGTGGCGTGATGTCACACGCCGCGTGGAGGGTGGAAAAAATCCTTTGCTGGGTGCCGGTGGTGTGTAGTGGTCGTGAGGGCCACAGCAAGCTGGGGAAGTGATGAAAAAAGCCTTGGAGAGGCACGGAGGGCAAAGGCCGCGTGGCGGGCTTTACGTGCTGCTTGTAAAAAAAAAAAGGAAGGAAGCAAAAGCCTTTTCTGCTGGTAGTGGGGGTTTGTTGGCTGCAATTTTCCTGGTTTGTGGAGCTGGTGAGATGAATAGTGGGCCTAGGGAGCCCGCAGAGATGGGGGAAAGAGCGTAAGCCAGGCCCAAGTGGCGTGACACCACACGCTGCGCAGGGGGTGAGGGAAACCCCTTTTGTGGAATCCAGTGAAGGCACTGGGTTTTTTTGGGGGCCATGGGTGAGGAAGAAAGCCTGGGGAAAAGGCAAGCCCTCAAGGAGGCACCGAAGCATGGATCGCGTGGTGGGCGTCATATGCTGCATGAAGGGGTCTGCTGGAAGAGCACTGGTTTGAGCTCAGGCTAGGGGAACATGGTGTGGCAGTGGTTCAATTTCAGAACTTGCAGGCAAGCTTGGCAGCTGGGAGAAGCGAGGGGGGGTTCGCGATCCAGGACGGGGAAGGGGGAGGCGAGAGTTTAGGGGACTAGCTAATATGCCCTGATGGCATTACTTGATTTTCGGTGTCCTGAAGGAGAGAGGCCTGTATGAGGCCCCAAGGCAGTCACCGCATGACGTGACGTCACATGCAAAAGGAAAGGGGGGCTTAGATGGCATTGTTTGGGCTGGGGTGGGGTAATGGATCAGGGGGAAGCATGGGTTATGGGCTCGGGAGGGGAATAAGCCCAGAGAAGGGGCCAGCAGAAAAGAGAAAGGAAGTACAACAGGTGACCCTGCGGCATGATGTCACACACTGCCGGGGGGGAGCTTTAAAAGAGTGCCATGTATCGGGATGGCTGCATGTGTAAGGGGCCTTTCAAAAAAAAAAAAAGAAACAAGGGCATGGGGGAGACCAGGGGCGGAAGGGGGAGATCACGACCTGGGTCCTCGAGAGTGACGTCCCACGCTGTGAACGGGTCTCATAGAAAGCTTTGGCAATCACTCATGAGGGGTCGCCTGTGTTTGGGCCTCCCTCCTTCCCTTTTTCAGGCACCATGAGGTACCCAATTATCGGACCGCGCAATGTCCATTCTTGGGAGGGGTTTGATTGCAGAGGTGGCCATTTGATGTGGGCATGTGGTTTAAGGGACAGAATGAAGGCGTTGCAAACAGGTACAGATATACAAATTAACCCATGTTTTATCTTCCTGTAGTTGTCTTCACAGAACAAAGAAAGAACGAATTGGCACCCAAGAAGAGCAGGCCATCAAAGGAGGTTGCTTACAAGGCTATAATTGAATTGGCAGAAAAAGCAGACAGAATGTGGGAGCTGGTGGAGGGAGCCAGGGAAACCTGGGGAGAAGAGAAAATCAAGCCAGGGAAAAGGCGGCAGGGGGAAATGACCATCCAAGGGACCAGGTAGTCCCACTAGGGTAGCACTGGAAACAGTGGGGCCCACCAAGGCGGTTGATCCAGTACCTCTGCAGCCCGTGGACCTGGTGATGCCAGCACCCCCACTGGATCAAGGTGGTATCTCCCTGGCGGAACCCAGGCACGCTGCCCAGAACATGGTTTTCCCTCCGCAGAACCCAGTAGTCCCCCCCTCAGCCACAGGGAGAACCAAGGGGAAAGTGTGGAAGACTCCAGGCAGCACAGCCTGGACAAGGTTACAGGTAACACATCCAGTGCAGTGGGTGAAAGTAGAAAAGAATACATAGGGCAAATTGTGGCGGCACTGGGAACAGGAGGTTTGGGGCAGATGGAATTAGCTCTGGCGGACATTAGGAAGGAAAAAGATGGTCTGGAACAGAATGAAAAGGGAGCAGAGAGAGAAGGAAAAGGTACAAGGGAGATAGGGGCGCCTGGGATGAGGATGGATGAACATGTGCCACTGGCCACAAAAGAGAAAATATGGAAAGGGGAATATGTGGATATATTCTCTTTAGTGAGTCGGGAGGCAGCAGCAAAATATGAGGAAACTGAGGGCATAGGCAAGAGCGAGATGGCAGTGGCCATAGTACTTTTAGGAAAGAAAGAGGATGACAAGTTCACAAAGGGGAAGACATGGGATGGATGGTTCCTAGGTTTTGTGACTTTCTCAGCCATCGTTCTGGAGAAGAGGCCTAAACTAGGCATCCCGCTCATTACCTATTCCTTGATAATATGGAGAGCAAAAGCAAAAGCAAAACCTGGGAGGTTATACTATGATGAATTCTTTCGGCAGAGAATGGCAACATTTGGGGACGTGAGATGGGACACCAAGCAGATAGATTTGTGGATGGATTACGTAACAGATCAGTCCACGCCCGAAGGTGAGTGGAGCAAAAATTGGTTTACGCCCCAGAGATGCTGCTGGGCTTACAATAGGGCTTTTTGCTCATGGTCTCACTGTCGTTTCTGGCATGCTTGCTCAAAATGTGGAGGAGGACAGCCGGCAAGCAAATGCAGAATGACATGGGCACAAGGGACACAAGGGCATGGAGGTCAAGGATCAGGCCAACAGTTTTGTTGAGAAGGCCAAGGGTTTAAAGGGCAAACATGGAGTAGGGAGGGTGGGAAGGGGAACATGAATAGAGGGGGGTAGGGCCACTGAAAGAAAGAAGGTAGGGCAAATTGAGGGGGAAGGGGCGGGTAGGAGGGGACACAACAGAGAACAGTTTGGGATGGCCAGAACCCCCATCAACTTGAAAGTATGGACAGCTTGCCTGAATACATATCCGGACGCGAGCATGTGGGACATGGTTTTGAAGGGTTTTAACACAGGGTTTTCACTGCAGTGTAGGGGACCCAGGCGAGTGATGGAGGCAAGCAACCGTGGGTCAGTAAAAGGGAAGGAGGAAATGCTAAGACAGAAAATAGAGAAAGAAAAGTCGGCAGGTAGGGTAGAGGGCCCATTTAATACTCGCCCATTGCCAAACATGAGGTTTTCACCATTGGGTTTGGTACCCAAGAAACAAGAGGGAGAGTACAGTGTGATCCACCACGTGTCCTACCCGGAAGGGGAGTCAGTGAACGATTTCATCAGTGAGGAGCATAGTAGGGTGACATATGCGACACTAGAGGATGCGGTCCGGATGATCCAGCCACAGAGGATGCATGGATGGCAAAAACAGACATAGAATCTGCTTTTAGATTGCTTCCAGTTAGGAAGGAAGACTGGGATCTATTGGGTTTTAAAAGTGGAGGGCAGTTAGCCGGCCCTGTGGCACTGAGGGTTGAGGTGCTGGACGCCACACCTCGTGCTACGCCGGTGCCCCGGGTTCGGGAACGGACCCGAGTGGCCGGGGGTCAGCAGGGGAGAGGGAGGATCAAGCATCCCGATGGATGGTCTCCTCCCTTAGGGGTGGGAACCAAGGAATGCACTCACGTTCTGCATCCCCTTCATAGCTGGTGGAAGCACCGACAATTGAAGGGGATGGAGGCTGCTTAGCTCGTCAGAGCCGGGGAGGGGGGCCGGCGGCGGCGCATGAGTGGTCTGGCGTGCATCAGCATGCCACCACTCAGGACGTCTGTCCTAAGCGCTCAATGTTCCAGAGGGTAGGGGGAAAACCAGGGGAGAAAATTGGAAAACTCCTCCCAGAGCCCTAGATGATAGCCTCTCGGCTACCATCTGGACCACCAAAAAGAGGGACAGACCCCAATGTGCAGGAGGAGGAAAGGAGGCACTCTAGGGGCAGATTCCCCTGAAGGTGGAAACGGGGGATGAGAGGAAGGAAGGAGAGGACTCCGGGAGCAGACAAGGAGAGATAAAGAAATAAAGTAAAAAAAAAAAAAGTGGGGGGCAGTATTATTTTGACAAGACAATGCCAGTGGGTTGTTCCACAGCATGTGCTACATTTGAGTCATTCAGCACCTGCTTACAGTGGATATTCCAAGAAAACACGGGTTATAGGACTGTCATCCATTATCTGGATGATTTTCTCTTCATTGAGAGGGGAAGAAGAGAGACACAGAGGATGTTGGCGAAGTTTCAGGATTAGTGCCGGGAGCTAGGGGTCCCACTGGCACCAGAAAAGACAGAGGAGCCAAGCAGGGTTATGGAATTTTTAGGGATCAAAATAGATGTTTCGAATGAAATATTTCGATTACGGGACAAAAAAGTAAAAAAATCGAGGGAGTTAATCCAAGTACACACCAGAAGGAGACGGGTACAACTAAAAATGGTGCAACAGGTACTTGGACACTTGAACTTCGCATGCAAGGCCATCGGACCAGGGAGAGCATTCACAAAGAGGTTAGCTAGGGCTACAGTGGGGGTCAACAGACCACATCATTGGGTAGACTTGACACAAGGGGTCAGAGAGGGTTTTAGAATCTGGGAAGAATTTCTGTAGGAGTACAACGGGTGCTCGTTCTGGCAAGATGAGTGGCTATACAACACAGACCTCTACCTCTACACATATGAGGCTGGGGGGCTAGGCATGGGGGGGCTACCTGAGGGGTAGATGATTCGCAGAACCGTGGCCTGCCAGTTAGGTAAAGGAGGGGAAAGTAAGAGATATAACATTACTGGAGATCATGCCCATATGGGTGTGTACTTTGGTCTGGGGGGAGGAATTACGAGATCAGAAAGTGACTTTTTGGTGATACAATAGGGCAGTGGTGGATGTCCTGAAGAACAGGGGAGCTAGGTCAGGCACAGTCATGCAGGTACTATGACTGTTAGTTTTGAGGGCTTTGCAGCTGAACATGTCATTTAGAGCACAACACATAGAAGGGGTACGCAATACCCTGGCTGACAGCCTTTCCCGTCTGCAGCTGGACCATTTTTGGAAGCGGAAGAACAAAAACCACCCATACCAATGTACATCTGGGACGTTGGCAAGAAGGAGCAGAACTGCTGTTTCACAGCTCATGGGCGCTTCGGACTCTGTGGGCCTACGATGAGGCCTGGCGAGTGTTTCAAACATTCAGGGCAGAGCACCAGATGGAGGTAAGTAGGCCACTCACAGAGGAGCAGCTGGGAATGTTCACTGTGGAGCAGTGGCAAAAAGGCACAGCCCACACCACAATGGGAGTTTATCTGGCAGGAATTAGTCTTATCTGCAGTCTAAAAGGGTGGAAGGACCTGACAAAATCATTACTCATCAGAAGAATGATGCAAGGGTGGGGCAGGTTGAAACAAGGACTAGTAGATAACAGAAGACCGATAGGGGAGCAGTGGCTAATAAAGCTGAAGGATGTGCTCCCAGCAATATGCAGATCGAAGGCCGAGGCCCAGCTTTTTCACACAATCTATGTGGTAATGTTCACTGGGGCCATGAGAGTGAGCAAGGTGGTAGGCCACGGGAGGGAGGACAAAGAAGGGGGGGTTAGAATGGGAAGATGTAAACTGGGGGGTGACAGAGATACAGATTAAGATTAGGAGGTCAAAAACGGACCAGAGAGGGCAGGGTTGCATAGTAGCTCTGAAAGGATGAACAGAGGGTGCAATATGCCCCATACAGGTTCTGTGGGCTATCACCACAGAGCAGGGGAACAGGATGGGAAAAATATTTGTGCATGGTGATGGGAAGAGGGTCACTGGCTATCAAGTCACAGCATTGCTCAAAAAGGGCATGCAATTCATGGGGGAAGACCCGGCTAATTATTCATCCCATTCGTAGCGCATTGGGGCTGCCTCACAGTGGGCAGCAGCAGGAGAGACTGTGGATGGGATATTGGAAAGGGACGCTGGAGATCGGCCAGTTATTAGAGCACTGAAAAAAAAAGGGAGGTTTTTGAAGGTGGTGCTCCTGGCCTGCAACTACAGAAATGGGGGGGCAAGAAAGGGTGGAGAGGGTATATCAAAAAAAAAAGAGAGAAAATGCGGGTATGACACTGAGAACATGTGTAAAATAACGAATTTTGCTTGAACCCCATAGGTAGAGGGAGGAGCATGGAAGTCTGGATCTGCGGCCATTCCTATATTTATTGGGCTGGAAAAAGAGCAGAGAAGAAGACTGGGGGAAGGCAGCTGTACCAAGATGTGAGACAGTGTAGGTTGGTTTGGCATGGCATACGGGGGATGAGATGGGCACAGCTACTCCCACCCTGAAGGAACTCAGGCGTACTGCCCAGTCCAGATCTAATTATACATTTAGGGGCAATGACCTTGCAGGCAGGCCTTGGGTAGATACTTATTTACAAATAAAAAGGGATTTAGGGGCATTACGACGATGGTGGCCACAGGTAGGCCTCGCCTGGTCAGACATAATACCAAGGAGGGTATGGAGGCAGGAGCACAGCCACAGAGTGGTGGAGAGGGCCAGGAGAAAGATGAATAGGAGGGTTGGGATGTTGATAAGGCAGATGGAAGTGCAGGTGATACTGAGGGGGGTAGAAGAATGGGTAGAGGATTTCTACAGGTCTGACAGCGTACACCTGTCGGACCTAGCCATAGACATGTTCAATACAGAAACAATGGGCTTTATAGAAGCATGGCGGAAACATGTGAGGAATGACAATTAAAAAAAACAAAGAGGAAAAGTGAAAGTGAAAGAAAGAGGAATAAAAAGGATCTTCCCTGAGGTAAGGGAGGCCGGTACTCTAAGGATGGGGGTAGCCAGCCATCCAACACAAGCTGGAGACTGGCTAGTGGGGAAAAGGGGGGGATGAGGGAAGGGGGGAAGAAAAAAGGAATACCACAAGAAGAGGAGGAAGATGAAGGAGAAAGCGGTCTCAGTTT
Source organism: Neoceratodus forsteri (assembly GCA_016271365.2). Lineage (NCBI taxonomy): Eukaryota > Metazoa > Chordata > Ceratodontiformes > Ceratodontidae > Neoceratodus > Neoceratodus forsteri. Next base: position 17,307,112 of record JADMNL010000034.1, on the reverse strand, counting down.
TCACTGTTACCTAACAAAAAAGGAGAAGATGAAGGACCCAGGTTTTCACCTGGAAGGATAATCAGAGATTGATATACGAAAGAAAAATGAACAAAATGTTGAAAATATGATAATAAAGAAATGGAAATGGAATATGGAATTATGAATATAAATAAATTAATTGCCAATCTGAGCACAACAACAAACAACGTCTCTGTCTTTTGTGAGGGAAAAGGGGGGAATCTGGGACAATGAGGCCAATAAGTTCTAAGCATTGGGCAGCTACAGAGCATGTGAAGAATATTGCTGCCTAGCTTATGACAATGCTAATATCTGTCATCCGACAGTGGTCACAGCGGTATCATTTAGGCATCAGCAGAAATTAAATTTGTGACCTCTATGAATTCTTTGCTACCCCAATGGTGTTATGTAACACTGTTCAAAACTGGCACACACCTGCTCGCCAAATGCAGGTAGGTTTTTCATTGGGTGGGTGCCATCAGGTATTTAAAGCACCCAGTGGGCAACTGGCACCTTGTGTATTTTTTTTTAGCTTTTCTTGATTGGCATGGTAGTGAAGGAGTGGCAGGCGCGATGACCAGTATCGAGAAATGAGTAATCTTGTGCATGTTCCTGCAGTATTTTGAGCATGGTACTGGGTGACTGCAAAACTATTACAGTCACCCGCTATCCCGCTTAAAATTTCACAGGAACATGAACAAGGAAGATCACTTTGTCTCAATCTCAGCCATCTTGCCTGCTTGCCCCTTCACTGCACCACCAGTTAAGGAAAGCATACTGTAAGCAGGACTCTCAGGAGAAGCAAAAGTAAAAGATTAATAGGTGCAGTTCCTTGATTTTCATCCCTAAAGTCTGTGACAGCACAGCAGTGGTGGGTACGAGGTGTGGACAGTGCAGAATCCTATTGGGAGGCAGTTATCCATCATCTGGGTGGCCTCCATACATTTATTTGACATAGCAGGAACAAAAAGAGTGGAGGATGAGTGAGGGTGGGCAAGTGAGTCAGGCAGGGCACCAACAACTGGTTACTGCTAGCAAAGTTTTCTGTGGCTTTAAAACTGAGCTGCTGATGGGTTTGGGGGTGGGATAAGGCTTCTTTCATGGAGTCTGAGAAAGGACAGGCAGGGTGCTGCACAGTGCTGCTGTAGTCTGCCTGTGAACTTTGTAACTTCCAGCATGGAATGCTGGCTAGTAGTCTAACTGGTACCTTTATTTCTTTTTGTGTATGTGTGTGTTTGTGTGAATGCGTGTGTGTGTGTGTGTGTGTGTGTGTGTGTGTGTGTGTAGTATGGTGGTGGTGTGGGGAGATCAGGCCATCATTAAAGGGCACTCTGTAGCTGCATCATCCTGACCCTGGACCAATCATGGGATTGTTAATTAATTTTGTAAACAATACATACTCTGCAAGATTTTGGCATACACTGAAGCTCACCAGGATGAAACTCAACTCTGCAGAAATCTGCAGCAGTGTTACTGCAGGAAACAATGCCATTTTGATGGGAGTTATACCATTTTGTCGTGCAGGACACTATGACACTGCACTTCATCCTGGTGGTTTCACTGGAGAGACAAAGATATATATCTATATATATAGATATATATCTATATATATATAGATATATAGATATATATCTATATATATAATATATATATATTATGGTAGCACGGTAGTGCTACCTATAGTTAGGGTTGAGGAGCCATTTCTATGTTAAACCTTAAAACTTTGCACCCTAATAACTTTGCAAACTGCTTGATGGATTTGCCTGAAATTTGAATTTATGATCAAGAACCATAGGCCTTGGGATCTGCCAAGTTTCGTACTGGTCGGATATACGGCTGTGGAGTTATTAAGTGTGATCTGTGCACGCGCTTACGCTTTTCTGAATTCTGTGGTCACGCCTTACAGGTCGTGACGGTTTATGTGGACCGCCCAAAATCTTCAGGGAACGGCACAGGGTCCCTATGCCTTTCAAAGATTTCGTGGAAAAATATTAAACAGTTCAAAAGTTATTCAAAAACAGTTTCCATTATAAGTCAATAGGAAAAGTTAACAAAAGTTCAACACTTTCGCAAATGCATTTTACTTTCAAATGGGCCTGTTACTTTCCAAATCGGCCATTTTGTTTTCAGTTGGTGATCAGAAAATGGTTGGTATTTAAATTTGGGACCCTCTAGCAACCTAATTTTTTTGTATTCACCTAGTCGGGCCCTGAGGATGCTTGCCATGTCTTTATTTTGTAGTAAAACACCCCAGAAATATGTTTTTCAAATTTCTGAAAAGTACTTTTGCAAATTACTGTAAAACATAAAGTGTCGCAAATTTTTGCGAAGTCAGAAATTGCGCATAGTAATTTTCTAGTCTGTGGGAAAATGACAGCAATTCTTTGGCACTGCACTGCAAAATAACCGTTAGAGTTTTGGCTGAAATTTGAGAACGTAGCTGACATCTCACAGATGTGCCTTTCAGTGTTGTATTGAAAAATATTACACAGCGGAAAAGTTATGGCACTCCAAATTTGACAGTTTTTCCCATAGGATAACATTACGGCACCCGAAGCATTACAGGAATCTTTTGGCACCCTGCTGCAAAATAACGGTTTGGTCTTTTTCCTGAAATTTGAGGGAAGACAGCCAACAGTACACAGATGTGCCTTTCAGTAGTTTGTGAAAAATATCACATGGCGGCAAAGTTACGGGCACTCCAAAATTGACGGTTTTTCCCATAGGATAACATTACGACGCCTACACTTAATAAAGAAATCATTTGGAGCCCTGCTGCAAAATAACGGTTTGGTCTTTTTTCCTGAAATTTGAGGAAGACAGCCAACAGCCCACAGATGTTCCTTTCAGTAGTTTGGTGAAAACATTACAGGGAGGCAAAGTTATGGTGCTCCAAACTTTTCTTTTTCCCATAGGATAACATTACGGCGTCACTGCCTTTTCAGCCGTGATCTCGAAACGAAGCGTAGATAATGGACTTTTCGTCAGAAAATTTCTATTCCCTAATGGGCTAAGATTCAAATTAGCCAGGACAGTTGTAAATAATATGACTTTAATTTTTTTTCTATATCATACGGTTCCTGAGATATAATGTATTTAGTATTCCAAGATCTCATTTTCTTCTACCGATACTCATTATTTTGCATATATTATTTGTACTCACTGTCTTTCTCAATGCAGGTTTTGGGAAAACCAGCCTGTGCACTTACATTACTGTTACTGTTGCCTCTTTCCGCTATGGATCCACTCCATTTCACTTACCATTGACGCCGCCACCATGTGCGTATCCTTTGTGTTTTCATTTAGCGCTGCATTTCTGTTATTTTTTGCCATTTGTGTCTACAGTACTGTTTATCTTACTGTTTCACTTTACATCACCATGCCCATTGACATTTCTGTTTGCAGGCACCATGTTACTATGTGACAACACATCACGCGGCAGACCATTCCCGCCCACGCCACTCATGTGCTGCCATCTTTCTGTTCTCATTCGCTTTGTTACCATGTGCGCCACTGTTAGCATTTCTGTTTCATGCTGTTGTCCCTGTTAGTAACGGATTATGCAGCGGGAGCAGGGCCTCCCGCTGCATTACATTCACTATTTCTCGCTATCATTCTCAAAAGAGGAAATTAGAGGCAAAACTCATTTATGAGTTAGTTAGCCTAACAGCAGTGAGGAAATTACAGCCATGTTGAAAACCCCTGATCCCTCGCCTCACCCCTCAGTCTGTGCGCATTGGGATCGTGGTCCCAACTCACCCCATTCTCCTATACTTCTGCTGCTTTGCACATGTCATGGGGTGAGAGTTAGGCTGACGATCCCAATGCGCACCCCAATGCCAGTTGGGGTTAGGGGTCCATGGGGTTTTCAACCCTAACAGCAAATTTCCTCACTTTTGTCGCTGTGGAACAACCCTAACTAATGCATTAAACTGAGTTTTTGTCTCTATATATATATAGATATATATCTATATATATATGTACAGATAACCCACCTAGGTGTGCGGTCACAATGATATATGCATGCCTTTGATGTGCATTGTACGAGGAGGCCACAGGCCGAGTGCATCAACCACCCAAGGCATGCATATATCAGAGCACTACCGCACATCCGAGAGTGGGTTATCTATCTTATAAAATGGTAAAATGGTTTTTTTGGGGGCTAAAAGTGCAGGTGTGCAGTCGTGCTATGATATACACACGGTTATGTGATGCTCATGCTCAAATAATAGAGCAGCAATTTCCCTACGCATTTTATAAATAAATATATATAGATAGATTTATAAGTATATATATATTATATATATATATATCTTTGTTTTTTTACATAAGGGATTTAAGTACATAATGTAACAATGGGTGTAGATGATGACTAATTGGCCCTTTTTGTTGATAATCTTACAACCCCTAAGATTTTAATGAAATTACACCCAGAGTAGTCCATAATTCTTAAATTTATCAGGTGTATGAAATCAAGCATGTAATACTTAAATTTGCATTAATAAACTTTAGACATAATAGAAGGCTTTCTTGGCAGAGAACACTTACTCTGTTCCTCGGACAGTATGGGTCTGTTCAAGGAAGTTTCCCATTACTGGTGAACTTTCTATGACTGATGCTGTATAGAATCAATGAAAGTGTGGCATATTTTATTGGCACAACCCCTGGTTTGCTGACACCATGCTGAGAGAGATGATATGGGTAGAGATGATCTAGAGGCACATAGGTGCAGGAACAAAGTAGATCATGTCTGAAGAAATCTCCAGAAATCTCTGTAGGATCATGAATCTTTGTATTATGTTCTCAAACGACTCCAAGGTATGGGCCCCAGGTATGAAAGGATTCAAACCAGATGAATACCCAACAAGTGCCAGTACTTCCACAGGATCTACATTTTATCCACAGTAAAAAGAGGGTCCCCAAAGTGGAGCTCAAGATTTAGGCACCCGGGAAGCTTTTGCAACCTTTGATAGCTAAATCCATGCTTTCACTGATGCCCTGATAGTGGGCTAGTGTCTTAGCAAGATGGGTAGGTGTAAATTAGCATATTATTGGGGGCCACTCCTGTGCATGGTCACCATTCCATGTCCAGCCGGAGATGGCCATGAGACATGGAGTTCAGGAACTATTTCAGAGTTTGAGCACCCAAGTCCGCCATATGATTGGCATATATAACCAGGTCAGATTCCACCTTCCTTGCTTCCAGTGTGTGAGAGCAACTTGGCCATGCTATTTGTTCACACTTCAGTCTCTCACAGAAATGTACCCATGACTGCATCAAGCTTTGCATACCAGGAGGGTGAAATAGCAACTGGTAAGTGATACAGTCGATGTAGCACCTCAGGTAATACAATCTTTTGAATTGCTGATATATTTCACCAGGGAAACATGCAGTTGCAACCATCTGGTATAGTTCATCTGAGTTTCTGACAAGAGGGGAGCCAGATTTAATTTACTGAACTAGGATAGAACTAGATTAAGTTCAATACCTAAATAATGAATTGTCTGTGGAGATCAGCAGAGACCTAGTTGTGTCAAGGGGCTTTGGGGACACATGAAACAGGGGAGAACCTCTATTTTCAAGGGGTTAACTTTTAAACAAGATATTTTCTGAAATTTCTCCAAGATGTTTAAAAGTGGATGAACTCCTGTCAGGACATCAGACAATGACAATGAGAGAGCACCTCAATACAGTTTTCTGTGGTAGTCTAAGTCTCCCAGACTTATAACAGACACAATTGGATGTGAGCTAATGGCTATAGCCAATGGCTCAATGGTCAAAATAAATAAAAGAGGAGGAAGTGGGCATCCTTGGCTGATGTCTTTATACAGATGGAAGGGGAGAACAACATGCTATTAATTAAAACCCTAGCTTCACTAAGGGGAGGTTCTGCCAGACAAACCTAGTTGAGTTCTTCAAATGGGCCACTAAAATGGTAGATCGGGTGAGTGGTAGATATGGTCTACCTGGACTTCAGCAAGGCCTTTGACTCTGTCCTGCACAGAAGGCTGATAAAAAAGCTAGAGCACAGGGGGGTTGGGCATAAGGTAGCAGTCTGGGTTGAAAACTGGTTAACTAGGAGAACGCAGACTGTGCTGCAAAATGGCTTGTTTTCAGATGACGGAAAGGTGACTAGTGGTGTAACACATGGATCGGTACTGGGACCAATCTTGTTCAATGTGTTCATCAGCAATATTGCTGATGGGCTGGAGAGAAAGGTGTGCCTGTTTGTGGATAACACAAAACTCTGTAACAGGGTGGCTATACCTGAAGGGGCTCAAATAATGGAGACCAACTTGAAGAAACTGGAAGAATGGTCAATACACTGGCAACTGAAGTTTAATTCTAAAAATGTAAGGTCATGTATCTTGGGAGATGGAACCAGGAAAGCAAATATTTTCTTGGAGGTGAAAAGCTGATGGCTACAAAACAGGAGCGTGACTTAGGGGGTCATCATCCCAGACAACTTAAAGGTGGGCAGGCAATGTGAGAAAGCAGCACTGAAGGCTAGTGGCATCCTGGGATGCATAAAGAGGGGCATCACCAGCAGGAGACAGGAGGCGATTTTGCCACTGTATAGGTCCCTGGTAAGGCCTCACCTAGAATATTGTGTCCAGTTTTGGAGGCCGCACCTCAAAAGTGACATAGACTGGTTGGAGACAGTGCAAAGGAGGGTGGCAAAGATGGTGCAGGGTTTGCATCAGGATCTGTACAAGGCAATACTGAAACAACTCAACTTGTACTCCCTGGAGCAGCGTAGAGATAGGGGTGACATGATAGAGACCTTTAAATACCCTAAAGGTATTACAGTGTTCAGGTACAAGACCTTTTCCAGATCAGCAGATGAAACAGGACTAGGGGACATAACATGCCCTTAAAGGGAGGTAGGTTCAGGAGCAATGTGAGGAAATTCTTCATGGAATGGGTGGTAGATCCATGGAACAGACTATTGCCAGGGGTCATGGTGGCAAAGTTGGCCAGGGAGTTTAAACTAGCCTGGGAGAGACATTGTAGAATACTCAAGCAGGAGGCTACACAGGAGGCAGTTCTGAAACATTGGGCAGACTCGATGGATCATATGGTCTCCATCTGCCATCACATTCTATGTTTCTGTGTTTCTGTGGGGCAAGCATACAAAGTCCTTACCCAAACTAGACATTGGGGACAGAAACCTGTACTTTCTAGGACCTGCAACAAGCAATATGACTCACCAGATCAAAAACTCTCAAAATCAATGACATGAGTCATAGTAGGAGTAGGATTTACTTTCACAACATGCAATAGGTTGACAAGAGAGCAAAGATGGTCTGTGCTCATCCTACCCTTTACAAACCCCACCTCAGATGAATGGATGAAATCTGGGAGGATATGTTCAAGATGGGAGGCTAAAGCTTTCACAAGAACTTTTGCATCCATGTTATTTAAAGACATGGGTCAGTACTGTGCAAGGTTGAGCAAATCTGAGATTGGGTAAAAAATTGCGAAAGGAAAATGGTATTGTCAAAAAGCTTGCAGCACAGACACCAGGAAATGGGCATGGTCGAAAAATGCACTAATATAAATAAACTAACTCCCAAACCATGCACTCTGTGATGTCCATGTGGTGTTTCACCATGCCTTTTTCCTTTTGCAATGTTTACTGGATGCCAGCAAATCTTTACTCTCATTTGGACAAACCATAATGATCACTTTATTGAGTACTGGTGGAAACCTCCCAGAGCTCTGAGCCTCTGGAATCATGCATTAGAGGGATTGAGTGAGCTGAGCCCAGAGGTGCTGGTACAAATCCACTAGGATGCCACCCCCACTAGGAACTCAATTTTTTTTCACGGTCTTGATTGCCCCTATGATTTCTAACTCAGTAAGTGAAGCCTTGAGTTTTGAAGGTTGATCCTGATTTATCTTGGGAAATGTTAGGTTAGAGAAAAAAGCTAACATAATACAGTCATTCAACCTACCCTGGGGTGTGCCAAAGATTGATAAAAAGCTGTCGTTATCAGTTTATGTCAGAGGCTCCATGAGAAATATCCCCTTGTGGGGTCCTGAGAGCAGGGATGTACTGATCGGCCTGTCTCTTCCTAAGCCAATATGACAGGACCTTTGACCTTTTTCTGCTTCCCAGAACTTATGGCAGGATTGAAATAATGCTAATTCTGCATTACTGGAAAGTAGGGTATTGAGCTGCAACTTGATACCAACCATGTCAGCACAAATCCCATTACCAGGTAAGTCAGCTTCTATTTAAGTTACTAAGCTCAACTTCATGAGCCTTTCACCTGAGGGAGGCATACTGAATTATGAGGTCAGGCAAGGTGGCTTCAAATTCTTCCCATGTTGTGGCACAACTCACCTCTCATGTATAATTAACTTTAAAATAGTCCTCTGTGGTTTTGGTAACCTCCTCCTAGAAGACCATATCTTGAAGAAGTAAGGCATCAACATGTATATCAATGTGGCCAGGCACCAAATCAAAAGGAAGGAGATGGGGCATGATCCAAAATTACTATCATTTCTATTACAGATTTTACATCAGCATGTAGGATCTGAGGGATGGCAAGCCAAAAGTCTAATCATCTGGCTAAAGTCCATATCAGGGAGATACAGGAGTAGTCTCTGTTCACTGGATGTAAGATTCCCTAGACATCTGATAGGGAGAGTTTAGATATCATCCTATATATCACCCAGCCACCCAGGAGTGATCCTTGGACATTGATGTAGATATATCCAGCAGAGGGTCCAGCATGAGGTTAAAGCCCCCCCCAGAAGGTATGAAATCCCTTCCTTTGTGAGATCTGTAGTCACCTGTGTCAATATTGTAAAAGCAAAAAAAGCTGGGGTCATCTGAATGTGAGCCATAGACTGAGCACTGGGGCGTCCTTCCATGGTAGAAAACCTGACCTGTGGCCACCCACCAAAGCCATCTGAGAGTTAAGATTGAGCAGTCTACTTGAGGGATTTGTGAAGAGGAATGGAAACCCCTTTTTTGGCATAAGGGGCACAGCAGTATGCTTCCATTCCAACCCACTCCCTGAACAATTTTTTTGCCTTCCCCTGGCTGGATTTGTTGCTTGCAACAGAGGCACTTGACATTTGATCTTGCACAACAATGTCAGCACTGCCTTCCATTTATCAGGAGAGTTCAATCCATGTTCAGATCAAGAATAACATGGTATGTCAGCTGTAAGGGAATGCCAGTAAAATATGCATGCTGAGAGTAAAATATGGGGTGAACCCTAACAGTGCAGCCCTGTGTCATATTATCAGGGAGGAGGACCTATCTGTGGGGTACTGACAGAAGAAATCTGCCAGCAACAAGACTTACTCAAGTTCACAGCCATGTGAAGTCTGTACCATTAACTGATAGAATCACCAGAACTATATAAATAAACAGTAGGAACAATCAGATGTAAAACAAAGTGATGGAAAATATGTGAAACAAACAAAAAAAAAGAAACATATGAGAAGTACCTCCAGAGAGAGGGCAGCATACCAGGATACAGAGGACACATATTTTTCTGAGTGCCAAAAAGGCTCCCAAGGCCATGAGGGCTCCTCTCCTGGGGCATAAGTCAGACAACAAATCATTCAGACCACACACAAGACATAGGCAAGGGGGTGTCAAAGGGTTCCTCACATCAGCTTCACCTGTGGGATGCTCCAGCAACCTCCATGCTGGCTGAACAGTCAAATAAGGTAGAACCATGCAGCCCTGTCATGAAATGCTAAGGTATAACCACAGGTGAATCTTTTCACATCTAGTAACATATAAGAAGAACAATACAGTTGACATAGGCTGACTGGCATGTACTCCCCCATGTTAATTTGTGGAGCTAACTGTAACTGTCTAAATAGATCTGCACCAGCAGTAATGAAATGCTACTGAGGAGGGAGCAGTGGCCAATAACTGTAGGGTGGTGAGGAAATATGGGACGTAACAGTGAAAAAAGGATGGATCCACAGTCTCATGCTAATCAGTGCCCCTCTTGGAAGTCCCAAATGGTGGGGACAGTGGCATGGGGAGTTGACAGTCAACTCTCCAAGACCCATAGCTCCATCCTGTTAAGTCTAGCCACATATATGTATCACCACGTACTGCAGATTCATTTACACCTTCAGACTTACAATGGTTCCCAACCTTGGAGTGCATAAAAAAATGTTTATTTTTATAAACGTTTAAACTTGTCTTGAAAAAGCATCACTGCATTGTGAAACGCTGATGCTATGTGGGGGTGATACTCATGTGTATGTTCCATTTAAATGTTTACAAAAATAAATGTTTTTTTATCCACTCCAAGGTTGGAGAGCATTGTAAGACTGAAGGTGTAGTCAAATAAATGTGGTAATACATGTGTGTGTTTTAATTTTTTGCTCCCTTCTTGGTATACTGAGCCTCTATTGTATTGAGCAATAAGTCAAGCAACAGCATGACACTGAGAAAAACAGATCCATTATTTCAGTTATGTGGAAGGGGGATGTAGTCCAGAGTGTGTACTAAATTATACCCATATGGTCTGCTGTAGCTAAATAGTCTCCATACAACAGGGCTTGTCACAGCTCCCCATCCATCCTTTGTCTCATATTCAGATTCTAAACTCTCCAGGAGAAGCAAAAACCTCAGTGCCGGGATGCCGCTTGAACAGGCATGAAGATGAGCCATACAGCCCTGACTCCAGATGCCCCTGCAAAAATGCAGAAAGGATATGCACCATGCTGTGCAGTGTGGGAGTGACACTTGATACCCACCACTGCCATACCAGGTGATATTTTTATTTATTTGCTTTTGGTAACCGGGTAAGCACACTAGACAGCTAGTGCCTATTTTCAGGTGTAACCTGGGAGAATTACAAGGTATACATGAGACAAATACATAGTCAACATTACAAACTGGAGCAACATGCTCCAACAGCGGAAAAAACAACAAGTGATTTTAAAGCAATAGTACAAAGCATAGGGATTAGCATAGATGCAACAACAGTGGGTCACACAGCATAGGGTACATACAGGCCCAAGGAGCAACATGGAGGGTATAGGACCTCCCCAAGGCTTTTAGAAACAGTACATAGCATAGCCATTAGAATAATGCATCACAAAGGCAGAGGGGCAGAAAGTGCCTAGCTGGGGTACCGTTGAGGGTAGGAGGGCTGTGGGACTGGGCAGTAATTGGCACACAGGCAGATCACAGCAGCTTTTAGGAAGTTCCAGAGCAAAGTTTTGAAGGTGGAATGGGAGGGGGGGCACGAACTTGTGCTGGAAGGGAGTTCCACGATATAGGCGCGTGGGTGGTGAACGCCCGATCACCTGTGAAGGTGTGGGTCTTAGGGACCAGGCAAATCTGGGACATGCAAGACCTGAGGTGGTAGACGGGGGAGGCGTGTTTCAGGGGGAGGGCGAGCGAAGCAGCAGTGGCGCTACGAACTATGTTGTCAATGAAGTTTCCAAGGATGTAGGTCCGGTGTTTTTCAGGGGAGAGCCATTCCAATCGAGAGTAGAGCATACAGCGGTGAGTGAGATGGGGAGCTGAGAGTGTGAAGCAGCAGATATTGTTGTATGTGGTGTCCCACTTTGCGAGGCTTGAGGACGGAACAGAAGCAAAGGCAACGAGACCATAGGAGAGGGTAGGAAGTAATATCCCCCAGCTATGGCCAGCCAGGCAGCGTGGGTAAGTCAGTCTTTATCCCTGTATGCTAGGCCAAGCTTGCCATTTGTAGCATTACATATGTTTCTGATGTGTCTGGAGAGATCTAGATGAGGATCGAGGGTAACTCCAAGGTACTTAGCAAAGTCAATTGTTGGCAGGAGGGAGTCACTGGACCCATGGATTTTGAGGGGTGTTGTGCAGGAGGAGATTTTGGCCACTGTGCCAAAGAGCATAGCCTGTGTTTTCTTCAAGTTGACTGTGAGTTTGTGCCCATCAAGCCATGCTCTGATACGGGAGAGGTCAGAGTTGAGCTGGGTATTGATGCTGGTGGCATCGGGGGTGCTGGCTAAGATGACCAGGTCATCCGTGTAAAGGGTTAGATGCCCTTTTGTGGCTACAGAGGGTAAATCGTTGATGAACAGGGAGAACAGGATGGGCCCAAGGACGGACCCTTGTGGTACCCCACTGTTCACAGGTAAGAGGGTTGAGAGGGTATGGTTGAAACAGGTGAGTTGCTGCCTGCCCCCGAGGTAGTTGGAGAACCAGTCGAGGGCTTGGTGGGAGAAGCCAAGGGTCTATAGAGTGGAGAGGAGGAGGGTGTGGTCCACACAGTCAAAGGCTTTGGATAGATCCACAAATATAGCCCCCATCAACTTGCCCTGGTCGGTTGCAGCCCTGATCCTGGTGGTGACCTCAGCAAGAGCTGTCGAGATGCTGTGGCCTTTACGGAAGCCATGCTGAGATGAGGAAAGGACATTGTATCCCTGTAGGTAGTGGGATAGTTGTGAGGCAACAGCTTTTTCCAGGAGCTTGCAGGCAGCTGATAGTATGGCAATAGGGTGATAATTGTTGATATCTTTAGGGTCACCATTTTTCAGGACAGGGACAACCCTGGCAACTTTCCATATGTCAGGGATGACCCCTGAGATAAGTGAGGCATTGAATATGTGGGCAAGAGATCGGGTGATGATAGGGGCCCCTAGGCTAAGTAGCTTGGGTTTCAGGCTGTCCTGACCTGCTCCTGTGTGGTGAGAGAGACCAGCAAGGAGTGCCTGGGTCTCACCAACAGTGATCTTTTTCAGGTAGAAAGGTGGATGAGGGGGTGGAGACCCACGGGCATGTGCTGGGGCAGTGGACTGTGGGGGATGGTGGCCGGAAGGTCCATGAAGAGGCCGTTAAAGGTGGAGGCAATGGTTAGGGAGTTATTGCAGTTGGCTTCACCGATGATCATGTCAGTGACATGCTCTTTGATCAAACCACCGACAAGATTTTTTACGTTTTTCCAAAAACGTCATGGATTATTTGCAGCGGCAATCAGGGCAGCGCTGCAGTACTCACTTTTCTCGGTATGTATGGCCTGTTTGCAGGAGTTCCTTAGCTGGCGGTACTCCTTGAGGTCTTTTTGATTGTGAGATGTCCTGCATTTTGCCCAGGACTTGTCACACCATTTCATAAGGGAGAGGAGCTCGCTGTGAAGCCATTTCATGACCGAACCTCTGACTCTCCTCTTAGATAGGGGAGCATGCCTATTTTGGAGTGGGGCAAATGCTGCAATGAAGAGGTCTAGGGCTTCGATGGGGTCATGTGTGGCCATGACGTGGGACCAGTCAGCTCCCTGTAGGTCCTTGAGGTAGTTTGGGATTAAAAGTTTCGAGTAGTCCCTCATTTGTGTCACTCTACAGGGAACTTTGGTCGGGTTCGAGCTCCACACACAGTAGATCGACGAGTGGTCATAGATGGAGTCAGGAAGAAGCCCTGAGTTAACAATTTTGTCAAGATGTTGCTCAATACCCAGTCAATGAGCATCCCCTTGTCAGCACGATGGGAGAGCCTGGTGGGTTGCGTGATGACCTGACTAAGGGAGAGGCCTGAGAGCATTGGCTTAATCAACTTAGCATTGGGCCCCAGCCAATTAAGGTTTTAGTCACCTAGGATGAGGAGCTCACTTGAGCCCACCTTGTCCCAGAGTAGCTTTAAGAGAGTCGAGAGTCCCGGCAAACCCCCCTAAGGAGGCTTGTATGTGCATACTATGTGCACCTTCTTGGTGTTACCAAGTAGGAGAAGTGTGTGAAGAAACTCACAGGGTGTGGGTCCCTGGGTTTGGTGTGACACAACGGAGATGTTCAGGTGCACTTTATGGTATATAAACATTCCCCCACCTCGTTTACTGGCAGTCCTGTCATGTCGGACCATGCTATAGCCCGAGAGGGAGCAGGCAGAGTCAGGGGTGCGAGGTTTAAGCCATGTTTCTGTGATGCACAAGATGTCAGGCTTATAGAAGGCTGTCCAAGCAAAAAGTTCCACAAGATTTTGTAGGAGACTGCAGATGTTTAAATGGGCTATCTTTAATCCCTTAGCTGCCCCCCAGGTGGGGGGAGGACTGAAGGAGACCAGGAGCGCAGGAGGACCCTGGCTGTTGACTGAGTGACCAGCCTGAGCGAGGGGGGCCATGCCACAAGGTAGCGAGATGCCCTAACATAATGCAGTTTATCGGAAATGCACCTGAGTAGAGCTACAAGACAGGGGAGGAGGGAGGAATTGGGTTGATGCCGAGCAGGAAAGAGACCAGGAGGTTGTCTAGAGCGAGGTAACCAGGGACCGTGGGATTTGGGTGGGAGCTAGGAAAGAGGGTGGGAGTGAGCAAGTAGTATGAGCAAAGAGGGAGGTGCATAAAGTGAGACGACTACAGAGAATTTGGAAGGGGAAGTGCTCTTGAGTAGTAAATGCCCCTAGTGGAAAGGCAGGAGCTTACAGTTGTGAGGGCTGCAGGGATTTGGGAGAGACGACTACGTGAGAGGAGGTGAAATGCCCCTAGTGGATGAACTGTATAGCCTGCCTATGGAGAAGTGGGCTGATAGGTTTTCAGCCAACACGTGACCACCACTATATCAAGGAGTGACGACCAAGGGTGGTGGCGGGGGGGCGGTGGGGCAGCCGGCACAGCCGGCTGGGCCAGAGGTCTGTGCAGCACAAGCCCAAGGAAAGCAGGTGGAGAGGATTGGACTTGGTGAGCTGGCATTCCTTAGATCCAGGTAGAAGGCACCACAGCCCCAATTTTAATACAGCCTGGGAGCAAATGCTGATAAAAAGTCCAAACAGGATAAATGTCTAACAGGAGTCGCTTAATCAGCACTCCCCTCAGGTTCAGTGGCTAGGTTACCTGCAGCTGTTGAGTCGGCGATCTGCAAATGATTCTCGGAGGGTGGGGGTGGTGGAGGGCCAGTTCAGCAGCCCTCACACACCACAGGACCCTCTGGAAGCTCCTTGCACCCTGTGGGGATAAGGAAAGACATGAGGATATATATGCAGCGGGGTGGTAGGGGGAGGGTAAAGGAACAAGTGGAATGATTTGGGGTGAGGTACGGGGAGAGCAGCAGGTCAGGGGAAAACCTAAAAAAACAGGCTGAATGGCATTTTTCTGCAGTGCAATTGAGACAACACAGGCTAACTATCTAGGTGTAGCACAAGCAAAATCCACAACATCTATCTAACAGACAGTAATGCAATGCAGCGGGTAACAATTGCACTGCTCTGCAGGAACTCACTGTGCGCTTTGGTAGGCAAGGAAAGAATGTATCTGCCCAAGATTGCCAGAGCTCAGTTTAAAGTACCAGTTTGCCCCAGGTAGTCACAGACAAAATCAACAGCACAGCATTAAGGCAGTTCAAAGAAGGAGTTCAATTACAGTGTCTGCTCAGGATTTCAATAACAGTGTCTGCTGAGGCTCACAAATTTTTGGGGCTATGTAGGTTGATATAGTGGAGGTGGAACAGCAGTTGGTGCTTAAAGCCATATATGACCTACATCATGCAGGATTACTTGTCATCCTGTTCCACCCCAGATGGAGATGTAAAGGGACCCAGCAATTAGCACACCAAAGTCCTCCTGAAGCAAGGGGAAAGATGTGATGGCACACCAACCATATCAGCTTGATCCCAGGCTTCCTCATTTGCACATCCCAAGATCTCAAGGACTGAAAGACAGCTTGTTTCCCTGCTGGGCATAATGTCTTCCAGGTTCCCCAACACAGCAACTAATATGGAAGCTGTGGGAAGGGCAGAAAGGCATGAATCCCAGCAATTAAGCAAACAACAGTGAAGAAAAAGTTATAACAATGAACACTTTTAACAGCTAAAACAGGGACAGCAGTCCATTAGGTCCAAATGGGGAATGAATGCAACCCAAAGGAGGGCTGGAGAGCCTACATCTCCCAGGGCAAAACAGTTACTGCAAAGTGCAGCTCACCCATTAGTCCACCAGCATGTATCCCACCTGAACCCCTGATCTGAAACAGCTGTGCAGAGAGCCTGCTTCCTTCAAACCATGCCAGTCACCAGCAGGAAGCAATGGAAAAGCCCAGTGCCTGGCCAAATTCTGCCCAGTGTCACTAAAAGAAGTTGAGTGGCAGTGGGCGAGGGTGGTCAAGGAATATGACTACTACCTGTGAGTAGCATTAGGGTGAAGTGCTGCATGGACCGACTTTGCAAATCACACTTATGCTATCACGCTTTGGGAATCAAGGCCTTAATAACAAATGCATAAGCTCCTTATGCAGCCATATTGACCCCTGCTTGGTAAGCTATGCTCCCTATAAAATATATTTCCCTCCATGTTCTGAATTTAATTTTCATTGTAGCCTACTTAACTTTGATATGTGTTGTTTTTCAACAACTATGCCTTCCTATACTACCTTTAGTTTTCCAAACATGGAGTGCACTCCAGCCTATTTGATTGAGATATGTTTTTTCAATATTTATACCTTCATACAGTTCCTTTAATCATGTCAAAAATATTAAACTCCATCTTGCAGAAACCTCTGATCATCCTTGTTTCCCAGGAAAAGCTTGCAAAATCATTTTCATACAATAATTGAAATGAATTATTCTCAAACTGGAGAAAAAAGTTCTACTCTCTACTTATGAAATGTACTCCACCCATTCGTTTTTCATGTCAGTCCAGCTTTTATGCTTTACCTTTCTGGAAACAGTACAGGTATAAATGTGCAATGAAAGACTAATTAAGATGCCATACACACTGTCAACATGTTTCACCACTCAGCCGCGACTTCCTCCATGCCGTGCTGTCACATGAACATCTATTGATATTTAAATCCCTATTAATTCACAAAATTAGTGGAGCAATCAGTCAGTGTCAATACTGAGAGTCCTTTTAAGTAATGCCCTCATCAGTTCATTACACACATGTTAATATCTTCATTATGATTACACATTCACATGGCTCAAATTCCAGCACACTGTTGCTCATCCTTCATTCATACTGTACATGCCACTTTCTTAATTACAATACATCTTTCTTAATTATAATACATAATAAAAAATACACTGCAGCAGAAAATTACTATTATACTATTAGTTATTTTTGACCAGGTTACCCTTGTACAACAGACTTTAATTTCATTGGTTTATTTTACCTGTAACAATAAAAATTATCACTATTATTATTACTACTATTCTTTATAATAATTCCTATTTATGTTCTTATATCACAGTCCATTGATGAAGATAGGGAAAGGAAATGAAAAAATTGTACAGTTTGGAAGACTTAAGCAAAGCATAAAAAACAAGCAGTGTAAACTGCGTTATATTTAATAAACTTTTTACAGTCAGTAAGAAACCCCTCCTCACAAATACTGCTTTAAGTCAATTGCTAAAGTAGGTCTCCCTCAGCTATAAATTTCACAAACAGTAAGTGTGCATCTTTTATGCCAGTTCAGTGGTTTAGCATTTGAATGGCATTCAGTTTGCATATTATATATAAAGTAAATCAGCTCCAAACTTGTTACATGTTTGTACAGCATGTTGCTATTGTTGACATATTATTAACCATTTATGATATTTAACAAACTACTCTGTAATTTGATGTATTTATTTACTTATTACTAAGGTAAAAATCTTTAGGCACAAAAGTCTATTTTCAAAGTTAAACCAGTCAAAATTACAAAACAGAATAATACAAGATTCAGTATAAAATGCCCTGTCATGCATAACAAATTAAACTAATTATAGCAATTACATGTATCCAAATCCTTAAAATTCAGTCTCTGTCCTCATTTAAAATGCACAAGAGATTCACCATGCAGTAGGTTCAATGGTAGAGTATTCCAAGTATTGACACATCTAGATTTTAAAGCTCTCTCTTTCAATGTTTAAAATATGGAATAACCAACTGTAAGTTATTTGTCCTTCTAGTATTATACAAATTAGAACACTTGGAAAACAAATCAGATAATGCACTTGTACTCACACCATTCGTGGTTTTCCAGGTCCAAACACAGTCTAAAGAAACAATTCTAGATTGCAAAGAAAACCACTCCAGGCTGTGGTACAAATCACGGTGACTGGAATCTCTTTTTACATCTAACACAAAGTGACAAATTCTGTTATAAACAATTTTTAACCTTTCAAGTTTGCTACCAGTTGCCACTGCATAAATGAATAAACCATAATCTACAAAGAAAGCAGTAAACTCTGAGCCACCAACTACGAGAATCCATAGTAAAGTTATTTTATTTTTATAAAGCAAATCCAGCCTGATATTGGTTTCCTTTATCAGCTGCTCAATGTGCATTGCAAAGAACATAGAATCAAAGTATATACCAAGATGCTTACAATTACACACTTAGTCTGATAGTCTACCAGTAATGGTCTTGACTATCAATGAATCACAATTCTGGATCATTTTGTGACTACAATATAACATATTTTTTTGTCTTTTTAGCATTCATAGCCATTCTGCAACTTAAGAACCATTCTTCAACTTTGCAAAACTCACAGTGACGTGCTTTAGTTATGTCAGGAACAGATTTGCCTCAGGATGCTAGGACTGCATCATCAGCATACAAAATGTGTCTGCAGCCCTGGCATACTGTACAGTAGGCAAATCATTTAAAAAAAAGGTTAAAAAGTAAAGGACCCAGAATTGACCCTTGTAGTACACAGTATGCCATTGTGAGGGCACTGTCATTAGGGTGCCATAATGTTGGCAATGGAACAAGTTTGTGAGTGACAGGGACATTCTGGATTTTACAGTGTCCCACACTCAGACCAGTTTCACCGACTGCACCATTCTCCTGTCTTTCATGGCATGCCTGACCCAGACATGATTATATTTTGGTTTGGGCTGTGCAAGGGGCAAAACCCCATGCTTCGGTGGTGTGGGGGGTGAAGCCCCCCACAAAAGGTAATGGATGCTGTAACTTTGTGGTGGCACAATATTTACCAGCAATCATGACAGATGACGTTTTTCTTGCATTCGCATTTATGGTGCTCTTTTTTAATTCACACCAACATGGGTGAACCATAATATGCCTACAGTATATTAATTTCCCTTTGTAAAGACACAGCATTACCCAGTTTCACATTTTGGGGCTGATTAGATAACTTTGAAACCACTGACATACATTCCTAAGCAGACCTATTGTAACTCAAAAAGTCTTTCCACAAGCAATTTGTGATCCACTAAATCAAATTCTTTTAACAAATTGATATAGACTGATCTGGTTATATCACCACTGTTCAAGGCACCAGGCAAAAAAATCTGTATATTCCAACAGGGCTGCCATGGTACTATGGTTTTTCCTAAAACCTTGTTGTGCACTTGTTAAGATGTTAGCCTAATCCAAATACTACTTCAAATGGTCATATACAATGCATTATAGTGACTTTGCCAGTTGGGACAGGACCAAGATCGGCCTACTGTATAATTCCCTGTGATGGAGTCATCTTTCACTTTATAAATAGGGACCACGGCTGCTTGTTTTGAAATATCTGGTACTTCTTGAGTACAAAGTATTAAGTTAAAAAATGTCATAATTGGCTCTGCCACTTCATCAGTAGCAGTCTTCGGTAATTTAGTGTCTAGGCCATCACTTCCTACTCTTTTTAGTGTTCATTTTATGCAGATATTTAATTACTTCATTTTTAGAGACATGCCTAAAATAAAATACTGTACCAAACTTAGGGTTACGCCTTCCATTATCAAATATATCGTTTAAGTTATTAGTTTTAAAAGACAAAGAATCAAAAACATTAAAATATTAAATTTAGCATGGAATGCCATAAATATAATGCTCCAGGTTTTAGACACCACTTAAGAATACATTATTTTTATTTTCAGTTGCCTTTCCAAAGTTTGTAAAACACCTTGGTGATCTATCCAAAAAGTGTGTGTAACAAAAAACAAAACAAAACAACAACATTTGAATGTCTCCAACTGACCTTACTGTGCCCTTTTTTATGAAATCATAGTGATCACCATGACAGCAGACTGTGATGCCACAACTAGAAGTTAGGAGGTCAGTCAGGGACAGTAAGATGCTTTTAGGAAGATTCAGTGAAATACTGTATGTTATTTGAAATATTTGATAAAACAAAACCAGAAGAAATTTACTAACTGGAACATTTAGACATTAAACATTACTTTGCTCTTGAGGCAACCAATAAACATTAAGGCCACAGAACATACAGTACCTAGAAATCCCTATATGGACCAGAACTATTTATTTTATTTTATTTAGTTTTTGTTGACCGGGTAAGTGCACTAGACAAATTCTGCCTATTTTCAGGCATGACCCGGGGGAGGGGGGATATAGAAGAATGCCAACTGACCTTGTACCAGATTAAGCTGTTGGTTGTATTTTTAGTGAATGAGGGAAATTTGGCCAGCACACCGGGGAAATTCCCCTAATCTGTAGGCAGGTGGCACTGTCCACCAGTCTGCAGGAATGGAAGACCTCAATACAGAGGAGGAGGTGAAGGAGAGCAGTCATGCTGTTGCGAGCTCTGAACTCTTGGCTACTGCTTCTCAGTCTGCAGATCCTGGTGAAATACATATGGATCTAGAAATGGCTCAAACTTCGAGGGATTTACCGGAATCTCCGGTAAGGTCCATTGATGATCAAGCAGAAAAAACTCGACTACAACAAGAATTGGAACAGAAAAAGATTCAATTGTTGGATTTAATCTCAATTGCAGAGCAGAATTATCAGACATGCAGACAGAAATTGGAAGCAGAACGCTCTAAGCACAAGCATTCAATTGCCATCCCTGTGAAAGAAGGGAACAAATGCTTACCTTTGGATCCAGAAGATTTGACACCTGAAAATGTTTTTCCTGTACCGGAGGAACATTTGGAAAAAATGACTTTACCTGGTTATTTACTGGTAAATCTTGCCAGTTGTTGGACTGGTGTCCAGGGGAAGCTTTACGCCAAGCCGGATGGTTATGGGCAGGTAATAAATGGATTCCTGACCCTGGAATACCTATACCAGGTTCTCCAGTTTGTTTTCAACTTCAACAACGAAATCTGGAATTAAGGCAAGAACCTTTGTCTAATGTGGGAACAGCTCAGACTAAGTCCCTTGATTACAATACTGAGGATGCGCAACCTCAAGTTGAGGTGGTTGGAAAAGCTGATGCAGAAGAAGATACCACAGATTTGGTTCCTATTTTAATGGATCACTTTGAAGATGACCAATTTTCTCCATCACAGGATGACTTCCGAAAGGATGATAACCTGGAGTCAGGTACTGTTTCTGTTACTCCACTTCACAGAGATTGCCCACAGGATAGAACTGCCCTCCCTGCAGAAGTTGAGCCGCAATCTTATGCGAGTTTATTTTGTAAACCTGCAGTAGCTGCTAAATGCCGGTTTCTAGTACGCCTTCATTATAAAGGAAAAGCTCCGGTGATTCCAGACTGAATATGGGTGGGGAAGACCTTGCTTATAGAATCCATGAAATTCTCTCCTACTGAAGTGTATGCTTTTATTCACCCGCCGGGAGATCATAACTATGATGTTAGTTTTTGCTCAATTATTGCACTTGATAAATTTTGGAGACTTTATTATGAAGTCAAGGATCAGGAAATTTGGAAAGACTTTTTGGCTATTCCTGTGACAAAACCCACAATTAAGACTGTAACTATCCTTTTTAGGAACGAAGGGGTTAATATTGAAAACATATTGTTTTGGTTGGAAAAATGGTGTTCATTGCATAATAAACCTAAACCCATTATAGATGAGAATGGCTTTTGGACTGGGGGTTGGTTAGTAAGCGTGCAATTACATCAGACGATGGTATACAGCATCTGCCCACTTTCTTTTTTTTAGGACAGGATGGGGCATAATTTTTTACGCGGGTCGGCCGAAAAGCTGTTACAAATGTGGATCTTTATCCCATTTGAATACTTCCTGTGATCAAATTAAATGTTTTCGGTGTGGAGTACTGGGTCATATGGCAATCCACTGTGTGGATTTGCCGGTTTGTAATTTATGTGAAGAACGGTCCCACTCTTTTGCAGACTGCCCTTGGGCATCAGGAGATACTGATGACACTTCTGACCAAGAATAGTATTTAGCTCAAGCTAAAAGACACTTTAGTGGTTTCGAGAATGTAGCTGGAAATAGGCGTAGGGGAAGGGGTAGAGGTGGAGGAGGGTTTGGTGAGAGTAGACAGGGAACCCCTTTGTGGTTCTCTGGTGGCCTAGAAGGGCATGTCCCTTCTTCCCCTGCAGATTTGCAGTTCCAGAATCCACTTCTGAGGCAGGAGAGACGGGATGATAAAGAAACTCCCTTTGTGACTCCCCAAGGATCATCCCAACGACCTCCGTCTTTGTTGAAAATAAATGAGTCCCCTTTGGGAGAAGGACCACAAGGTTCATTAGCTGTTTCAGCTATGCTGGAAGCTAATTTTGTTGATGGAATGGACAAACATACAGTGGAACCTATTGGTCCTGAGGAGCCCTTGAATGAACATAGTATTCTTCCCCTGTCTCTATTGCCTCTGGCTAATAGATTTGTGGTCTTTTCTTCCTGGGGAGACCAGGTTGAGGAGGCACAACCATTGTTAGATTCAAATGTTCCTTGTGAGTCTGATGACACAACAAGTACTAAAGATGTTCCCCCCAAAATTACTAGGCCTGGATCTCGGAAGCATGTAACCAGATCAAGCGTAAAATGCCCTAAACCCCCTCCCTGAATTTTCTTTGATAGCTGTAGCTACATTAAATGCCAATAGTTTGAAATCCCAGAAAAAACGGTTTACAACATTTGGAATACTATTAAACTTAAATTATGATGTGTATTTTTTACAAGATACAAGATTGCATTCATGTAAAGAAGTTTTGCAAGCTACTAAGGATTGGCATTGGGGAATGTCTCATTGGTCTATAGGAGATGATATATGCAGTGGTGTGGGAATTTGTTTTCTTACTCCTGAGGTACGTTTACAGAGGTTAATAGATGTTGAACCTGGAAGAGCTTTTATACTAGATGTGGTATTAAAAGTCTTACCTTGTCGATTAATTACATTATATGGTCCCCAGACAAAAGCCTTGTGGATAGAATTGTTGAAAAAGGTACAACCTTATCTTTATACTAGCCGACAAATTTTTGGGTGGAGTTTTAATATAATTTTCAGACTACAGCAAAAGCGAGTAAGCAGTTTTGCGACAAAACTTTTAAAATCTCTCATATCATTAGCAGGTTTGGTAGATACCCATTCTGGTGGTCATAATAAAGCTAAACACACATTTTTTAAGGGAGTTCTATCTTCCAGGATTGATTTTATATTTACTCATAAATCCTTACAGATTGCAAAACTTCTTTATGATCCCATGGAATCTTCGGATCACTGTTTAATTGGTATTAAAATAGAAAATCCACCAAGCAGACAAAAAGGCCTTGGAATGTGGAAACTAAACACTTCATTATTACTGCAATCTTTGGTATTGTTGGAATTACGCACCATTATAATAGATAAAATATCCACGTTGGTCTTATATGATGTGATAGCTAATTGGTGGGAAGATTTGAAAACATGTTTAATAAGCTATCTACAGTTTATCAGTAAATTTAGAGTTCAAACGCAATACGAACATTATTTATCTCTTAGGCATTCCCTGCAGTCACTCATGTCACTGCAAATGGCGGGTGAGGTAGATGTGTCACAGGATATCAGAGATATCAAATTAGATATGTCTAATTATCAATATGATAGATTGAAATCTCTACATAATGAACAAACTTTTGGTACACAGGGTAAGTCGGCTTATGCTAACCCTTTTTTAGCTAGCCAACATCTTCGAGACAAAAGAGAATTTACAGGTTTAAAAACTTCTACGGGCCTGTTAGCTACAAATAATTCAGAGATTATGCAGAACTTGGAAGCTCACATTGATAAAACCTTTGGGGTACAATATGAGGAGTCTGATTATGTGGCCCAAATTTTACAGGCAGCTGCCCTTCCCCAAGTGCCAGTTGAAATGCAGTGTGCTTTACAGGCAGATTTTACTAGACAGGAGCTTGAATCCGTTATCTTATCTCTTAAGCCTAATGTATCCTCAGGGTCAGATGGATTGCCGAGTGAGTTTTATAAGGTTTTGTGGGAGATTATGGCACCGGAGCTTTTAGAGCTATATAATATTTTTCATCATGAAATGTATTTACCTTCACAAATGTATGAGGGGTTAATGACTTTTCTTTATAAAAAAGGAGATCGAACAAATATTGGGAACTAGTGTCCTTTGACCCTGCTTAATGTGGACTTTAAGATTTTCTCCAAATTATTAGGAAATAGATTGTCATTAGTGATGCCCGCCTTAGTCAGCAATTCACAATTCTGTTCAATCCCTGGATGTAATATTAGAGATGTATTATTATTTATTAAAGAGATTATGGAAAGTGGCAAAGGGGAGAAGGGATTACAACATGTTTTAGGGTATTTAGTGAGCTTAGACCAAGCTAAGGCATTTGATGAAGTATCTCACACTTATTTATGGCAATGTTTAGCAGGATTCATGATTCCAGAATTATTTATACACTGGCTTCAGTTATGCTATGTATTAACATATATTATTCCTTACGAGAATGGATGGCAAGGGAAAAAATACTGAATTTATAAGGGGGTATGTCAGGGGTGCCCACTGAGTCCATATTTATATGTTTTAGCCTTAGATCCTATGTTACGAATATTGAATAGTTCATCCCGATTATTAAATGTGTACGGGGAATCAGAGATATTTACGAAGGCTGTAGCTTATGCCGATGACTTATGCTTAATATTGCAAGATGGTCATTCTATTGAGAAAGCATGTGCTTTGATTACAGCAATAGGGATGGTAACAGGTGCAAAGATAAATGGAACTAAATCATATTGTTTAAAAGTGGCAGGATTTCCTATGAAACCTGAAATAGTAGGAGGGATTACATTGGATCAAGCTCCATGTAAAATATTGGGTATTTATTTTGGGAGTGATGACTGTGCGGGTTTCAATTGGTCAAAAGCATTGCAAATAGGTAATGCAAAGGTAGCTAGTTGGAACAAATGGAAATTATCGAAAAAGAAAAGGGTATATTTGTGGAAAACTTTTTTAATTCCATTTTTTTTATATTTAAGCAATATTTATTTGTTGCCTAAACAATTGGAAACATCATTAATGAGATGTTTCTTTTGTGGGATATGGGGGAGTCGTCTAAATCTGATTAAACGGAATGTATTATGTTTATATATTAAATCTGGAGGCTTAAATATGATAAACCCAATCCTCTTTTTCTTTTCTGTGTTTTTATATACTAATTTGATACCACTATTGAAATCTCAAGAATCCTTTTGGATTCCTTTGTTACCAAGAAATTGTGGGTTATTCTTCAAGAATGGAGGACAAATAATTTTGTCCATAAAAACAAAAGACATCCCAAATTAATACAAGAATGGAATGAGGTTTTCGATAAGATTCAACATTGGGAAGTTAAATGGGATTTTGTTTTACAACATACAAGAAAAACGTTGTATCAGATGGTTTTAAATGCATTTTTTTATGAACCCCCCTTCTTAGAAAGGTTATCACACATCCGAGACGGTATTTCGAATTATATAACAAATTTATGTATTCCAATACATATGTGGGATACTGCTTGGTTAGGGATACATAAAAAAATGTATGTGCTTAACAACCAAAAACATACACGTATGCAAGAGCGTTATTGCCCAAGAGACAATTGCGATTTAAAATTTGAGACAGTAGAACATTTATATTTTCGATGTCCATATGCACAAGAATTTTGGGATGTGGTTAAAAATCGCTGGAAGAATAGAGTGAAAGTTCCACCTTCTGAGGATCTTTTATATTATGGGACTGTTATTAAAAGTATGACACGTGGATCTCTTAGTACTCAGCAAATAATACACACATTTTTTCTCTATTGGATTTGGATTTCTAGATGCCAGTTATTACTGCAGCAACAATATATTTCAGAGATTTATTTGTTTTCTATAGTACATCAAGATTTGTGCCGATTAAAGATGCATGAGAAAATGAAGATGAGCAAAGTAGATTGGGAAGAATTATGGAAAGATTATGATTTAATTTTTTGATCAATTGAATGAAAAAATGTTAATGTATGATTTGTCTTGTGGAATGTGATTGGCTTTGATATGATTTTTGAAATGATTAAGCTTTTGAATTAATACAGCCACACTTATTATACCAGGATGGGGAGAGGGTGAACTTAACTACATTCTTACAAAGAGTGGGGCAATATTATTTATTTATTTATTTTTGTTTATGTTTCGGATTATCATATGGATTAATATTTGTTTTTGTTCTAGTCATTTTTATTTTGTTATGGTTATGTTTGTTGTAATACTGATTTTGTATAATTTGTTATGATTTTGTTATGATTCCAATAAAAAATTCCCCTACTCTTTTTCGATAAGTGCCATGGGATCTTTAACATCCACCTGAACTACCACCAATCCAGGTAGATGGGACCTCAGTTTAACATCTCATTCGAAAGACAGCACCTCAGAAGTGCAGCACCCCTCTCATGCTGCTCTACAGTGTCAGTACTGGTATATTAACCCAAGTGCCAGATGTGGGAACTGAACCCACAGCCCTCTGATCTCCCAGCCTCAGAGGTGAGTGTGCTACCTACTGAGCCACTGACACTGTATAAACTAACTAGCATTACTACATTTCTGACCCTTTGTGACCATGTACCCTCCTAGACATTGGTGGAGCAATCTTTTCTAGTGGTTCAACACTGAAGTCTAAGATTCAGTCAAGACTGGACATTTTCAGTTGTGGATCCAAGAATGTTATAGTCTTTCACATACCTCTCAACTGTACTTAATCATGAGGGCATTCCCTCCTTTTACCACTCATTAT
Source organism: Neoceratodus forsteri (assembly GCA_016271365.2). Lineage (NCBI taxonomy): Eukaryota > Metazoa > Chordata > Ceratodontiformes > Ceratodontidae > Neoceratodus > Neoceratodus forsteri. Next base: position 17,280,288 of record JADMNL010000034.1, on the reverse strand, counting down.
AGATCGAGGGAGCACTCCTGACTAATCAAAGCACTCTTTTGCACATGAGACACTCTTATTCTATGAAGAGTTTTTCACACACAGATGCCTTGGAAATGGGCATCTTCTTGGACTTAAAAAAAAATTAATATATTACTGATCAGGCTTGATCAATAATATATCAATACCACCATGGAGACCACTCTTATGATTGTAAGAGTGGTCTTATTTACATTGTTAGAGCATCAGAACTGCTCACCTTCAGTTTGCAGTCCTCATACCCTAAGAATGTGTGTGGGACCACTCTTACAACTGTAAGAGTGGTCTCCACAGTGGTATTAAGATACAGAATAGTAATGTTTCCCATATGGCAGGGTGCTAGCTGACATAGAAAAGGTGCTGGCTCACACTGTAGACTGGTTGTTAAGGGAGAAATTCATAACAATCTATGATAATAACTCAAAATCAAACTTTAAACAAATAAAAAAGTTATCACCATCATTTGATGATATAGCTAGCATTTCAGTGTTGCATATATACACTGGTTGTTACAGAAATGTTTTCTGGTACCTCGGTATGCTACTCGTTACTTTGGTGGTACCCATTCTGATGCTCAGTATTTCAGTGATGGAGAGGTAATGTGGTGTGGAATGCTGCATTATGGAAGCTGATTAATGCAGTTCCACAGTTTGTCACAAGATGGAATCGCCACTCACTGCACAGTGATTACTGTCCTGGAGTGTGAATTTGTGGTCATTTTAGCCTAACATAGTTTTCCACTAGCAGATGGCACTGTAACTAAAAAAAAAGATAAAGCACTTCCTCTGGTTATCTAGCAGTCCCCCCTTACTGACCCCATATGTCGTCCCACTATTTAATTAATAAAAAAAACTTTCCCCGGTAGTGTAGTTGACCCCACCCATCCCAGAAGTTGCCCCACTACACTACTGTATGTAATGAATAACAAAAAAACATAAAAAGCATCACGGTTCCGGTAGCATCAGGTGAGCTCTTGCTGACCCTTGAAAATCTGGGGGAGATGGTGTAAGTCTCGAGTAGGGATGTGCCCATATCGACAGCAGGTCTCCAAGGTGAACAGCCCCTGGCATGTTAGAACAATGTAGGTAAGGGAATTCAGCAAGCCAGGCCCATAACTTTGGAATGAGGATTGGCTCTAAGGGCTGGGTCAGTCGGGCTTGGGCATGAAGCAGGGCTGGGCACACACCTTGGCTGGATGAGGTGTCGTCTCATGGCGGCAGTTACTTTGGATGTGAGCCAGGCACTTCCTGTGGATTGCCCTGGCTGTGGCGGGTGCCGGTCTCTACTGGTGTCCCGCATCGTCTGGCAGCTATCAGCTGACTTCGAACTGGTGCAGACCAGGGGAATCTGACTGTTTAATTAAAGCAAAGCATCATGAAGGCCTGAGATGGGTGTTGACGTGATGTGATTTCTGCCCAGTGCTCTGAATGCTACCAGCACCTGTTCAAGAGTAAGCCAAAAATGCAGTAGGGCCCGTAAACCCTGCTGGTGGACCAGAGAGGTTCAGAAGGTGGTGAGGGGAAAGAAGGCAGCTTATAAGCATTTCAAGTGCTCAAGGAGTAAAAGGAATGATTGCGGGGAGTACGAGCTGATGGCCAGAAAGGCCACTAGAGTGGTGAAGGTGGCTAAGGCAAGGAAGGAGCATAACCTGGCCAGGGAAATTAGGAGAGAGAAGAAGGGGTTCTTTAGATACATTGGGGAAAAGCAGAGGGTGAAGGGGCAGATTAGCAGGATTAAAACAGGGGAGGGATGGGCACAAGACCCAATGGAGCAGGCTGAGGTACTAAATGAGTATGTCACCTAAGTTTTCATGAAGGAAAATGGGGGACTGCATCATACGTGGGAGGAGACGGTGAAACTGAGGAGGGAGAACTCTTACTGATCAGAAGGTCTGGGGAGAGGGGGGCCATCACTGCCAGGAGGTGGGAAAGGCAAAGCAGGAGGACAAGGTAGCAGAGGTGGAAATCACAACAGAGAGAGTGAGGGAAGCCCTCAGGTCCCTTAAGACAGAGAAAGCATGGGGCAGGATAAATTACATCCTAGAGTGCTGAAGGAACTGTCAGATGTCCTGGCAAAACCACTGGTGGAGCTTTTCAGCATCTCTCTGAGGACAGGCTGGGTGCTCCAGGACTGGAAGGTGGTGCATATAGTGCCTATCCACAAGGTGGGATCAAGGGAGGTGGCAGAGAACTACAGGCCCGTCAGCCTGATATCAGTGGTAGGCAAGGTAATGGAGGGCATTGTCAAGGAGAGGCTGGGGGGACCTGGAAAAGTCAGGGTGCCTGGATGATAGGCTGCATGGATTCATCCCAGGGAAATCATGTCAGACAAACCTTGTGGAGTTCTATGACTGGGTGACAAGTGCCTTGGACCTGGGTAGACTGGTGGACATCCTCTTTCTTGACTTCAGCAAGGCGTTTGACTCTGTTCCTCACAGGGGCCTGTTGGATAAGCTGGAAGAAATGGGGTGGGAACCAGATGATCAGATTGATAGGAAATTGGCTCCAGGACCAGACCCAGTGGGTCATGGTTGGTGGGATAGTCTCATCCCCAAGGAGGGTCATTAGTGGGGTCTCTCAGGGATCAGTCCTTGGGCCCCTCCAGTTCTACGTCTACATCTCTGACATAAGGAACAGTATCAGGAGTGAGATGAGTCTCTTTATGGATGACTCAAAACTGGGGGCAGTGGTGGATGGTAGGATGGGGAGGAGGGAGGGTAACCCTACAGGGGAACCTGGAGGCTCTGGAAAGGTGGTTTAAAAAATGGAAACTGAGGTTCAATGCAAGGAAATTCAAGGTACTGCACCTGGGAACCAGAAACTCAGGCCAAGTGTACACCCTGGGGGGGGATGCTACAAGTCTCAATGGCTGGGAGGGACCTGGGGGTGGTGGTGGATGTCAAGATGAACAACTCTGAGACTTGTAGGAGGGCAGTGGCCAAGGCCAACAGGATGCTGGGATGCATTGCTTGGGGGATCACCTCCAAAAGGAGGGAAGTGATACTCCCTCTGTATAACTGCTTGGTGAGGTCGCACCTCAAGTACTGCTTGCAGTTTTGGAGGCCACACTTAAAGACAGACATTGAACTCCTGGAGAGGGTCCCGAGGAGGGCAACCAAAATGATCTGGGGCTTGGGGGACAGGACCTATGGGGAGAGGCTCAAAGAGCTAAATATGTACACATTGGAAGAGAGAAGGGACCGGGGGATATGATAGAGGCCTTCAGGTACATGAAGGGGTAAATAGGGAGGAGCAGTCAGGTACTCCAAAGGAAGGGGACAATTAGAGGTCATGGGTGGAAGCTGGAGGGGGGAGATTCAGGGGAGAAAGGAGGAGGTGCTACTTCACTGAGAGGGTGGTGGAGCCATGGAATGCATTGCCCCACAGGGGGCTGGTGGAGGCAGAGACGGTAGAGGGGTTCAAGAGGGGGTAGGACAGGTACAGGGGAAGAATTCTGGAAGCAAAGTCCTGTGCAGCAAGAATATCCGGGACTGGGAAGAGAGAAACCAGAGAGGGCAAGGGGGGAAGCAAGGTCAGCTCCCAGGGTGGGGGCTGACCAAATGAGCAGACACGAAAGACTGTTAGGCCTATTCTGCTGGCATTTTAGTATGTTAGTATAAAAAGAAAATACTTTCCATGGTAGTCCAGTGATCCCTCCTCCACAGTCTGTGATCATTGTCCCAATCATAAAAAAACACTTTTCTGTGATTGCCACCCCCTTATAAATAAATATAAAATAAAGTTGCACTACCATAATAATAAAGAAGGATTGTTTAATATAAATATATGTATTTCCTGTGTGTTTGTTTTTCAACAAAATGCTTATTTTATAATCCAAATGTCTGTCTTGTTTAAACCACAGTCGTGACTTTTTTTACCTGAGTCGGCTGCACGTCAGGCTATTTATAAGCAGGAGTGTCCTCGACTGTCTGACCTCAAGGTTGGCTCAGGAGTTTATAAAAAATTTGTATGAAATTCTTTAAAATGTGGGGCTAAAGATAAACTAATGTTTTGCATGCCTTTTAACTCACCAAGAGCAGATAATTTCACTTCTGGAGTATTTTTGTTCAGTGGTTGATACTGGCACCTTAAAATGTGTTTTGACCTTAATGTGTGTGTGTGTGTGTATTTATTTTATAGGAGCACTAGTATAAAAAAAGGCTGCATAGTTTTTAAAAAGACTTCATACTTCCAAAATTAACTTTATTCTTCCCAAATTAACAATTACTGTAGTGTCAAAAGTTAGTATGCTGTCTGTACCCTCGTCCCAACAATACAAGAAGATTCATTTAATTAAAAAAAGAACCTGAGCTGTCCATTTTCACATGAATTATAAATTAAAAATAGGGTGGGGGGGCCTGTAACCATCAACAATTGAATAATGCATTCCATCATTATGCCTAACTAATCACATGGCATGTAGCATACAACTTGTATATACAGGCATTTCACTATAATGGGATGCATCACTTAATTAAAGAACTCAAGAAGAACAAGAGAAACCTCAAGTTACTAAAAGTGGATATACATTAAGCCAGCCGATATATTAATTCAATTGCCAACCACAAAGCACCCCATCCCTCAACTTATGGTACTAGTAGTTCCAGTTGCCATGGTGACTTATAGCTCCTTCGCAAACACATTTATTGCTATTTAGGTCAGAATGATAGGTGTGAAGGGATTCGTTCACACCTCCCCCAACTGACCTGGTTTCTTAGACCAGTGAGTGTGAACGCCATATAGCAGTTCTTTTATCCATGACATGCTGCCTCCTGAGAGAAAAAAAATCTATGTGGATGTATATTTATCAAGCTGCCTGGCACAGGTGGCACATATTACTTATGGCTTTCCAGGTCCCACCTAGAAAGGACCAACCTAGACCACTTCCCATACCCCATGACCCTGACAACTATCAGTAAAAATGAATAAATAGAAAAAATGCATATCCTGTGTGGTGTGGTGTCCATGTATGGGCTGCACATGAAAAGGGTTAGAATAAATGCACTCTGAAAATAGAAATGACAGTTGACATTTTGAGCATTGGAGGTTCTTGCTATATAGTAAACATGATGTAATAGTAGATTCACCTGCAAAAAATAATAATGAGGGTTCACTGAGTAGTGATTCTGATAAGGAATCCCAACCTGTTGGACCACAGAGATTCTGAGAGAGGGTTATAAAAACAAATCAAATTAAAGGACATTAAAGTAGCCACTGCATAAATGGAACAGATCAAATTGACTGTCACTGAGGTAAATGAAAAGCTGTTCAAAATGTTGATAAATTGTTTCAGGCAGAGTCCATGATTTATACAAATGACAAAAAAATGGGTTTTAGCTATGATTAGAGGCTGAGTGGTGTACTATTGGAGGTTGGAAGCACCTGTATGATTTTACACTGTTAAAGATGAAATACTTAAAACAAAAAGCTACTATCAGGTTGGGCTTGTGGAATATTAATGATATCATATCTGTTACGGAGAGAGAAAAAATTATATACTGTATTAACATAAACTTAATATTGGGATACCATTTTACATTATCAGATAGGGATGCCATTTTTACAAGAAACCAAGGTGGTTAAACATGAAATTTCAAAAGTAAAGTCATCAAGGGTTGGGCAAGTACATTACTCCAATGGCATGAGTAAGAGTAGAGGGAATGTAAACATCCTTATGGGCAGACAGCACAAGATGGTTTGCAACATGTGTAAATATGTTGGCTGGATAGACATTTTCACTGTATTTACCCTGCCTATCATGGTGAGCAGTAAGGTTCTCCACCTCTACCAGTCAGCCTCAACTGATTTCAGAATAGGTGTATAATCAAATGGCCATAACTGGGACAGGTGTTTAGGAAGTGGCTCGGTGGGGTTGGAAATGTATAAAAGAGCATTATCTGCAAAAAGCAGGATGACATGGTGCTACTGCCATGTGTTCTATAGTCAGGTCATATAAGGGGGGCACCTTTGCCTGGTAATGATTGCTGCATGTCATAAAATAGATCTGCACTAAGGACTGGCATCAAATCAAGCTCAGCCAATAATATTTTAACACCACTGCCAAGTACTCGGCTGTCAGAAAGATTAGGTTCCAGGAGCCAGTTGTGTGATCATTCCTGTTTATACCTTAGGAAATTGAAATATTTTGACTACATAGTGAAATAATCATTTATGCAATACCTGTAACTTTGCAGGTCATACCTGCAAATAAGTATTTGCTGTCATTGTGTAGTGTGCTTACCCAGTTGATAAAAACTAAATAAGAAAAAACTTGGAGATCTGTTGGATAGGTGTGGTGCTATACGATAATTAAAATTCCTTAATTGCTGCAATTTTCTTCTCCTCAAAGTTCCCAATGCGACCTTTTTAGACAAGATACTTTTTGATTTTGATTTGATTTTGATTATGAGTGTGAGACCCTTTTACACTAGTAAGATTGCCATCGGGGACATATTATATTAACAGTTGCAGTAATTGACATACTGTAGTCAGACAGTTCCTGAAATTTCCTTGATGTTCATTAAATACGCTATTTTCTGTCTGCAGTTTTGCTGTGGGACCTCCAGAGAGAATCTGTTTAGAAAGAGCTGGAAATATCTGACCACATCTATTGCTGCCAGTGAAGGCTGAATAGTACTTTCGACAATTTAAAAACCTCCCCCTTAATGCGTCCATTTCCAGGGCACCCGTGTATGAGACATTCTTTACCAAATAAGAATGTCTGACACACAAGCAAAAGAAGCATTCTGATTCCTTGTGAACACGCTCTCAATTTACTGTCTATTGAACGTTTGCAGTTCATTAGGGATTCATCTAGCAGAGATACTCCTTCATGAGTTTTTGTGTGGGAAAAGACTGAGAAGGCGCAGGATTCGGATCATCACCCCCTCCTACCTTCGGTATGGTTTCAATATTATTAATACTGGTATGCACATACAATGGGCAACATAGCAAAGTGGTTTAAGAACAAAGTTATGAAACAGATATCCAAGTCCTCCATTTGTGCCATGCACAGAATTGTCTGGTCATACAGCCCTCTGCACACTAGTTAGTGTGGCTTTTGAATATGCTGCAAAACATAGTGCATCAGAACTGGCAGAAGATTTTCTTTTTTTCTTTGTTTTTTGCTATACCCAGTCTGGCATACTCATAGCATACTACTTGTTGGATGAGATGGGAGTGCTTGAGATGTCTGCTTTCGTTTTATATTTTTATCATATACAGTACCTGCCAATTATAGCATGGACTTTGACCACAACAAAAATCACTCAGTACACATGGGGCTCCATTCACAAAAAAAAATATTAAATAACCCACAAACCTCACTTACTAGCTCCACAGAAGCAGGGAATTTAATTCTTACGCTGTTAAACTTTCAGAGCTCTAGTTTACTGCACCCCTACTGTGGCACATAAGTGACACATACAGTATAAGTGAAAAATAAAGACTGCTTTTTGAACAGTGCCTTTGATCGTACATCACTTCATAAATAAATTAGCAATCAATTTTCTAGTATCTTAGATATATGGGGTTTGCATGACTTTTGAATCTTTTTCCCTTGTGTTTTATACAACACTTTACCTTAACATCAATGAGTAATCATTTGATTTGTGTTTGTATGTTCTTTCACTGGTAGCACTTTAAACTGAATTTGGGTACGTATTCTGTGTTGTCTCCTTATAGCAACTCCTATTTAAGAGCTATACACCTAGCACATTCCACCTTTGAAATACAGTTACAGTGTATGAACCCAGTGAGAGCACCAGTAAAC